>CM054131.1:70514736-72914736 GCA_028751855.1 Ambrosia trifida | reverse complement strand
CATAACTATCCCAGGCCATTAACACTGATCTTCTACATCAGTTCAGGTCGTGCACCACTTCGAAGCAACTATGGGATATGTTAAGGAATCATCATGATGGGAATGAGAAAACAAGGAAGTTGAGAATGGAGGAGTTGAGAAAAGAGTTCGAGAACTTTAGTTATATGGGAAATGAGACACTGAAGGAGTTGATTCCGAGGTATTGCCATTTGTTGACTGAACTTTCAAGTTATGAGATCAACATACCTATGTCTGAGTTGGTGGATAAGTTCGCTGATGCATTACCACCATACTAGAATCCACACATTGAGGTACTTAAGGAGAAAGATGCATACCAGTATTGGACCATCAATGAATTCATTCAGAAGCTTGAGAACAAAGAGATGGAGGAAAAGAGGAAAGCAAAAAAAGCACAAGTTCCTCAAAATCCAGAGTTATATCATGGTGGTACATCTTCATCTCTGACTAGTTCAAGTTCTAGTAGTTCTGTTGCTCCACACATAGCCTGTGTTTCAAGCATTGTTGAACCAACCAAGACCCCCATAAACTATCTTGCTCAAACTTCATCTTACACACCACCATCATACCCTACTACTTACATCCTACCATTTTCACCTATGCAACAAGCTGCATGCTATTCAGCTAGTTTGAACCAACCTCAACAACAACTATACATTCCTCAAATAAACCCAACTCAAATGAACCCAAGTCAACCAAACCAAAGCCCAATTGTGTTGGAGACATCAAATTTGATCAATGTCACTGTTGAAGTTGCACAGCAATATGTAGCTTTGGTGTCTGCTATGGTCGTTTCGTAAAATGGGTTGGTAGCTAGTCAAATTGGTAATAACAACCATGCTCAAATTGACAAGGAAGAGATGGAGCTCATTGACATACAGTGGGCATTTGCTAGTGTCATGAGGCGAGCGACTGAGTTTATAGAAAAGACAGGCAGAACTAATCTTTCTACATCTCCCAACACCACATATGGCTTCAACAAAGCCAAAGTCACATGTTTTAACTGTGGTGGGAAAGGTCACTTCAAAAAAGAATGCACACAGCCAGCATAACAGGGAAACAAGAATCCTTTCAACACTAATTACCCGAACCGTCAATCTCAAAATTAGGTATCTTATCAAAGCCAAAACAACTCCAACTACCAACCACAAAATAATTACCAAAACCGTTAAAATGCCTCACCAAACAATTCTATTAGACAAAGCACTACACAAAACCAGTACCAAAACCAAACACCACACAATCCAACCAGAACAATCATTCCAATTTCCACACCAAATAGCCAAACACAACTAGATGGCGATGACAGAGCCCCATCAAGTGCTTTGCTGAAAAAGTCAACAAGAAGCTTGAAAGCTACAAACATATTGCATATGTTGTTGACCATATTATTGAGGAACCTTCACAACCGAGTAGTGCAAACTACAAGGCCGTCCCATCTCTAGGGTTGTTTGAAAATCATACTTTGCATTCAATAACACCGGAAAGTTCAGTTAAGTCTGACTCTACAGTGGATGATGAGTCTAACACTTCCAGTGTAGGAGATCCTAATTCCAATGTTAGACCTATTTTGGGACAGAATGATGAGGGTGTGACAGCTGTAACTGATGATTCTGACTCTGAGGATGATAAAACTGAGAAAGTGAGTGATATCCCAGTTGAAAATCACATTATTACCAATGAACCGCTGTCACCTTCTCAGATTATTCATCCAATGGCTAACGCTCATCGAGTGAATTAGTCAGTTAAGCAGGTTGAGAAGAATCAACCGAGTGACAAACCCTTCAAAGTGTTTTATCGGATGGAAGGATCCAATAAGATAGTTTCTGACGAGGAACATCCAATTAAGTTTGCCAATTATTCCAAGATTGAGAAAATTTGGCAGGAGAGTACCATTTGGTTCCCAAAACATGAGAGAAAAAAATGATGTACCTCCAGAGATTTTGAAGAAAATTTATTTGGATGTTCCAAAAGAACCAAAGGTTCATGTCACCGAGTTTATTAAGCCAAAGGAGAAGGCTAATAGTTTTCTTGAGCCGACTTACTCAAAGGACCCAGCTCCCGAGAGTTTAAGAAGAAGGTGTGTGGATGATCAATATCCTATCACTACTTATGCAAAGTCGAATGCCAAGAACAACTTTGAAGAGTACCGTACATGTTTTAAGTGCGGGGAGACAGGGCATTTACTTGCTCACTGCCCGTACGTAAGGCACAAGAGGCACGAGGTTGAAGTGAAGCAAGACTATCAAAGTCCAGTCGATAATCATTGTTATCCACAACGACGCTTTATCCCTCAACCAGCACCTTTTTTACAACCAAAGCCGTTATTATCAATAGAGGGATAATTGTCAGATGACATATGATCGTCGTAACAGGATCGCAATGGAAAGACCTTTTAAGAAGCCAGTGGTGAACACAACTATTGAGAAGCAAAAGGTACCATTAAAACCTGCAGTTTAACCAACAGTTGGACCTGTCTCTGTTAAATCAGAGAAGGTAACAAAGAAAGTTTCCTTCAAGAATGAAGTAAAGAAACCGACTGAGACTCCAAAATCTCAGATCCGGATCTTGAAACGTTGGGAACAATTCTGGTCACCAGTGGGATCTCAAGGTGCTTCGACTTCAAAAGTGAATGAAAAGGATTTAATTGATCAGAAAAAGATCAATTCAAATTCAAATGCTTGTGATAAAGATTCTTTGAAACAAAATGTTCAAAGACCCAAGACCAAGAAGGCTTGGGTCCCCCGAAAAAACTAATCTTTTTACTTGATATGTGCATGGAGCTTCAGCTGGCCCTGTGAACAATCTTTGGTATGTTGACAGTGGAGCTTCTGGTCACATGACGGGGGATTTATCGTTGTTGTTTGACATTAGAAACATCAATGGCGGATATGTAGCATTTGCTGGAAACAAAGGAGGATACATTACTATGGAGGGTGGTGTGAGTAATGGTATCATGATTTTTGAGAAGATATCGTATGTGAAGCAAATAGACTATAATCTGCTCAGTGTCAGTCAAATCTGTGACAAATAGTTCTCTTTATTCTTCAACGACAAATCATGCTACATTCTCAAGCGAGGTTTCGTACTTCCAAAAGAGTGGGTAATGCTGAAAGCACCGAGAGTAAACAATCTGTACTTTCTCGACATGTCAAAGTGTCACACCACGCCAATGGCGGAAACACGTGGCGCGACGCTCGAAAGCATATCAAAGTCAAGATTAACACAAACTATATTTAATTAGAAAAGATCATTATATTAAGATGTCGGGAAGGAGTACCTGGTTTCAAACATTACTTAAAACCACAAACATTAAGTTTTAAAGTGGGGTGTTTCCGTTTATGTCCCAACCCGATGGTAACAATAGATGAAACCCCCAACCAGTGTCCGACATCCCAAATTCCACCGTACTAGCCGCATACCTGTTCAGCACTTAGTTACCTGAAAGATATGTTTAAAAAGACGTCAATATATAAAATATTGGTGAGTTCACAGGTTTTAGTTTTGTAATTTCAACGTTTTTACATCCTGTGCAGATCCAGCACAATTTGTGGCCTTTGTATGGAGTAGCTAGCTCCTACAACTATGATGATAAGCAATCCCCTGAGTCCCATAACCAAACCAAGACTAATAAATATGACGCGCTCCAAGTCATTTCTCGGAACCCAACGACTTAAGTTCAGAATATGTGCACCTCTTGTCTTTACCGGGTTGACGCTATCAACCAGAGGTGGGCCTTGTCAGGCACCAATAGTATTATCCAAATATTCCTTCAGTTTCATTTACCTGAATTAATGGTTACAGTAGCGAGGACCCAACCCCGAGTGGCGAACAAAAACTCAAGTACTCATCATGCCACTTATCACATTTTAACCTTTGAAAACATTTCAACATGTGATAACTTTTGACAAACATATCTTTCCCCCAGTTAAAACAGTAAAATGGGGCCGTGAAACTCACCTTAATTTCCATGCTTAGCTAGCAAATAAAACCCAAAGCTTTGACCGACTTCCTCGTGCCCTATTTACCAATAAAGGACACCTTAAAGTCTATCATATACAAGCCTAGCTTATTTTCCGGTTAAAAGATAGTTTATTCAACTATCTTGACTCGTGTGTACTAACCCGAGTCCTTAAGTGTTTTAACTCGACGAACCGATCGTGACTTATCATAATTCATGTGTTCACATACGATATAGTACCCAACTTGCGCACCTGTTACTATTCGTGTGAAAACCATGTTGGACTACTACTACGAAACGCATAACTCATCCCGAGTAATAGTTTGTCTCGTAAATCGGATAAATGTAGTTGCCTTGTATAATTATTTTTGGACAATATACTTTGCGGAAATATAATATAGTTATTAAAATCCTTTTAATAACATTTGTTATTTCTTTTCCCGAATCCGAGTATCTTACAAATCTCAAGACTTTGCTTTTTATAAATAGGTTTTCCAAATAAAACCGAACGCTTATACATCTTTTAATCCGAACAACAAACATATTTTAGTTACCAAGTAACCTTTAAAAACTCGTCATACTTGACGCTTGGTAACAAAAGACTATATATTTGTTTGAAATATTTCCCGGAATAGACTATTATTGTTACAAATAATCTTTGCCAAAAACGTCGTGATTTTTTATATGACTACATTTGTCAAACACTTGGAAAGTTATTTATAAGAACGCACAATAATGTCACACTTGTCGCGCTTCGGATTTTATAAAAATTTCGGCAGAGTTTCCTTTGTTTTCGTATAAACCAGACGACACAAATCCTCTACCATTTTTCCCAAAACCAATTACAAACACAAGACGACATATTTATCCGCATTTCTAATCCACAAGACTTTATACGTTTCGACAATTTTATAAATTATACTATTTATACAAATATATATGTATAGTCCAACAACAACGCAAGTCACGACTAATATACAAATATTATCTCATAATACCTTTCGTTAATATTTTTATCGGTTCGTTCTCGCGAGTTAAACTCCGGTTTTATTTGTGTTTATAATTTATAATATGCAATGCAAAGTAAACACAAATAATTATACCAAAACGTGCGCACGCGACTTGATGTGTCTAGAACGACGTGTTCGACCGAGTCGACATGTTTGACCGAGTTGACTCGGTCTGACCCGTTGACCAGCTGACCGAGCTTGCCCGCGTGTTGACCAGACTCATGTTTTGACTAGATCTGACCCGTAACTGAGATCCCGAGCCGAACCCGACTCGCAAAACGAACCCGAACTTCGACCAAAACCGGGTCAGATCTGACCCAGGAACCAAACCCGCTGGATCAACCACCACGACTCGAAACCACCTTCAAACCACCATCTGCAGCCCTGACCAAGACCAAACTCGCGCCACCGGTCATCATTCTCCTGCACACCGCCACCATAACCTGACTACCGAACCATCTCAACCTCGTAACCAAAACCACCCAGCCGTCAGCCCCTAAACACGAACAACCACCACCGATTAACCACTCCAAACCCATCGATCTAACAAGATCGGCCCATCATCTGCCTTGTACCACCACATACGGCCCTCACCATCTGCTCCATGCCCATTTTCAGGCTTAAAACCAGCACGCCGCCGCCACCGAGGGATGTGGTGGTCGGCCGGCTGCTGTCACAGAAGGAGGAGAGGGAGATCGGGCAGAGAGGGGAGGAGATCGAAGAGAGATAGTAGAGAGAGAGAGTTTTAGAGAGAGAGTAGAGAGAGAGAGAGGTGCGGCTGCATGAATGGAGAAGAAGAAGCATATGATGCCTTTTATACTTAGGGTTAGGTAGGTGGGTTGTGCACCGCGTATCGAACCCGTTCTAAACGAAAACGCTTCGGTTTATTATTAGGCTCGAGAATAAGTTATAAAAATCATTCGGTTTTGTTCGTAATTAAAAACACAACTAAACCGAGCAATTTAGTTATCATTCTCGTAACTCGACGCGTGAAAACGGAACACGCGTTAAAATCACGTTAATCGACTCGGTTGTGTTATTCTTCATTTAAATGATCCGATAACTTTCGAAATTCAATAAGAAACATTATTTATAATAAATAATTATTCCAAAAGTTTAATAACGGTTAAAACCACGCGTTTTGACATTCGAATCCCACGTCAGTTCCTTTCCGCGTTCTCCAAGACGCTGCGTTTTTGGCCGTTTACCGCACCGATTTCTCATTCGATCGCATCGATAGTAAATACATGTCGTATTTACATTTATTAGCCTTATGTTAGTCCACTTTGACAAATTTTCGCTGATGTCAGTTCGTTACGTTAATTACGCGAAGTCTGTCTTTAAAGGCATCAAGACTTCAACGAACTTTCAAAAGGACATCGTAGGACTCATATCCGCTCAACTAACCATAATTAACCTTAAACCATGTTAATTATTTCTAAAACATGATTAGAATCACGTTAATCGTTGTACGAAATTTGCCGGTTGTCACACAAAGGCCATGAAAACCCAGGGCCAAGTAACGTGTTTCCTCTCCAAGGCTACTGATAAAGTTTCTATAATGTGGCATAGGAAAATGGGACATATTCACCTACGAAAAATGAACCATCTGGTGAAGCATGAACTTGTCGAAGGCGTAAATGTTAAACATTTTCATTTTAATGACAAGTGTGTGAGTTGCAAGAAAGGAAAGCAGCACAAGCAATCCCACAAACCAAAGAAAGTCAATTCAGTTGTATTACCACTTGAGCGTTTGCACATGGATCTATTCGGACCGGTCAAGCGTAAAAGTCGTGCTGGTGAATTGTACTGTCTTGTGGTTACCGATGACTATTCCAGATTCTCGTGGGTTATCTGCTTGCATCATAAGAGCGACAAGTTTAACAATCTAAAGGTTCTGTTCACTCGATTAGAAAATGTCTATGGTCTGAAGATCAAGAGAATTAGAAGTGATAATGGGACGGAGTTCAAGAACGCACAGATGGATGCTCATTGTGAAGACAAAGGAATTCAACATGAATATAGTGCTCCGTACACCCCTCAACAGAACGGTGTCGCAGAACCTAAAAACAAGACTCTAATTGAAGCGGCTAGAACAATGCTTGCGGATTCCAATCTTCCAGTAATGTCCTGGAACGAAGCTATTTACGCAGCTTGTTACACACTGAATCGTGAGTCAACAGTGAAGAAGTTTGGCAAAACTTCTTATGAGCTGTTAAACAGACGAAAGCCGAACATAGAGTATCAAGAACCATTTAGAGCACCGTGTACAATGCTTAATCCATCTGAGAAGCTCGCACCAAAAGCTGAAGAAGGGTTCTTTGTAGGATATGCAACCCCACTCAAATGGGTATTCAACAAACGAATTCGTCAGGTAGAGGAGTGGGCTAACGTTGAAGTTCAGCGGTGTACTCAGAATGTACAGGGTAGCGGTCCAGATTGGATGTTTGATTATAAAGATTTCTTTGAATCATTCAATCTAGATAGCTTGGTTGAAGAGGTTGTGTTAAGATTATACTAAGAGTGTGAAAAAGTAGTGACATCACCGTTGATGCTTCCGATCACCGTAACTCCTTAAACAGCTTCTAATGATGCCAATGCTCCTACAGCTAAAGAAGAAGTGTTCCAGGAAGCTTCCACAACTCTCAATTTATCAGAATCGGAAGATGATGATGATGTAACAAGTGAAGCTGTTCCAAATATTGCTACAGAGACACATCCAGTGAACCCAAATACAAATGTTGCTTCATTCTCTAATTTAGGTAATGATCTGGATTTGACAGGGAATTTGACTACTCAAACGGGAGTGCAAGTACCTGATTATCCGGAATCTCGGATACATCGTATTCACCCGCTCGAGCAGGTTATTGGTGATCCTGGTAGCAGTGGTATGACGAGAAGACAACTTAGGAATGCAAACTCACAAGAAAGTCTTGGTGCTCTAGCCATATATGCTAAAATTCAAAAATCAGGTTGTCAGAATGACTGGCCTTTTGCTTGTTATGTTTCGCAGGTTGAGTCGCGGACATACAAGGATGCTCTTTTGGATGATGCTTGGGTAGAAGCAATGGAAGATCAGTTATTGCAATTTCAAAAACTGGGAGTATGGACACTGGTAGATTTACCTCCATGAAGGAAAAAGATTGGAACCAAATGGGTGTTTAAGTGGAAAAAGGATGATAGAGGAGTGATTGTTAGAAACAAAGCTCGATTGGTTGTACAAGGATTTCATCAAGTGGAAGGAATCGACTATAACGAGATTTATGCACTGGTTGTACGCTTAGAGGCCATCCGCATGTTTCTAGCGTTTGCATCTTACAAGAAATTCAAGGTGTATCAAATGGACGTTAAAAGTGCGTTTCTTTATGGTGTGCTTAAGGAAGAAGTTTATGTAGGTCAACCACCAGGCTTTGAGGATCCTATCCACCGGGATAAGGTCTACGTTCTTAACAAAGCTCTCTATGGGTTGTACCAGGCTCCACGACAATGGTATGAAGGGCTGAGCACGTATCTTCTATGAAAAGGAATCAAACGAGGTTTGGTAGATTGCACCCTGTTCACAAAACTAACAGGAGATGACTTGCTTCTAGTGCAGATTTATGTTGATGACATTATTTTTGGATCTACTAATGAACTTTTATGTAGAGAATTTAAAAAAGTTACGCGGGAAAAGTTCGAAATGGGTGCGATGGGAGAGATACAATTTTTCCTAGGCTTGCAGGTGGACTAAAGACCCACGGGGATCTTTATTCACCAAACCAAACACATATATGAAGTCTTGGGCCGATTCCAGATGGATGATTCGAAGCCAATGGATACCCCGATACAACCTAATCACGGGATTGGTGTTGACGCTAAGGGGGAGCTGACTGATCCATTTACATACAGAGCAATCGTCGGATACCTGATGTATCTCAACGCATCTAGACCAGACATAATGTTCGCCACATGTCTCTATGCACGTTATCAATCGAAGCCGAAACAAAGTCATTTAGCAGTTGTCAAACGAATCCTAAGATATCTGAAGGGTTGTCCCTCGAGAGGACTATGGTACCCTAATGATGATAATTTTGACCCAATTGCTTTTAGTGATGCAGATTGGGGAGGCTGTTACAAAGACAGCAAGTCTACAACGGCTGGATCTCAGTTTATGGAGAGCAGGCTCGTGACCTGGCAATGCAAGAAACAAACTACAGTCGCCTTATCAACATGTGAAGCAGAATATGTCTCAGCTTCAAGCTGCTGCTCACAAGTTCTGTGGATACAATAACAAATGGTTGACTACGGTTTGCAATTTCTTAAAACCCTTATTTACTGTGATAATGAGGCCGCCATTGCATTAACTAAAGACTTAGTCAATCACTCAAAAGCTAAGCATATCCGGATTAAATATCATTTTATTCGTGATTGTTATGCAAAAGGGTTGATCGATATGGTCATAGTCCACACTGATTATCAACGTGCAGATCTTTTTACCAAAGCTTTTGATAAATCAAGATTTGACTATCTTTTAAAAGCAAACGGTATAAAAGAAAAACAAGACTGATCATCACCTCGGTTTATCTCTTTTTAGTTTTAGTTTTTACCGTTTTAGAAAAAATCAATGACCCAAAAATATGTTTTTCATTTTAGGAGGTGTTTATTTTTAGAAAAGTCAAAAACATTGAAAAAGTCAAAAAGCCATAAAAATTAGAAAAACCCAAAATGATTTCCAGGAGAAAAAGGGGAAATGATAGTACATCAGTGTGGATCTGACACATGCTAAGGAAGTTTAATGCAATATAAGGCGTGTGTTTGAGTCTATGTGATGTGTTGATAGGCTTCGTAGACCTATTACTGCGTGCCTGATACATACATATCAAACGAATTGTTATGTGGATGAACTCCTCATGGGCATATGGTCTTAGTATTGTAATTTCGTTTGATAGGGTTTTTGTAAAAAATTTGGAGGTTTCGGGTCGTTATGTTATTAGTTATCTAGGGATAGCCTATCTGATCTTCTGTCGTAAGTCATTACAGACCTAGAACAGACAGGGTATCTTTATAAAAGAGTTGTAAAGCCAATTCCTAAAGTTACCGAATTGAAGAACTTTCAATGTATGACGATAATCAAAGATTATCCAATGCATCGTATCCAATCATTGATGCAAATCATGATTGATATCAGCCCGCAACCTAGTAGAGTGCACAAGTTACTTTGTAGCATTGAGTTGCTGACATGTACACCTCTGTGCCTCATACCTTGTAAATTACAGATGACGAAAGAATAATCACGCGTTACAATGAGTCTTTGTGCAATTATTCCTTGATATGGGAGTATGTCGTGTGTGTGGGAACCACAGACAATTGAGTTTATACTATAAATAGTCGTATCAGTCTAAAGCACTACATAGCAGTCTACATGTGAGCTTATATGGACAACAATATCAGCAGTTGCCGGATCACACATTGTCTTTAATGATAATATAAATCAAAAGATTAAAGTTGTGATCGGATATCTCAATAACTGATATGATCCTCCTACTGGAAATCACAAAACATTTACTGCTTTATCTTTACAAAAACTCAAAAAGATTTTACATTTCTATATTCTTTTTCATAACCGATGGTGGTTGATGATGATTTTCTGAAACTTGATGGACCATTTGAGTTTTGTGATCTTAAAATGAGAAATAATGAATGACGGATGCTCAAAAGTTAAGAAAAATAATGAACGGGATTCAATTTTGAGATTTGGTTAAATGTTCAAAAATTCCAATCTTCATTTGCCCCTTTGATGGGTCGAATGTGGAATTTTGCTTTTACATTCGAACTTTCTAAACGGTTGAATTTGAGGGTTCTTATGTATGTTGTACATTCGAACCATATTTCCTCCTTCGAACCTTTAAATAGGGTCGAAAGTGGAAATATCTTCACATTCGCCCAACTAAAAGGGTAGAATGTGCAGCCTATATATACTTATCTACACCTTCGATCCTTCATTTCAAAAATTTTCAAAAACCTGAGATTACCAACCCTTGTTGGTCGTTTATTTTAAATCATATCATTGTGTTCCTTGTTCTTTGCTGATCATTTCAACACCAAATTTGCAGGTATTAATCCAGTATTCATGTCAGAATCAGTGATAATATGTTCGAACATTTGATTGAATCAAACCATGATTTCTGGACTGTAATAGATACAATTTTTTTTAGGGATTCAATACTTAAGTGTTTTAGGGGGAGAGGATAACAAAATCAAGGGTTAAATCACATCAGATTATTGAATTGATCATCAAAACCCTTCGAACCCTAGATTTTAGGGAAAAACACTTAAATATTGAACAATAATAACAATTGGTTGTTGATAAAGGTTAATCGAACCTATTAGAAGCTTAACAAATCAAAATGGCATGTTATAACATTCAAAATCAAAATATGTGATTTTTGAAGACGAACAGCCTTATTCGACCATTTCAAAAAGGGTCGAATGTGACTTTTTGGTCGAAGGTGGCTTGTTCAAACGGTCGAAAGTGGACAATCACATTCGAACCTTATTTCCACATTCGAATCTCTTATTTCCCACATTCGAACCCACGAATTGGTCGAATGTGGAATTCCAAAATAAAAAATTTTCAAATTTTGAATATTTTGTCTGTTTCTAATGTGTTTTTTTTTATGTTTTGTTTTTGCAGATTAATCATGTCTAACCCTCAAAGTTCTGATATACCAGCAAGTTCATCAGAGAAGGCAGCCGGGAAGAAGCCGGAAGAAGAACTACCATTTGAAGAGGCACTTAATTGTTGAGCTTTTCTTGGCGACTTGAAGAAACATACTGAATTCACCAGTATTGTTGACTTTCTGAAGAAGAGTAGAGTCGTTGATGCAATTGCCACTCCTGCTATCATTTATAGAGACCATCAAAGGTAATTCTGGACGAATGCAAGAATCGACTTTTGGGACAATGAAACTGCTATTGTTAATAAGATTCAGGGGGAGTTGGTTATTGTATCTGAAGCTGACATCAGAAAAGCCTTGAAGCTGAATGACAAGAAGACTGATCCGAGATGCTTATCTTTGGTTGAACAGAGGAAATATTCTCTGAGGATGAAGTACAACGGACCGATCACAGACGAAGTCTTACATAAAGGTAAACTGTGCCCACAGTTTAAATACCTGGCTCACGTGATGTTGCATGTGTCCGGGTCTGTGAGTGGAGGATATGATGTAATAAGAAAGATTATTAGCTCTTTAATAGTTGCACTGATTCTGAACAAACCATTCAATGTATCTGGGATGATACTTGACCACATGCTTGAACCATTGAGAGGCTTGAAAAGTAAGAAGTTCTTACTGTATCCAAGATTCATGCAAATGATATTCGATCAGAAGTACAAGAAATTGAGGAAAGATCCTACTCAGATTGTGGTACAGGATCATATAGAGTCTGAGCACATTGGTGAGAATGAAAGGATATAAAGGTGTACCAGTGAATGAAAGACCGCCTTTGAAGAACTTGTGTGGTCATTTGATCAATCCAGGTTATGAAGATCCAGGAGTTGATAAAGCTAGGAATGCTAACAGTGATTCTGACGAAGATAATCCATTATGTCCTGTTGATCCTGAAGCTAAAAGAAAAAGGCAAGTTGTTAATGTTCGTGCTAAGAGTGGTAAAGGAAAGGGTAAGGAAAAAGAAGTTGAAGTAGAACCGCCTAAGAAAATTTCTTGTAGAAAGAAAAGTGTTGCAATGAAAGGAATTCACTTGGTTGATGAAGTGTCTATGGATTCTGAAGAGACTCGGGAGGAAGAGAGATGGGATTCTGCAGACGAGACTGTTAAGATCACCACGCCCAAGGCCACTGTGGCTGGTGAGTCTGAAAGTCTGAATCAAACTTTGGAAGAGCAAAGAATGAAGAGTCCGATTGTGATGGATGATATTGACGAGAGTCTTGGTATGGGTTCTGAGGATTTTGGTGGATCGTCAAAGGCTGGTACTAAACAAAAGAACCCAACATACAAAAAGAAAGCTAAGGCTGTTGAAATTGAAAAGCCGATGAAAACGAGAGCTAAGGAAATTGAAAGCTTAATTGCAGGAAGGAAAGTTCCTGTAATGTCTAGCTCTAAGTCTCCCGTGACATCCCCAGCAGCTAAGAATCAGAAAACATCTGCTGCTGAGCAATCTAACATTCCAACTGATGATTTTAATGCTGCGTTGGATAGAGTCTTGAATAAGTTTAAGAAAAAGACTCCAGTTGCTGAGGCTTCAACTCCTAATGTTACTGTATCAGGAGATGTGATGGATGCAGTTAATCAGAAGCTGACCGAAATGATGAAAATCATTAACCAGCAACAAGCTGAGATTGAGTGGTTAAGAAAGAATGATAGGAAGATGTTGGATGTAGTTGAATCTTCACAGGAGAGCGAGGAAGAGTTAGCAGCTAAGATCAAATTACTCCAGAAAGAGAATCAATA
The DNA here is from genome assembly GCA_028751855.1 of Ambrosia trifida. Classification (NCBI taxonomy): domain Eukaryota; kingdom Viridiplantae; phylum Streptophyta; class Magnoliopsida; order Asterales; family Asteraceae; genus Ambrosia; species Ambrosia trifida. The sequence continues at coordinate 72,901,297 of CM054131.1, read as the reverse complement.
GATGTTATTGCATGAACAGAGAAATACACGAAGAATCATAACTTTACGACTTGAGAACAAGAAGATGAGAACGAACAATAAGAGTATGAAAAAGCTTATTGATGATTTGTTTGAGAGAGCTCCACAATTGAAAGAAGGAGAAGAGGAAAAATAAAGAGAGGAACAGCTTGTTGATTTTGAACCGTCCGAGTCTGATGAAGAAGATGATGAAGAACTTGATCAGGATGCCGGTGATTCTCCTGAGAAGAAGAAAGATGGTGATGATGATGATGGTTCAGGAGATGATTCTGGAGATGATAATAGCTTTGTGAATGATGATGACGATGATGATGACACAGATCAGTATAAGTATGAAAAGAGAGAACAAGGAAAAGATGCAGGAGAGTCTAGTTCGAAAGCTCCTGGTGGCAATACTGATGATGATGATATTTTCTAGAATGAGAAGATCAGATCTTTATCTAAGGAAGAAAAGAAACTTTATCGTCAGATGTTAACAAACAAAGTCTGGACGATTGAGATGACAGGAAGATTTCCAGAAATATTTAAGTCAGATGACATGAGATTTAACTTGAGTAGAATGATCCTGATCTTGAAGATGGATAAGTTTCTGCACCTGTCTCTAAAGAGATACTTGAAGGACTGGCTAAACAGGTTGGTAAATCTCTTGAAGAGTTAATGAGTGAGAATTACATACCGAATATTCCTGAGAAAGAAGCAGGAAATCACTCTGATGATAGAGATACTCCGATGTTTGAAGATGTTGAAATGGACGATATTACAAACGAGGAATATCCAGAATACTTCAAATATGATAAAGATTCTGGATTTCCTGAATTTTCTGAAGAACTGTTAATCCAAGCTGAGAAACTAGCTCGTGAGAAAAGCAAGAAGTTCGTTGATGAAGTTTTCAAGAACTCAGATTGTCAGAAACCGACTGTTGAACAATTTGATGAACTGAGGAACTTGTTGAGGAAGCTTAAAGAGAAAGAAGCCAACCGACCAAAGACTGAGACTCAGGGTGTTTCTACAAGTTCCACAACGAACTATTTAAAGGAAAAGCTCTCGGGTGGAAATATTTGAGAAAGCTAAGGTGTGTTGCTGTGAAGTGGGAGAATGGAATTCTGTACTTTCACAGATTCCATGACATTAAGACACTACCTTATTGGGCTGTACGCGATATCTGCAGACACACGATGTCAGGTGCTACAATGAACAACGATGTTGTTGGTCATTTTGAAGATCGCATGGCGAGAAAGAGTAGAACAAAATGGGAAGTGTTCACCCCATAGTATCCGAAAAGGATTGTTCATAAGAATATTAAAGATCCGATTATAGGGATGAACAAGGTTACTTTGAAATATAAACCACGACAGTTTTGAAGCATATACCTTTGATGCCTATTCCACAACATTTCTCGAAAGACTTTATGTGGTGGTATTATGATTGGTAGACGACAGAGGCTATTATCTTGTTGAAGGATGGGAAGAATGATTTCAAGAAGATACATATCTTTGATCCGATGTGGTTGATTAACTGCTCTCATGAGGATATTATCATGCTGTATTACAACCCAATATACTGTGAAGAGAAAGACAGTGAACAGGCTGCTAAATACCAACGTGTGGTATTTTTATGTTTTGCATGGGATTTTAACGCGGGATACGATTATGATAAGAAGCTGGGGAAGTTTGTTCAAGTTCAAAAGACATAAAAGAAGAAACCGAAGCAAACTCATGAACCAGTTATGACTAAAGAACAGAAGAAGTTACTGCACATCAAGCTGATGAACAACAGAATGGATGAAGATAGAAGGCTTAAGCAATTCAAGAAATAGTCGGGGGGAGTTTGTAGATAGACGATGTGCGACTAATGCTATTGAATTGCTAATCAAACCTTGTTTTTTCACTTACGGATGGTCGAAAGTAGAATTAGATTGGTCGAAGGTAGATAATGAAGGTCGAAGGGAGAGCTTAGAGGTTGAAGGAAGTTTTTGTTATGTATTGTGCTGATTCACCCGGTTGAACAGTCAAAGGTGCACATTCGACCTTACGCTTTGTCGAATGGGCAGGCTTATAAATAGGTTGAATCAGATTTTAATGTTAACTTTTGGTCATTTTGTTTCCCTCCTTTGAGTGTGTTCTCTCCCTAGGGTGTTTTTGAGTCTGACCTTATTATATATCATTGTAAACATCATTTTGTAAAGATTATCAACTTGTTTATCAATGAAATGAAAACTTTGAAAGTGATTTGTGTGTTTTGCTGATTATATTATCATTTCATAATCGATTCAGGGATTCCGCACCTGAATTGGTATACTTGTTTGATCATAGTTTTTGTTTTGACAATTCGATCCTCATATACACTTCTAGCAATACCAAACTAACAGCTTTTTCAGATAGTAAATATGAAGGGTGTAAAATGTCAAGAAAATCAAAATCTGGTGGTTGTAAATTCTTAGGAAACTGTCTGGTGTCCTAGCAATCAAAGAAGCAAACATTTGTGGCAACTTCAAATGCTGAAGCACGGTACATTGCAGCTGCAAGCTGTACATCACAGATTCAATGGCTTCAATATCAATTACTTGATTATGGAATCAAAGAAACCAAGACCCCACTGTTAGTAGACAGTAAATTTGCCATTAGCATAATTCAAAACCCTGCCCAATTTTCAAAGACAAAACACATAGTAATCAGGTATCCATGCTTGGGATGCTAAATTTTGTGTAAATTTTGTAAGTGTTTTCACTTTTCTGTACATATTTTACTTTCACATATGTTGTTTCTAATCTGTCACAAACCTCTGATGACCAAAAAGAAAGAAACTTCTGATGTACAAAACATTGGAATGAGGATATTCTCAGAAAATTGAATAACTATTTATGAAAATAATCATCATAAGTTACAAATGTGTTTTTAAACATATTCTCATAAGTTATTCACAAACTACTGAAGAGAAAATGGGAACTACTGATGAATAAATCTGGTTCATGCAGGAGAGAAATGCTATCCCCACTCGGACCAAGAAAGAACTTTTACTTGTTCAAATAACAATTAAGGTGAAGCAGGGTCAGGATCGCTCAGCAGTTTGGTCAATAAGGGTAAATCAGACTTTTCCCATTTCAGAAGTTTGACCCACGTCGGTTATAAACTTCTGATAAACACCTTTTCTCACACTTATCCATTCAAAAAGCAAAAATTCCATCTTTCACTCTCAAAACACTCTCAAATCCTCCACTACAACCTAAAAACATTGTTCAATCAAAATACACCATGGCTCTCGTTCTGAAACAGGGACATAATCAGCGAGGCTACTTCGTAAAAGATTCATCATGGTCTCAATACGAAGAAATCATTGATTTAGTCATCAAATCCCAGTTCTACATAGCTTTCACCATATGCCCTCCAATTCATATTCAAACTCTAAATGAGTTCTGGGCTAACGTTGAAGCTGCCACTGTCAATGATAAGGTGACCTCCCTCAAATCAACCATCCAAGGGAAAGTTATCGCAATCACACCAGCCACTCTGGGAATCACACTTGGTCTAAATGATGCTGAAGCTCCAGTACAAATTCCCCGTGGAAGCATTCAATTAACCATGACTGAGTGTGGTTGTCAAGGTACTCTGTCACATGCTACAAATTATAAGAAATATTTTGTTGCAAAATACAAGCTTTTGTTTCATTACATAATAATGTGTTTGATTCATAAAACTTAATCTTATGATCAGATGCCCTCAACTTTTCAACCATTTTACCATTCAATAGTGAATGAAACTACTTTTAGGGCATCATCAGTTTTCTTTAATGAGTTGGTGTTGCATTACCAAAATGATAAAAAGAAGTTTTTGTTGTACCCAAGATTTGTGATGCAATGTATAATAAAAGAACTTGGTGAGGAAATACTTGTGGGTGAGGCTTCAAAGTTAAATCCTTTGACCTCATAAGTATTTTCTATGTATAATAAACCGGCACTTTTGCTAGAAGATGACCAAGGGGAGCAAGCCACAGTCCCCAAGGAACCTAAATCTTCAAAACCCACTCCCAAAAAGCCTAAACAACCTAAGAAACAAAAATCCAAACCCACCAACCCAAAAAGAAAAGCAGTTTAGGAGCTTGAGTTGCCTGAACCTGCTCATATGCAATCTGCACTTCTTATAGATGCGACTGAAACGTCCTCTCAGTTTCATCCATCTCACAGCCCCAAAAGAGCTACACTACCATTTTGTTTTCAAGGAAGTACCTAAAAAAGACTATAACTACTGACCCTATCTTTGAAACTGCTGAACCTACACCTGAAACTACTGAACCTGAACTCTCACATCAAACAATAGAAATAGCTCAAATTCTCTCTGAGCTGAAAGAAAACATCCCATATGAGAATGTCAATCCCCATCAACAACATGAAACAGGGGATACAATCTTAGAAACAGACATGGATGTGGATGTTATCAGCCATATCCCAAGAGATGGGGATGAACCAAGGTGTCTAAGCCCAAACTTAGATACTTTAGGTACTTGAGGCTGCTACTACTCTTATACCATCTAGTGGTGGATTTGAGGACCGTAGTACCATAGCTAAGTCCTCAAATGTGGCAACTATTGACGAAGGCCTTGTGCCTGAAGTAGGAAAACCTCAGTACCAAGAAAAAGAGATTCATGACACAACTAGGTTGGGCCTAGCTCATGGTATAACTGATGACTTCATCAGGGATTCATATGATTCCATTAATTTGGATGATGTTTCAAATTCTCCACACAGTGAATTGACGGCTGACTGTGAAGGTCGTGAATCTAATGTATCTGTGCTCAAAGAGGTAGCCACAAAAGATCAGGTTAAAGACCACTTAAGCCCTAATTCTCCTAAAGTGGCATCCCTAGTTCATACTGAGGATCACCCCAAAACACACCCTCCACACTCGCAAAAGCCTACCCAATTCCCTTTTGGGTCAACTAACAAAGACTTGAACCAACTATGCAGCCCAGATGGTCCCTTATACAAGATGGTGCACCAGCTTATCTCCTCTCATCTACAAACCTTTACAACTGCTATTAAGTTGAAGAACAAAACTCAGATAGAGATGATTAAAAATGCTATTATTTACAAGCTTGGTGAATTTGTCAAGAAAGATGTAAGACAACAGAAGACAACTAGCCCATTTATCTGGTGTGGCACCTCCACATCCTTGGTTTCCATAAGTGGATGAAGCGAAAAAGGGGGAGATGTTAAAGGTACCATAGGTTGTGTCTCTTGAAGCTTCTAAAAAGGCCAGAGAAGCACAACATCTCAAGGATGCTAAAAAAGAATAAGTCATGTTGGATCAGTATTGCTCTTTGTAGGAACTTGCTAGTGAACACTTAAGTGTCTAGCAAGTTCTTTATCAGTTATAGCACAGCGGAATGTTTTAAGTTAAAGCTACACTTATCAACAGGAGTTATTACTCCCCCTGGATGTTTGATAAAACTAAAGACAAGTATTTAATGAGAATCTAAGTATTGAATGAGAATGAATACTTAAACAGATTCTCAGTAAATGAAATGGAAATAACAATGATAAGCTTTGAAGGATTTCTGTATTAAAAATCAATGTCTAAAACAGAGGGATGAACCCATCTATTTATAGACTTTACAAATACATGAACCTTGCCAAAAAGCAAGTTCAGAGACAAGTTGCAATCTTGGAACTTGTACAAAAAGTTAAAGTAATACTAAACTAATAAACTACTGAAACATAAGGCGGTGGAAAGATTCTTGAACAAGTGCTGATGAATGACAAACTACTGATGAGTAGTTTGTCTTCAGTAGTTCCTCAGTGAACTGTCTGGTTTGGACTTCAGAACTTCTGATGCATTTCTTCTTCAGTACTTGTAGATTCCTTCTTTAGTACTTTTGTCTTTTTTTCTTCAGTAGTTCTATACTTAGAATATTTTTGACAGAAGTGAATTAGACTTAAGTTTTCAAAAGTGGATTCACCAATCCTCTTTGTCCTAACAAGTCAAGACAAGGCAAGAAATAGCTTTAAAAAAAAGACATGACCGGTATGAAGCACAAGAAAGGTTCCTTAGAGAGAAAGCTCAGAAGTTAACCTAAGGCATTATAGATGAAAATGCTGAAGTCCAGACCAAAAGTACTGAAGACAATCATTCTTTAGTTGATGCTCAGATCAACACTTCAGTAGTTGATACTTTCTGCATTGAACCAGAACAGCCTTCTAAGGCAACTGAACCTAATCCAGCTGATATTCCAAAGCCTATTTCCACTCCTAAAACTGTCTTAAACCCTACTCCCATATCATTTTCAAAAGAACAAATGGAGAAGAGTTTAAAGGCAACATAGAAAGGCCATGGAAGATGAGATCTGGAACAGCCTAGAAGCAAGGGAAGACTTAAGCTTTAATGACAAACTTTTACACAAGGCCATGGAAGATGAGATCTGGAACAGCCTAAAAGCTAGGTGAGTAAGAATAACAAGAAAGAGTTGCTGAGCAACAACTCCTTGCTGCTGAAGAAGATAAAACACAACAACTAATGACTTATATCAGCAAACACAACAAGACAAAGAAGTACTCACTTAGGGGACTCTCAACTAATGAACTTACACACAGGGCATAACTTGTATTTGACAAGCTTGCCACAGAAAAAGATAGGAAGTTGAAGTCTGAAAGACTTGTAAATCCAGAGAAGTTTAAAACTTCCAAAGTTTCACAAACTTCATTAGTTAAAACTTCTGGTGTTCAAACTAAAACCCCAACACAGTCTACTACCAAGAAGAAACTAGAGGTACACACAAAGACAGACTTCAAAATGGTATTGCTTAAAGGCAACACCATTGTTGAAGATGAATTTCTGGTTGAAGAAAAACCTCTACTTACACAAGCCAGGGATCCTTCAACTTTTGCTTATCAATTTCAACAAACCATAACTGACAAGAAACAAACCAAGGTAATCACTGAACACCACATTCTAACCTCTAGTGATGCAACTGGTGTTGTGAACATTGAATAAAGAAGGAGATCTCACATGATGGTCACTGAAATAGAAGACACCTCAAAATCAGGTACAAACCAAGAGACAAGCATTGTCCCTTATACTCTAGACTTTGACCAATCTAAGGTAACCATTGTGAAATGGTCATTCATTGATTCAAACTCAGTGTTGATCACAAGAATAGATCGTTTAAGCAATGTCTTCACCTCCATAAATGACCTGAGAATCTGTCAACAAAAGACTTGCTTACAATTCAACATCTTTAACCTGAACAAGGATCCCTCACTAAACAACAAGCTCACTAACTCAAGCTTTCAATGGTCAGAGAAATATGGAGGATTCTTGAATGCAGAAAGAAGGAATAAAGATTAGATAAAGTTTTGGCTTCATCAATGCAGGGAGACATTGTAAGGACAAAGGGATTGAAAAAGCCACTTTTAATACCTTAGTCTTAATCAGATTCTGCAATATTTTGCTAAGTATTGGAAATTGCTGAAGAAGAAGATTACAAGTACTGAAGAAGCTAAAGACAAGTGCTGAAGAGCAATGTTCAGAAGTTCTGAAGACAAACCAGAAAATTTCTCTAAAGAACTACTAAAGACCAAACTTCTAACAATATTCATCAAAAGTATGTCATTCATCAGCTGTTCTGTTGGAAGCTTCTCACCGCCTTATACTTCAGTAGTTTAGGATTATATATTACTTTTGTTAATGTCTTTGTACAAGTACCAATGCTACACCTTGTTGTAGTATTAAGATTATTATATTGCTTCAATACTTCTCATGTACGTATCCTAACAGTCTATAAATAGATGAGTTCATCTCACTATTTTAGGTAGTCCTTGTGTAGTTAATATTTTCAATATATTGAAAATCATTTGAATCATTTACTGTTTTATTCATTAACTGTTTTAATTCTCATTTACTGCTTTAAGTTCATTGATCAAGGGGGAGTAATAACTCCTGTTAAAAAGTGAAATTTTAACTTGAACACTTACATTTATTCCGCTGTGCAATTTACTTTGATCGATCATACACAAGTGTTCATAATAAGAACTGTTAAACAGAAACGTGATCCACAATCGCTGCAGAAGGAAGGGATGCCGGCAAGGGGATCACCGGCACCGACCATCGGAACCAGTCGTCGGAGTTGTGGTTTTCCGGTGGATGCTCTCGACACACACACACACATTATGTGCGTGTTTGTTCTCTACAAATCCAAAAGTAAGAAGGGGATGGGCTTTTATAATCCATTTCATTTAGAGGGTGTTTGCTGAAAGGTAACAACTGATTGTAGGGCGTTTGGCTGATTATAATAAAATTGGATTAATACAATTTATAATAATAAAATAGTAAATTTATTTTTAAATATCTTGTGCATTAGAAACTTTTACCTCAGATATAAATGACTAAAATGCCCTTCTAATAACAGAGTTGATGGATGGAGTTAGTTAAATGGACTCATGTAGTTATAAATAGAAAAATCAGGTATTCAAGTAGTTAAACCTTATGATTAGGGATTGAAGTAGTTAAAACCAACAAAACACAGGGACTCAAATAGTAATTTACTCTTCTTCTAATGATACAGTCTCATCTTCAAAAGAGTCAGTTAGAGTGTGTGACAATGGATTCAATCAAAGGAATGTTGCTCCTAAGATTGATGACCTTGGACGACCGAAGACCATGAAGGCTTGGGTCCCTCATCAAAACTAATCTTTTAAATTTATGTTCAGGGAGTTCCAGCAAGCCATGTTTGTAGTCTTTGGATTGTTGACAGTGGAGCTTCTAGGAACATGCCAGGTGACATGACGGTCCTATTTGACATCAAAAATATCAATGGAGGTTATGATGCTTTTGTGGGAAACGAGGGTGGCCATATAACAATTGAAGGAATTGTGAGTAATGGAATTGTTAGTTTTAAAAAGATTTCATATGTGAAGCAAATCAACTACAATCTTCTGAGTCTTTCTCAAATATGTGAAAATAAGTTCTCTGTGCATTTTGATGACAAAGGGTGTTACATCCTCAAGCCTGGATTCAAGATTCCTAGAAAGTGGATTATGTTCCAAGCTCCAAGAGTGAACAATATTTTTATTCTTGATATGAGCAAGGCGACTACATCCAAAGGTCAAGTTACATGTTTCTTGTTAAAGGCTACTGAAAAAGAATCAATCATGTGGCATCAAAGAATGGGGCATATTCATCTTATGAAAATGAACCATCTTGTGAAGAATAGTCTTGTCGAAGGTGTCAACATCAAAAATTTCCATTTGAATGAAATGTGTGTATCTTGTAAGAAGGACAAACAACACAAACAATCACACAAACCCAAGAAGATTAATACTGTGAGTGTCCCGCTTGAATGTTTGCATATGGTCCTACTTGGACATGTGAAGTGGAAAAGCATCAATGGGGATTTATATTGTCTTGTTCTAATCGATGATTACTCATGTTTTTCATGGTTGATGTGCATGCAACATAAGAGCGACATGTTTTAAAATTTGAAGTTTCTCTTTACCCATTTGGAGAATATCTATGGATTGAAGATCAAGGGAATTTGAAGTAATAACAGAACGGAGTTTAAAAATTCTTCTATGGACGCATTATGTTACAAAAAATGTAATCATCATGAGTACATTGCACCATATACTCCTTAAAAGAACGGTGTTGCAAAACGAAAGAACATGACTCTAATTGAAGCGGCTAGAACAATGTTGCCGATTCTAATCTTCCGGTAAGTTTCTGGAATGAAGCGATTCATGCAGCTTGTTACACTTTGAATCGAGATTCATGCAGAAGTTTTGAAAAACATCTTATGAACTCCTCAACCAAAGAAAACCGGATATAGAGATTCTAGAACTATTCGGGGTGCTGTGTACAATGTAGAGGAAGGGTATTTTTTTGGATACCCCACTCCTATTAAAGGAGTTTTCAACGATACACACAGAATGGTCCCGACACTGGTCTCGATTGGATGTTTGACTACAAAGAACGTTTAGAGTCATTTTGTCTAGAAAGTTTGATTGAAGAAGTTGTAGTACGTTTATATTATGAGTGTGAAACGCTTCCAGTTCTCCACTGGTACATCCGATCACCGTAACTCCTCCTGACAAAACTTCTAATGATGTCAATGCTCTTGTTAATGAAGAAGTATTTCATAATGTTTCTAATACATTGGATTCTTCCAATTCAGAAGATGATAAAGAAGTTACTAGTGAAGCAGTTTTGAATCAGAATACCGTTTCACCTCTGGTGAAGCCAAATTTGACTGTTACAATAGAATTTCCATCAACTTCTAATGTGGGTAATGATTTGGATTATGCAGAGACTATCACTTTTTAAATGGTGATCTCTATTCCGGCACATCCGGAATCTTGGATTCACAGTTATCATCCGTTAGAAGAAGTTATTGGTGATCCTGGTAGTAGTGTGATGACCTTTGGTCAATTGAGGCAAACATCTTCAATTGACAATATTGGTGCCCTAGCCTTTTATTCAAAAATTCAGAAGTTAGGTGAACAAAATGATTGGTCATTTGCATGTTATGTCTCACACATGGAGCCAATATTATACAAGGATTATTTGAATGAAGACTCATGGGTGGAGGCGATGCAGCAAGAACTTCAACAATTTCAGAAGTTGGAGTTTGGACATTGACAGATTTTACTACTTGAAGGAAGAAGATTGGTACAAAATGGGTGTTTAAATGCAAAAAGGATGATCGTGGAGTTATTGTTCGGAACAAAGCTCAATTGGTCGTTCAAGGTTTTAATCAAACTAAAGGAATCGACTACAATCACTTGAAGTTGTTTGGATATTTCTTGTGTATGCAACTTATATGAAGTTCAAGGTGTAACAGATGGATATTAATAGCGCTTTTCTATATGGTGTATTAAAGGAAGAAGTGTATCTTTGCAACATTAGGTTTTGAGGATCCTATCCACCGGGATAAGGTCTATATACAGAATAAAGCATTGTACGGCTTACACCAAGCCCCTCGACAGTGGTATGAAATGCTCAGCATATACTTACTTTCCTGATGATTTAAACAAGGACAGGTTGATTGTACCCTTTTCACGAAGAAAACGGGGGGTGATTTGCTTCTGGTACATGTTTATGTTGACGACATTATATTTGGTTCAACAAACAAAAGTCGTTGAAGGGAATTTATGCAGGTTATGCAGGAAAAGTTTGAGATTTGCTCAATGGTAGAGATGCAATTCTTTCTTGGATTGCAGGTGCATCAGACATCGTCAGGGATTTTCATCCACCGGATGAAATATGTTTCTAAAGTCTTGAGCCGATTCTAAATGGATGATTCAACATTTGTTTCCACTCCCATTCAACCAAATCATGGGATCTGTGTTGACGCCATGGGTGAAGCCATTGACCCTTGTACATATCAAGCCATTGTTGGATCGTTGATGTACCTGACTTCATCCAGGAAAGATACTATGTTTGCCACATGCCTTTGCGTGAGATACCAGTTGAAGCCGAAACAATCTCACCTTGTAGCAGACAAACGAATTCTACGTTATCTGAAGGGTTGTCTGTCACAAGGTTTATGGTATCCTAATGATGATAACTTTGACCTCGTTGCTTTTAGTGATGCAGATTTTGGTGTTTGCAATATTGACACAAAATCCACTATTGTTGGATGTCAATTTCTAGGGGGGGGGGGAGGTTGATTATGTAACACCCCAACTGATGGCGGAAACATCGGGATGTCACGTATTGATGATTGTTCAGTAGCTCATGGTAAATAATAATTCTCATTATATGATTTAGATAAATTACATACAATTGTTCTACAAGAATTCATACATCAAATTGAATAAAACTATGCACACATCTTCAAGCATTAACTCAAATCATCAAGCAAGTAGAACCTGAAACATGTTAAGTTGAAAATATTTTGGGACAACAAAAGTTAGTGAGAGTTACATAGGTTTTTGATAAGTGAATAAAAATGTTGTGCAATTCGTGTGTCATGGCAATCTAGTCCATATGTGAAAACATACTAGAAGTAAATCGAATGCATAATCAACCATTGTGACTGTTGTATTGTGGTACATCCCATACGCTCATGGTTCACTCGTTTATATTGCAGTAACAAACACCCACGCAACCTTTGTAGGAGGCACGTATCCGAGTGGGATTGTTAGTCCAATAGATCTATCAATGTATACCGTCGGCTGATGAATGTTTATGCTAGAATTGTGCTTACCCTAGTCATGTCAAGACATAATGCAACATAGAAATACACATAGACACATTGATGATTGAATTGCATAAATAATGTTGTAACATGTTTCACCCCAAAAATGGTGATAAATAGAAAAGGGGCTATGTAAAACTCACCTTAGCAAAATGTTATATCTGTTGAAAAATTGAATAATGGTGTTTCCCAAATGTATCAAGTATCACCCTATAATAAGGTAATAAATATGTCTAAGTCTATCAAGTCTACAAATGTATAAGTTTCTAGGGCTTCGAATTTGGGGATAAATGCTTGTTTGATTAATATTAAAATTGTTTGATAATTGAGAAAATTTTTGTAAATAAATAAACAAAAATTCTTTTTATGAAATTTAAATTTAAGATGGTCACAATAATGTGTTTAAAGTATAAAAATAATTTTTACAAAATTATTTTCTTTAAAATAGAATATTAATTCTATTTATAACAAATTGTCAAACTTTAACTTTAATGTTTAAAAATACTAAAATTAAAGAATTATTAGTTTAAAAATTATATTTCTGTTCCAAATAATCAGAAATAATTTCTATAAAATTTTGGTGCAAAAATATTAAAAATTGAATTTATTATGATTTAATTATGATTAAAACTAAAAAAAATTGATTAAAAATATTAAATAAATGATTTTTCTGAAATAAAAATCATTTCAGAAAAGTTTATTGTTATAAAAACTTAGAATAATTTTTGTGGAAATTTATAAGATTGTTTTGATATTTTTATAGAATTTTATAAATAAAATGGAATAAACTTGATTTATTTATTATATATATTAAATAAATAAATTTTTGAAAACTAAAAATTGTAAGTTAAACCTTTTTATCAGCTTAACTAAAAATAATTTTTGTAGAATTTTTAAAAATGTTTTAGCATTTTAAAATGAATTTATAAGATATAAATAATATATATATAAAGTTGATAAAACAAAAGAAAAGGAAATAAAAAGGTTGTGGCTGCCGGGTTTCGAACCCGCGTGGCTGGACAAGGAAGCACCAAGCACAACCACTTGGTCAAGACCAGTGGTTGTGTTTGGTTTTAGTCTGTTTAAGTTAAATATCATAGCCGTTCATAGTGTTCTTCCCCAAATTCTAGGCTTCGAAACCCTAGTTTTGCAATTGATTAAATTACACAACATTAACCCAATTAATCATGGGGTTAATGTTGTATAGGTTCCAATTATTGAAACCCATCAAAGATTGCGAACTTACAAACTTGTTTAAGGTACGATTGCTCGGTCAAACGCAAAAGTCGAAAACGCGTTTTAACACCAAGAACAGAAGATTGTAATGAAGAATTGGGGATTGAGAAAGAGATAATGGCGAGTTGAGAAGGTTCAACAAGGTTTAATTTATAGTGTAATGGCTTGCTGTTCGAATTGGCAAGTTTTGACCGCGTCGTTAATGTTTGACGCGTCAAAACACGAAATTGGTAAGGATTAACTGATGATTGGCGTGTGTGTGAGTCATAATAGGCCGGTAATTGCATAATCCTTCCTATCTTCGATCAATTACGCGTTAAAGGATGTTAATTAGTGGATTACGTTCGTAACAGTTGACTTTTCTAAGTCAACTGTTCGTATATTACTACTATATATATATATATATATATATAAAACGGGTTGGAGTTAAAACAGGATTGAGTTGTAGCTCAGTTGGTTTGGAGGTGTTGTGTTGTGGTGACTCGGCTGAGGGCTCGGGTTCGAATCCCAGCCTCATCGTTTTTTTTTTCTAACAGTTACCAAGGGGAGGAGGAGAAAGGGAGTTGGGCCGGGTATTTGGCTTGGGTTGGGTATTGGGCTTCAGTTTTTGGGCTTAGTTCCACATAAAGTGTTTGTGGGGTTTGATTTGGGCTCAAACTTTTATAATTAATGGATGGTTTGACTTGGTAAAGAAATTTACAAGCCTACTATTAAAACATATTATTATCATTATTATTATTATTAGCATAAAAAAATGTATTTTATATACATATATATATATATATAAGAGTTAGGAAAAATAAATAAAGACTTGGGCACATTAGTATAGAATTATAAAATAAGGGCTTCTTTGTAAAAAAATTTGGGGAAAAATTTTGCGATGTTACAGTCTCCCCTACTTTTGGAAACTTCGTCCCGATGTTAAAAGAAAACACCAAGTTTACATTTGGTCGACTACCGAAAACCTTGATAAAATTTCTCACTACCTTAACGTACCTGTAAATTCATGATTACGTTCCGGACCGTAATTACCAATTTACCTTACATTAGGGTTTTGCGTCCTTTTATGACTTTACCGATTGTTGAGCAGGTCTGATGGTCCCCACCAGTCGTTGAGCAGGTGGTAGGGCCTCTCCCGACTGTTGGAAAGACATGATGACCTCTACCAATCGTTAAGTAGGTTGTTTGGTAGTCAACTAATTATTGTACAAGTAAGCAAGTATGATTATAGATATAGCAATTAGTTCACATTCAAACAAGCATGCACTCAGATGTTATGATAATACTTGAATTTATTACTTGAATCAAAAAGTGTCAATACATTGAATTAAAGAGAAAATAGACATCATTCAAATGGTGGGGTTTGCTGTTAAGTAGCTGGAGGGTCTCAAGAGGGGTTATTTGGAGCATCAAGAGCGTTTGTAGCAGGGATTCGACAAGCATCTGCAAGATGCCCATACCTTTGACAATTGGTGCACTGTCGGCAGGGTACTTTGTAGATGCAAAAGTGCGACTAGAGCTTTGGATTGTAAAACACATTTTGGTTTGTAGATATCGAAGGTGCGAAGGAGAGAGGTTAATGGTGCGAAGGAAGATGGTTATACGAATGAAGACTTAGATTATGGAAGAACTTGGTTCGACCAGTCAATGTGGGCGAACCTGCACATTCGTATGAATGATTTGGGCGAATGTGCAGGCCTATAAATAGGTTAAGTTCATTTTTGAATGTAACTTTGATGATTATTATTCCCTCCTCTTTCTGAAAACTCTCTCTAGATTTTGTTAAACTTGTTTTGCATTTAAACCTTGATTGTAATCATTATTCTAAGTGTAATCAAGTGTTTTATGAATGAAATTGATTGAAAATGATGATCTGTGTGTTTGAATCTGTTTGATTATTACTTTGTGATAGTTTTAGGGTTTCCGCACCTAAAACTAACTTGTTTGATCAATCTTTGTTTGTTTTCGATCCTAATACGTTCATACAAAGTGGTATCAGAGCCATTTCGGATCAAACAACCACAAATTAATAATCTCTCAGCTGATTTGGACCCAATTTTGGTCAAAAAGTTTCTGTTTTCAATAAACAAACTGATGTGATAAGATTTTGATCGATTACACCTTGATTTCGAGTTTAAATTGGATAATTCTCTTTATTAAAGTTGTTCCAAATCAAATCCGATTCAAAACCTGATCAAGATCATCAAAATTCATCAACATTTGAAAAACATGATCAAAATGAACTGATTTTCAAAGAATAACCGTTTTTGAAATCACAGGGGTCGAACGAGAGAGTTTGGTCGAAAGAGGAATTTATTTGGGTCGAAAGAGTGTGTTTCTGTACGAAGGAGGTGTTTTTGTGGTCGAAGGAAGACTTTGATTGCTTATTTTTCACATTCGTACCCTTGTTTCACCTTCGCATAATCGAACGGTCGAAGGAGTTGATAAACGGTCGAAAGAGAGTTCTAAGTGGTCGAAGGAGTTTTTGTTGATTAGCTTTCATTCGTATCAATTATAAACGGGCGAAAGAGAACTTTATTTCTCCTTCGCACGTCCGTATATACGAAGGAACATCCTGTTTTGAAAAATTTTTAATCTTTTCGTGTTTGATTGTTTGCAGGACAAGATGTGGAACTTTCCAACAACGCCTAGACCTACTCAAGCACCACAACAGCAGACAACACAAGATCCGTGGTCCATTGCAGCTCAAAAGACTAGTCAACCATCACAGCCGATCAATTATATGGCTATGACTAGTTCGGCACCACAACAAGTTGTTCAATCATTACCACAACCGATTGACAACTATTGGGGAGTCGCAGCAGCAGCAGTCCATTCTCAGACGACCAACGCTATTTCTACTCTTATTCATGATCTATCTTCTGGAAGCGGCAATCGTCCACCGAAGTTAATGGACATGAAGGAGTATAACACCTGGAAGACAAAGTTTAAGATTCACGTTGAGGGACAAGGACTTGAAGGAGCCGAGGCATGGCAAATGATTGTGAAGGGTTACGTTGCTCCTATTCTGGAAAATACTGGAGAACCAATCCCTTTGGAGAATTTGGCGGATGACGAGAAGAAAAGGTTTGCTATAGAGAAGAAAGCATTCTCTCAGCTATCTCAGGCGATCAACACTGATCTATTACATCAGTTTGGATCGTGCACTACATCCAAACAACTTTGGGATATGCTAAGAAATCGACATGATGGAAATGAAAAGACCAGGAAGCTTAGGATGGAAGAGCTTCGAAAGGAGTTTGAAAACTTCAGTTATATGGGTAATGAGACCCTAAAAGAGTTGGTTCCAAGGTACTGCCATCTGCTCACTGAATTGTCGAGCTATGAGATCAGCATTCCAATGTCGGAATTAATTGATAAATTTGCTGATGCATTACCACCCTATTGGAACCAACAAATCGAAGTGTTAAAGGAGAAGGATGCTTACCAGTATTGGACTATTAATGAGTTCATCCAAAAGCTGGAAAACAAAGAGATGGAGGAAAAGAGAAAAGCTAAGAGAGCTCAGATTCCACAGAATCCTGATTTATATGTGAGTGGAACATCTAATTCTCTTTCTGCTTCAAGCACCACATCTACTGTTGCACCTCACATAGCATGTGTGTCTAACATTGTTGAACCAACAAAAGCACCCATTAACTACCTTGCTCAAACTTCATCCTACACACCATCATACACACAACAACCTTATCAAACACAAAACATTATTCCACCATTTTCACCATTACACCAAGCCGCATGCTATACATCAAGTCAACAGCAACAACAACAACAATATCCTCCTCAAGTGAACCAGATGCAGATTACTCAAGCACAATCAAGTCAAAACCCGATTGTGTTAGAGACATCAAACCTTAACAATGTGACTGTTGAAATTGCTCAACAGCATGTTGCTCTAGTATCTGCCATGGTTGCTTCTTACAACGGTTTGGTAGCAAGTCAAATTGGTAACAATAATCTCACCAATGAGGACTATGCTCAAATCGATAAAGAGGAAATGGAGTTGATGGATATTCAGTGGGCTTTTACAAGCATTATGAGGAGAGCCACTGATTTCATTCAGAAGACTGGCAGGACTGATCTCTCAACCTCTCCCAATACCACATACGGATTCAACAAAGCAAAGGTTACTTGCTTTAACTGTGGTGAGAAGGGACACTTTAAAAGGGAGTGCACACAACCAGCACAACAAGGTAACCGAAATCCTTTCAATTCTTCATACCAAAACCGACAAAACCAAAACCAGAATCAAGTGTCTTACAACAGTCCAAATATATCAAGCTTTCAACCACAAAATCAAAACACTTATCAGAACCGTCAACAAAACAACAACACCAGACAATCCACAACCCAAAACCAACCTCAACAAAACCCAAACCGAACTATTGTTCCTATCTCTACACCTAACACACAAAACCAAAACCAAACTGATACTCAAAACCAAGCACTTGTTATCCAAAAGGATGAAGGTTTTGACTGGACTGGTATGCAATTGGGGGTGGAGGAAATCACTGCTGGGAATGTTGCATGTGTGGCACAGCAGATGAGGTTGGATGAAAATGAGGAAGTTGAAGAAGAGGTTGTGATTGAAAAGGTGTCGGAGTTGAAGATTGAAGAAGTAAATGATGATGTGATTGCTGAAGGTGAAGACAAGAGATCGGGGATGATTCTTGATTCTGTCACTGATGTTGGAGATCAATATGACTCAGCTTACTCGGATATGGAGAGCGAATCTGATTCAGAGACTAGTGTGAATTCACTAGATGATGATATTGACCAACTGCTAGCTGAAGCTGACTTCCCGATGACTCGCAAGTCATGTATGGTGGATGATGCATGCACCAAGATTGACTACTCCAACTTCTTTGCAGGAAAGGAAGCTCACTTTGCTTTAATGGCCATGACAGAACCTCCTAAGCCGGTAAGTTCTAAAACTCAATCTTGTGTTAAATGTGATAAATGTGCTGATTTTGAAAAACTGACTGATGAAAACAAGCTTCTCAAGGTTCAACTTGAGAGTGCAAAACTCAACTGTCAGATTTATCAAAAGGACTTAAAAGATTTCAACAAAGTTCTTGATGGTTATAAAAAGGATGTGTCTGAATTGAAAAAGACATTATCTATTAAACAACTTGCCATTAATAATTACATCAATGAAATGGAAAACACTAAATTAGAAATGGCAACCATCAAGTGCTTTGCGGAAAAAGTTAACAAGAAATTAGAAAGTTACAAGCACATAGCATATGTAGTCGATCATATCATTGAAGAACCCTCCCAGACGAATAGTGCAAACTATAAGTCAGTTCCATCTCCGGTATTGTTTGAGAATCACACTTTACATGCAATACCACCGGAGACTTTAATTCATCCTGATCCCACACCAGAAAATGAGCCTAACACTTCCAGTGTCGGGGATCCATATTCTGATGTGAGACCAGTACTGGGAAATAGTGAGGGTGTGGTCGCTACTGATGATTCAGATGAAGAAGATGAGTCATCTGAGACGGTTGAAAGTGATAGTGATATCCCTGATGAAAATCATATAATCACTACTGAGCCAGTCTCACCGTCTCAGATTATTCATCCAATGGCAAATGCTCATCCCAAAAATGAGGTTAAGAAAAATGATAAGTTTGTTGGTAAAAGTTTTGAAAAGAAAGAGGTTAAGAAGGTTGAGAAAAACATGAGAAAACCGGTTGAAAAGAAAGTTGAAATTAAAACTGAGAAAAATGAAGTAAAACCGATAGAGAAGAAAAATGAATTAAAATCTAAGAAAAACAATGATGTGAGTAATGAAGTGTGTGATAGACCTGTCAAAATCTTCTATCGGATGCAAGGCTCCGATAAGATTTTATCAGATGATGAGTTTCCGATTAAATTTGTCAATTCTACAAAAATCGAAAAGATATGGTAGGAAAGCATGATTTGGTTCCCGAAATTTGAAAGGACCAATGACATTCCTCAAGAGATTTTAGACAAAATTTATTCGGAAAAAGAAGCAAAGGTCAATGTCACACAGTTTGTTTTGCCTGTTCATAAAGAAAATAGTTTTATTGAACCGATTTACTCGAAGGACCCAGCTCCTGAGAGTTTAAGGAAACAATGCATGGTCGATCGATATCCCATTGCTAGTTTTTCCAAGTCGCCGATCAAGGAAAACTACGAGGAATACCGTGCGTGTTATAAGTGCGGGGAACGGGGACATTTACTTGCCGCCTGCCCGTACGTACGACACAAAAGGCACGAGGTGGTGATGAGGCAATATCATGAGTATCCGATTGACAACTATAGCTATCAACAGAGACGGCATTTTCCCCAACAAGAATTTTATCATAATCAAAACAATTTTTACAACAAGGGGAAAAATCGTCCGATGACGTATGATAAGCGCAACCGGATGACCACTGATAAATCTGGTAAGAAACCTCAGATGAACTCAACTGTTGATGCCAAAAAGGTCGCTCCTAAACCTAATGGTAAACAATCAGTTGGACCTGTCTCTGTTAAATCAGAGAAGGTAACCAAGAAGGTTGCTTTTAAAGAAGAAGTAAAGAAACCGACTGAGACTTCAAAATCTCAGATTCGGATCTTGAAACGATCTGAGCAATCTTGGTCATCTAAGGAATCTGAAGGAGCCGCTACTTCACAGAGTAAGAAGACTGAGAAAAAGAAAGTTGTTAGTGAGAAGAAAGGGGTTGAAGTAATCCAAGATGTTTGTGATTCAAAAGACTCTTTGAAACAACCTGTTCAAAGACCCAAGACCAAACAGGCTTGGGTCCCCCGAAAGAACTAATTGATCTACTTTAAATGTGCAGGGAGCTCCAGCTGGCCCTGTTAGCAGCCTATGGATTGTTGACAGTGGAGCTTCTGGTCACATGACAGGGGACCTCGCGCTACTCTTTGACATCAAAAACATTAATGGAGGTTATGTGGCATTTGCTGGAAATAAGGGAGGCTACATTACTATGGAGGGTAGTGTAAGCAATGGGGTCGTAACATTTGAGCGGATTTCTTATGTGAAACAGATAGACTACAATTTGCTCAGTGTTAGTCAGATTTGTGATAAACAATTTTCAGTGTATTTTGATGACAAATCCTGTTATATTTTGAAACCTGGGTTTGAGCTACCAAAAGAGTGGGTGATGCTGAAGGCACCGAGAGTTAACAACTTGTATATTCTCGACATGTCTAAAGCAATGACCACCCATGGCCAAGTCACGTGTTTCCTCTCCAAGGCTACAGAAAAAGAATCCATTATGTGGCACAGGAGAATGGGACACATCCATTTGAGAATGATGAATCAGCTTGTGAAGAATGAACTTGTCACGGGAGTTAATGTCAAACACTTCCATCTGAATGACAAGTGTATCAGTTGCAAGAAGGGCAAGCAGCACAAACAATCCCATAGACCAAAGAAAGTTAATTCTGTTGAGCTGCCACTTGAACGTTTGCATATGGATTTATTCGGTCCAGTCAGACGTAAAAGTCATGCCGGAGAATTATACTGTCTTGTGGTGACTGATGATTATTCCAGATTTTCATGGGTAATGTGTTTGCATCAGAAAAGCGACACTTTTGACAATTTGAAGGTTCTGTTTACACGTCTGGAGAATTTATATGGTCTGAAGATCAAAAGAATCCGGAGTGATAATGGGACGGAGTTTAAAAATGCTCAGATGGAGGATCTTTGTGCAAACAAAGGAATTCATCATGAATATAGTGCTCCGTACACACCCCAGCAGAACGGTGTCGCAGAGAGAAAGAACAGGACTCTTATAGAGACGGCGAGAACTATGCTTGCGGATTCAAATCTTCCAGTCATGTTCTTGAACGAAGCTATTTACGCGGCATGTTATACTCTTAACCGTGTGTTGACAGTGAAGAAGTTTGGCAAGACTTCTTATGAGCTGTTGAACCGACGTAAGCCGAATCTTGAGTATCTAGAACCATTTGGTGCCCCATGTACAATGCTGAATCCTTCGGAAAAGTTTGCACCAAAGGCTGAAGAAGGTTATTTTGTTGGATATGCAACCCCATTAAAACGGGTATTCAACAAAAGAACTAGAAAAGTCGAGGAGTGGGCTAATGTCGAAGTTCAAAGATATACACAAAATGTACAGGGTGGAGGACCAGATTGGATGTTTGATTACAAAGATTTCTTTGAATCATTCAATCTAGATAGCATGGTTGAAGAAGCTGTACTTCGATTATACTACGAGGTCGAAAACGCCGTAACTTCACCGTTAGTGCGTCCGATCACGGTAAACCCTCAAGCAGCTTCTAATGATGCCACTGCTCCTGTATTGGAATAAGAGGTGTTCCAAGAGGCTTCTACATCGCTTAATTCATCTGAATCAGAATATGAAGACGATGATGCAACAAGTGAAGCTATTCTGGACAACGCTACAGTGACACCACCAGTGAACCCATCTACTACTGATGCTTCAACATCGAATGTGGGTAATGATCTGGCTCCTACAGAGAATTTGACAACTCAGACGGGAGTACAAGTACCTGATTATCCGGAATCTCGGATACATCGGATACACCCGCTTGAACAAGTTATTGGTGATCCTGGTAGCAGTGTGATGACAAGAGGGCAGCTGAAGAATGCTTAAGCACAAGAAAACATTGGCAATCTTGCTTTATATGCCAAAATTCAGATATCTGGTTTTCAGAATGACTGGTCATTTGCTTGTTATGTTTCGCAGGTTGAGCCGCGTACATACAAGGATGCTCTTTTGGATGACGCCTGGGTGGAAGCAATGCAGGAGGAGTTATTACAATTTCAGAAACTTGGTGTATGGACCCTAACAGATTTTCCCCCTGGTAGAAAGAAAATTGGTACCAAATGGGTGTTCAAGTGCAAAAAGGATGACAGAGGAGTAATAGTACGAAACAAAGCTCGTTTGGTCGTTCAAGGTTTTCATCAGGTTGAAGGAATCGACTACAATGAAATCTATGCACCGGTTGCACGCTTGGAAGCTATCAGAATGTTCCTCGCGTTTGCATCATGGAAGAAATTTAAGGTGTATCAGATGGATGTAAAGAGCGCATTTCTTTACGGTGTGGTCAAAGAGGAAGTTTACGTAGGTCAACCACCGGGCTTTGAGGACCCTATTCACCGGGATAAGGTTTATGTGTTAAACAAAGCTCTCTACGGGTTGCACCAGGCTCCGAGACAATGGTATGAGGAGCTGAGCACGTATCTTCTCTCGAAAGGATTCAAACGCGGACTGGTAGACTGTACACTGTTCACGAAACGAGCAGGAGATGATTTGCTTCTAGTACAAATTTATGTTGATGACATTATTTTTGGGTCTACTAACGAACTTCTGTGCAGGGAATTTGAACAAGTTATGCAGGAAAAGTTCGAAATGAGCGCTATGGGAGAAATGCAGTTTTTCCTCGGCTTACAGGTGGAGCAAAGACCAACGGGGATCTTTATTCACCAGACGAAATACGTTTCTGAAGTCTTGAGCCGATTCTAGATGGATGATTCGAAGCCGATGGATACCCCGATACAGCCCAATCACGGGATTGGAGTTGACCTTAAGGGGGAGCTGACTGATCCATTTACATACAGAGCAATCGTCGGATCTCTGATGTATCTCACAGCGTCAAGACCTGATATAATGTTTGCGACATGTCTTTGTGCGCGATATCAATCGAAGCCGAAACAGAGTCATCTTGCAGCTGTCAAGCGTATCCTTAGATATCTGAAGGGTTGTCTGTAACACCCCAACCGATGGCGGAAACATCGGGATGTCACGTATTGATGATTGTTCAGTAGCTCATGGCGAATAATAAATTTTCATTAAATGATTTAAATAAATTACATACAATTGTTCTAAGAATTTGTACATCAAATCAACAAATACTAGCTACGCATCTTCAAGTATTAACTCAAATCTTCAAGCAAGTAAAAACTGAAACATGTTAAGTTGAAAATATTTTGGGTCAACAAAAGTTGGTGAGAATTACATAGGTTTTGATAATAGAATAAAATTGTTGTGCAATTCATGTGTCATGGCAATCTAGTCCATATGCGAAAACATACTAGAAGTAAATCGAGTGCATAATCAACCTTGTTGACTGTTGTAATTGTGGTACATCCCAAACGCTCATGGTTCACTCGTTTAAATTGCAGTAACAAACACCCACGCAACCTTTGTAGGAGGCACGTATCCGGGTGGGATTGTCAGTCCAATAGATCTATCAATGTATACCGTTTGGTTGATGAATGCTTATGCTAGAATTGTGCTTACCCTAGTCATGTTCAAGACATAATGCAACATAGAAATACACAAAGACACATTGATGATTGAATTGCATAAATATTGTTGTAACATGTTTCACCCCAAAAATGGTGATAAATAGAAAAGGGGCTATGTAAAACTCACCTTGTTATATCTGTTGAAAATAGTGTGTTGCTCAATGTATCAAGTATCACCCTATAATGAGGTAATAAATATGTCTAAGTCTACCAAGTCTACAAATGTATAAGTTCTAGGGCTTCGAATTGGGGATAAATGCTTGTTTGATTAATATGAAAATTGTTTAATAAATGAGAGAATATCTGTAAATAAATAACCAAAATCTTTTTATGAAATTTAAATTTAGGATGATCACAATAATGTGTTTGAAGTACAAAAATAATTTTTATAAAATTATTTCCCTTAAAATAGATTTTTAAATCTATTGATTACAAATTGTCAAAATTTAACTTTAATGTTCAAAAATACTAAAATTAAAGAATTATTATTTTAAAAATCATATTTCTGTTCTAAATGTTTTGAAATAAATTGTGTAAAATTTTGGTGCAAAAATGATAAAAATTGAATTTATTATGATTTAATTATGATTAAATCTAACAAAAATTGATTAAAAATATAAAATAAATGATTTTTCTGAATTAAAAATCATTTCAGTAAAGTTTACCATTGTACAAACATAGGATAATTTTTGTAGAAATTAATAAAATTGTTTTGATATTTTAATGGATTTTTATAAATATAATAGTATAAAATTGATTTAATTATTATAAATATTAAATAAATGAATTTCAGGAAAATAAAAATTGTAAGTAAAACTTTGACATCAGATTTGTTAAAGATAATTTTTTTAGAATTTATAAAAATGTTTTAATATTTAAAAATGATTTTACAAGATTTAAGTGTAATTTATATATATATGTAATGGTTTGTTTTTAAATGAAAGATAAATGAAAAAAAAGGTGTTCAAGCCGGGTCTCGAACCCGGTTAGTCTTAGTTATAAGGATCAATCACAACCACTTGGCCTAGGCCTGTGGTTGTGATTTGTCTCGGCTTAATAAAAATATATACAGTATGCAAAATCAGTTTCTTTCCCAAATTAACAAACCATGAACCCTAGTTTTTGCAATAATCTGATTCACTCATCAATAGCCCAATTAATCATAGGGCTTTTGATGTGTGAATGTCGGAGATCAAAACCCACAAAGAATATTATGCTTACCGTGCTTAATCGATCTCGAATGCCCGGTCAAACCTAAAAGTCAAACTGTATCGTTTGAACAAGAACAGCGTTTAAGTGAAGAATTGAGGGATTAAGAGGAGAAGATTGGCGAGTTGTGAATGCTTAGAAGCGTTCAATTTATAGGGTAGTGGCCTGGAACGATGATTTGGTAAGATTTGACCTATCATTGAATGTAAAACGTGTAATAGGTTAAAATTGGTATGAATTGATGATTGCACGCGTGAATCGTCGTGGAAACAGACCGGAAATCACGAGTCAAGATTATTATTTGTTTCCATGTAAAAAAAGTCAACCCAAAAAGGGGTAGTGTACGTGCAGCGAGCCCCCAGGAAGAAGAAGGAATTGTTTTAGTTTGTTTTTAGGAGGCCATAAATATAAATCAGGTCAGGATTTGAACAATAACGAGTTGTGGTTCAATTGGTGTAGACTTGTGTGTGTGTGGAAGGTGGTCCGGGTTCGAATCCGAGCAGGGACAAACAATTTTTTTTGTTAACAGCCAAAGAGGGAGTTGGGCTTGGCTTGTTGGTTTGGGCCGGCTCCTTGGGCTCAGCAGGCCCAACTCCGCATTTAAAAGGGAAAGGGTGGTTTGGGCTTCAGTTTTTTTGGGCTCCAACTTATAACTAATGGATGGTTTTGATTTGGTAAGGAAATTTACAAGCCCACTATCTAAACATATTATCATTATTATTATTATTATTATTATTATTATTATTATTATTATAACTTTTATATATATAAATATAAATATATGTATGAATAATTATCATCGTATTAGAGTTCAAATATCACCAAAAATAACAATAATGAGGCTTGTCGTTTTAATCCGTAACGTACATGTATTTAAATGCGAAATGTTACATTGTCCATCGAAAGGACTGTGGTACCCTCATGATGATAATTTTGACCTAATCGCTTTTAGTGATGCAGATTGGGGCGGCTGTGACAAAGACAGCAAATCCACAACGGCTGGATGTCAGTTTATGGGGAGCAGGCTCGTGACCTGGCAATGCAAAAAACAAACCGCAGTTGCACTATCCACATGTGAAGCAGAATACGTTTCAGCATCGAGCTGCTGCTCACAGGTTCTTTGGATCCAACAGCAGATGGTGGATTACGGTTTGCAATTTCTTAAAACCCCTATTTACTGTGATAATGAGGCCGCAATCGCATTAACAAAAGACTTAGTAAATCACTCAAAGGCTAAACATATCCGGATTAAATATCATTTTATCCGTGATTGTTATGCTAAAGAGTTGATCGATATGGTCAAAATCCACACTGATTATCAACGCGCAGATCTTTTTACCAAAGCTTTTGATAAATCCAGATTTGATTATCTTTTGAAAGCAAATGGTATTAAAGAAAAACAGGACTGATCACCACCTCAGTCTATCACTTTTTAGTTTAACTTTTTACTGTTTTTCAGAAAAATCTCGAAAATCCAAAAACATTGAAAAATTTCAAAATCCATAAAAATTGAAAAATTTCTTTGCTGACTGCTATATCTTCTTCCCTTAGATTAATGCCGTCAGATTTCTGTGAACAAACGATATCTGGGCAGTCACATATTTGAAATGCTCCAGCTTATCCTTGGGAACAGTAAATTCGAAAATCTATAAAAAATCATAAAATTCTAAAATGATTTCCTGGAGTATTAAGGGAAATGATAGTACATCAGTGGGGATCTGACACATTCTAAATAATGTAATGCTATATAGGCGTGTGTCTGAGTCTGTGCGATGTGCTGATAGGCTTCGTAGACCTATTACTGCGTGCCTGATACATACATATCAAACGATTTGTTGTGTGGATGAACTCCTCATGGGCATATGGTCTTAGTACTGTAATTTCGTTTGATAGGGTATTTGTACAAATCTCGGAGGTTTAGGGTCGTTATGTTTTTAGTTGTCTGGGGATAGCCTATCTGATCTTCTGCTGTAAGTCATTACGGACCTAGATCAGACAGGGTGTCTTTATAAAAGAGCTATATGCCAAATCCTAAAGTTACCGAATCGAGGAACTTTCCATGTTATATGATAATCAAACATTATCTATTACATCGTATTGATCATTGATGCAAATCATGATTAATATCAGTCCTCAACCTGGTATAGTGCATATGTTACTCTGCTGCATTAATTTGCTGACCTGTATACCTCTATGCATTATATCTTGTACAATTACAGACAACGAAAGCATAATCACGCTTTACAATGAGTCTTTTTGCATTTACTTCTTGATACGGGAGTATGTCGTGTGCGTGGGAACCACAGACAATTGCGTTTATACTATAAATATCAGTATCAGTATAAAGCACTGCACAAAAGTCTGCATGTGAGTTTATGTGGATCACAATATCAGCAGTTGCCAGATCACACATTGTCTTTAATGATAATAATTCAAAAAGATCAACGGTGTGATCAGATTTCTCAAAAACTGATATGATCCCTTTACCGGAATTACAAAAATATTTACAGTTTTTGATTTACATTTCTGCATTTTATTTTCTTGTCAAAAATTACAAAACTCAAAAAGATTTTAGGTGTGTTTTAGCATAAACTTTAGAAAATCCAAAAAGATTTTTCTTTTTCATCTTATTTTTGATAACTGATGGTGGTTGATGTCGATTTTCTAAACCTGGATACACCATTTGAGCTTTGTAACTTTTAAAATGTGAAAACATGAATGTTGGATGCTTAAAAGTTGGAAAATAATTGAACTGGGACTCGTTTTTGAGATTTGGAAAATTTTCAAAAAATCCCAAATCTCATTCGCCCATTCGTTTGATCGAATGTGGGATTTCACTTGTTCATTCGTATGCTTTGTTTGGGCGAAGGAGAGTGTTCCTGATAAATATTTCATTCGAACCCTTTTATCTCATTCGAACCCTTTCAATAGGGTCGAAGGAGAGAAAAGTTTCTCCTTCGTATGGACAAAACGGGCGAACGTACAGGTCTATATATATCCAGTGTCTCATTCGAACCCCACTTATATTATTTTCCAGATTTTCTTTGTAACCTCACCTTGTTGATTTTTCATTAAAAATTGTTCTATTGTGTTCGTGGGATATCACTGATCCGTTCCATATCATTTTTACAGGTATTCAACACGGATTCAGTCGTTTAATCCCTGTTTCTCTATTACGAGCCCAAACCGCTTAAAACTGATCTAAATCAACTTTATAATAACAATTGTTGGTCAGGGTTGATTGTGTGTGAGTTTTAGGGGAGAAGTAATCAAAACAAAGGTTTAAAACAGTCCAGATTGTGAAATCAGTGTATAAACCCTAGTTTTTGGGTGAAAACACAAACACAATCAACAATTGATGAATCTGTTAGTCTAGGATTGATTATCGGCATTATTAGGTCCTATTTCAATCAAATGGACATGTTCAGGATCTCTAAATTTCAAAATTGATTTTTCTAAAATATGAACTGTCTCCTTCGACCAGTTCGAATGGGCGAAGGAAGAACCTAAATTGGGCGAAAGAGATTTATATGGGCGAATGAAACTTTTGATCCAAATTATCACATTCGTACCATCTGTTTCTCATTCGCACCTATAAAATTTCACCTTCGTACCCCCGTTTGGGCGAAGGAAGGAGTTTTGACCAAAAATTTTCAATTTTGTTTATTTTGTTCGTT
The DNA here is from genome assembly GCA_028751855.1 of Ambrosia trifida. Classification (NCBI taxonomy): domain Eukaryota; kingdom Viridiplantae; phylum Streptophyta; class Magnoliopsida; order Asterales; family Asteraceae; genus Ambrosia; species Ambrosia trifida. The sequence continues at coordinate 72,872,674 of CM054131.1, read as the reverse complement.
TTTAACATGTTTCTTGATTTGTTTTGCAGATCTAACAATGTCTGAACAACAGAAGACTACAGAACAGGCAGGATCCTCATCTCAACCCGCAAAGCAGCTTGATTTTGAGAATGCGCACAACTGTTGTGCATATCTTGGCGACGTGAAGAAGCACACGGAGTTTGTTGGTATCATTGAGTTTTTGAAGCGAAGCAGAGTAATAGATGCCATTGCTACTCCAACAGTGATCTATCGTGACATGATTCAGGAATTCTGGTCTAACGCTAAACTAGATTTCTGGAAGAACGAATCTTGCTTGACGAACAAAATCCAGGGACAACGTGTCATTGTGTGCGAAGAAGATCTAAGAGAAGCACTGAATCTGGATGATGATCCGAACGATCCAAAGGAGTTCACATTCATGGATCAAAGGAAGTGTTTTCTCAGGATGAAGTATAACGGACCTATCACTGACGGTTCGTTGCACAAAGGAAAACTGTGCCCACAGTTCAAATATCTTGCACATGTTTTAATCCATGTATTCGGATCTGCTGCGGGAGGTTATGACTTGATGAGGAAGAGCATCAGTTCGATGATGGTTGCTTTGGTATTGAACAAACCGTTCAATGTTTCCGGCATGCTGATGTCTCACTTATTGGAACCTGTCAATGGAACGAGGAACCTGAAGTTTCTATTATATCCTCGTTTTCTTCAGATGATATTCGATCACAAGTACAAAGAATTGAAGAGAGATGCTAAACATATTGTTGTTCAGGAACACATGTCGCTGAACACACTAGCTAGAATGAAAGCCTATAACGGTTTATCTGTTGAAGAACGTCCTCCTGTTAGACGTTTGTTTGGTCATCTAGCTAGGGCAGATTATAATGATCCGGGTGAGGGGCTTGTAAGGAATGCGAACAGTGATTCTGATGCTGACAATCCTTTACATCATGTTGATCCTGACGCTAAGCGCAAGAGACAAGTGGTGAATGTAGGCGCTAAGAGTGGTAAAACCAAGAAACCAGAGATAAGGATTGAGGTTACTGAACCAGAAAAGAAGAAGAGAACTCAAGGTAGAAATAAGAGAATGGCGAAAAAGGGATTGAATCTTGTTGATGAAGCTTCCATTGATTCAGAAGAAACAATTGAGGAAGAACAATGGAATTCTGATGCTGAGACAGTGACGACCATGCCCAAGGCCACTGAGGCTGGTGCGTCTGATAGCCAAAGAGAAGATGATCAAGGGAACAAAAGTCCTATTCCCGTTGATGTTGAAAATTTGGGTTTTAATGTTGAAGAGACATTTGTTGGTTCTCCTGTGCAAGCAGCTAGAAAAGAGAAGAAGAAGCAGGAGAAGCCAAGTATAAAGAGGAAGAAAGAGATAGAATCGTTAATTGCTGGTAAGAAACTGCCGCCAGCTTCAAGTTCAAAATCACCGGTTACAGCACCTGCTCAAAAGAAACAGAAGACAGCAGCAACATCTAGCACACAACAAACAGAAGAAATTCCAATGGATGATGTGAATGAAGCATTGGATAATGTGCTGAAGAAAATCAGGAAAGGAAAATTACATGGAGCTGTTGAACCACCAAAGAAGACTAAAGTATCGGTGGACAGTGACATCATGACTGCTGTAAATCAAAGATTCTCCGGGCTGATGAATTTGATTACTAAACAACAGACGGAGATTGAGCAGTTAAAGTCAAATGACAAGAAGATGTTAGAAGTCGTAGTCACATCGGCAGATAACAATGAGACCTTGAAGAAAACCATCAAGAAGCTAAAGAGAGAAAACAAGAAGTTGCTGAAACATGAGCAACGTAACACCAGAAGGATAATAGTCTTGAAGAAGGAGAACAAACAGCTGAAAAAGAATAACAAGCATATGGATCAAGAACTTGTATTCTCAGGCTCCTCAACTTCAAGCTGGTGAAGTTGACAAAGAAAGAGAAGAAGAACAAGTTGACTTCGAATTATCTGATGAAGAGGAAGATGATGAACTAGAAGAAGATGCCGGTGTTGACCAGAGAACAAATGATTCAAAGACATATCAGAATGTGGAACAAAAGGTTGGACGAAGAACGACGAACACAATCCAAGCAATAGTCGAGGGGGAGTTTGTAGATGCAAAAGTGCGACTAGAGCTTTGGATTGTAAAACACATTTTGGTTTGTAGATATCGAAGGTGCGAAGGAGAGAGGTTAATGGTGCGAAGGAGGATTTAAAGGAGCGAAGGAAGATGGTTATACGAATGAAGACTTAGATTATGGAAGAACTTGGTTCGACCAGTCAATGTGGGCGAACCTGCACATTCGCATGAATGATTTGGGCGAATGTGCAGGCCTATAAATAGGTTAAGTTCATTTTTGAATGTAACTTTGATGATTATTATTCCCTCCTCTTTCTGAAAACTCTCTCTAGATTTTGTTAAACTTGTTTTACATTTAAACCTTGATTGTAATCACTATTCTAAGTGTAATCAAGTGTTTTATGAATGAAATTGATTGAAAATGATGATCTGCGTGTTTGAATCTGTTTGATTATTACTTTGTGATAGTTTTAGGGTTTCCGCACCTAAAACTAACTTGTTTGATCAATCTTTGTTTGTTTTCGATCCTAATACGTTCATACATACTTGAGTTGGATGGTGATACTGGCAGGTATCACACTTAGGTAGCTTCCCATTGTATTGTTTCTTGTTGGGTGGGGCAGTGGTGTCTATTGCAAAATTCATGACCTTGCACTTCCCGTTGGTTGAGGCCTCCGTTTTGATATCAACGGCAGGTTGGGGAGTATCCTTTTTCTTTTCCCCTTTACGAGTCAGGGTTCCTGCCTTCATGTGGTTATCTGTTAGGGTGGCAGCCAAACGCTTTGCTTCCTCCAGAGTAGCAGGGTTCCTTCCCCACACCGTGTCTTGAATCTGCATCGGTAAGCCACCGATGTATTTTTCGATTGCAATAGGCAAAGGGGTGACTTTGTGGGGTAGCAGTAAGCTAAGTTCGTGAAAACGAGTGGTGTAAGCAAGGTTTTCCCCACTATCTTGAGCAAGGTCATGAAACTCATCTTCCAGCTTCTTGATTTCATTACGAGGACAGAACTCTGCCTTCATTATGTCTTTAGCTTGATCCCAAGTTAAGGCTAGTGCAGCTTCAGCTCCGCAAGTGCGTTTTTCTTCATTCCACCAAGTGAGTGCTCGTTTGTGAAGAACACTCATGGCATAACGGACTTTAAAGTTGTCGGGGCATTCACTGTTGATGAAGGTATTCTCAATACCCTCAAACCATTGCAGGAGTCCCGTAGCTCCTTCTTCTCCACTAAACTTTGGGGGATTACAAGAATTAAAGTGTTTAAGGGTACAGGCTGGAAGACCATTCCCATTCCCGTTGTGGTTTCCATTTCCATTCCCGTTGCCGTTGCCGTTCCCGTTGCCGTTCAACTGGATGACTTGAGCTAGTAAGTTGGGAACCAGAGTTGCGATTTGCTGCGCCATTTGTTGAGAAATGATTGCAGCCAGTTGAGCATCGACACCATTGTTGTTGTTGTGTTGTTGTTGTGTTGTTGTTGTGGTTAGTGTCATGGTTATGGTTGTGATTGCTACTTCCTTCGTCATGGTTGTCACCACTGTTGAGACGAGCGCTGCGACGTGGAGGCATGATCTGTAAGAGACACAATGAAATGAATGAGGTTATATAAGGAATGTAATCATTTATTCATTAAAACGAATAAACGAAAACGTTGACTTATCAAAGACTCTAGATTCTAATAACATATGAAGACATGCTTTAGCCTATAAGTGAACACTCATCCCGATAATTCCCAGGTAGGCATTCGAGTCCCTTGTCTGATTGGGATATATGCGCAATGCCAGCCTAGACAGAAGACTCAGAATACAGGCGTTCACCCTTCCAGATTGCACGTGTTCGTTATTAAAATCTAGAACTTTGACGAGATCTCAAGGGGGTTCACGTTAAACCTGAGGATTTTGTCCTATTAGTCTAAGAGTAGATCCACTGATGGAGAGCAACCTTCTTGTAAGGATGAAAGTAGGGATAAGAAGTAGGAGGGAGATAGAGAATAGCAAGTAAAAGAAGCAAGTACTCGTTAAATCCTATGGTTATAGACTAGATTATTTTTCTAATAACCTAATTCCCTATAACCATGGCTCTGATACCAATCTGTAACACCCCAACCGATGGTGGAAACATCGGGATGTCACGTATTGATGATTGTTCAGTAGCTCATGGTAAATAATAATTCTCATTATATGATTTAGATAAATTACATACAATTGTTCTACAAGAATTCATACATCAAATTGAATAAAACTATGCACACATCCTCAAGCATTAACTCAAATCTTCAAGCAAGTAGAACCTGAAACATGTTAAGTTGAAAATATTTTGGGTCAACAAAAGTTGGTGAGAGTTACATAGGTTTTTTATAAGTGAATAAAAATGTTGTGCAATTCATGTGTCATGGCAATCTAGTCCATATGTGAAAACATACTAGAAGTAAATCGAATGCATAATCAACCATTGTGACTGTTGTATTGTGGTACAACCCATATGCTCATGGTTCACTCGTTTATATTGTAGTAACAAACACCCACGCAACCTTTGTAGGAGGCACGTATCTGGGTGGGATTGTCAGTCCAATAGATCTATCAATGTATACCGTCGGCTAATGAATGTTTATGCTAGAATTGTGTTTACCCTAGTCATGTCAAGACATAATGCAACATAGAAATACACATAGACACATTGATGATTGAATTGCATAAATAATGTTGTAACATGTTTCACCCCAAAAATGGTGATAAATAGAAAAGGGGCTATGTAAAACTCACCTTAGCAAAATGTTATATCTGTTGAAAAATTGAATAATGGTGTTGCCCAAATGTATCAAGTATCACCCTATAATAAGGTAATAAATATGTCTAAGTCTATCAAGTCTACAAATGTATAAGTTTCTAGGGCTTCGAATTTGGGGATAAATGCTTGTTTGATTAATATTAAAATTGTTTGATAATTGAGAGAATTTTTGTAAATAAATAAACAAAAATTCTTTTTATGAAATTTAAATTTAAGATGGTCACAATAATGTGTTTAAAGTATAAAAATAATTTTTACAAAATTATTTTCTTTAAAATAGAATATTAATTATATTTATAATAAATCGTCAAACCTTAACTTTAATATTTAAAAATACTAAAATTAAAGAATTATTAGTTTAAAAATTATATTTCTCTTCCAAATAATCAGAAATAATTTCTATAAAATTTTGGTGCAAAAATATTAAAAATTGAATTTATTATGATTTAATTATGATTAAAACTAACAAAAATTGATTAAAAATATTAAATGAATGATTTTTCTGATATAAAAATCATTTCAGAAAAGTTTATTGTTATAAAAACTTAGAATAATTTTTGTGGAATAAACTTGATTTATTTATTATATATATTAAATAAATAAATTTTTGAAAACTAAAAATTGTAAGTTAAACCTTTTTATCAGTTTAACTAAAAATAATTTTTGTAGAATTTTTAAAAATGTTTAGCATTTTAAAATGAATTTATAAGATATAAATAATATATATATATATAAAGTTGATAAAACAAAAGAAAAGGAAATAAAAAGGTTGTGGCTGCCGGGTTTCGAACCCGCGTGGCCGGACAAGGAAGCACCAAGCACAACCACTTGGTCTAGACCAGTGGTTGTGTTTGGTTTTAGTCTGTTTAAGTTAAATATCATAGCCGTTCATAGTGTTATTCCCCAAATTCTAGGCTTCGAAACCCTAGTTTTGCAATTGATTAAATTACACAACATTGACCCAATTAAACATGGGGTTAATGTTGTGTAGGTTCCGATTAATGAAACCCATCAAAGATTACGAACTTACAAACTTGTTTAAGGTACGATTGCTCGGTCAAACGCAAAAGTCAAAAACGCGTTTTAACACCAAGAACAGAAGATTGTAATGAAGAATTGGGGATTAAGAAAGAGATAATGGCGAGTTGAGAAGGTCCAGCAAGGTTTAATTTATAGTGTAATGGCTTGGTGTTCGAATTGGCAAGTTTTGACCGCGTCGTTAATGTTTGACGCGTCAAAACACGAAATTGGTAAGGATTAACTGATGATTGGCGTGTGTGTGAGTCATAATAGGCCGGTAATTGCGTAATCCTTCCTATCTTGGATCAATTACGCGTTAAAGGATGTTAATTAGTGGATTACATTCGTAACAGTTGACTTTTCTAAGTCAACTGTTCGTATATTACTACTATATATATATAAAACGGGTTGGAGTTAAAACATGATTGAGTTGTAGCTCAGTTGGTTTGGAGGTGTTGTGTTGTGGTGACTCGGCTGAGGGCTCGGGTTCGAATCCCAGCCTCATCGTTTTTTTTTTTTCTAACAGTTACCAAGGGGAGGAGGAGAAAGGGAGTTGGGCCGGGTATTTGGCTTGGGTTGGGTATTGGACTTCAGTTTTTGGGCTTAGTTCCACACAAAGTGTTTGTGGGGTTTGATTTGGGCTCAAACTTTTATAATTAATGGATGGATTGACTTCGTAAAGAAATTTACAAGCCCACTATTAAAACAGATTATCATTATTATTATTATTAGCATAAAAAAACTGTATATTATATATATATATATATATATATATATATATATATATATAAGAGTTAGGAAAAATAAATAAAGACTTGGGCACATTAGTATAGAATTATAAAATAAGGGCTTGTTTGTATAAAAATTCGGGGAAAAATTTTGCGATGTTACAGATTACCTGGAAATGCAAGAAGCATAATATGCAGCAGCCTCGAGTTGTTGCTCACATGCACCGTGCATTCAACAGCAAATGCGCGACCACGGTTTGCAATTTCTTAAATCCCTTATTCGTTGTGATAATGAAGCCGCCATTGCATTAACTAAAGATATCGTACATCATTCTAAGGCTAGGCATATTGGCTTCCGTTATCAATTTATATGGGATTGATATGCCAAAGATTTGATTGACATTGTAAAAATCCACACTGTTTACCAAAGTGCTGATCTGTTCATAAAAGCTTTTAATAAACCACGGTTTGAGTTTTTGTTTTCAGTTAATGGTATCAAGGAAAAGCAGGATTAGATCCTTATGGATTATCAAATTTTCTTTTATTTTTCTCTTAGAAAATTAAAAAAAAATATGTTTTTAATTTCAGGGGGAGTAACGAATTCAGAAAAACCAAAAACATTAAAAAAAAATTGAAAAACCATAAAAAGTTAGAAAAACCCAAAATGATTTTTCCTTTTGAAAAAGAGATGATAGTATATGAGTAGGGATCTATCACATGCTAAAGAATTGTATTGTTACAATGATATGCGATGTCTTTGTGAGATGTGCTGGTAGGCTTTCTGAACCTAGTAATCTGTGCCTTAGTGATACAAACATAACAAACTACTTGCTATGTGTGTGATGACCTCATGGGCATATGGTCTTGGTACCGTAATTTCGTTTGATAGAGTTGCCAAAATTAGAGGTATTGGGTTGTTATGTTTATAGTATGGCCTGGCGGATCTTCTGCTGTATTGATCTTCTGCTATTATGTCAAATCCAAAGTTACCGAATGAGGAACTTAAATGTATGACGATAATCAAAGATTATGTCATGCATTGTATCGAATTCATGATGAAAATCATATTTGATATAAGCCTCACCCTGTTAGAGTGCACAAGTTGCTTTACAACACTGATTTGCTGACATGCCACCTCTGTGTCTCATACCTTGTAACTTACTGATGACTACAATATAATCACGCGTTATGATGAAGCTTTGTGCTACTTCTTGATACGAGAGTATTTCGTGTGTATGGGAACCATAGGCAAGTTAGTTATTAATACACCTAATCTGTATCATTTTAAAGCATTACACAACGGTTTGCATGTGAGTTTATATGGACAACAATATCAGCAATTACCGAGTCTAAATGTCTATAAAGTTTATTGAGAACAACGGTGTGATTATATTTCTCAAAAACTGATATTATCCTCTTACCGAAAAATCACAAAAAGTTGAATGTTTGTAGATATTTACTTACTGCATTTAATTTTACATTTTAGTGCAACTTATTCAAAAACTCAATAAGCTTTTTGGTGTGTTTTAGTATAAACTTCCGAGAATCCAACATTTTTTCATTTTTATCTTATTTTCGATAGCCGATGTTGGATATTAATCATTTTCAGAAGTTTGATTTCCGAGAATACCAATTTTGAGTTTTTGGGCTAAAATTTTGCAAAATCATCAGATTTTATATTTGAAAGTTCTGAGTCTTCATCAACGTGTCACAAATGTCAAATTTTGCATTACAAAGAGTTAAAATGACAAATCTGGTCGAAATGAGCAAATTGGTGAAATCAATGTGTGGAAGAAAATACATTCGCATAGTCGAATATGCGAATGAGTCTTAATAGATACCATTCACATGTATCACTTGATGCGAATAGGTTTTAATTTGTTAGAATGAGTTGATTTTTAAGTTTCAAACCCATTCGCTTATATGTTGTTGCGAATGGCAGCTCCTATATAAGTAGAACAGACATTCTCATATTTTATTATTCTCATTCTACTCAACAGTTCCAAACGATCACACTCTGAGGGGGAGACTTTTATTTCAAATCTAAGCATTTGCCATTGTGTTTGCTAACTTTACAGGTACCTAATGCTGGATTTTGAGAAATTTTTTACTGGTTGTTTATCACCAAATTAGGGATTTTGAATAACGGGTCAATTTTTATCAATTCATTGACCATTTTTGTTATTGGATCATGTTTATCGATGGTTTTAGGGGAGAATATGGATTAATGTTGGATTATAACGTGTTTAAACTGAATATTCATGATATACGAACCCTAGGTTTTTACAAAACCAACGAAAACAAGTTAAATGATAAAATTGATGTTGAATTAGGGTTAATCGGTGGTTTCAGTTGGTATTGAAATAAGGTTTCCGGATTAAATCACAACAGTTGATCAGATTGAAAATTTGAATTTCAACAGAACACATTCACACCTTTATTGATTCGAATGAGTCAAAAACGTGTTCATTCGTATGGATAAGAAACCCATTCGTATGCCCGATCTTGTGAATTAGAGTTTGAATTTTCAATTTGTTAAAGTTTGATCCATTTTCGTAAAAATTACTAATTTGTTTCATTGAAAGATAGATATGTGTGTTTTAAAAGTGGTTAATCATTTTTTATGTCTCAGAAATGACTACTGGAATCGAAGAACTCAAATTCGAGCCAAAACACAACTGTTGTGCATTTTTGGGAGATGTCAAAGACAAGTATGTCGTGATTAAAGAAATCATCGAGTTTTTGAGAATATCATGGATTCTCTATGCTATTACTCAGCCATATACCATTTACAAAGATCACCAAAGGGAATTCTGGAAGAATGCTGGTCTTGACTTCTTTGACAGCAAATCAGTCATAAGAAGCCAGATTTAAGACTGGGTTTTATTGGTTTATGAGGAAGACTTCAAAAGAGTTCTGCATTTCAATGACTTGGAGACTTATCCAATAAGGTTTTGCTTGGCGATAAAAAGAGGATTCTTTCTAAGAGCTAAATACTTTGGGAAGATCACATGATGAAAAATTAACAAGTCAAATGTGTGTGCGCCAATATATGCTACATGTCATTATTCATGCATTTGCTCCAAGATGTATTGGATTTGATGTTCTATGGGATACTACATGTTCCTTGGCGGTCGCATTGATGATAAAAAAGATTACAACTTCTCATGAATAATTTTTAGCCATCTTAAAGAAGCATTTGATGGTACAAGACCTAATGCATATAAGTTTATGATGTATCCGAGGTTCTTACAGATGATCTTTGATGAAATCAGGTGCATATGGATGTTCAGTCACTGAATAGGCTAATGTCTTATCGTGGGAAGTCTAAAGCTGAAAACCACCTATGAGAAGGTTGTTTGGACATCTGATTAATCCTGGTTAGATTGCCCCTTATGATGATGAATGGAGGCATCCGAGAAGTGATTCTGATGATAACAAGCCATTGATACCGGTGACTGGTGATGTAAGAGCTGGAAGACAATCAAGGAAAAAGGCCAAGGTTATCTCAAAGAAGCGAAAAGAAATTATAGGTTCATCTTCTAAGAAGAAGAAAAGAAAAAAAGACAATGTCGATTGATAAGGATTCGATGATGAAGAAACATTGGGTTCAAGTGATACTAATGAATATAAAACCGCTAGTGAGACTGAAGCAGATCCAAAGGTGTTAGGACAAAAAGGATTGGTGAAACCACTTTTGCAAACCTTAGTCTAATTCACTTCTGTCAAAATATTCTAAGTATAGAACTGCTGAAGAAGAAGGATCAAACTGCTGAAGAAGAGATTCAGAAGTGTTGAAGAAGAAAAGTCATCAGAAGTTCTTAAGTTCAAACCAGACACTTCTACTGAAGACAAACTACTGATCAGTAGTTTGTCATTCATCAGTACTTACATGAAGATCTTTTCCACCGCCTTATTGTATCAGTAGTTTATTACTTTAGTATTTCTTTTTGCTTTATGTACAAGTTCCAAGACTGCAACTTGTTGCAACTTGTTTCTGAACTTTCTTTTGGCAAGGTTCATGTATTTGTAAAGTCTATAAATAGAAGGGTTCATTCCTCTGTTTTAGATATTGAATTTTAATACAGAAATCCTTCAACACTTATTATTGTTATTTCCATTTCATGTTTATTGAGAATCTGTCGAAGTGTTTCATTCTCATTCAATACTTAGATTCTCAATAAATACTTATCATTTATTAGTTCTTGATTCTAGGGGGAGTAATAACTCCTGTTGATAAGTGGAGCTTTAAACTCATAATATTCCGCTGTGCTATCACTGATCAAGAACTTGCTAAACACTTAAGTGTTCACTAGCAAGTTCATATAAAAGAGGAATATACTGATCCAACAATTGGTATCAGAGCACTGGTTTATCTGATCACATATCAATCTAACACATTGAGAATCAGACACAGGCTCTTATTGATATTCAATAAAGGATTATAAGCTCACTTTTATCAACATCCATCACTTTAAGAGATATTTGACAAATCAATACTCTTTAAAATGGATCCTCATAATACTGGTTCTGCCACTAAACCTGCCATGCTAGTAAGAAATGAATATAACATCTGGCAAAAGAGAATGGCACATACCTTATCACAGACCAACACAGGTTGTTGGAGATCTGTGATATATGGTCCTCATAAACTAGTAAATATAAATCTTGAAACTAAGGAAGAGATTCCAAAAGAACCAAAAGACTCTACTGATGATGATTTCCTAAAACTTGAGCTTGATGCAAAAGCTTTCTTTATGTTGGCTATGGCACTCCCAAATGAAATCTACTCTGGCCTATTACATTGTGATAGTGCCAAAGAGCTTTGGGACTGCCTAAAAGAACAGTTTGGAGGAACTGTAGAGGTGATTGCCAACACCAGAGAAATCTTGGCTCAACAATATGAAACTTTTGCTCACATTAATGGGGAAACTTTAACACAGCAATTTGAAAGATTTTCCTCATTAATATCTGAGCTAAAACTAAATGGTCAGACCTACACAACTGTATCTATGCTTCATAGATTTTTAAGGTCTTTACCTGATAAATGGGAAACATACTCTATAGTCTTAAGATCTTCACTAGACTTTAGCTCCCTCACTCTTACAAAACTTCATGGGAGATTACTTACTTTTGAGAGAGAAATTGATCAAAAGAAAAAGTTACAAAGTTCTGGCAAAACTGCTAATGACTATCTACCAGGTATTACAGCACTATTGGGACAAGACTCACCAACTTGTTCGAATAGTTTTGGATCTTTTGACCACATTGACATAACTGCTGGGATCTCATCTGAAAGATCATTCCCAGGTTATTACAATAATGACTTTGGTCAAACTGCTGATTACATGTGTTTTATCATGGATGATTTAAATAGTTTCAGCAGTGATGACCTAGAAGAAATGGATAGTTTGCACCAACTGGCCATGTTAAGTTTAAAAACAAATAAATTTTACAAAAGGTCAGGAAGGAAGTTTCCAGGACTTAACAATTCTACAAAAATTGGTTTTGACAAATCTAAACTTAGATGTCACAAGTGTCAAAAGTTGGGACACTTTGCTAGAGAGTGTAGAAGCTCTGGTTTTAACCAATCTCAGTCTGGAAACAATTTTAACCCCAATTATAACAGGAATAATGGAACACAAGGGAGTGCACATTTTGTACAGGTACAAGCTCCACAACTCCAATATGTGCCACAAGTACAATATGTACAGATGCTTGCTCAACAGATGCAGAGCCAACAATCAATCCCTCCCTTTCCGGCTGCTCAACAACCTCCACAGCAACAGCAACCCTCTCAACAAAGTTTATTTACTTCAGGGTATGTTGACTGTAGCAGTCTTCCTTTTGACACCACAGAGTGCAATCCTGATGCAGACAACAAAATGTTTGACATCAACTGGGGAGAGCCTGACAATGGCAGAAAGAACTTTGCCTTAATGGCATTTGAGGGATGCTCCTCAAAATCTGCCTTGTCACAGGTATCAAAAGAATCTTTGACAAAACTGTGTTCAAATTCATGCAAAGAATCTTTTGCTCTCATAAGAGAGACAAATGTGCACTTACAAGGAAAAGCAAATGATTCTGAGAGAAAATTCACTCAGATGAAATGTGATTTAGAAAGAAAACTTTCTGCGAAAACAAAAGAAGTTTCTAAATTAACTAACACTGATATTGAAACCCAAGCACAAATTAAAATCATGATAAATGACCTAGGAAATGTCAGACAAGAGCTTGCTAACACCAAGGTCACATGTGAAAAATGGGTGGAATCTTGTAAGGGGTACCAATTATTGCTAAACAAACAAACTGCTTCAAATGTTAGGTTTGGCATAGGGTACAATCACACTGAAACACCAACAGATTTCTCTCCCAAAACTACTGAAGATGGGAGAAAAATTGTTTCAGGTGAAACTTCTGAAGAGGAAGAATGCACATCTTTCCATGAAAACTTTCTAAAAGCACACAAAGAATGTTCTTCAGAAGTACTGATTAAATCTGACTTTAAGCCATCAGTAGTTTCAACTACATCAGAAGTTGAGAACCTAAAAACTACTGATGACCTAAAACCAATCAAAACTATCAGAAACTTGTCTTTGAAAGAGAAGACAAAATAATGTGAAATTTGTGGTCTGTTCAACCACAAAACAGAATTTTGCAGATATAGAAAAGGTATTCAGTTCAACAAGAAAAATCAACAACTGGTTGTGGCAAAACAAATCAAAAATGATTATGTAAAAACTTTTTCTCCCAAGAAACAACAACCAGCAAAAACCTTTTCTCAGAAAAAGACAAAATCTCAACAAAAGTCTTTTTCTCAAAATTCTCTTTCAGTAGTTAGACCTAAATCATCAGCAGTTTCACAAACTGCTGAGATTAAAGATCTTATGAACTTGGTACAACTACTGATGACCATGGTTGATGGTGGTCCTCAAAAGGATACCACCATTGTTCTTAATGCAAAATCCATTGCCAAGAAGACATGGATTTCTCAACTTGGTCAAGAACAAACTGTAAATGTTCTCAAGAGCAAACCCAAAGCCAAACTTGCTTGGGTTCCTAAATCTAACTAATTTACTATCTTGTGCAGAGAGTTTCCAGAGGCTTAAATAGCATTTGGTATGTAGAAAGTGGAGGCTCAATGCACATGACAAGATGCAGATACCTGATAAACAATTTTATCAGTCAAAGAGATGGATCTGTATCCTTTGGGAACAATGCTAAGGGATATGTGCTAGGACAAGGCAATGTCTCCTCTGGCAAAATACAGTTTGACAAGGTCAATCTGGTTGAAAACCTTGAGTACAACTTGCTAAGTGTGTCACAAATGTGTGATAAAGGATATTCTTCCTTTTTCACAAAGACAGCATGCAAGATCATATCACCAGAAGGCCAGAAGTTGATAGAGAAGATCATTGAAGATCATACTTTGTTAATAGCCAAAAGATGTGGCAATGTCTATGCTGTGGACATTGAAAAAGACAAAGTACTGAACAACACTGCCTGTTTCTTCTCAAGGGCATCAACTTCAGAAACTGATCTCTGGCACAGGAGACTTGGCCATGTGAACTTTAAAACCATAAATAAAGTCACAAAAATGGGCTTGTTCAGAGGTCTACCCTTAAAAGTGTACCAGTGTCAAGAATACTATGTATCCTGTTTAAAGGGAAAACAACATAAGTCCTCCTATAAGTCTATTGAAGAATCAAAAACAACTGCATGTCTTCAACTACTCCATATGGACTTATTTGGGCCTGTAAAAATCATGAGCCTTGGTAAAAAGAAGTACTGCTTAGTCATCATTGATGACTACTCCAGATTTACATGGGTATTCTTCTTATTTTCCAAGGATGAGGCTGCTGAAATCATCAAGTTCTTCATTCTACAAGTAGAGAAGCAATACTCTCTACCTGTCAAAACCATTAGAAGTGATAATGGGACAGAGTTCAGGAACAAAACTCTGGATGAATTCTGTTTGTCTAAAGGGATTATTAGACAATTCAGTGTTGCCAGAACTCCTGAACAAAATGGTGTGGTAGAAAGGAAGAACAGAACTTTAATAGAAGGAGCAAGAACAATGTTAGCTGATTCTGGCCTACCTTTATACTTTTGGGCAGAAGCAGTTAACACATCATGTTATGTTCAAAATAGAGTTCTTATTGTCAAGAGACATTCAAAGACTGCCTATGAAGTTCTTCATGGCATGAAGCCCCTTATCTCCTTTTCAGGGCTTTTGGGTGTCAATGTTTCATCTTGAACATCAAGGAATCTATTTCAAAGTTTGCTGCCAAAGTTGACTCAGGTTACTTTCTTGGTTCTTCCTTAACTAGAAAAGCCTACAAGGTTTTTAACTCAAGAACCAGGATAGTAGAAGAAACACTGAATGTCAAGTTCAATGAGTCAAAACACACTCTCATTCCAGCACATCCTGCTGAACTCTTTGACCTTGACAACTTCCATTTTGAACCTGAAAAGACTGTCACTTCATCCAAACCTACTTATTATGGTGATCAAAGGTTTGATGATGAGGATCCAGCACCATGGTCTCCTCAAACAGTCATTAAGTCAACTTCAAAACCATCAGAAGTTACACAAACTTCTGATTCAACAAATACTGAAGGACAAACTCAAACATATTCTTCAGCACCTGCAACTACTGAAGACACTGAAACTACTGAACCAGATATAATAGACCTCAGTAGTTTGTTTGAAGAACATGAGCCACCAACACCTGTCAGTGGTTTACAACAACTGATCGAACACAATGACCATCCACTTGATCAAATCATGGGTGATATTGCATCAGGTGTTCTTACAAGAAACCAGCTTTCCAACTTTTGTCTATTCTCAACATTTATTTCACAGTTGGAACCAAAGAAGTACCAGGAAGCCCTCAAAGACAACAATTGGGTGCAGGCAATGCAAGATGAATTGCTTCAATTCAACAAGCAACAGGTTTGGGAAATCTGTCCCTTACCACCAAACAAGCAACCAATTGGCACAAGATGGGTTTTCAGGAACAAACAAGGTGAAGCTGTTATTATAATAAAGAACAGGGCAAGACTGGCAGTACAAGGTTACTCTCAAGAAGAAGGAATTGACTATGATGAAACCTTTGCTCCAGTTGCAAGGCTTGAAGCCATCAGGTTATTTCTGGCCTATGCCATTTCCAACAAAATAAAAGTTTATCAAATGGATGTCAAGAGTGCATTTTTGTATGGAAAGATAAAAGAGGAAGTGTATGTTTGTCAGCCACCTGGGTTTGAGGATCCTTCTCATCCTGAGTGGGTGTACAAACTAGACAAAGCTCTTTATGGGCTCAAACAGGCTCCAAGAGCCTGGAATGATACACTTTCAACCTTTATACTCAAAAATAACTTCACAAGAGGTGCCATTGAGAAAACTCTTTTCATAAAACATGTTGGAAATCATGTCTTACTTGCTCAAATATATGTTGATGATATCATTTTTGGTTCAACAAACACAAAATTGTGTGATGAATTTAAGAAACTCATGCAATCAAAATTTGAGATGAGTACAATGGGAGAACTACAGTACTTTCCGGGACTGCAGATTAAACAACAAACAAATGGAACTTTTATACATCAATCAAAATATGTTAAAGAATTATTAAACAAATTTTCTTTACAAGACTGTAAATCATGTTCCACTCCCATGACACCAACCACACAAGTTGAACCAGATGATCATGGAAAACAGGTTGATCAAACCATGTATAGATGTATGATAGGTTCCCTTTTATATCTAACTGCTTCTAGACCAGATATTATGTTTTCAACATGTGTCTGTGCTAGATATCAATCAGCTCCTAGGGAATCACACCTTATTGTAGTCAAAAGAATCTTCAGATATCTGAAAGGAACTCCCACACTTGGAATTTGGTATCCTGCTTCAAACAATACCAAGTTATAAGCTTTTTCAGATAGTGACTATGCAGGGTGTAAAATGTCAAGAAAATCAACATCTGGTGGTTGTCAATTCTTGGGAAACTGTCTAGTGTCCTGGCAATCAAAGAAATAAACATCTGTTGCAACTTCAACTGCTGAAGCTGAATACATTGCAGCTGCAAGTTGTACATCACAGATACAATGGCTCCAATGTCAACTTCTTGATTATGGAATCAAAGAGACCAAGACACCATTGCTTATAGACAGCAAATCTGCCATTAGCATCATTCAAAATCCCGTTCAGTTTTCAAAAACTAAACACATTGAAATCAGGTATCATTTCATAAGAGATTGCTATGAAAAAGGCAAGATTGAAGTGAAACATGTAGCAACAGCTAATCATATAGCTGACATATTCACTAAACCCCTTGAAATATCAACATTTCAGAAGTTAGTATCCATGCTAGGGATGCTAAATTTGTAAGTATCCATCGAAGGTACGAATGAGGAAAATGGGGTTCGAATGTGGAATATAAGGTTCGAATGTGAAAATCAGTGTTTAAAAATGTACATTCGACCATTTGTTCCACATTCGACCGTTTGAACAACTACATTCGACCAAAAAGCCACTTTCGACCGTTTTGAATTGGGCGAATGTGTCTGTTCATCTTGTCAAATTGCAGATTTTGATTCAAAGTGTTTTAACATGCCATTTTGATTTGTAAAACATCTAATATGGCCGATAAACCTTTCCCAATCAACAATTATAATTATTATTCAGTGTTTATGTGTTTATCCTAAAATCTAGGGTTTGAAACTTTTAAACAATCAATTGATTAATCTGTCATGGTTAAACCCTGGATTTTTGTATATTCTCCCCCTAAAACACTTAAACACTAAATCCCTATCATCAATTGTGTAACATCGCAAAATTTTCATCGAATTTCTATACGAAGAAGCCCTTATTTTATCCTTTATGTGCCCAAGTCTATAGTTATTTTTCCTAACTCACAATCTACATGTATATATATATATATGTATATATAATAATAATAATAATAATAATTATAATTCAGTTTTATAAAAATATATATATATATATATATATATATATATATAGAAATATATGTCTTGAACAGCAGGCCAGATCCACAACCAATTCCAATCCCCTCCTTTGGATAACTTTGAGCCCAGCAAGGGTAGCCCAAGCCCAGATCAGATATATACCCAGCCCAAAACACCCTCCTCCCCTTTACTTTTATTAAAAAAAAAAAATTTGCTTCATCCGGGTTTCGAACCCGAGTCAAAGCCACACACATGCACGCGCCCCACCATTGAACCACTCGTCATGTTGTGATTTCATACCGGACAATAATAATTATATACGCTTCTTAAATTATGATCTTCCTTCTGCTGCTGTTGCTGTACGATGTGCGACCCAACCAAAATCATCTTGGTTGACCAATTTCCCAAAACAAACATTATTATTTTTGGCAATAATTGTATAGATGGTTCGTGTTGGAATAATGCACGTAATCAACTCGTCAATTTACAATCAATTGATTTCAATTTCAATTATAAACGCGTCAATATTCATTCGTGGTCAACAATTACCATTTCGAGCATCCGAGCCATTATACTATAAATTGAACGTTGCTATACCTTCACAACTCGCCAATTCATCTCTCTCAACCTCTATTTCTTCTTAATTACTCGCTGTTCTTGATCCACGATTATGTTTTTGACTTTTTGTGTTGACTGCCAAATCAAACTCGTTTCTGCATTGTAAGTACGATTTTTTTTATGGGTTTTAGTCTTCGGCATTAGCACATCAATAACCCTAAGATTAATCAGGTTATTTATGTGTGAATCGCTTGATTAGAAAAACTAGGGCTCGAAATCAATTTTGGGGAAGAACACTGAACTCGCATATATGTTATAATTTTAATAAACTGAAACCAAACACAACCACAGGTCTAGACCAAGTGGTTGTGTCTGGTGCTTCATACCTGGTCCACGCGGGTTCAATACCCAGCCCAAACAAAGTTTTCCTTCCTTTTTTTTTTTTAACATTCATATATATAATTTATTTGTTTGTCTTTTTTTTAATTCGTTTTAAAATACCAAAACTATTTTAAAAATTCTACAAAAATTATTTTAAGTTAATCTAATGAAAAAGTTTAACTTTCAATTTTTAGTTTTCTGAAATTTATTTATTTATTATTTATAATAATTAAATCAAGTTTATTCTATTTTATTTATAAAAATCTATAAAAATATCAAAACGATCTTATTAATTTCCACAAAATTTATCCTGAGTTTTTATAACATTAATCTTTTCAGAAATGATTTTTATTTCAGAAAAATCATTTATTTAATATTTTTAATCAATTTTTGTTAGTTTTGATCATAATTAAATCATAATAAATCCAATTTTTAATATTTTTGCACCAAAATTTTATACAAATTATTTCTGAATATTTAGAACAGAAATATGATTTTTAAACTAAAAATTCTTTAATTTTAGTATTTTTAAATATTAAAGTTAAAGTTTGACAATTTGTAATAAATAGATTTAATAATCTATTTTAAAGAAAATAATTTTATAAAAATTATTTTTATACTTTAAACACATTCTTGAGACCATCCTAGATTTAACATTTATAAAAAGATTTTTAGTTATTTATTTACCAAATTTCTCTCAATTGGCGAATATTTTTAATATTAATCAAACGAGCAATTATCCCCAATTCGAAGCCCTAGAACTTAAACATTTGTAGACTTGTTAGACTTAGACATATTTATTACCTCATTTTAGGGTGATACTTGATACATTTGGTCAACACATTTCTCAACAGATATAACATTTTACCAAGGTGAGTTTTACATAGCCCCTTTTTCTATTTATCACCATTTCTGGGGTGAAGCATGTTACAACATCATTTTATGCAATTCAATCATCAATGTGTCTATGTGTTTTCTATGTTGCATTATTTCTTGAGCATGATTAGAGTAAGCACCATTCTAGCATAATCATTAACTCCGTACAAGCCGGCGGTAAACATTGATAGATCTATTGGACTGACAATCCCACCCGGATACGTGCCTCCTACAAAGGTAGCGTGGGTGTTTGTTATCGTATAACATATTCAATTGGACCATGAGCGTATGGTATGTATCATATTATAACAGTCATCAGGGTTGATTATGCACTCGATTTATTTCTAGTATGTTCTCACATATGGACTAGATTGACATGACACATGAATTGCACAACATTTTTATTCAATTATCAAAAACCTATGTAATTCTCACCAACTTTTGTTGACCCAAAATATTTTCAAATTAACATGTTTCAGGTTCTATTTGCTTGAAGATCTGAATTGATGCTTGAAGATATGTGTGTAGTTTTATTCAATTTGATGTACAAATTCTAGAACTGTTGTATGTAATTCATTTAAATCATTTAATGGAATCTATTATTCACCATGAGCTACTGAACAATCATCATTACATGGCACCCCGATGTTTCCGCCATCGGTTGGGGTGTTACAGATTGGTATCAGAGCCCTGGTTATAGGGAATTAGGTTATTAGAAAAATAATCTAGTCTATAACCATAGGATTTAACAAGTACTTGCTCCTTTTGCTTGCTATTCTCTATCTCCTACTTCTTATCTCTACTTTCATCCCTACAAGAAGGTTGCTCTCCATCACCGGATTCACTCTTAGACTAATAAGGAAAATCCTCAGGTTTAACCTGAACCACCTTGAAATCTCGTCGAAGTTCTAGATTTTAATAACGAACACGTGCAATCTGGAAGGGTGAACGCCTGTATTCTGAGTCTTCTGTCTAGGCTGGCATTGCGCATATATCCCAATCAGACGAGGGACCCGGATGCCTACCTGGGAATTCTCGGGATGAGTGTTCACTTATAGGCTAAAGCATGTCTTCACTATGTCATTAGAATCTGGAATCTTTGATAAGTCAACGTTTTCGTTTATTCGTTTTAATTAATGAATAAATGATTACACTCCTTATATAATCTCATTCATTTCACTGTGTCTCTTACAGATCATGCCTCCACGTCGCAATGCTCGTCTTAACAGTGGTGAAAATCATGATGAAGGAAGTAGCAATCACCACAACAATGGAGGTGATGCCCAACTAGCTGCGATTATTTCCCAACAATTGGCGCAACAAATCACAACTCTGGTTTCTAACTTGTTGACTCAAGACATCCAAATGGATGGGAATGGCATTGGAAGTGGCGTTGGAAATCACGAAAGGAACAGGACCTTAGCTCGGAAAGGCAAGGAAACAAGTATCGTGACCGCAGTAACTACCAAGAATCAGAAACGTAAGACCAGGAATCCCGACGTAAACCTCACTACTCAAGTTTCTAACAAGAAGCCTTATACCAGAAACTATCCATTATGTAACACATGCAATCGACATCATCCCACTGTTTCAGCGTGTCGCTTGTGCACCAATTGTGGTAGGTATGGCCATCTGGTCAACGCATGTCGCGAGACCCCAAACCCTAATCAACCCACCAACCCTGCTACTTTGGAGGAAGCAAAACGTTTGGCTACCACCTTAACAGATAACCATGTTAAGGCAGGAACCCTGACCCGGAAAAGGAATTTCGCAAAAGACACCACTACCCCACCCAACAAGAAACAATACCACGGGAAGCTACCTAAGTGTGACACCTGCCAGTATCACCATCCAACCCAAGTGCCTTGCCGTCAGTGTACCAATTGTCAAAGGTATGGACATCTTGCGGACGCTTGCCGAATCCCTGCTACAAACGCTCTTGATGCTCCAAATAACCCACTTGAGACCCTCCAGCTACTTAACAGCAAGCTCCACCATTTGATTAATGTCTATCTTTCCTTTTTAAATTCTATGTATTAACACTTTATATTCGAATAATAAATACAAGTATTATCGTAACATCTGTGTGCATGCTTGTCTGAATGTGAACTGATTGCTATATCTATGATCATACTTGCTTACTTGTACGACAGTTAGTTGACTACCAAACAACCTACCTAACGATTGGTAGAGGTCATCATGTCTTTCCAACAGTCGGGAGAGGCCCTACCACCTACTCAACGACTAGTGGAGACTATCAGACCTGCTCAACAATCGATAGAGTCATAAAAGGACGCAAAACCCTAATGTAAGGTAAATTGGTAATTACGGTCCGGAACGTAATCATGAATTTACAGGTACATTAAGGTAGTGTGAAATTTTATCAAGGTTTCCAGTAGTTGACCAATTGTAAACCTAGTGTTTCTCTTAACTTCGGGACGAAGTTCCTAAAAGTAGGGGAGACTGTAACATCGCAAAATTTAAATCGAATTTCTATACGAAGAAGCCCTTATTTTATCCTTTATGTGCCCAAGTCTATATTTATTTTTCCTAACTCACAATCTACATGTATATATATATATATATGTATATATATATAATAATAATAATAATAATAATAATTATAATTCAGTTTTATAAAAAAATATATATATATATATAGATATATATGTCTTGAACAGCAGGCCAGATCCACAACCAATTCCAATCCCCTCCTTTGGATAACTTTGAGCCCAGCAAGGGTAGCCCAAGCCCAGATCAGATATAGACCCGGCCCAAAACACCCTCCTCCCCTTTACTTTTATTAAAAAAAAAAAATTTTGCTTCATCCGGGTTTCGAACCCGAGTCAAAGCCACACACATGCACGCGCCCCACCATTGAACCACTCGTCATGTTGTGATTTCATACCGGACAATAATAATTATATACGCTTCTTAAATTATGATCTTCCTTCTGCTGTTGTTGCTGTACGATGTGCGACCCAACCAAAATCATCTTGGTTGACCAATTTCCCAAAACAAACATTATTATTTTTGGCAATAATTGTATAGATGGTTCGTGTTGGAATAATGCACGTAATCAACTCGTCAATTTACAATCAATTGATTTCAATTTCAATTATAAACGCGTCAATATTCATTCGTGGTCAACAATTACCATTTCGAGCATCCGAGCCATTATACTATAAATTGAATGTTGCTATACCTTCACAACTCGCCATTTCATCTCTCTCAACCTCTATTTCTTCCTAATTACTCGCTGTTCTTGATCCACGATTTTGTTTTTGACATTTTGTGTTGACTGCCAAATCAAACTCGTTTCTGCATTGTAAGTACGATTTTTTTATGGGTTTTAGTCTTCGGCATTAACACATCAATAACCCTAAGATTAATCAGGTTATTGATGTGTGAATCGCTTGATTAGAAAAACTAGGGCTCGAAATCAATTTTGGGGAAGAACACTGAACTCGCATATATGTTATAATTTTAATAAACTGAAACCAAACACAACCACAGGTCTAGATCAAGTGGTTGTGTCTGGTGCTTCATACCTGGTCCACGCGGGTTCAATACCCAGCCCAAACAAAGTTTTCCTTCCTTTTTTTTTTACATTCATATATATAATTTATTTGTTTGTCTTTTTTTTAATTCGTTTTAAAATACCAAAACTATTTTAAAAATTCTACAAAAATTAAATTAAGTTAATCTAATGAAAAAGTTTAACTTTCAATTTTTAGTTTTCTGAAATTTATTTATTTATTATTTATAATAATTAAATCAAGTTTATTCTATTTTATTTATAAAAATCAAAAAAAATATCAAAACGATCTTATTAATTTCCACAAAATTTATCCTGAGTTTTTATAACATTAATCTTTTCAGAAATGATTTTTATTTCAGAAAAATCATTTATTTAATATTTTTAATCAATTTTTGTTAGTTTTGATCATAATTAAATCATAATAAATCCAATTTTTAATATTTTTGCACCAAAATTTTATACAAATTATTTCTGAATATTTAGAACAGAAATATGATTTTTAAACTAATAATTCTTTAATTTTAGTATTTTTAAATATTAAAGTTAAAGTTTGACAATTTGTAATAAATAGATTCTTGAGACCATCCTAGATTTAACATTTATAAAAAGATTTTTAGTTATTTATTTACCAAATTTCTCTCAATTGGCGAATATTTTTAATATTAATCAAACGAGCAATTATCCCCAATTCGAAGCCCTAGAACTTAAACATTTGTAGACTTGTTAGACTTAGACATATTTATTACCTCATTTTAGGGTGATACTTGATACATTTGGTCAACACATTTCTCAACAGATATAACATTTTACCAAGGTGAGTTTTACATAGCCCCTTTTTCTATTTATCACCATTTCTGGGGTGAAGCATGTTACAACATCATTTTATGCAATTCAATCATCAATGTGTCTATGTGTTTTCTATGTTGCATTATGTCTTGAGCATGATTAGAGTAAGCACCATTCTAGCATAATCATTAACTCCGTACAAGCCGGCGGTAAACATTGATAGATCTATTGGACTGACAATCCCACCCGGATACGTGCCTCCTACAAAGGTAGCGTGGGTGTTTGTTATCGTATAACATATTCAATTGGACCATGAGCGTATGGTATGTATCATATTATAACAGTCATCAGGGTTGATTATGCACTCGATTTATTTCTAGTATGTTCTCACATATGGACTAGATTGACATGACACATGAATTGCACAACATTTTTATTCAATTATCAAAAACCTATGTAATTCTCACCAACTTTTGTTGACCCAAAATATTTTCAAATTAACATGTTTCAGGTTCTATTTGCTTGAAGATCTGAATTGATGCTTGAAGATATGTGTGTAGTTTTATTCAATTTGATGTACAAATTCTAGAACTATTGTATGTAATTCATTTAAATCATTTAATGGAATCTATTATTCACCATGAGCTACTAAACAATCATCATTACGTGGCACCCCGATGTTTCCGCCATCGGTTGGGGTGTTACAAATTGTCACAATTAACGGTCAGAAAACATGATTTGATTCATGTTAGGGTTTGTTGGGTCTGCTGACCTGGAGAAGAACAGATGATTAGAAAGCCAAAATATGCTATCTATTTGATCCTTAAATAAACAGTCTTTACAACTTGCTTCTCCCAAAAGACTGCTGACCCTAACTACTGTTCTATCCAAACAACTGCTCAACAACTGCTGATATAAAGAACTGCTGAGGAAACAACTGATGAAGAACAACTGCTGACCAAAGGTCTGATGAAGAGCAACTGCTGATACAAGTACTGAAGACCAAAACACTGCTGGAACCAACAGCACTTAGGCTCCAGCAGTGGATACAAGACCCATCAGAGTTTATCTTCAACAGCTGTTTAATATCAGTGCTTTCAATGTAACAGTAGTTTGTATAGCAGATGTTTAAGTTTGTTATTCTGTTAGAGGTCACTGTCTTAGGTGACGTCAGCCTAGGTCATCAGTGGTTTCAGTCAGTCTATAAATAGAACAGTGCATGTACTGTTCTATTGCATCACACACAAAACATTCTCTCTGACAAACACTGTGTGATCAGGCTGAGGGGGAGTAACTTGTACGATTGTAATCTTTGAATTAATGAAAGCATTCGATCTAAAAACATTTACTCTCTTGTTTTGATTTACAGTTTATTATTCCGCTGCACTTTCATTCTATTTTCATTTCATTATCACCATCATTTTGTTAAACAATCAAAACAAACAAACTCAGATCCTAACAATTGGTATCAGAGCTTGGTCAATTAAATTCGATCTAACAAATCAATTTAATAATCAGCTCACAATTATTGATATCGTTTGTCAGTTTGATTGAAAACAGAGTAATAGTTTAATTTCGCTTCAACCGTTGTTAAACAGACTTTGTTTTTTGAAAAATCAGAGAATGGCTTCTATCAATCACGATCCACATAACACTGGCACGAACAACAAGCCACCGATGCTTGTCAGATCTGAATACAATATCTGGCAACGTCGGATGAGCCATGTTCTAGCTCAACAAAACACTGGGTGTTGGAAGTCGGTTATCTTCGGACCACATGTTCCGACTGTGCCGAGTACTGAAGATCCCAAAGTGTTTGAGCCAAAGAAACTTGAAAACTACTCCGACCAGGATTTTCAGAAAATTGAGCTAGATGCTAAGGCCTTCAGTATTGTGGCCATGGCTCTACCCAATGATATATATGCTGGGTTGTTACACTGTAACAGTGCAAAGGAGTTGTGGGATGCACTGAAAGAGCAGTTTGGTGGGACTGAGGAGGTTATTGAAAACAACCGTGAAATACTTAACCAACAATATGAAACATTCAGTCATGTCAAAGGAGAGTCATTAACTCAACAGTTTGAGAGATTTAATTGCTTAATTAGTGAACTAAAATTGGTTGGTCTTACTTACCCTCATTCAACTTTGAACCATAGGTTTTTAAGATCATTACCAGACAAATGGGACACTATTGCTATTGTAATGAGAAACTCAATAGGATTTAAAGACCTATCACTGACCCAGCTTCATGGTAAGCTCTTGACCTATGAAAGAGAGCTTAACCAGAAAAGGAAGCTCCAGGACTCTGGAAAAGTGTCTGATGACTATGTGTTTGGGAATACAGCACTTTTGGGTCATGATGAGGTGCCTGGAAACACAAAGGATCAGAGTTATGATCATTTTATTGACATAACTTCAGGTTTTAACTCTGGTTTTAACTCTGATTCTTATTCACCAAACTATGCTTTCACAGCAAGTGGTGGTGATATACAGGCATCTGACAATATATCCTTTGAGTATGATGATCTGAAATACTTTGACCCTGATGATTTGGAAGAAATGGACATTATGCACCAATTGGCCCTTCTCAGTGTAAGAACTAATAATTTTTACAAGAAAACTGGGAGAAGGTTTCCAGGGTTGACTGGCAGATCTAAGGTTGGGTTGGATAAATCAAAGATCAAGTGTTATAAATGTCATAGGTTTGGTCATTTTGCTAGGGAATGTAGGGGTCAACATGGTACACCTATGATAACCTATCCAAATCAAAGACCACAGACCAACACTTATCAGAATTCCTATAATACCCCTGGACCAAATGTGCAAAACACTGCTCATTTTGCACAGTCCTCAAACACTGTTCCTGTCCAGTATGTCCAAACCACTGTTCCTCAGATTCATTATGTGCAAACACCTGTTGCTCAAACACCTGTGCAAACGACTGTTGCTCCATCCTCTGCTCCTGCAGAGACCAGTCAACAGAGCTTCTTTACACAAGGCTTTGTTGATTGGAGCAGTCTACCTGATGAGCTAACAGATGAGAATTTTGCACTAGTTGCCAAAGCTGAAAATGAACCAGAAAATTTTTGTTTCATGGCTATGGTTGATGAGATTGAATCTGAGGAAGTGGTAACTGAATCTGATGTTGTGACTGATGATATTGTTAGTGAAGCTGTTGCAGGTGAAAAACCTGAAGAAGAGGTTGTGAATCTCTCAGATCCCTGGGGTGCATCTGATGAATGTGAGTGCAAGTGTGATTGTGCTTTGATGGCTGCTGCTAAGGTATCTCCTCAAATTCTTAAAGAATTGTGTTCTGACAAATGTGTAATAGCATTTGCTAACATCAAAGAGGTGAATGAAAACCTTAGAAAGAAAATTTTGGATGATGAAGTTAAATTTGAAAAACTCACAAAAGATTTGAAAACAAGTTTAACTGCAAAAGAATCTGAAATTAGCAGTTTAAAACATGAAGCAACTATAACCAAAGACCAGCTCCAAACTATGATAACAAAATATCAAAGTTGTAAAAGTGAGCTTGAGTCCACCCAAGTTGAATGTAAGAAATGGGTGGAATCATGTAGAGGTTTTGAGATGCTACTCAACAAACAAACCAAAAGTCATGTGAAGTTTGGCTTTGGTTTTGCAACCACTGCTCCAGCTTTTGAAAACACTGACACAAAGAGTCAAAAGTCTGTTGAGATAGTACCAACAAACCTGCAGGGTCAAGAGATTAAAATCACTGAACCAAATGGTAAGAAAATTGTTCTTGAAAAACCAGAAGGTTCCTCATCTTTTGCTGAACTTGAAAAGTATGAATTTAAACCTACTTGGTCTGATGAGTGTGATACTCTTGAGAATTATAAACCTGTTGATTTTAAAACTCCTGAGGGAAAGACAGCTCCTCAGGCAAGGGTCATTCCCTTGGCAAAAGTCATTCCCCTGAAAGATTCTCCAGCAGATGCTCAAACATCTGCTGAAAAGAAGACTGAAAAGGGGAAGAAGAAAGAAAAGACTGTTAACTTGTTTTGTGATTTCTGTGAAAAGAAGAACCATGTCACCAAAAACTGTTTTCTTCTAAAAGCATATGATATCAACAAAGGAACAAGTGAATGTGATTCCAAAGCCACATGCTCAATATGTGGGAAAAAGAATCACAAGACTAAAGAGTGCTTGTATCTCAAAAATTTTGATGTAAAAATACAAGAATACAAAGCAAAAACTCTTGCAAACCCTGTGGTTAGTACTCCAAAAGGAAAGCCCAAACAGACCTTCACACCTGCCCAAACATCTGTTACAAAAAGGCTTGAAACATCTGCTTCTAGAGATGTCCAAGTAACAGATGCTCCACGCACAAGCAAATACCCAAGAGGTTATGGTCAACCTCCATGTCACAATCTGCCACATGTTTATGAGGAGCCAAAAAGACCCTCTAAACCAAGAGTGAACAGAAATCCATATGGGTATTATCATCTATCAGGAAGTGATCAAACAACTGCTGCCCCAAGTGTTGACATACAAGCACTGGCAAATGGTCAGCAGCAGTTGTTGACCTTAATTCAAAAATTGGTCCAAACCACTGATCACCTTCCAAAGCTTGAGTCTGAAAGGTCTGAGGACCCATCCAAAGCCAATTTGGCTTTGGACACTCACCAAAACTAATCATTTACTGATGTGCAGGGAGCTTCTGCTTGTTTAGATAGTCTTTGGTATGTAGATAGTGGAGGTTCCAGGCACATGACAGGATGTAGAGCCCTACTTCTGGACTTCTTGGCTCATGGAGGGGGTGATATATCCTTTGGTAATGATTCTAAAGGTATATTGAAGGACTTTGTCACCAAGGTTGAAAAGCAATATGACTTGCCAGTAAAAGTCTTCAGGAGTGACAATGGAACAGAGTTTAAAAATAAGGAGTTGGATGACTTCTGTGTGTCAAAAGGGATTGTGAGGCAGTTCAGCATCCCAAGAACACCAGAACAAAATGGGGTAGTTGAGAGGAAAAATAGAACTCTTATAGAAGCTGCAAGAACCATGCTAGCAGATTCTGGTTTGCCACTGTCCTTTTGGGCAGAAGCTGTAAACACTGCTTGCTATGTTCAAAACAGAGTTTTGATCAACCCCAGACATCAAAAAACTGCTTATGAAATTTTGTTCAAAATCAAACCATTAATCTCATTCTTCAAAATCTTTGGCTGCCCATGTTTCATTTTAAATCTTAAAGATTCCATTTCAAAATTTCCAGCCAAAGTAGACTGTGGTTATTTTCTGGGATATTCTTCTACTGCTATGGCCTACAAAGTGTTTAACACAAGGACTAAGACAATAGAAGAAACTTTGAATGTTAAGTTCAATGAACTTTCATCTCTGAAAATCCATGCAAACCCTGCTGAATTATTTGATTTAGATAAATTCAAATTTGAAGATATCACTGTTAAAACTAACAATGCAGGTATTCCACAGTCTCCACAGCAAGATTACAGAACAGATGTTGTGATCCCCAGTCACTACAAAGTCTATTCTGCATCAGAGGAAGCAGCTGTTCAAAACAATTGTCAAAACTCTGCCACAGCTGTGTCAACCACTGTTGGCCAGTCCTATCCTCAAACCTCTGCCTCACCCCTCACAACCACTGACCTATCATCTGTTGACAAAAGTCAATCATCTGCTGACAAAAGTCAGTCAAGTTTCACACCACTTGGACCCATTCCTCCATTACCATTTCAAACATCTGATGGCACTACAGAAGTACCAACAGATGTTACACCAACAGAGTCACCAAACCTCTGTCCATCACCCCAAAATGCCATTGTTCCATATCAAGGAGATCTTATTTACTTAAGAGCTCATCCACCAGACCAGATCATTGGCAACATCAGAGAGGGTGTGCTCACAAGAAGCCAATCCTCAAATATCTGTCTTTTTGCAGGTTTCTTATCCCTCACACAACCTGTCAAGTACCAAGAGGCACTGAAAGACAACAGTTGGGTAGAAGCCATGCAAGAAGAACTCCTTCAATTCAAAAGACAACAAGTATGGGAGCTTGTACCACTTCCTAAGGATGTTTGTCCTATAGGAACAAAGTGGGTCTTCAAAAACAAGACTGATGAAAGGGGTATTGTTGTCAAGAATAAAGCCAGGCTTGTGGTTCAAGGCTTCAGACAAGAAGAAGGAATAGATTATGATGAGACCTTTGCTCCTGTAGCTAGACTAGAGGCCATCAGACTCTTTTTAGCCTTTGCTGTCAACCACAACATAAAGGTGTATCAGATGGACATCAAATGTGCTTTCCTTTATGGCAAAATTCAGGAGGAGGTCTATGTATGTCAGCCACCTGGTTTTGAAGACACATTCCATCCTGACTATGTCTACAAGCTCAACAAAGCTTTGTATGGACTCAAACAAGCACCAAGGGCCTGGTATGAAACTCTTTCCACATTTCTCTTATCCATTGGCTTCACAAGAGGTAAAATTGACAAAACTTTATTTCTTAAATGGAAAGGGAAACACTTAATGATTGTTCAAATATATGTGGATGACATCATTTTTGGATCCACATGTAACCAAATGTGTGAAGAGTTCAGAAAACTCATGACAGCAGAGTTTGAGATGAGTGCCATGGGTGAGCTTCAGTGTTTCCTTGGTCTTCAAGTGAAACAACTGCAAAATGGCACATTCATTCACCAAAACAAATATGTAAAGAACTTATTAACCAAATTTGAGATGAATGATTGTAAGCCATGTAGCACACCCATGAGTACAGTCAAGCTGCTCACTATTGATGACAAGGATGAACTGGTTGATCAAACACATTATAGATGTATGATTGGGTCTTTATTGTACCTAACTGCATCTAGGCCAGACATTATGTTTGCTACCTGTGTCTGTGCCAGATCCCAGGCTTCACCCAGAAAGTCAAACCTTATTGCTGTGAAAAGGATATTCAGATACCTCAAAGGTGCTCCCACACTTGGTATCTGGTATCCTGCTAATGGAAACATTGAGCTTTCAGGTTATTCAGATAGTGACTTTGCTGGCTGTCACACCACAAGAAAATCCACTTCAGGAGGGTGCCAATTTCTAGGGAATGCCTTAGTTTCATGGCAAAGCAAAAAGCAGGCAGCTGTTTCAACTTCAACAGCTGAAGCTGAATACATTGCTGCTGCAAGCTGTACAGCCCAACTCATGTGGCTTCAAAATCAACTACTGGATTTTGGGATAACTGCACTTAGGACTCCACTCATGTTGGACAGCCAAGCTGCTGAAAATATCATCAAGAATCCAGTCTCTCATTCCACTACCAAGCACATTGACATAAGACATCATTTTGTCAGAGACAGCTATGAAAAAGGTTTGATTTCTTTACACCATGTTCCAACAGAGGATCAGTTGGCAGATGTGTTAACAAAAGCTTTAGACACATCTACCTTTACAAATCTGATTTCCAGAATTGGTATGTTAAACATGGATTAAACAAATAAATTTTTTTTATATAATAAAATGGTTCAGAAATTCAATTTTTTTTTAATAGCTGTTTGGTTGAAAAATCTGTTTATAACATCTGATCAGATAAAACAACCACTGTTTCATTCATATCCACTGTTGGTTGAAAAGTCTGTTTCAAAACATCTGAGCAGATAAAACAACTGTTAGTTGAAAAATCTGTTTCAGAACATCTGTTCAGATAAAACAACTGTCCGCCTATATATATATATATATATACTATATTAAAAAAAAAAAAAAAAACCCCAACGGTTGGATCCATCAGCTGTTTGTATCAGTTGTTTACCAAAACAGCTGTTCTCCACCAGATGTTACGTCCATCAGATGATTGCCACGTCTGCTCATATAAGCAGAGGTTTGGCCACATCAGCGGTTTCATTGAGCCTATAAAAACCCTGTTTTACCACAACAGATGTTCCACTGTCTCATTGTATTCAAAATACTGTAAACCGCCTTCTTCACTCTCAAACCCTTCATCAATCTTCAATCATTTTCACCTTCGAAATCCATTACAATGGATCTTCAAGCCAAAGCTACACACAATTGTCTCCCCTATCTGATTAAAACAGATGACAACACTCCATTTCATTCCACCATCGACATTTTCCTTAACTCCAAATACTTACCCATCCTAACCACCAACGCCCCCATTTATCTGGATACACTCCAAGAATTTTGGTTGAATGCTGAGTTTTTACTACAAGACAAAAAGCCTACCTCCATTATTTCCAAAATTGGAGAAACCAGAATCGTCATTACCCCTGATATCATATCCACAACCTTCACACTGAATGACCTGGCAGGTAAGGATTCCTTTACTAAAACAGAGCTTCACACTGAGTTCCAAGAAAGAGGGTATGATGGTCAGATGACTGGATCAACTCTTTTCAAAAAGTTTTTCCCTCCAGTCATGAAATTTTTCTTCCATACTCTTCTTCTTTGTGTCTCTGCTAAGTCCACATCCTTTAATGAAATTCCATTGAGGATGCAATATCTAGGATATGCTATGTTGTCAAACTCTGACTTCAATCTTTCCCAGGGATTGTTCATGGACTTGGTATCAAATGTGAAAGCAGTCAAGTCTGGGTCAAACAATGCTTTTCTTATTTACCCAAGAATTCTTAGTGTAATCTTACAAAAATTATTACCAGAAAAAGTTTTCAAAAAGGGTGCTGCTATGCAAATGAAAAGCTTAACTGATGAAACTTTCACAAGAATGCTGGGTGGAAGCACCCAAGAAAAAGTGTCAAAAGTTTCTAAAACACAAACAAAGAGGACAAAGGCAACAACTGTTGTCAAAACCTCTGTTGTTGAGCCCACTGCTCCTGGTGATCATGGCACTACATCCAGTGCTGTGAAACCCACACCAGCCACTTCCAAAAGGAAACATCCATCCACAAAAACCACCACTCAACCACAAATGAGGCTTCTGGATGTTGAGGTACCAGAAGAAACCTCTGTTGCACAACAAAAGCAACCTGAAACCACTGTTGTTACTTCCTCACAACAGTTGGACATACCTCCACCTGACCAAACTCCTCATGAATCCTCTCAAAAGGATCATGTTGTAAGCCAAGGGGACACACATCATGATGCATTTGAGTCACTTGACCATATGTTCACAAGCCCCTCTCCCAGGGCTAATTCTCTTCTTACTCCACCACTCTCACCATCACATGTCCCACAAACAATGCAACCTCTGTTTGAAGCAATTGAAAAATCTCAGGAAGATCCCAGTTCCTCTCTTCCACCTGTCACTGAGAGTATACTCCAACAAGTGACTGGCCCTGAGAATATTCAATCTGCTATCCCACAAACAGAAGAGGAGGTTACACCACCTGGGTTCAATGAAACTCTAGGTGAGTTTTCAAGTGGAGCAGCCACTACTGATGTAGAGACCACTGTCTCACATCAGGACAGTGATTACATAGCTAAGACTCCCTTGAAGGCAACAACTGTTGAAGCCACTATAGTGTCTCCAAAAACAGTTGGAAGTCCCCAGTACCAAGACAAAGGGGCATCTGATTTACCTATTAGGCCTGAATCAGGTAAAACTACAATTGGTAGGGACTCAGATGATCCTATTAATTTAGGAGATGGGTCAAAATACCAAGAATTGACGGACAGAGTTTCTGTTATTGAAACCTCTGTTGCTGACATCAAATCTGATGTCAAGCTTCTACTGAGCTCAATTGCAGATCTCTCCAAGAGTCAACCATCCACTGCTGATATAGCCAATGAGTTATGGAAATCAGTTTCCCCCATCATCATAGCTCACAGAAAGTTGGCTGATCAGACACATGATACCTACATGGCTGAGATCAGGAATATGGTAGATGCAAGATACAAAGATACCCATGCTGATATCAAAGCCATCAAGGACCACCTGCTGAAGACTACTGGCTCTGCCCCTACCACCATCCTCAGGGATGAAACTGATGATGTTTTCACGGCTGATGATGCCAAAAAGGGGGAGAGTGGCAGAGATAGGCTACCAAAATTAGATCCTTTTGGTTGTCCTCCTTCTCAAAAAGGTCAAGCCAAGTCTGCCAAGAAACCAGAGTCTACCAAATCAGCTCCACAACAACAACAAGCAACACCAACAGCACCACCACAACAAACCACTGAGAAGAATAAAGCAGTAGATGACTCTGCAAACTTAGTAGCTGAAAAGGCTGCTCAAGAGAAACAGAAAAGAGCTGACACTTTGGAAGTAAAAGCAGAGTCATTAGTTGAACTCAAAAAGAAACAACAAAGGGAAACTGAAGATGTGGGATCCTCTAAAAGGATGAAAAGACCTGCCAAGCATGTTAGAAAACCACCATCTAAGTTGAAAACCTCTGTTGATAAAACCACTGCTACTGAAACCACTGCCACCCAAAACACTGAAACTACCCAAACCACTGAAACCATTATACCCAAACCAACACACACACCTGAACAAACAACCACCAAACCTACATCACCAGCCAAAACCCCAACATCTGCTGGTTCTTCTAAAAGGCCAACAGATGTTAATCCAACCACTGCTACCAAATCACCTTCACCAAAAATCATGTACACAAGGAAGAGAAAATCAACCTTTGTTGTGCATGATGAAAACATACACACATCACCAACCACCATTTCAACTGCCCAATCCACTCCTCCCATCACAGCCATTCCACTCACATCATTCTCACCACATACATCCAAATTCAAAACCCATAGACCACCACCAACCATTACACCATTGGTTGTTCAGTATCCCCTTGAACTTGATCTACTCAAGGGGGAATTACAATCCTTCTACAATACTGAACAACCATCTGAAAGATCCTTCCCATCTCTCCCAAACTTCCCTGTTCCCCTCAACATTGATACCTATCTAAAATACAAGGGTGAACAGGTGGATGCCATCATCAGGGAGAAATGCAAAGGGAAGGATGACAGGACTGCTCAGGGCATCCATTCAGCAGAGCTTAGCAAACTCAGAAGGATTGAAGACTTTGCTAAGACCCTGAGCAATTCCATGTCCTCCATGCCACTCAGTGTAGATTTGGAAAAGGAGGTAAGGGAATCCCTTCTTGAACAGATAATGGCAACCAAGCCTTACAAAGCAAACAAAAAGCAGTTCAATGGCTGGACTACTCATGCTTTGAGAGAAGAACTGATCAGAATTGAAGAAATGGCCAAAGACCCCAAAACTAAAGTCTCCACTCCTAATTTTGGCAAAGGCAGAGACCCAGTCAGAGCCTTGAAGTTCAAAAGGATGAGGCAGGAGATTGTAGCTGCCAACTATGGGGAGATGAGGTCTGTTTCCAGATGGTCAGAGCTAAGATTGGTTGAAACCTACAAAAGTCTGGAAGAGAATAGAAAGAAGGATCCCAGCCTTCCAAGAAAACCAATTTACACTGATGAGCCAATGATGAAGAGACCCCAACAGACTTTTAATCTGGACAGCTTACTTGAAACCTCTGATCTCACAGCTGCTGCAAGTAGACAGTTCAAAAAGCAGAAGGAGATGTCAGAGGAAGATCAAAGAAAGTTTGCTGATACATTTATCAAGGAAGGGCTCTTCAATCAAATACATTATTTCTCTGATCCTACAACAGAGAAACTCAGAGAACTCATTGGAAGACCACCTTCACCCAACTCATCAAGAATAAAGGTTCATCTCAGCAAATCCACTAACTCAAAAATTCTAAAGTGGAAGGTCAACAAAGACAACCACGAATTGACATTGCTCAGGTCAGATGGAAAGGTTCAGAAGATCAGCATGGATGATGCTTACAGCCTATGTGCAGAAGATCACCAAGCACTGCTAAATCTGGATCTAGAAAGAGATGAAGAAGACCTATTTGCTCTGAACTTTGAACTACAATTCAAAGGTCAAATCAGAGAAAGTCTAATGAGGAATAAAGATCAATAAATAAAGCTGAGTTTTGGCATCATCTGTTCTAGGGGGAGATTGTTGGGTCTGCTGACCTGGAGAAGAACAGATGATTAGAAAGCCAAAATATGCTATCTATTTGATCCTTAAATAAACAGTCTTTACAACTTGCTTCTCCCAAAAGACTGCTGACCCTAACTACTGTTCTATCCAAACAACTGCTCAACAACTGCTGATATAAAGAACTGCTGAGGAAACAACTGATGAAGAACAACTGCTGACCAAAGGTCTGATGAAGAGCAACTGCTGATACAAGTACTGAAGACCAAAACACTGCTGGAACCAACAGCACTTAGGCTCCAGCAGTGGATACAAGACCCATCAGAGTTTATCTTCAACAGCTGTTTAATATCAGTGCTTTCAATGTAACAGTAGTTTGTATAGCAGATGTTTAAGTTTGTTATTCTGTTAGAGGTCACTGTCTTAGGTGACGTCAGCCTAGGTCATCAGTGGTTTGAGTCAGACTATAAATAGAACAGTGCATGTACTGTTCTATTGCATCACACACAAAACATTCTCTCTGACAAACACTGTGTGATCAGGCTGAGGGGGAGTAACTTGTACGATTGTAATCTTTGAATTAATGAAAGCATTCGATCTAAAAACATTTACTCTCTTGTTTTGATTTACAGTTTATTATTCCGCTGCACTTTCATTCTATTTTCATTTCATTATCACCATCATTTTGTTAAACAATCAAAACAAACAAACTCAGATCCTAACAGGGTTCGAACAAAGAATCGATGATTCTGACTTTGTTACTGGATGAATACCTGCAAATAACCTCTTAAAATGATCAGCAAGAATCAGAGATCACAGTGATAAGATATTTAAAACACGAGCAACAAGGTTCCTTTATTTCATAATTTTAAAAAAAAAAATTGAATAAGAGTCGAATGTGTAGATAAGGTTTTTATAGGCTCCACATTCGACCAAACGTGTAGGGCGAATGTGAAAATTCGTCCACCTTTGACCCTATTTAAAGGTTCGAATGTAGACAAATGGTTCGAATGTGAAATTTACATAAGGACACTCATATTCGACCGTTTGAAAGGTTCGAATGAGCAGCAAAAATTCCACATTCGACCCATCGAAGGGGCGAATGAAATTTGGAATTTTTGAACTTTTAACCAAATCTCAAAATCGAGTCCCGTTCAATATTTTTCTCAACTTTTAAGCATCCAACATTCATTATTTCTCATTTAAGGATGTCAAAACTCAAATGGTCCATCAAGCTTTAGAAAATCACCATCAACCACCATCGTTTATCAAAAATAAGATAGAAATGTAAAATCTTTGGGATTTTCTAAAATTTTTGTTAAAACACACCTAAAATCTTTTTGAGTTTTGTATTTTTGACGAGAAATGTAAAGATAAAGCTGTAAATGATTTGTGATTTCCGGTAAGAGGATCATATCAGTTTTAGAGAAATCTGATCACACAGTTGATCTTTGGATTTATTATCATTAAAGACAATGTGTGATCTGATAACTGCTGATATTGTGATCCACATAAGCTCACATGCAGACTGTTGTGCAGTGCTTTAGACAGATACTATTATTTATAGTATAAACTCAATTGTCTGTGGTTCCCACACACACGACATACTCCCGAATCAAGAAGTAAATGAACAAAGACTCATTGTAACGCGTGATTATGCTTTCGTCATCTGTAATTTACAAGGTATGAGGCACAAAGGTGTACAGGTCAGCAATTCAATGCTACAAAGTAACTTGTGCACTCTACCAGGTTGAGGGCTGATATCAATCATGATTTGCATCAATGATTGCATACGATGCATTAGATAATCTTTGATTATCGTCATACATTGAAAGTTCCTCAATTCGGTAACTTTCGGATTTGGCTTTACAGCTCTTTTATAAAGACACCCTGTCTGATCTAGGTCCGTAATGACTTACAGCAGAAGATCAGAGAGGCTATCCCTAGATAACTAATAACATAACGACCCGAAACCTCCGAATTTTGTACAAATACCCTATTAAACGAAATTACGATAGTAAGACCAAATGCCCATGAGGAGTTCATCCACACAACAATTCTTTTTATATGTATGTATCAAGCACGTAGTAATAGGTCTACGAAGCCTATCAACACATCACACAGACTCAAACACACGCCTTATATTGCATTACACTTCTTTAGCATGTGTCAGATTCCCATTGATGTACTATCATTTCCCCTTTTTCTACTGGAAAACATTATGGGTTTTTCTAATTTTTATGGATTTATGAATTTTTCAATGTTTTTGAATTTTTCAATGTTTTTGTTTTTCTGAAAATAAACTCTAACTAAAATATGAAACATATTTTTGGTTTTTTTTTTGAATTTTTCTGAAAAACGGTAAATACTAAAACTAAAAAGCGATAAACCGAGGCGGTGATCAGTCTTGTTTTTCTTTTATACCACGTTGATAGTCAGTGTGCATTTTGACCATATCGATCAACTCTTTTGGTAACAATCACGGATAAAAGGATATTTAATCCGGATATGCTTAGCTTTCGAGTGATTAACTAAATCTTTTGTTAAAGCAATTGCGGCCTCATTATCACAGTAAATAGGGGTTTTAAGAAATTGCAAACCGTAGTCCACCATCTGTTGTTGTATCCAGAGAACTTGTGAGCAGCAGCTTGATGCTGAGACGTATTCTGCTTCACATGTGGATAAGGCGACGACAATTTGTTTCTTGCATTGCCAGGTCACGAGCCTGCTCCCCATAAACTGGCATCCAGCCGTTGTGGATTTGTTTTTTTGTTACAGCCTCCCCAATTTGCATCACTAAAATCAATTAAGTTAAAATTATCATCATTAGGGTACCATAGTCCTCTCGACGGACAACCCTTCAGATATCTAAGGATACGTTTGACAGCTGCTAAATGACTTTGTTTCGGCTTCGATTGATAACGTGCACAAAGACATGTGGCGAACATTATGTCTGGTCTGGATGCGGTGAGGTGAATTAGAGATCCGACGATTGCTCTGCATGTAAAAGGATCAGTCAGCTCCCCCTTAGCGTCAATCCTAATCCCGTGATTAGGTTGTATCGGGATATCCATCGGCTTCGAATCATCCATCTGGAATCTGTTCAAGACTTCAGAAACGTATTTGGTCTGGTGAATAAAGATCCCCGTTGGTCTTTGATCCACCTGCAAGCCTAGGAATAAATGCATCTCTCCCATTGCACTCATTTCGAACTTTTCCTGCATTAGACGTTCAAATTCTCTGACAAAAGTTCATTAGTAGACCCAAATATAATGTCACCAACATAAATTTGCACTAGAAGCAAGTAGTCTCCTTTTCCTTAAAACCTCTGGAGGTACATCTTTTGTTCGCTCATGCTTTGGGAACCAAATGGTACTCTCCTGCCAAATTTTCTCAATCTTGGAATAGTTGGCAAATTTGATTGGATATTCCTCATCAGAAATTATCTTATCGGATCCTTCCATTCGATAGAAAACTTTGACGAGTTTGTGACATTGTTCATTTTTCTCAACAAGCTTAACTGATTGATTCACCCGATGAGCGGTAGCCATGGGATGTATAATCTGAGATGATGACACTGGTTCATTTGTAATAATGTGATTTTCAGCATGAATATCACACACCTTCTTAGATTTGTCATCCTCAATGTCGAAATCATCAGTTACAGAAATCACATCTTCATCATTTAGTCCCAAAATAGGTCTAACATCAGAATTAGGGTCTCCCACACTGGAGGTGTTAGACTCATCATCCGATGTAGAGTGAGACTTAACTGAGCTCTCCGGTGTTATTGAATGCAAAGTATGGTTTTCAAATAACACAGGAGATGGGATGGCCTTGTAGTTTGCACTACTTGACTGTGAAGGCTCCTCAATAATATGATCAACAACATATGCAATATGTTTATAGCTTTCAAGCTTCTTGTTGACCTTTTTAGCAAAGCACTTGATGGTAGCAATTTCAAGTTTTGTATTTTCCAATTCATTGATATAATTGTTAATGGCCAATTGTTTTAAAGATAAAGTCTTTTTAAGATCTGAAATGTCTTTCTTGTAACCATTAAGCACCTTATTAAATTCTCGTGCTTCTTTTTTATATGATTGACAGTTGATCTTAGCACTCTCAAGCTGAACCCTGAGTTGCTTATTATCCTCTGTCAATCTATCACATGCACCACAATACCTCTCACTATTCATATCTAAATTAGATTCAGAACTTACCTGCTTTGCAGGCTCAGTCATCGCCATCAATGCAAAGTTTGCTTCCTTTCCAGGAAAGAATTTAGAATAATCAATTCTGGTAAAAGCATCGTCCACAATGCAAGATTTGCGTGTCATCAGAAAATCATCTTCGGCAAGAAGTTGATCGATATCATCATCTAGTGAGTTAACACTAGCTTCAGAATCAGCATCGCTCTCCGTATCCGAATAAGCTGAATCACACTGTTCAGGAACATCAGTAACAGAGTCAAGGATCAATCCCGACCTCTTCTCAACACAAACATCACTTTC
This sequence comes from Ambrosia trifida, assembly GCA_028751855.1. Classification (NCBI taxonomy): domain Eukaryota; kingdom Viridiplantae; phylum Streptophyta; class Magnoliopsida; order Asterales; family Asteraceae; genus Ambrosia; species Ambrosia trifida. The sequence continues at coordinate 72,832,518 of CM054131.1, read as the reverse complement.
TTCACTCAACTCTTCAATCTTCACCCCAGACATCTTCTCAGTCATCAAAACATCTTCAACAGACTACGACTCATCCAAATCCATCTTCTGGGCAACACACGCCACCTTACCAGTAGTGACCTCCTCAACACCGAGTTGCATACCAGTCCAATCAAATCCCTCATCTTTCTGGATTACCAAAGCCTGGTTCTGGTTATCTGGTTGGGTTTGGCTGTTTGGTGTAGAAATAGGAATGATAGTTCTGGTTGGATTGTGTGGTGTTTGATTTTGGTTATGGTTTTGTGTAGTGGTTTGTCTAACAGTATAGTTTGTTGAGGTGTTTTGGCAGTTTTGGTATGTATTTTGTGATTAAAAATTGGAGTTGTTTTGACTTTGATATGATACCTGATTTTGTGATTGACGGTTCTGGTAGTTGGTTTTGAAAGGATTCCTGTTCCCCTGTTGTGATGGCTGTGTGCATTCTCTCTTGAAGTGAACTTTACCACCACAGTTAAAACATGTCACTTTGGATTTGTTGAAGCCATATGTGGTGTTTGGAGAAGTAGAAAGATCAGTTATGCCCGTCTTCTCAATGAACTTAGTCGCTCGCCTCATGACACTAGCAAACGCCCACTGGATGTCAATGAGCTCCATCTCCTCTTTGTCAATTTATGCATAGTCTTCACTGGTTAGGTTGTTGTTACCAATTTGACTAGCGACTAACCGGTTATATGAATCGACCATAGCAGAAACCAATGCTATATGTTGCTGTGCAACATCAACAGTAACATTGTTCAAGTTTGAAGTCTCCAACACAATTGGACTCTGATTAGGTTGACTTGGGTTCATTTGGGTTTGATTCATTTGAGGAATGTAGGATTGTTGTTAAGATTGGTTTATATTTGCAGAATAACAAGCAGCTTGTTGCATCGGTGAAAATGGTGGGATGTAAGTAGTAGGGTATGATGGTGGTGTATAAGATGAAGTTTGAGCAAGATAGTTTATGGGGGTTTTGGTTGGTTCAACAATACTTGATACACAAGCAATGTGTGGAGCAACAGTAGTACCAAAACTTAAACTAGCTAGAGATGAAGATGTACCGCCATGGTATAACTCTGGATTCTGAGGAACTTGTGCTCGTTTTGCCTTCCTCTTTTCTTCCATCTCTTTATTCTCAAGCTTCTGGATAAACTCATTGATGGTCCAGTATTGGTACGCATCTTTCTCCTTGAGAACCTCGATGTGTTGATTCCAGTATGGTGGCAATGCATCAGCGAACTTGTCCACCAGCTCAGACATCGGTATGTTAATCTCATAACTTGAATGTTCAGTCGATAAGTGACAGTACCTCGTAATCAACTCCTTCAGCGTCTCATTTCCCATATAGCTGAAGTTCTCAAACTCTTTTCTCAACTCCTCCATTCTAAGCTTCCTCGTCTTCTCATTCCCATCGTGACGATTCCTTAACATATCCCACAATTGTTTAGAAGTGGTGCACGACCCAAACTGATGTAAGAGATCAGTGTTAATGGTCTGGGACAGTTGGGAAAACGCCTTCTTTTCCACCACAAACTTCTTCTTCTCGTCCTCAACATGACTCTCTAATGGAATCGGCTCACTAGTGTTCTCCAAAACCGGAGCAACATACCCCTTAGCAATCATTAGCCATGCTTCTGTTCCTTCTAATCCCATTCCCTCTAGATGAATCTTGAACTTGGTCTTCCATTGGTTGTAATCCACTATTTCCACCAACTTTGGTGGACGGATCCCCCTACTCGAAGATAAGTCATGAATAAGTGTCGAAATTGCATTGGCATTGCCACAACATAGACATTACCACATCTTTTGGCTATCAACAAAGTATGATCTTCAATGATCTTCTCTATCAAGTTCTGGCCTTCTGGTGATATGATCTTGCATATTGTCTTTGTGAAAAAGGAAGAATATCCTTTATCACACATTTGTGACACACTCAGCAAGTTGTACTCAAGATTTTCAACCAGATTGACCTTGTCAAACTGTATTTTGTCAAAAGAGACATTGCCATGTCCTAGAACATATTCCTTGGCATTGTTCCCAAAGGATACAGATCCTTCTCTTTGACTGATAAAGTTGTTTATCAGGTATCTGCATCCTGTCATGTGCATTGAGCCTCCACTGTCAACATACCAAATGCTATTTAAGCCTCTGGAGACCCTCTGCACAAAGTAGCAAATTATTTAGATTTGGGAACCCAATCCAGTTTGGCTTTGGGTTTGCTATTGAGAACATTAATAGTTTGTTCTTGACCAGGTTGAGGAATCCATGTCTTTTTGGAAATGGATTTTTCATTAAGAGCAATGGCGGTATCCTTTTGAGGACCACCATCAACCTTGGTCATCAGTAGTTGTACCATATACATGAGATCTTTAATCTCAGCAGTTTGTGAAACTGCTGATGATGTAGGTCTAACTACTGAAAGAGAATTTTGAGAAAAAGATTTTAGTTGAGATTTTATCTTTTTCTGAGAAAAGGTGTTGCTGGTTGTTGTTTCTTGGGAGAAAAAAGTTTCTTCAAAATCATTTTTGATTTGTTTTCCCTCAACCAGTTGTGAAATTTTCTTGTTGTACTGAATTCCTTTTCTATATCTACAAAATTCTGTCTTGTGGTTAAACAAACCACAGATTTCACATTCTTTTGCCTTTTCTTTTTCATTTGAAGGCAAATTTCTGACTGTTTTGATTTGTTCTAGGTCATCAGTAGTTTTCAGGTTCTCAACTCCTGATGTAGATGAAACTACTGATGCCTTAAAGACAGATTTTATCAGTACTTCTGAAGAACTTTCTTTGTGAGTTTTTAGAAAGTTTTCATGAAAAGATGCGCATTCTTTCTCTTCAGAAGTTTCATCTGAAACAATTTTTCTCCCATCTTCAGTAGTTTTGGAGGACAAATCTGTTGGTGTTTCAGTGTGATTGTACCATATGCCAAACCTAACATTTGAAGCACTTTGTTTGTTAAACAGCAGTTGGTACCCTTTACAAGATTCTACCAATTTTTCACACACAACCTTGGTGTCAGCAAACTCTTTTCTGACATTTCCTAGGTCTTCTATCATGATTTTAAGTTGTTCTTGGGTTTCAATAGCATTGTTAGTTAATTTAGAATTTTCTTTTGCCTTTGCAACAAGTTTTCTTTCTAAATCACATTTCATATGAGTAAATTTTCTCTCAGAGTCTTATGAGAGCAAAAGATTCTTTACATGAAGTTGAACAAAGTTTTGTTAAAGATTCTTTTGATACCTGAGACAGGGCAGATTTTGAGGTGCAGCCCTCAAATGCCATTAAGGCAAAATTCTATCTGCCATTATAAGGTTTGTATGCGTATGTATGGATCGTATAACAACAAAGAATGATCAAACAAGTTAGTTTTAGGTGCGGAATCCCTAAAACAATCACAAAATAATAGTCAAACAGATCAAAACAAGTAAATCATCATTTCAAAAGCTTTTCATTAATTATAAACTCAATTACACGTTTAGAGATTGATACAAACAGGGTAAGAACTTGAAAAGAGCTAAATTAACTTCTAGAGAGATAATCAGAAAGTGGAGGGAATAATATGACACTTAGTTACATTCAAAAATCAAGCTTGACTATTTATAGACTGTACATTCGCCTACTTTGTTCGTGCGAATGTGCAGGTTCGACCAAACCAACTGGTCAAACCAAGCCATACATAAAAACTATATTCACATTCGACCAAAACTGTTCCTTCGCACCAACTGATCTTCCTTCGACCAAACTAAAACCTTCCTTCGTACCTTCTAATACTCCTTCGCACCTTCGACATACACCAAAACATGTTTATTTAACAATCCGAAGCATTAGTCGCACAACTGCATCTACAAACTCCCCCTCGACTATTGCTTGGATTGCTATCGACGTTGTTCGTCCATTCTGATATTCATCAATCTGATATGTCGCTGAATCTTCTATTCTTTAGTCAAAACCGGTTCCTGAAATTGTTTTGATTTTGTCTTTTTCACTTCAGGCACCTTCTGCTTCTCTACAAACTTCCCGAGCTTCTCGTCATAGTCACAACCAGCGTTTATATCATACGCAAAGCACAGAAATACCACACATTGGTATTTTCCTGCTTGTTCAGCATCCTTCACTTCAGAATAGATCGGATTGTAAAACAACATTATTATATCCTCATGTGAACAGTTGATTAACCACATGGGATCAAAAATGTGTATTTTCTTGAAGTTCTTATCTCCGTCTTTCAGCACAATCACAGCCTCTGCAATTTTCCAATCCTAATACCACCAAATGAAATCTTTGGCGAAGTGTTGTGGAATCGGCAACAAAGGAATCTTTTTCAACACTCGCGGTGGTTCATACTTTAACGTCACCTTGGGCATACCTGTAATCATATCAATATCCTTTTTATGAACAATTCGTTTCGGATATTGTGGTTCAAATAAATCCCACTAGGTTCGGCTTTCTCTCGTCATCTTCTCAGCAAAGTAAGTAATCTGACTATTTGACGCTCCCGTTAAACGGTGACGGCAAATATCACGAATTGCCCAATAAGGAAGAGTCTTCAAATGATGAAACTTATCAAAATATAAGATCCCCGTCTCCCACTTCACTGCTATACATCTCAGTTCCTTAACAAACTTCCAGGACAATGCACGACCTTTGAAAATTCCACTATGAAGTTTGTAAAAGCTTCCTTGTATTTCAGCTTTCGGACGGTTATTTTCTTTCTCTTTCAATTTCCTCAAAAATTCCTTCAAACTCTCAGATTGCTCGAACCGTGGTTTATCATGCCCTCTAAAAATATCATCTTCAAATACTTTGCTCTTCTCTTTAGCTAGTTTCTCGGCTTGGTTTAGCACTTCATCCGAGAATCCAAAAAATCCACAATCTTGATTATTCTTGAAATATTGTGGATATTCCTCACTCGTTATGTCTTCCATCTCAACGTCTTCAAAAGCAGGAACGTCACGGTCATCAGAATGATTCCCGGCTTCCTTTTCAGTTATCTTTGGAATGTAATTATCACCGAGCAACTCTTCCAAAGTCTTTCCCACCTGTTTGGCTAAACCCTCAAGTATTTCTTTAGAAATCGCCGCAGAAACTTCTCCATCTTCAAGATCTGGGTCATCAAACTCCAATTCAAACAGTTTATTGCTCGACTCGAATATCTCTGGAAATCTGCTTGTCATGTCAATCGTCCAGACTCGATCTGTGAGCATCTGGCGATACATGTTCTTGTCTTCTTCCGATAATGATTGCAGTTTTTCATTCCAGAAGATATTGTCATCAACATTTTCACCTGGAGTCTTAGAGCTCGACTCTCCACCCTTACTTGAATCACGCTTCTCATAAGTAAACTTCTCAGCGTTATCATCATCATCATCCCTACTATCAAAAGCAGAGCTGTTTCCATCACTCGATCCACCATCTGAACCTCCATCATCTCCATCATCTTTCTTCTTCTTCTTTTTAGAATCATTTCCAGCATCTTCATCAAGATCTTCATCCTCTTCTTCGTCAGATGGTTCAAAATCTACCTGCTCTTCTTCTTTTTCTTTATCTTCTTCACCAGCTTGAAGTAGAGGAGCTCGAGAATACAAGTCTTTTATCAAATCATCCATATGCTTGTTACTCTTCTTTAGCTGTTTGTTCTCCTTTTTCAAGACAATAATCCTTCTGGTGTTTCGTTGCTCGTGCTTCAGCAGCTTCTTGTTCTCTCTTTTCAACTTCTTGATTGTTTTCTTCAAAGCTTCATTATCATCATGGGATGTGACTACGACTTCCAACATCTTTTGATCTTTTGTCTTCAATTGCTCGATCTCAGTTTGCTGTTTGTTGATAATACTCATCATCTCAGATATCCTTTGATTCACAGCATTCATGATATCACTATCCACTGAAACCTCCTTCTTCACAGGCGTTTCAGCAGCTTTAGGCAGTTTGCCTTTCCTGATCTTCTTTAGCACATTATCTAAAGCTTCGTTAAACTGATCAACAGGTATATCATCACTCTGTTGTGTGCTCGAAGTAGTCGCAGTCTTTTGCTTCTTTGAAACTGGTGCAGTAACCGGTGACTTAGAACTAGAAACTGGTGGTAGTTTCTTACCAGCTATGAGCGATTCAATCTCCTTCTTTTTCTTTTGACTTGGTTTCTCTGGTTTCTTCTTCTTTGACTTTTCAGCTTGTAAAGGTGAACCAGGAAAATCTTCATCTATATTCAAAATCACTTCATCCTCATCAACCGGAATTGGACTCTTATTCCCTTGATCTTCAACATTCTGACTAGCAGACTCACCAGCCTCAGTGGCCTTGGGCGTGGTGGTCTTTAACGTTTCAGTCTCCGAGTTCCAATGTTCATCTTCTTGTGTCTCTTCTGAATCTATTGACGCTTCATCTACAATATGCAAACCCTTCTTTTCCATCGTCTTGTTTCTTCTTGGTGTGCTTTTCTTCTTCTCAGGTCAGACACAACCTCTAACGTTATCTCTTTCTTCTTAAGCTTTCCACTCTTGGCACCGACATTAACAACCTATCTTTTGCGCTTCGCATCAGGATCAACAGGATGTAATGGGTTATCTGGATCTGAATCACTGTTTGCATGTCTTACAAGTCCTTCACCTGGATCTGTGTAATCAATTATTGCTAGATGTCCAAATAAACGCCTTACTGGTGGACGTTCATTGACTGACAATCCTTTGTACGCCTTCATCCTAGCAAGTGTATTAAGTGACATATGTTCCTGAACAACAATATGCTTAGGATCCCTCTTCAAGTCTTTATACTTGTTATCAAATACCATCTCGAGGAAACGAGGATATAGTAGAAACTTCAGATTCCTCGTGCCGTTCACAGGCTCTAACAAGTGTTCCATCAACATGCCTGAAACATTGAACGGTTTGTTCAACACCAGAGCAACCATCATAGAACTAATACTCTTGTGCATTAAGTCATATCCTCCAGCTGCAGATCCGAAGACATGTATCAAAACGTGTGCCAAATATTTGAATTGAGGGCACAGTTTTCCCTTGTGCAATGAACCGTCAGTGATTGGTCCATTATATTTCATTCTCAGGAAACACTTTCGCTGATCCATGAAACTAAACTCCTTAGGATCTGTCTTCTCATCTTGTAAGTTTAACGCTTCTCTTAAATCCTGCTCACACACAATAACTCTCGGCCCTTGGATCTTGCTAGTCAAGCACAACTCGCAATTCCAGAAATCTAGCTTCGCTCCTGACCAGAATTCTTGCATCATGTCTCGGTAAATGATAGTAGGTGTAGCAATCGCGTCAGTCACCCTACATCTCTTCAAGAATTCATTAATTCCGACAAACTCCGTGTGCTTTTTAACTTCTCCGAGATACGCACAACAATTATGCGTATTCTCGAAGGCTAAAGGCTCTTCAGGAACTGTCTTGGCAGGTTGTGAGGATGATCCAGCTTGCTCAGTCGTCTTCTCCTGCTCGGACATGGTTTAATCTGCAAAACAAAACATAGACACATGTTAAAAATCGACAAAAATTCAAACATTGAAAATTTTGATAATTAACATTTTCATTCGCCCAAACGGGGGTACAAAATGAGTAAAACAAGGTGCGAATGAGAAATTTTGATGGTACGAATGTATGAATTTTGGTAAAAAGTTTCATTCGCCCATAAGTTTTTCATTCAACCTGTTTCTTATCTCCTTCGCCCATTCGAAAGGGTTGAAGGAGTCAGTTCTTATTTTTGAATTTTCAATTATGAAATTTATGGTTTCTGGTCATGTTCTTCTGATTTGAATAATAACTAACAATGCCGATTAACCATTCTAGACTAACAGTTTCATCAATTTGTCATTATATCTGTGTTTTCAATTAAAACTAGGGTTCGAAACACAACTGATGATCAATTGATCAATCTGTTGGTTTTGAATCCATGGTTTATGGTTTTTCTCCCCCTAAAACACATATATAATGATTCCCAAACATCAATTATAACAATGAACTTGATTTAAACAGTTTTTAAGAAATAGGGCTCAAAACAGAGAATCAGTGATTAGTCCTTGGATTGTTGATGTTAACCTGTAAAAGAAAGTGGAAAAGAATTAGTGGAATGTAACGAACACAATGAAATGGTTGAAATCAACAGGGCAACAAGGTGAGGTTAGAGTGAAATTTCTGAAATTTTTTTGCAATGGTTCGAATGAGACAGAAAGAATATATATAGGCATCCTCCTTCGCCCGTTCTATTCGTACGAATGAGAAACTTTTGTCTCCTTCGACCCTAGTTAAAGATTCGAATGAGCCAAAAGGGTTCGATGAAACATGTGTTCAAGAACACTCTCCTTCGCCCGTTTAAAACATACAAAGGAACATGAAAAATCCCACATTCGACCAACCGAATGGGCGAATGAGATTTGGGATTTTTGATAAATTTTTCAAATCTCAAAAACAAGTCCCGTTCCAATTATTTTCCAACTTTTAAGCATCCAACATTCAAATTTTCACATTTAAAAAGTTTCAAAGCTCAAATGGTGTAACAAGGTTTAGAAAATCGACATCATCCACCATCAGTTATCAAAAATAAGATGGAAATAAAAAATCTTTTTGGATTTTCTAAAATTTATGCTAAAACACACCTAAAATCTTTTTGAGTTTTGTAATTTTTTTACGAGAAAATAAAATGCAGAAATGTAAATGAATAACTGTAAATGTTTTTTGGGATTTCCGGTAAAGGGATCATATCAGTTATTGAGAAATCTGATCACACCGTTGATCTTTTTGAATTATTATCATTAAAGATAATGTGTGATCTGGCAACTGCTGATATAGTGATCCACATAAACTCACATGCAGATTTTTGTGCAGTGCTTTAAACTGATACTGATATTTATAGTATAAACGTAATTGTCTGTGGTTCCCACGCACACGACATACTCCCGTATCAAGAAGTAAATGCACAAAGACACATTGTAAAGCGTGATTATGCTTTTGTCGTCTGTAATTTTATAAGGTATAATGCACAGAGGTATACAGGTCAGCAAATTAATGCAGCGAAGTAACATATGCACTGTACCAGGTTGAGGACTGATATTAATCATGATTTGCATCAATGATTAATACGATGTAATAGATAATCTTTGATCATCATATAACATTGAAAGTTCCTCAATTCGGTAACTTTAGGATTTGGCATAAAGCTCTTTTATAAAGACACCCTATCTGATCTAGGTCCGTAATGACTTACAGCAGAAAATCAGAGAGGCTATCCCCAGACAACTAATAACATAACGACCCTAAACCTCCGAGTTTTGTACAAATACTCTATCAAACAAAATTACGGTACTAGGACCATATGCCCATGAGGAGTTCATCCACACAACAATTCATTTGATATGTATGTATCAGGCACGCAGTAATAGGTCTACGAAGCCTATCAGCACATCGCACAGACTCAGACACACGCCCTATATAGCAGTACATTACTTAGAATGTGTCAGATCCCCACTGATGTACTATCATTTCCCTTTATACTCTAGGAAATCATTTTAGATTTTTCCGATTTTTATAAATTTTTTAATTTACTGTTCCCAAGGATAAGTTGGAGCATTTCAAATATGTGACTGCCCAGATATCGTTTGTTCACAGAAATCTGACGGCATTAATCTATGGGAAGAAGATATAGCAGTCAGCGGAGAAATTTTCTAATTTTTATGGATTTTGAAATTTTTCAATGTTTTTGGATTTTCCAAATTTTTCTGAAAAACAGTAAAAATTTAAACTAAAAAATGATAGACTGAGGTGGTGATCAGTCCTGTTTTTCCTTAATTCCATTAGCTTTTAAAAGATAATCAAATCTGGATTTGTCAAAAGCTTTGGTAAAAAGATCTGCGCGTTGGTAATCAGTGTGGATTTTGACCATATCGATCAACTCTTTAGCATAACAATCACGGATAAAATGATATTTAATCCGGATATGTTTAGCCTTTGAGTGATTTACTAAATCTTTTGTTAATGCGATTGAGGCTTCATTATCATAGTAAATAGGGGTTTTAAGAAATTGCAAACCGTAATCCACCATCTGTTGTTGGATCCAAAGAACCTGTGATCAGCAGCTCGATGCTGAAACGTATTCTGCTTCACATGTGGATAGTGCAACTGCGGTCTGTTTCTTGCATTCCCAGGTCACGAGCCTGCTCCCCATAAACTGACATCCAGCCGTTGTGGATTTACTGTCTTTGTCACAGCCGCCCCAATCTGCATCACTAAAAGCGATTAGGTCAAAATTATCATCATGAGGGTACCAAAGTCCTTTTGATGGACAACCCTTCAGATATCTAAGGATACGCTTGACAGCTACAAGATGACTCTGTTTCGGCTTCGATTGATATCATGCACAAAGACATGTCGCAAACATTATATCCGGTCTAGACGCGGTGAGATACATCAGAGATCTGATGATTGCTCTGTATGTAAATGGATCAGTCAGCTCCCCCTTAACGTCAACTCCAATCCCATGATTAGGTTGTATCAGGGTATCCATCGGCTTCGAATCATCCATCTGGAATCGGCTCAAGACTTCAGAAACGTATTTCGTCTGGTGAATAAAGATCCCCGTTGGTCTTTGTTCCACCTGCAAGCCTAGGAAAAACTGCATTTCTCCCATTGCGCTCATTTTGAACTTTTCCTGCATAACTTTTTCAAATTCCCTGCACAGAAGTTCGTTAGTTGACCCGAAAATAATATCATCAACATAAATTTGTACAAGAGGCAAATCATCTCCTGCTCGTTTCGTGAACAGTGTGCAGTCTATCAATCCGCGTTTGAATCCTTTCGAGAAAAGATACGTGCTCAGCTCCTCATACCATTGTCTCGGAGCTTGGTGCAACCCGTAGAGTGCTTTGTTTAAAACATAAACCTTATCCCGGTGAATAGGGTCCTCAAAGCCTGGCGGTTGACCTACGTAAACTTCCTCTTTGACCACACCATAAAGAAATGCGCTCTTTACATCCATCTGATACACCTTGAATTTCTTCCATGATGCAAACGCTAGGAACATTCGGATAGTTTCCAAGCATGCAACCTGTGCATAGATTTCATTGTAGTCGATTCCCTCAACCTGATGAAAACCTTGAACAACCAAACGAGCTTTGTTTCTCACTATGACTCCTCTATCATCCTTCTTACACTTAAACACCCATTTGGTTCCAATTTTCTTTCTTCCCGGGGGCAAATCTGTCAGTGTCCATACACCGAGTTTCTGAAATTGTAACAACTCTTCTTGCATTGCTTCCACCCAAGCATCATCCAAAAGAGCTTCCTTGTACGTCCGCGGCTCGACCTGCGAAACATAACAAGCGAAAGACCAGTCATTTTGAAAACCAGATTTCTGTATTTTGGCATATAAAGCAAGGTTGCCAATATTTTCTGGTGCTTGAGCATTTCTCAATTGCCCTCTTGTCATAACACTGCTACCAGGATCACCAATAACCTGTTCAAGCGGGTGTATCCGATCTATCCGAGATTCCGGATAATCAGGTACTTGTACTCCCGTTTGAGTCGTCAAATTCTCTGTAGAAACCAGATCAGTACCCACATTCGATGTTGAAGCATCAGTTGTAGTTGGGTTCACTGGTGGTGTCACGGTAGCATTGTCCAGAATAGCTTCACTTGTAGCATCATCGTCTTCATCTTCTGAATCTGATGAATTAAGCGTTGTGGAAGCTTCTTGGAACACTTCTTCTTCCATCACAGGAGCAGTGGTATCATTAGAAGCTGCTTGAGGGTTTACAGTGATCGGACGCACTAACGGTGAAGTTACGGCGTTTTCAACCTCGTAATATAAGCGAAGTACAGCTTCTTCAACCATGCTATCTAGATTGAATGATTCAAAGAAGTCTTTGTAATCAAACATCCAATCTGGACCTCCACCCTGTACATTTTGTGTGTATCGTTGTACTTCGACATTAGCCCACTCCTCGACTTTTCTAGTTCTTTTGTTGAATACCCGTTTTAGTGGGGTTGCATATCCAACAAAATAACCTTCTTCAGCCTTTGGTGCGAACTTCTCCGAAGGATTAAGCATTGTACACGGGGCACAAATGGTTCTAGATACTCCAGATTCGGCTTGCGTCGGTTCAACAGCTCATAAGAAGTTTTGCCAAACTTCTTCACTGTTAAAACACGGTTTAAAGTGTAACATGCTGCGTAAATAGCTTCGTTCCAGAACATGACTGGAAGATTTTAGTCGGCAAGCATTCTTCTCGCCGTCTCGATTAGATTCCTGTTCTTGCTTTCTGCGACACCGTTCTGCTGGGGTGTATACGGAGCCCTATATTCATGATGAATTCCCTTGTTTGCACAAAGATCCTCCATCTGAGCGTTTTTGAACTCCGTCCCATTATCACTCCGGATTCGTTTGATCTTTAGACCATAGATATTCTCCAGACGTGTAAACAGAACTTTCAGGTTGTCAAAAGTGTCGCTTTTCTGATGCAAGCACATAACCCATGAAAATCATGAATAATCGTCAGTCACCACAAGACAGTACAATTCCCCGGCATGACTTTTACGTCTGACTGGACCGAATAAGTCCATGTGCAAACGCTCAAGCGGTAGTTAAACGGAATTGACTTTCTTTGGTCTATGGGCCTGTTTGTGCTGCTTTCCCTTTTTGCAACTAACACACTTGTCATTTAAATGGAAATGTTTCACATTAACTCCCGTGACAAGTTCATTCTTCACTAACTGGTTCATCTTTCTCAAATGAATGTGTCCCATTCTCTTGTGCCACATAATAGATTCTTTTTCTGTAGCCTTAGAGAGGAAACACGTGACTTGGCCATGGGTGGTCATAGCTTTGGACATATCGAGAATATACAAGTTGTTTACTCTCGGTGCTTTCAGCATCACCCACTCTTTTGGAAGTATAAACCCCGGTTTCAAGATGTAGCAAGATTTGTCATCAAAATAAACAGAAAATTGCTTATCACAGATTTGACTAACACTGAGCAGATTTTAATCTATCTGTTTCACGTACGATATCCGCTCAAATGTCACGACCCCATTGCTAACACTACCCTCCATCGGAATGTAGCCTCCTTTATTTCCTCCAAATGCTACATAACCTCCGTTTATGTTCTTGATATCAAATAGTAGCGTGAGGTCCCCTGTCATTTGACCAGAAGCTCCACTGTCAACAATCCATAGGCTGCTAACAGGGCCAGCTGGAGCTCCCTGCACATATCAAGTAAAGCAGTTAGATCTTTCGGGGGACCCAAGCCTGTTTGGTCTTGGGTCTTTAAACAGGTTGTTTCAAAGATTCTTTCGATTCACAAACATCTTGGGTTTTCTCAATCCCTTTCTTCTCACTCTCAACTTTCTTTTTCTCAATTTTCACATTCTATGAAGTTGAGGCACCTTCAGACTCCTTTGATGACCAAGATTGTTCCGACCTTTTCAAGATCCGGATCTGAGATTTTGAGGTCTCTGCCGGTTTCTTTACTTCGTCTTTAAAAGCAACCTTCTTGGTTACCTTCTCTGATTTAACAGAGACAGGTCCAACTGCTGTTTTCCATTAGGTTTAGGAGCAACCTTTTTGTTATCAGCAGTTGAGTTTATCACAGGTTTCTTTACAGGTTTCTCAGTGGCTATCCGGTTGCGTCTATCATAAATCATCGGACGGTTTTCTCTTTTGTTGTAAAAATTGTTTTGATTATAATAAGATTCTTGCTGAGGAAAATACCGTCTTTGTGGATAACTGTAGTTGTCAACCGGATAATCATAATGTTGCCTCATCTCCACCTCGTGCCTCTTGTGTCTTATGTACGGGCAGGCGACAAGTAAATGTCCCCTTTCCCCGCACTTAAAACACGCACGGTACTCTTCATAGTTCTCTTTGATAGGCGACTTGGAAAAACTCGCAATGGGATAACGATCAACCATGCACTGTTTCCTTAAACTTTCAGGAGCTGGTTCCTTCGAGTAAGTCGGTTCAATGAAACTGTTTGCTTTATCAACTGGCAGAACGAATTGTGTGACATTGACCTTGGCATCTTTATCCGAATAAATTTTCTCTAAAATTTCTGGAGGAATGTCATTGGTTCGTTCATATTTTGGGAACCAAATTGTACTTTCCTGCCAGATCTTTTCAATTTTGGAATAATTGACAAATTTAATCGAATACTCATCATCAGACAAAATTTTATCGGAGCCTTGCATCCGATAGAAAATTTTCACAGGTTTGTCACATGATTCGTTGCTCATTTCATTAGGTTTCTCAGTCTTAATTTCAGTTTTCTTTTCAACTGGTTTAACCACATTTTACTCAATTTTCTTTACCTCTTTCTTTTCAACACTTTTACCAACAGACTGTTCAGCTTTCTTAACAACATTCTTTCGATGAGCATTTGCCATGGGATGAACGATCTGAGATGGTGAGACTGGCTCAGTAGTGATTATATGATTTTCATCAGGGATATCACTTTCATTTTCAACAACTGTCTCAGATTGTTCATCTTCTTCATCAGAATCATCTGCAGCGACCACACCCTCATTGTTTCCCAATACAGGTCTCACATCAGAATACGGGTATCTGACACTGGAAGTGTTGGGCTCGTTATCTGATGTGGAGTCAGATTGGACGAAAGTCTCCGGTGGTATTGCATGTAAATTATGGTTTTCAAACAACACCGGAGATGGGACAGCCTTATTGTTTGCACTACTCGACTGAGAAGGTTCTTCGATGATATGATCAACTACATATGCAATGTGCTTATAACTCTCTAACTTCTTATTCACCTTTTCAGCGAAGCACTTGATGGTTGCCATTTCTAACTTGGTGTTTTCCATTTCATTAATATAGTTATTAATGGCAAGTTGTTTTATTGACAAAGTCTATTTGAGTTCAGACACATCCTTTTTATAAACATCAAGAACTTTGTTGAAATCTTTTAAATCGTTTTGATAAATCTGACAGTTTATTTTGGCACTCTCAAGTTGTACCTTGAGAAGCTTATTTTCTTTTGTCAATTTATCAAAATCAGCAGATTTAACACACACTTTAGAATGAGATTCAGAACTTACCGGTTTAGGAGGTTCTGTCATTGCCATCAACGCGAAGTGAGCTTCCTTCCCTGCAAATAATTTTGAGTAGTCAATCTTGGTGCACGCATCATCCACCATGCATGACTTTCGGGTCATAAGGAAATCAGCTTCAGCTTGCAATTGATCAATGTCATCGTCTAGTGAATTCACACTAGCTTCTGAGTCAGAATCACTCTCCATATCCGAATAAGTTGAATCATAGTGTTCTCCAACATCTGTGACAGAATCAAGAATCATTCCAGATTTCTTGTCTTCACTCTCAGCAATCACCTCCTCATTCAACTCCTCTATTTTCAACTCCGACACTTTCTCTATCACAACCTCCTCTTTAATCTCCTCATGCTCATCCAAACTCATCTTCTGTGCCACACAAGCCACATTTCTAGCCGTAATCTCCTCCACTCCCAAATGCATACCCGTCCAATCAAAACCTTCATCTTTTTGAATCACAAGTGCTTGGTTTTGATTGTCAGTTTGGTTTCAGTTTTGAGTGTTAGGTGTAGAGATAGGAACAATGGTTCGGTTTAGATTCTGTTGAGGTTGGTTTTGAGTTGTGGGTTGTCTAGTGTTGGTATTTTGTTGTGTGTGTTGACGGTTCTGGTAGTTGTTTTGGGGTTGAAAGCTTGAGATGTTGGGACTGTTGTATGATACTTGATTTTGGTTTTGGTTTTTTCTGTTTTGGTAGGTTGAATTGAATGGGTTTCGATTACCTTGCTGTGCAGGCTGTGTACACTCTCTCTTAAAATGACCCTTCTCACCACAATTAAAGCATGTAACCTTGGCTTTGTTGAAGACGTAAGTGGTGTTTGGAGAAGTTGAAAGGTCAGTTCTTCCAGTCTTCTGGATAAAATCAGTGGCTCTCCTCATTATGCTCGCAAATGCCCACTGTATGTCGATAAGCTCCATCTCCTCTTTATCGATTTGTGCGTAGTCCTCATTGGTGAGATTGTTGTTTCCAATCTGACTCGCAACTAAACCGTTGTATGATGCAACCATAGCAGATACTAAAGCAACATGCTGTTGAGCAATCTCAACGGTCACATTGTTAAGATTAGAAGCCTCTAACACAATCGGACTTTGATTTGATTGTCCTTGAGTAATCTGCATCTGATTCATGTGAGGAGTATATTGTTGTTGTTGTTGAGGTTGACTTGATATGTAGCAAGAAGCTTGTTGTAAAGGTGAAAAAGGTGGAATAAAGTTTGGTGTTTGATAAGATTGTGGTGTGTATGATGGTGTGTATGATGAAGTTTGGGCAAGATAGTTTATTGGTGCTTTTGTGGGTTCAACAACATTGGATACACATGCAATGTGAGGAGCAACATTTGAAGTAGTGCTTGAAGTAAAAAGAGAGTTAGATGTACCACTCACATACAGATCCGGATTCTGTGGAATCTGCGCTCTCTTGGCTTTCCTCTTCTCCTCCATTTCTTTGTTTTCCAGCTTTTGTATGAACTCGTTGATAGTCCAATACTGGTATGCATCCTTTTCCTTCAACACTTCAATGTGTTGGTTCCAGTATGGTGGTAAAGCATCAGCAAATTTATCCACCAGTTCTGACATCGGTATGCTGATCTCATAGCTTGAAAGTTCTGTGAGCAAATGGCAATACCGTGGAACCAATTCTTTCAGAGTCTCATTGCCCATGTAACTAAAGTTCTCAAATTCCTTTCGAAGCTCTTCCATTCTTAGCTTCCTTGTCTTCTCATTACCATCATGTCTGTTTCTCAGCATATCCCATAATTGTTTTGATGTTGTGCACGATCCAAACTGATGCAGCAAATCAGTGTTGATCGCCTGAGATAACTGAGAAAACGCCTTCTTCTCGATTGCAAACCTCTTTTTCTCATCATCAGCCAAATTCTTCAACGGTATTGGTTCTCCAGTGTTCTCCAGAATAGGAGCAACATAACCCTTTACTATCATCTGCCATGCCTCGGCTACCTCTAAGCCTTGTCCCTCCACATGTATCTTGAACTTTGTCTTCCATGTGTTGTACTCCTTCATGTCCATGAGCTTTGGTGGACGATTGCCGCTTCCTGATGATAGATCATGAATGAGTGTAGATATGGCATTGGTCGTCTGCGAATGAATGGCAGCTGCTGCTACTCCCCAATAGTTGTCAATTGGTTGTTGTAATGGTTGCACAACTTGTTGAGGAGCAGAACTAGTCATAGCAATGTAATTGATTGGCTGGGATGGTGGACTAGTCTTCTGGGCTGCAACTGACCATGGATCTCGCGTTGTCTGTTGTTGTGGTGCTTGAGTAGGTCTTGGCATTGTTGGGAAGATTAGAAACACGAAAAGATTAGAAAAGTTTTAAAAACAGGAAACTCTTTCGCACTATCGGATGGGCGAATGAGAAATATTCTTCTCCTTCGACCGTTTTGAATGATACGAATGCGGAGTGATATCACAAAATCTCTTTCGACCGGTTGCTTCTCTCGTTCGACTGTTTTCCTTCTCCTTCGACCGTTCGATCAGTCGAATGTAACACCAACGGGCGAATGAACACAAATAAGCAATGAAAGTCTACGTTCGACCGCTAAAACACTTCCTTCGACCACAAAATCTCTCTTTCGACCAAATGAAATCACACTTTCGACCGTTCTCTCTACGTTCGACCCCTGATAATTCAAAAACGGTTATTCTTTGAAAGTCCGTTAATTTTGATCATGTTTTTCAAATGTTGATGGATTTTGATGATCTAAATCAGGTTTTGAATCGGAATTGATTTAGAACAAGTTTAATGAAGAGAATTATCCAATTTAACCTTGAAAACAAGTTGTAATCAATCAAAATCTTATCAAATCAGTTTGTTCAATGAAAACAGAAACTTTTTGACCAAAATTGGGTCCAAATCAACTGAGAAACTATTAATTTGTAGTTGTTTGATCCTGAATGGCTCTGATACCACTTTGTATGCGTATGTATGGATCGTATAACAACAAAGAATGATCAAACAAGTTAGTTTTAGGTGCGGAATCCCTAAAACAATCACAAAATAATAGTCAAACAGATCAAAACAAGTAAATCATCATTTCAAAAGCTTTTCATTAATTATAAACTCAATTACACGTTTAGAGATTGATACAAACAGGGTAAGAACGTGAAAAGAGCTAAATGAACTTCTAGAGAGATAATCAGAAAGTGGAGGGAATAATATGACACTTACTTACATTCAAAAATCAAGCTTGACTATTTATAGACTGTACATTCGCCCACTTTGTTCGTGCGAATGTGTAGGTTCGACCAAACCAACTGGTCGAACCAAGCCATACATAAAAACTATATGCACATTCGACCAAAACTGTTCCTTCGCACCAACTGATCTTCCTTCGACCAAACTAAAACCTTCCTTCGTACCTTCTAATACTCCTTCGCACCTTCGACATATACCAAAACATGTTTATTTAACAATCCGAAGCATTAGTCGCACAACTGCATCTACAAGGTTCTCCCAAGTTGATGTCAAACATTTTGTTGTCTGCATCAGGATTGCACTCAGTAGTGTCAAAAGGAAGACTGCTCCAGTCAACATACCTTGAGATGAACAAGCTTTGTTGTGAGGGTTGCTGAGTCTGTGGAGGTTGTTGAGTAGCTGGAATGGGAGGGATTGATTGTTGGCTCTGCATCTATTGAGCAGGCATCTGTACATATTGTACTTGTGGCACATATTGGATTTGTGGAGCTTGTGCCTGTACAAAATGTGCACTTCCCTGTGTTCCATTATTCCTATTATAACTAGGGGTAAACTGATTTCCAGACTGAGATTGATTGTAGTTAGAGCTTCTACACTCTCTAGCAAAGTGTCCCAACTTCTGACACTTGTGACATCTAAGTTTAGACTTGTCAAAACCAATTTTTGTAGAACTTTTTAATCCTGGAAATTTCCTTCCTAACCTTTTATAAAATTTGTTTGTTTTAATACTTAACATGGCCTGTTGGTGTAAGATGTCCATTTCTTCTAAGTCATCATTGCTGAATTTTTTTAAATCATCCATGAGTTGTCAAATATCTCTTAAAGTGATGGATGTCGATAAAAGTGAATTTTTAATCCTTTGTTGAATATCAATAAGAGTCTGCGTCTGATTCTTAATGTGTTAGATTGATATGTGATCAGATAAACCAGTGCTCTGATACCACTTGTTTGATCAGTAATGCTCTTGATGTTTTGCTTGCTAGTGAACATTTATGTGTTTAGCAAGTTCAATCAGATTTGCACAGCGGAATGAGTAAGTAAAGTTACACTATCAACAGGAGTTATTACTCCTCCTGTATGTTTGAAAACTAAAGACAAGTTTAATGAGAATCTAAGTATTAAATGTGAATGATTATAAACGCTTATCTTTTTACACTATCTATCACGTCTAACAACAGTCGATTCATTGATTTTGCCTTTAAGTCGGATACACATGTAGTTTCTCAAGTATCTTGTTAAATTGACATTCGTACGATCCTTTCAATGTGTTGATGAGATTTATGAGTTCTGTAGTGAAAGAACACAAAAGCCACCTCACCAATTCACCATATCACCGAGAAGCTTCACCAAACGACAAGTTTAGTGACGAGTGGTGAATCTGCCACAAATGCTAAGGCATTTGGGTATACTTTAACCCTCTTCAACTCCACATATGTTGGGTCTGCTGAATTGGAGAAGAACAGATGATTGGAAAGCCAAAATATGCTAACAGTTGATCCTCTCTATAAACAGTCTTTACAACTTACTTCTCCCAAAAGACTGCTGACTCTAACAACTGTTCTATCCAAACAACTGCTATGACAACTGCTAATAGAAAGGACTGCTGAATAAACAACTGATGAAGAACAACTGCTGACCGAAGGTCTGATGAAGAACAACTGCTGATTCAAGTACTGAAGACTAAAGCACTGCTGGAGCCAACAGCACTTAGGCTCCAGCAGAGGATACAAGACCATCAGAGTTTTCCTACAATAGTAGTTTACTATCAGTGCTTTCAATGTAACATTAGTTTGTAATAGGCAGATGTTTTATGTTTGTTATTCTGTTAGAGGTCACTGTCTTAGGTGACGTCAGCCTAGGTCATCAGTGGTTTAGGTTTGTCTATAAATAGAACAGTGCTTGTACTGTTCTATTGCATCACACACACAAACATTCTCTCAGACAAACAATCACTGTGTGATCAGGCTGAGGGGGAGTACTTGTACGATTGTAATCTTTTAGATAAATGAAAGCATTCGATCTGAAAACAATTACTCTCTTGTTTTGATTAACAGTTTATTATTCCGCTGCACTTTCATTCTATATTCGTTTCACTTTTATCATATTTAGTTAAACATAATCAAAACAATCAAACTCGAATCCTAACAATTGGTATCAGAGCTTGGTCAATTAAATTCGATCTAACAAATCAATTTAATATAAACAGATCAGCTCACAATTATTGATATCGTTTGTCTGTTGGATTGAAAACAGAGTTATAGTTTATTTTCGTTTCAACCGTTTTTAAACAGACTTTGTTTTTTGAAAAATCAGAGAATGGCTTCAATCAATCATGATCCACATAACACTGGCACGAACAACAAGCCACCGATGCTTGTCAGATCTGAATACAATATCTGGCAACGTCGGATGAGCCATGTTCTAGCTCAACAGAACACTGGGTGTTGGAAGTCGGTTATCTTCGGACCACATGTTCCGACTGTGCCGAGTACTGAAGATCCCAAGGTTCAAGAGCCAAAGAAACTTGAAAACTACTCCGACAAAGATTTTCAGAAAATTGAGTTAGATGCTAAGGCATTCAGTATTGTGGCTATGGCTCTACCCAATGATATATATGCTGGGTTGTTACCCTGTAACAGTGCAAAGGAGTTGTGGGATGCACTGAAAGAACAGTTTGGTGGGACTGAGGAGGTTATTGAAAACAATCGTGAAATACTTAACCAACAATATGAAACATTCAGTCATGTCAAAGGAGAGTCATTAACTCAACAGTTTGAGAGGTTTAATTATTTAATTAGTGAACTAAAATTGGTTGGTCTTACTTACCCTCATTCAACCTTGAACCATAGGTTTTTAAGATCACTACCAGACAAATGGGACACTATTGCTATTGTGATGAGAAACTCAATTGGATTTAAGGACCTATCACTGACCCAGCTTCATGGTAAGCTCTTGACCTATGAGAGAGAGCTTAACCAGAAAAAGAAGCTCCAGGATTCTGGAAAAGTGTCTGATGACTATGTATTTGGGAATACAACACTTTTGGGTCATGATGAGGTGCCTGGAAATACTAAGGATCAGAGTTGTGATCATTTCATTGACATAACTTCAGGTTTTAACTCAGGTTTTAACTCTGATTCTTACTCACCAAACAATGCCTTCACAGCAAGTGGTGGTGATATCCAGGCATCTGACAATATATCCTTTGAGTATGATGACCTGAAATACTTTGACCCTGATGATTTGGAAGAAATGAACATTATGCACCAATTGGCCCTTCTCAGTGTAAGAACTAACAATTTTTACAAGAAAACTGGGAGAAGGTTTCCAGGGTTAACTAGCAGATCAAAGGTTGGGTTGGATAAATCAAAGATAAAGTGTTACAAATGTCATAGACTTGGTCATTTTGCTAGGGAATGTAGGAGTCAACATGGTACACCTATGATCACCTATCCATATCAAAGACCACAGACCAACACTTATTAGAATTCCTATAATGCCCCTGGACCAAATGTGCAAAACACTGCTCATTTTGCACAGTGCTCAAACACTGTTCCTGTCCAGTATGTCCAAACCACTGTTCCTCAGATCCACTATGTGCAAACACCTGTTACTCAAGCACCTGTGCAAACGACTGTTGCTCCATCCTCTGCTCCTGCACAGACCAGTCTACAGAGCTTCTTTACACAAGGCTTTGTTGATTGGAGCAGTCTACCTGATGAGTTAACAGATGAAAATTTTGCATTAGTTGCCAAAGCTGAAAATGAACCAGAAAACTTTTGTTTCATGGCTATGGTTGATGAGGTTGAATCTAAGGAGGTGGTGACTGAATCTGATGTTGTGACTGATGATGTTGTTGATGAAGTTGTTACAGGTGAAAAACCTGAAGAAGAGGTTGTGAATCTCTCAGATCCCTGGGGTGCATCTGATGACTGTGAGTGCAATTGTGATTGTGCATTGATTGCTGCTGCTAAGGTATCTCCTCAAATTCTTAAAGAGTTATGTTCTGACAAATGTGTAATTGCATTTGCTAACATCAAAGAGGTGAATGAAAACCTTAGAAAGAAAATTTTAGATGATGAAGTTAAATTTGAAAAACTTTCAAAAGATTTAAAAACAAGTTTAACTGAAAAAGAGTCTGAAATATGCAGCTTAAAACATGAAGCAACCATAACCAAAGACCAGCTCCAAACTATGATAGCAAAATATCAAAGTTGTAAAAGTGAGCTTGAGTCCACCCAAGTTGAATGTGAGAAATGGGTGGAATCATGTAGAGGCTTTGAGATGCTACTCAACAAACAAACCAAAAGTCATGTGAAGTTTGGTTTTGGTTTTGAAACCACTGCTCCAGCTTTTGAAAACACTGACAAAAAGAGTCAAAAGTCTGTTGAGATAGTACCAACAAACCTGCAGGGTCAAGAGATTAAAATCACTGAACCAAATGGTAAGAAAATTGTTCTTGAAAAACCAGAAGGTTCCTCATCTTTTACTGAACTTGAAAAGTATGAATTTAAACCTACCTGGTCTGATGAGTGTGATACTCTTGAGAATTTTAAACCTGTTGATTTTAAAACACCTAATGGAAAGACAGCTCCTCAGGCAAAAGTCATTCCCCTGGGAAAAGTCATTCTCCTGAAAAATCTTCCAGCAGATGCTCAAACATCTACTGAAAAGAAGGCTGAAAAGGTGAAGAAGAAAGAAAAGACTGTCAACTTGTTCTGTGATTTCTGTGAAAAGAAGAATCATGTCACTAAAAATTGTTTTCTTCTAAAAGCATATGACATTAACAAAGGAACAAGTGAATGTGATTCCAAAGCCACATGTTCAATATGTGGGAAAAAGAATCACAAGACCAAAGAGTGCTTGTATCTAAAAAATTTTGATGTTAAAATACAAGAATACAAAGCTAAAACTCTTGCAAACCCTGTGGTTAGTACTCCAAAAGGAAAGCCCAAACATACTTTCACCCCTGTCCAAACACCTGTTACTAAAAGGCTTGAAACATCTGCTTCTAGAGATGTCCAAGTTACAGATGCTCCACCCACAAGCAAATACCCAAGAGGTTATGGACAACCACCATGTCATAGTCTGCCACATGTTTATGAGGAGCCAAAAAGACCCTCTAAACCAAGAGTGAACAGAAATCCATATGGGTATTATCATCTGTCAGGAAGTGATCAAACAACTGCTGCCCCAAGTGTTGATATTCAAGCACTGGCAAATGGTCAGCAGCAGTTGTTGAACTTAATTCAAAAATTAGTCCAAACCACTGATCACCTTCCAAAGCTTGAGTCTGAAAGGTCTGAGGACCCATCCAAAGCCAACTTGGCTTTGGACACTCACCAAAACTAATACATTGCTGATATGCAGGGAGCTTCTGCTTGTTTAGATAGTCTTTGGTATGTAGATAGTGGAGGCTCCAGGCACATGACAGGATGTAGAGCCCTTCTTCTGGACTTCTTGGCTCATGGAGGGGGTGATATATCCTTTGGTAATGATTCAAAAGGTAAGGTGTTGGGTTCAGGGACTGTACAAGCTGGAAAACTCAAGTTTGAAAATGTCAATCTTATTGATTATCTCAAGTTTAATCTTCTAAGTGTTTCACAAATGAGTGACAAAGGTTATGGCTCATTTTTCACAAAGAAAACTTGCAAGATTATTGGGCCAGAAGTGGTGAAAAAGATTGATACCATCATTGCTGAGAGCAAAGCACAACTTGTTGCTCATAGAAGTGGCAATGTGTATGTTGTTGATATGTTAAAGGACAATCCAATGGCAAATGTCTGTTTGTTTTCTGCTGCCTCCACTAAGGAGACAGAATTGTGGCATAGGAGATTGGGTCACACCAACCTTAACACTATCAACACACTCTCCAAACAAAGCCTTGTCAGAGGCTTACCATCAAAAGAATTTAAATGTGATGAGCATTGTGTTTCTTGTTTAAAAAGGAAACAACATAAAAGCTCTTACAAATCCATTGATGAGTCCAAAACCAGTCAGCGTCTACAATTGTTGCACATGGACTTGTTTGGCCCAGTTAAAATCATGAGTCTAAGAAGAAAGAGATTTTGTCTTGTCATAGTTGATGATTTTTCTAGGTTTACATGGACTTACTTTTTACATCCTAAGGATGAGACTGCAGGTATATTGAAGGACTTTGTCACCAAAGTTGAAAAACAATATGACTTGCCAGTAAAAGTCTTCAGGAGTGACAATGGAACAGAGTTTAAGAATAAGCAGTTGGATGACTTCTGTGTGTCAAAAGGGATTGTGAGGCAGTACAGCATCCCAAGAACACCAGAACAAAATGGGGTGGTTGAAAGGAAAAATAGAACTCTTATTGAAGCTGCAAGAACCATGCTAGCAGATTCTGGTTTGCCACTGTCCTTTTGGGCAGAAGCTGTAAACACTGCTTGCTATGTTCAAAACAGAGTTTTGATCAATCCCAGACATCAAAAAACTGCCTATGAAATTTTGTTCAAAATCAAACCACTAATTTCATTTTTCAAAATCTTTGGCTGCCCATGTTTCATCTTAAATCTGAAAGATTCCATTTCAAAATTTGCAGCCAAAGTAGACTGTGGTTATTTTCTGGGATACTCTTCTACTGCCAAGGCCTATAAAGTGTTTAACACAAAGACCAAGACAATAGAAGAAACTCTGAATGTAAAGTTCAATGAACTTTCTTCTCTAAAAATCCCTGCAAACCCTGCTGAACTATTTGATTTAGATAAATTCAAATTTGAAGATATCACTGTTAAAACTAACAATGCTGGTATTCCACAGTCTCCACAACAAGATTACAGAACAGATGTTGTGATTCCCAGTCACTACAAAATCTATTCTACCTCAGAGGAAGCAGCTGTTCAAAGCAATTGTCAAAACTCTGCCACAGATGTGTCAACCACTGTTGGCCAGTCTTATCCTCAAACCACTGCTTCACCACTCACAAACACTGACCTATCATCTGTTGACAAAAGTCAATCATCTGTTGACAAAAGTCAGTCCAGTTTCACACCACTTGGACCCATTCCTCCATTACCATTCCAAACATCTGATGGCACTACAGAAGTACTAACAGATGTTACACCAACAGAGTCACCAATACTCTGTCCATCACCTCAAAATGCCATCATACCATATCAGGGAGATCTTATTTACTTAAGAGCTCATCCACCAGACCAGATCATTGGCAAGATCAGAGAGGGTGTGCTCACAAGAAGCCAATCCTCCAATATCTGTCTTTTTGCAGGTTTCCTATCTCTCACACAACCTGTCAAGTACCAAGAGGCACTAAAAGACAACAGTTGGGTAGAAGCCATGCAAGAAGAACTCCTTCAATTTAAAAGACAACAAGTATGGGAGCTTGTACCACTACCTAAGGATGTTTGTCCTATAGGAACAAAGTGGGTCTTCAAAAACAAAACTGATGAAAGGGGTATTGTTGTCAAAAATAAAGCCAGGCTAGTGGTTCAAGGCTTCAGACAAGAAGAAGGAATAGATTATGATGAAACTTTTGCTCCTGTAGCAAGACTAGAAGCCATCAGACTATTTTTAGCCTTTGCTGTCAACCACAACATAAAGGTGTATCAGATGGACATCAAATGTGCTTTCCTTTATGGCAAAATTCAGGAGGAGGTCTATGTATGTCAGCCACCTGGTTTTGAAGACACATTCCATCCTGACTATGTCTACAAGCTGAACAAAGCTTTGTATGGCCTCAAACAAGCACCAAGGGCCTGGTATGAAACTCTTTCCACATTTCTCTTATCCATTGGTTTCACAAGAGGTAAAATAGACAAAACTTTATTTCCTAAATGGAAAGGGAAACACTTAATGATTGTTCAAATATATGTGGATGACATCATTTTTGGATCCACATGTAACCTAATGTGTGAAGAGTTCAGAAAACTCATGACACCAGAGTTTGAGATGAGTGCCATGGGTGAGCTTCAGTGTTTCCTTGGTCTTCAAGTGAAACAACTGCAAAATGGCACATTCATTCACCAAAACAAATATGTAAAGAATTTATTAACCAGATTTGAGATGAATGATTGTAAGCCATGTAGCACACCCATGAGTACAGTCAAGCTGCTCACTGTTGATGACAAGGATGAACTGGTTGATCAAACACATTATAGATGCATGGTTGGGTCTTTACTGTACTTAACTGCATCTAGGCCAGACATTATGTTTGCTACCTGTGTCTGTGCAAGATCCCAGGCTTCACCCAGAAAGTCAAACCTTATTGCTGTGAAAAGGATATTCAGATACCTCAAAGGTGCTCCCACACTTGGTATCTGGTATCCTGCTAATGGAAACATTGAGCTTTCAGGTTATTCAGATAGTGACTTTGCTGGCTGTCACACCACAAGAAAGTCCACATCAGGAGGGTGCTAATTTCTAGGGAATGCCTTAGTTTCCTGGCAAAGCAAAAAGCAGGCAGCTGTTTCAACCTCAACAGCTGAAGCTGAATACATTGCTGCTGCAAGCTGTACAGCCCAACTCATGTGGCTTCAAAATCAATTACTGGATTTTGGGATAACTGCACTACAGACTCACTCATGTTGGACAGTCAAGCTGCTGAAAATATCATCAAGAATCCAGTCTCTCATTCCACTACAAAACACATTGATATCAGACATCATTTTGTCAGAGACAGCTATGAAAAAGGTTTGATTTCTCTGCACCATGTTCCAACAGAGGATCAGTTGGCAGATGTGTTAACAAAAGCTTTAGACACATCTACCTTTACAAATCTGATTTCCAGAATTGGTATGTTAAACATGGATTAAACAAATAATTTTTTTTAAATCATAATAAAATGTTCAGAAAATCAAAATTTCTTCTAAAATAGTTGTTTGGTTGAAAAATCTGTTTATAACATCTGATCAGATAAAACAACCACTGTTTCATTCATAACCACTGTTGGTTGAAAAATCTGTTTCAAAACATCTGATCAGATAAAACAACTGTTGTTGAAAAATCTGTTTCACAACATCTGATCAGATAAAACAACTGTTTCCCTATATATATATATACTATATCTATGAAAAAAAATACACAACAATTGGTTCCAACAGCTGTTTGTATCAGTTGTTTGCCAAAACAGCTGTTCTCCACCAGATGTTTCATCCATCAGATGATTGCCACGTCTGCTCATACAAGCAGAGGTTTGGCCACATCAGCGGTTTCTTTTGAGCCTATAAAAACCCTGTTTTACCACAACAGATGTTGTACTGTCTCATTGTATTCAAAATACTGAAACCGCCATCTTCATTCTCTAACCCTCAATCAAAATTCATTCATCTTCACCTTCGAAATCAATTAAAATGGATCTTCAAGCCAAAGCCACTCACAATTGTCTCCCATATCTGGTTAAAACAGATGACAACGTCTCCTTCCATTCCACCATCGACATTCTTCTAAACTCCAAATACCTACCCATCTTAACCGCTGACGCCCCCATTTATCTCGATACTCTCCAAGAGTTCTGGTTGAATGTTGAGTTTTTACTCCAAGACAAAAAGCCTACTTCCATTATTTCCAAAATTGGAGAAACTAGTATCGTCATTACCCCTGAAATCATATCCACAACCTTCTCACTGAATGACCTGGCAGGTAAGGACTCCTTCACTAAAACAGAGCTTCACACTGAGTTCCAAGAAAGAGGGTATGATGGTCAGATGACTGGATCAACTCTTTTCAAAAAGTTTTTTCCACCAGTCATGAAATTTTTCTTCCATACCCTTCTTCTATCTGTCTCTGCTAAGTCCACATCCTTTAATGAAATCCCATTAAGGATGCAATATCTGGGTTATGCCATGTTGTCAAACTCTGACTTCAATCTTTCCCAGGGATTGTTCATGGACTTAGTATCAAATGTGAAAGCAATCAAGTTTGGGTCTAACAATGCTTTTCTTATTTACCCAAGAATTCTTAGTGTAATCTTACAAAAATCTTACGAGAAAAAGTTTTCAAAAAGGGTGAGGCAATGCAAGTGAAAAGCTTAACTGATGAAACTTTCACTAGAATGCTGGGTGGAAGCACCCAATAAAAAGTGTCAAAAGTGTCAAAAGTTTCTAAAACACAAACAAAGAGGACATAGACAAAAACTGTTGTCAAAACCTCTGTTGTTGAGCCCACTGCTCCTGGTGATCATGGCACTACATCCAGTGCTGTGAAACCCACACCAGCCACTTCCAAAAAGAAACATCCATCCACAAAAACCACCACTCAACCACAAATGAGACTTCTGGATGATGAGGTACGAGAAGAAACCTTTGTTGCACCACAAAAGCAACCTGAAACCACTGTTGTTGCTTCCTCACAACAGTTGGATATACCTCCACCTGACCAAACTCCTCATGAATCCTCCCAAAAGGATCATGTTGTAAGCCAAGGGGACACAATCATGATACATTTGAGTCACTTGGCCAAATGTTCACAAGCCCCTCTCCCAGGGCTAATTCTCTTGTTACTCCTCCACCCTCACCATCACATCATGTTCCACAAACCATGCAACCTCTGTTTGAGGCAATTGAGAAATCTCAGGAAGATCCCAGTTCCTCTCTTCCACCTATCACTGAGAGCATACCCCCACAAGTGACTGGTCCTGCGAACACTCAATCTGCTATCCAACAAACAGTAGAGGAGGTTACACCACCTGAGTTCAATGCAACTCTAGGTGAGTTTTCAAGTGGAGCAGCCACTACTGATGTAGAGACCACTGTCTCACATCAGGACAGTGATTACATTGCTAAGACTCCCTTGAAGGCAACAACTGTTGAAGCCACTATAGTGTCTCCAAAAACAGTTGGAAGTCCCCAGTACCAAGAAAAAGGGGCATCTGATTCACCTATTAGGACTGAATCAGGTAGAACTACCACTGGTAGGGACTCAGATGATCCTATTAACTTAGGAGATGGGTCAAAATACCAAGAATTGACGGACAGAGTTTCTGCAATTGAAACCTCTGTAGCAGACATCAAATCTGATGCCAAGCTTATACTGGGCTCCATAGCAGATCTTTCAAAAAGTCAACCATTAACAGCTGATATAGCTAGTGAGCTATGGAAATCCGTTTCCCCCATCATCATAGCTCACAGGAAACTAGCTGATCAGACACAGGAAACTTATATGGCTGAGATCAGAAACATGGTAGATGCAAGGTACAAAGATACACATGCAGATATTAAAGCCATCAAGGACCACCTGCTGAAGACCACTGGCTCTGCCCCTACCACCATTCTTAGGGATGAAGATGATGATGTCTTCACGGCTGATGATACCAAAAAGGGGGAGAGTGGCAGAGATAGGCTACCAAAGCTAGATCCCTTTGGTTGTCCTCCTTCTAAAAAGGGCCAAGCCAAGTTTGCCAATAAACCAGAGTCTACTAAAACAGCTCCACAACAACAACAACAAGCACCACAACAAACCACTGACAAGAGCAAAGCAGTAGATGACTCTGCAAACATAGAAGCTGAAAAGGCTGCTCAAGACAAACAGAAAAGAGCTGACACCTTGGAAGTTAAAGCAGAGTCACTAGTAAACCTCAAGAAGAAACAACAGCAGGAGACTGAAGATGTGGGATCCTCTAAAAGGATGAAAAGGCCTGCTAAGCATGTCGGAAAACCACCATCCAAGTTAAACACCTCTGTTGACAAAACCACTGCTACTGAAACCACTGCCACCCAAAACACTGAAACCACCCAAAACACTACTACCCAAACCACTGTACCCAAACCAACAAACACATCTGAACATACAACCACCAAACCTACATCACCAGCCAAATCCCAAACATCTGCTGGATCTACTAAAAGGCCAACAGATGTTAATCCAACCACTGCTACCAAATCACCATCCCCTAAAATCATGTACACAAGGAAGAGAAAATCAACCTTTGTTGTACATGATGAAAACATACACACATCACCAAACACCACCTCAACTGCACAATCCACTCCTCCTATCACAGCTATTCCAATTTCATCATTCTCACCACACACATCCAAATTCAGATCCCATAGACCACCACCAACCATTACACTATTGGTTGTATCCCCTTGAACTTGATCTACTCAAGGGGGAATTACAATCCTTCTACAATACTGAACAGCCATCTGACAGATCCTTCCCATCTCTCCCAAATTTCCCTGTTCCCCTCAACATTGATACATATCTAAAATACAAGGGTGAACATGTGGATTCCATCATTAAGGAGAAATGCAAAGGGAAGGATGACAGGACTGCTCAGGGCATCCATTCAGCAGAGCTTAGCAAACTCAGAAGGATTGAGGATTTTGCTAAGACCCTGAGCAACTCCATGTCCTCCATGCCTCTCAGTGGTGACCTGGAAAAGGAGGTTAGGGATTCTCTTCTGGAACAGATCTTGGCAACCAAGCCTTACAAAGCAACCAAGAAGCAGTTTAATGGTTGGACCATACATGCATTAAGAGAAGAACTTCTCATAATAGAAGAAATGGCCAAAGACCCCAAGGCTAAAGTCTCTAATCCTAATTTTGGCAAAGGCAGAGACCCAGTCAGAGCCTTAAAGTTTAAAAGGATGAGACAAGAGATAGTAGCTGCTAACTATGGGGAAATGAGGTCTGTCTCTAGATGGTCTGAGCTGAGGCTGGTTGAGACATACAAGAGCCTGGAAGAAAACAGAAAGAAGGATCCCAGCCTACCTAGAAAACCTGTTTATACTGATGAGCCAATGATGAAGAGACCCCAACAGACTTTTACCTTGGACAGCTTACTTGAAACTTCTGATCTATCAACAGCAGCAAGAAGACAGTTCAAGAAACAAAAGGAGATGTCAGAAGAAGATCAGAAGAAGTTTGCTGATACATTCATCAAGGAAGGGCTCTTCAATCAAGTACACTTTTTCTCTGATCCTACAACAGAGAAACTCAGAGAACTCATTGGAAGACCTCCATCACCCAACTCATCCCAAATAAAAGTTCATCTCAGCAAATCCACTGACTCAAAAATT
The DNA here is from genome assembly GCA_028751855.1 of Ambrosia trifida. Taxonomy (NCBI): domain Eukaryota; kingdom Viridiplantae; phylum Streptophyta; class Magnoliopsida; order Asterales; family Asteraceae; genus Ambrosia; species Ambrosia trifida. Next base: position 72,801,228 of record CM054131.1, on the reverse strand, counting down.
CTAAAATGGAAAGTCAACAAAGACAACCATAAATTGACACTGCTCAGGTCAGATGGAAGAGTTCAGAAGATCAGCATGGAAGATGCATACAGCCTAAGTGCAGATGATCTTCAAGCACTGCTAAATCTAGAACTTGAAAGAGATGAAGAAGACTTATTTGCTCTGAACTTTGAACTTCAATTCAAAGGTCAAATCAGAGAAAGTCTGATGAGGAATAAAGATCAGTAAATAAAGCTGAGTTTTGGCAACATCTGTTCTAGGGGGAGATTGTTGGGTCTGCTGACCTGGAGAAGAACAGATGATTGGAAAGCCAAAATATGCTAACAGTTGATCCTCTCTATAAACAGTCTTTACAACTTACTTCTCCCAAAAGACTGCTGACTCTAACAACTGTTCTATCCAAACAACTGCTATGACAACTGCTGATACAACGGACTGCTGAATAAACAACTGATGAAGAACAACTGCTGACCAAAGGTCTGATGAAGAACAACTGCTGATTCAAGTACTGAAGACTAAAGCACTGCTGGAGCCAACAACACTTAGGCTCCAGCAGAGGATACAAGACCATCAGAGTTTTCCTACAACAGTAGTTTACTATCAGTGCTTTCAATATAACAGTAGTTTGTAATAGGCAGATGTTTTATGTTTGTTATTCTGTTAGAGGTCACTGTCTTAGGTGACGTCAGCCTAGGTCATCAGTGGTTTAGGTTTGTCTATAAATAGAACAGTGCTTGTACTGTTCTATTGCATCACACACACAAACATTCTCTCAGACAAACAATCACTGTGTGATCAGGCTGAGGGGGAGTACTTGTACGATTGTAATCTTTTAGATAAATGAAAGCATTCGATCTGAAAACAATTACTCTCTTGTTTTGATTAACAGTTTATTATTCTGCTGCACTTTCATTCTATATTCGTTTCACTTTTATCATATTTAGTTAAACATAATCAAAACAATCAAACTCAGATCCTAACAACATAGGTACCACATCACCCATTTTATCCAATTTGACTCCACCTTATCACAAAAAAATAGTTTAATCTCATTAACTTCAACTAACCATATTTTTTTATTGGTTTTTGATATAAAAAAGGAGAAAAAACAATTCGGACATTTTACATCCAGTTAATAAGTTTACACATAACCCTTTTAACGGTCCTTTACACAAATTAAAGAGAGAGAAGTATGCAACATAACTTAACATGCCTCATCATATTTAATGCTCTAGATTTTAGATTACACTACATGGCCTTAAGGCATAGATGTTGAAACCATATTTGGATGACAACATGTATTAGTATAAAGTTCATTTATAACTTATTATCAAGAATACGAAAATAATTATATATGTAATTCCCATTTAGTGATGCTACCAGGTACCAACCATACTACTTTATTCCAATATGGTGATACTACCAGGAACCAACGATACTACTTTAATACTTCAAAGAAGACTTTAGAAGTCCATTTCCAATAAGCCAATGGGCCCCTTTTGAAAAAAAAAAATTACAAAGAATGCCATCAATTTGTTTTATAAAACTCCACTTTTGAATCACCCTTAATATAAAAAGTGAAACTTTTCAAGGTATTATCGTTTAAAGTTTCTTAATTTAATAATCTTTTCTTCTATCTCCTATTAACTTTAGATATTCTATCTTAAAACAGGATAAAAGTATGAAAATATCTAAAGCTGGCCATCCTCACAAACTTGTACTATTACAAATTTAGTCACATAATAAAGCAGAACGTTACAAAATCACATAACATTATACTTATTTTAAGAATAATGTGACACCCGATATGTTTGGGTCAACATTTTATAAACACATAAGTCTATCTTAGCGAAAAATGCTTATTAAACATACTTGACGGGTCAGTAGAGTCGGGACACAGTCCGTATTGTCCAGGGTTCAATGATTCGGGAGATCATTGGGTTAGTCACACACACACACACACGATACGAGTCCTGTTGTTGGTGAATTACATAAACTAATTAAGTGTATGTGTAGACTAATTGTCGTATGGTGGATTATATGCTTAGATGTGTTTAAATGATGTGTAGATTATCATCCGTGCTTAAATATGTTAAACATAGACTAAGGTTGCATGCTCGTACGGTAGGGTGCGTTAAAATGCGTTAAACACGACAATTTGGAAAACTAGAAAAACGTGAGTCCTGGTTCGACCAATCGAATGGGCGAACCTGGATAATACTCCTGGTTCGACCTGTAACACCCCAACCGATGGCGGAAACATCGGGATGTCACGTATTGATGATTGTTCAATAGCTCATGGTGAATAATAAATTTCATTAAATGATTTAAATAAATTACATACAATTGTTCTAGGAATTTGTACATCTCAAAATGAAAAATACTAGCTACACATCTTCAAGCATTAACTCAAATCTTCAAGCAAGTATAACCTGAAACATGTTAAGTTTGAAAATATTTTGGGTCAACAAAAGTTGGTGAGAATTACATAGGTTTTGATAATTGAATAAAGCTTGTACAATTCAAGTGTCATGGCAAGTCTAGTCCATATGTGAAAACATACTAGAAGTAAATCGAGTGCATAATCAACCCTTGTGACTGTTATATTGTGGTACATCCCATACGCTCATGGTTCACTCGATTATGTTATGCGATAACAATCACCCACGCTACCTTTGTAGGAGGCACGTATCCGGGTGGGATTGTCAGTCCAATAGATCTATCATTGTATACCGTCGGCTGATCAATGTTAATGATTATGCTAGAATTGTGCTTACCCTAGTCATGTTCAAGACATAATGCAACATAGAAAAACACATAGACACTTTATGATTGAATTGCATATAGAATGTTGTAACATGTTTCACCCCAAAAATAGTGAATAATAAAAAAGGGGCTATGTAAAACTCACCCGAAATTCACTGTGTAAGTATTAGCAAGTAGCAACAAGTCTGAACTTGGATTAATTGAACTCTTGTATCCTATTACAAATAAATGATGCCTTCAATTCCAATTCAAATGAGTTTAATTCATTTCTTGGTTGTAAAGATAGTTTATTCAACTACCTAGATTCTTATTGCAAACAATACGTGTCTTAATGTGTGTATGACTTAACGAACCGATAGTACTTGGTTTAGTTTCTTGAAAATATGCGTGTCGGTACAGTTATATATATAATGTATACTTTAATATCATGTTCACTTTCACGACTTGAAATTAGTTAGAAGGAAACATTTAAGATAGTGAAAAATAGTATGTGTAACTTGATTCGCGTTTAAGTTTATTTGAAGACCGGACAATATATTTATTTTGTTTATTTATGTACGCTTTTATATTATATCATGACGAAAAAAAGTTTGAATGGCGTTTATTTGTAAAACATAGCTTCTTTTGTACGAAATAATAGATTTTGACCATCCGATATGTTTCTTATATTTTATAAAAATTTAGGCAGAGTTTCCTCTGTTTTTGTAATAAACCAACGACGCAATTCGTCTAATTTCATCTCAAAACTCAACACAATTTACCAAAGTCTTTACACACAACAAAACGGTTCAACAAAACGTCTCAAGTCCTTGACGTTTTAATAATATGATTTGTCGTTTTGATAGTTCAAAAGACCATATTTACGAGCATAAGTTAGTCGTTATGTGATTTGGCTAAGCTAACAATAAAATAATTTTCGTTATGATTCGGTTCGGTTCGGTTCGTTCCACACAAAGCGTGCCTCTTTAACCATATAAATATAATTTCAATATCAAAATAGGTAAAACGACATGGCGCGCATTATACCTTCCCGTAGATGAGCTCGCGAATCGAGACGTTTGCGTCCCGCACCAAGTGTCGACATATTTTACTAGCTTTGACTGATGTTGACCAGGTTTGACCTGGCCAACCGGTGTTGACCGATGTTTGACCCAACCTTGACTCGGTTGAAACGACTTGGCCGGACCCATTCTTCTGTTTCTGGGATGGAACTCAAGACCAGATCGCTAGTTCATGTTTTTTTTTTTTAACGTGTACTCTTATCCAAACATCCCTATGCCAAAACTATGAGGTTAAAATTCAATTATCAGAGGCGATGATGATTATGAGTTCCTTGTTGTCTGAGTGAATCGAGCAAAGCTTGAGAGTAACCGTATCTTGGCGGGTTATTGTGGCTCAGGTGGTGGTTGTGGCGGCTGCCGCTGCTGTTCCAGAAGGAAAGGGGAATGAGCCAGAGGTGTTTGGCGATGGTTGCTGGTGGCTGAGGTGGTGGTCGGTAAACAGAGCAGGCGACATAAGTGATTGGTGCGGCGGAGATGAATAACATTTTGAAGGTTGGCAGCCGCGGCGTTGGAAGGGTGGTATGGGGTCGATCTGTTTAGGTGGTTTTGTTGGTCGTTGCTCGTTGGAGCAGTAAATGATGCGTGATCGGCAGTTCCGCCGGTGTATAACGAGACAGGTGGTGGTGATAGACGGATATTCACCGGTGAATTTGTCACAAAAGAGGTGTAGTATAAAATGGAATCGAAAGAGGAGAGGATGGGTTCTTAATATCAATCAAATACTATGCATATTTAAGAAAATTTAGACCATAAATGGCCAGTAAAGGGTCCAGCGAGATTGGCGAGAAATTGACGGATATGTTATGGAATTTAGATTGTTAACAACTTACTATAATTAAATAATTATTTTAATGAAATTCAGTAACTTTGATTTGATAAGTTTTCAAAGTCAAACTTTCTATTTCAATTTTTTTTTCCGATAATTAATTTTTTTTTTAATTTAGTTATAGGCATTTAAAGCTAAAAAAATAAATTGACAAATTTAATTAATTTTTTTTAAGTATCGAGGAAAATACATGATGTTACAGTCTCCCCTACTTTTGGAAACTTCGTCCCGAAGTTATTAAAAAAACATAGGGTTGAGGGTGATTGGGTAGAAATTAGGGCAACTGCGGTTTGGAAAATTTGGGTTTAGGCACAACATGAATTTATAAGTAATAGAATAATATGTTTCGAATAATTTGGGTAAGAGTTTGGATATGTGTGAGTTTTAAGGGTTGGATTAGGTTCGTCTGAAGTAGCAGGGAGAATAAAAATCTAACAAAACACTAAACTTAAGTTTTAGGAATTCTAAAAGAAATGCGTGAGTTGATTGACTATGGAAGGACTAAATGAATTACTAGGTAACTAGCGTTTATAATTGTTTAACTACCGAAGAACCTTGATAGAATTTCACACCACCTTAACGTACCTGTAAATTCATGATTACGTTCCGGACCGCAATCACCAATTTACCTTACATTAGGGTTTTGTGTCCTTCTATAACTCTAAACACACATGTAAAAAAAATGCAATTAACCTTTTATTGAGTCATATACATTGTAATTGTATCCAAAAATGAGTCCAACTGTTGAGCAGGAAAAAGACTTCTACCAGTCAGTGAGTAAGAACCACTACCGATTGTTGAGCAGGTGCGATAGCCTCTACCAGTCGTTGAGCAGGTTATTAGAACCTCTACCGACTGTTGAGCAGGCATGATGACCTCTACCAATCGTTGAGCAGGTTGTTAGATACTCTACTAACTGTTGAGCAAGCACTTCATCCTCTACCAGTTGTTTGATTAAGTGTAACAATTGTTTTTGATTTAACACGTAAGTTGCAAATTGATAATACATACATGAAATCAAGTTTGTAAATGTATCGAGTATCAAGTATGGCATGTGAGTTGTAATAGAGTTGCCCTAGACAAGTTTAATGAATCTAGGCGTGATTATAGTAAATAGTTTATGTTCCATGTTTTCAAGTATCATGAATAATCAAATGTTCAGGTAGATAATTAAATCCTCATATATAATTAAGATTCAAGTTTGATGCAACGAACAATCAAGTTTTCAATAGTTTGGTTATCGTAGGGATCAAGTTCATGTTCAGAAAGGTAAAGAATGTGAATTTAGTTCTTGAGAGGATGATGAAGAACTCAAAGTATCATTAAGGTTATGAAAGATAGTGAATGTGAAGATAGTTAATAAATGGTTTACTTTATAAGTTCTCAAAGTGGCACAAGTGAGGAGATTATGTAGCAGTGTAAATCTTGAGGTTTGAATCAAATGTTAGAATCAAGTGTATAAGGAAACATGGTTGTTGTATATGCCAAATATTGTAAAAATTTGAACAAGTTGAAAATGAGTAAGTGTCGATTGAGAATTTAGAGACTAAATATTGTTCCTATGGATGAGAGGATTTTATTTTCAAAATTTGTTTTGTACATAAAGCAAAAGTTATTAAATGGTACAAACACTATGGATTTAGATCAAAATATTTCGATGAGACAGGTTCTAAACACGATGTCGGGTTTCAAAAATCAAGAATTTGTCGAGGTGTTATGTATAATTGACTTGGATTATTCCAAAAAAAAAAAAAGAAGTGATTCCTAATATACTAAAACATTTTTTTAGATCATTTGTTACACCAGTAAATTGTTACATAAACATTTGATATTTAGCAAATAAGTGTGTGAAATAAAAGGCTTTTTGACAAAAATATTTATTTGCTATACTTTGTTAAATTCTCAGGTGATGAATTTTTGAAAAAATTTAGTACTCTTCAGTGTTGGTGTTAGAATATATCTTATAAACAGGTTATGAGGTTATAGTTTGAACAAGGATTTTAAAATCCTGAATATGATGAACTTTTATGGTTGAGGGTGCCTTTAAAAAAATGTAAAGAGGAGGTTTAAAATAAAATTGACCCGAATGTAATGTAATATGATTTAAGAAGTAAAATATGTAATATGTTGTAAAGAGAAATATACGATTTGGATTGGATGTTGAAAATGATTAAACAAGCAGGTAATATTACAAGTTAGTAAAATGAAATATGATTTTGAGATCCACAAATGTTTCATGGAATTTCAGGCTAACGAGGAGATTATATTAGGAAGGAAATAGATTTGAATTGCGAAAATTTTGAGATTTAAATCTTATAAATTAAATGAGAGGGAGATGATATAAATGAAAATGAAACCCAAAGATTGTAAATATTTAACCACGAATAAACGAAAATGTTGGCTTATCAAAACAGGTCAGATCTAAGCTCAAGGAATTTGCCCTAATAATCTAGAAGTACGTTAGGATTGTAGCAAGTAAGTGAAACAGAGTAGGCAAGACTAAGTTAGGCTAAGAATAAGGATGAGGATAGAGATAGAGATAAGGATAAGAACAAGGTAGCAAATAAGGTTACAAGTAAGAGAAGCAAGTACTGGTTTAAATCCTATGGTTATAGACTAGATTATTTTTCTAATAACCTAATTCCCTATAACCACGGCTCTGATACCAATCTGTAACACCCCAACCGATGGCGGAAACATCGGGATGTCACGTATTGATGATTGTTCAGTAGCTCATGGTGAATAATAAATTTCATTAAATGATTTAAATAAATTACATACAATTGTTCTAGGAATTTGTACATCTCAAAATGAAAAATACTAGCTACACATCTTCAAGCATTAACTCAAATCTTCAAGCAAGTATAACCTGAAACATGTTAAGTTTGAAAATATTTTGGGTCAACAAAAGTTGGTGAGAATTACATAGGTTTTGATAATTGAATAAAGCTTGTACAATTCAAGTGTCATGGCAAGTTTAGTCCATATGTGAAAACATACTAGAAGTAAATCGAGTGCATAATCAACCCTTGTGACTGTTATATTGTGGTACATCCCATACGCTCATGGTTCACTCGATTATGTTATGCGATAACAATCACCCACGCTACCTTTGTAGGAGGCACGTATCCGGGTGGGATTGTCAGTCCAATAGATCTATCATTGTATACCGTCGGCTGATCAATGTTAATGATTATGCTAGAATTGTGCTTACCCTAGTCATGTTCAAGACATAATGCAACATAGAAAAACACATAGACACTTTATGATTGAATTGCATATAGAATGTTGTAACATGTTTCACCCCAAAAATAGTGAATAATAAAAAAGGGGCTATGTAAAACTCACCCGAAATTCACTGTGTAAGTATTAGCAAGTAGCAACAAGTCTGAACTTGGATTAATTGAACTCTTGTATCCTATTACAAATAAATGATGCCTTCAATTCCAATGCAAATGAGTTTAATTCATTTCTTGGTTGTAAAGATAGTTTATTCAACTACCTAGATTCTTATTGCAAACAATACGTGTCTTAATGTGTGTATGACTTAACGAACCGATAGTACTTGGTTTAGTTTCTTGAAAATATGCGTGTCGGTACAGTTATATATATAATGTATACTTTAATATCATGTTCACTTTCACGACTTGAAATTAGTTAGAAGGAAACATTTAAGATAGTGAAAAATAGTATGTGTAACTTGATTCGCGTTTAAGTTTATTTGAAGACCGGACAATATATTTATTTTGTTTATTTATGTACGCTTTTATATTATATCATGACGAAAAAAAGTTTGAATGGCGTTTATTTGTAAAACATAGCTTCTTTTGTACGAAATAATAGATTTTGACCATCCGATATGTTTCTTATATTTTATAAAAATTTAGGCAGAGTTTCCTCTGTTTTTGTAATAAACCAACGACGCAATTCGTCTAATTTCATCTCAAAACTCAACACAATTTACCAAAGTCTTTACACACAACAAAACGGTTCAACAAAACGGCTCAAGTCCTTGACGTTTTAATAATATGATTTGTCGTTTTGATAGTTCAAAAGACCATATTTACGAGCATAAGTTAGTCGTTATGTGATTTGGCTAAGCTAACAATAAAATAATTTTCGTTATGATTCGGTTCGGTTCGGTTCGTTCCACACAAAGCGTGCCTCTTTAACCATATAAATATAATTTCAATATCAAAATAGGTAAAACGACATGGCGCGCATTATACCTTCCCGTAGATGAGCTCGCGAATCGAGACGTTTGCGTCCCGCACCAGGTGTCGACATATTTTACTAGCTTTGACTGATGTTGACCAGGTTTGACCTGGCCAACCGGTGTTGACCGATGTTTGACCCAACCTTGACTCGGTTGAAACGACTTGGCCGGACCCATTCTTCTGTTTCTGGGATGGAACTCAAGACCAGATCGCTAGTTCATGTTTTTTTTTTAACGTATACTCTTATCCAAACATCCCTATGCCAAAACTATGAGGTTAAAATTCAATTATCAGAGGCGATGATGATTATGAGTTCCTTGTTGTCTGAGTGAATCGAGCAAAGCTTGAGAGTAACCGTATCTTGGCGGTTTATTGTGGCTCAGGTGGTGGTTGTGGCGGCTGCCGCTGCTGTTCCAGAAGGAAAGGGGAATGAGCCAGAGGTGTTTGGCGATGGTTGCTGGTGGCTGAGGTGGTGGCCGGTAAACAGAGCAGGCGACATAAGTGATTGGTGCGGCGGAGATGAATAACATTTTGAAGGTTGGCAGCCGCGGCGTTGGAAGGGTGGTATGGGGTCGATCTGTTTAGGTGGTTTTGTTGGTCGTTGCTCGTTGGAGCAGTAAATGATGCGTGATCGGCAGTTCCGCCGGTGTATAACGAGACAGGTGGTGGTGATAGACGGATATTCACCGGTGAATTTGTCACAAAAGAGGTGTAGTATAAAATGGAATCGAAAGAGGAGAGGATGGGTTCTTAATATCAATCAAATACTATGCATATTTAAGAAAATTTAGACCATAAATGGCCAGTAAAGGGTCCAGCGAGATTGGCGAGAAATTGACGGATATGTTATGGAATTTAGATTGTTAACAACTTACTATAATTAAATAATTATTTTAATGAAATTCAGTAACTTTGATTTGATAAATTTTCAAAGTCAAACTTTCTATTTCAATTTTTTTTTTCGATAATTAATTTTTTTTTAATTTAGTTATATGCATTTAAAGCTAAAAAAAATAAATTGACAAATTTAATTAATTTTTTTTAAGTATCGAGGAAAATACATGATGTTACACGACCCTTGTAAAAGGGGCGAACCTGGGATATGGAATTGAAAGAATTTCATTCGACCAAGTAAAAGGGGCGAATGTGGATATAGTATAAATACCACACTTTGTCATTTTTCACCATTTCACAAACCCTAAACGCCTCTAAACACTCTCTAGCAACTTTAAACATTAGGGAAGGAGTTTTTGCCCTTGTTTTCTATTATCTAACCTACAAACATCTTCTACACAAAGATCTAAGGTGTGTTCTTCATTCTAAATCATTTTTAAAGCATTTCAATTCGTTTTCATTAAACCCCAAGAGTCCAGATCTGATTCAAACATGTTTTCATGGATAAAAACCTTCCTAATGTCTTTCTAAACAAATCCTATTCATAAACAATGAGTTTTCATAAAAATTAACATGTGTTAATGGTGTTTTATGTGATGTTATGTATTGTTTGATGATTGATTGTTGTATAGATGTTATAACAATGATCTAGGACTGTTATTGATGATGTTTTATGATTGAGATAGGTTACAATTGATTATTGATGATGTTTTGTTCATTTTAGGGATTTTGGGTTAGATCTAGGGCTTGTTCATGATGATAGTGATAAGGATATGATTGGGGGTTTATTGTTCATGATAATCTGAGTATATTAAGTTGATTATTGATTGATTTCAGAAAGTTTCCTAATTGGGTAAAGACTGCATGCGTTTGATGTGACATCTCCATAATTTGCTATTTCGGGTAACTTGTAAAACGGACGGATTTTGGGATAAAATTGGTAGGGTTTTGTAGGAATATGTTAATGATAGTTGACTGCTGTGATTGGTGATGTTTCGTGATGTTTTCGGACCGTTTAGATGCGTTTTGGTGCGTTTTATAAAATGCTGATGAAAACGGGCGAACGTGGAATAAAATTGGTTCGAATGGGCGAACATGGAACAAAACATGGCTCAAACGGGCGAACGTGAAACAAAACGTGGCTCAAACGGGCAAACGTGGCACAAACGGGCGAACGTGGAAATGGGAAAAACCACATTCGACCATCTGATGTCTGGAATGAGATTTTTGATGCAAACTAAGTGTTTTATGCTTGAAACTTATGTGTTAAACTTATGTGCATGACTAATTGATGTAGTGGGTCACCAACGGGATGTCGGGTCGGTCTGGGATGTCCGGTTAACGTTTAAACACACTTTTTAACACACGTAGTCAAGATCTGGACAATCGGGGACTAGTTAGCCTTCGGGTTAATAGTCATCACACTTATGTAAACTCATTGATAGGTTGTCATTAGTTGGGATCATCATACACGTGTTGGAATTCTAGTTATCAGAAGACGCACACTAAGGTGAGTTTCACGGCCCCTCTTTTATACACTTTTCTCTCGGGGGAGAAGCATGCAACACGTTTTAACAAATACAACGTTATGTTTTGAAACAAAATGCTTTTGCAACGCAACGCTTTTGAAACACAACACATTTGAAACACAACGCTTATGAAACGCAACGCTTTTGAAACGCAACGCTTTTGAAACACAACACTTTTGAAACACAACGCTTATGAAACGCAACGCTTTTGAATCGCAACGCTTTTGAAACACAACGCTATTGGAAACGCAACGCTTTTGGAAAAGCAACGCTTGTTTTAAATTACTATACTACGCAACGCAACGCTAAGTCCCGGGGGAAACCATGAATGTGCGGGGCACAACGGGGGAAATGTGGATAGATCTATTGGGCTTGACGAACCCCACCCGACGGCTGGGATCCGGGCGGGTCCATATTGTCTCTATTTTCGGCAACTCAAACACGGACGGCAACACACGCAACGCTTGTCAGTAATGGTTTCGGCAACACAGTCGTAGTAGTAAGGAAACGCTTGTTATTTACTTAAGGTTTTGCATACTTGGTACTTTTGAGATGAAACTCTTTACGTTTGAAACGCTTTGTGAACTTAAAACCTGTGAACTCACCAGCATTATATGTTGACGTTCTTTTGGCATGTTTTCTCAAGTTGCTAACGTAGCAGCATTGAGTATAGGCGCACGGAGTCTCACGGCGTCTAGGGATCATATGCATGTTTTGTTAAACATTTCGGACTTTGAGTTTTACTTTTAAGTTGTAATAATACATTTTGCTTCCGCTGTGTTAGAACGGTTTTGAAACTCAATGGTAGTTTACGTTGTTTTCTTATCATATAGATGTCGTTTATTGTGACCGTTGACTTGGATCCTGGTGTGTCACGCGCCTCGCGGTAAAACCCCGCATGTGGAAATTTGAGGGTGTGACAAATAATATGTATATTTTGTAATTACGTAATGTATATTATGTAATTACATGTTGATATATAATCACGTAATGGGCATTCAAAATCACGTAATCATGTAAATAATACATAGTTAACTAGTGTTACATAATCACGTAAATAAGACATAGTTAACGTGTGTTACAGAATCACAAAACCTTACAAAATCACATAACATTAAACTTGTTTCAAGAATATAACGTATATTACATTAGGTACTAGTATATACTCCCATAGCATTATACAAGAAATTACGTGTTGTTATACCAAAAAACACATAATCATGTATCTTATAACAAAACTTTTAAAAATTAACATACTATATCAATAACTACTAAAATTAAAAACCCGCTTCCCCGTGATTTTATATGGGTATAACTTTTTCATACAATAATAGTTTTTTTTAATACATCGTATTAAGAAACATTTAATTCTCTTTATGTTGAGTAGTCTATTGCTATAGTTTTCTTAATGTTTAAAATTTTGTTATAAGATACGTGATTATGTGTTTTGGTATAGCAGTACGTGATTTCTTCTATAATGCTATGAGAGTACATACCAGTACGTAATTACGTACATACATTCTATTCTTGAAATAAGATAATGCTACGTGATTTTTGTGACACCCGGCAAATTCTGGTTAACAACGTTGTCTAGATGAAAGTCTACCTTAGCGAGTCACGCGTATATCGTACTTAACAGGGTTAGTTAAGTCGGGTTATGGTTCGGGAACTATCGGTTTAGTCTAGAGGATCATTGGGTGTTGGTCTAGAGGTTCATTAGATGTCGGTCCTTAACCAAGTGTACAAACGGTGACGATTTGTAGGATCGTCAGGGCATACGGAACATACAAGTCTCGAGTCCCGGGAATTGGTGAACGAGGGTGAATATGTGTATTTACATGTGTTATGTGTTTACAATCATTATGTGACTTGTCGGTATGTGAATATGTGTTAACATATGTTAAAACGGGGTTTAACGCACAAAACGCACGAAACCAGCCCCTATAGGCGATTAGGCAAGCCTAATCTCCCATAAGGGAGGCGAGTAGGCATCATGTGGGGCGAGTAGGGGACTGATCGCATGACTGTTCATGCGATTAGGCCCCAATCGCATGAACTTACATGCGATTAGGCTTCCTGATCGCGTGTAAAGCTGCATAATCGCATGTTACGTGCTTGACGACTAAAAACGACTATAAATACCATACTTAACCTCATAACTTCATTATACAAACCCTAGTCGTCCCATAACCTGCCCCAACACACACACAACCTCTGGAACGCGATTTTTGATCAAAACACAAGGTTTCAAGCTTAATCCTTCATTCTTTCACAATTCTAAGGTTTGGTTTCCATCCATGAATTTTTATAAACGTTTTTAATCAATCCCTAATGGTCCAGACCTGTTCTAAAACGGAAAAGCGTTCTGAAAATCGTTAATAAGTATTGATAATCGGATTCTAACAAGTATACATGTGTTATGGGTGTTTATGATTAGAAAGCTAGGGTTTTTATGATTCAAGGTGAATGAATGATATGTTATTATTGTTAGATCAGAATAATAATGATATTGTGATGATAAAATCTGAGAATTTAATATTAGGGTTATAGTTACGCATGTTAGTATGATGATTGCATGCTATGTGAATGGTGTTTGGATTACGTGATTGCATACAGGGCTGATAATACGAGGCAAAACGAAGGGTTTTAGTTGAAACATGTTTAGAATAGTGTTTGGGATGATATTGGGTAGTTACACACGTTCTGGATCTGATTTGGAGCGTTAAACGCGCGAAAAACTGGAACAGCAAGGTTACAGGCGATTAGGATTGCTAATCGCCAGTTTTTCATGCGATTAGGGCCCAATCGCATGAACTTACATGCGATCAGCCCTAATTGCTAGTTTTTACATGCAATCAGCCCTAAATGCTAGTTTTTATATGCAATCAGCCCTAATTGCTAGTTTTTACATGCAATCAGCCCTGATTGCTAGTTTTTATATGCAATCAGCCCTGATTGCTAGTTTTTATATGCAATCAGTCCTAAATGCTAGTTTACTTTTCCTAATCGCGTGTATTGCTGCTGTAAGTGTAAATTAGCATTCCGAGACCTGATTTGACATATAGTAACATGCTAGGAACCCTGTAACATATCTAATAACGTGGTAACATATGTTTGGATGTAATTCGGTGATACGGGAACTATGTGCTGTAACTTGTTGTGCGTTAACGTATGTTAAGTGTGATTGCATGATTGCATGTTTGAGAGCGTAAACATAACACGGGAAGTCTCGGGTCACCAATGGGATGTCGAGTCTTGTACATTGGGTCAGTTAAACAGTCACGGTGTTTTCAAACGAACCTGGTTATGGTCTGGACATCTAGGGACTAATTAACCTGCGGGTTATTAGTCTAAGTACTTGTAACTGTCATATGTTAGGTCGCCGCTTTACGGGACTAGCATAGCAGCTGAGTCTACTCGGGTTAAGGAGTAACGCAACTTAAGGTGAGTTTACGGCCCCTCTTTTAAACTGGTTTCATACTTTCGGGGGAGAAAACATGTGTTAAAACTATTATTTGGTAACTAATGTCATACTATGGGTTTCTATTGTGTACTACACGATCTTTGGATGTCCCGGGGGGAACCATGAATGTGCGGGTTTGCACAACGGGGAAATGTGAATAGCGCTATTGGGAGTGACCAACCCCGCTCGTCGGCTTGGAGGGCCGGGCGAGTGCATATTGTCTCAAACAGGAACAACAGGAACAACTGGTACTTTTCGGGCATAACATCTGGTATTCGAGTTAGTAATGGTTTTCCAATCGTGGTAGTAACAAAACATATGCCTAGCTAGCGTACACTGGTTTTCGATTTGTTATAGTATGGACAGGTTGACTTGGTACTTGGATACAAAACCTGTAAACTCACCAGCATTTTTGTGCTGACGTAAACTTTTACATGTTTTCTCAGGTCGCTAAGGTAGCATGACTGGACTAGGGCGCACGCGTCTGCACGGCGTCTATCTAGGGTTGCATGGTCTTATAAACGTTGAACTATTGTTTCACTGTTGAGATACTGTTTTGAATAAGCTTCCGCTGTAAACGGGATTTTAAACTATGTTTTGAAATTGCATTTATATTCATTTAGACTTGTTTATTGTGATCGTTGGTTTGGATCCTGGTTTGTCATGCGCCTCGCGGTAAAACTCCGCAAGTGGATTTTGAGGGTGTGACAATTTTGTAATGTTTTGTGGTTATGTAACACTAGTTGACTTTGTAGTATTTTTGTGATTAAGTAATATACATTTTATTTTTAACATAAGTATAATGTTACGAGATTTTGTAACATTACGTGATTAGGTAACACTAGTTGACTATGCAGTATTACATGATCCCGTGATTTTGAATATAATTACGTGATTTCTCTTGAACGTGTAATCATGTATCTTGTAACAAAATTCTAAAAAAATATGAAAATTATAGCAATAGTCTACTCAAATTAAAGAAATGAAATGCTCGTTAATATGTTGTAATTATTTCAGAAATTGGTGACGTATGAAAAAGTTATGGATGTTTGAAAATCATGGGAGAAATAAGTTTATATCAACTATTGACATGATAATTGACTAGAGTACCGTTTTTAGAACTGTTTTTCCTATTGTAACTTCCATTTATTTACAATATTGCCACCGCATTCGTCCTTATCATTGGTGATGCTACCAGGTACCAACCATACTACTTTATTACTTAAAAGAAGACTTTAGAAGTCCATTTCCAATAAGACAATGGACCCCCTCTGAAAGAAAATTACAAGGGATGGCAACAATTTGTTTTAACACTCCATTTTTGAATCACCCCTAATATATCATGTGAAACTTTTCAAGGTATTCTTGTTTAAAGTTTCTTAATTAAATATCCCATTCTTTTATCTTCTATTAACATTAGATATTCTATATTAAAACAGCATAACAATATTGAAATATCTAACGCTAACCATCCTCACAAACTTGTACTATTACAGATTTAGTCACGTAATAAAGCAAAACGTTACAAAATCACCTAACATTATTCTCATTTCAAGAATACAATTTATATTATGTAATTGCGTACTGATATATATAGTCTCCTAATATTATACAAGAAATCACTTTATGGGTATTCAAAATATCGTAATCTCGTAATACTACATAGTCAACTAGTGTAACGTTACAAAAGTCACATAATATTATACATATTGAAGAATAAAATGTATATTATGTAATTACATGATGATATATAATCACGTAATGATGTAAATAATACATACTTAACTAGTGTTACTTAATCACGTAAAGAATACATAGTCAACTTGTGTTACAGAATCACAAAACGTTTCAAAAATCACATAACATTACACTTGTTTCAAGAATATAATGTATATTACGTAATTACGTACTGGTATATACTCCCATAGCATTATATAAGAAATTGCATGCGGTGATGCCAAAAAACACATGATCATGTATCTTATAACAAAGCTTTTAAAAATTAAAAGACTATATCAATAACTACTCAAATTAAAAACCCACTTCCCCATGATTTTAAAAGGATATAACTTTTTCATACAATAATTATATTAACGAACATTTAATTCTCTTTAAGTTAAGTAGTCTATTGCTAAAGTTTTCTTAATTTTTAAAATTTTGTTATAAGATACGTGATTATCTGTTTTGGTATAACAGTGCATGATTTCTTCTATAATGCTATGAGTGTACGTACCTATACGTAATTATGTAACATGCATTCTATTCTTGTAACATGTATAATGTTATGTGATTTTGTAACATTTTGTGGTTACGTAACACTAGTTGACTATGTATTATTTTTATGATTAGGTGATTATGATTACTTATTATGTGGTTATATATAAGTACATAATTGAGTAATAGGCATTTTATTTTTAACGCAGGTATAATGTTACGTGATTTTGTAACATTGCATGATTACATAACACTAGTTGACTATGCAGTATTACTTGATCATGTGATTTTGAATACAATTACATGATTTTTATTGAATGTGTAATCATGTATCTTATAAAAAAAATTAAGATTATTAAAACTATAACAGTACTCTAGTCAAATTAAAGAGAATTAAATGCTCGTTAATATGTTGTAATTATTTCAAAAACTATTGACGAATGAAAAAGTTACGGATGTTTGAAAATCATGGGCGAAATGAGATTATATCAACTATTGACAGAATTCACTAGAATACCCTTTTTAGATTTGTTTTCCCTATTGTATCTTCCATTTATATACAATATTGCATCCGCATTGATCCTGATCATTGGTAGATTTGTAAATCCAACATCCCACATTGCCTCCTACCTTTTGCACTATTATTTTGTCTTGTATGTTAACCACCCACTTAAGTGTGTGTGTATGTCAAAACTTTTCTCCTAATTATAAACAAAACCAGATAATGTTCCAAATAAAAGCGCAACTCTTTAAGTTTGGTATTAGGGATGGCAAAAAAACCCGAGCCTGATGGGTATATGTTGGATCAGTTTGCTCTTTTCTTTAAGTAAGAACTTGCTATCTTTGACACTTAAGTGTTTAGCAAGCTCTTGTATATCAGATTATAAGCACAGCGGAATGTATAAGTTAAAGCAACACTTTTTATACTTAGGAAGAGGTATTACTCCCCCTAGATGATTGAAACTAATAATGACAAGTATTTATTATGAATCTAAGCAGTAAATGAGAATTAGATACTTAGACAGATTCACAATAAATACTGAAATGGAATAGAACAGTGAAAGTGTTTGAAGGATTTTTCTATTAAAAATCAATGTCTAAAATAGAAGGTTGAAGCCTCCTATTTATAGACGTTTACATACATGTATCTTGCCCATAAAGCAAGTACAGAAACATCATAAACAAGTTGCACAAGTTGCAACATTGAAACTAACAAATATAGCTAAAAAGTAATAATAAACAATAAACTACTGATACAAAAGGCGGTGAAAAATATCTGATGCTAAGTGCTGATGAATGACAAACTACTGATGAGTAGTTTGTCTTCAGTACTTCTGAAGTGAACTTGTCTGGTTTGGACTTCAGAACTTCTGATGAAGTTTCTTCTTCAGCACTTCTCATATCTTCTCTTCACCAGTTTCTTGTCTTCTATTCAGTACTTCTATACTTAGCCAAAATGACAGAAGTGAATTAGACTAAGGTTTCCAAAAGTGGTTTCACCAATCCTCTTTGTCCTAACAATCTCCCCCTGGATTGATGAAGCCAAAACCTAACTAATTCCTTATGATTTTCTTCTGTCTTGAACAATCTTCCATATCTCTTTGTACATGGTGTTCTTGAGCTGGTTTAACTGTCCATTAGATAGAGATCCTCTCTGTGGTTCCAGATGTTGAATTGTGAGCAGGTCTTGTGTTGACAGTTTCTTTAGATCACTGATCTTCTTGTAAGCCCTGCTTAAAAGGTCTCTTCTTGTCAACAATACTGAGTTGTTATCAGTAAGTGACCATCTGATGATAGGTACCTTTGACTTGTTAAAGTCAGAGGAATAGGGAACCAGACTTGTCCCTTGGGTTGATGATCCTAAGTGTTGGATGCTTTCTGTTTCAGTTAACCTCAGGTGGGAGTCTCTTCCTTGTTGTTGTTGTTGCATATCAGGCATCTGAATAGTTGGGAGATGGTGTTCAGTCACTACCTTGGTATGCATCTTGTCTTTGATAGTCTTTTGGATTTGGTAGGCAAAAGTGGAAGGATCCCTGAATTGTGTTAACAGAGGTTTCTCCTCAATGTCAAAATCTGAATGGACTATTGAACTTCCTTCAAGTAGTACCATTTTGAAATCAGTTTTGACATTGTCCTCTGCTTTCTTTCTTTGAGTAGCAGGCATTCTTGTTGATATACCAGAAGTTCTAACTACTGATCTTGAAGGATCAACAGTTTGAAACTTCTCTGGATTTGCAGCCTTGGCAGCCTTGTATTTTCTATAAGTATCCATCAGTCTTTCTTCTTTCCATCTGGATACTGAGGCTTTTGAACCATAGCCCTCTGCTACTAATTCATCTATCATCTGGGCTCTCTTGGCCTTTCCTTCTTTGCTTATGGCCAGTTTGTCTGCAATGATTTGTGCTCTTCTTGTTAGCTCTTGCATAGAGAGTCCCTTGAGTGTGTAGGCTTTAGTCTTGCTGTTCTTTGTGATGTAAGACATCAGTTGTTGTCTTTTGTCTTGTTCAGCAATCTCATCAAGGCTAGCCTGCCTTTGTAGTTCAGCTTCATAGGCCTGAAGTTTTTCTTCATGGCTTAGGTCTAGATCATCCCTTTCTTCCAGAGTTTTCCAGATCAGATCTTCTATGGCCTTCTTGTTGGCTGCAACTAAACTCTTCTCTAGTAATTCAGCTGATTGAGAGATTGGAGAAGGGTTTAGTACAGTCATTGTTGTAACTGTTGTAGTAGGCCTGATAGGATCAGATGTTGGTTGAATGGGAGCAGTTGTTCTGGAAGGGTCAGCAGTTTGAGGTTTGGAAGTGTTAACCTCTGATGGGTTGACAACTGCTGATGGTTTGTCAACTACTGAAGGATTGTCTTCAGTACTTTCTGATTCTTCATCAGAACTTTTGCCATCAGAAGTTTCTTCATTATGCCTTAGGGATTCTTCAGAGGTTTGGGTCTCATCTTCTTTTTCTGTGGCTTCAATTTCTTCTACTGAGACACCAAACTGTTTGGCCAGTTTTTCTTTTCTGGCTTGATCCTTCTGATCTCTTTCAAGGATGGCCACTCTTGCCCTTATCCTGGCTTGGAATGACTCCTTAGGTTCCCTAATTTTCTCCCCCTTTTTGGATTCATCAAGTTTAAGTTTAGAGGTTGAGGGTTGGGAGAATTGACCTTGAAGATGAGCAATCTGTTTGCTGTTGAATTCTATCTTGTTGGACAGATCATTCATCTTTGTCTTGATCACTCCAAATTGATTTTTGATAGACAGCTCCAAGTTAGCTGTGTATGTTTGGAAGTGATTCTTGATGAGAGTGTTCATCATGTGGTACAGGGGACCCTCTGGGCTGCATAACTGGTTCAAGTCTATGCTTGTTTGCCCAGGGAATTGGGTAGGCATTTGTTGTGAAGGGTGTGTTTTTGGGAGATCCTCATGTTGTACAGAGGATGCCACTCTAGGGGTTTTAGGGATTGAGTGGACTTTAACCTGTGCAGGGGTGACTGGCTTCTTGAGCTTGGATACCCCTGAAACAGGACCTTCATAAAGTGCCGTCAATTCAGTAGTTTTGGTTTTTGAAACATCATCCAAATTAATGGAATCATCTGAATCCCTGATGTTGTCCTCATTGAGGACTGTCTCAGTTAAATCATGAGCTGAGCCCAACTCAGTTCTCTCATGAACCTGTTGTTCTTGGTTCTGAGGATTTCCTACTTCAGGCATTAAGCCTTCATCAGTAGTTGCCACATTTGAGGTCTTAGCTATTTTACTTCTATCCTTAGATCCACCACTGGGTGGTAACTGAGTAGTAGCAGCCTCAGATGCCCCAAGAGTCTCTAAAATTGGGCTTAAAGACTCTGGTCCACCCTCATCTCTTGGGTTAGGGCTAGTGATGTCCACATCCATGTCTGATGTTGTGGTTATGTCCCCTGTTTGTTGTGGTTGTAGGGGACTGACATAATCAGATGGGACTTTCTCTTTTAGCCCAGAGAGAAGTTTGGCAATTTCTATTGCCTCTGGTTCAGAAATTTGAGGGGTTGGCTCAGTAGTTTGGGCAATAGGTGAAATAGGTTGGTCAGTAGTTTCAAAAGAAGTGTGAGTTGGAATTGTTTTTCTAAGTCTTTTTCTTTTGAATAAGATTGTTATGGGTGCTCTGGGTGGGGTTTGAGATGGATGAGACTGAGAGGGTGTTTCAGTCTCACCTATTTGAAGAGCAGATTGCTCATGAGCATGTTCAGGCATCTCAACCTCCTGAACAGCTTTTCTTTTGGGTTGGTGGGTTTTTGTTTTTGTTGGCTTGGGCTTTTTGGCTTTTGGTGGTGTGAGTTTGGAAGATGTGGGCTTCAGGGGGACTTGTTGTTGTTCTCCCTGATCATCTTCTGGCCAGGTAGCCGGTTTGTTATGCCTAGAGTATGCTTGTGAGGTTAATGGATTTAAAGTTGAAACTTTTCCCACAAGCACCTCATTACCTAGATCCCCTATTATGCATTGCATAATGAACCTTGGGTATAACAAAAACTTTTTCTTGGTATTATTATGATGTAACACCAACTCATTGAAAAATAATTTTGATGCCCTGAATTTGGTTTCATTCACTATGGAATGAAATATTGGTTGAAAAGTAGAGGGCATCTGGTCATAAGACCCTGTTGTTGGACTCAAACACATAATAATATAATGAAACAAAAGGTTGTATTTTGGTTCAAAATATTTTTTGAAAATAGTAGCATGGGAGAGAGTACCTTGATAACCACACTCTGTCATGGTTAGGTGAATATCAGAGTTAGCAACATGATCAGGGGCAGTTACATCATCCAGGCCCAGTCTTGTTGCTAGTGTGGCCGGTGTGATGGTCAATGGTTTCCCTTTTATTCTTGAGTTGAGGGAAATGACTTCATCATCAGACGTCACCGTCTCAGCATTTGCCCAGAACTTATTTAGAGTTTCAGTATAAATTGGTGGGTTTATTGTGAGAGCAGTAAAATATTGGGATTTTTCGACAAGATCAATGATCTCATCGTATTGGGACCAGCCTTCTTGTTTTTCAAGAAAGGCCCTTTGATTGTGTCCCTGTTTTAGAACGAGAGCCATGTGGTTTTTGTTTTGGTTGATCGAACAGTTGATTTGCAGGTTTAAGTTATTGAGAGAGTTTTTGAGAGAGAAAGAGGGAATTTTTGAGTTTGAAAGGATAAGTGTTGAAAAAAGATATTTATCAGAAGTTTTTAACCGCTTGAATCTTCTTTATTAGAAGTTTTTAAGCCGCCTCGGTTAAAAATATCTTTATCAGAAGTTTATAAACCGACTAGGTTAAAACTTCTGATGATGGGAAAAGTCATATTTGCCCTTTTTAACTAAACTGCTGATGAAGGATTATTTCATCAGTAGTTCCCATTTCCTCTTCAGTAGTTTTAAAAGCTGATGAGAAATGTTTCATAAATACTTTTATTCATAACTTCTGAAAGTTATTTTATCAGAAGTTTTACACTTTTCAGAAATTTTCCCATACTGATGTTTTGTTCATCAGTAGTTTTTCTCTTTTTCAGAAGTTTTGTTTCAGACTTTTTGTACTTTTTGTAAGTGAAAAATGAAAAATATGTTCAGAATAATAAACACTTACAAATTTAGCATCCCAAGCATGGATACTAACTTCTGAAATGTTGATGTGTCAAGGGGTTTTGTGAAGATGTCAGCTATTTGATTAGCTGTTGCTACATGCTTCACCTCAATCTTGCCTTTTTCATAGCAATCTCTTATGAAATGGTACCTGATCTCAATATGTTTGGTTTTTGAGAACTGTACCGGATTTTGAATGATGCTAATGGCAGATTTGCTGTCTACAAACAAAGGTGTCTTGGTTTCTTTGATTCCATAATCAAGAAGTTGATATTGGAGCCATTGTATCTGTGATGTACAACTTGCAGCTGCAATGTATTCAGCTTCAGCAGTTGAAGTTGCAACAGATGTTTGCTTCTTTGATTGCCATGACACTAGACAGTTACCCAAGAATTGACAACCACCAGATGTTGACTTTCTTGTCATCTTACACCCTGCATAGTCACTATCTGAAAAAGCTGATAACTTGGTATTGCTTGAAGCAGGATACCAAATTCCAAGTGTTGGAGTTCCTTTCAGATATCTGAAAATTCTTTTGACTGATATAAGGTGTGATTCCCTTGGTGCTGATTGATATCTAGCACAGACACATGTTGAAAACATAATATCTGGTCTAGAAGCAGTTAGATATAAAAGGGAACCTATCATGCATCTGTACATGGTTTGATCAACCTGTATTCCTTGATCATCAGGTTCAACTTGTGTGGTTGGTGTCATGGGAGTGGAACATGATTTACAGTCTTTTAAAGAAAATTTGTTTAATAATTCTTTAACATATTTTGATTGATGTATAAAAGTTCTATTTGTTTGTTGCTTGATCTGCAGTCCCAGAAAGTACTGCAGTTTTCCCATGGTACTCATCTCAAATTTTGATTGCATGAGTTTCTTAAAATCATCACACAGTTTTGTGTTTGTTGAACCAAAAATGATATCAACATAAATTTGAACAAGTAAGACATGATTTCTAACATGTTTAATGAAAAGAGTTTTATCAATGGCACCTCTTGTAGAGTTATTTTTGAGTAAAAAGGTGGAGAGTGTATCATACCAGGCTCTTGGAGCCTGTTTGAGCCCATAAAGAGCTTTGTCCAGTCTGTACACCCACTCAGGATGAGAAGGATCCTCAAACCCAGGTGGCTGACAGACATACACCTCCTCTTTTATTTTTCCATACAAAAATGCACTCTTTACATCCATTTGATAAACTTTAATTTTGTTGGAAATGGCATAGGCCAGAAATAACCTGATGGCCTCAAGCCTTGCAACTGGAGCAAAGGTATCATCATAGTCAATTCCCTCTTCTTGAGAGTACCCTTGAACTACCAGTCTTGCCTTGTTCTTGATTATCATACCAGCTTCATCTTGTTTGTTCCTGAAAACCCATCTTGTGCCAATTGGTTGCTTGCTTGGAGGTAAGGGACAGATTTCCCAAACCTGTTGCTTGTTGAACTGAAGCAGTTCATCTTGCATAGCTTGCACCCAATTATTGTCTTTGAGGGCTTCCTGGTACTTCTTTGGTTCCAACTGTGAGATAAAGGCTGAAAATAGGCAAAAGATGGAGAGCTGGTTTCTGGTAAGAACACCTGAAGCTATATCACCCATGATTTGATCAAGTGGATGATCTCTGTGTTCAATCAGTTGTTGTAAACCACTGACAGGTGTAGGTGGCTCATGCTCTTCAAACAAACTACTGAGGTCTATAATATCTGGTTCAGATGTTTCCTGATCTTCAGTAGTTGGATCTACTGAACCAGTAGTTTGAGTTTGTTCCTCAGTACTTGTTTGATCAGAAGTTTGGGGAACTTCTGATGATCTTGAAGTTGACTTGATAACTGTTTGAGGGGTCATTGGTGTGGGATCCTCATCATCAAACCTTTTGTCACCATAATAAGTAGGTTTAGATGAAGTAACAGCCTTCTCAGGTCCAAAATGGAAGTTGTCAAGGTCAAAAAGTTCAGCAGGATGTGCTGGAATAAGAGTGTGTTTTGACTCATTGAACTTGACATTCAATGTTTCTTCTACTATCCTGGTGTGAGAATTAAAACCCTTGTAGGCTTTTCTAGTTGAGGAGTAACCAAGAAAGTAACCTGAGTCAACTTTGGCAGCAAACTTTGAAATAGATTCTTTGATGTTCAAGATGAAACATTGACACCCAAAAGCCCTGAAAAAGGAGATAAGGGGCTTCATGCCATGAAGAACTTCATAGGCAGTCTTGGAATGTCTCTTGACCACAAGAACTCTATTCTGAACATAACATGATGTGTTAACTGCTTCTGCCCAAAAGTACAAGGGCAGTCCAGAATCAGCTAACATTGTTCTTGCTCCTTCTATTAAGGTTCTGTTCTTCCTTTCTACTACACCATTTTGTTCAGGAGTTCTGGGAACACTGTATTGTCTAATAATCCCTTTAGACAAACAGAATTCATCCAGAGTTTTGTTCCTGAACTCTGTCCCATTATCACTTCTAATGGTTTTGACAGGTAGAGAATATTGTTTCTCCACTTGTAGAATGAAGAACTTGATGATTTCAGCAGCATCATCCTTGGAGAATAAGAAGAATACCCATGTGAATCTTGAGTAGTCATCAATGATGACTAAGCAGTACTTCTTCTTACCAAGGCTCATAATCTTGACAGGTCCAAATAAGTCCATATGGAGTAGTTAAAGATATGCAGTTGTTTTTTATTCTTCAATAGACTTATAGGAGGACTTATGTTGTTTCCCTTTAAACAGGATACACAGTGTTCTTGACACTGGTATACTTTCAAAGGTAGACCTCCGACCAAGCCCATTTTTGTGACTTTATTTATGGTTTTAAAGTTCACATGGCCAAGTCTCCTGTAACAGAGATCAGTTTCTGAAGTTGATGCCCTTGAGAAGAAACAGGCAGTGTTGTTCAATCCTTTGTCTTTTTCAATGTCCACTGCATAGACATTGCCACATCTTTTGGCAATCAGCAAAGTATGATCTTCAATGATCTTCTCTATCAACTTCTGGCCTTCTGGTGAGATGATCTTGCATGATGTCTTTGTGAAAAAGGAAGAATATCCTTTATCACACATTTGTGACACACTCAGCAAGTTGTATTCATGGTTTTCCACCAGATTGACCTTGTCAAACTGTATTTTGCCAGAGGAGACATTGCCATGTCCTAGCACATATCCCTTAGCATTGTTCCCAAAGGATACAGATCCTTCTCTTTGGCTGATAAAATTGTTTATCAGGTATCTGCATCCAGTCATGTGCATAGAGCCCCCACTATCAACATACAATATGCTGTTTAAGCCCTTGGAAACTCTCTGCACACAATAGCAAATTAGTTAGATTTAGGAACCCAAGCCTGTTTGGCTTTTGGTTTGCTCTTGAGAACAGTTACAGTTTGTTCTTGACCAGGTTGGGAAATCCATGTCTTTTTGGCAATGGATTTTTTATTAAGAACCATGGTGGTATCATTTTCAGGACCACCATCAACCTTGGTCATCAGTAGTTGTACCAAGTTCATTAGTTTTTGAATCTCAGCAGTTTGTGAAACTGCTGATGAATCAGGTCTAACTACTGATAAAGAGTTTTGAGAAAAAGATTTTAGTTGAGATTTTATCTTTTTCTGAGAAAAGGTGTTTTCAGGTTGTTGTTTCTTGGGATTAAAGGTTCTTTCATAATCATTTCTGATTTGATTTCCCACAACCTTTTGTTTAATTTTATTATTGAACTGAATTCCTTTTCTGTATCTACAAAACTCTGTTTTGTGGTTGAACAGACCACAAATTTCACACTCTTTTGCCTTTTGTTTTTTATCTAAAGGCAAATTTCTGACATTAGTGTAAAGATTTTGCTCATCAGTAGTTTTCAGGGTCTCAACTCCTGATGTAGATGAAACTACTGATGGCTTGTTGTCAGATTTTGTTAATACTTCTGAAGTACTTTCTTTGAAAATACCAGGATTTCTGTTTAGAAAGTTTTCATGGAAAGATGTGCAGTCTTTCCCTTCAGAAGTTTCATTTGAAACAATTTTTCTCCCATCTTTAGTAGTTTTGGGAGAAAAATCTGTTGGTGTTTCAACATGATGGTACCCTATGCCAAACTTAACATTTGAAGCACTCTGTTTGTTTAGCAATAGCTGGTACCCCTTACAAGAATCCACCCATTTTTCACAACTGATCTTGGTGTCAGCAAGCTCTTTTCTGACATTCCCAAGATCTTCTATCATCATTTTAATTTGTGCTTGGGTGTCAATAGCTGAGTTAGTTAATTTAGAGGCTTCTTTTGTTTTAGCAGTAAGTTTTCTCTCTAAATCACACTTCATCTGAGTGTATTTTCTTTCTAAATCATTGGCTTTTCCTTGTAAGTGCACATTTGTCTCTCTTATGAGAGCAAAAGTTTCTTTGCAAGATTTTGAGCAAAGTTTTGTCAAAGATTCTTTTGATACCTGTGACAATGCAGATTTTGAAGTACAGCCTTCAAATGCCATTAAGGCAAAGTTCTTTCTGCCATTGTCTGGTTCTCCCCAGTAGATGTCAAACACCTTGTTGTCTGCATCAGGATTGCACTCTGTGGTGTCAAAAGGGAGACTGCTCCAGTCAACATACCATGAGGTGAAAAGACTTTGTTGAGAGGGTTGTTGAGGCTGTGGAGATGTTGAGCAGCTGGAAAGGGAGGGATTGATTGTTGGCTCTGCATCTGTTGAGCAGGCATTTGAACATATTGTACTTGTGGCATGTATTGCTGTTGAGGAGCTTGTGCCTGTACAAAATGAGCACTCCCTTGAGTTCCATTATTCCTATTATAATTGGGGTTAAAGTTATTTCCAGATTGTGATTGGTTAAAGCTTGAGCTTCTTCACTCTCTAGCAAAGTGTCCCAACTTCTGACACTTGTGACATCTCAGTTTAGATTTGTCAAAACCAATTATTGTATTACTGGTCAATCCTGGAAATTTCCTTCCTGACCTTTTATCAAATGGTTAGTTTTAATGCTTAGCATGGCCAGTTGGTGTAAAATGTCCATTTCTTCTAAGTCATCACTGCTAAAGTTTTTCAAATCATCCATGATAAAACATAGATTATCAGCAGTTTGACTTTGGTCATCATTGTCATAACCTGGGAAAGATCTTTCTGATGAGATCCCAGTTGTTATGTCAATGTTGTCATAAGATCCATAGGAACAAGTTGGTGAGTCTTGTCCCAAAAATGTTGTACTACCTGGTAGGTAGTCATCAGCAGTTTTACCAGATGATTGTAATTTCTTCTTTTGATCAATTTCTCTCTCAAAAGTAAGTAATCTCCCATGGAGTTTTGTAAGAGTGAGGGAGCTAAAATCTGGTGAGGATCTTAAAACAATGAAGTATGTTTCCCATTTGTCTGGTAAAGACCTTAAAAATCTATGTAGCATAGATACTGTTGTATAGGTCTGACCATTTAACTTTAGCTCAGAAATTAATGAGGAGAATCTTTCAAATTGTTGAGTTAAAGTTTCCCCATTAATGTGAGCAAATGTCTCATATTGTTGAGCTAAAATTTCTCTGGTGTTGGCAATCACCTCTTCAGTTCCTCCAAACTGTTCTTTAAGACAATCCCAGAGTTCTTTGGCACTTTCACAATGTAAAAGGGCAGAGTATATCTCATTTGGGAGAGCCATTGCCAACATAGAGAATGCTTTTGCATCTAGCTCAAGTTTTAGGAAATCATCATCTGTATAGTCTTTTGGTTCTTTAGGAACCTCAACTTTAGTTTCAAGATTTATGTTTACTGGTTTGTGAGGACCATATATCACAGATCTCCAACAACCTTTGTTGGTTTGTGACAAGGTATGTGCCATTCTCTTTTGCTATATGTTGTATTCATTTCTTACAAGCATGGCAGGTTTAGTGGCAGAACTAGTATTATGTGGATCCATTTTAAAGAGTATTGATTTGTCAGATGACTCTTTTAAGTGATGGATGTTTGATAAAAAGTGAACTTTTGATCTTTAGTATCAATAAGAGCTTTGTGTCTGATTCTCAATTTGTTAGATTGATATGTGATCAGATAAACCAATGCTCTGATACCAATTGTTGGATCAGTTTGCTCTTTTCTTTAAGTAAGAACTTGCTATCTTTGACACATATCTGTTTAGCAAGCTCTTGTATATCAGATTATAAGCACAGCGGAATGTATAAGTTAAAGCAACACTTTTTATACTTAGGAAGAGTTATTACTCCCCCTAGATGATTGAAACTAACAATGACAAGTATTTATTATGAATCTAAGCAGTAAATGAGAATTAGATACTTAGACAGATTCACAATAAATACTGAAATGGAATAGAACAGTGAAAGTGTTTGAAGGATTTTTCTATTAAAAATCAATGTCTAAAATAGAAGGTTGAAGCCTCCTATTTATAGACGTTTACATACATGTATCTTGCCCATAAAGCAAGTACAGAAACATCAGAAACAAGTTGCACAAGTTGCAACATTGAAACTAACAAATACAGCTAAAAAGTAATAATAAACAATAAACTACTGATACAAAAGGCGGTGGAAAATATCTGATGCTAAGTGCTGATGAATGACAAACTACTGATGAGTAGTTTGTCTTCAGTACTTCTGAAGTGAACTTGTATGGTTTGGACTTCAGAACTTTTGATGAAGTTTCTTCTTCAGCACTTCTCATATCTTCTCTTCAGCAGTTTCTTGTCTTCTATTCAGAACTTCTATACTTAGCCAAAATGACAGAAGTGAATTAGACTAAGGTTTCCAAAAGTGGTTTCACCAATCCTCTTTGTCCTAACAGTATATCTAAAACCCGACTCATATGGGACGGGAATACACGAAACCCGCCAGGTACCGGGCTGGGTTTGGGATAAGTTGTAAAACTTTTTTCCGGTTTGGGCCGGGTATCGGCTTAGGAGATACCCAACCCGATTACCCGCTTACCGAACTATATACCCTTGAAATTATATATATTAGCGATTATTTTTGTTGGTTCACTGTGTGAAAAGATATATTTTCTTTTGGAATATGTAGTTGATAATTATACATGAAATTATTTAAAACTATATAGTTGTTATTTATTAATGATAAAACTTATATATATGTATTGTGTCTTCTAGTTTATCATAGTTGTACATCAATATAAATTATATAATAATCATAATAGTAAAAAAGTAATTGGAAATCCAAATTGGTAACTTCTAACAAACTAACGGTATACCTGAAACCCGCGGATGTACCCGATCCCCGACAGGTAATGGTTCGGATATGGGACATGATTTTTTAACGAGAATAGGTATGAGATTACTGATATCCGACACAAACTTGACTCATTGCCGTTTGGTATATTAAATAGGTTATATTACGTGATAAAACATATAATTGAAAAGTCTGACCCTGCAACTAGTCTATATACTTAGTTTCGGATGGTATCATTGTTAGACTTAAGTCATCACGCCCCACTTGTGTACATTATTATACAATGACTACCAAGTACCGTGCGTGTATAAGGTGTACATATTTTTTATATAGTTGTTTCTATAAGAAAATCAAGTGTATAATATATTTTAATCGAATGCATGCCTAGATAGGTATTAAAACCAACATCTAGTAGAGAGTAACTTGAAACACAAAAAAATATAAAACTGGCTGAATAAAACACGTTTTGATATAGGGCATTTAAACACACCCACGCAAATCTAATTTTTAAAGGGTAACACTCTCCCAAATTACACCATACCTAATATTTGAACTCAGGTCTTCTTTAAGGAATCTTTGTTTCTTATGTCTAGGCTATAACTCATGTGGCTACAGGGAGATCTATTTGATGGGGGATACAATACAAAGCAAACATGGGTGGAGAAGGTGAACTTCTCATTTGTCCATAAACATATATCCGCCTTTTGTGCATTCTTTCCCAAGATATGATTACGATTAATTAATGGGAGTTTGGGCAATACAGGCCTTGATTGCACCAATAGTAGCTCTATCAATTACCATCCATACTAACCCACTCACAATGGTTACCAAGGCCCAACCCACGGCTCTTCCAACACCCCAACATACCGAAACCAATGTGCATGTACTTTTGAATTATCTCAAAAACAAGGACATTATGCTTCTCAATGCCTGTCACTCCTAGTGAAGCATTGTTCGCACAAGCCTTCCATGATCAATGCCAATTGGATACCAACGTACCGGATTAGACCACATACACCGGTGCATCTAATCATATGCTAGCAAATAATAATGGCAAGTGTACCTATCAAGCGTAGTAGAGATTTGAGCAAATACCGAGAATCGAATCCAATGACACAACTTTTATTACTTAGTTTTAAGTTACTTTAAAGATAAAGAAAATAAAAGGTAACGAAAATAATGAAAGATAGAAACCTAGCTGAGACAACCAATAACCAAACGAAAGTGTTGCTTCGGGATCCGACTTGTGTTGGGATGAACTAATAGTAAATGTCTAATTAAATGATGCATTCCAAATTACGCATAACCGCTATAACTTAAAGACGATTTATGTTCTTAGTTGTTATTGTGAAGGTCCCCCTACCCTGGGAAGCTCACCTCTCAACAGTGAGGGGCGGATCACCCAAGATAATGTGTACCAAACCGTGAAAAACCCACCTCCCAAAGTTACGATATTGACATCCAATGACTATTCTTTTATGAATAACTTGCTAGCGGACGTAGCATGGCTAACAAGCTACCACTTGTCATTGTAGAGGCAACGCCGCCTCCCACGTACGCTCATCCCCTACTTGAGTTAATTAATTTTTTAAAAAGTGATTAGTCTATAATTAATTGTGCGGCAATATAATATTGTGCGGCAATATAATAATAGAAGTAAATAAAGACCATTTACTTCTAACATAAGTTCACCTATTCTTTGTTTGCACCAAAACTAACACATAGACCATGTAGGTAAGTCTCTCAACCAAGTCTTGGCTTATCACTAGGACCAAGTATATAGACCGTACTGACCCTAAGTGAAGTTTTGATAGTTTAAGATCAAACCACTAAGTGTGAATTTTTCTATGCACAAATGGGCTAATATCTACACATGGAGTTAGGTTAGCTTACAAGTGCGCGGGTTTTTACACGCCACGGTACACTCATGAGTCCCTTCACTGCCAACAAAACACCCACAAGACCAAATACTAAGTTGATTGATTAATTAGTTCGTCAAACAAAGAAAGAGTATAAAGAATTACCAAGAACACAAAGCATCACTTAAAATAAACATAAACTATATAAACCATACCAAGATAGGCTTCACCCTAGCAACACCCTAGAAATTTAGCCAAGAATTGGCATTACAACAAACTCACGAAAGTGGATTTTACAAGAAATCATGGTGAGGGTTGGACAAACATATTTAGGAGTATTAGGATTTTTCTCTCGAGGGTAGGCTGCAATGAGTGTTTATAGAGTGATCTCAAGCTGCAAATGTCACTCAAGAACCTTAGAAGGATAATTTGAGGTCTAGAGAGCCCTTTGGTAGGAGAAAGAAGTGAAATGAGAGTTGTCTCAAATGTGGAGTAAATGCCTCTATTTATAGGCAAGGAGAGTGTTTAAATATTATTTATAAATAAATAATATTTATTAAATTGAGGCAGTCCTGTCTCTTCGTTATGGTTCAAAACCTTGCATGTGAGAGACAACGTTGTTGTACCATGTACCCTTTGTCCCCTAGCCACAACTTTGTTGTCTTTAGAGAAGCTTGTTCTCCACTTATCCCATAAATGTGCTCTTTTTTTTTTTTAAATCTTTTTGCTTTTTATCTCCAAAAACATCCATTTATCAATTATAAAGGATTTAGTAATATTTTCCTATGATAATAACATGATTTTGGTGCAAAAAGCATAGTTAATGCACATGTAAAAAATGTGTAAATTACGGCTTATCAGCCACCTCACCCGATGCCACACCACCACCAACACCCCACTGCACCATCGTCGATGTCCCCACTTTCATCACACCCGATGGTCACTAAAGCCAAGGCTTGTATTTTCAAACCACGACATTGTGTCAACTTGGCATACGGAAGTAGCATTCCTCTGCAATGGGCATTATTTGTATCAATTGATCCTAATATCAGACTACATCTAAAAATAGTAAATAGATCCGTGCAATGGAAATTGAAATCACACCAAGTTTTATTTGATGCCTCCATTGAATGTCATAAATCTTGCCATGTAGCTTAAGGCTTCACTCAAGTTCCAGGCCTTGACTACTCCCACATCTTTAGTTGGTTGTTAAATTGCTATTATTCGAACCGTTCTTTCCTTGGCACTTATCAACAAATGGAACATACATCAGTTAGATATAAATAATGCATTCTTGCATGGTCGTCGATCCTTGTTTCCCCTTCATGAATGCGACTTAAATAAACCCCTTTATGGCCTCAAGCAAGCACCTAGGGCCTGGTTTCATTGATTATGTGACACCCGGCATGTTTGGGTCAACATTTTATAAACACATAAGTCTACCTTAGCAAGAAACATTTATAAACGGACTTAACTGGGTTAGTTGAGTCGGGTCAAGTTAGGATTGTCCAAGGTTCAATGATCTGGAGGATCATTGGGAGTCGTTTTGGGAATACACTAGTACCGGGTCCCGTTGTTGGTGACATTACATGAACTAATTAAGTATATGTGTAGATTATGGTTCGTGTGGTGGATTATGTACATAGATGTGTTTAAATGATGTGTAAATGATTATCCGTGCTTAAATATGTTAAACATAGACTAAGGTTGCATGCTCATATGTTAAGAGGTGTTAGAATGCTTTAAACACGACAAACTAGAAAACTAGATAAAAGGGTTCTGGTTCGACCACTTCGAGTGGTCGAAGGAGGGATTTTGTTTAGGTTCGACCCTTTGTAAATGGGCGAACCTGGGATGTGGAATTGAAAGAATTCCCTTCGACCAGGACAGGGCTCATTCGACCCTATGGATGAGTCGAAGGAGGCCACCTTCGACCACTAATAAGGGGCGAAGGAGGATTAGTATAAATACCAAACTTTGTCATTTTTCACCCTTTCACAAACCCTAACCGTCTCAAAACACTCTCAAACGATTTTAATCACTAAGGAAGGAGTTTTTGCTCTTCTTTTGCATAATCTAACCTATCTACAACATCTAAACAAGAATCCAAGGTGTGTTCTTGATTCTAAATCCTTTTAAAACATTTTAATTCGTTTTCATCTAACCCTAATTGTCTGGATCTGTTCTAAGGGTGTTTTCATGATTAAAAACCTTTTAAACAACTTTCTAAATCAAAACCTTATCATTTAAACATAGGTCTTCATGATGATAAACATATGTGAATTGTGTATTATGTGGCGTTATGTGTTGTTCAATGATTTGCTGCTGTATCTATGATAGAAACATGATATAGGATTGTTATTGATGCTAGTTTATTGTTGTTTAGGGTTAAAGAGGGATAGATGGTGATATTATGGGTATTTTGGGGGTTTTAACGAATCTAGACTTGATGAATGATATTTATAATCAATAGAACTAATAAGGAGAAATCGGACACTCGATAAACTGAGCATTTTAAGTTGAAAACGGATTAATTTCACAAGTTTCCAAATTGGGTAAAGAACCCATGCATAATTGTGACATTTCCATAATTCTTACCATTTTGGGAAAGGGCTGAATTGGACATATTATTAGGGGAAATCGGTGGGGTTTTGTAGGGATAAGTTATTCATGCTTGACTGCTGTGTTTGATGATGTTTCGAGGTATTTCGAATGTGTTTGAAGCGTTTTTAGGAAAATTTGCACAACAGGGGCGAACCTGGACTCCTTCGACCGATCGAAGGTGCGAAGGAGAGAATCCAGGGTTGAACCTGGGTTATGTTTGGGCGAACGTGGTAAAACGGTCGAACGAAACATAAAACGGGCGAAGGAAACATAAAACGGGGGAAGGAGACTTAAAACGGGCGAAGGAGACTTAATCTGACTGGTTCGACCGTTCTGATG
The DNA here is from genome assembly GCA_028751855.1 of Ambrosia trifida. Lineage (NCBI taxonomy): Eukaryota > Viridiplantae > Streptophyta > Magnoliopsida > Asterales > Asteraceae > Ambrosia > Ambrosia trifida. The sequence goes on along the minus strand of CM054131.1, from coordinate 72,766,696 downwards.
CTGAAATGAGATTTTTGATACAAACTAAGTGTTTTATGCTTGAAACTTATGTGTTAAACTTATGTGCATGACTAATTGATGTGGTGGGTCACCAACGGGATGTCGGGTCGGTCTGGGATGTCCGGTTAACGTTTAAACACACTTTTTAACACACGAAGTCAAGATCTGGACAATCAGGGACTAGTTAGCCTTCGGGTTAATAGTCATCACACTTATGTAAACTCGTTGATAGGTTGTCATTAGTTGGGATTATCATACACGTGTTGGAATTCTAGTTATCAGAAGACGCACTCTAAGGTGAGTTTCACGGCCCCACTCTTTTACTGGTTTTACATTTTCGGGGGAGAAAACATGCTGTGTTCTTTAAACGTGTGTTAACTATGTTTTCATAAAAGGCGTTTCAACTATGTTTTCATGAAAGGTGTGTCAACTACGTTTTGGTTTTCAAGTATTCAGTATGATTTGGAGTATTCATTATATTACTATGCGATCTTTGGAAGTCCCGGGGAGAACCATGAATGTGCGGGGATGCACAACGGGGGAAATGTGGATAGACCTATTTGGGCTTGACCGGCCCCACTCGTCGACTGGAGGTCGGACGGGTGCATGTTGTCTCTTAGGTATTCAGTATTCAGTATTCAGTATTCAGTATGCAGTATTCAGTATTCATTCGGGCACGTATTCAGTATTCACAGTATTCGAGTCCAGTAATGGTTTTCCAATCGCAGTAGTAAGGTATTCATATGTTTTGCATGCATGTGGTCTGGATTGACCATGGGTATTCAGTTGGAGTCGATTTTTCACTTGGAGTTGGTATACATTTGGAGTCGGTATTCATTAAAACCCTGTGAACTCACTGGCATTATTTGCTGACGTTTTTAGCATGTTTGTCTCAGGTCGCTAAGGTAGCAGCTGTCGATAGGCGCACGGAGTCTCACGGCGTCTAGGATTCATGTGCATCTCATTTAGCATTTTCAGACTTTCGTACTTTTAATTCCGCGTTGTATTAAAGTTTTACGCTTCCGCAGCGATGGATCATTTATGAAAAACTTAATGGTTTGCTTATGTCATTTTTACGTATCATATAGTGTTGTTTATTGTGACCGTTGACTTGGATCCTGGTGTGTCACGCGCCTCGCGGTAAAACTCCGCACGTGGAAATTTGAGGGTGTGACAGATTAAGCATGTTTTTTTATAGCAATGGCTTCTCACATAGTTATGCGAATCAATCTATGTTTATTCTCTAACGTAACACATGCATCATGTACCATCTAGTGTATGTTGATGATCTCCATCTGCAATACAATCAACCCAACTTATTTAATCTTTTGTTTCATGTTTAAACAAGGAATTTCCTATCAAACACAGTTCTTTTCTTAAATCAATCTAAATATGCTCTGGATATTCTATCTCGTGCAAAGATGTGAAAGCAAAACATTATCCAACACCTTTAAGCACCAATGTCTCTTTTGTGTCTACGGATTAACTATTTTCAGATGCCACACATTATCGTTCCATCTTAGGCGCTCTTCAGTACATAACGATCACCACACTTGACATTTCTTATTTGGTAAATCAAGTCAATGAATTTCTTCATGCTCCAACAGTCATTCACTATCAAGAAGCTAAACATATTTTGCAATTTCTGAAAGGAACTGTTGGGTTTGGACTCCACTATAGCCATCCCACTCATACTACTTTACTGGGTAGTGTGATGCTGAGGGGGCTCATTGCTTAGAAACTCGTTGCTCAATGTATGGCTACTCAATCTTTTTAGGTGTGAATCTTATTTCATGATGTGCTAAGATACAACCAACTATTGCTGAAATTGTTTGGTTATCTTAGCTTCTTTAGGAACTTCATGCCTTAACTCCTGATCGACCCACCATTCTATGTGACAATCAAAGTGCAATCTTTCGCACACAAAATCCCATATCTCATAGATGTGCAAAACATTGAGATCCCGACTATCATTTTTTACGCGAACTTGTTGCTTCTGGTAAACTCTTTAGAAAGTTAAACTTTGTTCCAACCAAGCTCTACTTGGCTCATATTTTCGACTATCATTCATTACTTATTATTTAATGTATGCAATTGTATTTTCTAGATAGTCTTGGTATCTAGTGTATTTTGTACCTCTATATATTGTATATGTTTTGAAAATACAAATTCATTCACATTCCCTCACATAAGACTACTCGGAGTGGTGGGGGAAAGAGAGGGATGAAGCGTCATGTGGCACTTGTAGGACCCCTATGGGGGGGGGGGGTGGGGATTGTGGGGAGTGGAAGGGGGGAAGAAGGGGGGGGGGGGGGGAACTGACATGTGGCACATTCCTTTTACATTTTTTTTTTTTATTTTCTCTTTTAATGAATAAAAAAAACACAATTTTATAAAAACATAAATATAAATTCTTTTAATAAACTACAAAGTAAATAAAAAAATACATGAAAATTAAAAAACATAAAGGCACTTTAGTTATCGCTATCGTTATCATCAGATGGGTAATCTCTTGGTATACTCCAAATGTGATCAACCAGATCCGCTCGAAGGTTGTGATGTGTTTGGCTATTCTTGATTTCAGAGTTGTTGACGTTTCTTTCTTCATCAGTAATGTTTTCTTGACTTTGTTGCGTTTCCTCACCAAAGTACTCGCATATTGCACATCCTTCTTATTTGGGGTTTTTCATACAGTCTACATGGCATGGACAAAATGCGCCATCTTTTTTGCAACACACCAAAAGCACGCTCAACATCTTTCCGTGCAGCCATTTGAGCTTTGTTAAACTTTTTTCTCTTAGGGTCTAACGTAGTCCTCCGTGTAAACGATTTTACGAACACGGCCCAATCAGGGTAAATTCCATCTGTTAGAAGATACCCGTACTTATATTCTACCCCGTTTAAAAAAAAGAGTTCCTTTTGGTGCCACATCGTTTACAAGATCGTTGAAGATTGAGGATTGATTAAGAATATTTCTATCGTTCAACGAGCCGGGCACACCAAAAAACGCATGCCAAATCCAAAGATCTTGTGACGCAACCGCTTCAAGCATCATACACGGCTTTTTATGAAAACCGCTCGCGTGTTGGCCTTGCCACTCTGTTGGACAAAGATCCCACTCCCATTCCATACAATCTAAACTACCGAGCATACCGGGAAAACCATGTTTTTCTTCGTGAAACTCTAAAAGTTGGTGCACATCACTAAATGTAGGTTTTCTCAAATATCTTTTTAAATATAATTCAACGACGCCCGCACAAAAAAACTGAGTACTTTCTCTAGCCGTTCGCTCGGCCATCTTTAGATAGTAATCCATTATGACGGAACTGGTTCCGTAAGCCAAGTATCTACGCGCGGCTGTGACCTTTTGCATCGCGATAAATCCCATCTGACCACGTGCATCGGGCCTTTGTTTGAAATATTCATAATTATTTTCTAAATCATTTGTTATTCATAAAAATAAATTACGACTTATACGAAAACGCCGCCTAAAACTTTTTTCATCGTATATTGATTCGGGTGAGAAGTAATCATGTACCAATGACTTATTTGCGGTTTGTCGTTCACGAACTATATACTTTCTACGCTTGGATGGTTCGGAGGTCCCTTCGTCGTCCGCTATAGCTTGAACGACTTTCTGAACGCTCGTCATTAACAACTCTGCGGCACCTTCACCCAAGTCATCAAAAGCAAGTTGATCAAACATATCATCTGAACTCGAAGAGTCGTCCGACATCTTGAAATTTTTTTTTTTTTTTAAAAATATGATAGTTTGGAGATGATTTTATGAAAAAAAAGAGGGTGTGTTTGTGTAGAAGAGGGTATTGTTATATATATATATAATAAAATTATTTTTTTTATAACCGTTACCCAACGGTAACTTTAATTTTTTTTTTTTTTAAACGGTCAAAAAAGCTGGCCCAATAATTTCACGCCCCGCCCCTCCCACGCCACCGTCGGTGGCGGTGTAACCCCCCTTCCCGCCTCCATTCCCGCCCCACTCCGGGCACTCTAAACACAATCATTCCGATTGTGTTTCATATTTGTATACATGAGTGATTGAGTGAAAAAGACATTGATATCATACCCTTTGTCCAACAATTAGTATATTCTTCACTGTAGGTTATAATCGAATGATGATGATAGATTTGGATACATTACTGAATAGTGATATTTCAAAGATTATGAAAACAAACCCTGAATAGTGATACATAGTTGCTTACGTTTATTTAACAAATTTCTTGCCGAAAAAAAAAAAAAAAAAAAAAAACAAAACAAAACAATTGGACAACTAAACAGTAAACACAATAAACATATGGTGGTAGCTTGAATTGCTTTGAACAAAGTGAACACACGTGACTGGCGATGCAATTAACTAGTGAAATATGTCAGAGCGTTACCAACAAGACCGAAGTAGTTACCGGTCATCACATTAAATAAGGTGCTAAGAACTGTTTGCGTGTGCCTCCTTTTCGGTCTCTCCCTTTGCACCACAGTTAGCTGACGATTCTTCTGATCCATATCTTCGGGAAATTGTTGTTTAATGGTCAGAAACGGATCGCTTTTGCCAGTAAAAAAACCATGCCTCCAGTTCTTATTAATGATTTCCTTAACACATGAAACATGATAACAGTAACTCCCACATGACGACACATAAGCCCACCCGCGAACCTTAGACCAAAGATCTTTAGTCCCACAGTGCAAACACTTTGAGGTAGCCTCCTTCTGGAGGTGCAACGTAAGACCATTCGCAGCGTCTATGGTTTTTTCTTCAGCAAGACATGATGGGTGCAAATGACGTTTCTGAAATTTGCATGTACATCTGTAGTGATACCTTTTGATTTTCTTTCCACAAGCATCACATGGTGAATCTATACCTGGTCCTCCGTCGCGAAATTTAAGAACACATTTTTTGGAAAACGGATAGTCGATTACGGTTTGAGGTCTCCCACAATTTTTGTGAAGAAAGAAGTTGCAGCCCTGGCTGCATATGTAACTCAATCCGAAACCAAGTTGGTCGCAACCCCAACAATAATAAGGGCAGGTAGCATATTTTAGTACAAGTTTGTGGGAATGGCCAGTGTTAGATATCTCCATACGCTTATCCTGTTTGAAGATAGAATATCTAAAGTTAATAGAAGATAAAAGACAAGGATATTTAGTTGAGAAACTAAAACAAGAATACGTACCTTGGAAAGTTTCACTTGATCACATTAAGGGTGATTGAAAAGGTGGAGTTTTATAGAACGTATTAGCTTATTCGAAATTGACTTTGTAAGTCTTCTTTTAAGTAATAAAGTAATATATGTGGCTGGTACTAGTAGCATCACCAATTGGTAATTACATATTGTTATTTTCGTATTCCTTGATAATAATTTATATATTAACTACTAGCTAATATCTCAGAAGCGTTCCGGGTTGAGAAATCTAATATGACACATTAATTATACATATGAAATAGATTGATATACGCTTTTCAGTTACATGCAGGAAAGTTTCTGATAGCACCTAATCTAAAACAATATACAGTGTATCTTCAATGTTAACGTCTAACGTTAAACAATGTATAATTCTAATATTAACATCTAATCTAAAACAATGTATAACTCTAATATTAATACCTAAACTAAAACAATGTACAACTCCAATGCTAACACGTAACCTAAAACAATGTATAACTTCAATATAACTCTAAGAGTCCAAATCTTTTTTTTGGTCAATTTAGTCCCCGAGGTTTGTCAAAAATTGCCACTTTCATTCAAATCTTGTTAGTTCACAGGGACTAAAATGACAATAAAATGAAACCACAGGGACTAAATTGACAAAAAAAAAGATTTGGATGAAAGTGATAATTTTTGACAAACATCAGAGACTAAATTGGCAATTAACTCTAACTCTAATATTAACACATATCCTAAAGGCTAAAAAAATGTACAATTATAACATTCTAATATTGGTACATAACCTAAAACAATGTATAACTTTAGTATTAACACCTATTATAAAGACTTAAAAAATGCATAACTCTAATATCAATATTCAACACCTAACATAAAATAACGTATAGCTCTAATAGTAACACTTATCATAAAGGCTAAAAAAATGCATAACTCTAATATCAATATTTAATACCTAATCTAACACAATCTATAAATCCAGTGCTAACACCTAATACTTCCAACAAAAAAATAGTCGTTTTTTTCTCCGTTTTTTATATAGCTCTATGATACTCGTTGGAAATATAATAAAACGCTCGTTAACTTGGTGTATTTTTTTCTTTAAAAAATCTCGTATAAAAAAAATATTAATGTTTAAAAATCTAATTTTGTTTTTAAAATTTTTTTTCCTTTAAAGTCATTTAATGCCACACAGGCATGCCACATGGCACACTCAATGAGGAAGTTGGCCTCATTGAGTGTCATGTGGGATCTATTGCTTTAGTTTATTATATATTAATCTATACTTTATATAATAGGAGAGTCGGGAGTGACGTCAGAAAGCTGATGTGTCAAGCGGAGAGACAAGCCACTAATGCCTGCGTGATGCAAAAAGTGACGTCAATAATCACCTTAAAATATTCAGAAAAAATACGTGGGCCACGTGAAAGTACCGCTATTGACTTTAAAAGCTTTGTTTGGTAGCCTCGGTTTACTAACAGCTGTTCAGACCAATAAGTGAGCTCTTCTATACATCTGTTTTCTACAGGCAGCTGTTATGAACATCTGTTTAGTACATATTCAGCCTTAAATTTTTTAATTAACATAGGGAAGTGTGATTTGTGCTGTTATATAATCATTATTATCGCAGAAGCTTTCCTTATACACATCCATTTTATTTTACAAATTAATTCATAAAATCTCCTCTTGAATTCTTTGTAAAAATCTTCTCAATGGACCTTCATAACAAAATTGATAGTTTTGTTTGTGATCTCAACCCATCCAAAGATATCTGGTTTCTGAAGGTTCGTATCATACGAAAGTGGAAAGAAAGTTTTAAGATAGAAATGATATTTATTGTTGAGCAGGTAATGTAATTTTTCTCTGAGGATATTTTTATATGTTGTTATTCATGATATAAATATAAATATTGTTTCTGTCATGTTTTTTGTTTACTTTATGTTATGTTATTTGAGTTCTTTCGTTGATGTTTAGTGGAAAGAAAGTTTTAAGATGGAAATGATATTGATTGATGAGCAGGTAATGTAATTTTTCTCTAACTTTATTTTATGTTGCTATTGATGATATAAATATAAATTTTGTTTTGTCATGATTTTCGTTTACCTTATGTTATTAAAGCTGTTGTCATTTATCTTTATATTTTATTTTATATTTATTTTAAGGTTGATAAGTTTCAGGCCTTCATAAAGAGTCCTTTGATTCACCTTTTTGATCATCAACTTCAAGAGGATGATGTCGTTATTCTACCTAAGTTTGGTGTTGCTGAAAACAAGGATCCATGCAAAGTTGTAGCACATGATTATAAGATCAACTTCTATCGTTGTACCACTGTTAGCCGTGTTGTTAGTTGGCAAGGTGTTGAGTATGGATTTAATCTCATTGCTTTTAAAGATATTTTTAAAGGCGAAGCGAATGAAGTTTTGTCTGTTGGCTTGTTTCTTACTTTAAATTTAATATTTAGTATATTAAAATTTTTGGTTTCATGGTTTGAATTATATGTACAATTTATAGATGTTGGCGGTGGTCTCATTTGATATTCAAGACTTGGAGTAAGCGTTTCCCTATTTTTTGTTTGTAAATTATTGTTGTTACTTTCATTTTTTGTTTAATTTGTTTACTGGTGATCAAATAAATGTAGATGCATTATTGCGACTACTACTTTGGATTGACGATTATAAAGTGTTTTTGTGTTTAACGGTAGGTCGAAGGTAGAAGAAAATAGGTCGAAGGAAGATCTTGTTGGTCGAATGAAGAGTTTCTGGACATAAGACTTGGTTCGAGCTTATCGTGGGTCGAAGGAACTCATTCGACCTCATCGTGAGGTCGAATGTAGTCTTCTATATAAGCTTGAAGTTTTTGTAACTTTATAACTTTTGGTCATTTGAGTTTTGTGTATGTTCTGAAAACTCTGTCTAGGGTCTAAACCTTCTATGAACGCACATAACATTTGGTCATTGATTCGATTGGTATCATATTGTTAACAAATTAGGGATTCCGCACATAGCTTTGTTAGACTTGTATGAACGCCTAAACGTTTTTGCTAAACCGATCCTCATCCTACAAAGTGGTATCGGAGCCTACAAGATCATACAACTACAATTTGATATGTTTTGAACTGATTTTGATCCAAAATTGTTCAAATCTTTTTGTTTTTGACAAAAACTTTGAGACTAATTGGTAATTGATTGATTTGGATAAGATTTCATGGATAAAATCAAAAGTTTCACTTGTTAAAGTTGATCTACATCAAAATCCGAACAAAACCTATAAAGAACATCAAATTTGATAAACTTTTGAAAAATTTGGATCAAAATAACTGATTTTCAAAGAATAACCATTTTCAAATGAATCAGGTCGAACTATAGAGAGTTTAGGTCGAACGTTTGAGTTTTTGGTCGAACCTAGTTTATTTTAGGTCGAATCTGGGATTTTTAGGTCGAACCAAGACTTTGTTTGTGTGTTGTTTGTACATTCGACCAGTTGTTGCTCCTTCGACCAACCGGGAGGTCAAACAAAGATTTTTAGAGGTCGAGCGTGAGTCTGGTGTGTTTCATTTTCACATTCGAGTCTGATTTTGAGGGTTGAACGTAGGAAAACCTTCCTTCGAACCCACATTATTTCATCATAGGTCGAACGTAGCCATTATTAAGAAATTTTCCTAATTGTTTACATCTTGCACATTATGGACAATATTTGGGGATTTCCGACGACACCAAGACCAGCAACAACAACACAACAGCACGTTCCGATGAATCCATGGGACGTGGGTTCTGAAAAGATGAACACGCTTTCATCCCAGCCGATCAATTATCTTGCTATGACCAGTTCGGTACCATTTGTTCCTCAACCTCCACAGCAGCAGACGACAGATTATTGGGGCGTTGTAGAAGCAGCGGTACACTCTCAAACCACTAATGCTATTTCTACTATAATAAATGAGTTGTCTTCAGGTAGTGAAAATCGCCCTCCAAAGCTCATGGACATGGCAGAGTTCAATCAGTGCAAGAAGAAGTTCAAGATACATCTTGAAGGTATGGGACTTGAAGGAACGGAGGCGTGGTAGATGATAGCAAAAGGGTATGTTGCACCATGCTTGGAAAATTCAGGTGAACCGATTCCACTCTATGGTTTGTCTGAAGATGAAAAGAAGAAGTTTGCTATCGAGATGAAGGCTTACTCTCAACTATCTCAGGCTTTGACTACTGATCTACTTCACCAGTTTAGATCATGTACTACTTCTAAGCATCTTTGGGATATGTTGAAGAACAGGCATGATGGAAATGACAAGACGAGTAGATTGAAGATGGAAGAATTAAATAAGGAATTTAAGAATTTCAGTTATGTGGGGAATGAGACTTTGAAGGAATTGATTCCGAGATATTGCCATCTTTTGACTGAATTGTCAAACTATGACATTAAAATTCCTATGTCCGAGTTGGTTGATAAGTTTGTTGATGCATTACCACCGTATTGGAACCAACACATTGAAGTATTGAAAAAGAAGGATGCTTATCAATACTGGACAATCAATGAGTTAATCCAGAAGTTAGAGAACAAGGAGTTGGAGGAGAAGAGGAAAGCTAGGAGATCACAATTTCCACAAAACCCGGAATTGTATCATGCCTCTTCATCTACTTCTGTGTCCAGTTCAAGTGTGGCAGGTAATGTTGCGCCACATGTAGCTTGTGTGTCGAGTGTTATTGAACCACCAAGACAACCAATTAACTATCTTGCCAAAACACAAACTTATCCATCAAACTAAACCTCAAATTCTTACATTGCAGCACAACCTCAAATGTCTACCGCATGTTATTCATCCAATTCACCTCAACAATAACCCTATGTTCCTAACACATCAAAAGCTTCATCAAGCCAAAGTGTAGTCGTGTTAGAGATTTCTAACATGAACAACGTCACAGTTGAAGTTGCTCAGCAACACATTGCTTTGGTTGCTGCAATGGTTGCTTCTTATAATGGATTGGTGGCTAGGCAAATTGGGAATAATAATTTGACTAACGAAGATTATGCCCAAATTGATAAAGAGGAGATGAAATACATTGACATTCAATGGGTGTTCGCCAGTGTGATGAGAAGGGTGACCGAGTTTATTGAGAGAACAGGTAGAACCGATTTGGCAACCTCACCAAATACCACTTACGGCCTCAACAAAGCCAAAGTTACATGTGTCAATTGTGGTGGTAGAGGTCATTTCAAGAGAGAACGTACTCAGCCGTTGCAGCAAGGTAATAGGAATCCTTTCAACTCAACTTATCAGAACCAGGTAACCTACCAGAGCCAAAACAACAACACCTATCCACAACAAAACAATTACCAAAACCGACAAAACACCTAACAAAACTCCAACACTAGACAAACAACTACACCCAACCAAACTCAAACTCAAACTCCAAATAACCCATACAGAACCATTATTCCTATTTCAACACCAAATAGCCAAACACAAACCGAAACCCAAAATCAGTCTTTGGTGATACAAAAGGATGAGGGTTATGACTGGACGAGAATGCAATTGGGAATTGAGGAGATCACTACTGGGAATGTAGCTTGTTATGCTAATAAGGTGGATATTGAGGAGTCGGTGATAGATGAAGTAGTTTTGGAGTCTGAGAAGGTGTCTGAGGTAGTGATTGAGGAGATAGTCGAAGATACTCCGTTTCTGATGCTGAGAAGATTGAAAAGATTACTAAAGAGAAGGTTTCAGGAACTATTATGGATTCTGTCAAAGAAGTTCCTGATGAACCCGAAACGGTGTATTCTGACTCTGATAATGAAGCTGATTCAAAAGGAAATGCGAATTCTTTGGATGATGACATTGATCAGTTGTTAGCCGAAGCCGATTTTTGATGACCAGGAAATCATGTATTGTTGATAATGCCTTCACCAAAATTGACTACTCCAAGTTCTTTGAAGGAAAGGAGGCTCATTTCGCTTTGGTGGCTATGACTGATGCTCCAAAACCGGTATGTTCTGAATCCACAACTGATATGAATAGTGATAAATATTGTGGTACTTGTGATAGACCGACTGAGTAGAACAAGCAACTCAGGGTTAACCTTGAGAGTGCTAGAATCAACATTCAGTCTCATCATAAGGATTCTTTTGAGTTTAACAAAACACTTGAAGGGTATAAGAAAGACATTTCTGAAATAAAGAAAAGCCTTGATTTAAAACAACATGCCATTAACAACTACATTGTAGGATGAGGATCGGCTTAGCAAAAACGTTTAGGAAATCATACAAGTCTAACAAAGCTAGGTGCGGAATCCCTAGTTTGTTTACAATATGATATGAATCGATTCAAACACGTAAAAGTAACTTTTCAATCAATATCTACCTTCGACCTGTATTCTTCTACCTTTGACCGACCGTAATACACAAAAACACTTATTATAGCAAATCCAAAGCATTAGTCACAATGTGCATCTACAAACACCCCCTTGACTATTGCTTGGATTTTAATTGGCGTTCATAACAAGTGTCTTGTTATCAGTTTGATGCGCAAGTTTGTCTTCTGCTCTTTCGTCATAACTGACTCGAAAGTTGGTTTTGTTTTCTTCTTCACTTTCTGAATCTTCACAAACTTTCCAAGTTTCTTATCATAGTCACACCCTGCATTGACATCCCATGCGAAACACACGCATACCACACGTTGGCATTTCCGCGCTTGTTCGCTATCCTTCTCCTCAAAGTAAATCGGGTTGTAATAGAGCTTGATTATATCTTCGTGAGAACAGTTAATCAACCACCTAGGGTCAAAAATATGAATCTTCTTAAACTCACCCCTCTTGTCTTTCAGTAAGATAACAGCTTCTATGGTCTTCCAATCATATTACCACCACATGAAATCTTTGCTAAAGTGTTGTGGTATAGGAATTAATGAAATATGCTTCAACACAGTCGGTGGTTTATACATTAACGTCACCTTGTTCAGTCTAGTAATCTGATCAATCTCTTTATGAACGATTCTTCTAGGATACTGCGGCGTGAACACATCCCATCTAGTTCTGCTCTCTCTTGCCATACGATCTGCGAAATAGCCAACTGCATCATTGTTCATAGTTGCTCCAATCAAAGTATGTCGGCAGATATCTCGCATAGCCCAGTAAGGTAGTGTCTTAATATCATGGAATATGTTGAAATACAGAATCCCCCTTTCCCACTTCACAGCAACACACCTTAGCTGTCTCAAATACTTCCAACCAAGATCTCTTCCTTTAAAAAATTCGTTGTGATACTTGTAGAAACCACCCTGAACTTCAATCTTGGGTTGGTTAGCTTCTTTTTCTTTCAGCTTCTTTAACAAACTCTTCAGATCATCAGATTGTTCAACATTTGGTTTCTGATTCTCTGCATTCTTAAACACTTCACTAACGAATGTTTCGCTCTTCTTTTGTGCAAGTTTCTCAGCCTATTCTAATATCTCATCAGTAAATTCAGGAAATGCATCATCCTGTTTATCTTTGATGTACTCAGGATATTCTTCATTAGTAATATCCTTAATCTCTATATCTTCAAACACAGGAGTATCTCTATCATCAGAGTGATTTCCAGCTTCTCTTTCAGGAATGTTTGGAATTTCATTATTACTCATCAACTCTTCAAGAGATTTACCAACCTGTTTTACCAAACCTTCTAGAATTTCCTTGGCAACGGCTGCAGAAACTTCACCATTTTTAAGATTAGGATCAGTATACTCAAGCTCATATCTCATATCATCAGACTCAAAAATCTCTGGAAACTTTCCAGTTAGCTCAATTGTTCACACTTTCTTTGTCAACATCTGACGATACAACTTCTTATCATCATCTGATAAAGCTCTAATCTTGTCAGTCCAAAAAATACTATCATCATCAGTATTTCCACCAGGAGCTTTCTTTGAGCATGATTCACTTGCATCTTTTCCAGATTCTCTCTTCTCATACCGATACTTATCTATATCATCATCAGCAGCAGCAGAACTGTCATCTCCAAAAACTTCCCCAGAACCATCATTATCATCATCTTTCTTCGTCTCAGGAGCATCACCGACATCCTGATCCAAGTTCTCATCATTCTCTTCTTCATCATCTTCAAACTCAGATGGTTCAAAATCAACTTGTTCAACTTCACGTTCTTTATCTTCTTCTCCAGCTTGCAACTGTGGAGCTTTCTCATACAGATCATCAATAAGCTTCCTGATATTCTTATTGTCCTTTTCACCTATTTGTTCTCAAGTCTCAAAGCAATGTATCTTCTTGTGTTTCTCTGCTCATGCATTAACAACTTTTGATTTTCTTCTTGAGGTTGGTTTATCTTTGCGTCCAATTCTTCTTGACTTTCTTAAGAAGATACAACAACATCTAACATCTTTTTTTCATTGTCTACTAACTGTTCTATCTCCTGCTGTTGCTGGTTAATCAGTTTCATCATATCAGCAAGCTTTTGATTAACTGTATCCATCACATTGCTAGATACAGTAACCTGAGGTGTAGAAGCCTCAGCAACAGGAGTTTTCTTTTTAAACTTATTCATCACTCTCTCTAAAGTAGCCTCAAAATCTGCAGTAGGATTAACAGTCTTTTCTAAAGCAGATTTCTTTGATTTCTTTGCTACTGGAGATGTCACGGGTGTAGCAGCTTTAGAACTACTAATCTCAGGAACTTTCTTTCCTGCAAAGAGAATCTCTATCTCCTTGTTTCTCTTCTCTTTTGGATTATATTTCTTAGCCATTGACTTGAACTTCGACTTAAGAATCTTCTCACCAGCCACTAGAGATCCAACAAAATCTAAATTCTCCAAACCCATTTCATCTTCTTCAATAACTATAGGGCTCTTCTGTCTCTGTTCTTCAATAGTCTTGTTTAGACATTCAATCTCACCATCCTTAGTGGCCTTGGGCTTCGTGATCTTGATAGTTTCGTCTCCTGAATCCCAAACTTCATTGTCTTGAGTCTCTTCAGAATCAGCAGACTTCTCGTCAACTAACACCGTCTTAGTTTTACCAGACTTTTTCTTCTTAGCCATGGTTTTATGTCTCTTAGGTGCGGGTGGTGCGGTTTCTTCAACAACTTTTGCTTTTCCTTTACCAGACTTCGCACCCCTGTTGATAACTTGTCTTTTTCTTTTGGCTTCAGGATCAACAGCATGTAATGGATTATCAGGGTCAGGATGACTACCATCATTCCTTGCTTTGTTCTCACCTGGATCTTTATAATCTGGATTGATCAAGTGACCCAATAGATTCTTATGAGGTGGTCTCTCATCCTCTGGAATACCCTTATACGCTTTCATGATGCTAAGCGTACTCAGATTCATATGATGCTGATAAAGAATCTGTGTTGGATCTTTCCTCAAAGTAGGGTATTTCTTGTCAAATATCATTTGCAGAAACCTCGGATACATGAGAAACTTGTCGACCTTCAATGCTTTCAATACTTCCAGCATATGATCAAATATCATTCCGAACATGGTAAATGGTTTGTTTAGAATCAACACAACCAATAACGAACTTATACTGCTTCTCATCACATCGTATCCACCACGAACTGGTCCAAAAACATGTAACACCATGCGTGCCAAATACTTGAATTGTGGACACAGCTTCGCCTTGTGTAAAAGACCATTAATGATAGGACCGTTGTATTTCCTTCTGAGAAAGCATTTCCTCTGCTCAATCCATTATAGCTTTCTCTGATCTGTCGGAGAATCATGTAGAATAAGTGCTTCTCGGATATCTTGTTCAGAAATAAGCACTAATTGGCCTTGTATTTTGCTTCTGATTGTTGTTTTGTTCTCCCAGAAGTCTATCACATCATCCTTCCAGAATTCCACTTGAATCTCTGTAGATAGAGATAGGAGTAGCAATAGCATATAGAACTCTGCAATGTCTGAGAAGATCAATAATCCCAGTGAACACTTCATGTTTCTTCACTTCACCTATGTATGCGCAGAAGTTGTGATTTGCTTCAAAGATCAACTCTTTCGGTTTCTCTGGTTCTACAGTCTATTTCTCAGGATTTTGCAGCTGTTCAGCCATAATCTGCAAAACAAAAATGTTGACAATTCGTCAAAATTGGACAAAATGTAAAATTTGATCAAAATATCTTCCTTCGACCCCATCGTGGGTTCGAATGAAAAAAATCTTGGGTTCGAATGAAGAATTATGGTTCAAATGTGGAAATGTTTTGGAAAATTGTTCATTCGACCATAAAACTCTTCCTTCGACCTATTATAGCTACATTAGACCCCTTGAGTATGGTCGAATGTGTCTATTCATGATCATAAATCATCAAACATCATTCTAGTCCATTTAAACATCAAATTTTTGTTTGATCGGCATCTAATATGGCCGATAATCAATCCCTAACTATCAATTTCTTTTATCAATCATTTATCATCAGTTTTTTAATTAAAAACTAGGTAGTAAAATCCAAGAAAGCAGAAGATCATCTTCGGGATCTCAAAGAAGCTTTTGACATCCTGGATGCTTACAACATGAAGTTAAACCCAACAAAGTGCCATTTTGGGGTTGGAGCTGGGAAGTTTCTTGGATATTTGGTGACAAAAAGAGGGATATAAGCCAACCATGAACAAATAAAAGCCATCCTTGATCTCAAATCCCCAAGAAATATTAAGGATGTGCAAAGGCTGATTGGTAGGATAGCAGCCCTGAATTGATTCATCTCGAAATCCTCAGAGAAATGTAAAGAATTCTAAGACATCCTGAAAAAGAATAAAAAGTTCAACTGGGGACAGAGACATGAAGAAACATTAAAGAAGCTCAAAGATTATCTTGCAGCAGCTCCGTTGTTGATGAAACCTGAGGATGGAGAACCTCTCAAGCTATATCTTGCAGTTTCTAGGAATGCAATAAGTGCCGTATTGGTAAAGGACTTTGAAGGGCAACAACATCCTATCTATTATGTATGTAAAAGCCTCCTAGATGCTGAAACCAGGTATTCACATCTCGAAAAACTCATTTTAGCTTTAATAATGGCTTCTACTAAGTTAAGGCATTATTTTGAAACACATAAAATATATGTTCAAACTAACTATCCCATTAAAAATGTATTAAGAAAATCTGAAATATTTGGAAGAATGGCAAAATGGTCAGTTAAATTAAGTGCTTTTGACTTAGAGCATGAGCCTAGAAATGCAATCAAGTCACAGGCCCTAGCAGACTTTGTAGCTGATTTCAGTAGTGACATCCTAAGTGAAGTAGAGTCTGAAGTTCAACAACTAAATGAAAATTTAGGAAAATGGACTCTATACACTGATTGTGCTTCGAATGCAAGAGGCACAGGCCTGGGAATACTACTAAAATCGCCACAAGGGGACAATATACCCCATGCCTTTAGATGTGGATTTCAAACAACCAATAAAGAAGCTGAATATGAAGCTCTCCTTGCTGGTTTACAACTTGCTAGAGATTTACATATTGTTAAAATTGAAGTCTTTGTTGATTCTTTGTTGATTACTAACCATTTCAATGGATCATATGCTGTAAAAGGACAAAAGTTAGCCATTTATCTTGAAATAGTTAAAAATTTAGCTACTTTTCTAGAATTTTCACTAACACAGGTACCTAGGGAAGAAAATGTTGAAGCTGAAGCCCAAGCAAATCTGGGATCCTCCTTTAATTTACCAGAAGGATCCAAGATTCCTATCATTCACATCTTGAAACCGGCGATTGAAGAGTGGCATCCTGAGGATGGCAAGGCACATCCTAAGGAAAAAACAGACCATCCTAAGGATATCACTGTTTTGGCCACTCAGAAACAAGATGACTCATCATGGATGACTCCCATAATCAAATATTTACAAGAAGATGTCATTCCTGATAAAGAAAATCCAAAGGCTTTCAGGATAAAGGTATCTAAATTTACAATTATAGACAATATTTTGTATAGAAAGTCTCTTGCAGGTCCATATTTGAGATGTCTCAACAAGGATGAAGCAAACGAAGTACTCAAAGACATCCACGAAGGAGATTGTGGAAATCGTACAGGAGGAAGATCTCTCTACTCGAACACTCTGAGGACGGGAAACTATTGGCCTACTATGAAGAAGGATGCCATGTTGTATTACCAAAAGTGTGATGCATGCCAAAGACATAGCAACATACTTCACCAGCCTGCTGAACCATTACATTCTATTGTTTCACCATGGCCCTTCATGAAATGGGGAATGGACATAGTAGGAAAGTTAACCAAAGCTCCCGGAGGAAAAGTATTCATGCTAGTGATGACAGATTACTTCTCGAAATGGATTGAAGCTGAAGCATTTGTACAAGTTAGAGATAAAGAGGTGGTCTCATTCATCAAAAGAAACAACCTGACATGATTTGGAGTACCATCTGAAATCATTTGTGACAACGGTTCTCAAGTCATTAGCAAAAGAACAACTGACTTTTGTGAGAGTTGGGGGATCAAGATGGTAACTTCAACACCAGTCCATCCTCAAGCTAATGGACAAGCAGAATTCTCAAACAAGATCATCGTCAACGAATTGAAAAAGTAGCTTGGCGAAAAGAAAGGAAAATGGGCAAAATGTAACACCCCAACCGATGGCGGAAACATCGGGATGTCACGTATTGATGATTGTTCAGTAGCTCATGGTGAATAATAAATTTCATTATATGATTTAAATAAATTACATACAATTGTTCTACAAGAATTCGTACATCAAATAATCAAACAAAGCTTCAAATATCTCCTCATGCTGGCTCTAGACTTCAAGCATCAGTATTTCCTGTTGAGTTTGGAAAAATGGGGGGGTCAACTAGAAGTTGGTGAGAATACATAAGCCATGTCAAGCAAATAGTTTTAGTATAAAAGTTTAGCAATTCATATGTCTATCGTAAGTTTAAGTCTACATGAATAAACATGATATGTTGAATTGACATAATCAAACCTTTGACTAGTTTAGGTCCATCCTGTCATCCACGGTTCACCTTAATAATATGTTGGAACGATAACAATCACCCACGCTACCTATGTAGGAGGTACACGTATCCGGGTGGGATTGTCAATCCAATAGATCTATTATTGAGTATCGCCGGCTTGGCCATAGCTAATGATTATGTAATGTTGAAACTCGTTGAAACTGTTGTTGTCTAATTCATGAGGCATTAAAGTTTACAACTAGACATGTATGTAGAATTGCTTAAGTATAATGTTGCAAGTATGAAGAATTGCATAAACATGGTTACGTAAACTCACCTTAGCAAAGTATTAAGTCTCGAGAAATAGAATATGTGTAGCCCCAAAGTTGCCAATTACAAGAGCTTATAATCAAAGCTTCAATTGTAGAAGTAATAGACTATAGAAGAAAGGTATGAGGGAAAGTTTAATCGGATTGAAACAATCGATTTAGAGGTGCAAAGTATAATGGGTCATAGGTGGGTTTTTATACTAGTTTTGGATTCAATTAGCCATTAATATTGGTCAACACCATAAAGTAAGGTTTTATGATGAATTGACTATTTGACTAAGACTTTGACTGTTTGACTAAGACTTTGACTAGGACTTTGACTATTTGACTCAAGGCTTTATTTAAAAAAAAAATCTTGTATGCGAAAAAAATAATAATTTAGAATCATATTATTATTATTATTATTTATATACATTTATGTATGTATATAAGTTGTGAGTTAGGATAAATAAAGACTTAGGCACATTTGTATAATATTAATGATAAAGGTGTAATAAAAATATATATATATATATATATATATAAGGGCTTTTTATGTATTAAAATTTTGGGGAAAATTTTGCGATGTTACACAAAAGAACTTCCATTTGCACTTTGGGCTGATAGGACTACTTCAAAGAATGCAACTGGTCAGTCACCTTTCTCTTTGGTCTTTGGAACAGAAGCAATGCTTCCAACAGAGATGGTCATGCCTACAGCAAGGAAGCATCTTAAGGATGCAACTACTAATTCTGAAGCATTACTACAAGAGTTGGAAACTGTGGATGAACTCAGGGATGCTGCTAAATTAAGGATGGCAGCATATCAATAATGGATTGCTAAAGCATACATCAAAAACATCAGGATAAGAAGATTTCAAGTAGGAGACTTGGTATTGAGAAAACCCTTCCAAAATACAACAAAACCAAGTGATAGTAAGCTGGCTCCCAAGTGGGAAAGTCCATACTTGATCGATTCTGAAGCAGGGAAAGGAGCATATTGGTTGTCAACAATGGAAGGAGAGAGTCTACCAAGAGCTTGGAATGTTATACAGTTGAAATACTACCATACTTAAGGATGCATATGAGAAACCATGATTTGAATCACAGGTGGGATGAAGGTAAAGGCTGATAGAGATAAATCATCTCCATATGTAAGTACTTATCCGTGATTTATTTCAATCGATTATGTTTTTACTAAACATGGTCTAGAAATAGTCCATCCTGAGAATTTTGCAGTACCATCCTGAAGATGGAATGCTTAGAAGACTAGGGGGCTGGCCACCCTCTCCTCCGTTAAGGTGTCCGACACCTTCCTAAGGTTTAAAGGTTTTCACCTTTCACATTGGGTTAGCAACCCTCGCCTCGAGCGCACGATGCCTATGTATATTCTCGGGATAGTGGGACCAGTCCATGTAAAAGTGGCTGACAATTTCTTTATCTTCGAGATATACGATGGAGCTCTTAAGGTTTAGACATTTTTCAATGTCTCAAATGGTTAGACGTTTTTAAACGTCTCTTCGGGCCTTGTCGCCAGTTATTCCTAAGGGCCTTGTCGCCAGTTATTACTAAAGGCCTTGTCGCCAGTTATTCTCAAGATGCTACATATTGGTCTTGTCACTAAGATTATTTCAAAAGGGTTTTGATCCCAGTTAAACTAAAGGCCTTATCGCGAGGATAATAACAAAGTCTTCCTTTACAGGATATTATTAAGATTCAATTCTTCCTATGGATTATAGACTTGGAGTCTATGCTGAAGGCATTACACTGGGTGTAACACCCCGTCTCTCTCACCACCAATATTGTCGGCTTTGCCCATCCAGAGCTCACGGATTTGTTTTTGGTTGCCCAAGTGGAGACTTCCCAGGAGGTCACCCATCTTGAAATTTCTCCCACCTGAGCACGCTTAACTGTGGAGTTCTCCTCTCATCCACTAACATTAAGCCTCAAAACGCATTGGTTATTTAAGAGGCAAGACATTACTTATGAACCAAGGATCTCTCCTGGCCACGGCTGATGTGGGATTTTCCTAGGGTGTCACAATCACCCCTTGTTAGAGTCTCATCGTCCCTGATGAGGTGTGTTCTTGGGGTGTCACATTCACCCCTATTAGAGTCTCATCGTCCCTGATGAGGTGTGCTCCCACCATCCCGAATGGCACAGGAGTGTCTCTGATACCATCTGTAACACCCCGCCTCTCTCATCACCAATATTGTCCGCTTTGCCCATCTAGAGCTCACGGATTTGTTTTTGGTTGCCCAAGTGGAGACTTCTCAGGAGGTCACCCATCCTGAAATTTCTCCCACCTGCGCACGCTTAACTATGGAGTTCTCCTCTCATCCACTAACATTAAGCCTCAAAACGCGTTGGTGATTTAAGAGGCAAGACATTACTTATGAACCAAGGATCTCTCCTGGCCACGGCTGATGTGGGATTTTCCTGGGGTGTCACACGTAAGAGTCATGCTGGGGAGTTATACTGTCTTGTGGTGACTGATGATTATTCAAGATTTTCATGGGTGATGTGCTTACACAGGAAGAACGACACATTTAACAATTTGAAAGTTTTGTTCACTCGTCTGGAAAATATCTATGGTCTTAAGATCAAGAGGATTAGGAGTGACAATGGGACGGGGATTAAAAATGCACAGATGGATGATCTTTGTGAAAACAAAGGAATTCATCTTGAATATAGTGCTCCGTATACCCCACAACAGAACGGTGTTGCGGGACGTAAAAACAGGACTCTAATTGAAACGGCGAGGACAATGCTTGCGGACTCAAATCTTCCAGTAATGTTCTGGAACGAAGCAATTTACGTAGCTTGTTATACTCTCAATCGCGTTTTAACAGTGAAGAAGTTTGGCAAAACTTCTTATGAGCTGTTGAATCGTCGCAAGCCGAATTTGGAGTATCTAGAACCGTTTGGAGCTCCTTGTACTATGCTTAATCCATCTGAGAAGTTCGCACCGAAGGCTGAGGAAGGATACTTTGTTGGATATGCAACCCCGCTCAAACGAGTATTCAACAAAAGAACTCGTCAGGTCAAGGAGTGGGCTAATGTTGAAGTACAACGGTACACTCAGAATTTACAAGGAAGCGGTCCAGACTGGATGTTTGATTACAAAGATTTCTTTGAATCATTCAACCTAGATAGCTTGGTTGAAGAGGCTGTACTACGTTTATATCACGAGGTCGAAAACGCAGTGACTTCACCGTTAGTTCGTCCGATCACCGTGAATCCTCAAACAGCTTCTAATGATACCAAGGTTCCTGTCGTTGAAGAAGAAGTATTTCAAGAAGCTTCCACAACGTTGAATTCATCAGAATCTGAAGATGACGACGATGATGTTACAAGTGAATCTATCTTAGATCATGCTACAGTGACACCACCAGTGAACCCAACTACAACTGGTGCTTCAACATCGAATGTGGGTAATGATCTGGTTTCTACAGAGAACTTAACTACTTAGACTGGAGTCCAAGTACCAGATTATCCGGAATCTCGGATGCATCGAATTCACCCAATTGAGCAAGTTATTGGTGATCCTGGTAGCAGTGTGATGACAAGAGGACAATTAAGGAATGCGAACTCACCAGAAAACCTTGGCAATCTTGCTTTATATGCCAAAATACAAAAATCTGGTTTTCAGAATGACTGGTCTTTTGCTTGTTATGTTTCGCAAGTGGAGCCGCGAACTTACAAGGATGCTCTTTTGGACGACGCTTGGGTTGAAGCAATGCAAGAGGAGTTGTTGCAGTTTCAGAAACTTGGCGTCTGGACACTGACAGATCTGCCCCCGGGAAGAAAGAAGATTGGAACGAAGTGGGTGTTTAAGTGCAAATAGGATGATAGAGGAGTGATCGTAAGGAACAAAGCTCGTTTGGTTGTACAAGGATTTCATCAGGTTGAGGGAATCGATTACAACGAAATCTATGCACCAGTTGCACGTCTAGAGGCAATCCGAATGTTTCTGGCGTTTGCATCATTCAAGAAATTTAAGGTGTATCAAATGGATGTCAAGTGCGCATTCCTTTACGGTGTGGTCAAGGAGGAAGTATGCGTAGGTCAACCACCAGGCTTTGAAGACCCTATTCACCAGGATAAGGTCTATGTAATGAACAAAGCTCTCTACGGGTTGCACCAAGCTCCAAGGCAATGGTATGAGGAGCTGAGCACGTATCTTCTCTCAAAAGGATTCAAGCGAGGTTTGGTAGACTGTACACTGTTCACTAAACGAACAGGCGATGACTTGCTTCTAGTCCAGATTTAAGTTGACGATATTATATTTGGGTCTACTAACGAACTTCTGTGCAGAGAATTTGAACGTGTTATGCAGGAAAAGTTCGAGATGAGCGCAATGGGAGAGATGCAGTTTTTCCTAGGCTTACAGCTGGAACAAAGACCAACGGGGATCTTTATTCACCAGACGAAATACGTTTCTGAAGTCTTGAGCTGATTCCAGATGGATGATTCGAAGCCGATGGATACCCCAATACAACCTAATCACGGGATTGGAGTTGATGCTAAGGGGGAGCTAACTGGTCCATTTACATACAGAGCAATCGTCGGATCTCTGATATATCTCACTGCTTCCAGACCTGATATAATGTTTGCCACATGTCTCGGTGCACGTTATCAATCGAAGCCGAAACAGAGTCATCTTGCAACTGTCAAACGTATCCTTAGATATCTGAAGGGTTGTCCGTCGAGAGGACTATGGTACCCTAATGATGATAATTTTGGCCTAATTGCTTTTAGTGATGCAGATTGGGGCGGCTGTGACAAAGACAACAAATCCACAACGGCTGGATGTCAGTTTATGGGGAGCAGGCTCCTGACCTGGCAATGCAAGAAACAGACCGCAGTTGCATTATCCACATGTGAAGCAGAATACGTTTCAGCATCGAGCTGCTGCTCACAGGTTCTTTGGATCCAACAACAGATGGTGGACTACGGTTTGTAATTTCTTAAAACCCCTATTTACTGTGATAATGAAGCCGCAATCGCATTAACAAAAGACTTAGTAAATCACTCAAAGGCTAAACATATCCGGATTAAATATCATTTTATCCGCGATTGTTATGCTAAAGAGTTGATCGATATGGTCAAAATCCACACTGATTACCAATGCGCAGACCTTTTTACCAAAGCTTTTGATAAATCGAGATTTGAATATCTTTTGAAAGCTAATGGTATTAAAGAAAAACAAGACTGATCACCACCTCAGTTTATCGCTTTTTAGTTTATTTTTTACTGTTTTTCAGAAAATAAAAATTTTTTTGAAAAATTTCAAAATCCATAAAAATAGAAAATTTCTTTGCTGACTGCTATATCTTCTTCCCTTAGATTAAGGCCGTCAGATTTCTGTGAACAAACGATATCTGGGCAGTCACATATTTGAAATGCTCCAGCTTATCCTTGGGAACAGTAAATTCAAAAACTTATAAAAATCAGATAAACCAAAAATGATTTCCTGGAGAAAAAGGGGAAATGATAGTACATCAGTGGGGATCTGACACATTCTAAAAAAAATGTAATGCTATATAAGGCGTGTGTCTGAGTCTGTGCGATGTGCTGATAGGCTTTGTAGACCTAATACTGCGTGGCTGATACATACATATCAAACGAATTGTTTTGTGGATGAACTCCTCATTGGCATATGGTCTTAGTACCGTAATTTCGTTTGATAGGGTATCTGTACAAAACTCGGAGGTTTAGGGTCGTTATGTTACTAGTTGTCTGGGGATAGCCTCTCTGATCTTCTACTGTAAGTTATTACGGACCTAGATCAGATAAGGTGTCTTTATAAAAGAGCTTTATGCCAAATCCTAAAGTTACCGAATTGAGGAACTTTCCATGTTATATGATGATCAAAGATTATCTAATACATCGTATTAATCACTGATGCAAATCATGATTGATATCAGTCCTCAACCTGGTAGAGTGCACATGTTACTTTGCTGCATTAATTTGCTGACCTGTATACCTCTGTGCATTATACCTTGTAAATTACAGACGACGAAAGCATAATCACGCTTTACAATGAGTCTTTGCGCATTTACTTCTTGATACGGAAGTATATCGTGTGCGTGGGAACCACAGACAATGATGTTTATACTATATATAATAGTATCAGTCTAAAGCACTGCTCAACAGTCTGCATGTGAGTTTATGTGGATCACAATATCAGCAGTTGCCAGATCACACATTGTCTTTAATGATAATAATCAAAAGATCAACGGTGTGATTAGATTTCTCAATAACTGATATGATCCCTTTACAGGAAATCACAAAACATTTACTGTTTTCTTTTTACATTTCTGCATTTTATTTTCTCGTCAAAAATTACAAAACTCAAAAAGATTTTAGGTGAACATAAACTTTAGAAAATCCAAAAATATTTTACATTTCTATCTTATTTTTGATAGCTGATGGTGGTTGATGACGATTTTCTAAACCTTGATGAACCATTTGAGCTTTGTCATCTTTAATTGAGAAAATATGATTGTCGGATGCTTAAAAGTTGGAAAATATTTTAAACGGGACTCGATTTTGAGATTTGGTAAAATTTTCAAAATTCCTGATTCACTTCCGCCCATTCGATTGGGTCGAAGGAGGAATTTCTTGTTCATTCGTACGTTTCATTTTGGGCGAATGAGAGAGTTCTTAAGCTGTTTTCTCATTCTAACCCTTATGTCTCATTCGTACCTTTCATTAGGGGCGAAGGAGACATAATCTTCACATTCGACCGAGGAAAACGGGCGAATGAGAAGCCTATATATACTCTTATCTGCTCATTCGAACCCTTACAAAAATTTTTCAAAAATTCTGATTTAAAGTCCACTTGTTGCTCGTGAGATTTAGACCTTATCATTGTGTTCGTCTGTTGTTCCTGATCATTTTCCAATCATTTCTACATGTTAATATCCATTATTGAAGGTTTAATCAGAGTTTTTGTGTTCGAACCCTAACTTCTATTGAACAGGGTCTTACACATGATAATTCGACTTGAATGTGTTAGGGAATCATTGTTTAAGTGTTTTAGGGGGAGATTATCCAAAAACATAGGTTTAAACATCATCAGTTAGGATAATCGATTGTTTAAACACAAAGAACCCTAGTTTTTTTTATTAAAAACACTTAATCAATGTTTAACTGATTAAATTGATTCTTAGGAAAGGTTAATCGGATGTTTTAGATGATTGTTGAATCAAAATAACAAGTTGAAGTCCACTGATTTTCAAAATTGAAAATTTGAATTGAAGAACTGTCCTTCGTCCCTTTCGAACGGTCGAACGAGTAAAACTGGGCGAAGGAGTAGGTTTTGTGTGGGCGAATGAAACATTTTTCAAAAACTTTTACATTCGTACCTATAAAATTCTCATTCGCAACCCAGAATCTCTCATTCGCACCTCCGTTTGGGCGAATCTAGAGATCAAATACCAACTTTTTAAATCTTGATTATTTTGTCGATTTTTAACATGTTTACTTGTTGTATTTTGTAGTTTAAATCATGTCTGAACAGGAAAAGCCTATTGAACAAGCTGGATCATCTTCACAAGCTGCTAAGAAAGGAAATGAAGAGCTTTTACCATTTGAGAATGCGCATAACTGTTGTGCATATCTTGGGGATGTGAAGAAGCACACTGAATTCACAGAGATTATTGAGTTCTTAAAGAGAAGTCGGGTGATAGATGCAATTGCTACACCTGCCATTATCTACCGAGACATGCTACAAGAGTTTTGGACGGAAGCGAAGATGGATTTCTTGGAGTGTGAATCATCTCTGGTGCAAGATACAAGGGAAGCAAGTTATTGTTTCAGAGAATGATATCAGGCAAGCTTTGAAGCTTCAAGATGAAAAGACTGATCCCAGAGAGCTTAGTTTTACCGAACAGAGGAAATGCTTTCTTAGGATGAAATACAACGGGCCGATTACTGTTGGTTCGTTACACAAGGGAAAGCTTTGTCCGCAATTCAAGTATTTGGCGTATGTTATGATTCACGTCCTCGGTTCAGCTGCAGGAGGTTATGATCTGATGAGAAAGAGTATTAGCTCGATGATGGTTGCACTGATATTGAACAAACCGTTCAATGTATCAGGGATGCTTATGGAACATTTGTTGGAACTTGTCAGAGGCACAAGGAATCTGAAGTTTTTATTGTATCCTCGATTCCTTCAGATGATATTTGATCACAAGTATAAAGAGTTGAAGAGGGATCCGAAGCAGATTATAGTTCAAGAACATATGTCCATCAATAAATTGGCAAGAATGAAAGCGTATAAAGGTTTGTCGATGAATGAACGACCACCTGTTAGACATTTATTTGGACATTTGGCGAGGATTGATTATGAGGATCCAGGTAAAGACAAGGTAAGACATGCTGATAGTGCATCAGACGAAGACAATCCATTACATCCTGTTGATCCAGAGGCAAAGCGAAAGCGACAGGTTGTTAATGTGGGAGCTAAGAGTGGCAAAGGGAAAGAGAAAGAAATCAGGATTGAAGTTGTTCCTGAAACTAAGCCTAAAAAGAAGAAGAAAGTGTCGAGAAGACATAAGACCGTGGCTAAGAAAGGTTTACACCTTGTTGATGAAGCGTTAGTCGATTCTGAAGAGACGCTAGAGGATGAATGTTGGGATTCTGAGACTGAGACTTTAAAGACTACCACGCCCAAGGCCACTGTGGCTGGTGAGTCTGCGAGTCTGAATAGATCGGTGGAAGAACAGAGAATGAATAGCCCTATTCACTTGGATGAAGAGGATGAGGATTTAGGTTTGGGAGCAGGAGACTTTCCTGGTTCACCAGTTCAGGGGGAGAAACCAAAGAAGCCCCAATACAAGAAGAAAGAAAAGGTGATAAAGCCCGCAGAGAAACGAGCAAGAGAGATTGAATCGTTGATAGCAGGAAAGAAGTTGCCACCGAAATCACCAGTTGCTGCTCCAGCCTCAAAGAAGTAGAAAACCACAACTACTTCCAGTACTGAACAAGAAGATGATATACCTGTTGACGCATTTAATGAAGCATTGGATAATGTACTGAAGAAGATGAAGAAGGGTAAACTGCCTGAGGTTGCTGAAGTTTCTACTCGAAAGGTTACAGTGGATAGTGATGTGATGAACACTGTTAACCGGAAACTTGCTAAGATGATGAATATCATAAACAAGCAGCAGACAGAGATTGACCAATTGAGAAAGAATGATTCTAAGATGTTGGATGTAGTGGTTACATCACATGAGAATAATGAAGAATTGAAAAAGAAGATTAAATGGTTGCAGAAGGATAATAAGAAACTGTTAAAACATGAGCAAAGGAACACCAAAAGGATTATAGCTTTGAAGGGAGAAAATAAGAAGCTGAATGAGAGTAATAAAAACATGGATAATCTGATTAAAGATTTATACTCTCGAGCTCCTCAACTGAAAGAAGGTGAAGAGGATAAAGATCTAAACAAGGAGCAAGTTGATTTCGAACTGTCTGATGATGATGAGGAGGATGATGAAGATCTTGATGAGGATGCTGGTAAGGCTCCTAAAAAGAAGAAGGATGATGGAGATGATGATAGTTCGAATGATGGATCTGGTGATGATAGCAGCTCAGCATTTGATGATGATGATGATGATAATGATGATGATGATACAGACAAATATAAGTATGAGAAAAGGGAATCTGGAAAAGGAGGAGAATCTAGTTCTAAAGCTCCTAGAGGATTAGTTGATGATGATTCGATCTTCTGGAATGAAAAGCTGAAGTCTATGTCTGAAGATGATAAACAGATGTATCGCCAGATGCTTACTGATTGGGTCTGGACGATTAACATGACCAGCAGATTTTCTGAGATCTTTGAATCTTGTGACAGGGTGCTTGAATTAGAGTATAATGATCCAGATTTGGAAGATGGTGAAGTTTCGGCGGCGATGACAAAAGAGATTTTTGAAGGATTAGCGAAGCAGGTTGGGAAAACGTTAGAAGAACTATTGGCTGATAACCAGATTCCTAATCTACCTGAGAAGGAAGCTGGAAATCATTCTGATGATCGTGACGTACCTATGTTCGAGGATATTGAAGTTGAAAATGTCACCAGTGAAGAGTATCCAGAATATTTTAAGAAAGATAAGGATTCTGGATTTCTGCATTCAATGATGAACTATTGAATCAAGCCGAGAAACTTGCAAAAGAGAAGGGTGATAAATTTGTTGATGAAGTGTTCAAAGGGCATGACAAACCGCATATCATACAATCCGATAGTTTGAAAGGGTTACTGAGGGAACTAAAAGAGAAATAGGCCAATCGTCCGAAAGCAGAGATTCAGGGTAGCTTTTATAAACTTCACAACGAAATGTTTAAAGGAAGGGCGTTGGGTTGGAAGTTTATTAAGCAGTTGAAGTGTGTTGCAGTGAAGTGGGAGAAGGGGATACTCTACTTTGATAGATTTCATGATTTGAAGACTCTTCCATACTGGGCTATTCGTGATATTTGTCAACACAAGTTGACTAGAACGACAAATGATCAGATTGCCTACTTTGCTGATAAGATGGCTAGAGAAAGCAGGACGAAGTGGAATCTTTTTGCTCCTTAGTATCCAAAGCGAATTGTTAACATGAAAAACATTGATGATATAACCGGTTTGCCCAAGGTGACTCTAAAGTACAAACCACCAAAAGTGTTGAGACATATTCCATTGTTGCAGATTCCTCAACATTTTGCAAAAGACTTTATCTGGTGGTCCTACGATTGGAAGATTGCAGAAGCTGTGATAGTTTTGAAGGATGGTGACAAGAGTTTCAAGAAAATACACATTTTTGATCCCATGTGGTTGGTGAATTGTTCACATGTGGACATCATTATGTTGCATTACAATCCCATTTTCAGCGATGTGAAGGATGCTGAACAAGCTAGTAAACACCAGCGTGTGGTATTTTTGTGTTTTGCTCATGACATTAATGCCGGATGCGACTATGATAAGAAGCTTGGCAAGTTTGTTAAAGTTCAAGAGGTTCTTGAAGCGAAGAAGAAAAAGTCGAAGCAAGTATTTGAGAAAGTGATGACGTTGGAAGAGAAGAAACTACTGCGCATCAAGTTGATGAACAAGAGAATGGATGAAGAACGAAGGCTTAAACAATCCAAGCAATAGTCGAGGGGGAGTTTGTAGATGCATTATTGTGCGACTAATGCTTTGGATTTACATAAACATATGTTTTGGTGATTGTCGAATGGGCGAAGGAAAGAATCTGTGGGCGAATGAAGTTTTTGGTTGGTGCGAAGAAGTGAAAACATACGAAGGAGAGACAAAGGAGTGCGAATGTAGATTTATTGTTATGTCTTGCTTGGTTCGCACGATGTGTTTGGGCGAACCTGCACATTCGACCATGTAATATGGGCGAATGTGCAGGTTAAGCCATTTTTGAAAGTTAGTAGTTGTTCATTTTATTCCCTCCTGTTTTGTGTCTCTCCCTAGTGTTTTGTCAACTTATTTTCACGTCATATCTGATTTTAATCTTTATTAAAACGTGTAATTTGAGTTGATTATTAATGAGAAAAACCTTTGAAAGATGATTTCTGTGTTTTGATTGTTTGATTATCATAATTGTGATTGAATCAGGGATTCCGCACCTGAATCAAACATGTTTGATCAATCTCTTTGCAGATTTGACGATCCTAAGCGCATACATAGAGTACAAGTCTTTTATCAGATTATCCATACTCTTGTTATTTGCTTTCAGCTTCTTGTTCTCCTCTTTTATAGCAATATACCTTCTGTTGTTTCTCTGCTCATGTTTCAATAACTTCCTGTTTTCATTCTGAAGTTGTTTAATCTTAACATCCAGAGCTTCATGATTCTCATGTGATGATTCAACAACATCTAACATCTTTCTGTCATTGCTTTTCAACTGTTCAATCTCTGCTTGTTGCTGATTAATAATCTTCATCTTGTCAGCAAACTTCTGGTTAACTGCAGTCATCACATCACTGTCTACAGTAACCATAGGTGTTGAAGCTTCAGCAACAGGAATCTTCCCTTTCTTTAACTTCTTCAACACTCTATCCAATGCATCATTGAATTCATCAGTTGGCAATTCAGTTTGTTTAGCAGCAGATGATGTCTTTTGTTTCTTTGTTGCTGGGGATGTGATGGGTGATTTGGAACTAGATGCTGCAGGCAATTTCTTTCCAGTAATCAAACTCTCTATATCTCTAGCTCTTTTCTCCATCGGCTTCTCCACTTTCTCTTTCTTCTTATTCAATGGTTTCTTCTGTTTCTCACCTGTCTTTGGCGATCCTACAAAATCTTCGGATCCCAATCCCAAACCTTCATCTGTCTCATCCAATGCAATAGGACTTTTTGTCCTTTGCTATTCCACAAACTTATAAAGATTCTCAGACTGACCAGCCACAGTGGCCTTGGGCGTGGTGCTCTTTACAGTCTCATTCTCCGAATCCCATCTCTCATCTTCTAGTGTCTCTTCAGAATCATCAGACAGTTCATCAACCAGATGTAAACTCTTCTTGGCTACACTCTTCTTCCTTCTCGAAACCTTCTTCTGAGCGGGTTCAGTATCATCCTGTTTCTCTTTACCTTTCCCTGTCTTTGCACCAACATTCACAACTTGACGCTTTCTCTTTACAACAGGATCAACTGGGCATAAAGGATTGTCTTCATCTGAATCACTATTATCATGTCTAACCTTGTTCTTTCCTGGATCTACATACCCTGGGTTGATCAGATGACTAAACAGATTCTTGTGAGGTGGTCTCTCATTCAACGGCACACCCTTTCATTCTAACAAGGGTGTTCAGGTTCATGTGACCCTGTACAACAATCTGGGTAGGATCTCTTCTCAACTTCTTATGCTTCTCATCAAGTATCATCTGTATGAATCTCGGATAAAGTAGAAACTTCTTGTTCTTTAAGCCTCTGAGTGGTTCTAGCATGTGTTCAAAATGAGAGCAACCATCAAAGAACTAATGCTCTTTCTCATAACATCATACCCTCCACTCACTGATCCAAATACATGCAACATGATGTGAGCGAGATACTTGAACTGACGGCATAGCTTCCCTTTATGTAACGAACCATCAGTTATCGGTCCATTGTACTTCATTCGTAGGAAGCACTTTCTCTGTTCAATCCACGATAGTTCTCTTTGATCTGTCTTCTTTTCATCATGCAACTTCAGTGCCTCTCTGATGTCATCTTCTGAAATGATCACGAGCTCCCCCTGAATCGTACTTACCACTGCAGATTTATTGTTCCAGTAGTCCATTCTGGCATTCTTCCAGAACTCATGTTGATGGTATTTATAAATGATGGCGGGGGTAGCAAGGGAAAAAATCACACGGCTTCTTTTCAAGAAATCTACAATGCCGGTGAACTCTTGATGTTTCTCCAAATCTCCCATAAACGCACAACAGTTGTGCGCCGGTTCAAATGGTAATTCTTCCATCTGTTCCTTTCCAGTTGCCTGTTTAGAAGATCCAGCGGGAACATCAGCACTTTCCTGTTTAGACATTATTAAACTGCAAAACAAATCAAGAAAACACGTTAAAAACGGACAAAATAAACAAAACTTGAAATTTTTGATTTTCAGATTCTACATTCGACCGTTCGAGGGTACGAATGTGAAAACAGAGGTTCGAATGTGGGATTAAATGTTCGAATGTGAAAAACAGTAGGTAAAAGTGTACATTCGACCATTTATTTCCACTTTCGACCGTTTGATCATCTACATTCGCCCCAAAAGTCACATTAGACCGTTTGAATTTGGGCGAAGGAGACTGTTCATCTTCTTCAATGTCAAATTTTGATTTGGTTCGTTTTATCATGCCATTTTGATTCGAATACCCTCTAATATGACCGATTAATCATTCCCAATCAACAATTTCAATTGTTATCCATTGATTATGTGTTTTCTAATAAAAACTAGGGTTCGATGGTTTTAAAACATCAATTGACCAATCTGATTAGATTTAAACCAATCTGATACCACTTTCTATGCGAGTAGGATCGTCTAAACAACGAAGATAATGATCAAACAAGTTCAATTCAGGTGCGGAATCCCTGAATTTATCACAAAATGATAATAAAACTAGCAAACACAGAAATCATCATTAACATAATCATTTCATTCATAATCATAATCATTTACACGTCAAAATGTTGTTAATAATGATAAAACACTGTTACAGACTCAAAAGATAACCCTAGGGAGAACACATTCAAACAGTTATATTCAAACAGTTGATTCGACCTTATATAGGCCTGCACATTTGCCCAATGACTTGGTCGAATATGCAGGTTCGACCGTTTAAGGTGGGCGAACCAAGACACTATAATCTACAAAATCTTCCTTCGACCTCCCATGTGCACCTTCGACCATTCTGATCTACCTTCGACCATTCTTTATTCCACGTTTGACCATTCGACATTAAACAAAACATTTGTAATTCGCAATCCTATAGCATTACTCGCAATATATGCATCTACATCCCAGTCCAGTCAAAACCTTCATCCTTTTGTATCACCAAAGCCTGATTTTGGTTTTTGGGTTGTTGTTGGCTATTTGGTGTTGAGATTGGAATAATGGTTGTGGTTGGGTTATGTGGTGTTTGAGTTTGAGTTTGGTTGGATGTAGTTGTTTGTCTAGTAATGTTATTTGATGAGGTGTTATGTCGGTTTTTGTAACTGTTTTGTGGTTGGTAGTTATTGTTGTTTTGGTTTTGATAGGTTACTTGGTTCTGTGATTGACGATTTTAGTAATTTGAGTTAAAAGGATTTCTATTACCTTGTTGAGCTAGCTGAGTGCAGTCCCTCTTGAAATGACCTTTACCACCACAATTAAAACAAGGAACTTTGGCTTTGTTAAGGCCATATGTGGTGTTAGGTGATGTTGCTAAATCAGTCCTACCAGTCTTCTCAATAAACTCAGGTGCCCTTCTCATTACACTGGCCAACGCCCACTGAATATCAATAAGCTCCATCTTCTCCTTATCAATCTGTACATAATCTTCATTAGTCAGACAGTTGTTTCCAATCTGACTTGCCACCAGTCGATTATAAGATGCAACCATTGCTGAAACCAACGCAATGTGTTGCTGAGCAACTTCAATAGTTACATTATCCATGTTGGAAGTTTCCAACACAATAGGACTTTGGCTAGAAGAAGCTTGTGATGTGTTAGGAACATAAGGTTGTTGTTGAGATGTATTGGATGAATAACAAGCAGTGTACATTTGAGGTTGGGGTTGTGGTGTAATGTAAGAATTTGTGGTGTAGTTTGGTGGATAAGTTGATGTTTGTGCAAGATAGTTAATTGGTTATCTGGGTGGTTCAATAACACTCGACACACAAGCTATATGTGGCGCAACATTACATGCCACACTTGAACTATTCACAGAAGTAGATGAAGAGGCATGATACAATTCCGGATTTTGTGGGAATTGTGATCTGCTGGCTTTCCACTTCTCCTCCAACTCCTTGTTCTCTAACTTCTGAATCAGCTCATTGATAGTCTAATATTGGTATGCATCTTTCTCTTTCAGAACCTCAATGTGTTGATTCGAATATGGTGGTAGGAATCAATTCATTCAAAGTCTCATTTCCCACATAGCTAAAATTCTTAAATTCTTTCCTCAATTCTTCCATTCTCAACTTTCTAGTATTCGCATTACCATCATGACGATTCTTCAACATATCCCAAAGCTGTTTGGAAGTAGTACAAGATCCAAACTGATGTAGCAGATCAGTGTTGATAGCTTGAGATAGTTGGGAGACGCCTTCTTCTCCACTGCAAACTTTTTCTTTTCATTCTCAGCTAAACTCTCAAGCGGAATTGGTTCCCATGTATTCTCCAAAACCGGTGCAACATATCCCTTAGCAATCATCTGCCATGCCTTTGTGCCTTCCAATCCCAGTACTTCCAAGTGAATCTTGAACTTTTTGTGCCATTGATTGTAATCCACCATCTCCATCAGCTTTGGTGGACGGTTTCCACTACCTGAAGACAAATCATTTATTAGTGTAGAAATAGCATTAGAAGATTAAGTGTGTACCGCTGCTGCTGCAACTCCCCTATAATCATTCATGGGTTGCTGTGGAGGTTGAGCAACAGTCTGTGGAATCGAACTAGTCATCGCAAGGTAATTGATCGGCTGAGATGGTTGAGTATTCGTATTTTCTTTAGCTACAGCCCAAGTATCCATGGTAACGTGTTGTTGCTGTGTAGTATTAGGTCTAGGTGTTGTTGGAAATCCCCACATATCGTCAATGAAGTCGAAATGCGAAACACTTAGAAAAATTATCAATCAGACTCTACGTTCGACCCTTTTCAGTAATCGTGGGATCGAATGTGAAAAAGTTCTAGGTTCGACCCTTAAATCTGACTCAAATGTAGAAAATGAAATACACAAACTCACTTTCGACCGTCTAAAACCCACGTTCGACCTCCCGTAAGGTCGAATGTACCAATATAACTCACATAGCTTCTAGTTTCAACCTAAAATACTCACTTTCGACCTGAAAATCCTAGGTCCGACCCTAGAAAACTACACGTTCGACCATTCTCTACTAGGTTCGACCTGACCCATTTGAAAAACGATTATTGTTTGAAAATAAGTTATTTTGATCCAAATTTTTCAAAGGTTGATGAATTTTGATGATGTTTTACAGGTTTTGCTTCGGAATTGATTTGGAACAATTTTAATGAAGAAAATTCTTGATTTTATCCGTAAAATCTAGTCCAAATCAATCAATTTTCAACAAAACTCGGAATTGATTTGGAACAATGTTTTTTTGATGAAAATTGATTGATTCGGACTAGTTTTCATGGATAAAATCTATAATTCTCTTTATTAAACTTGTTCCAAATCAATTCCGAAGCGCAAAACCTGCAAAACATCATCAAAATTCATCAACTTTTGAAAAATTGAGGTCAAATTAACTGATATTTAAAGAATAATCGTTTTTCAAATGAACAAGGTCGAACCTAGGAGAGAAAGGTCGAACGTGTGAGTTTTAGGCCGAATCTGAGATTTTTAGGTCGAACGTAAGTATTTTATAGGTCGAATCTAGAAATTGAGAGTGTGTTGTTGTACATTCGAGCTTACGTGAGGTCGAAAGTGAGATTATTTTGGTCAAAAGTGAGATTGTTTGTTATATTCTACATTCGGGTCATCAGAAAGGGTCAAACCTGGAACATTTCCACCTTCGAACCCACGTTTACTGAAAAAGGGGCGAATGTAGAATCTGATAAAAAAATTATTCCTATGTTGATTGCCATCTGTTGACTGAATTGTCATGTTATGAGATTAATATTCCTAGGTTCGACCTCAGAAAACTACACATTCCACCATTCTCACCTAGGTTCGACCCTATTCATTTGAAAAAATGGTTATTCTTTGAAAATCAGTTATTTTGAGCCCAATATTTCAAAAGTTGATGAATTTTGATAATGTTTTGCAGGTTTTGCTTCGGAATTGATTTGGAACAACTTTAATGAAGAGAATTTTTGATTTTATCCGTAAAATCTAGTCCGAATCAATCAATTATCAACAAAACTCATTGTTCATTCAAAACAGAAAATTTTTGATCAATTTTGGGTCCAAATCAGTTCAAAAACTATCAATTTGTAGTTGTATGGTCCGTATAGGCTCTGATACCACTTTGTGGAGGATCGATTTGACAAAAACAAGTTAAATGATCATACAAGTCTACTAATCTAGGTGCGGAATCCCTAGATCAGTTACAATATGATAGTTATCGAATCAAAACACGCAATTCACCTTTTCAATTTCCATTTCATTAATAAACATTTGATATAAAGCTTTACAATTGTGTTTACAATGAAATTTATAAGTTTCAGACTTTTTTAAAACACCTAGAGAGAATTCAGATCGAACACAGACACAAATGACCAAAAAGTTAACTTGAAAATGAAAATCAAACTATATATAGGCCTGCACATTCGCCCCCCTAATAGGGACGAATGTGCAGGTTCGACCCATAAAAGGTTCGAACAAACACATAAGCTTCTATCTTCCACATTCGTCTGAATTCCTCCACCTTCGACCTTCACAATCCACATTCGACCTTCTATATTACACCTTCCCCCATACGACATTGACAAAACAACTTTTAGTCTAAAATCCAATGTATGAGCTAAAGGATCGACAAATCTACAAAGACATGATCAAACAAGTTTGATTTAGGTGCGGAAACCCTAAACCAATCACAAAATGATAATAAATCAGATCAAAACAAACAAATCATCATTCAAAGCTTTTCTCATTAATATACAACTCAATTACACGTTAATATGATCAAAAAATGAAAGACACTACGTGAATTAAGTTTAACAAAACACTTGAGAGAGACACTGAAAATGGAGGGAATAATAATGACTGAACTAACTTTCAACAATCAGCTTGACCTATTTATAGGCCAGCACATTCGCCCACCACGTAGGTGCGAATGTGCACATTCGACCAAACAGACTGGTCGAATGAAGCAATATATAACAAAGTAAATCTTCCTTCGCCTCCTGTCTCTCCTTCGTATAAATCTATTCTTTTGTTCATCAGCTTGATCCTCAAAAGTTTCTTTTCTTCTAACGTCATCACCTTCTCAAACACTTGCTTCGGCCTTTTCTTTTTCGCTTCAGGAACCTCTTGAGCCTTAACAAACTTGCCGAGCTTCTTGTCATAGTCGCATCCGGCGTTGATATCATGAGCAAAACACAAAAATACCACTCGCTGGTATTTACTAGCTTGTTCAGCATCATTAACATCACAGAAAATAGGATTGTAATACAACATTATAATATCCTCATGTGAGCAATTCACTAACCATATGGGATCAAAAATGTGTATTTTCTTGAAACTCTTATCTCCATCCTCCAGAACAATCACAGCTTCTGCAATCTTTCAATCATAGTACCACCAAATAAAGTCTTTAGCAAAATGTTGAGGAATCTGCAGCAATGGAATGTGCCTCAACATTTTTGGTGGTTTGTACTTTAAAGTCACTTTGGGCAAACCAGTAATATCATCAATAGTCTTCTTGTGAACAATCCTTTTTGGTTATTGAGGTTCACAGAGATTCCACTTCGTCCTGCTCTCTCTAGCCATCTTTTCAGCAAAGTAAGCAATCTGATCATTTGTCGTTCCAGTCATCTTGTGTCGACAAATATCACGAATTGCCCAATATGTGAGAGTCTTCAAATAATGGAATCTATCAAAGTATAGGATCCCCTTCTCCCACTTCACTGCCGCACACTTCAGTTGCTTTATAAATTTCCATCCCAACGCTTTTCCTTTGAACATGTCGTTGTGGAATTTATAAAACCTACCCTGAATCTCAGGTTTAGGACGATTAGCCTCTTTCTCTTTTAATTCCCTCAATAACTCTTTCAAGCCACCGGATTATCTGATATACGGTTTCTCTTGCCCTCTGAACACTTCATCAACAAACATATCACTCTTCTCTTTTGCACGTCTCTCGGCTTCCTTTAACAATTCATCAGTGAACGCAGTAAATCCAGAATTCTTGTCTCTTTTGAAATATTCTGGATACTCTTCACTTGTCACATCTTCAACTTCTATATCTTCGAAACCAGGTATATCACGATCATCAGAATGATCTCCAGCTTCCTTTTCAGTTAGGTCAGGAATCTGGTTATCAGCTAACAATTCTTCAACCGTTTTTCCAACCTGTTTCGCCAAACCTTCAAAGATCTCTTTTGCCATCGCGCCGAGATTTCACCATCTTCCAAATCTGGATCATTGTATTCTAATTCAAACACCATGTCACGAGATTCAAAGATCTCAGAGAATCTGCTGGTCATGTCAATCGTCCAGACTCGATCAGTCAGCATCTGGCGATACAGTTGTTTATCTTCTTCTGACATAGACTTCAGCTTTTCGTTCCAGAAGATCGTATCATCATCTACTGATCCTCCAGGGGCTTTAGAACTAGCTTCTCCTCCTTTTCCAGATTCTCTCTTCTCATACTTATATCTGTCAGTATCATCATCATCATTGTCATCATCATCATCAGATGCAGAGCTATTATCCTCACCAAATCCATCATTTGAACCATCATCATCATCATCATCATCCTTCTTCTTTTTAGGAGCTTTACCTGCATCTTCATCAAGATCTTCATCATCATCTGACAGTTCAAAATCAACTTGCTCCTCTTCTAACTCTTTATCTTCTTCACCTTCTTTCAGCTAAGGAGCTCGAGAGTATAAATCTTTGATCAGATTATCCATGTTTTTGTTACTCTCTTTCAGTTTCTTGTTTTCTCCTTTCAAGGCTATAATCCGTCTGGTGTTTCTCTGCTCATGTTTCAACAGCTTCTTATTATCCTTCTGCAACTTTTTGATCTTCTTTTTCAAATTCTCATTATTCTCATGAGAGGTGACAACTACATCAAGCATCTTTGAGTCGTTTTGTCTTAATTAGGCAATCTCAGTCTGCTGCTTGTTTATCAAATTCATCATTTCAGCAAGTCTCCGGTTAACAGTATCCATCACATCACTATCAACTGTAACCTTTTTGGTGGAAACTTCAGCAACCTTTGGCAGTTTACCCTTCTTTATCTTCTTCAGTACGTTATCTAATGCTTCATTGAATGCATCAACAGGTATATCAGCTTCCTGTTCAGTACCTGAAGTTGTAGTGGTTTTCTGCTTCTTTGAGGCTGGAGCAGCAACTGGGGATTTTGAGCTAGAAGCAGGTGGTAACTTCTTTCCTGCTATCAATGTTTCAATCTCTCTAGCTCTCTTTTCTGCAGGTCTCACAACCTTTTCTTTCTTCTTATACTGGGGCTTCTTTGGTTTCTCCCCCTGAACTGGCTAACCAGGAAAGTCTCCTGCTCCCAGACCTAAACCCTCATCCTCTTCGTCCAATCGAATAGGGCTCTTTATTCTCTGTTCCTCTACAGATCTGTTCAAACTGACAGACTCACCAGCCACAGTGGCCTTGGGCGTGGTAGTCTTCAACGTTTCAGTCTCAGAATCCCAGTGTTCATCTTCCTGCGTCTCTTCAGAATCAATCGACGCCTCATCAACAATGTGCAATCCTTTCTTAGCCATTGTTTTATTTCTTCTCGGTGCACTTTTCTTCTTAGCAGGCTCAGGAACAACATCTATCCTGATTTCTTTCTCTTTTCCCTTTCCACTTTTTGCTCCCACATTAACAACATGTCGCTTACGCTTTGCATCTGGATCAACAGGATGTATTGGATTGTCTTGATCTGAATCACTGTTAGCATGTCTCACTAGACCTTCACCTGGATCCTCATAGTCAATTCTTGCCAAATGTCCAAATAAACGTCTAACAGGTGGACGTTCATTCACTGACAAGCCTTTATAAGCTTTCATTCTGGCCATTGTATTGATTGACATATGTTCTTGAACTACAATGTGTTTCGGATCCCTCTTCAACTCTTTGTATTTTTGATCAAAAACCATCTGGAGGAATCTAGGATACAGCAAAAACTTCAAATTCCTCGTGCCATTGACAGGTTCCAACAAATGTTCCATCAGCATTCCTGATACATTGAACGGTTTGTTCAATATCAATGCTACCATCATCGAGCTAATACTCTTTTGCATCAAATCATATCCTCCAGCAGCTGAACCAAAGACGTGAATCAAAACATGTGCCAAGTATTTGAGTTGTGGACACCGCTTTCCCTTGTGCAACGAGCCATCAGTAATCGGCCCATTGTATTTCATCCTTAGAAAGCACTTTCTTTGTTCCATAAAGCTAAGCTCTCTGGGATCAGTCTTTTCATCTTGAAGATTCAAGGCTTCTCTGATATCTTTCTCTGAAACGATAACCAACTTACCTTGTATCTTGCTCACCAAAGACGATTCGCGTTCCCAGAAATCCATCTTTGCTTCAGTCCAAAATTCTTGTATCATGTCTCGGTAGATAATGGCAGGTGTAGCAATTGCGTCTATCACCCTACTTCTTTTCAGAAACTCTATGATCTCTATGAACTCTGTATGCTTCTTAACTTCTCCAAGATACGCACAACAGTTATGCGCATATTCAAATGGTAAAAGCTCTTCAGTTACTTTCTTGGCAGGCTGTGAAGATGATCCTGCTTGTTCAGTAGGCTTCTCCTGTTCAGACATGATTCAATCTGCAAAACAAAACAATGAAACATGTTAAAAATTGACAAAATATTCAAAGTTTGAAAATTTGGTATTTTAACTTCTCATTCGCCCATACGAAGGTGCGAATGAGAGATTATTGGTGCGAATGTGAAATTTTAAAGGTACGAATGTGAAAATTTATAAACAAAAGTTTCATTCGACCGTTTTAACTTCATTCGCCCAGACAAACATCTCCTTCGCCCAAATTATGCTCCTTCGACCATTCGAAATGGGCGAAAGAAACTGTCTGCAAATTTAAATTTTCAATTTTGAGAATTAGTTGATTTTCACTTGTTATTTTGATTCATTAAGCAAGTAATATCACCGATTAAAGTTTCCAAACCAACAATTTTATCAATCATTCATTATATCAGTGTTTTCTACTTAAAACTAGGGTTCGAATGAAAATGATGATCAAATAATCAAACTGTTGTATTAGAATCCTTAGTTTTTGGATTTTCTCCCCCTAAAACACTGATAGAATGATTCCTAATCAACAATTTGAACAATGAACATGGTTTATAGCAGATTTAAATGTCTAGGGCTCGAATCAGAAAAGTATTGATTAATCCTTGAAAATGAGGTGTTAACCTGTAAAAAGCAGTGCAAAATGATCAGTAATCAAAGACGAACACAATGGTATATGGCAAAACAACAGGGCAACAAGTGGACTTTAATTCAGAAATTTTGAAAAAAATTTGTATGGATTCGAATGAAGCCAGAAATTGAAGAGTGGCATCCTGAGGATGGCAAGTCACATCCTAAGAATAACACTGAACAGACTGATGATAAGATAGTGCACCCTAAGGATAACACTGTTCTAACTACTCAGGTTCATGACAATTCAACCTGGATGACTCCTATAATAAAATATTTACAAGAGGATGTCATCCCTGATGGAGAAAATGCAAAAGCTTTCCGGAAGAAGGTATCAAAATTTACTATCATAGACAATATTATGTATAGAAAATCTCTTGGAGGTCCATATTTGAGATGTCTCAACAAGGAAGAAGCAAATGAAGTTCTTAAAGACATCCATGAAGTATATTGTTGAAACCATACAGGAGGAAGATCTCTTTACTCGAAAACACTAAGGACATGATACTATTGGCAAACCATGAAGAAGGATGCATGTCATATTCTCAAAGTGTGACCCATGTCAAAGGCATAGAAACATCCTCCACCAGCCTGCTGAACCATTACATCCTATTATTTCACCATGGCCTTTCATAAAATGGGGGATGGATATAGTAGGAAAACTGTCCATAGCTCCTGGTGGAAAGGTGTTCATGTTGGTAATGACTGATTACTTCTCAAAATGGATCGAAGCTGAAGCATTCATACAAGTCAAGGACAAAGAAGTGGTTTCATTCATCAAGAGGAACATTCTAACAAGATTTGGAGTGCCAGCTGAAATCATTTGTGGCAACGGTTCTCAATTCATCAGCAAAAAGACGATTGAATTTTGTGAAAGCTGGGGGGTCAAGATGATAACTTCAATACCAGTCCATCCTCAGGCTAATGGACAACCAGAATCCTCAAAGAAAATCATTATCAACAATTTTAAAAAAGAAGCTTGGGGAAAAGAAAGAGAAATAGGCAGAAGAACTTCCATTTATACTTTGGGCTGATAGGACTACCTCCAAGAATGCAACGGGTCAAACACCCTTCTCCTTGGTCTTTGGAACCGAAGCAATGCTACCAACAAAGATGGTCATGCCTACAGCCAGGACATCTTTAGGATGCAACTACCAACTCGGATGCTGCTAAATTAAGGATGGCAGCTCATCAACAAAGGATTGCTAAACAAACAACAAAAATATAAGGATAAGGAGATTTGGTACTAATGAAAGCCTTCCAAAATACAACAAAACCAAGTGATGGCAAGCTAGCTCCTAAATGGGAAGGACCATACTTAATAGATTCCGAAGCTGGCAAAGGAGCATATTGGCTATCGACAATGGAAGGAAAAATTCTACAAAGAGCATGGAACACAATTCATTTGGAATATTACCACGTATAAGGTTGCATGTGACTGATCTTTCTGGAAGAGAAACCATGGTTCGGATTACAGGTAGGATGAAGGTGAAGGCTGACAGAGATGAACATCTCCATATGTAAGTACTTATTCTTAACCTACTTCGATTATTTATATTTTTACTAAACATGGTCTAGAAATAGTCCATCCTGAGAATCTTGCAGTTCCATCCTGGAGATGGAACGCTTTGAAGACTAGAGGGCTGGCCACCATTGTAACATTACGCATTTAAACTTGTACGTTACACGATCATCATTAATAAAACGTCAAGTTCTAGTATTTTGTTCGCATTTAATTATTTTGTCGCATTCTTGAAACCCTAATACTATATATATTATAAATATAATATGGATAGGTCTTGAATAATTATCAAAAAATAAAACGCTTGGGCCGGGAATCGAACCCGCGCCCAAGACCGGCCCAACACCACACAACACACTAACCATCTGGGCTGGCCTTCTTATCTGATTCAATCCAGGCACAATATAATTATATCACTTGTTTGATTCGTCACAGTTGACTTGGAAAGTCAACTGTGACACACGACATACCATAATCAACCATCTTAACTCGTGATTTGCATATTATTGGCAACTATACACGATTATCGGCCACCAGTGACTCATCAACACGCTATACCATTGAATGCTTGGTCAACACATTCCATTTCATCGATCCATTGCTTAGCACTATAAACTGGACATTCTCGAGCCTTCACAACTCGCCAATACTCCTCTCTTAACCTCCAATCTTCTTAATTATAATCTGTTCATTCTCCACGATCGGGTTTTTGACTTATTGAGTTGACCGATCAATCGAGCTCGAGACAACTTCGTAAGTATAATGTTTTCTGTGGGTTATGTTCATCGGCATCCACACATCAATAGCCTTATGATTAATTGGGCTATTGATGTGTGAATCAAAGTATTGCAGAATCTAGGGTTTCGAATGTTTAAATTGGGGATAAACTCGTTTCAGCATCGCGTATTTATTTTAATTAAAACAGAAACAATCACAACCACTGGTCTGGACCAAGTGGTTGTGACTGTTGCTTGCCTCCTGAGCCACCCGGGTTCGAGTCCCGGCAGTGGCGTCCCTTTTGCTTCTTTTCCATTTTTTTTAACAAATAAATATATATATTACATATAATCTTATAAATTCGTTTTTAATTATTAAAACCCTTTTATAAATTCTAAAAAAAATTATTTTTAACAAATCTGATGTAAAAGTTTTACCCACAATTTTTAGTTTTCTGAAATTCATTTATTTAATATTTATAATAATTAAATCAATTTTATGCTATTATATTTATAAAAATCCATTAAAATATCAAAACAATTTTATAAATTTCCACAAAAATTATCCTGAGTTTGTACAATGATAAACTTTACTAAAATGATTTTTAATTCTGAAAAATCATTTATTTTATATTTTTAATCAATTTTTGTAAAGTTTTAATCATAATTAAATCATAATAAATTCAATTTTTAATATTTTTGCACCAAAATTTTATACAATTTAT
This sequence comes from Ambrosia trifida, assembly GCA_028751855.1. Classification (NCBI taxonomy): domain Eukaryota; kingdom Viridiplantae; phylum Streptophyta; class Magnoliopsida; order Asterales; family Asteraceae; genus Ambrosia; species Ambrosia trifida. Next base: position 72,722,600 of record CM054131.1, on the reverse strand, counting down.
TTCTGAATATTTAGAATAGAAATATAAATTTTAAAATAATAATTCTTTAATTTTAGTATTTTTAAATATTAAAGTTAAATTTTGGCAATTTGTAATAAATAGCTTTAATAATCTATTTTAAAGAAAATAATTTTATAAAAATTATTTTTATACTTCAAACACATTATTGTGAACATCCTAAATTCAAACTTTATAAAAAGACTTTCATTTATTTAATTATCAAATTTCCCTTTATTTATTTAAACATTTTATTATAAATTCAACAATTGGATATCCCCAAATCGAAACCCTAGAATATACTTGTAGACTAGATAGACTTAGACTTATTTGTTGCCTTATACATAGGGTAATACTTGGCAATCTATTGGGCTACACTCATACTATTCCTCAATACCTAATACTATACCAAGGTGAGTTTACGTAACCATGTTTATGCGATTCTTTATACTTGCAACATTTTATTTAAGCAATTCAACATGCATGTCTAGTTGTAAACTTTATTGCCTCATGAATTAGTCAACAACAGTTTCAACGAGTTTCAACGAGTTTCAACATTAAATAATCATTAACTATGGCCAAGCCGGCGATACACAATAATAGATCTATTGGATTGACAATCCCACCCGGATACGTGTACCTCCTACATAGGTAGCGTGGGTGATTGTTATCATTCCAACATATTACTAAGGTGAACCGTAGATGACGGGATGGACCTAAACTAGTCGGAGGTTTGATTATGTCGATTCAACATATTATGCTATTTCATGTAGACTTAAACTTACGATAGACATATGAATTGCTAAACTTTTATACTTAAACAATTTGCTTAACATGGATTATGTATTGTCACCAACTTCTAGTTGACCCCCCCCCCCCCCATTTTTACAACTCAACGGGAAATAATGATGCATGAAGACTAGAGTATTTTATGAAGACAATAAGAAGTCTATGCTTGCTTGATTCTTTGTGATGTATTAGATTTCCACTTTTAAAACTCATTTTGTATTTCTATTTTTGAATATTTGCAAATTAAATTTATTTCAATTAAAATTTGGATTACCATGTGCTACTGTATACTCATTCTTACGTGACACCTCGATGTTTCCGCCATCGGTTGGTGTGACACCCGGCAAATTCTGATTAACAACGTTGTCTAGATTAAAGTCTACCTTAGCGAGTCATGCGTATATTATACTTAACGGGAATAGTTGAGTCATGTTACAGTTCGGGAACTGTTAGTTTGGTATAGAGAATCATTAGATGTTAGTCTAAAGGCTCATTAGATGTCAGTCCTTAACCAAGTGTACAAAGGGTGCTAGAATCGTCAGAGCACAGGGAATATACAAGTCTCGAGTCCCGGGAATTGGTGAACGAGTGTGAATGTGTTTGTTTGCAAGTATTATGTGTTTACAATCATTATGTGACTTGTCGGTATGTGAAAATGTGTTAACATATGTTAAAACGGGGTTTAACGCGCAAAATACACGGAACCAACCCCTATAGGCGAATAGGGGGTCCTAATCGCCTATAGGGGGGGCGAATAGGAGGATCAGAAGGACGAATAGGCCCTATTCGCCTATACTGGGGGCGAATAGGATCCCTATTCGCCTGATAATGCTGTGTAATCGCCTATAACGTGCTCGACGACTAAAAACGCCTATAAATACAATACTTGACCTACTAAACATCATATTATTAACCCTAGTCGTCCCATAACCCGCCCCAACACACACACAACCACTGGAACGTGATTTTGGATCAAAACACAAGGTTTCAAGCTTATTTCATCAATCTATCACAATCTAAGGTGTGATTTTCATCCATGCAATCTTTACTCACGTTTATATTAAATCCCTAACGGTCCAGACCTGTTTTAAAACGAATAAGCTTTCTGAAAATCGCAAATGAGTATTGTTAATTGGATTTTAAATAGCATGCATGATGTATGTGGGTTTTCAATGAAAAGCTAGGGTTTTTATGATTCAAGATGGATGATTAACATGTTATTAAGTTAGATTCAGAATAATAATGATGACATGATGATGAAATCTGAGTAATTGTTCATTAGGGTTAGGGTTATGCATGTTAATATGATGATTCATGCTATATGTGTTGTTTTTGGGATACATGATCGCATGCAGGGCTGATAGAACAAGGTTAAACGAAGGATTTTGATTGATATATGTTTGATATAGTTATTTGATTGATAATTGATGTTTACACACGTTCTGGATTGGATTTGGAGCGTTAAACGCGCGAAAAACCGGAACAGACGTGCTATAGGCGAATAGGAATCTTAATCCCCTATACTATAGGCGATTAGGAGCCCATTCGCCTGAAGGGGAGCCCTAATCGCCTATCGTATAGGCGAATAGGATCCTATTCCCCTTTACTTCAGGCATTTACGATCCTAAATGCTAGTTAAGTCCTGAATTGCATGCTTTACGACGTAATCGCCTATAAACTCAAAAATTACATATGAGATAGCCCTAATCGCCTATAGTATAGGCGATTAGCCTTCCTAAATGCCTGTTGACCAACCTAAATGCTAGTTGACTTTTCCTAGTCGCGTGTACTGCTGCTGTAAGTGTAAATTAGCATTCCGAGACCCGATTTGACATATAGGAACATGCTAGGAACCCAGTAACATATCTAATAACTTGGTAACATATGTTCGGACTTATTTACGTGATACTTGAACTACGTGCTGTAACTTGTTGAACGTTAACGTATGTTAAGTGTGATTGCATGATTGTATGTTTGAGAGTGTAAGCATAACACGGGGAGTCTCGGATCACCAATGGGATGTCGAGTCTTGTACTTTGGGTTAATTTAACAGTCACGGTGTTTTCAAACGAACTTGGTTATGTTCTGGAGATCTAGGGACTAACTAACCTGCGGGTTATTAGTCTAAGTACTTGTAACTGTCATATGTTAGGTTGCCGCTTTACGGGACTAGCATAGCTTGCTGAGTTTATTCGTATTACGAAGTAACGCAATCTAAGGTGAGTTTACGGCCCCTCTTTTAACTGGTTTCACTTTTCGGGGGAGAAAACATGTGTTAAAACTTATGTTTGGTAACTACTGTCATACTATGGGTTTCTATGGGTTACTATACGATCATTGGAAGTCCCGGGGGGAACCATGAATGTGCGGGTTAGCACAACGGGGAAATGTGAATAGCGCTATTGGGAGTGACCAACCCCGCTCGTCGGCTTGGAGGGCCGGGCGAGTGCATATTGTCTCAAACAGGAACAACAGGTTTACTATTCGGGCACAACATCTGGCTTGCGAGTTAGTAATGGTTTTCCAATCGTAGTAGTAACAAAACATACGCCTAGCTAGCGTACTTTGGTTTTCGATTTGTTATAGTATGGACAGGTTGAACTTGGTACGGTGATTACAAAACCTGTAAACTCACCAGCATTTTTGTGCTGACGTAAACCTTTACAAGTTTTCTCAGGTCGCTAAGGTAGCACAATGGAACTAGGGCGCACGCGTCTGCACGGCGTCTAGTTAGGATTGCATGGTTTTCAAACGTTGAACACTTGGTTTATTTTGGATTATGTTTTGAATAAGCTTCCGCTGTACTTGGGGATTTTTAAACTATGTTTTCTTAAATTGCATATGTTCATTTAGACTTGTTTATTGTGATCGTTGGTTTGGATCCTGGTTTGTCATGCGCCTCGCGGTAAAACTCCGCAAGTGGATTTTGAGGGTGTGACAGATTGGTATCAGAGCCAATGGTTATAGTGAACTAGGACTGCATGTAGAGTCTAGTCTATAGCCGAGTCGCACACACTAGACGATCACATAGTACTAAACATTATGGTGGATTACGTATGGGCTTGTCGGGGTGTCTCTAAATCATCTGACCATCCTATGTTACATCACCCGTTCTATCTTATGTCGAGTTACTTGCTTTCTAGGCAGTGTGGTATATTGGGGTAAATCGTGTACTTTTGAGATTTGTCCAAGGCTCGGACATCTCCCTTTCATACTCCAATAGAAACACTTGCCACCAACTACCGTAGCATTACGGTGTATAGCTAAGAGTCCATGTTCGGTGATTTGAATTTTGAACTAGGAGAACACTTGGAGGACCATGTAGAGCGGTTTATCATTTTGTGTGCACACAAAATCATAAACCGAAATGCATGAAAGCCCTAGTGAGCTCTGGGTTGGAATGGATAGTCCTGAGTTGGATCTAGCTTTGATCTTGTGAACGCTAGTGGTTACCATTAGCTGTGAAACTAAATTTTTCTTGTTCTTTCTGTCAGAAAGCATGTCTGGAGTACGAGGAGGACGTGGAGGTGGTCGCAATGGTGGACGTGGTGGTGGTCGCGGTGGTGGTGGTGGTCGTGGAGGTGTGAACCTAACGCAAGATGACCTGAACAACTTGCTGCAAGCTGCCTTTCAGCTAGGGCACAATGGTGGCGGTAAGTTGACTTATTCACTTTTGCCTCATTGATAAATCTTGTTTACATACTTCGTGGTTCCTCATGCGTTTCATTTCAGGTGGTCCTGTTAACCCACCCCCACCCATGTGTACCTACAAGATGTTTCGGGACTGTAAGCCCCAGGAATTCTCTGGCACTGAGGGTGCGGTGAGCTTGCTTAGGTGGCTGGAAAAGGTGGAGTCAGTGTTTCTGATGTGTAACTGTCTCCCAGAGGATCGAGTCAAGTATGCTGCTGCGTTATTCCAGGATGTTGCTTTGACCTGGTGGAACAATATCACCCAGAATATGGGAATAGGAGAGGCGTATGCCATGCCTTGGGAAAATTTTGTGCAACTGCTGATGTGAGAATACTGTCCAAGGGAAGAGGTGCAGAAGTTAGAGCACGAGGTGTGGAACCTTAAGATGACTGGGTACGAAATTGAAAAGTATACGATAAGGCGTAATGAGTTGGCAGTGCTGTGTCCTGATCTGCATGTGCCAGAGTACAGGAGGATCGAACACTATATCTCGGGGCTAGTACCAGAGATCGTAGGGTTAGTGGCTGCGGGAAATCATCCTACATACTCAGAGGTGGTCCGATCGGCTCATAGGATGACCAACTTGAAGGTGAATGAAGGTATTTTGCCTGCTAAGGGTTCGACTGTCAAGGCCCCGGAGAATAACAAGCGTAAGTGGGATAATGAGGGGAAGGGATCTGTGCCAGCACAGCAGGGTAAGAGATTTGATAGCGGGGGTTCTTCTTCTTCTGGAAACAAGCAGGGTGGTTATGCGGGGAAATTGCCTAAATGCAACAAGTGTGGGCGTCATCATCAGGGGGACTGCGACCGTAATCGCTGCCATCGCTGTCAGCGATTTGGGCATTTTGCTAAAGACTGTCGGGCGACACTTCCATCGACTCAGGCTCCGACTACTAACTCGGCTCCTGCCACTCAAGGAACTACGGGAAAACAGGGATGTTACAACTGTGGGGAGACTGGGCATTACAAGAAGGATTGCCCGAAACTGAAGCAGAGCGGGAACAACGGTAACGGGAACAACGGGGGCGGTGGCAGGAATGCACGTGCCTTTGTCATTGGAGCCGCTGAGGCTAGACAGGATCCTGACACAGTTACCGGTACGTTCCTTCTCAATAATCGCTCTGTTAGTGTTTTATTTGATTCCGGTGCCGATAAAAGTTTTATATCCGTGGAAGTTAGTCGACTGTTAGATGTAGTACCCGTACCATTAGAGGCTAGGTATATAATTGAGTTGGCTGACGGCAAAAAGATTGAAGCTACTTGTATCCTTCGGGAGTGTCAACTAGAGTTGTCGGGTTTGTCGTTCCCCATCGACCTTATGCCGGTACCTTTGGGTAGTTTTGACGTTGTGGTAGGCATGGATTGGTTGTCTTTGTATCGCGCGGAGATCGTCTGTTACGACAAGATTATTCGGATTCCTCTCCCTGATGGAGAATTCTTTCTGTGTACGGTATCAAGGGCGGTGTTCCGCTAAATCTCATCTCCAGCATGAAAGCCCTTAAGTGTCTTCGAAAGGGTAATTCGGCCGTTTTGGCACTTTTATCTGTTTCCTCTACCGATGAGAAGAAGATCGACGATATTCCTGTTGTACGCGAGTTTCCTGATGTATTTCCTGATGATTTATCTGGTCTTCCTCCCCATCGTCAGGTTGAGTTCGGTATTGATCTTGTACCAGGGGTTGCTCCTATTGCTCGGGCCCCCTACCGTCTTGCACCTCCCGAGATGCAGGAATTGTCTAGCCAGTTGCAGGAACTCTTGGACAAGGGTTTCATCAGACCAAGTTCTTCCCCTTGGGGAGCCCCGATTTTGTTCGTTAAGAAGAAGGATGGAAGTTTTCGATTGTGTGTGGATTACCGAGAATTGAACAAATTGACCGTCAAGAACCGTTATCCTCTCCCACGTATTGATGATCTATTCGACCAACTCCAGGGTTCTAGCTACTACTCTAAGATTGATTTGAGGTCTGGTTATCACCAGTTGCGCGTAAGGGAAGCTGACGTTGCAAAGACTGCCTTTCGTACATGTTATGGCCATTTTGAATTCTTGGTCATGCCTTTCGGTCTCACGAACGCACCGGCGGTTTTCATGGATTTGATGAACCGCGTTTGCAAACCATATCTTGACAAGTTCGTCATTGTGTTTATTGATGACATCCTGATTTACTCCAAGAACAAGACCGAACACGAGGAACACCTGCGTTTAGTTTTGGAACTCTTGCGACGGGAACAACTTTACGCTAAGTTCTCAAAGTGTGACTTTTGGTTACGCGAAGTTCAGTTCCTAGGACATGTGGTTAATGAACTAGGAATTCATGTCGATCCAGCTAAGATCGAAGCGATCAAGGACTGGGGAGCACCAAAGACGCCAACTGAGGTGCGGCAATTTCGAGGCCTTGCGGGCTACTATCGTCGTTTCATTATGGGGTTCTCGAAGATTGCTCAACCCCTGACCACTCTTACTCAGAAGGATAGAAAATTCGACTGGGGTGAACCACAAGAGTCGGCATTTCAAGAACTGAAGTCTAAACTGTGTTCTGCTCCTATTTTGTCCTTACCTGAAGGCCCTGATGATTTCGTTGTTTACTGTGATGCTTCCATTCATGGTCTCGGTTGCGTGTTGATGCAACGCGAGAAAGTGATTGCGTATGCTTCTCGTCAACTCAAAGTGCACGAGAAGAACTACACCACCCATGACTTGGAGTTGGGTGCAGTGGTTTTCGCATTGAAAATTTGGAGACATTACTTGTACGGTACCAAATGCACCATCTACACCGATCACAAGAGTCTTCAACATATTTTCGACCAACAACATTTGAACATACGACAGCGTCGTTGGATTGAACTCCTGAACGACTATGATTGCGCCATTAAGTACCATCCTGGCAAGGCGAATGTGGTAGCAGACGCCTTGAGCAGGAAGGAATCAACTAAACCTCGTCGCGTTCGGGCGTTGCAACTCACCATTCATTCCTCTCTACCTGACCAACTCCGTTCTGCCCAGTTAGAAGCTTTGAAGGAGGAAAACCTTAAAGCTGAGACTATGCACGGTGCCGACAAGCACCTCGAGCGAAGGCCTGATGGCCTGCACTACTTCGCCGAACGCAAATGGGTTCCTTTATTCGGGGGACTTCAGGAGCTTGTCTTAGATGAGGCTCACAAGTCCCGGTATTCTATTCATCCTGGTTCGGATAAGATGTACCAAGATCTGAAGGTGCTTTACTGGTGGCCAAACATGAGGTCGGATATAGCCTCATACGTAAGCAAATGCTTGACCTGTGCTAAGGTCAAGGTGGAATACCAGAAACCGTCGGGTCTCTTGCAACAACCTGAGATTCCGGAGTGGAAATGGGAACGGATTACAATGGATTTTGTCACGCAACTTCCTAAGTCACCGAGCGGGAATGATAAGATATGGGAGATTGTTGATCGGTTGATGAAATCAGCCCATTTTCTCGCTATTAAAGAGACCGACACCATGGATCGTTTGGCTCGTCTTTATCTGAAGGAAGATGTTTCGAAGCACGGGGTGCTAGTTTCTATTATTTCAGATCGTGACTCCCACTTTACTTCTCACTTCTAGAAATCTTTGCATAAAGCTTTGGGTACCCAGCTGGACATGAGTACAGCTTATCACCCACAGACTGACGGTCAGAGTGAACGCACGATTCAAACTTTAGAAGACATGCTGCGGGCATGTGTGATCGATTTTGGCAAAGGTTGGGAAGCTCATTTACCGTTAGTAGAATTCTCTTACAACAACAGTTACCACATGAGTATCAAGGCAGCTCCGTTCGAGGCACTGTACGGGCGGAAATGCCGGTCTCCTCTTTGTTGGGCTGAGGTGGGTGAGAGTCAACTCACTGGGCCTGAACTAGTGTATGAAACGTCGGAAAAGATCGTACAGATTCGTAACCGGTTGGCAGCGGCTCGGGATCGGCAAAAGAGTTATGCTGATCAGCGTCGCAAACCATTGGAATTCCAAGTTGATGACAAAGTACTTCTGAAAGTTTCACCGTGGAAGGGCGTCATACGCTTTGGGAAGCGTGGCAAACTCAACCCTCGGTAGGTCGGTCCATTTACGATCCTGGAACGGATTGGACCGGTGGCGTACCGTCTTGATTTACCGACGGAGCTCGGCAACGTACATAACGTCTTCCACGTGTCCAACTTAAAGAAGTGTCTGGCTGACGAGTCTCTTATTGTCCCACTGGAAGAGATCAAGGTGGATGATCGTCTTCGGATTGTGGAGGAACCTGTTGAGATTCTTGATTACAAGATTCGTAGCCTACGTCATAGCAAGATTCGCATTGTTAAGGTTTGCTGGAACTCGAACCGAGGACCAGAGTACACTTGGGAACGGGAGGATCAGATGAAGTCTAAGTGTCCTCATCTCTCTCCTAAGGAAGCGTTCGAATCGAGATATGTCTCCACTGCAGCTGAATGAATCTTGGGGCGAGATTCCATTTTAACGTGGGGATGATGTGACAACTCGGGTAAATCTCTCTTTTGGTTTCTATCATTTGTTTGTTTCCTTCGTTATTCCTTTTGATACTTGTGCAATTTTCGGGACGAAAATTCTTTTAACGTGGGGATGATGTGACACCCGGCAAATTCTGATTAACAACGTTGTCTAGATTAAAGTCTACCTTAGCGAGTCATGCTTATATTATACTTAACGGGAATAGTTGAGTCATGTTACAGTTCGGGAACTGTTAGTATAGTATAGAGAATCATTAGATATTAGTCTAAAGGCTCATTAGATGTCAGTCCTTAACCAAGTGTACAAAGGGTGACGATTCGTAGAATCGTCAGAGCACAGGGAATATACAAGTCTCGAGTCCCGGGAATTGGTGAACGAGTGTGAATGTGTTTGTTTGCAAGTATTATGTGTTTACAATCATTATGTGACTTGTCGGTATGTGAAAATGTGTTAACATATGTTAAAACGGGGTTTAACGCGCAAAATACACGGAACTAACCCCTATAGGCGAATAGGAGGTCCTAATCGCCTATAGGGGGGGCGAATAGGAGGATTAGAAGGGCGAATAGGCCCTATTCGCCTATACTGGGGGCGAATAGGATCCCTATTCGCCTGATAATGCTGCGTAATCGCCTATAACGTGCTGGACGACTAAAAACGCCTATAAATACAATACTTGACCTCCCAAACATCATATTATTAACCCTATTCGTCCCATAACCCGCCCCAACACACACACAACCTCTGGAACGTGATTTTGGATTAAAACACAAGGTTTCAAGCTTATTTCATCAATCTATCACAATCTAAGGTGTGATTTTAATCCATGCAATCTTTACTAACGTTTATATTAAATCCCTAACGGTCCAGACCTGTTTTAAAACGAATAAGCTTTCTGAAAATCGCTAATGAGTATTGTTAATTGGATTTTAAATAGCATGCATGATGTATGTGGGTTTTCAATGAAATGCTAGGGTTTTTATGATTCAAGATGGATGATTAACATGTTATTAAGTTAGATTCAGATTAATAATGATGACATGATGATGAAATCTGAGTAATTGTTCATTAGGGTTAGGGTTATGCATGTTAATATGATGATTCATGCTATATGTGTTGTTTTTGGGATACATGATCGCATGCAGGGCTGATAGAACAAGGTTAAACGAAGGATTTTGATTGATATATGTTTGATATAGTTATTTGATTGATAATTGATGTTTACACACGCTCTGGATTGGATTTGGAGCGTTAAACGCGCGAAAAACCGGAACAGACGTGCTATAGGCGAATAGGAATCCTAATCCCCTATACTATAGGCGATTAGGAGCCCATTCGCCTGAAGGGGAGCCCTAATCGCCTATAGTATAGGCGAATAGGATCCTATTCCCCTTTACTTCAGGCATTTACGATCCTAAATGCTAGTTAAGTCCTGAATTGCATGCTTTACGACGTAATCGCCTATAAACTCAAAAATTACATATGAGATAGCCCTAATCGCCTATAGTATAGGCGATTAGCCTTCCTAAATGCCTGTTGACCAACCTAAATGCTAGTTGACTTTTCCTAATCGCGTGTACTGCTGCTGTAAGTGTAAATTAGCATTCCGAGACCCGATTTGACATATAGGAACATGCTAGGAACCCAGTAACATATCTAATAACTTGGTAACATATGTTCGGACTTATTTACGTGATACTTGAACTACGTGCTGTAACTTGTTGAACGTTAACGTATGTTAAGTGTGATTGCATGATTGTATGATTGAGAGTGTAAGCATAACACGGGGAGTCTCGGATCACCAATGGGATGTCGAGTCTTGTACTTTGGGTTAATTTAACAGTCACGGTGTTTTCAAACGAACTTGGTTATGGTCTGGACATCTAGGGACTAACTAACCTGCGGGTTATTAGTCTAAGTACTTGTAACTGTCATATGTTAGGTCGCCGCTTTACGGGACTAGCATAGCTTGCTGAGTTTATTCGTATTACGAAGTAACGCAATCTAAGGTGAGTTTACGGCCCCTCTTTTAACTGGTTTCACTTTTCGGGGGAGAAAACATGTGTTAAAACTTATGTTTGGTAACTACTGTCATACTATGGGTTTCTATGGGTTACTATACGATCTTTGGAAGTCCAGGGGGGAACCATGAATGTGTGGGTTAGCACAACGGGGAAATGTGAATAGCGCTATTGGGAGTGACCAACCCCGCTCGTCGGCTTGGAGGGCCGGGCGAGTGCATATTGTCTCAAACAGGAACAACAGGTTTACTATTCGGGCACAACATCTGGGTTGCGAGTTAGTAATGGTTTTCCAATCGTAGTAGTAACAAAACATACGCCTAGCTAGCGTACTTTGGTTTTCGATTTGTTATAGTATGGACAGGTTGAACTTGGTACGGTGATTACAAAACCTGTAAACTCACCAGCATTTTTGTGCTGACGTAAACCTTTACATGTTTTCTCAGGTCGCTAAGGTAGCACAATCGAACTAGGGCGCACGCGTCTGCACGGCGTCTAGTTAGGATTGCATGGTTTTCAAACGTTGAACACTTGGTTTATTTTGGATTATGTTTTGAATAAGCTTCCGCTGTACTTGGGGATTTTTAAACTATGTTTTCTTAAATTGCATATGTTCATTTAGACTTGTTTATTGTGATCGTTGGTTTGGATCCTGGTTTGTCATGCGCCTCGCGGTAAAACTCCGCAAGTGGATTTTGAGGGTGTGACAGTTGGGGTGTTACAGATTGGTATCAGAGCCTTAGTTATAGGGAATTAGGTTATTAGAAAATAATCTAGACTATAACCTTAGGGACTTAAACAGTACTTGCTTCTCTTACTTGTAACCCTAATTGCTTCCCTAATCCTATCCTATTCCTATACCTTATATAACCCTAAGCCTACATGTGACTACTCTTATTCGTCTGCTGCAATCCTGATCTACCATTAGATTAATAGGACAAAATCCTCAGGTTTAACCTGAACCCCCTTGAGATCTCGTCGAAGTTCTAGATTTTAATAACGAACACGTGCAATCTGGAAGGGTGAACGCCTGTATTCTGAGTCTTCTGTCTAGGCTAGCATTGCGCATATATCCCAATCAGACGAGGGTCCCGGATGCCTACCTGGGAATTCTCGGGATGAGTGTTCACTTATAGGCTAAAGCATGTCTTCATATGTTATTAGAATTTAGAATCTTTGATCAACGTTTTCATTTATTCGTTTTAATTAATGAATAAATGATTACATTCCTTATATAATCTCATTCATTTCATTGTGTCTATTACAGATCATGCCTCCACGTCGCAGCACTCGCAACAGCAATGGTGAGAACCACGAAGAAGGTGGTGACAACCATAACCCTGACCAAGGTCCTAACCACAACAACAATGGCGTCGATGCCCAACTGGCTGCGATCATTTCTCAACAAATGGCGCAGCAAATCGCAACTCTGGTTCCTAATTTACTAGCACAGGTCATCCAAATGAACGGCAACGGGAACGGTAATGGCAACGGGAACGGTAACAACAACGGGAACGGGAACGACAATGGTAATGAAAATGGACCCCCAGCCTGTACCCTTAAGCACTTCAACTCTTGTAACCCTCCAAAGTTTAGTGGTGAAGAAGGAGCTACAGGACTCCTCCAATGGTTTGAGGGTATTAAGAATACCTTCATCAACAGTGAGTGCCCCGACATCTTCAAGGTTCGTTACGCCATGAGTGTTCTCCACAAACGAGCACTCACTTGGTGGAATGAGGAGAAGCGCACCCGTGGGGCCGAGGTTGCTCTTGCTATGACATTGGACCAAGTCAAGGAGGTCATGAAGGAAGAGTTTTGTCCTCGCAACGAGGTTAAGAAGCTTTGAGATGAGTTCCACACCCTAGCTCAAGATAGTGGGGAAAACCTTGCCTACAACACCCGCTTTCACGAGCTTAGCTTATTGTTGCCTCACAAAGTCACTCCCCTGCCGGTAGCCATCGAGAAGTACATCGGTGGTCTACCCATGCAAATCCAGGACACCGTTTGGGGAAGGAATCCTGCAACTTTGGAAGAGGCCAAACGTCTAGCGGCCACTCTTACTGATAATCACGTGAAGAACGGTACTCTTTTCCGCAAGGGCACTAAGAAGACGGTTGCCAAAGACACTCCACAGCCCGCAATTGAAGTCAATCCTGAGACCTCAAGCAACAAAAAGCGCAAGGCTAGGAACTACATGGTTGCTACCACTCCACCTACTGCCCAAAACCCAGCCAAGAAGCCATATGGCGGGACTCACCCTCTTTGCAACACTTGTCAATACCATCATCTTCCTAGTAGACCGTGCCGCCAGTGTAATAACTGTAAGCGGTATGGACACTACACCAACGCCTGTCAAGCCCCTGCTGCACAAAACAACCAAAACAACCAAAACAACCCAGCCAGAAACAACCCAGCTCCCAACCAGCAAAACAACAGGCCTGCTCGTGGTCAATGCTACGAGTGTGGCAGCCCTGATCACTACATCAACAATAGCCCTAATCGTAACCAAAACCAGAACCGCAACCAGAACCAAGGTGCTCGAGGTCGCGCCTACAATCTAAATGCTAACCAGGCTCGTGACAACAACGAAGTGGTGAATGGTACGTTCCTCATTAATAACCACTATGCATCCATATTATTTGATTTGGGAGCTGATAAGTCATTTGTATCACTGAAGTTTGAACCTTTACTTAACTTACCCCACACAAATCTAGAGGAACCTTTAGTGGTAGAGGTAGCTAATGGGAAGTCTATTTCGATCGACTCTATTATTCGTAGCTGCTTGTTGAACCTCGACGATCATACCTTCTCTATCGATCTCATCCCCATGCATCTTGGAAGTTTGGATGTTATAGTAGGCATGGACTGGTTGTCAACCCATCGTGCCGAAATTCTGTGCTTTGAGAAAGTCATACGCATTCCTCTCGAATCTGGTGAGATTTTGAAGATCTATGGTGAGAAACCCTGTGGCGAGCTTAAGCTCATGTCTTGTACTACTGCCCAAAAGTACTTACGAAAGGGGCATACATCCTTCTTAGCTAACGTTATAGAGAAGAAGGACAAAGGCAAAAGTATCCAAGACATTCCAATTATTAGAGACTACCCTGAAGTCTTCCCAGAGGATTTACCTGGTTTACCTCCTGCTCGACAAGTGGAATTTAGAATTGATCTTGTTCCTGGTGCTAATCCTGTCGCCAAAGCTCCTTATCGTCTTGCACCCTCTGAGATGCAAGAACTTGCCAGTCAATTACAGGAACTTTCTGATAAAGGGTTCATTCACCCTAGTTCTTCTCCATGGGGAGCCCCTGTCTTGTTCGTTAAAAAGAAGGATGGTTCTTTTAGAATGTGTATTGACTATCGTGAACTCAACAAACTCACCATCAAGAATCGTTATCCACTGCCTAGGATTGACGATCTCTTCGATCAACTTCAAGGAGCAACCCACTTCTCGAAGATTGATCTCCATTCTGGTTATCATCAGCTTAGAGTCCACCATGAAGATATTCCCAAGACAGCTTTTCGCACACGTTATGGTCACTATGAATTCATGGTTATGCCTTTTGGTTTGACCAACGCTCCCGCAGTATTTATGGATTTGATGAATCGGGTTTGTAGACCCTACCTTGACAAATTCGTGATCATTTTCATCGATGATATTTTGATTTACTCTAAATCAAAATCCGATCACGAGCAACATCTTCACTCCATCTTGGGTCTCTTAAAGAAAGAACAACTGTATGCCAAGTTCTCAAAATGTGAATTTTGGCTTAAGGAAGTTCAATTCTTAGGACATGTCATTGATATGAATGGAATTCATGTTGATCCCGCAAAGATCGAAGCTGTGAAAAATTGGAGTGTTCCTAAAACTCCAACTGAAGTCCGTTCTTTCCTTGGTTTGGCTGGTTATTATCGTCGATTCATCGCCAATTTCTCCAAGATCGCTGTTCCTCTCACTACCTTAACTCACAAGGGTAAACCCTATGAGTGGGGACCAAAGCAAGATGAAGCATTTGAAACTCTTAAGCTGAAACTCTGTGAAGCTCCTATCTTGTCTCTACCTGATGGTAATGATGATTTCGTGGTCTATTATGATGCATCGAACCAAGGTCTTGGTTGTGTTCTCATGCAACGAGGAAAGGTTATTGCTTATGCGTCTCGACAACTCAAGACTCACGAAAAGAATTATACCACCCATGATCTTGAATTGGGCGCTGTTGTCTTTGCTCTCAAGATTTGGAGACATTATCTTTATGGGACCAAATGTGTGGTGTTCACGGACCACAAAAGTCTCCAACATGTCTTCGACCAGAAGAATCTTAACATGAGGCAACGACGTTGGGTTGAGTTACTTAACGACTATGATTGCGAAATTCGCTACCATCCTGGCAAGGCGAATGTTGTGGCTGACGCACTTAGTCGTAAAGAGCGTATCAAACTTCAATGTGCGAGAGTTCGTACAGATCTTCAAGATCGCATTCTTCAGGCTCAACATACATTAGTCACCCAAGGTGACATGTACGATGAAATGTCTTGTGGTGCTGAAACTCAATTTGAAACCAAACCTGATGGTCTTCTCTATTTTCTTAATCGACTGTGGATTCCCGACCGTGATGATCTTTGTACTTTTCTCATGAACGAGGCTCATAAGTCTCGTTATTCTATTCATCTTGGAGCTGACAAGATGTACCAAGATCTTCGTTATTCTTATTGGTGGCCTGGTATGAAGAAAAACATTGCTCTTTTCGTTGCAAAATGCCTCACCTGTTCGAAGGTCAAGGCTGAGCATCAACGACCATCTAGTATTCTTGAACAACCAGAAAATCCTGTATGGAAATGGGAGAGCATAGCTATGGACTTCATCACCAAACTCCCTCGTACCCCCAAAGGTTTTGACAGTATTTGGGTAATCGTCGATCGTTTGACCAAGTCAGCCCACTTCTTACCTATTCGTGAGAAGTATTCTGTAGAAAGGTTGGCAAAGATGTATGTAAGTGAAATCGTATGTCGTCATGGTATACCTTTGGACATTATATCTGATCGCGATGGTCGTTTCACCTCTCACTTTTGGGATTCTCTGCAAGATGCTTTGGGTACCAAGTTGAACCTGAGTACTGCTTATCACCCTCAAACAGATGGTCAGACTGAACGGACCATCCAGACACTTGAGGATATGCTCAGGGCATGTATCATCGATTTTGGTGGCGCATGGGATTCTCATCTTCCTTTGGTTGAGTTTTCATACAACAATAGTTATCACGCCAGCATCAACATGGCTCCTTTCGAGGCACTCTATGGTCGTAAATGTCGTTCACCTGTCTGTTGGACTGAGGTTGGTGAAGCCCGTATCACTGGACCCGAACTAATCCAGGAAACCACAGACAAAATTCAACTTATTCAGGATAATCTTCTCAAGGCTAGAAGTCGTCAGAAGAGTTATGCTGATAAACGTCGTAAACCCTTGGAATTTCAAGTTGGGGATCTTGTACTACTTAAGGTATCCCCTTGGAAGGGAGTAATTCGTTTCGGCAGAAAGGGAAAACAAGCTCCTCGATACGTAGGCCCCTTCAAAATTCTTGACAGAGTTGGAAAAGTGGCTTACAAACTTGATCTTCCACCTGAGCTAAGCAATGTTCACCCGACCTTCCATGTTTCGAATCTCAAGAAATGCTTAGCAGATGAGAACCTTCATGTTCCTCTTGAGGATGTGCAAATTGATGAGAGCATGCACATTATCGAGAAACCCGTCGAGATTGTCGATACAGGAGTCAAGAAACTCAAGCGCAGTCGCATTCCGATCGTTAAGGTTCGTTGGGAATCTAAACGAGGCCCAGAGTTCACTTGGGAACGTAAAGACCAGATGAAGTCGAAGTATCCACATCATTTCCCACCAGAATCTCCAACTCCAACTTCGGGACGAAGTTCCTAAAGTAGGGGAGACTGTAACATTACGCATTTAAACTTGTACGTTACACGATCATCATTAATAAAACGTCAAGTTCTAGTATTTTGTTCGCATTTAATTATTTTGTCGCATTCTTGAAACCCTAATACTATATATATTATAAATATAATATGGATAAGTCTTAAATAATTATCAAAAAATAAAATGCTTGGGCCGGGAATCGAACTCGCGCCCAAGACCGGCCCAACACCACACAACACACTAACCATCTGGGCTGGCCTTCTTATCTGATTCAATCCAGGCACAATATAATTATATCACTTGTTTGATTCGTCACAGTTGACTTGGAAAGTCAACTGTGACACACGACATACCATAATCAACCATCTTAACTCGTGATTTGCATATTATTGGCAACTATACACGATTATCGGCCATCAGTGACTCATCAACACGCTAATTATCAATCAATTGATAACCAATTAACCATAATACGCGTATACCATTGAATGCTTGGTCAACAAATTCCATTTCATCGATCCAGTGCTTAGCACTATAAATTGGACATTCTCGAGCCTTCACAACTCGCCAATACTCCTCTCTTAACCTCCAATCTTCTTAATTATAATCTGTTCATTCTCCACGATCGTGTTTTTGACTTATTGAGTTGACCGATCAATCGAGCTCGAAACAACTTCGTAAGTATAATGTTTTCTGTGGGTTATGTTTATCGGCTTCCACACATCAATAGCCCTATGATTAATTAGGCTATTGATGTGTGAATCAAAGTATTGCAGAATCTAGGGTTTCGAATGTTTAAATTGGGGATAAACTCGTTTCAGCATCGCGTATTTATTTTAATTAAAACAGAAACAATCACAACCACTAGTCTGGACCAAGTGGTTGTGACTGTTGCTTGCCTCCTGAGCCACCCGGGTTCGAGTCCCGGCAGTGGCGTCCCTTTTGCTTCTTTTTCATTTTTTTAACAAATAAATATATATATTACATATAATCTTATAAATTCGTTTTTAATTATTAAAACCCTTTTATAAATTCTAAAAAAATTATTTTTAACAAATCTGATGTAAAAGTTTTACCCACAATTTTTAGTTTTCTGAAAGTTATTTATTTAATATTTATAATAATTAAATCAATTTTATGCTATTATATTTATAAAAATCCATTAAAATATCAAAACAATTTTATAAATTTCCACAAATATTATCCTGAGTTTGTACAATGATAAACTTTACTGAAATGATTTTTAATTCTAAAAAATCATTTATTTTATATTTTTAATCAATTTTTGTTAGTTTTAATCATAATTAAATCATAATAAATTCAATTTTTAATATTTTTGCACCAAAATTTTATACAATTTATTTCTGAATATTTAGAACAGAAATATAAATTTTAAAATAATAATTCTTTAATTTTAGTATTTTTAAATATTAAAGTTAAATTTTGGCAATTTGTAATAAATAGCTTTAATAATCTATTTTAAAGAAAATAATTTTATAAAAATTGTTTTTATACTTCAAACACATTATTGTGAACATCCTAAATTCAAACTTTATAAAAAGACTTTCATTTATTTAATTATCAAATTTCCCTTTATTTATTTAATCATTTTATTATAAATTCAACAATTGGATATCCCCAAATCGAAACCCTAGAATATACTTGTAGACTAGATAGACTTAGACTTATTTGTTGCCTTATACATAGGGTAATACTTGGCAATCTATTGGGCCACACTCATACTATTCCTCAATACCTAATACTATACCAAGGTGAGTTTACGTAACCATGTTTATGCGATTCTTTATACTTGCAACATGAATCAGTCAACAACAGTTTAAACGAGTTTCAACGAGTTTCAACATTAAATAATCATTAACTATGGCCAAGCCGGCGATACACAATAATAGATCTATTGGATTGACAATCCCACCCGGATACGTGTACCTCCTACATAGGTAGCGTGGGTGATTGTTATCATTCCAACATATTACTAAGGTGAACCGTAGATGACGGGATGGACCTAAACTAGTCGGAGGTTTGATTATGTCGATTCAACATATTATGCTATTTCATGTAGACTTAAACTTACGATAGACATATGAATTGCTAAACTTTCATACTTAAACTATTTGCTTAACATGGATTATGTATTGTCACCAACTTCTAGTTGACCCCCCCCCCCCCATTTTTACAACTCAACAGGAAATAATGATGCATGAAGACTAGAGTATTTTATGAAGACAATAAGAAGTCTATGCTTGCTTGATTCTTTGTGATGTATTAGATTTCCACATTTAAAACTCATTTTGTATTTCTATTTTTGAATATTTGCAAATTAAATTTATTTCAATTAAAATTTGGATTACCATGTGCTACTGTATACTCATTCTTCCGTGACACCTCGATGTTTCCGCCATCGGTTGGGGTGTTACAACCATCTCCTGTGTTAAGGTGTCCGACACCTTCCTAAGGTTTAAAGGTTTTCACCTTTCTCATTGGGTTAGCAACCCCGCCTGGTGCACACGTTGTTCATATATATTTTCAGCATGGTGGGACCAGTCCATGTAAAAGGGCTGACAATTTCATTATTTTTGAGATATATATTAAACTCTTAATGGTAAGACATTTTTCAATGTCTCTTACGTATTTGGCCTAGTCGCCAACTATTCCTAAGATATTACAATAGGCCTTGTTGCCAGTTATCTTCAAGATGCTATATATTGGACTTGTCACCAAGTTAATCTAAATGGGTTTGACCCCAGTTCACTTAAAGGGATAGTCGCTAGTATAATAACAATGTTTGCCTTTATACAGGTTATTGTTAAACATTCCTTGAAAAAGGAATAAATCTCATAGTCTATCTTGAAGATATTATACTAGGAACATCCTCATAATTACGAAGACCATCCCGAGGATAACAAAGGAAGAAGAACTAGGGACACCTCTAGATAATAAGTATCATCCTGAGAATGACAACGATGAATTAAAGACTTCTTCAAGGCATTGATCTAAGAAGACTATTTTGGTGGAAGAAAATGAAGGTATCATTTATAGCATTACTTTATACCTAACATTTGCTAGTGTTTGCAGAATATCAAAAGAAAAGAACACAAGGATGTGGCTTCAAAGAGAAAGTAGTTATATTATTTATCAAAATAAAAAATGATGCCAACCCCTGGTTTCATCCTAAACCAGAACCCATCCACTAGGGGTCAACCTTTTCAGGCCAGGTCAGGTAAAGATTTTGGGGCTTCGTCTTGAAAATCAAGATCCCTCCACCCCAAAAACTTTCATTGTTCATACAAACATAAAAAAGAATTGTTCAAGTTGTTCACAAACCAACCATCCTAAAAACCATAACACAATGTTCTAAAAAAGTGGGCTCTGGCCTAGTCATCACATCCTTCGTTGCCCACTGGTTCATCAACCTGAAATTCCATAGTCACCTCAAGCTCCTTTGCTGCACCTTCAGGATCAGCAGTAGGGGAAGATTCAGGCACCACCTCTTTTCTACCCAAACTAAGGATCTTCTCTTGCCAGGCTCTAACATCCCAATCCTCCAGCTTGAAATTTGGATCCTTAGCCTGCAAAGCCATCCTCACCCTATCCTGGAAGACTGAGATCATGGCAGACTGCATCCAACCCTGCTTGTATTACTCCATCTCCTTTTGATGGTCCTGCATGCTCTTAGCCTGAGCAGACTTCACCAGCTTCAGTTCAGTTTCCACATTGGCCAATTTCTTCTCAAGTTATTTACCCTTATCAAGGGCAGACTTCTTTGCATCCTCACACTTGCCTTAGTATCAACGAACTCTTTGTTGACGTCATCCAGAGACTTCAGAAGATATTCATTCCCCTGCGAATATAAACAAGAACAGGTAAGTATTTGACCTTAATATACACTAAAAAATTTATTGTGGTTATCCTCAGGATAACAGCATACCTGAAGGATAAACTGCGAGATCTTGCCCAAAACAGCATCACAACTAAGACCTTCAAAAGAAGAAGCCTCTTGAGCAGAGGAGCTGGCTGCCTTCCTTTTCTTAGAAGGAGCATGAGCCTTAGGCTTAGCTGTAGGGGGAGGGCTTGTCATCATGGAACTGGAGGATGAAGTGATCTGCAGAGCTTTGACGTCCAGACAATCAATCTCATCAAGATCAAAGAAGGCAGGTTTCTTTGCTGAAAAAGATAAAAAAAGACAGGTTCATACAGGAATCCAAACAAAAACATCTTCAGGATGTAGCAACTGAGACTAACTAGACATCTCAGTAGCTTGGCATGTGGTAAAACTCTCATCTATTTCATAAGTCCTTGCTAAGGGAGGTAACTCTATTATTTCCTTGCGTTTAATAAAAGCAGTGTCTAGGGGATGGACAAGTTTTGCAAAGCAAGCACCTGCAAAACAAAAAACAGAATATTAATAACATCCTCAGGATGCTCTTATTATTTTAGTCCAGAAAAGTATTTACCACTTTTTAACCAAGATATAGGGATGTCATTCCCATAAGGAATAGAGTCTGTTGGATCAGTAATGCTTTTGATGTGTTGCTTACTAGTGAACACTTATGTGCTTAGCAAGTTCAATCAGATTTGCACAGTAGAATGATAAGTAAAGTTACACTATCAACAGGAGTTATTACTCCCCCTGGATGTTTGTAAACTAAAGACAAGTATTTAATGAGAATCTAAGTATAGAATGAGAATGAATTCTTAAACAGATTCTCAGTAAATGAAATAGAAAGAACAATAAGAACAATAATAAGCTGTGAAAGATTTTTGTATTAATCAAAATCAATATCTAAAACAGAGGGGATGAACCCATCTATTTATAGACATTACATATACATGAACCTTGCTAAAAGTAAGTCAGTAACAAGTTGCAACAAGTTGCTTTCTTGGAACTTGTACAAAAAGATAAAGTAATACTAAACTAATAAACTACTGAAACATAAGTCGGTTAAAAAGATTCTTTAACAAGAGCTGATGAATGACAAACTACTGATGAGTAGTTTGTCTTCAGTAGTTCTTCAGTGAACTGTCTGGTTAGACTTCAGAACTTCTGATACTTCTTCTTCAGTACTTGTTGAATCCTTCTTCAGTACTTTAGTCTTCTTTCTTCAGTAGTTCTATACTTAGGATATTTTGCAGAAGTGAGTTAGACTAAGGTTTACAAAAGTGGTTTCACCAATCCTTTTTGTCCTAACAATCTCCCCATGGATAGATGAAGCCAAAACCTTTTCTAATTCTTTATTGTTTTCTTCTATCATTAACAATCTTCCATATCTCCTTGAACATGGAATTCTTCAATTGATTAAGCTGTTCATCAGTGAGAGATCCCCTTTGAGGTTCCAGATGTTGAATTGTAAGCAAGTCCTTGGTTGATAGTTTCTTCAGTTCATTCATGGACTTGTAGGCCTTGCTTGTAAGATCTCTCCTTGTCACCAATACTGAGTTGTCATCAGTAAAGGACCATCTGATGATCAGCACTTTAGACTTGTCAAAGTCAGAAGTATAGGGAACCATGCTGGATCCCTGGGATGTTCCTGTTGCATCACATCAGGTAGTTTGAAAGTGGGTAAATGATGTTCATTAACTACCTTAGTGTGCAGCTTGTCTGTGATAGTTTTCTGGATTTGGTAAGCAAATGTTGAAGGATCCCTAAATTGAGTTATCAGAGGCTTCTCTTCAATATCAAAGTCTCCTTGAACAACTGTGTTGCCTTCCAGCAACACCATCTTGAAGTCAGTCTTTGTATTGTCCTCTGGTTTCTTCTTGGTAGCTGATCTTTTAACACTAGAAGTTCTAACTACTGAAGTTAATACTTCAGAAGTTTTGAACTTCTCTGGATTAGCAGCCTTGGCAGCCTTGTACTTCTTGTATGTGTCTAGTAGTCTTTCTTCTTTCCATCTTGACACAAAGGCCTTTGAACCATAGTGATTTGCTACCAGTTCTTCAATCATCTCCGCTCTCTTGGCATTTCCATCTCTATTTGTTGCAAGTTTATCAGCAACAAGTTGAGCTCTTTTAGTCAGCTCATCCATTGAGAGCCCTTTGAGTGAATCATGAGCTGAGCCCAACTCAGTTGTCTAATGTACCTCTTTTTCTTGGTTCAGAGGATTTCCTACCTCAGGCATTAAGCCTTCATCAGTAGTTGCCACAAGTGAGGTCTTAGCTATGTTACTCCTTTCCTCAAATCCACCATTGGGTGGTATTTGAGTAGCAGCAACCTCAAATGTACCTAGAGTTTCTAAGTTTGGGCTTAGAGACCCTGGTTCATCCTCATCTCTTGGGTTAGGGCTAGGGATATCCACATCCATGTCAAGTGCTGAAGGTATGTCCCCTGTTTGATGTGGTTGTTGGGGACTGGCATGTTCTGATGGGATGTTTTCTTTCAGCCCAGAGAGAAGTTTGGCAATTTCAAGTGCTTCAGGTTTAGAAAGTTGTGGTGCTGGTTCAGTAGTTTGGTCTATGGGTTCAGCAGTTTCAAAAGAAGAGTCTATGGGGATTGTTTTCTTAAATTTTTTTCTTTTGAATAAAATGGTTATTGGTGCTCTTGTGGGGATTTGAAATGGATGACACTGAGAGGATGTTTCAGTCACATTTTTATCAAGTGCAGATTGCACATTAGCAGGTTCAGGCATCTCAACCTCCTGAACTGCCTTTCTTTTCAGGCTGGTGGGTTTTTGTTTTTGTTGTTTGGGTTTCTTGGCCTTTTTGGGTGAAGGTTTGAAGATGAGGGTTCCTTGGGGATTTTGTGTGTTCCCGTTGGTCATCATCTGGCCAGGTGGCCGGTTTATTGTGCCTAGAGTATGCTTGTGAGGTTAAAGGGTTTAAAACAATTGTTTGACCCACAAGCACCTCTTCTCCACGTTCCTATATTATGCATTGCATAATAAATCTTGGATACAACAAAAACTTCTTTTTAGAATTGAGATGATGTAACACCAACTCATTGAAGAAAAGTGCTGATGCCCTGAATTTTGTTTCATTCACAATGGAATGAAAAATTGGTTGAAAAGTAGAGGGCATCTGATCATTTGATCCAGTTTTTGAACTCAAACACATAATTATATAGTGAAACAAAAGTTTGTACTTAGGTTCAAAATATTTCTTAAAAATAGTAGCATGTGAGAGAGTACCTTGGTAACCACACTCTGTCATGGTTAAATGAATTTCAGAGTTTGGAAATTGATCTGGGGCACCCACATCATCCAGACACAGTCTAATCCCCAAAGTTTCGGGTGTGATTGCCATTCTTCTCCCTTGGATGGTTGAATTGAGGGAGATCACCTTATCATTTACTGTCACCGTCTCCGCATTTGCCCAGAACACATTAAGAGTCTCAGTGTGGATTGGAGGATCAATGGTGAGGGCAGTAGAGTACTGGGATTTAACGACTAAATCAATGATGTCGTCGTATTGGGATCAGGCTTCATGTTTTTCGAAGTAGCCTCTTTGATTATGTCCCTGTTTCAGAGTTAGAGCCATGTGGTTTGTGTGTGTGTGGATCGAACAGTGTTTTTGCAGGTTCAGGGTTTGAGAGCTTTTTGAGAGAGAAGGAGGGAATTTTTGCTTTTTGAATGGATAACTGTTGGAAAAGGTGTTTATCAGAAGTTTGTAACCGCCTTAGGTCAAACTTCTGAAGTGGGAAATGTCTGATTTGCCCTTAATGACAAAACTGCTGATGAAAAACAATTGTCATCAGTAGTTCCCATTTTCTCTTCAGTAGTTTGTTAACAACTGATGAGAACACTTTATTCATAACTTCTGAAGTTTATTTTATCAGAAGTTAATAATTTTTCAGAAAATATTCCCATATTGATGGTTTGTTCATCAGTAGTTTCTCTCTTTTTGTTTTTCAGAAGTTTTTAGATTAAAAACAGATGTAAGTGAAAAATAAAATATGTGCAGGAAAAGTAAAAGAACACTTACAAATTTAGCATCCCAAGCATGGATACTAACTTCTGAAATGTTGATGTGTCAAGGGGTTTTGTGAATATGTCAGCTATCTGATTAGCTGTTGTGACATGCTTCACTTCAATCTTGCCTTTTTCATAGCAATCCCTTATGAAATGATACCTGATTTCAATGTGTTTAGTTTTTGAGAACTGAACAGGATTTTGAATGATGCTAATGGAAGATTTGCTGTCTACAAGCAATGGTGTCTTGGTCTCTTTGATTCCATAATCAAGAAGTTGATATTGGAGCCATTGTATCTGTGATGTACAACATGCAGCTGCAATGTATTCAGCTTCAGCAGTTGAAGTTGCAACAGATGTTTGCTTCTTTGATTGCCAGGACACTAGACAGTTTCCCAAGAATTGACAACCACCAGATGTTGATTTCCTTGACATTTTGCACCCTGCATAGTCACTATCTGAAAAAGCTGATAACTTGGTATTGCTAGAAGCAGGATACCAAATTCCAAGTGTAGGAGTTCCTTTCAGATATCTGAAGATTCTTTTGACTGCAATGAGGTGTGATTCCCTAGGAGTTGTGTAACAACACACAATTTTTTTTTATATATATATAGAACTCCCTCGTTTATTCATCCGATTCATGTTTACATTATCTTTCCCATCTATTTTATTAATTTTTTTGTTTAAATAATGACTTATAATCAATATTAAATTGGATTTTATTAAAAATTCAGATTTAAAAACGTTAAAAAAATGTTTGCCTGAGCCAGGATTCGAACCCGAGTCCCTGGCGGGCTAAACCTTAACCACACCACACAAACCACTACACCATTTGTTGTTTTGTGATGTTAATTAAAACCAATTAAACTTAAACCCTTTCAAGGTCCCTTAGTCAAACTTGAAAATTCAAACGTAGTCTCTTAGTCAAGTCAAGTCAAAGTGTTAGTAAATATGGTCTCCTCGTCAAGTCAAAGTGTTAGTAAATATGGTCTTCTAGTCAAGTCAAAGTTGTTCCTAAATTCTAGCCTAGTCAAAGTAGTCCCTAATTACAACTCCAATTTCTACACTATAAATACAATAGCCTACCATTCAACTCTTTATAACATTCAATAAAAAAAACATTATTATCCCATCTCCCACATACTAAAGTTTTCATCCATCATTATCTCCTCTAGCTAGTTCTGAGTTTTCCAAGGCATTATTACTAAGTGTTTGCACGCTCAAGAAAACTCACGAACTCATTAAGCACCTAAGGTGAGTTTTACATAGCCTCTTTTCCATTTCACTATTTTGGGGTGAAACATGTTACAACATTCAATTTACAATTCAATCATAAGTGTCTATGTGTTATTCTATGTTGCATTATGTCTTAAACATTACTATGGTAAGCACAATTATTCTAGCATAATCATTAACTCCGTACAAGCCAACGATACACAATGATAGATATATTGGACTGACAACCCCACCCGGATACGTTACCTCCTACATTGGTAGCGTGGGTAATTGTTATCGCAACATAAACGAGTGAACCATATGCGTATGGGATGGACCACAATATTCTAGTCACAAGGTTTGATTATGCACACGATTTACCGGGTAGTATTGTTTTCACATATGGACTAGACTTGCCATGACACTCGAATTGTACAAGTTTTTATTCAATATTCAAACCTATGTAATTCTCACCAACTTTTGTTGCCCCAAAATATTTTCAAACTTAACATGTTTCAGGTTATAGCTTGTTCGAAGATTTGAGTTAATGTTTGAAGATGCGTAGCTAGTATTTTTTTTTCATTTTGATGTACAAATTCTTAGAACAATTGTATGTAATTTATTTAAATCATTTATTAGAACTTATTATTTACCATGAGCTACTGAACAATCATCAATACGTGACATCCCGATGTTTCCGCCATCGGTTGGGGTGTTACAAGCTGATTGATATCTAGCACAGACACATGTTGAAAACATAATATCTGGTCTAGAAGCAGTTAGATACAAAAGGGAACCTATCATACATCTATACATGGTTTGAGCAAACTGTTTTCCTTGATCATCTGGTTCAACTTGTGTGGTAGGTGTCATGGGAGTGGAACATGATTTACAGTCTTGTAAAGAAAATTTGTTCAATAATTCTTTAACATATTCTTATTGATGTATAAAAGTTCCATTAGTTTGTTGTTTAATCTGCAGTACTAAAAAGTACTGCAGTTCTCCCATTGTACTCATCTCAAATTTTGATTGCATGAGTTTTTTAAATTCATCACACAATTTTGTGTTTGTTGAACCAAATATGATATCATCAACATAAATTTGAACAAGTAAGACATGATTTCCAACATTTTTAATGAAAAGAGTTTTATCAATGGAACCTCTTGTGAAGTTATTTTTGAGTAAAAAGTTCGAAAGTGTTTCATACCAGGCTCTTGGAGCCTGTTTGAGCCTATAAAGAGCCTTGTCAAGTTTGTACACCCACTTAGGATGAGAAGGATCATCAAACCCAGGTGGATGGCAAACATACACTTCCTCTTTGATTTTTCCATACAAAAATGCACTTTTAACGTTCATTTGAAAAACTTTAATTTTGTTGGAAATGGCATAGGCCAGAAATAACCTGATGGCTTCAAGCCTTGCAACTGGAGCAAAGGTCTCATCATAATCAATTCCTTCTTCTTGAGAGTAACCTTGGCCTTGGGTGGTCATGGCTTTTGACATATCGAGAATGTACAAGTTGTTCACTCTCGGCGCCTTTAGCATCACCCACTCTTTTGGTAATTAAAACCCCGGCTTCAGTATGTAGCAAGATTTGTCGTCAAATTACACAGAAAATTGTTTGTCGCATATCTGACTGACACTCAACAGATTGTAATCTATCTGCTTCACATAAGAAATTCTCTCAAAGATCACAATTCCATTGCTCACACTACCCTCCATGGTAATATAGCCACCTTTGTTCCCGGCAAACGCTACATAACCTCCATTGATGTTTCGAATATCGATAAGTAGCGAAAGATCCCCAGTCATATTGCCAGAAGCTCCACTGTCAACAATCCAAAGACTGCTCACAGGGGCAGTGTGACACCCGACATATTTGGCTTAAACATTTTAGTAACATCTAAGTCTACCTTAGCGGGAAACGTTTATAAACGGACTTAACTAGGTTGGTTGAGTCGGGTCAAGTTAGGATTATCCAGGGTTCAATGATCTGGAGGATCATTGGGAGTCGTTTTGGGAATACACTAGTATCGGGTTCCGTTGTTGGTGACATTACGTAAACTAATTAAGTGTATGTGTAGATTATTGGTCGTGTGGAGGATTATATACATAGATGTGTTTAAATGATGTGTAGATGATTATCCGTGCTTAGATATGTTAAACGTAGACTAAGGTTGCATGCTAATGTGCTAAGGTGTGTTAAAACGCGTTAAACACGACAAATTGGAAAACTGGGCAAACATATGTTCTGGTTCGACCACTTCGAGTGGTCGAAGGTGGAAATATGTTCTGGTTCGACCCTTTGTAGATGGGCGAACCTGGGATGTGGAATTGAAAGAATTCCCTTCGACCAGGACAGGGCTCATTCGACCCTGTGGAAGGGTCGAAGGAGGCTACCTTCGACCACTGACAGGGGGCGAAGGAGGATTAGTATAAATACCAAACTTTGTCATTTTTCACCATTTCACAAACCCTAACCGTCTCAAAACACTATCAAACGATTTTAATCACTAGGGAAGGAGTTTTTGCTCTTCTTTTTCATAATCTAACTTATCTACAACATCTAAACAAGAATCCAAGGTGTGTTCTTGATCCTAAATCCTTTTAAAAGCATTTTAATTCGTTTTCATCTATCCCTGAATGTCTGGATCTGTTCTAAGGGTGTTTTCATGATTAAAAACCTTTTAAACATCTTTCTAAATCAGGACCTTATCATCAAACATAGGTTTTCAGGATGATAAACATATGTCAATTGTGTATTATGTGGTGTTATGTGTTGTTCAATGATTTGCTGCTGTATCTATGATAGAAACATGATATAGGATTGTTATTGATGCTGGGTTATTGTTGTTTAGGGTTAGAATTGGATAGATGGTGATGTTATGGGTATTTTGGGGGTTTTAACGAATCTAGACTTGATGCATGATATTTATGATCAATAGAACTAATAGGAAAAATCGAACACTCGACGAACTGAGCATTTTAAGTTAAATATGGATTGATTTCAAAAGTTTCCAAATTGGGTAAAGAATCCATGCATGATTGTGACGTTTTCATAATTTTTACCATTTTGGGAAAGGGCTGAAATGGATGTATTTTTGGGTGAAATTGGTGGGGTTTTGTAGGGATAAGTTATCCATACTTGACTGCTGTGTTTGATGATGTTTCGAGGTGTTTCGAATGTGTTTGAAGCGTTTTTAGGAAAATTTGTACAACAGGGGCGAACATGGACTCCTTCGACCAATCGAATGGGCGAAGGAGAGAATTCAGGGTCGAACCTGGACTATGTTTGGGCAAACGTGGTAAAATGGTTGAAGGAGACATCAAAACGGTCGAACGTGGTAAAATGGGCGAAGGAAACTTAAAAACGGGCCAAGGAGATTTAACCTGACTGGTTTGACCGTTCTGATGCAGAAATGAGATTTTCGATACAAACTAAGTATTTTATGCTTGAACCTTGTGTGTAATCTATGTGTACTTGATTAGTTAGGGTAATGAGTCACCAACGGGATGTCGGGTCGATCTAGTGTGTTGGTTAAACATTTAAACACGCTTTAAAACATACTTGGTTACGATTTGGACAATCGGGGACTAGATAACCTTATGGTTATTAGTCAGAACACTTATGTGAACATTTTTATAGATCTCCGGTAGAGGGATCATCAAGGGCTTAGTATTTTTGCTAGTAACCGAAGAACGCTATCTAAGGTGAGTTCACGGCCCCACTTTTATTGCTTTAACTTTTGGGGGAGAAAACATGCGCTAAACTATTTTGGTAACATATGTCATACTATGGTTTTTAACTTTGTATTGCTATACGATCTTTGGAAGTCCCGGGGGAAACCATGAATGTGCGGGGATGCACAACGGGGGAAATGTGGATAGATCTATTGGGAGTGACCTGCCCCACTCGTCGGCCTGGAGGGCCGGGCGGGTGCATGTTGGCTCGAACTAGAACATTGGTATCATGCTGAACATTCGGTCTGCTTAAACATATGCTAAACATTTCTAAACGTGTTTAGTAATGGTTTCCAATCGTAGTAGTAATAAAACATACGCCTAGCTAGCGTACTTGGTAACATTGATATAGTGTAGACATGGTAACATTTTGGTAACACTTGGTAACAAATTGAACAAACCTGTGAACTCACCAGCATTATACGTTGACGTCTTTTGGCATGTTTTTCTCAGGTCGCTTAGGTAGCAACAAATGGAACTAGGCGCACGGGTCTGCATTGGCGTCTAGACTTAGTTCATGTTTTGTAATAACACTTGGTACATTGGGTCTATGGTCTGTAACTTGCTAAATGCTTCCGCTACTAATTTTGAGTTTATGAAAACTATGTCATTTTGAATGTCATGTATCTTCATATAGAGTTGTTTATTGTGACTGTTGACTTGGATCCTGGTTTGTCATGCGGCTCGCGGTAGAACTCCGCAAGTGGAAATTTGAGGGTGTGACAGATTGGTATCAGAGCCAATGGTTATAGTGAACTAGGAATGCATGTATAGTCTGGTCTATAGCCGAGTCGCACACACTAGACGGTCACATACTTTGAGTCTATTAGTAGGATACGTACTAACGTTGTCGGGGTGTCCTTACATCATCATCATGCTTCTCCGTTACATCATCCACTTTTATTGGGGTCCTTACCTACTCTTGTCTTCTTCTTCGGGATTGCAGGATAAGGGGTTGAACTGTTGGTTCTAGCAGACACATGCCTTCTTACACTTGTACATATCGTAACACATTACTAGGCGACGATATTCGGTGACCGGGGTCCGGATTAGGGGTACATCTGGAGGACCATGTAGAGCGGTTTATCATTTCGGGTGCACACGAAATAATAAACTGAAATGCATGAAAATCCTGATGGACTTCGAGTTTGGATGTATAGTCCTGGATTTGTCCCTAAGTTAACTCTTGTAAATTTCTGGTGGTTGACACTAGAAAGGAACCTGAATCCCTCGATTTCTTGATTTGTTAGATCATGTCTGGTGCTCGCGGTGGTGGACGTCGTGGTGGCGGCGGTGGCCGTGCTGGCGGCGGTGGTCGTGCTGGAGGCGGTGGTCGTGGCAACATTAACATGACCCAAGCCGAGTTGAACAACTTGCTACAACAGCAAGTGAACATGGCTATGGCTAATTTCCAGGCTGGGATTAATGCCATGGGTGGTGAGTTGATTTATGTCGAAGTTGCCTCATTCTTGGGTTTCACGTCCTTTCGTTTGTGTTTTACTCGTGTATCGTGTTTCAGTTGTTGGTGCCAATCCACCCCCACCTCAGTGTTCTTATTAGAAGTTTCGGGACTGTCAGCCCCATAACTTCGCTGGAAATGAGGGAGCGGTGGGACTGCTCCGACGGCTGGAGAAGGTTGAGTCTGTGTTCGTCATGTGTAACTGTCCTGCTGGGGACCAGGTGAAGTATGCTACCGCGACATTTGAGGGGCATGCACTGTAATATCGCAAAATTTTCCCCAAAATGCCCTTATATATATATATATATATTTTATTACACCTTTATCATCAATATTATACAAATGTGCCTAAGTCTTTATTTATCCTAACTCACAACTTATATACATACATAAATGTATATAAATAATAATAATAATAATAATAATAATAATAATAATAATATGATTCTAAATTCTTTTTTTTTTTTCACATGCAAGATTTTTTTTTAATAAAGCCTTGAGTCAAATAGTCAAAGTCCTAGTCAAAGTCTTAGTCAAATAGTCAATTCATCATAAAACCTTACTTTATGGTGTTGACCAATTTTAATGGCTAATTGAATCCAAAACTAGTATAAATACCCACCTATGACCCATTATACTTTGCACCTCTAAATCGATTGTTTCAATCCGATTAAACTTTCCCTCATACCTTTCTTCTATAGTCTATTACTTCTACAATTGAAGCTTTGATTATAAGCTCCTGTAATTGGCAACTTTGGGGCTACACATATTCTATTTCTCGAGACTTAATACTTTGCTAAGGTGAGTTTACGTAACCATGTTTATGCAATTCTTCATACTTGCAACATTATACTTAAGCAATTCTACATACATGTCTAGTTGTAAACTTTAATGCCTCATGAATTAGACAACAACAGTTTCAACGAGTTTCAACATTACATAATCATTAGCTTTGGCCAAGCCGGCGTTACTCAATAATAGATCTATTGGATTGACAATCCCACCCGGATACGTGTACCTCCTACATTGGTAGCGTAGGTGATTGTTATCGTTCCAACATATTATTAAGGTGAACCGTGGATGACGGGATGGACCTAAACTAGTCAAAGGTTTGATTATGTCGATTCAACATATCATGTTTATTCATGTAGACTTAAACTTACGATAGACATATGAATTGCTAAACTTTTATACTAAAACTATTTGTTTGACATGGCTTATGTATTCTCACCAACTTCTAGTTGACCCCCCCATTTTTCCAAACTCAATAGGAAATACTGATGCTTGAAGTCTAGAGCTAGCATGAGGAGATATTTGAAGCTTTGTTTGATTATTTGATGTACGAATTCTTGTAGAACAATTGTATGTAATTTATTTAAATCATATAATGAAATTTATTATTCACCATGAGCTACTGAACAATCATCAATACGTGACATCCCGATGTTTCCGCCATCGGTTGGGGTGTTTCAGATTGGTATCAGAGCCTTGGTTATAGGGAATTAGGTTATTAGAAAAAAAAATAATCTAGTCTATAACCATAGGAATATAACCAGTATTTGCTCCTTTTACTTGCTATTCTCTATCTCACTCCTACTTCTTATCCCTACTTCAACCCCTACAAGAAGATTGCTCTCCATCACAAGATCTACTCTTAGACTAATAGGACAAATCCTCAGGTTTAGCCTGAACCACCTTGAGATCTCGTCGAAGTTCTAAATTTTAATAACGAACACGTGCAATCTGGAAGGGTGAACGCCTGTATTCTGAGTTTTCTGTCTAGGACTGGCATTGCGCATAAATCCCAATCAGACGAGGGACCCGGATGCCTACCTGGGAATTCTCGGGATGAGTGTTCACTTATAGGTTAAAGCATGTCTTCACTATGTTATTAGAATCTAGAATCTTTGATAAGTCAACGTTTTCGTTTATTCGTTTTAATTAATGAATAAATGATTACACTCACTTTCCTTAAACTAAGCTCTAAAATCTCATAATTTTACAGCTTAAATCAATCTCATTTCATAACCATCCATGGATTTCACAATCACACTTCACCTTACCATCATAGCCACTTTTTATATATTCAACACCCTACCCAAATCATATAATCTCCATACTATAAAATAAACTCTTTATCAACTATCTTCACATTCACTATCTCTCACAACTTTGATTCTGCTTCAAGAATTTTTCATCATCCTCTCAAGAACTAAATTCATATCCTTCACCTTCTCACACATGAGCTAGTTACCCATGATAACCAAACTATTGAAACTTGATTGTGTGTTGCATCAAACATAATCCTTAGTTATACATGAGGATTCGACTATTTGCCTTATTTGAACATTTGAAACTAGAATTCATGGAATATAAACTATTTACTATAGACACACCTAGAGTCATTAACCTTATCTAGGGCAACTCTATTACAACTCGTATGCTATACTTGATACTTGATTGCTTACATGTACATATTATCAATTTGCAATTCATGTGTGTAATAATTGGTACACTTGATCAAACAACTGATAGAGGATGAAGTACTTGCTCAACAGTTAGTAGAGTACAAAATAACCTACTCAACGATTGGTAGAGGTCATCATGCCTGCTCAACAGTCGGTAGAGGCCCTACAACCTGCTCAACGACTGGTAGAGGCTATCATACCTGCTCAACAATCGGTAGAGGTTCCTACTCACTAACTGGTAGAAGTCTTTTTCCTGCTCAACAGTTGGACTCATTTTTGGATACATGGTTAATCATATTATTTTACATGCGTGTCTAGAGTTATAGAAGGACACAAAACCCTAATGTAAGGTAAATTGGTGATTGCGGTCCGGAACGTAATCATGAATTTACAGGTACGTTAAGGTAGTGTGAAATTCTATCAAGGTTTTCGGTAGTCACTGGCGAAGCTTAGTTGGGGCCGGCGGGGGCGGCCGACCCCCCCGAATTTTCGCGTAGAAGTGTCGATTATATAGTATTCGTATAGAAAATTTTGGAAATATAGGGTTTCGACCCCCCAAAACTGGTTTTCGACCCCCGAAACTAGTGACTTCCGACCCCCCGGTGACTTCCGACCCCCCGAACCTTCGGGTCAAGCTTCGCCACTGTCGGTAGTTGACCAATTATAAACCTTAGTTATCTGGTAGTTCATTTAGTCTTTCAATAGTCCATCAACTCATTCCTTTTAGGACTCCTAAAACTTAAGATTCATATTCTCCTTGCAATTTCTGATGAACCTAATCCAACCCTTAAAACTCACACATATCAAAACTCTTACCCAAATTATTCGAAACAGTTTATTCTGTTACCTATAAATTTATGTCATGCCTTAACTCGAAACTTCCCAAACCACCCTTGTCCTAATTTCTACCCAATCACCTTCAACGCTGTGTTTTCAATAAACTTCGGGACGAAGTTTCCAAAAGTAGGGGAGACTGTAACATCGCAAAATGTCACCAACTTCTAGTTGACCCCCCCATTTTTCCAAACTCAACTGGAAATACTGATGCTTGAAGTCTAGAGCTAGCATGAGGAGATATTTGAAGCTTTGTTTGATTATTTGATGTACGAATTCTTGTAGAACAATTGTATGTAATTTATTTAAATCATATAATGAAATTTATTATTCACCATGAGCTACTGAACAATCATCAATACGTGACATCCCGATGTTTCCGCCATCGGTTGGGGTGTTACATGCACTGTCATGGTGGAATGCCACTACTCAGAACATGGGATTGGGGGAGGCTATTGCTATGCCTTGGGCGGAGTTCGTGCAACTGTTGAGAGGTGAGTACTGTCCGAGGGAGGAGGTCCAGAAGTTGGAACATGAGGTCTGGAGCTACAAGATGGTTGGGTCAGAGATTGAAGAGTACACTGTGAGGAGGAATGAACTGGCGGTGTTATGCCCTGATTTTTACACACCCGAGTATAGGAGGATTGAGCACTATGTGTCTGGGCTGGTGCCGGAGATTGCTGGGTTAGTGGCTGCTGGGAATCTTCCCACTATTGCTGAAGTTGTCCGATCAGCTCATCGGATGACTAACCTAAAGGTGGCAGAAGGTGTTTTGGCTCCTAAGGGTGCTACTGTGAAGGTTTCTGAGGGGAAACAGAGGAAGTGGGATGGTGTGGGGAAGAGTGCTGTGCCAGCGCCACCTCAGCCGGTGAAGAAGTTTGATTCATCTGGGTCTTCTTCTGGGCAGAAGTCGAGTGGGTATGTTGGGAAGCATCCCAAGTGCAACAAGTGTGGTTTTCATCATTCTGGGAGTTGTGATCGGGCTCGTTGTCATCGGTGCCATCAGTTGGGGCATCATGCTAAGGATTGCAGGGTGGCACTCACCCCAACTCATACTCCTGCTGCTACTCCTACTCCTGCTGCTCAGGGGACTCCGGGGAAGCAGGGGTGCTATAACTGTGGTGATACAGGACACTTCAAGCGTGAATGTCCTAAACTAAAGCAGGGCGATAATGGGAGGGGCGGAAATGGTAATGGGAACAACGGCGGCGGAGGCAGGACTGCACGTGCTTTCGTTATTGGATCTGCAGAGGCTAGGCAAGATCCAGACACAGTTACCGGTACGTTCCTTCTTAATGATCGCTATGTTTCTGTCTTGTTTGATTCTGGTGCCGATAAGAGTTTCGTATCTATGGACATTAGTCGATTACTAGATATAGTACCCACACCTTTAGAGGCTAAGTACTTAGTAGAATTGGCTGATGGAAAGAAAATCGAAGCGACACATACCCTTAGGGAATGTCGCTTAGAACTGTCGGGTTTGTCTTTTCCCATTGACCTTATGCCGGTACCCCTGGGTAGTTTTGATGTCGTTGTCGGCATGCATTGGTTATCGTTGTATCGTACGGAGATCGTTTGCTTCGATAAGATTATTCGGATTCCCCTCCTTGATGGAGAGACTCTTTCGGTTCATGGCGAGAAAAGCGGTGCTCCGCTGAGTATCATTTCTAGCATGAAAGCCCGTAAATACCTTCGGAAGGGTTGTTCGGCCATTCTGACACTTGTTAACGTTTCTACTGACGATGAGAAGAAGATCGAGGATATCCCGGTGGTTCATGATTTTCCCGATGTGTTTCCTGATGATTTGCCTGGTCTTCCTCCCCATCGTCAGGTTGAATTTGGTATTGATCTTACTCCGTGTGCAGCTCCTATTGCCCGAGCTCCGTATCGTCTTGCACCTCCCGAGATGCAAGAGTTGTCCAGCCAGTTGCAGGAACTCTTGGAAAAGGGTTTCATCCGACCGAGTTCTTCCCCGTGGGGAGCTCCTATTTTTTTTGTGAAGAAGGACGGAAGTCTTCGCATGTGTATCGATTATCGTGAGCTGAACAAAGTGACCATCAAGAATCGTTATCCTCTTCCTCGCATTGATGATCTCTTTGGCCAGCTCCAGGGCTCCAGCTACTCTTCAAAGATTGATTTGCGGTCCGGTTATCACCAGTTGCGCGTTAGGGAAGCTGACATTCAGAAGACTGCTTTTCGCACTCGTTATGGCCATTTTGAGTTCTTGGTCATGCCTTTTGGTCTCACTAATGCACCGGCGGTGTTCATGGATTTAATGATCCGCGTTTGCAAACCTTACCTTGATAAATTAGTCATCGTGTTTATTGACGATATTCTGGTTTATTCTAAGAACAAGGCGGATAATGAGGAACACCTACGGTTGGTCTGGGAACTTTTGAGACAGGAGCAGTTGTATGCTAAGTTCTCGAAGTGTGATTTTTGGTTACGTGAAGTTCAATTCCTAAAGCATGTGGTGAATGAACTGGGAATCCATGTCGATCCGGCTAAGATCGAAGCTATTAAAGACCGGGAAGCACCAAAGACGCCATCTGAGGTGCGGCAATTCCTAGGTCTTGCGGGTTACTATCATCGTTTCATTGAGGGATTTTCGAAGATCGCTCAACCCCTCACTACTCTTACCCAGAAGGACCGAAAGTTCGACTGGGATGAACCACAAGAATCAGCATTTCAGATGCTGAAGCTTAAACTTTGTTCTGCACCTATTTTATCCTTACCTAAGGGTACGGATGACTTCGTGGTGTACTGTGACGCTTCTATTCGTGGTCTCGGTTGCGTGTTGATGCAACGCGGGAAAGTTATTGTTTACGCTTCTCGTCAACTCAAGGTTCATGAGAAGAACTACACTACTCATGATTTGGAACTGGGCGCGGTGGTTTTTGCATTGAATATCTGGAGACGTTACTTGTACGGTACCAAGTGCGAAGTATACAGCGATCACAAGAGTCTTCAGAATATTTTCGACCAGAAGGTGTTAAACATGCGGCAGCGTCGCTGGGTTGAACTTCTGAACGATTATGACTGCGCTATCAAATACCATCCTGGCAAGGCCGACGTTGTGGCGGACGCCTTGAGAAGGAAGGAGTCTGCGAATCCTCGCCGTGTTCGAGCCTTACAGCTCACCATTCATTCGTCATTGCCTGACCGAATCCGTTCTGCACAGTTGGAAGCCTTGAAGGAGGAAAACCTTAAGGCAGAAACTATGCACAGTGCTGACAAGCATCTTGAACTCAGGACCGATGGCTTACATTATTTTGCGGGACGAGTTTGGGTCCCATTGTTCGGGGGATTGCGCGAGCTTGTTTTGGAAGAAGCTCACAAATCCCGGTATTCTATTCACCCTGGCTCCGATAAGATGTATCAGGATTTGAAGATACTTTATTGGTGGCCAAACATGAAAGCTGATATAGCTTCTTATGTCAGCAAATGCTTGACTTGTGCTAAAGTCAAGGTGGAGTATCAGAGGCCGTCAGGTCTCGTGCAACAACCAGAGGTTTCAGAATGGAAGTGGGAGCGAATCACGATGGATTTTGTCACCAAGCTACCAAGGTCACCTAGTGGTTACGATATGATCTGGGTGATTGTTGACCGGCTGACAAAGTCGGCACGTTTCATACCTATTAAGGAAACAGATGGACTCGAGCGGTTGGCTCGACTTTACCTTAAGGAGATGGTTGCTTGGCACGGGGTGCCTGTCTCTATTATCTCTGATCGTGTTTCTCGTTTTGCTTCGCGTTTCTGGAAGGCTCTGTGTAACATCGCAAAATTTTCCCCAAAATTTTAATACATAAAAAGCCCTTATATATATATATATATATATA
This sequence comes from Ambrosia trifida, assembly GCA_028751855.1. Taxonomy (NCBI): domain Eukaryota; kingdom Viridiplantae; phylum Streptophyta; class Magnoliopsida; order Asterales; family Asteraceae; genus Ambrosia; species Ambrosia trifida. The sequence continues at coordinate 72,684,222 of CM054131.1, read as the reverse complement.
TATATATATATATATTTGTTACACCTTTATCATTAATATTATACAAATGTGCCTACGTCTTTATTTATCCTAACTCACAACTTATATACATACATAAATTTATATAAATAATAATAATAATAATATGATTCTAAATTTTTTTTTTCACATACAAGATTTTTTTTTTTTTAAATAAAGCCTTGAGTCAAATAGTCAAAGTCTTAGTCAAAGTCTTAGTCAAACAGTCAAAGTCTTAGTCAAATAGTCAATTCATCATAAAACCTTACTTTATGGTGTTGACCAATTTTAATGGCTAATTGAATCCAAAACTAGTATAAAAACCCACCTATGACCCATTATACTTTTCACCTCTAAATCGATTGTTTCAATCCGATTAAACTTTCCCTCATACCTTTCTTCTATAGTCTATTACTTCTACAATTGAAGCTTTGATTATAAGCTCTTGTAATTGGAAACTTTGGGGCTACACATATTATATTTCTCGAGACTTAATACTTTGCTAAGGTGAGTTTTACATAGCCCCTTTTCTATTTATCACCATTTTTGGGGTGAAACATGTTACAACATCATTTATGCAATTCAAACATCAATGTGTCTATGTGTTTTTCTATGTTGCATTATGTCTTGAACATGGCTAGGGTAAGCACAATTCTAGCATAAACATTCATCAGCCAAACGGTATACATTGATAGATCTATTGGATTGACAATCCCACCTAGATTCGTTGACCATCTTTTATGCGGAGCGCGGGTGATTGTTATCGTTCCAACATATTATTAAGGTGAACCGTGGATGAAATTTATTATTCACCATGAGCTACTGAACAATCATCAATACGTGACATCCCGATGTTTCCGCCATCGGTTGGGGTGTTACAGATTGGTATCAGAGCCTTGGTTATAGGGAATTAGGTTATTAGAAAAAAAAAATAATCTAGTCTATAACCATAGGAATATAACCAGTATTTGCTCCTTTTACTTGCTATTCTCTATCTCACTCCTACTTCTTATCCCTACTTCAACCCCTACAAGAAGATTGCTCTCCACCACAAGATCTACTCTTAGACTAATAGGACAATCCTCAGGTTTAGCCTGAACCACCTTGAGATCTCATCGAAGTTCTAGATTTTAATAACGAACACGTGCAATCTGGAAGGGTGAACGCCTGAACCACCTTGAGATCTCGTCGAAGTTCAACACCCTATCCAAATCATATAATCTCCATACTATAAAATAAACTATTTATCAACTATCTTCACATTCACTATCTCTCACAACTTTGATTCTGCTTCAAGAATTTTTCATCATCCTCTCAAGAACTAAATTCATTTCCTTCACCTTCTCACACATGAGCTAGTTACCCATGATAACCAAACTATTGAAACTTGATTGTGTGTTGCATCAAACATAATCCTTAGTTATACATGAGGATTCGACTATTTGCTTTATTTGAACATTTGAAACTCGAATTCATGTAATATAAACTATTTACTATAGATACACATAGAGTCATTAACCTTATCTAGGGCAACTCTATTACAACTTGTATGCTATACTTGATACTTGATTGCTTACATGTACATATTATCAATTTGAAATTCATGTGTGTAATAATTGGTACACTTAATCAAACAACTGATAGAGGATGAAGTACTTGCTCAATAGTTAGTAGAGTACAAAATAACCTACTCAACGATTGGTAGAGGTCATCATGCCTGCTCAACAGTCGGTAGAGGCCCTACAACCTGCTCAACGACTGGTAGAGGCTATCATACATGCTCAACAATCGGTAGAGGTTCCTACTCACTGACTGGTAAGAGTCTTTTTCCTGCTCAACAGTTGGACTCATTTTTGGATACATGGTTAATCATATTATTTTACATGTGTGTCTAGAGTTATAGAAGGACACAAAACCCTAATGTAAGGTAAATTGGTGATTGCGGTCCGGAACGTAATCATGAATTTACAGGTACGTTAAGGTATTGTGAAATTCTATCAAGGTTTTCGGTAGTTGACCAATTATAAACCTTAGATATCTGGTAGTTCATTTAGTCTTTCAATAGTCCATCAACTCATTCCTTTTAGGACTCCTAAAACATAAGATTCTTATTCTCCTTGCTATTTCAGATGAACCTAATCCAACCCTTAAAACTCACACATATCAAAACTCTTACCCAAATTATTTGAAACAGTTTATTCTATTACCTATAAATTTATGTCATGCCTTAACTCGAAACTTCCCAAACCACCCTTGTCCTAATTTCTACCAAACCTTCTACCCTGTGTTTTCAATAAACTTCGGGACGAAGTTTCCAAAAGTAGGGGAGACTGTAACATCGCAAAATTTTCCCCAAAATTTTAATACATAAAAAGCCCTTATATATATATATATATTTTTTATTACACCTTTATCATTAATATTATACAAATGTGCCTAAGTCTTTATTTATCCTAACTCACAACTTATATACATACATAAATGTATATAAATAATAATAATAATAATAATGATAATAATAATAATAATAATATGATTCTAAATTATTTTTTTTTTCACATACAAAATTTTTTTTAAATAAAGCCTTGAGTCAAATAGTCAAAGTCCTAGTCAAAGTCTTAGTCAAACAGTCAAAGTCTTAGTCAAATAGTCAATTCATCATAAAACCTTACTTTATGGCGTTGACCAATTTTAATGGCTAATTGAATCCAAAACTAGTATAAAAACCCACCTATGACCCATTATTACTTTGCACCTCTAAATCGATTGTTTCAATCCGATTAAACTTTCCCTCATACCTTTCTTCTATAGTCTATTACTTCTACAATTGAAGCTTTGATTATAAGCTCTTGTAATTGGCAACTTTGGGGCTACACATATTCTATTTCTCGAGACTTAATACTTTGCTAAGGTGAGTTTTACATAGCCCCTTTTCTATTTATCACCATTTTTGGGGTGAAACATGTTACAACATCATTTATGCAATTCAAACATCAATGTGTCTATGTGTTTTTCTATGTTGGATTATGTCTTGAACATGACTAGGGTAAGCACAATTCTAGCATAAACATTCATCAGCCAAACGGTATACATTGATAGATCTATTGGATTGACATTCCCACCTAGATTCGTTGACCATCTTTTATGCGGAGCGCGGGTGATTGTTATCGTTCCAACATATTATTAAGGTGAACCGTGGATGACGGGATGGACCTAAACTAGTCAAAGGTTTGATTATGTCGATTCAACATATCATGTTTATTCATGTAGACTTAAACTTACGATAGACATATGAATTGCTAAACCGTTATACTAAAACTATTTGCTTGACATGGCTTATGTATTCTCACCAACTTCTAGTTGACCCCCCCCCCCCATTTTTCCAAACTCAACAGGAAATACTGATGCTTGAAGTCTAGAGCTAGCATGAGGAGATATTTGAAGCTTTGTTTGATTATTTGATGTACGAATTCTTGTAGAACAATTGTATGTAATTTATTTAAATCATATAATGAAATTTATTATTCACCATGAGCTACTGAACAATCATCAATACGTGACATCCCGATGTTTCCGCCATCGGTTGGGGTGTTACACTCTGCACAAGGCTTTGGTACTCAGTTGGATATGAGTATGGCTTATCATCCGCAAACTGACGGACAGAGCGAGCGGACGATTCAAACCTTGGAAGACATGCTTCGGGCGTGTGTTATCGATTTTGGTAAGAGTTGGGAGATTCACCTACCGTTGGTGGAGTTCTCCTACAACAACAGCTATCACTCTAGTATCAAGGCAGCTCCGTTCAAGGCTCTTTACGGACGGAAATGTCGATCACCACTTTGTTGGGCCGAGGTGGGCGAGAGCCAGCTCACTGGTCCGGAACTTGTGTACGAAACTTCGGGAAAATCGTGCAAATTCGTAACCGTTTGGCTGTTGCGCGGGATCGTCAGAAGATTTATGCTGATCGCCGTCGAAAACCTTTGGAGTTCCAGGTTGGGGACATGGTACTTCTAAAAGTTTCACCATGGAAGGGCGTCATACGCTTTGGAAAGCGTGGCAAGCTTAACCCTCGTTATGTCGGACCATTCGCAATCCTGGATCGGATTGGACCGGTGGCATACACACTGGACTTACCGGCGGAGCTCGGTAGTGTTCACAACGTCTTCCATGTGTCTAACTTGAAGAAGTGTTTGGATGATGAATCTCTTATTGTACCACTGGAAGAGATCAAGGTTGATGATCGTCTTCACATTGCGGAGGAACCTGTCGAGATTCTTGACTATAAGATTCGTAGCCTTCGTCGGAGTAAAATCCGCAGCGTCAAAGTCCGTTGGAACTCGAATCGTGGACCGGAGTTCACATGGGAACGGGAGGATCAGATGAAAGCTAAACATCCTCATCTTTTTCCGAAACGCGCGTTCAAATCAAGGCATGTTACTGCCGAAGCGGAATGAATCTCGGGTCGAGATTTCATTCAACGTGGGGATGATGTGACATCCGGTAAATTTTCTTTTCGTTTCGTTCTATTCGTTTCTTTCATTTTGGGGCTTTGTGCAATTTTCGGGACGAAAATACATTCAACGTGGGGATGATGTGACACCCGGTATATTTGGCTTAAACATTTTAGTAACATCTAAGTCTACCTTAGCGGGAAACGTTTAAAAACGGACTTAACTAGGTTAGTTGAGTCGGGTCAAGTTAGGATTGTCCAGGGTTCAATGATCTGGAGGATCATTGGGAGTCGTTTTGGGAATACACTAGTGTCGGGTTCCGTTGTTGGTGACATTACGTAAACTAATTAAGTGTATGTGTAGATTATGGGTTGGGTGGAGGATTATATACATAGATGTGTTTAAATGATGTGTAGATGATTATCCGTGCTTAGATATGTTAAATGTAGACTAAGGTTGCATGCTCATGTGTTAAGGTGTGTTAAAACGCGTTAAACACGACAAACTGGAAAACTAGGCAAACATATGTTCTGGTTCGACCCTTTGTAGATGGGCAAACCTGGGATGTGGAATTGAAAGAATTCCCTTCGACCAGGATAGGGCTCATTCGACCCTGTGGAAGGGTCGAAGGAGGCTACCTTCGACCACTGACAGGGGGCGAAGGAGGATTAGTATATATACCAAACTTTGTCATTTTTCACCATTTCACAAACCCTAACCGTCCCAAAACACTCTCAAATGATTGTAATCACCAAGGAAGGAGTTTTTGCTCTTCTTTTTCATAATCTAACCTATCTACAACATCTAAACAAGAATCCAAGGTGTGTTCTTGATCCTAGATCCTTTTAAAAGCATTTTAATTCGTTTTCATCTAACCCTGAATGTTCGGATCTGTTCTAAGGGTGTTTTCATGATTAAAAACCTTTTAAACATCTTTCTAAATCAAAACCTTATCATCAAACATAGGTTTTCATGATGATAAACATATGTTAATTGTGTATTATGTGGTGTTATATGTTGTTCAATGATTTGCTGCTGTATCTATGATAGAAACATGATATAGGATTGTTATTGATGCTGGGTTATTGTTGTTTAGGGTTAGAATTGGATAGATGGTGATGTTATGGGTATTTTGGGGTTTTTAACGAATCTAGACTTGATAAATATGGATTGATTTCAAAAGTTTCCAAATTGGGTAAAGAATCCATGCATGATTATGACGTTTTCATAATTTTTACCATTTTGGGAAAGGGCTGTAATGGATGTATTTTTGGGTGAAATTGGTGGGGTTTTGTAGGGATAAGTTATCCATACTTGACTGCTGTGTTTGATGATGTTTCGAGGTGTTTCGAATCTGTTTGAAGTGTTTTGAGGAAAATTTGTACAACAGGGGCGAACCTGGACTCCTTCGACCAATCGAATGGGCGAAGGCGAGAATCCAGGGTCGTACCTGGACTATGTTTGGGCGAACGTGGTAAAACGGTTGAAGGAGACCTTAAAATGGTCGAACGTGGTAAAATGGGCGAAGGAAACTTAAAAACGGGCTAAGGAGATTTAACCTGACTGGTTCGACCGTTCTGATGCAGAAATGAGATTTTCGATACAAACTAAGTATTTTATGCTTGAACCTTGTGTGTAATCTAAGTGTACTTGATAAGTTAGGGTAATGAGTCACCAACGGGATGTCGGGTCGGTCTAGTGTGTCGGTTAAACATTTAAACACGCTTTAAAACATACTGGGTTACGATCTGGACAATCGGGGACTAGATAACCTTATGGTTATTAGTCGGAACACTTATGTGAACATTTTTATAAATCTCCGGTAGAGGGATTATCAAGGGCTTAGCATTGTTACTAGTAACCGAAGAACGCTATCTAAGGTGAGTTCACGGCCCCACTTTTATTGCTTTAACTTTTGGGGGAGAAAACATGCGCTAAACTATTTTGGTAACATATGTCATACTATGGTTTTTAACTTTGTATTGCTATACGATCTTTGGAAGTCCTTGGGGAAACCATGAATGTGCGGGGATGCACAACGGGGGAAATGTGGATAGATCTATTGGGTGTGACCTGCCCCACTCGTCGGCCTGAGGGCCGGGCGGGTGCATGTTGTCTCGAACTGGAACATTGGTATCATGTTGAACATTCGGGCTGCTTAAACATATGCTAAACATTGCTAAACGTGTCTAGTAATGGTTTCCAATCGTAGTAGTAATAAAACATACGCCTAGCTAGCGTACTTAGTAACATTGATATAGTATGGACATGGTAACGTTTTGGTAACACTTGGTAACATATTGAACAAACCTGTGAACTCACCAGCATTATATGTTGACGTCTTTTGGCATGTTTTTCTCAGGTCGCAAGGTAGCAACAAATGGAACTAGGCGCACGGGTCTGCATTGGCGTCTAGACTTAGTTCACGTTTTGTAATAACACTTGGTACATTGGGTCTATGGTCTGTAACTTGCTAAATGCTTCCGCTACTGATTTTGAGTTTATGAAAACTATGTCTTTTTAATTGTCATGTATCTTCATATAGAGTTATTTATTGTGACTGTTGACTTGGATCCTGGTTTGTCATACGCCTCGCGGTAGAACTCCGCAAGTGGAAATTTGAGGGTGTGACAGACAGCTGAAGCTCCCTGCACATATCAAGTAAAGAAGTTAGATTTTTCGGGGGACCCAAGCCTGTTTGGTCTTGGGTCTTTGAACAGATTGTTTCAAAGAATCAGCTTTCTCACAAACATCTTGGGTTTTATCAACCTTTTTCTTGTCACACAAATCTTTTTCCTTCTCAGATTTCACATTTTGTGAAGTTGAAGCACCCTCAGAACCCTTTGATGACCAAGATTTTTCATTCTGTTTCAAGATCCGGATCTGAGTTTTTGAGATCTCAGCCGGTTTCTTTACTTCATCCTTGAACGATACCTTCTTGGTTACCTTCTCTGATTTAATAGAGACAGGTCCAACTGCTGGTTTGTCATTAGGTTTAACAGGAACCTTTTTGTTGTCAGCAGTTGCGCTCACCATTGGTTTCTTCAATTGTTTCTCAGTTGCTATCCAGTTGCGTTTATCATAAGTCATCGGACGATTTTCCCTCCTTTTAAAATAGTTGTCTTGGTTATAAAAAGGTGCTGGCTGAGGGAAAAACTGTCTCTGTGGATAACTGTGATTATCAACCGGCCAATCATACCTTTGCTTCATCTCCACCTCGTGCCTTTTGTGTCGTACATACGGGCAGTTGGCAAGTAAATGCCCCCTTTCCATGCACTTAAAACACGCACGGTACTCTTCATAGTTTTCGTTGATATTCGACATACAACAACATATGCAATATGTTTATAGCTTTCAAGCTTCTTGTTGACCTTTTCTGCAAAGCACTTGATGGTAGCCATTTCAAGTTTTGTATTTTCCAATTCATTGATATAGTGGTTAATGGGTAATTGTTTCAAAGATAAAGTCTTTTTAAGATCTGAAATGTCTTTCTTGTAACCATCAAGCACCTTATTAAATTCTCGTGCTTCTTATTGATACGATTGATAGTTGACTTAGCACTCTCAAGCTGAACCCTGAGTTGCTTATTATCCTCTGTCAATCTATCGCATGCACCACAATACCTTTCACTATTCATATCTAAATTAGATTCAGAACTTCCCTGCTTTGGTGGCTCAGTCTTTTCCATCAATGCAAAGTGTGCTTCCTTTCCAGCAAAGAATTTAGAATAGTCGATTCTGGTAAAAGCATCATCCACTATGCAAGATTTGCGTGTCATCAGAAAATCAACTTCGGCAACAAGTTGATCGATATCTTCATCTAGTGAGTTAACACTAGCTTCAGAATCAGAATCGCTCTCCATATCAGAATAAGTTGAATCACACTATTCAGGAATCTCAGTAACAGAGTCAAGGATCAATCCCGACTTCTTCTCAATGCAAACATCACTTTCTTCACTCAACTCTTCAATCTTCACCTCAGACATCTTCTCAGTCATCAAATCTTCTTTGACAGACACCGACTCATCCAAATCCATCTTCTGTGCAACACACGCCACATTACCAATATTAATCTCCTCAACATCGAGTTGCATACCAGTCCAGTCAAATCCCTCATCTTTCTGAATCACCAAGGCCTAGTTCTGGTTATCTGATTGGGTTTGGGTATTTGGTGTAGAAATAGGAATGATAGTTCTGGTTGGGTTGTGTGGTGTTTGATTTTGGTTCTGGTTTTATGTAGTGGTTTGTGTAACAGTATTGTTTGGTGAGGTGTTTTGTCGGTTTTGGTAATTGTTTTGTTGTTGAAAATTGGAGTTGTTTTGACTTTGGTATGGTACCTGATTTTGACAGTTCTGGTAGTTGGTGTTGAAAGGATTCATGTTCCCCTACTGTGCTGGCTGTGTGCATTCTCTCTTGAAGTGACCTTTCCCACCACAGTTAAAACATGTCACTTTGGCTTTGTTGAGGCCATACGTGGTGTTTGGAGAAGTAGAAAGATCAGTTCTGCCCGTTTTCTCGATGAACTCAGTCGCTCTCCTCATAACACTAGCAAACGCCCACTAGATGTCAATGAGCTCCATCTCTTCTTTGTCAATTTGCACATAGTACTCACTGGTTAGATTGTTGTTACCAATTTGACTAGCAACTAAACCGTCATAAGAAGCGACCATAGCAGAAACCAATGCTACATGTTGCTGTGTAACTACAACAGTAACATTATTCAAGTTCGAAGTCTCCAGCACAATTAGACTCTGATTAGGTTGATTTGGGTGCATTTGGTTTTGATTCACTTGAGGAATATAAGATTGTTGTTGAGGTTGGTTTAAACATGCAGAATAACAAGCATCTTGTTGCATTGGTGCAAATGGTGGAATGTTAACACTGATCTCTTACATCAGTTTGGGTCGTGCACCACTTCTAAAGAATTGTGGGATATGTTAAGGAATCGTCACGATGGGAATGAAAAGACGAGGAAGCTTAGAATGGAGGAGTTGAGAAAAGAGTTTGAGAACTTCAGCTATATGGGAAATGACCTAAAAACTCCCTGGTTCGACCTAAAAACTCCACTCTCTAGGTTCGACCCTTTCATTTTGAAAAACTGTTATACTTGGAAAATCAGGTATTTTGATCCAAAATTTTCAAATGTTGATGAAATTTGATGATCTTATGCAGGTTTTGCTTCGGATTGGATTTGGAACAGGTTTAACAAAGAGAATTTTGAATTTTATCCATGAAAACAAGTTCAAATCAATCAATTTAACATCAAATTCACATGTTCAATGAAAAACAAAAAGTTTTGATCAAAATTGGGTCCAAATCAGCTGTAATATTATCAATTTGTGGTTGTTTGATCCTTATGGCTCTGATACCACTTTGTATGCGTAAAGGATCGGCTATTCAACAAAGAATATGATCAAACAAGTTCAATTCAGGTGCGGAATCCCTGAGTTGATCACAAAATGATAATAAAACTAGCAAAACACACAAATCATCATAAACACATTCATTAATTCATTAACATAATCATTTACACTTTGAAAGCTTGTTTATAATGATATTAATCAAATACAGACTTGACAAAAACCCTAGGGAGAGACACTCTGAGAGGGAAACAAAATGACCAAAATTAAACATTAAAAAATGATTCAACCTTATATAGATCTGCACATTCCCCCAAATAGTTTGGTCGAATGTGCAGGTTCGACCATTCATATAGGGCGAACCTGAACATATATACATGTAAATCTTCATTCGACCTCCCAGAGACTCCTTCGACCATCTGCTTCTACCTTCGACCAGTTACTTCTACCTTCGACCATTCAAAAGCCACATTTGACCACTTGTAATCAGCTATACATTTTAGAATTCACAATTCAATAGCACTAGTTGCACTTTCGTGTATCTACAAGTCTCTTACCAATACCGCCCTTATAGCATTCCCAGAAACTGCAAGATATAGCTTCAGTGATTCTCCATCCTCAAGCTTCATTAGGAGTGGAGCTGCTGCTAGATACTCTTTCAGCTTCTTCAATGTTTCCTCGTGTTTCTGTCCCTAGCCGAATTTACTATTTTTCCTCAGGATATCATAGAATTCTATACACTTATCCGAGGATTTTGAGATGAATCTATTTAAGGCTGCTATCCTGCCTCTCAGCCTTTGTACATCCTTGATATTTTTTGGGGATTTAAGATCAAGGATTGCCTTTATGAAGACTTCAATGGTGGATGCTGAGGACCCATTTCCATTGCCACATATAGATTCAATGGTGGATGCTACAGCAGTCCACGAAATGCTGACATTCATGGATGCATCCTCAAGATTCCAACAAATTTAAATGGAACCAGACGACCAAGAGGATACAGCATTCATGACCCCATCAGGTGTATATTGTTATATAGCTATCCAATTTGGACTAAAGAATGCAGGTGCAACCTACCAAAAGCTAGTAAATATGATATTCAAGGAAAAGATTGGTGACATAATGGAACTATACATCGATGACATGGCGGTTAAATCCAAGAATGCAGAGAACCATCTTCAAGATCTTAAAGAGGCATTTGACATCCTGGATGTCTACAGTATGAAATTGAATCCATCAAAGTGTCACTTTGGAGTTGGTGCTGGAAAGTTTCTTGGATATCTAGTTACTAAAAGAGGGATAACAGCTAGTCTCGAACAAATAAAACCCATCCTTGATCTCAAATCCCCAAAAAAATATCAAGGATGTACAAAGGCTGACAGGCAGGTAGCAGCCTTAAACAGATTTATCTCAAAATCCTCAGAGAAGTGTAAAGAATTCTATGACATCCAGAAGAAAAATAGTAAATTCGACTGGGGACAGAGACATGAGGAAGCATTGAAGAAGCTGATGGAGTATCTTGCAACAGCTCAACTCTTGATGAATCCTAAGGATGGAGAACCTCTAAAGCTATACCTTGCAGTTTTTGAGAATGCGATAAGTGCAGTTTTAGTAAGACACATCGAGGGGGAACAGTATCCTGTCTACTATGTAAGTAAAACTCTACTAGATGCTAAACCCAGGTACTCTCATCTTGAAAAACTTGTTTTAGCTTTAATAATGGCATCTACTAAGTTAAGGCATTATTTTGAAATACATAGGATACACGTACAAACTAACTACCCCATTAAAAATGTACTTAGAAAACCAGAAATGTTATGAAGAATGGCTAAATGGTTAGTGAAATTAAGTGCCTTTGACTTAGTATATGAGTCCAGAAATGCAATCAAATCTCAAGCTCTAAAAGAGTCAACAAATAATGCTGGTGAGTTCACAGGTTTTATTTAAACGTTTAAAGTGATCCTTCGAAAACCGTTACCATCACAGTTACTACTATGCTTGTGACAACGCTAGCTAGGCGCAGAATAAGATACTCATACGGGTGAAACCATTGCTGACTATGCCGTTTATTGACCCTTAGTTTCCTATGGGCTACAGTCATCACCGGTAGACCTTGTTTTATTAGAGACAATATGCACCCGCTCGGTCCAACCGTCGAGTGGGGCTTGTCAGTTCCCAATAGCGCTATCCATATTTCCCCGCCATACGCCCATGTTAGTGGTTTCTAAGGGACTTTTTGATGAACCGTATAGTAATAATAAGTAAGCCATAGCATAACGTGAAAAAGAGTCATAAGTCATAAAAGAGTTTAAGATGAAACCGAGCCATAAGTCATAAAAGTGTTTTAAGCATGTTTCTCCCCCGAAAGCAAAAACTGTAAAATGTGGGGCCGTGAACTCACCTTAGGTTGCGTCTTCCGTTTAATTAGTAAACCGCTTATGTGATATGAGTAAACCGTTTGTATGATATGATAGCCCCAACTAGTGGCGACCTATCATAAGATATGCGTCAAGTTAGACTAATAACCCGTCGGGTTCATTAGTCCCTAAGTCCAGTCCATGACCATTATGTGTCCGAAAAGCGTGTTTGACCGACAACCAGACTACGTATGACAAGACTCGACATCCCATTGGTGACCCGACATTCCACATGTTCATCTAATACTCAAACATACACAAATCATGCAACTTAGTACTTAACATGTGTTAAAGTTCAACGAGTCTAACACATAGGTCAAATAACGCACAAACAAGTCCATACACGTGTTACGATGTTACTAGGCATGTCACGGGGTTCCTATCATGTTCCTAGGTGTCAAATCGGGTTTTGGAATGTCAAAATACACTTATAACAGCAGTACACGCGATTAAGAACTTAGCATGCAATTAGGAAAAGTCAACATGTGATTGGGGATGGTTAACAGGCGATTGTGATGCTAATCGCCTACCTTAGCATGCGATTGAGAGGCTAATCGCCTACCACATCAGGCGATTAGGAAGGCTAATCGCCTGCAGCTGCTGCGCGACACAATTTCGCGCGTTTAACCCTCCAAATCAGATCCGAAACATGTGTAAACACCCAATATCAATCCTAACACATTAACAAACATATTGCAAGCAAAACCCCTAAGTTTTCATCATTGTAACAGTCCCGAATGCGAGCGTTTTCCCAAAATAGTAAACTTAACATGTAAACATCACATCAACATGCAAGAACTTGCCCTAAATAGCAAATATCCAGATTTCATCACATAACCACGTTGTCCGATAGTATCCTACTACTCAAGCATCATCCTAAAGCAAACCCTAACATCATATAATCAACAACACACCTCATAGCATCCTTAATCATTCAAAATCATTCAAATGGGTCAAAACATCAAACATCAACAACACACAACCAAAACCATCCAAACTCCTAGGACATCATCATACTAACTCATAACAGCCATGAATACCTAAATAACACCAGAACAATCATGTTTCAATCATAAAAATCCTACCTTTAAACACATATAACACGCATAAAGGTTTGGGTTTGTTTTAAAAACGGTTTTTAATGGATTTTCAAAGACAAAAACATTTATAAGTCAGGTCTGGACTTTTAGGGAACAAAATATAATCATTTAAAGGTTTGGGTTTGAAGAACACACCTTGGATTTAAGAGAAAATGATGGAATAAACTTGGAAATGGTTGTTTTGTTGTAAAAACGAGTTCCAGAGGGTGTTTGTGTGTTGGTATGGGTTATGGGACGGCTAGGGTTGCACAAATGGTGTTTTGGAGGTCAAGGGTGGTATTTATAGGCGTTTCTAGTCGTTTAAGACACGTCAGGCGATTGTGCAGCCTAATCAGGCGATTAGGGCTGCTAATCGCCTACCCTATCAGGCGATTAGCCCCCAATCGCCCACTAAGCAAGCCTAATGTTGATGCACTTTCTGTGGACGTCACTGTCAAATAGACTAGGGTTGAGTCTTAGGTATAGTGTTACATGAGATTCTGGTGATCCATAAGGGCATTTTATGGATCTGACGTATTTGTAAAATATAGGATAATACCAAAGCCAAGTTCGACCTATATACACTGGGCGAATGTGGAAGTTTTCCACATTCGACCATTACAAATGGGCGAATGTGGAAATGCTCCACATTCGACCATTCAAAAGGGGCGAAGGTGGCTTTTGGGTATTGGACTATAAATAGCAATCTCATGTGTTATTGTTCATTTGGTGATTTGAGTTTGTATTTTGAATGCTCTCAAGGGGGAGGTCATGCCCGACCTCCCCCGGCCACGAGATAGACGTTTATCCTACTGATGACAGTGTCTGTAACCGTTTCTGTAGTAATACGAATCTGTGATGACGTTGTTATCGTATGTTTCTGTCTCGTCTCGAATCTCCCGTCTGAAATTGAGTTGTTTTCGCTTAATCGATCCTTGAATTCGGTTTTTTAACCGGATTCTCACCTAATCGCCCTCCTGTAGGCGATTAGGCTTCCCTAATCGCCTGCAGGAGCTGGTCTTGGGTATTTTGCGCGTTAAACCCTGTTTTAACATATGTTAACACGTTTTCACATACCGACAAGTCACATAATGATTATAAACACATAATACATGAAAACAAACACGTTCACACTCGTTCACCAATTCCCGGGACTCGAGACTTGCGTGTGTTAAAACCCCAATGATGTACGACTCGACTCGACTGACCCTGTCATGTGTAATGTATGCGCGACTCGCTAAGGTAGACTTACTAAGTTTTCAAAAAGTTAGTTACCGGAGTTTGCCGGGTGTCACATCATCCCCCTGTTGAAAGAATTTTCGTCCCGAAAATTTCCCGAAGTCGAAGAGAGAGAACAAATAAGAAGAAAAATTTTACGGGTCGTCATATCATCCCCCTGTTGAAAGGAATCTCATCCCGAGATTCTTTTGGCTTCAACAATGAGGAGTGTCGACCTCTGTGTGCCCAAGTAACGTTTCCCCAAAATACAACAAGTGAAGGTCATGAACCAAACGTGACAGTAACAACCGGGAAACCACTTTCCCAAATGTGAGTATGAGACAAGAGACCCCCGATCGAAGGCCTACTGGAGACTACTATGATCGGTATAACTAACCCACCGGTACCATCCAAGTAGCATCCCCAAAGGACCCTCATCGACCCAAAGAATGAGAAACAGAGACCAAACCACAAAGAAAACACCCGAAAACACGAACGCACAACAATGCGGATAAAAGTAAAACCAAAGCGTAACAAGAGATAAGAAAGAATACGTACGGGTAACAGTGTCAGGGTCCACCTGGTTCTCCCTAGCACTGATCACATAAGCATAAGCACAAGTAATCCGGCCACCGCCTTCATTGTCTCCATCCTTCCCTGCAGTCCCTGTGCCCCCTTGATTCAACTTGGGACAGCTTCGCTTGAAGTGCCCCGCTTCTCCACAATGAAAGCAACCCTGGTTCCCCTGTGGAGCAGGGGTAGTAGTAGCAGCAGTCTGAGTCGCCCTGGACGAAAGATTGACCCTACAATCCTTCGCAAGATGCCCCGTCCGCTGACAACGCTCACAACGAAAACTCTCACAAGTACCATAGTGATGAAAACCACAACGCCCACACTTAGGGCTCTTCCTAGCATAGCCCCCTTGTTTCTGATCTGACGCTGACCCTGAAGCTTCAGCCTTCTTCGCCGCCGGTTATCGTTGAACCACCGCTGAACTCTTTTCCATACTTTCCCACTTCCTCTTGTTATCCACCGGCGCCTTCACAGAAGAGCCTCTAGGAGGCAAGACACCCTCAGTAATCTTCAAGTTGGTCATCTTAGTAGCCGACCGCACAGCCTTTGACATGGTAGTAGGATCCCTAGCAGACACCAACTCAGCAATCTCTGGCACCAAACCCGCAAGATACTGCTCTATCCTCCTGTACTCTGGCGTCGACAAACCTGGACACATGTAACAACCGGCAAAATTAAGGTAATTCCGTACTAATTAATTAAACGCAATTAACGTAATTAAACGTAATTATGTGCTGACTGTTTAACTGAGGCCTTAGAAAGATAGAAGTTCCCAAATAATGCATAGGGATGCATAAGTTTAATAGCAAAGCATGATAGGATCATGCGCAAGCAAATCTATCCGGTATGGACACTGGCGATTACCCGGTAAAAATTAAATAAGCGAAACGAACTCCGGACACCCGGAATATAAAATAAATAATATTTTCCCAAAATATAATGAGTTTTGGAAACCCAAAGCCATACGTGAAAGCTTATAGTACAAATCTCCCGGTAACGAATAACGTGCGCGTACCGCACCCGATACGCGCGTAGCACGTAATTTCACCCGACAAAAGCCGAAATAAATTATCAGTAATTTAACTGGGCAAAATTTAAGGAATATTAATGGTATATTAATATTCGGGTGACGCACGGTTAAAAACCCAAGAATACCCGGACGGTACCCGAACGAGAGTGACTTAAACATAAAATTGGATAATATTTAGCAAGGTGGACCCCACCCAAGGCACCCAAGGGGCAGGCCTAGGGACCCACTCCATATGATTAATATCTTTTTCTATCTAATTAACCCAATAGGATGGCTTGTAATCATAAGAATTATATGCATGAGTGTGTATTGGGTAAAAATTAACAAATCTTCTCCACTCTCTCTCTCTAAAAATCGGCCCAAACACCCCTTAATCTCCCAAGATCTTATTTGGTGATCTTACATAATCTAACATAATATCTTCCATAATCCTTCCATCCAATCCAAGAAGATTGCATAATCTTGGAAGATTTGAAGGAAAGATCATATAACCCACTTGAAAACACTTAAACAAAATCACAAAAACTCTTCTTCTTCCCTTCCTCTTGCCGTAGGTTTGCACCTCTACATTAACAATTCTCTTTCAATTTTTATACTTCCAAATCATCTCTAAATCTTCATCTCACAAAACCCCATTGTGTGTTTCAAGAGCTTGGAGCTTAACCCATTGGAAGAACACATTAAACCTCACCCAAATCCAAGGTTTTTGTCTTTCCTAACCTTGAGCTAGTAGTAAGTATTACCTTCTTTTTATTCTTAGATGTTCATGTTTTGTGCTATTGAAAGCATGTTGTACATTGATGGATAATAAAATGGATTTTATAAAGTTAATGTGTTTTGTTAGAATAAAAATGGAAGAATAATAATAACTTAAATGAATCTTGGATTTATATTAATAAATGTAATATTTGGAGAAAAGATGATGAAATGCACATACACTTGAGAAAGTTGATGATTTGGGTATGATTAATGAGTAGGACTTGAATGAGATGGAAGATGATTTTAATCATCATAAGATGATAAGTTAATGACAAAAATGGATTAAAATGGGTTAAATAACCATAGATGAAAAAGTTCCATATTCAATGTCCACTCACTTGAATAAGTGAAAAATTGATGTTTTGGATAAAAGTATGGAACAAACATGTTAATGGCATCTAGGATGGATTATAAGATCATTAAAAGTGAAATGAAGTAAAAACAACTAAGCATTAAGAAAATGGGTCTTCAAAGTCCACTAAAATGGAAGAAAATGCCAACCATGAAAGATAAGATGAAAAATGCAACGAATATAAGTTAAAGGACTAATATTATAACTTGGAAAGTCGAGGGACTAAAATATGCATTTTAGAAACTTTAGTCCAAGAGTGCACTAACAAAGAGTTCGGTGTCAAAAGCATAAATAATAACTTTTCCAAGTGTAGTTTTTGATAAACACAAGAAACTTACTTGTGTATAAATTAAAAGGGGCATTTTTATAAAGATGGAAGTTTTATAAAAATAAAAGGGTAACACGAGGATCTTATAAAAATAAGATTTTATAAAATATTAGTAAAGACTTGGGAAAACTTGTACAAAAATGGATACTTTTATATAAATGGGAATATAAAAGTATCGGAAACATTTTTGGGTTACAAGTTGGACAAGTTGGGCTAAACGTACAAAGTATATTTTTCCAAGAAATAAACGTTCGAAATCGGAAGTAGGAATAATACTTCCATAAGAACGCGCAATGGAAACAAATATGAAAAACGCTAACTAACGAACTTAGTTACATGAGCTAACGTAAATGGACATATGAGAAAAAAATGCCATTACGACAAGATAAAAATATACATATATATTTTAAGGAAATAAAATATATATAACAAGGGTGAAACGTGCGAAACACTTTCCTAAGTGTAGAAAGAATATTCGTGGGGAAAGGAAAACACAACGTAACGAATTAAAAACGCTAAACGACACATGAACTTAACAAGTAGTATCCACGCGATGGTATATGTACATATGCTCGTTTTCGACGAAATTCTAGTATATCTATTTGAATGGGAAAATAGATATGCGAGAAGGAAAACCGAGACGAGTAGGTGAAATATACCTGCGAACGTGTGAGTGACCGACAAGATCCTAGTACATTTATATAAATGGGAAAATAAATGTACGGTGTGGTGAGTCTAGTCGGACGTTAAGAATATGTTACCGAACGACAAGAACTTAGCATATTTATTTGAATGGGAAAATAAATATGTGGCAATGTGAGTCGGGTCGGATAATAAGAAATCACATTATATCAAGCGAAACGATCCTAAGTATAATTATTTAAATGGGAAAATAATTATACGTTGGGTAGAGTCGTGTCGAGTATAATAGTGTACAAGTCACAAAGAATATTAATAAGAATAATATATGACTTGTAAGGAAAGGGTAATCCATCGCCATTGAACCTAGGATACGAAACTATTAAACGGGAATTGGGATAAAGACGTGGTCGGGAAGTTGGGTGTACAACTTGCCAAGGCACATACACCATAGGTGTAGTGACTTATACGCCTAGAACATTTGTAGGTGCGGGATCACAAACTTTACTATTTTCTTCTTTGAGCCGAGCACAGTTACAGGTGAGTCTCACGGCCCCATTTCCAAACTATTTAACGTTTTTACGGGGGAAAGATATGTTGGGATTTGTATGACGGGTTGGATACTTGAGTTAAGATCGCCACTCGGGGTTGAGACCTCCCCACTATAATCATTAATTCAGGAAAGAGAAACCAAAGGAATATTTGGATAGTACTATTGGTGCCTGACAAGGCCCACCCCAAATCGATAGCGTCGATTATGCATCGGCGTATGCATCGGCGTATGCCTGGGGTGCACGTATTCTGAAATCAAGTCGTAGGAATACCGAGTAACGACTTGGGGCGGGGGCATTGTTAATTGTCTTGGTTTGGTTATAGGCTCAAGTAAATTGTAGGACCTTGCAACTCCTATAAATGTCATAACAAGGATGTTCCCACTTAATAAAGTTTTATTAAATCAAAACCTGTGAACTCACCAATATTTATATATTGACGATTTTCAAACATATCTTTCAGGTAATTGACTGATGAAGGTTAGCGTGGCAAGCAGGGTCGGGGGAATCTCCAAGTCGGGCGTTGGATGTCATGAAGGGGTCTCATCTCTCTATCCCAAGGTTCGGGATATAGGGAGGAGCCTCCCTATTTATTTCAAAAACAAATTAAGATTATGTACGAATAATTTGACATGATTTTCGGCGTTGAATAAATGTTCGTTTGTTTAATTAATATTGTGGTTTGCATTAATCTTGGCTTAATCCTCTTGAACCGTCGCGCCACGTGTTTCCGCCATAGGCGTGGTGTGACAGAAAGTGGTATCCGAGCCAAGGTTATAGCGAATTAGCATTTTTAAAATCTAAACTATAACCGGATTTGGTTCAAAAGTTAAAAGCTTTCAAAATAAATACGAAACGCAATAAATTGATTTTTCCAACGACCATTTGGGTATGTGGAGATTCCGACCAAGCTAGCCATGGGTAAGAATACGTGTTATTTTAGTATTAGAAGGTTAGGAAGAGTACCGTAGATGTGTGCCTTAACTGTCTAACGAATAATACTTAAATATTAGTACGGTTCTTTTGCCAGGATGTCAGACGCAGGGAGCGTAGCACCGAGCTACGACAGTAGCATTCAGATCATCCCAGCGCCGCCAGCAGAGCCGATCGAGGTTGTGGTACTCGATCCTGAGGATGACGACATGGAGGTTGACGCCGCCATAGAGGGCGCAGACGGAGACAGCTCCGACGAGACGGACCCGAGCGAGGACCCAGCGTGGGCCCCCGCTGGAGGCGACGTGGCCGCCGTAGCCGACCTACCGATGGCCGAGGCACCACAGGCTGACTTGCCTCTAGTGCCATTCCAGGCAGCACCACTGCCAGCACTTCCCCTCCGAGCCGTCAGGGACTTCCCTGTAGGCTGTGCAGGTCCATCGAGGCCTGTCCCCACGCAGTCAGAGACAGTTGAGTCTCCATACGACCGACACGCACCTGTCGATCATGAGCCCTTCCCCACCCCACTTATCCCCGTTCCCTCGGGCATGAGGCTCGTGCCCATTTGCCGAGGACACAACGGGTGGATCTCGGATGACTCCGATGATGAGTCGACCGCATCGGTAGAGCACATTGATATGCCGATCCCACCAGTAGACCAGGAGGAGCACGTCGCTCCGGTGATAGGGCATGCCACCACTGCCCCAGCCGCCCTACCCGCCATACCCGAGCCCGTGCCACAGGATGGGCCAGCTTCTACTGGGCACATCCTTGAGGGCAGCTCAGCCCGTAGTTCTGAGCTGCACCGAGCAGGTTTGGCAGCTCACGCCACTGCTAGCCCTCCCACCCCTACCACCGTGATATCCGCTCGAGAGTGGGTCGCTGTCACACAGCCCCTCATGGTCCCACTCGTCGAGCTTATAGTCCCCTCACCAGTATCCATGACACTACCTATCACCACCTTTCCCACACTACCACCCCTACCCGAGATGCTCCCTACACCACCACCTGCACCATTCACTATGGAAGCAGGAGCTCCTTTTCTGATGCCCCCACTTGCACCGTATACTCTAGGTGCGGGAGACCCATACCAGGTACCACCTTATTACTTCACCGGATTACCAGGATTTGCCCCACCCTTCACCTCCCTACCCATACCCGATATAGTCGGCCCGTCCCAGCCGACGTATACTGACATCCCCGGGCCGTCGCAGCCCCACGGGATGGCCCCACTGTCGGGAACAGCATGGTCCACGGTGATCTCATTGGAGAGAGATTTCCAGACTCTCACCGACACGGTGCAGCGCACCGTGAGTCAGATGGAGCAGCAGGCCCAGCTCATGTAGGCTAGGATCATCGATGCCAGAGACGCGCTGGCACATTATGCTAAGGAGTTGCTGAGCATGGACGCTCATTGTGGGATTACGGGCGACACACACTTTGCGCATCGCCAATTCTTGTACGATCGCATTATGGCGATTAGTATGACCATTAGCATGTGCACACCCCAGTATCAGTACCCGCCGCCGCCGCCACCACAGTAGCGATACATCAGGGACGCTTGGGGGATCACTTACGGACATAGTAGTAGTAGTAGTAGTAGTATGATAGCACAGTATGGGTTATAGTACCCATCTGCATTTTTGCCTAGCCGAGCGGGATTGTGCCGGTATATGACATTATATTTCTAGTGTATTTCAAAAGAGCAATGTATGAGGAATGTATCCTCAGTTTTTGTTATTATGAACAAATCATTGTACTCATGGTATTGAAATTAATGAAAATTTTGTTATGGTAAAATATGTGTTATGATTGTCTACGATTATTATTACCTGTTCTGTTTATATTGTGATTGTGTGTTGTTGTTATGGTGATTATTGTGATTCGTGTGTTGTGTTGTTATTTATACTTTATGTATGACGATATTGTATGAATGATCGCCAATTTAACCTTTGATAATTATTATTGAAGAAAAATGGCACCAGCCACCCGAAGCAACAGCGGAAACGAAAGACTACCCACGACACCCGAGGAGCTTGAAACCCTAGTTTCGGGACGCATCGCCCAAGCTCTCGCAGAACACAATGCCACGCGCACTGAAAGGTCGCGAGATCGAACAGGGAGCGACCGACGCGAAACCTCCCCTACCGGTAAGAAGACTTCGGATATATGCAACAGGAGTTTTCGCAAAACTCCTATCTCATAATAACATGTTACTTTATTATTGCAGAAACGGCCTCACGAGAGCGTGGCTGCACGTTCAAAGCTTTCCTGGACTGCAAACCGCTCAACTTCAGTGGCATTGAAGGTTCTGTCGGACTAGTCAAGTGGTTCGAGAAAACCGAAGCGGTGATTCGTATCAGCAGCTGTACCCCGCGACAGGCTGTCATGTACGCCACTAACCTGTTTCTGGACCAAACCCTGACATGGTGGAACAACCAAGTGCAAACACTGGGAGACGATGCTGCTTACTCCTTGTCATGGTTGGAGTTGAAGGAACTAATGATCGCCGAGTACTGCCCGGCGAGTGAAGTGCAGAAGCTAGAAACTGAGTTCTGGAACCACACCATGGTTGGATCGGACGTAGCTGGGTACACGTCCAGGTTTCATGTTCTCTCCCGGTTAGTGCCTCGCTTGGTCACCCCGGAAAGCAAGAAGGTGGAAAGATACCTATTCGGACTGGCACCACAGATACGCGGCATGGTCACTGCTTCCAAACCCACGACCATGCGCGAAGCTATCGACCTCGCCTTAAGCCTCACTGAAGACGCCATTCGAATGGGCACCCTAATCCGAAAAGTATCAGGACTGAAGCTTACTGAGTCCAGCAGTGTTGAGGGTAAGAATCTGGGTACGAGTTCAGCCGTTGGGTCAAGCGCACAAGGAAATAAGCCAAGGTTTGGGAAGCGTAAGCGCGATGAGAGGAAAAAGGATGGATCATCAGGAGGTTCAGGAAAGAAAGGGAAAGGGTATGTGGCCACTGGACGTGGAAACAATGGAAAGCAAGGTTACCAGGGCAAGAACGAAGTGATCTGCGGTAAGTGCCGTCGTTCTGGGCACAAGACAGAAGACTGCAGGTCAGGAGCGCCAAAGAACGGAGGAGCGAGGCCTGTTTCTCATGTGGATCGCTCGATCATTGGAAGAGGGATTGCCCCAAACACAACAACCAAGCCCGTGGACGGGCATTCGTGATTGGTGCCGGTGATGCACGACAAGACCCTAATGTGGTCACTGGTACGTTCCCTCTAAATGGTCATTATGCTTCAGTATTGTTTTATACTGGCGCCAATTTTAGCTTCGTATCTGTCGAATTTAAAAGATTACTTGGACTAAAAACTAGTATGCTAGACACACCATACTCTATAGAACTGGCTAACGGTATGACTATAGAAACTCGAGAAGTAGCGAAGGATTGTAAGTTGGATCTCTGTGGTCACGAGTTTGGCATTGATCTATTGCGAGTCGTGCTGGGTAGCTTTGACATAGTTGTTGGCATGGATTGGCTATCCGCACACCGCGCCGTCGTTGTGTGCAACGACAAAGTGATTCAAGTTCCCCTCGCAAGCGGTGAAACCCTATCGATCCAAGGGGAAAGGCGTGGAACGCCGTTGAGAATTATTACCATCATGAAGGCCCGAAAGTGTCTAAGAAAAGGTCTCATAGCATTCTTGGCGCACGTAGTAGATAAGAAGGCCGATGAGCGAAAGTTAGAAGACATTCCAATAGCCAGAGACTTTCCAGATGTGTTCCCAGAAGATTTGCCGGTACTGCCACCACCCCGACAAGTCGAGTTCCGCATCGACCTTGTTCCAGGAGCTGCACCCGTAGCGCGATGGCCATATCGCCTAGCTCCTTCTGAGATGCAGGAACTGTCTGGTCAACTGCAGGAGTTGTTGGACAAAGGTTTCATAAGACCAAGCTTCTCACCCTGGGGAGCTCCCGTCTTATTTGTAAAGAAGAAGGATGGCACTTTTCGAATGTGCATTGACTATCGAGAACTGAACAAGCTAACCATTAAAAATCGCTATCCTCTTCCCAGGATCGACGATTTGTTCGATCAACTTCAAGGATCCAGCTTCTACTCCAAGATTGATCTAAGGTCCGGCTATCATCAGTTGCGTATCCAAGAAGAAGACGTGCCAAAAACAGCATTCAGGACTCGTTATGGGCACTATGAGTTTCTGGTTATGCCATTCGGTTTAACCAACGCACCAGCCGTTTTCATGGATTTGATGAATCGCGTGTGTAAGCCATACTTGGACAAATTTGTCATCGTCTTCATTGATGATATCTTGATCTACTCACGCACTAAGGAAGAACACGAGGATCATCTTCGGTTAATCCTCGAGGTACTACGCAAAGAGAAGCTCTATGCTAAGTTCTCGAAATGTGACTTTTGGATTCAAGAGGTTCACTTCTTAGGCCACGTAGTGAATGAAAAGGGTATACATGTCGATCCCGCCAAGATCAAAGCAATCAAGAATTGGGACGCCCCTAGAACTCCTACTGAAGTACGACAATTTCTTGGCCTTGCGGGTTACTACAGAAGGTTCATCGAGAACTTTTCAAAGATAGCACAGGCTTTAACCATGCTAACCCAAAAGGATAAGAAGTTCGAATGGACGGAAAAGCAAGAAGCAGCATTTCAATTGCTAAAGGATAAGTTATGTGGCGCCCCGATACTATCACTTCCCGATGGTACGGAAGACTTTGTGGTTTACTGTGACGCCTCTCACCAGGGATTGGGTTGTGTATTGATGCAACGAGAGAAGGTCATAGCCTATGCTTCCAGACAACTAAAACTCCACGAGAAGAATTACACCACGCACGACCTGGAATTGGGAGCCGTGGTATTCGCGCTCAAGATATGGAGACATTATCTATACGGAACCAAGTGTACAATCTTCACCGATCATAAAAGTTTGCAGCACATCTTTCACCAAAAGGAATTGAACATGTGACAACGGCGATGGGTCGAGTTATTGAACGATTACGATTGTGAGATAAAGTACCATCTCGGGAAGGTGAACGTTGTAGCCGACGCCTTGAGTCGCAAGGAACGGGTTAAGCCATTGCGTGTCCGAGCCTTGGGTCTAACCATCCACACGAACCTGACTGACCGGATTCGTGAAGCTCAAACTAACGCTCTTAAACCCGAGAATGTCAAAGGTGAAAGACTGCGGAAGATGGTTGATTCACTAGAGCCAAAAGCGGATCAAGCCCTGTATTTCATGAACAGGATTTGGGTACCGGTGTATGGTGGATTGCGTGAACTAGTATTAGCCGAAGCCCACAGTTCGCGATATTCGGTTCACCCTGGAGCAGACAAGATGTTCCATGATTTGAAGGAATTTTACTGGTGGCCAAATTTCAAGAGAGATATAGCGGCGTATGTTGCGCGATGCTTGACTTGCGCGAAGGTCAAGGCCGAGCATCAGAGACCATCCGGTTTACTCCAGCAACCGGAAATACCAGAATGGAAATGGGAACGGATTACTATGGATTTCATTACCAAGTTACCCAAGACAACAAGCGGCCATGACATGATCTGGGTGATCGTTGATCGATTGACAAAATCTGCACACTTCCTCCCGAATCGCGAAACGGATAAGTTGGCGAAACTGACCCGTTTGTACATTAAGGAAGTAGTGTCGAAGCACGGTGTACCTATTTCCATCATCTCCGATCGAGATAGTCGCTTCACCTCAAGATTTTGGGAAAGTTTGAATGAAGCCCTCGGTACTCGCCTTGACATGAGTACCGCATATCATCCACAAACCGATGGTCAGAGTGAACGGACCATCCAGACTTTGGAAGATATGCTGCGAGCATGCGCAATCGATTTCAGCGGTAATTGGGATACACACTTGCCACTGGTAGAGTTTTCGTATAACAACAGTTACCACACGAGCATTCAAGCTGCACCTTTTGAAGCTCTATATGGACGCAAGTGTAGATCGCCTCTATGTTGGGCTGAAGTTGGTGAAAAGCAACTTACCGGGCCCGAAATTGTTCAAGAGACAACGGATAAGGTCTTTCTGATAAGAGAACGTCTCAAAGCGGCACGTGACCGGCAGAAAAGCTACGCTGATATGAGGCGAAAGCCTTTGGAATTTCAAGTCGGAGACAGGGTCCTACTAAAGGTGTAACCTTGGAAAGGTGTCGCGCGCTTTGGGAAGCGTGCAAAACTAAACCCACGATATGTTGGACCGTTCGAAATCCTGTCCAGAGTAGGCCCGTAGCATACAAGCTCAAGTTACCACAAGAACTTAACGGTGTACATGACACGTTCCACGTGTCGAACTTGAAGAAGTGCTTATCCGAAGAAACTCTCATCATCCCCGCACACGAAATCCACATTGACGACAAGTTACACTTCGTCGAAGAACCAATCGAAGTAACCGATTGGAAGGTCCAAAAGTTAAGACGCAGTAAGATCAGATTGGTCAAAGTGCGTTGGAATGCCAAGCGTGGACCGGAGTTCACGTGGGAAAGGCTGGACCGGATGAAGCAAAAATATCCCGCCCTATTCGAGAAGACCCCTATACCGGAGAGCTCGAAGTGAATTCCGGGACGGAATTCTCTTAACGGGGGGAGAATGTAACAACAGGCAAAATTAAGGTAATTCCGTACTAATTAATTAAACGCAATTAACGTAATTAAACGTAATTATGTGCTGACTGTTTAACTGAGGCCTTAGAAAGATAGAAGTTCCCAAATAATGCATAGGGATGCATAAGTTTAATAGCAAAGCATGATAGGATCATGCGCAAGCAAATCTATCCGGTATGGACACTGGCGATTACCCGGTAAAAATTAAATAAGCGAAACGAACTCCGGACACCCGGAATATAAAATAAATAATATTTTCCCAAAATATAATGAGTTTTGGAAACCCAAAGCCATACGTGAAAGCTTATAGTACAAATCTCCCGGTAACGAATAAAGTGCGCGTACCGCACCCGATACGCGCGTAGCACGTAACTTCACCCGACAAAAGCCGAAATAAATTATCAGTAATTTAACTGGGCAAAATTTAAGGAATATTAATGGTATATTAATATTCGGGTGACGCACGGTTAAAAACCCAAGAATACCAGGACGGTACCCAAACGAGAGTGACTTAAACATAAAATTGGATAATATTTAGCAAGGTGGACCCCACCCAAGGCACCCAAGGGGCCGGCCTAGGGACCCACTCCATATGATTAATATCTTTTTCTATCTAATTTACCCAATAGGATGGCTTGTAATCATAAGAATTATATGCATGAGTGTGTATTGGGTAAAAATTAACAAATCTTCTCCACTCTCTCTCTCTAAAAATCGGCCCAAACACCCCTTAATCTCCCATGATCTTATTTGGTGATCTTACATAATCTTACATAATATCTTCCATAATCCTTCCATCCAATCCAAGAAAGATTGCATAATCTTGGAAGATTTGAAGGAAAGATCATATAACCCACTTGAAAACACTTAGACAAAATCACAAAAACTCTTCTTCTTCCCTTCCTCTTGGCCGTAGGTTTGCACCTCTACATTAACAATTCTCTTTCAATTTTTATACTTCCAAATCATCTCTAAATCTTCATCTCACAAAACCCCATTGTGAGTTTCAAGAGCTTGGAGCTTAACCCATTGGAAGAACACATTAAACCTCACCCAAATCCAAGGTTTTTGTCTTTCCTAGCCTTGAGCTAGTAGTAAGTATTACCTTGTTTTTATTCTTAGATGTTCATGTTTTGTGCTATTGAAAGCAAGTTGTACATTGATGGGTAATAAAATGGATTTTATAAAGTTAATGTGTTTTGTTAGAATAAAAATGGAAGAATAATAATAACTTAAATGAATCTTGGATTTATATTAATAAATGTAATATTTGGAGAAAAGATGATGAAATGCACATACACTTGAGAAAGTTGATGATTTGGGTATGATTAATGAGAAGGACTTGAATGAGATGGAAGATGATTTTAATCATCATAAGATGATAAGTTAATGACAAAAATGGATTAAAATGGGTTAAATAACCATAGATGAAAAAGTTCCATATTCAAAGTCCACTCACTTGAATAAGTGAAAAATTGATGTTTTGGATAAAAGTATGGAACAAACATGTTAATGGCATCTAGGATGGATTATAAAATCATTAAAAGTGAAATGAAGTAAAAACAACTAAGCATTAAGAAAATGGGTCTTCAAAGTCCACTAAAATGGAAGAAAATGCCAACCATGAAAGATAAGATGAAAAATGCAACGAATATAAGTTAAAGGACTAATATTATAACTTGGAAAGTCGAGGGACTAAAATATGCATTTTTGAAACTTTAGTCCAAGAGTGCACTAACAAAGAGTTCGGTGTCAAAAGCATAAATAATAACTTTTTCAACTGTAGTTTTTGATAAACACAAGAAACTTACTTGTGTATAAATTAAAAGGGGCATTTTTATAAAGATGGAAGTTTTATAAAAATAAAAGGGTAACACGAGGATCTTATAAAATTAAGATTTTATAAAATATTAGTAAAGACTTGGGAAAACTTGTACAAAAATGGATACTTTTATATAAATGGGAATATAAAAGTATCGGAAACATTTTTGGGTTACAAGTTGGACAAGTTGGGCTAAACGTACAAAGTATATTTTTCCAAGAAATAAACGTTCGAAATCGGAAGTAGGAATAATACTTCCATAAGAACGCGCAATGGAAACAAATATGAAAAACGCTAACTAACGAACTTAGTTACATGAGCTAACGTAAACGGACATATGAGAAAAAAATGCCATTACGACAAGATAAAAATATACATATATATATTTTAAGGAAATAAAATATATATAACAAGGGTGAAACGTGCGAAACACTTTCCTAAGTGTAGAAAGAATATTCGTGGGGAAAGGAAAACACAACGTAACGAATTAAAAACGCTAAACGACACATGAACTTAACAAGTAGTATCCACGCGATGGTATATGTACATATGCTCGTTTTCGACGAAATTCTAGTATATCTATTTGAATGGGAAAATAGATATGCGAGAAGGAAAACCGAGACGAGTAGGTGAAATATACCTGCGAACGTGTGAGTGACCGACAAGATCCAAGCCGACGAGTGGGGCAGGTCAGCCCGATTGTCCAGCATGTTACCAATGTTACCAGTTCGAGACACTATGCACCCGCCCAGCCCTCCAAGCCGACGAGTGGGGCAGGTCACGCCCAATAGATCTATCCACATTTCCCCCGTTGTGCATCCCCGCACATTCATGGTTTTCCCCGAGACTTTCAAAGATCGTTTAACAATGCAAAGTTAAAACCATAGTATGACATATGTTACCAAAATAGTTTAGCGCATGTTTTCTCCTCCAAAAGTTAAAGCTGTAAAAGTGGGGCCGTGAACTCACCTTAGGTTGCGTTCTTCAGTAATTAATAGAAAGCCAAGCACTTGATAATCCCATTACTGGAGATCTATCAAAATGTTCACATAAGTGTTCCGACTAATAACCATAAGGTTATCTAGTCCCCGATTGTCCAGATCGTGACCATGTATGTTTTAAAACGTGTATAAGTGTTCAACCGACACACTAGACCAACCCGACATCCCGTTGGTGACTCATTACCCTAACCAATCAAGTACACATAGATTACACAAAAGGTTCAAGCATAAAACACTTAGTTTGTATCAAAAATCTCATTTTTTAATCAATAAGGTCGAACCCGGAATTTTAATCCACCTTCGCCCCTTTTTAAGCTACGTTGGACTGTTTGGAAGCCACCTTCGACCCATTCAAAGTCACATTTGACACTTTCAAACTGATTCGACCAAAACTGTCCAGGTTCGACCGTGGGATTCCACGTTCGACCAGCCGATCGGTCGAATGTGCCAAGGTTCGACCCTGGCAGAATACTTTTCCTAAAAACGCTTCAAAAACATCAGAAACATCACCAAACACAATAGTTGATCATGATTAACATATGCCCACAAAAGCTCACCAATTTTACCCCAAAACATGTTCATTTTAGCCCTTTCCCAAAATGGCAAAAATTATGAAAACATCACATCATGCATGAATTCTTTACCCAATTTGGAAACTTTTTCAAATCAATCCATAATCATCATAATAGTGCTCAGTTTGTCATGTGTTTAAACATCTCAAAAAGTTCTATTGATCATACAAGCATGCATCAAGCCCAAGCTTTATTAAAACCCCCAATTTAGACATGATATTATTAATCATCTAATTGTGACTATAAACAATTCTATATTAACATCAATATCAGCCCTAGATCATGCTTCTAGCATTAGCACAACAGCCAATAATTAAATAACACATAATATCACATAACACATAATTAACACATGTTTATTGATATGAAAACCTATGTTTAATGATAGGGTTTTGGTTTAGAAAGATGTTTAAAAGGTTTTTATTGATAAAACATCCTTAGAACAGATCTGGACATTTAGGGTTAGATGAAAACGAATTAAAATGGTTGAAAAAAAGGTTTAGGATTAATAACACACCCTGGATTCTTGATTAGATGTTGTTGGTAGGTTAGATTATGAAAAACAAGAGCAAAAACTCCTTCCTCCGTGTTTAAAATCGTTTGAGAGTGTTTAGAGACGGTTAGGGTTTGTGAAATGGTGAAAAATGACAAGGTTTGGTATTTATACTAGTCCACGTCCGCCCCTTTCACCCGGTCGAACGTACCCGCATTCACCCCTTTCACTGGGTCGAATGTACCTTATTTGGTTGAATGGAATTCTATTGTTTTTGTATCCCAGGTTCGCCCCTTCAATAGAGGTTGAACCAAGATCCTTTTCCAGGTTCGCCCCCACGCTGTGGTCGAATCTGGATCTATGTTTTTCTAGTTTTTCCAGTTTGTGGTGTTTAACGCATTTTAACGCATCATATCACATGAACATGCAACCTTAATCTATGTATAACATATTTAATCATGGATGATTATCTACGCATCGTCTAAACACGTCCTTGGTTATAATCCACCATATAAGAATTAATCTACACATAATACTTAATTTAGTTTATGTAATTTCCCCAACAACAGGACCCGGTACTAGTGTATACCCAAAACGACTCCCAATGATCCTCCAGATCATTGAACCCTGGACAATCCTATCCTAACCCGACTCAACTAAACTTGTTAAGTACGTTTATAAATGTTTCTTGCTAAGGTAGACTTAGGTGTTACTAAAATGTTTAAGCCGAACATGCCGGGTGTCACATCATCCCCACGTTGAAGAATTTTCGTCCCGAAAATTGCGCAAAGCACAAAAATGAAAGAGACGGAAAGAAGGGAACGAAAAGAAAATTTACCGGGTGTCACATCATCCCCACGTTGAAAGGAATCTCGACCCGAGATTCATTCAGCTTCAGCAGTAACATATCTAGATTCGAATGCACGTTTCGGAAAAAGATGAGGATGTTTAGCTTTCATCTGATCCTCCCATTCCCACGTGAACTCCGGTCCACGATTCGAGTTCCAACGAACTTTGACAATGCGTATTTTACTCCGACGAAGGCTACGAATCTTGTAGTCGAGAATCTCGACAGGTTCCTCCACAATGCGAATACGATCATCAACCTTGATCTCTTCCAGTGGTACAATGAGAGATTCATCAGCCAAACACTTCTTTAAATTAGACATATGGAAGACGTTGTGAACACTACCGAGCTCCGCCGGTAAGTCAAGTCTGTATGCCACCGGTCCAATCCGTTCCAGGATTGCGAACGGTCCGACATAACGAGGGTTAAGCTTGCCACGCTTTCCAAAGCGTTTGACGCCCTTCCATGGTGAAACTTTCAGAAGTATCCTGTCCCCAACCTGGAACTCCAAAGGTTTGCTACGGCGATCGGCATAGCTCTTCTGACGATCCCGCGCAGCTGCCAAACGGTTATGAATTTGAACGATTTTCTCCGAAGATTCGTACACCAGTTCCGGACCAGTGAGCTGGCTCTCGCCCACCTCGGCCCAACAAAGAGGTGATCGACATTTCCGTCTGTAGAGAGCTTCAAACAGAGCTGCCTTGATGCTAGAGTGATAATTGTTGTTGTAGGAGAACTCCACCAACGGTAGGTGAAACTCCAAACTTTTGCCGAAATCAATAACACATGCCCGAAGCATGTCTTCCAAGGTTTGAATCGAGCTAACCGCTCGAGTCCATCGGTTTCCTTAGTAGGTATGAAATGTGCCGATTTTGTCAACCTGTCAACAATCACCCATATCATATCATAACCACTCGGTGACTTCAGGTAGTTTGGTGACAAAATCCATCGTGATTCGCTCCCACTTCCATTCTGGAACCCCTGGTTGTTGCAGGAGACCAGACGGCTTCTGATACTCCACCTTGACTTTAGCACAAGTCAAGCATTTGCTCACGTATGAAGGTATATCAGCCTTCATGTTTGGCCACCAATAAAGTATCTTCAAATCCTGATACATCTTATTGGAGTCAAGGTGAATAGAATACCGGGATTTGTTAGCTTCATCCAAGACAAGCTCGCGTAATCCCCCAAACAAGGGAACCCAAACACGCTTTACGAAGTAGTGTAGGCCATCGGACCTGAGCTCAAGATTCTTGTCAGCACTGTGCATAGTTTCAGCTTTAAGGTTTTCCTCCTTCAAAGCATCCAATTATGCAGAACGGATTCGGTCAGGCAATGAGGAATGAATGGTGAGCTGTAAGGCTCGAACACGACGAGGTTTCACAGACTCCTTCCTGCTCAAGGCGTCCGCCACAACGTTCGCCTTGCCAGGATGGTACTTGATAGCACAGTCATAATCGTTCAGGAGTTCAACCCAGCGATGCTGCCGCATGTTTAACTCCTTCTGGTCGAAAATATGCTGAAGTCTCTTGTGATCAGTGTATACTTCGCATTTGGTACCGTACAAGTAATGTCTCCAGATTTTCAACACAAAAACCAGCGCACCCAATTCCAAGTCATGAGTAGTGTAGTTCTTCTCATGAACATTGAGTTGACGAGAAGCATAGGCAATAACCTTCCCGCGTTGCATTAACACACAACCGAGACCACGAATAGAAGCGTCACAGTACACAACGAAATCATCCGTACCTTCAGGTAAAGACAAGATAGGTGCAGAACAAAGTTTAAGCTTCAGCATCTGAAATGCTGATTCCTGTGGTTCACCCCAGTCAAACTTTCGGTCTTTCTGGGTAAGAGTGGTGAGGGGTTGAGCGATCTTCGAAAATCCCTCAACGAAACGACGATAGTAACCCGCAAGACCTAGGAATTGCCGCACCTCAGATGGCGTCTTTGGTGCTTCCCAGTCTTTAGGTCCTTTGAATGGATCGATACAAGCAAGATCAGATCTATCAAGGTGCGAAATCCCTTGATAGATGTTTATGCAAACAATGAATCAACGTAGAACATGATGAATACTTTTAAAACCTGCTTGTCTATTGATATTATTTCAGTGGGAACAAATATCAATTACAAGCTTGCAAAACCAAAAACTCTTTACCCTAGCCTACACCCCATGCACCTATATATAGTGCATGGGCTGAACGAAGAAGCCCACCTCAAAGATGCCTTTTTCTATCTTCTCCTTGAGGAGAAGATGGCCTAACTTCTCCTTTAGGAGAAAAAGGAAAAGATTCCTTTTTCTATCTTCTCCTTCAGGAGAAGATGACTATCTTCTCCTTCAGGAGAAGATACTCAAAGGTATCTGATGGCCTCACTTCTCCTTCAGGAGAAGATGACTATCTTCTCCTTCAGGAGAAGATACTCAAAGGTATCTTTTCCTAAGCTATCTTCGTTCATCAACAATGTTAGCTAGGATTCAAACAAAAGACTATCATACTTGACTTATAACTCCATCAAGTATGTTACAATTAAACTATCAACCGACACAAAAACAAAACTAATCTAGAGAAGCATTTGTTACACGAACATGCACTAACACAGTCTTTAATAGATTCGATCTTAGCTGTATCGACATGAATTCCTAGTTCATTAACCACATGCCCTAGGAATTGGACTTCACGTAACCAGAAATCACACTTTGAGAATTTAGCATAGAACTGCTCCCGTCTCAAAAGTTCCAAGACCAACCGTAAGTGTTCCTCACGATCCGTCTTGTTCTTAGAATAAACCAGAATATCGTCAGTAAACACGATTACGAATTTATCAAGGTAAGGCCTGCAAACGCGGTTCATCAAGTCCATGAACACCGCCGGTTCGTTAGTGAGACCAAAATGCATGACCAAGAACTCAAAATGGCCATAACGAGTGCGAAAAGTAGTCTTCTGGATGTCGGCTTCGTGGACGCGCAATTGGTGATAACCAGACCACAAATCAATCTTCGAATAGTAACTAGAGGCTTGGAGCTGGTCAAAGAGATCATCAATAAGAGGGAGTGGGTAACGATTCTTGATGGTCACTTTGTTCAGCTCACGATAATCAATACACATGCGAAGACTTCCGTCCATCTTCTTCACAAACAAAATAGGAGCTCCCCACGGGGAAGAACTCGGTCGGATGAAACCCTTTTCCAAAAGTTCCTGTAACTGGCTGGACAACTCTTGCATCTCGGGAGGTGCAAGACGATACAGAGCCCGAGCAATAGGAGCTGCACCCGGAGTAAGATGAATGCTAAACTCAACCTGACGATGGGGAGGGAGACCAGATAAATCATCAGGAAACACATCGGGAAAATCACGAACCACCGGAATATCCTCGATCTTATTCTCATCGTCAGTCAAAACATTAACAAGTGCCAGAATGGCCGAATAACCCTTCCGAAGATACTTACGGGCTTTCATGCTAGAAATAATACTCAGCGGAGCACCGCCCTTCTCGCCATAAACCAAAAGAGTCTCTCCATCAGAGAGAGGGATCCGAATAATCTTATCGAAACACACGATCTCCGCACGATACAACGATAACAAATCTATGCCGACAACGACATCAAAACTACCCAGGGGTATCGGCATAAAGTCAATGGGGAAAGACAAACCCGACAGTTCCAAGCGACATTCCCTAAGGGTGTGTGTCGCTTCGATTTTCTTACCATCAGCCAATTCTAAAAAGTACTTAGCCTCTAAAGGTGTGGGTACTATATCTAGCAATCGACTAATGTCCACAGATATGAAGCTCTTATAGGCACCAGAATCAAACAAGACAGAAACATAGCGATCATTAAGAAGGAACGTACCGGTAACTGTGTCTGGATCCTGCCTAGCCTCTGCAGATCCAATGATGAAAGCACGCGCATTCCTACCTCCGCCTCCTTTGTTCCCGTTACCGTTCCCGCCCCTCCCATTATCTCCCTGCTTCAGCTTAGGACATTCACGCTTGAAGTGTACCGTGTCACCACAGTTATAGCACCCCTGCTTTCTTGGAGTCCCCTAAGCAGCTGGAGCAAGAGTAGCAGCAGGAGTTTGAGTCAAGGAAAGTGACACCCTGCAGTCCTTAGCAAGATGTCCCAACTGGTGGCACCGATGACAACGAGCCCGGTCACAACTCCCAGAGTGATGATAACCACACCTGTTGCACTTGGATGCTTTCCAATATACCCACCCGACTTCTGCCCCGAAGAAGACCCAGACGAATCAAACTTTTTTACAGGCTGAGATGGCGCTGGAACTGCACTCTTCCCCACGCTATCCTACTACCTCTTGTTCCCTTCCGAACCCTTCGCAATAGTACCCTTAGGAGGCAAAACACCTTCTGCCACCTTCAGATTAGTCATTCGATGAGCCGATCGAAGAACTTCAGCAAGAGTGGGAAGATTCCCAGCAGCCACTAACCCTGCAATCTCGGGAACTAACCCAGACACGTATTGCTCAATCCTCCTATACTCGAGTGTGTGCAAATCAGGGCACTACACCGCTAACTCGTTCCTCCTCATAGTGTACTCCCCAATCTCGGACCCAACCATCTTGTAACTCCAGACCTCATGCTCCAATTTCTGTACCTCTTCCCTTGGATAGTACTCACTCCTCAAAAGATGCACAAAATCCGCCCAAGGCATAGCAATAGCCTCCCCCAATCCCATGTTCTGGGTAGTAGCATTCCACCACGACAATGCAGGCCCCTCGAATGTCATAGTAGCATACTTAACTCGGTCCCCAGCGGGACAGTTACACATAACGAACACAGACTCTACCTTCTCCAGCCATCGGAACAGTCCCACCGCTCCCTCAGTTCCAGCGAAGTTATGGGGCTGACAGTCCCGGAACTTCTTATAAGAGCACTGAGGTGGAGGTGGATTGATAGCGATACCACCCATGGCATTAATCCCAGCCTGGAAAATAGCCATAGCCATATTCACATACTGCTATAACAAGTCATTCAGTTCAGCTTGGGTCATGTTAATGTTACCACGACCACTGCCGCCAGCACGGCCACCGCCGCCACTACGGCCGCCGCCGCCACCACGACGTCCACCACCACGAGCACCAGACATGATCTAACAAATCAAGAAATCGAGGGATTCAGATTCACCTCTAGTGTCAACCACTAGAAATTTTCAAGAGTTAATTTAGGGACAAATTCAGGACTGTACATCTAATCACAAAGTCCACCGGGATTTTCATGCATTTCAGTTTATTATTTCGTGTGCACCCGAAATGATAAACTGCTCTACATGGTCCTCCAAATGTACCCCTAGTTCAGACTTCCGCCACCGAATATCGTCGCCTAATAACGTGTTACGATAGGTGCAAGTGTAAGAAAGCATGTATGTGCTAGAGTCAACAAGTCAGCTTCTTCCCCTTCAATCCCGAAGAAGAAGACAAGAGTAGGCAAGAACCCAAGTAAAAGCGGATGATGTAACACAGAAGTATGATGATGATATAAGGACACCCCAAGAAGGTTAGTACGTATCCCACTAAGAGACTCAAAGTATGTGACCGTCTAGTGTGTGTGACTCGGCTATAGACCAGACTCTATATGCAGTGCTAGTTCACTATAACCATTGGCTCTGATACCAATCTATCACACCCTCAAATTTACACTTGCGGAGTTTTACCGCGAGGCGTATGACAAACCAGGATCCAAGTCAACGGTCACAATAAACAACACTATATGAAATACGTAAACTCAAAAGCTTAGTTATCAAACCATTAAACCATAGCGGAAGCATTTAAAAATTTAATCAACTACAAAACCGTGTTCCAAAATATTCAAGACACTTATGTAAAATATGCGACTAAGCCTAGACGCCAATGCAGACCCGTGCGCCTAGTCCAACCGATGCTACCTTAGACTACACACAAGGTTCAAGCATACAACACTTAGTTTGTATCAAAAATCTCATTTTTGAATCAATAAGGTCGAACCAGGAATTTTAATCCACCTTCGCCCCTTTTTAAGCTACATTCGACCGTTTGGAAGCCACCTTCGACCCTTTCGAACTGATTCGACCAAAACTGTCCAGGTTTGACCCTGGGATTCCACGTTCGACCACCCGATCGGTCAAATGTGCCCAGGTTCGACCCTGGCAGAATACTTTTCCCAAAAACGCTTCAAAAACATCCGAAACGTCGCGAAACATCACCAAACACAACAGTTGATCCTGATTAACATATCCCCACAAAACCACACCAATTTTACCCCATAGCATGTTCATTTTAGCACTTTCCCAAAATGGCAAAAATTATGAAAACATCATATCATGCATGAATTCTTTACCCAATTTGGAAATTTTTTGAAATCAATCCATAATCATCATAATAGTGCTCAGTTTGTCATGTGTTTAAACATCTCAAAAAGTTCTATTGATATACAAGCATGCATCAAGCCCTAGCTTTATTAAAACCCCCAATTTAGACATGATATTATTAATCATCTAATTGTGACTATAAATAATTCGATATTAACATCAATATCAGCCCTAGATCATGCTTCTAGCATTAGCACAGCAGCCAATCATCAAATAACACATAATATCACATAACACATAATTAACACATGTTTATTGATATGAATGATAGGGTTTTGATTTAGAAAGATGTTTAAAAGGTTTTTATTGAAAAAAACATCCTTAGAACAGATCTGGACATTTAGGGTTAGATGAAAACAAATTAAAATTCTTGAAAAAAAAGGTTTAGGATTAATAACACACCTTGGATTCTTGATTAGATGTTGTTGGTAGGTTAGATTGTGAAAAACAAGAGCAAAAACTCCTTCCTCAGTGTTTAAAATCGTTTGAGAGTGTTTAGAGACGGTTAGGGTCGAATGTACCTTATTTGGTCGAATGTAATTCTATTGTTTTTGTATCCGAGGTTCGCCCCTTCATTAGAGGTCGAACCAAGATCCTTTTCCAGGTTCGCCCCCATGTTGTGGTCGAACCTGGATCTATGTTTTTCTAGTTTGTCGTATTTAACGCATTTCAACGCATCCTATCATATGAACATGCAACCTTAATCTATGTTTAACATATTTAAGCATGGATGATTATCTACACATCGTCTAAACACGTCTTTGCATATAATCCACCATATAAGAATTAATCTACACATAATACTTAATTTAGTTTATGTAATTTCATCAACAACGGGACCCGGTACTAGTGTATTACCAAAACGACTCCCAATGATCCTCCTGATCATTGAACCCTGGACAATCCTATCCTGACCCGACTCAACTAACCTGGTTAAGTCCGTTTATAAATGTTTCTTGCTAAGGTAGACTTAGGTGTTACTAAAATATTTAAGCCAAACATGCTGGGTGTAACAGCAAAGGAAGTACCTGTTAAACAAAAATTTTCAGAATGTTAACATCCTCAGGATGTAACTAAAATTTTTTCATAAAAACTTTGAAAACATTTTACCACTTTTTAACCAATAAAAAGGAATCTCATCCCCATGAAGAATAGAGCTTCTCTTTACAAAGAAAAACTTCGTTTTCCAGTTTTTCTCAGACTTAACTACATTATACAAAAAGGGTGGATTCTTTTCTATAAGTGTGACACCCCGGGAAAATCCCACATCGGCCGTGGCCAGGAGAGATCCTTGGTTCATGAGTAACGTGTTGCCTCTTAAATAACCAACGCGTTTTGGGGCTTAATGTTAGTGGATGAGAGGAGAACTCCACAGTTAAGCGTGCTCAGGTGGGAGAAATTTCAGGATGGGTGACCTCCTGGGAAGTCTCCATTGGGCAACCAAAAACAAATCCGTGAGCTCTGGATGGGCAAAGCGGACAATATTGGTGATGAGAGGGGAGGGGTGTTACAGATGGTATCAGAGCCCCTCCTGTGCCGTTCGGGATGGTGGGTGCATACCTCATCAGGGACGATGAGACTCTAACGGGGGGTGAATGTGACACCCCAGGAAAATCCCACATCGGTCGTGGCCAGGAGAGATCCTTGGTTCATAAGTAATGTCTTGCCTCTTAAATCACCAACGCGTTTTGGGGCTTAATGTTAGTGGATGAGAGGAGAACTCCACAGTTAAGCGTGCTCAGGTCGGAGCAGTTTCAGAATGGGTGACCTCCTGGGAAGTTTCCACCGGGGCACCCAAAAACAAATCCGTGAGCTCTGGGTGGGCAAAGCGGACAATATTGGTGGTGAGAGGGGCGGGATGTTACAGATGGTATCAGAGCCACTCCTGTGTCGTTCGGGATGGTGGGTACATACCTCATCAAGGACGATGAGACTCTAACAGGGGGTGAATGTGACACCCCGGGAAAATCCCACATCGGCCGTGGCCAGGTGAGATCCTTGGTTCATAAGTAATGTCTTGCCTCTTAAATAACCAACGCGTTTTGGGGCTTAATGTTAGTGGATGAGAGGAGAACTCCACAGTTAAGCGTGCTCAGGTAGGAGAATTTTCAGGATGGGTGACCTCCTGGGAAGTCTCCACTGGGCAACCAAAAACAAATCCGTGAGCTCTGGATGGGCAAAGCGGACAATATTGGTGATGAGAGGGGAGGGGTGTTACAAGAAGTTAAAGGACATGATGCTGAGAACCATGCGTCATTAACTTATAAACATGAGACAGGTCCCCCACTTGAAGATGGACACCATGATTTTCGACGATCCTGCTACAAACCATCAATATCTTCCAGAGTTCAGACATGGTCTGGGAATAAGCCATCCCTGTCACATCAAAGAAATCTTTGATGAACGAGGGAAAAGGATACCTTAACCTAGAGAGAATGGTAAGTACAGGAAACAGACCCAAGTAGGAGATGTAAATCAGATCTTGCATGAGGGTCATAAAGACGAAACTCAACA
Source organism: Ambrosia trifida (assembly GCA_028751855.1). Classification (NCBI taxonomy): domain Eukaryota; kingdom Viridiplantae; phylum Streptophyta; class Magnoliopsida; order Asterales; family Asteraceae; genus Ambrosia; species Ambrosia trifida. The sequence goes on along the minus strand of CM054131.1, from coordinate 72,644,314 downwards.
GAACTTGGAAAGATTTATGTGTTCTTTAGGGCTTGAATGTCCTTATCATTGAAAGAACAGGTCTCTTGTTTAGGATGGCTCAAGAGATTTTGGGGAATGAAGTCACTTGAAGTTCATACACTCCCCAAAGCCCTTGTAGATCTTTTAGCCATCTTTGAAATATTACTAATATTTTGCAGGTGAAAGAAAAAATATGAACAATATGAAGTAGAAAATACCTTCTTAAGAAACTCAAGAGTGGTTATAAAGGAGGAGATATGCTCTAGATATAAAGGGCAGAAGATGATGTCGTGTAACGGTCATCACATAATTACCGCCGAAGATATAGTCGTTGTTATCCAGACAAAACGTCCCATCAGTCATCAGATAAGATATTATGGTTAAAAAATATATTTACCTTGAAAGATATTAACGGTAACATATTTTTTGGGGACAATTGTTGGTGGTGAAAATCCTCAGGATGATTTTATCTCATATCCCTGGTATAACATCCTCAGGATGCTGAAGGGCTCAACTGACTTCAGGATGTAACAACATTTCAACATGTGCACATCCTGAGAATGAACTAACGAATTACCATTTTATATGTGATTGCAGGTACAACTAAGTTATAATATGGATACATAAGTACTCTCCAACGTCTATATTATAACACTGAGTCAAGGGAGTCAAAGATTGAAGAGTAACTCATATAAACCAAAGTCTAATATCGAAGATGGGGTCAAAGTTGTAACCGATACTCATTAAATATCGGCGAGGAATAAGGAAACAGCTGGTACAACGATGTTATTCTGTTGAAACTCACCCAACGTTCACCTGAAACAGTCCCTGCCAACATTGAAGGAGCTTAACTATGTCACACCCTCAAATTACCACTTGCGGGGTTTTACCGCGAGGCGCATGACAAACCAGGATCCAAGTCAACGATCAAAATAAACAACTCTATATGAAAAACGTAAAGAGACATAACCAACAATTTTATAAGCGGAAACGTTTAAGTAGCATTTAATCAACTATGCTATCACTCCAAAAGTTATTCAAAATACTTTTATTACAAAACGTGCAACTATGCCTAGACGCCAATGCAGACCCGTGCGCCTAGTTCCATTCGTTGCTACCTTAGCGACCTGAGAAAAACATGCCAAAAAGATGTCAACATATAATGCTGGTGAGTTCACAGGTTTGTTCAAAATGTTACCAAAATGTTACCATGTCCATACTATATCAATGTTACCAAGTACGCTAGCTAGGCGTATGTTTTATTACTACTACGATTGGAAACCATTACTAGACACGTTTAGCAATGTTTAGCATGCTTAAGCAGCCCGTATGTTCAGCATGATAATATTCCTGTTCGAGACAATATGCACCCGCCCGGCCCTCCATGCCGACGAGTGGGGCAGGTCACGCCCAATAGATCTATCCACATTTCCCCCGTTGTGCATCCCCGCACATTCATGGATTCCCCCGGGACTTTCCAAAGATCGTATAGCAATATAGAGTTAAAAACCATAGTATGACATATGCTACCAAAACAGTTTAGCGCATGTTTTCTCCCCCAAAAGTTAAAGCAGTAAAAGTGGGGCCGTGAACTCACCTTAGATAGCGTTTTTCAATTACAAGTAAAGATGTTTAGCCCTTGATAATCCCTCTACCGGAGATCTATCAAAATGTTCACATAAGTGTTCCGACTAATAACCATAAGGTTATCTAGTCCGCGTTGTCCAGATCGTAACCAAGTATGTTTTAAAACGTGTTTAAATGTTTAACCGACACACTAGACCGACCCGACATCCCGTTGGTGACCCATTACCCTAACTAATCATGTACACATAGATTACACACAAGGTTCAAGCATAAAACACTTAGTTTGTATCAAAAATCTCATTTCTGCATCAGAACGGTCGAACAAGTCAGTTTTAAGTCTCATTCGCACCTTTTTAGTCTCCTTCGCCCGTTTTACAATTCTTTCGACCGTTTGATGCCTCCTTCGCCTGTTTTACCTCATTCGCCCAACAAAAACCCAGGTTCGACCCTGGTCTTCCTCCTTCGCACCTTCGATCGGTCGAAGGAGGCCAGGTTCGCCCCTGTTGTGCAATTTTTCCTAAAAACGCTTCAAACACATTCAAAACGACTCGAAACATCATCAAACACAGCAGTCAAGCATGGATAACTTATTCCTACAAAACCCCACCGATTTCCCCCGATAATACGTCCGTTTTAGCCCCTTCCCAAAATGGTAAAGATTATGGAAACATCACTTTCATGCATGAATAATTTACCCAATTTGTAAACTTTTGAAATCGATTCATGCTTAGCTTAAAATACTCAGTTTGTCGATTATCCGTTCTTTTCTTATCAATTCTATTGATCATAAATATCATGCATCAAGTTTAAATCCAATAAAACCCCCAAATACCCATAATATCATCCTATTCAATCCTAACCCTAAACAACAATATTTTTAACATCAATAACAATCCTATATCATGTTTCTATCATAGATATAGCAACAAATCATTGAACATCACACAACACCACGTAATATACAATTTACATATGTTATTCACCATGAAACTTATGTTAATTGATAATGTTTTGATTTAGAAAGATGTTTAAAAGGTTTTAATCATAAAAACACCCTTAGAACAGATCCGGACAATTAGGGTTAGATGAAAACGAATTAAAATGCTTTTAAAAAGGTTTAGGATTATGAACACACCTTGGATTCTTGTTTAGATGTTGTAGATAGGTTAGATTATGAAAACGAAGAGCAAAAACTCCTTCCTTAGTGTTTTAGATCGTTTGAGAGTGTTTTGAGACGGTTAGGGTTTGTGGAATGATGAAAAATGACAAAGGTTGGTATTTATACTAATCCTCCTTCGCACCATTTCAATGGTCGAAGGTGGTCTCCTTCGACCCTTTCACAAGGTCGAATGAGCCCTGTTCTGGTCGAAGGGAATTCCTTCAATTCCACTTCCCTGGTTCGCCCATTTACGTTACTTGTTACTGATAGTTGCATCCTCAGCATACAATTGTCCATCCTCAACTTTATCATCACCATCCCGAGCATAGTTGTCAATTAAGAGTTTATTTACATTTATAATCACCATCCTGAGAATAACACTAAGCTTGTATCAAACTAGCACTCTACCTCACTTTTACTAATTTGGAAAACAAGATTATTTTTGGTAGATAATTTTTGACCAAAACAAGCACTGTACAAACAAAGGATCTAGATGGAAATATAACTTAAATTTAAAGATTATTATTTTATATTAATTAGAAAATTAAAAGTATTGTTCTCACATATGAATTGAAGTCTTTTATTGTTCTTATGTATTTAAAAAATGAACATATACTTTATATCAATAAAAAATCTATTAAATATCACCATCTATAAAACGGGAAATAATAGTTTTTATAGAAATCTATGGCAAACTTTTTTAACAAATGACAGAAAAATAGTCACTGTAAGTAATATTTTTATATATGTAAGCTGAATCTTTACATATAACTCACTTAAGTTATTATAACCATCAGTTTAAATTATTAATATGAATATTATCAATATGTTCAATGTCCTAATAATAGATTTGATATGGAAACCTATTCTAAGTTCAAGTTATATAATATTTCATGAGTAGTCAAACGGATGTTAACAAACAACTATCATAAAACTACAATTTTCAAATAAAGAATGATGTCACCAGAATTTTAAAACAGACGTTGCAATAGTTAACTTGTAATCAATATATAACAAAACAACTATAAATTTAAATTAGATCAGTGTTTTTGTCACACCCTCAAATTACCACTTGCGGAGTTTTACCACGAGGCGCATGACAAACCAGGATCCAAGTCAACGGTCACAATAAACAACTCTATATGAAATACATAACATTCAAAAGACATAGTTTTTGTAAACTCAAAACCAGTACCGGAAGCATAAAACATGTTACAAACCATAGACCCAATTGTACCAAGTGTTTATTACAAAACATGATCTAAACCTAGACGCCAATGCAGACCCGTGCGCCTAGTTCCATTCATTGCTACCTTAGCGACCTGAGAAAAACATGCCAAAAAGACGTCAACTGTGACACCCGGCATGTTTGGCTTAAACATATTAGTAACATCTAAGTCTACCTTAGCGAGAAACGTTTATAAACAAACTTAACTGGGTTAGTTCAGTCGGGTCAAGTTAGGATTGTCCAGGGTACAATGATCTGGAGGATCATTGGGAGTCGTTTTGGTAATACACTAGTACCGGGTTCCGTTGTTGGTGACATTACATGAACTAATTAAGTATATGTGTAGATTATGGGTCGTTTGGTGGATTATATACATAGATGTGTTTAAATGATGTGTAAATGATTATCTATGCTTAAATATGTTAAATATAGACTAAGGATGCATGCTTATGTGTTAAGATGTGTTAGAATGCGTTAAACACGACAAACTGGAAAACTAGTCAAAAAGGAATCCTGGTTCAACCACTTCGAGTGGTCGAAGGAGAGAAATCGTCTGGTTCGACCCTTTGTAGATGGGCGAACCAGGGAAGTGGAATTGAAGGAATTCCCTTCGACCAGAACAGGGCTCATTCGCCCCTGTGAAAGGGTCGAAGGAGACCACCTTCGACCATTGAAATGGTGCGAAGGAGGATTAGTATAAATACCAACCTTTGTCATTTTTCATCATTTCACAAACCCTAACCGTCCCAAAACGCTCTCAAACGATCTAAAACACTAAGGAAGGAGTTTTTGCTCTTCTTTCTCATAATCTAACCTATCTACAACATCTAAAAAAGAAAACAAGGTGTGTTCATAATCCTAAACCTTTTTAAAAGCATTTTAATTTGTTTTCATCTAACCCTAATTGTCCGGATCTGTTCTAAGGGTGTTTTTATGATTAAAAACCTTTTAAACATCTTTCTAAATCAAAACATTATCATTTAACATAGGTTTCATGGTGAATAACATATGTAAATTGTATATTATTTGGTGTTGTGTGTTGTTTAGTGATTTGCTGCTATATCCATGATAGAAACATGATATAGGATTGTTATTGATGTTGGAATATTGTTGTTTAGGGTTAGGATTGGGTATGATGATATTATGGGTATTTGGGGGTTTTATTGGATCTAAACTTGATGCATGATATTTATGATCAATAGAATTGATAAGAAAAGATCGAACACTCGACAAACTGTGCATTTCAAGTTGAATATGAATCGATTTCAAATGTTTCCAAATTGGGTAAATTATTCATGCATGAAAGTGATGTTTTCATAATCTTTACCATTTTGGGAAAGGGCTGAAACGGACGTATTATCGGGGGAAATCGGTGGGGTTTTGTAGGAATAAGTTATCTATGCTTGACTGCTGTGTTTGATGATGTTTCAAGTCGTTTTGAATGTGTTTGAAGCGTTTTTAGGAAAATTTACACAACAGGGGCGAACCTGGCCTCCTTCGACCGATCGAAGGTGCGAAGGAGGAAAACCAGGGTCAAACCTGGGTTTTTATTGTAACATTACGCAATAAATACTTGTACGTTACGCACCGACATTAATAAAACGTCAAGTTTCATATTTACCCTCGCAATTATTATTATCGTCGCATTTATTATTTTTGTCGTTATTTTGGAACCCTAATGATATATATATTATTATATATAAATGTGTGGTATTAAAATTAAAAATCAAAAAAATGTTGCCTTGGCCGGGGTTCGAACCCGCGCCAAGGACCGGTCCAAACCAACACACATGCACAAACCAACTGGGCTGAGCCCGTTTCTTGTTATAACCCAGACAAATAATTATCTTATACGCGTGTTAGAATCCTCACAGTTGACTAGAAAAGTCAACTGTGGGATTCCTTGTTGTGCAATCCGTGGTATTAACGCGTAATTATGCTATCTATGGTAACCTCGTGCTAATACCGGCCCACTATAACATGATTGAACAACAATTACACGGCAATTGTGCCCTAATGATCATATTGGCCGCGTTAAATAATAAGGAAAGTCAACCCATCCAATTAACCCTAACCCTAATCAATTAGTATAAATAGAGGCCTTCTGGACCTTGTACAATCGCTCATACCTCTCCTTCAATCCCTATTTCTCTATAATTCTCTCTGTGTTTTGTTTAATTGCACGTGGTTGACTTTCCCTTTGACCCGATAATAATCATCATCATCACACTGTGAGTCAAATTTTATTGTTTGGTTTAGTTCATCGGCATCCAAGCAACAATAGCCCCAACATTAATCGGGCTATTGTTGCCTGAATCAATCAATTGATTTATCTAGGGTTCGTCGTTTGTGGTTTGGGGATAAACCAGTATTTGCATATGTTATTTAATAATATTAAATCAGAATTCATCACAACCACCGGCCTAGGCCAGGTGGTTGAGACACTGGGCTTCCACACGGGTCAGCCGGGTTCGAGTCCCGGCACTGACCGGGTTTTGCACCTTTTTCATTTCTTTTCTTTTTTAACCATTAAATAATTATATACATATATAAATCCTTTAAATCTTTTAAAATTCTTTTTAAATACCTAAACTCTTTTATAAACCCTAAAAAAATTAATATTACTTAATCTGATATAAAAGATTTATTTACAACTTTTATTTTTCAGAAATTCGTTTATTTAATATTTATAATAATTAAATCATTTTTATACTATTATAATTATAAAAATCCATTATTACATCAAAACAGTTTATTTAAATTCTCCAAAAATTATCCTAACTTTTTATAAAGTTAAACTTTACTGAAATAATTTTTAATTCAGTAAAATCATTTATTTATTATTTTTAATCAATTTTTGTAAGATTTAATCATATTTAATTCATAATAAATCCAATTTTCATCATTTTTGCACCAAAATTTTATACAAATTATTTTTAATCATTTAGATCAGAATTATGATTTTTAAAATAAGATTTCTTTAATTTTAGTATTTTTGAATATTAAAGTTAATAACTGGCTATTTATAAATAAATAGATTTAAAAATCTATTTTAAATGAAATAATTTTATAAAAATTATTTTATTGCTTCAAACACTTTATTGTACTCATTCAAAATTTAAACTTTATAAAAAGACTATTTTTCATTTATTATCCAATTTTTTTTATTTAATTAACATTTTTAAATTTAACAATTGATTATCCCCAAATCGAAACCCTAGGATACACAAATTAGTTATTAGACTTAGACTTATTATATATTACCTCATTATAGGGTAATATTTGGAATCACTTTGGGCAACACAATTATCATATCTTTCAAACAAGTTAACATTTGCTAAGGTGAGTTTACATAGCCCCTTTTATCACCACTTTTGGGGTGAAACATGTTATAACACTTTTCATTGCAATTCAATCATCAATGTGTTTGTGTGTTTTCTATGTTGCATATTGTCTTGAACATGATTAGAGTAAGCACATTCTAGCATAATCATTAACATTGATCAGCCGACGGTATACATTGATAGATCTATTGGACTGACAATCCCACCCGGATACGTGCCTCCTACAAAGGTTACGTGGGTGTTTGTTATCGCATAACATTATTCATTGGGACCATAAGTGTATGGTATGTATTATTTATAACAGTCAACAGGGTTGATTATGCACTCGATTTATTTCTAATATGTTTCTCACATATGGACTAGATTAACATGACACATGAATTGCATAACATTTTATTCATTTTATCATCAAAAACCTATGTAATTCTCACCAACTTATGTTGACCCAAAATACTTTCAAAATTAACATGTTTCAGGTAACAATGAAGCTGAGGCTTGAGATAGCATGAGGATTTATCTTGAAGTTTATTTGAAGTTTTTGAAGTTATTGTTTGATGTTATGTATTTGAATTCTTAGACATTATTTCACATTTTGGATATTATGTTTGAATAAATTATTTAAAATTTACATTATATCATGTGCTACTGAAAACAATCATCAATACGTGGCACCCCGATGTTTCCGCCATCGGTTGGGGTGTTACAGATTGGTATCAGAGCCTTGGTTATAGGGAATTAGGTTATTAGAAATAATCTAGACTATAACCTTAGGGACTAAAACAGTACTTGCTTCCTTTACTTGCTATTCTCTATCTCCCTCCTACTTCTTATCCCTACTTTCACCCCTACAAGAAGGTTGCTCTCCATCAGTGGATCTACTCTTAGACTAATAGGACAAATCCCTCAGGTTTAACCTGAACCCCCTTGAGATCTCGTCGAAGTTCTAGATTTTAATAACGAACACGTGCAATCTGGAAGGGTGAACGCCTGTATTCTGAGTCTTCTGTCTAGGCTGGCATTGCGCATATATCCCAATCAGACGAGGGACCCGGATGCCTACCTGGGAATTCTCGGGATGAGTGTTCACTTATAGGCTAAAGCATGTCTTCATATGTTATTAGAATTTAGAATCTTTGATAAGTCAACGTTTTCGTTTATTCGTTTCAATTAATGAATAAATGATTACATTCCTTATATAAACTCTCATTCATTTCATTGTGTCTATTACAGATCATGCCTCCTCGTCGCAGCACTCGCAACAGCAATGGTGAAAACCCCGCAGAAGGTAGTGATAACCATAACCACAACCATGACCAAGTTCCTAACCACAACAATGGGGTCGATGCTCAACTGGCTGCGATCATTTCTCAACAAATGGCGCAACAAATCGCAACTCTGGTTCCCAACTTGCTTGCTCAGGTCATCCAATTGAATGGGAATGGTCACAACAACGGGAATGGTCACAACAATGGCAATGGCAATGGTAATGGACCCCAAGCTTGCACCCTTAAGCATTTCAACTCTTGTAACCCTCCAAAGTTTAGTGGTGAAGAAGGAGCTACTGGACTCCTCCAATGGTTTGAGGGTATTGAGAATGCCTTCATCAACAGTGAATGCCCCGACAACTTCAAAGTCCGTTATGCCATGAGTGTTCTTCACAAACGAGCACTCACTTGGTGGAATGAAGAAAAACGCACTCGCGGAGCTGAAGCTGCACTAGCCTTAACCTGGGATCAAGCTAAAGACATTATGAAGGCAGAGTTCTGTCCTCGTAATGAAATCAAGAAACTGGAAGACGAATTTTACGATCTTGCTCAAGACAGTGGGGAAAACCTTGCTTACAACACTCGCTTTCACGAACTTAGCTTACTGCTACCCCACAAAGTCACTCCTTTGCCCATTGCAATCGAAAAATACATTGGTGGCTTACCGATGCAGATTCAAGACACAGTGTGGGGAAGGAACCCTGCTACATTGGAAGAAGCAAAGCGTTTGGCTGCCACCCTAACAGATAACCATGTGAAGGCAGGAACCCTGACTCGTAAAGGGGAAAAGAAAAAGGATACTCCCCAACCTGCCGTTGAAATCAAAACCGAGGCCTCAACCAACGGGAAGAACAAGGTCAGGAATTTTGCAATAGACACTACCACTCCACCCACCAAGAAACAATACAATGGGAACCTACCTAAGTGTGACACCTGCCAGTATCACCATCCAACTCAAGTACCCTGTCGACAGTGCACAAATTGTCAGAGGTATGGGCATCTTGCGGAAGCTTGTCGAATCCCTGCTACAAACGCTCTTGATGCTCCAAATAATCCCGCTTGAGACCTCCGACTACTCAACATCAAACCCTACCATTTGAATAATATCTACTTTCTCCTAAATTTCATGTATTGACACTTTTGAATCAGATAATAAATTCAAGTATTACCATAACATCTGTGTGTATGTTTGCTTTAATGTGAATTGATTGCTTTATCAATACTTGCTTACTTGCACAACAAATGGTTGACTACTAAACAATCTACTTAACGATTGGAAGAGGTCATCATGTCTATCCAACAGTCGGGAGGGGCCCTACCACCTGCTCAACGACTGGCGGAGACTATCAGACCTGCTTAACAATCGGTAAAGTCATAAAAGGACGCAAAACCCTAACGTAAGGTAAATTGGTAATTACGGTCCGGAACGTAATCATGAATTTACAGGTACGTTAAGGTAGTGTGAAATTTTACCAAGGTTTTCAGTAGTTGACCATTTGCAAACCTAGTATTTCCTTTAACTTCGGGACGAAGTTTCTAAAAGTAGGGGAGACTGTAACATTACGCAATAAATACTTGTACGTTACGCACCGACATTAATAAAACGTCAAGTTTCATATTTACCCTCGCAATTATTATTATCGTCGCATTTATTATTTTTGTCGTTATTTTGGAACCCTAATGATATATATATTATTATATATAAATGTGTGGTATTAAAATTAAAAATCAAAAAAATGTTGCCTTGGCCGGGGTTCGAACCCGCGCCAAGGACCGGTCCAAACCAACACACATGCACAAACCAACTGGGCTGAGCCCGTTTCTTGTTATAACCCAGACAAATAATTATCTTATACGCGTGTTAGAATCCTCACAGTTGACTAGAAAAGTCAACTGTGGGATTCCTTGTTGTGCAATCCGTGGTATTAACGCGTAATTATGCTATCTATGGTAACCTCGTGCTAATACCGGCCCACTATAACATGATTGAACAACAATTACACGGCAATTGTGCCCTAATGATCATATTGGCCGCGTTAAATAATAAGGAAAGTCAACCCATCCAATTAACCCTAACCCTAATCAATTAGTATAAATAGAGGCCTTCTGGACCTTGTACAATCGCTCATACCTCTCCTTCAATCCCTATTTCTCTATAATTCTCTCTGTGTTTTGTTTAATTGCACGTGGTTGACTTTCCCTTTGACCCGATAATAATCATCATCATCACACTGTGAGTCAAATTTTATTGTTTGGTTTAGTTCATCGGCATCCAAGCAACAATAGCCCCAACATTAATCGGGCTATTGTTGCCTGAATCAATCAATTGATTTATCTAGGGTTCGTCGTTTGTGGTTTGGGGATAAACCAGTATTTGCATATGTTATTTAATAATATTAAATCAGAATTCATCACAACCACCGGCCTAGGCCAGGTGGTTGAGACACTGGGCTTCCACACGGGTCAGCCGGGTTCGAGTCCCGGCACTGACCGGGTTTTGCACCTTTTTCATTTCTTTTCTTTTTTAACCATTAAATAATTATATACATATATAAATCCTTTAAATCTTTTAAAATTCTTTTTAAATACCTAAACTCTTTTATAAACCCTAAAAAAATTAATATTACTTAATCTGATATAAAAGATTTATTTACAACTTTTATTTTTCAGAAATTCGTTTATTTAATATTTATAATAATTAAATCATTTTTATACTATTATAATTATAAAAATCCATTATTACATCAAAACAGTTTATTTAAATTCTCCAAAAATTATCCTAACTTTTTATAAAGTTAAACTTTACTGAAATAATTTTTAATTCAGTAAAATCATTTATTTATTATTTTTAATCAATTTTTGTAAGATTTAATCATATTTAATTCATAATAAATCCAATTTTCATCATTTTTGCACCAAAATTTTATACAAATTATTTTTAATCATTTAGATCAGAATTATGATTTTTAAAATAAGATTTCTTTAATTTTAGTATTTTTGAATATTAAAGTTAATAACTGGCTATTTATAAATAAATAGATTTAAAAATCTATTTTAAATGAAATAATTTTATAAAAATTATTTTATTGCTTCAAACACTTTATTGTACTCATTCAAAATTTAAACTTTATAAAAAGACTATTTTTCATTTATTATCCAATTTTTTTTATTTAATTAACATTTTTAAATTTAACAATTGATTATCCCCAAATCGAAACCCTAGGATACACAAATTAGTTATTAGACTTAGACTTATTATATATTACCTCATTATAGGGTAATATTTGGAATCACTTTGGGCAACACAATTATCATATCTTTCAAACAAGTTAACATTTGCTAAGGTGAGTTTACATAGCCCCTTTTATCACCACTTTTGGGGTGAAACATGTTATAACACTTTTCATTGCAATTCAATCATCAATGTGTTTGTGTGTTTTCTATGTTGCATATTGTCTTGAACATGATTAGAGTAAGCACATTCTAGCATAATCATTAACATTGATCAGCCGACGGTATACATTGATAGATCTATTGGACTGACAATCCCACCCGGATACGTGCCTCCTACAAAGGTTACGTGGGTGTTTGTTATCGCATAACATTATTCATTGGGACCATAAGTGTATGGTATGTATTATTTATAACAGTCAACAGGGTTGATTATGCACTCGATTTATTTCTAATATGTTTCTCACATATGGACTAGATTAACATGACACATGAATTGCATAACATTTTATTCATTTTATCATCAAAAACCTATGTAATTCTCACCAACTTATGTTGACCCAAAATACTTTCAAAATTAACATGTTTCAGGTAACAATGAAGCTGAGGCTTGAGATAGCATGAGGATTTATCTTGAAGTTTATTTGAAGTTTTTGAAGTTATTGTTTGATGTTATGTATTTGAATTCTTAGACATTATTTCACATTTTGGATATTATGTTTGAATAAATTATTTAAAATTTACATTATATCATGTGCTACTGAAAACAATCATCAATACGTGGCACCCCGATGTTTCCGCCATCGGTTGGGGTTTTACATTTATTGGGCGAATGAGGTTAAACGGGCGAAGGAGACATTAAACGGTCGAACGAGATGTAAAACGGGCGAAGGAGACTGAAAAGGTGCGAAGGAGACTAAAAACTGACTGGTTCGACTGTTCTGATGCTGAAATGAGATTTTTGATACAAACTAAGTGTTTTATGCTTGAACCTTGTGTGTAATCTATGTGTGCTTGATTAGTTAGGGTAATGGGTCACCAACGGGATGTCGGGTCGGTCTAGTGTGTCGGTTGAACACTTAAACACGTTTTAAAACATACTTGGTTACGATCTGGACAATCGGGGACTAGATAACCTTATGGTTATTAGTCGGAACACTTATGTGAACATTTTGATAGATCTCCGGTAGAGGGATTATCAAGGGCTACACATCTTTACTTGTAATTGAAGAACGCTACTTAAGGTGAGTTCACGGCCCCACTTTTACTACTTTAACTTTTGGGGGAGAAAACATGCGTTAAACGGTTTTGGTAACATATGTCATACTATGGTTTTAACTTTATATTGCTATACGATCTTTTGGAAGTCGTGGGGGAAACCATGAATGTGCGGGGATGCACAACGGGGGAAATGTGGATAGATCTATTGGGCGTGACCTGCCCCACTCGTCGGCTTGGAGGGCTGGGCGGGTGCATATTGTCTCGAACAGGAACATCATCATGCTGAACATACGGGCTGCTTAAACATGCTAAACATTGCTAAACGTGTCTAGTAATGGTTTCCAATCACGCCTAGCTAGCGTACCTGGTAACATTGATATAGTATGGACATGGTAACGTTTTGGTAACATATTGAACAAACCTGTGAACTCACCAGCATTATATGTTGACGTCTTTTTGGCATGTTTTTCTCAGGTCGCTAAGGTAGCAATGAACGGGACTAGGCGCGCGGGTCTGCATTGGCGTCTAGGCATAGTTGCACATTTTGTAATAAAAGTATTTTGAACAACTTTTGAGATGATAGCATAGTTGATTAAATGCTACTTAAACGCTTCCGCTTATTAAATTAATGGTTATGTCTATTTACGTTTTTCATATAGAGTTGTTTATTGTGATCGTTGACTTGGATCCTGGTTTGTCATGCGCCTCGCGGTAAAACCCCGCAAGTGGAAATTTGAGGGTGTGACAGATTGGTATCCGAGCCAATGGTTATAGTGAACTAGGACTGCATGTAGAGTCTGGTCTCTAGCCGAGTCACACATACTAGACGGTCACATACCTTGGGTCTATTAATGGGATACGTACTAACGTTGTCAGGGTGTTCTTACATCATCATCATGCTTCTCCGTTACATCATCCGCTTTTATTTGGGTTCTTACCTACTTTTGTCTTCTTCTTCTGGATTGAAGAAGGAGGGGTTGACTTGTTGGTTCTAGCACACACACGCCTTCTTACACTTGCACCTATCGTCACACGTTATTAGGCGACAATGTTCGGTGACTGGGGTCTAGATTAGGGGTACATCTGGAGGACCATGTAGAGCAGTTTATCATTTCGGGTGCACACGAAATAATAAACTGGAATGCATGAAAATCCCGATGGACTTCGAGTTTGGATGTATGGTCCTGGATTTGTCCCTAGGTTAACTCTTGTAAATTTCTAGTGGTTGACACTGGAAGTGAATCTTAATCCCTTGATTTCTTGATTTGCTAGATCATGTCTGGTGCTCGCGGTGGTGGACGTCGTGGTGGCGGCGGTGGCCGTGCTGGCGGTGGTGGTCGCGCTGGAGGCGGTGGTCGTGGAAACATCAACATGACCCAAGCTGAACTGAACAACTTGCTACAGCAGCAAGTGAAGATGGCTATGGCTAATTTCCAGGCTGGGATTAATGCCATGGGTGGTGAGTTGATTTCTGTCGACCTTGCCTCATTTTTGGGTTTCGTGTCCTTTCGTTTGTGTTTTACTCGTGTACCGTGTTTCAGGTGCTGGTGCCAATCCACCCCCACCTCAGTGCTCTTATAAGAAGTTTCGGGACTGTTAGCCCCATAACTTCGCTGGAACTGAGGGAGCGGCGGGACTGCTCCGATGGCTGGAGAAGGTGGAATCTGTGTTTGTTATGTGTAACTGCCCTGCTGGGGACCGGGTGAAGTATGCTACTGCGACATTTGAGGGGCCTGCACTGTCGTGGTGGAATGCTACTACACAGAACATGGGATTGGGGGAGGCTATTGCTATGCCTTGGGCAGAGTTCGTGCAGATGTTGAGAGGTGAGTACTGTCCGAGAGAGGAGATACAAAAGTTGGAGCTTGAGGTCTGGAGTTATAAGATGGTTGGGTCTGAGATTGAGGAATACACTGTGAGGAGGAATGAGCTGGCGGTGTTGTGCCCTGATTTACACACACCCGAGTACACGAGGATCGAGCACTATGTGACTGGATTGGTGCCCGAGATTGCTGGGTTGGTGGCTGCTGGGAATCTTCCCACTATTGCTGAAGTTGTCCGATCAGCTCATCGGATGACTAACCTGAAGGTGGCGGAAGGCGTTTTGCCACCCAAGGGTGCTACTGTGAAGGTTGCTGAGGGGAACAAGAGGAAGTGGGATAGTGTGGGGAAGAGTGTGGTGCCAGCTCAGCCGGCGAAGAAGTTTGATTCATCTGGGTCTTCTTCTGGGCAGAAGACGAGTGGGTACGTTGGGAAGCATCCCATGTGTAACAAGAGTGGTTTTCACCATTCTGGGGGTTGTGATAGGGCTCGTTGTCATCGGTGCCATCAGTTGGGGCACCATGCTAAGGATTACAAGGTGGCACTCACCCCAACTCAGACTACTGCGGCTACTCCTGCTCCTGCTGCTCAGGGGACTCAGGGGAGGCAGGGGTGTTATAACTGTGGTGACACGGGACATTTCAAGCGTGACTGTCCCAAACTGAAGCAGGGCGATAACGGGAGGGGCAGGAACAGTAACGGGAACAACGCCGGCGGAGGCAGGACTGCACGTGCTTTCGCCATTGGATCTGCGGAGGCTAGGCAAGATCCAGACACAGTTACCGGTACGTTCCTTCTTAATGATCGCTATGTTTCTGTCTTGTTTGATTCTGGTGCCGATAAGAGTTTCATATCTTTGGATATTAGTCGATTGCTAGATATAGTACCCACACCTTTAGAGGCTAAGTACATAATAGAATTGGCTGATGGTAAGAAAATCGAAGCGACACACACCCTTAGGGAATGTCGCTTGGAACTGTCGGGTTTGTCTTTCCCCATTGACCTTATGCCGGTACCCCTGGGTAGTTTTGATGTCGTGGTTGGCATGGATTGGTTATCGTTGTACCGCGCAGAGATCGTTTGTTTTGATAAGGTTATTCGGATCCCTCTCCCTGATGGTGAGATTCTTTCGGTTCGTGGTGAGAAAGGCGGTGCTCCGCTGAGTATCATTTCTAGCATGAAAGCCCGTAAGTATCTTCGGAAGGGCTGTTCGGCCATTTTGGCGCTTGTTAACGTTTCTACTGATGATGAGAAGAAGATCGAGGATATTCCGGTGGTTCGTGACTTTTCTGATGTGTTTCCTGATGATTTACCTGGTCTTCCTCCCCATCGTCAGGTTGAGTTTGGTATCGATCTTACTCCGGGCGCAGCTCCTATTGCCCGAGCTCCGTATCGTCTTTCACCTCCCGAGATGCAAGAGTTGTCCAGCCAGTTGCAAGAACTCTTGGAAAAGGGTTTCATCCGACCGAGTTCTTCCCCGTGGGGAGCTCCTATTTTGTTTGTGAAGAAGAAGGACGGAAGTCTTCGCATGTGTATTGATTATCGTGAGCTGAACAAAGTGACCATCAAGAATCGTTATCCTCTTCCTCGCATTGATGATCTCTTTGACCAGCTTCAGGGCTCTAGCTACTATTCGAAGATTGATTTGCGGTCCGGTTATCACCAGTTGCGCGTCAGGGAAGCTGACATTCAGAAGACTGCTTTTCGCACTCGTTATGGCCATTTTGAGTTCTTGGTCATGCCTTTCGGTCTCACTAACGCACCGGCGGTGTTCATGGATTTGATGAACCGCGTTTGTAAACCTTACCTTGATAAGTTCGTTATCGTGTCCATTGATGACATTCTGATTTATTCCAAGAACAAGGCGGATCATGAGGAACATCTGCGGTTGGTCTTGGAACTTTTGAGACAGGAGCAGTTGTATGCTAAGTTCTCGAAGTGTGATTTTTGGTTACGTGAAGTTCAATTCCTAGGACATGTGGTGAATGAACTGGGAATTCATGTTGATCCGGCTAAGATCGAAGCTATTAAGGACTGGGAAGCACCAAAGACGCCATCCGAGGTACGGCAATTCCTAGGTCTTGCGGGTTATTATCGTCGTTTCATTGAGGGATTTTCGAAGATCGCTCAACCCCTCACTGCTCTTACTCAGAAGGACCGAAAGTTTGACTGGGATGAACCACAAGAATCAGCATTTCAGATGCTGAAGCTTAAACTTTGTTCTGATCCTATCTTATCCTTGCCGGAGGGTACTAATGATTTCGTTGTGTACTGTGATGCTTCTATTCGTGGTCTCGGTTGCGTGTTGATGCAGCGCGGGAAGGTTATTGCTTATGCTTCTCGCCAACTCAAAGTTCATGAGAAGAACTATACTACTCATGACTTGGAACTGGGTGCGGTAGTCTTTGCGTTGAAAATCTGGAGACATTACTTGTACGGTACCAAGTGTGAAGTATATACCGATCACAAGAGTCTTCAGCATATTTTCGACCAGAAGGTGTTCAACATGCGGCAGCGTCGCTGGGTAGAACTCCTGAACGATTATGACTGTGCCATCAAATACCATCCTGGCAAGGCGAACGTTGTGGCGGACGCCTTTAGCAGGAAGGAGTCTGCGAATCCTCGTCGTGTTCGAGCCTTACAGCTCACCATTCATTCGTCGTTGCCTGACCAAATCTGTTCTGCACAGTTGGAAGCTTTGAAGGAGGAAAACCTTAAGGCTGAAACTATGCACAATGCTGACAAGCATCTTGAGCTCAGGACCGATGGTTTACACTATTTTGCGGGACGTGTTTGGGTCCCATTGTTCGGGGGATTGCGCGAGCTTGTTTTGGATGAAGCTCACAAATCCCGGTATTCTATTCACCCTGGCTCCGATAAGATGTATCAGGATTTGAAGATACTTTATTGGTGGCCGAACATGAAGGCTGACATAGCTTCTTACGTCAGCAAATGTTTGACTTGTGCTAAAGTCAAGGTGGAGTATCAGAGGCCGTCTGGTCTCCTGCAACAACCAGAGGTTCCAGAATGGAAGTGGGAACGAATCACGATGGATTTTGTCACCAAGCTGCCAAGGTCGCCTAGTGGTTATGATATGATCTGGGTGATTGTTGACCGGCTGACAAAATCGGCGCGTTTTATACCTATTAAGGAAACCGATGGACTCGAGCGGTTGGCTCGACTTTACCTTAAGGAGGTGGTTGCTCGGCACGGGGTGCCTGTTTCTATTATCTCTGATCGTGATTCTCGTTTCGCTTGGCATTTCTGGAAGGCTCTGCACAAGGCTTTGGGTACTCAGCTGGATATGAGTACGGCTTATCATCTGCAAACTGATGGACAGAGTGAGCGGACGATTCAAACCTTGGAAGACATGCTTCGGGCATGTGTTATCGATTTTGGCAAAAGTTGGGAGATCCACCTGCCGTTAGTGGAGTTCTCCTACAACAACAGCTATCACTCTAGCATCAAGGCAGTTCCGTTCGAGGCTCTTTACGGACGGAAATGTCGATCACCACTTTGTTGGGCCGAGGTGGGCGAGAGCCAGCTCACTGGTCCGGAACTCGTGTACGAAACCTCGGAGAAAATCGTACAGATCCGTCAACGTTTGGCTGCTGCACGGGATCGTCAGAAGAGCTATGCCGATCGCCGTCGAAAACGAGTTCCAGGTTGGGGACAAAGTACTTCTGAAAGTTTCACCATGGAAGGGCGTCATACACTTTGGAAAGCGTGGCAAGCTTAACCCTCGTTATGTCGGACCATTCGCAATCCTGGATCGGATTGGACCGGTGGCATACAGACTTGACTTACCGGCGGAGCTCGATAGTGTGCACAACGTCTTCCATGTGTCTAACTTGAAGAAGTGTTTGGCTGATGAATCTCTCATTGTACCACTGGAAGAGATCAAGGTTGATGATCGTCTTCGCATTGTGGAGGAACCTGTCGAGATCCTCGACTACAAGATTTGTAGCCTTCGTCGGAGTAAAATCCGCATCGTTAAAGTCCGTTGGAACTCGAACCGTGGATCGGAGTTCACATGGGAACGGCAGGATCAGATGAAAGCTAAGTATCCTCATCTTTTTCCGAAGCGCGCGTTTGAATCGAGGCATGTTACTGCTGAAGCGGAATGAATCACGGGTCGAGATTCCTTTCAACGTGGGGATGATGTGACATCCGGTAATTTTCTTTTCGTTCTGTTCTTTTCGTTTTCTTCTTTTGTGGACTTTGCACAATTTTAGGGATGAAAATTCTTTCAACGTGGGGATGATGTGACACCCGGCATGTTTGGCTTAAACATATTAGTAACATCTATGTCTACCTTAGCGAGAAACGTTTATAAACAAACTTAACTGGGTTAGTTGAGTCGGGTCATGTTAGGATTGTCCAGGGTACAATGATCTGGAGGATCATTGGGAGTCGTTTTGGTAATACACTAGTACCGGGTTCCGTTGTTGGTGACATTACATGAACTAATTAAGTATATGTGTAGATTATGGGTCGTTTGGTGGATTATATACATAGATGTGTTTAAATGATGTGTAAATGATTATCTATGCTTAAATATGTTAAATATAGACTAAGGATGCATGCTTATGTGTTAAGATGTGTTAGAATGCGTTAAACACGACAAACTGGAAAACTAGTCAAAAAGGAATCCTGGTTCGACCACTTCGAGTGGTCGAAGGAGAGAAATCGTCTGGTTCGACCCTTTGTAGATGGGCGAACTAGGGAAGTGGAATTGAAGGAATTCCCTTCGACAAGAACAGGGCTCATTCGACCCTGTGAAAGGGTCGAAGGAGACCACCTTCGACCATTGAAATGGTGCGAAGGAGGATTAGTATAAATACCAACCTTTGTCATTTTTCATCATTTCACAAACCCTAACCGTCCCAAAACGCTCTCAAACGATCTAAAACACTAAGGAAGGAGTTTTTGCTCTTCTTTCTGATAATCTAACCTATCTACAACATCTAAACAAGAATCCAAGGTGTGTTCATAATCCTGAACCTTTTTAAAAGCATTTTAATTCGTTTTCATCTAACCCTAATTGTCCGGATCTGTTCTAAGGGTGTTTTTATGATTAAAAACCTTTTAAACATCTTTCTAAATCAAAACATTATCATTTAACATAGGTTTCATGGTGAATAACATATGTAAATTGTATATTATGTGGTGTTGTGTGTTGTTCAGTGATTTGCTACTATATCCATGATAGAAACATGATATAGGATTGTTATTGATGTTGGAATATTGTTGTTTAGGGTTAGGATTGGGTATGATGATATTATGGGTATTTGGGGGTTTTATTGGATCTAAACTTGATGCATGATATTTATGATCAATAGAATTGATAAGAAAAGATCGAACACTCGACAAACTGAGCATTTCAAGTTGAATATGAATCGATTTCAAAAGTTTCCAAATTGGGTAAATTATTCATGCATGAAAGTGATGTTTCCATAATCTTTACCATTTTGGGAAAGGGTTGAAACGGACGTATTATCGTAAGAAATCGGTGGGGTTTTGTAGGAATAAGTTATCTATGCTTGACTGCTGTGTTTGATGATGTTTCGAGTCGTTTTGAATGTGTTTGAAGCGTTTTTAGGAAAATTTACACAACAGGGGTGAACCTGGCCTCCTTCGACCGATCGAAGGTGTGAAGGAGGAAAACCAGGGTCGAACCTAGGTTTTTGTTGGGCGAATGAGGTAAAACGGGCGAAGGAGACATCAAACGGTCGAACGAGATGTAAAACGGGCGAAGGAGACTGAAAAGGTGCGAAGGAGACTTAAAACTGACTGGTTCGACCGTTCTGATGCAGAAATGAGATTTTTGATACAAACTAAGTGTTTTATGCATGAACCTTGTGTGTAATCTATGTGTGCTTGATTAGTTAGGGTAATGGGTCACCAACGGGATGTCGGGTCGCTCTAGTGTGTTGGTTGAACACTCAAACACGTTTTAGAACATACTTGGTTACGATCTGGACAATCGGGGACAATCTTATACCACGTTCGCCCAAACAAAACACAGGTTCGACCCTGGGTTCTTTCCTTCGCACCTTCGATCGGTCGAAGGAGTCCAGGTTCGCCCCTGTTGTGCAAATTTTCCTAAAAACGCTTCAAACACATTGAAAACGACTCGAAACATCATCCAACACAGCAGTCAAGCATGAATAACTTATCCCTACAAAACCCCACCGATTTCCCCCAATAATACGTCCATTTCAGCCCTTTCCTAAAATGGTAAAGATTATGGAAACATCACTTTCATGCTTGAATAATTTACCCAATTTGGAAACTTTTGAAATCGATCCATATTCAACATAAAATGCTCAGTTTGTCGAGTGTTCGATCTTTCCTTATTAGTTCTATTGATCATAAATATCATGCATCAAGTCTAGATTCGTTAAAACCCCCAAATACCCATAATATCATCATTTATCCAATCCTAACCATAAACAACAATAATCTAGCATCAATAACAATCCTATATTATGTTTCTATCATAGATACAGCAACAAATCATTGAACAACACATAACACCACATAATACACAATTTACATATGTTTATCACCATGAAAACCTATGTCAAATGATAATGTTTTGATTTAGAAAGATGTTTAGAAGGTTATTAATCATAAAAACACCCTTAGAACAGATCCGGACAATTAGGGTTAGATGAAAACGAATTAAAAATGCTTTTAAAAGGTTTAGGATTAAGAACACACCTTGGATTCTTGTTTAGATGTTGTAGATAGGTTAGATTATGAAAAAGAAGAGCAAAAACTCCTTCCTTAATGATTAAGATCGTTTGAGAGTGTTTTGGGACGGTTAGGGTTTGTGAAATGATGAAAAATGACAAAGTTTGGTATTTATACTACTTCTCCTTCGCCCCATTTCAATGGTCGAAGCTGGCCTCCTTCGACCCTTACACAGGGTTGAATGAGCCCTGTTCTGGCCGAACGGAATTCTTTCAATTCCACTTCCCAGGTTCGCCCATTTACAAAGGGTCGAACCAGACAAATGTTCTCCTTCGACCACTCGAAGTGGTCGAACCAGAACTCCTTTTTAACTAGTTTTCCAGATTGTCGTGTTTAACGCATTCTAACACATCTTAACACATAAGCATGCATCCTTAGTCTATATTTAACATATTTAAGCACAGATAATCGTTTACACATCATTTAAACACATCTATGTATATAATCCACCACACGATCCATAATCTACACATATACTTAATTAGTTCATGTAATGTCACCAACAACGGAACCCGGTACTAGTGTATTACCAAAACGACTCCCAATGATCCTCCAGATCATTGCACCCTGGACAATCCTAACTTGACCCGACCCAACTAACCCAGTTAAGTCTGTTTATAAACGTTTCTTGCTAAGGTAGACTTAGATGTTACTAATATGTTTAAGCCAAACATGCCGGGTGTCACATCATCCCCACGTTGAAAGAACTTTTGTCCCGAAAATTGCGCAAAGCCCCTAAAAAGAAAGAAAACAAAAAAGAACAGAACGAAAAGGAAATTAGCAGATGCCACATCATCCCCACGTTGAAAGGAATCTCGACCCGAGATTCATTCCGCTTCAGCAGTAACATGCCTCGATTTAAACGCGCATTTCGGAAAAAGATGAGGATACTTAGCTTTCATCTGATCCTCCCGTTCCCATGTGAACTCCGTTCCATGGTTCGAGTTCCAACGGACTTTAACGATGCGGATTTTACTCCGATGAAGGCTACGAATCTTGTAGTCGAGAATCTCGACAGGTTCCTCCACAATGCAAAGACGATCATCAACCTTGATCTCCTCCAGTGGTACAATGAGAGATTCATCAGCCAAACACTTCTTCAAGTTAGACACATGGAAGACGTTGTGCACACTACCGAGCTCCGCTGGTATGTCAAGTCTGTATGCCACCGGTCCAATCCAATCCAGGATTGCGAATGGTCCGACATAACGAGGGTTAAGCTTGCCACACTTTCCAAAGCGTATGACGCCCTTCCATGGTGAAACTTTCAGAAGTACTTTGTCCCCAACCTGGAACTCTAAAGGTTTTCGACGGCGATCGGCATAGCTCTTCTGACGATCCCGTGCAGCAGCCATACGTTGACGAATCTGTACGATTTTCTCCAAAGTTTCGTACACAAGTTCCGGACCAGTGAGCTGGCTCTCGCCCACCTCGGCCCAACAAAGTGGTGACCGACATTTCCGTCCGTAAAGAGCCTCGAACGGAGCTGCCTTGATACTAGAGTGATAGCTGTTGTTGTAGGAGAACTCCACTAACGGCAGGTGGATCTCCCAACTTTTGCCAAAATCGATAACACATGCCCAGAGCATGTCTTCCAAGGTTTGAATCGTCCGCTCAATCTGTCCATCAGTTTGCGGATGATATGCTGTACTCATATCCAACTGAGTACCCAAAGCCTTGTGCCGGGCATTCCTGAAACGCGAAGCAAAACAAGAATCACGATCAGAGATAATAGAGACAGGCACCCCGTGCCGAGCAACCACCTCCTTTAGGTAAAGTCGAGCCAACCGCTCGAGTCCCTCGGTTTCCTTAATTGGTGACAAAATCCATCGTGATTCGCTCCCACTTCCATTCCGGAACCTCTGGTTGTTGCAGGAGACCAGACGGCCTCTGATACTTCACCTTGACTTTAGCACAAGTCAAACATTTGCTGACATAAGAAGCTATATCAGCTTTCATGTTTGGCCACCAATAAAGTATCTTCAAATCCTGATACATCTTATCAGAACCAGGGTGAATAGAATACCGGGATTTGTGAGCTTCATCCAAAACAAGCTCGCGCAATCCCCCGATCAATGGGACCCAAACACGTCCCGCAAAATAGTGTAAGCCATCGGTCCTGAGCTCAAGATGCTTGTCAGCACTGTGCATAGTTTCAGCCTTAAGGTTTACCTCCTTCAAGGCTTCCAACTGTGCCGAACGGATTCGGTCAGGCAATGACAAATGAATGGTGAGCTGTAAGGCTCGAACACGACGAGGATTCGCAGACTCCTTCCTGCTCAAGGCGTCCGCCACAACGTTCGCCTTGCCAGGATGGTATTTGATGGCACAGTCATAGTCGTTCAGGAGTTCTACCCAGCGACGCTGCCGCATGTTCAACACCTTCTGGTCGAAAATATGTTGAAGACTCTTGTGATCGGTATATACTTCACACTTGGTACCGTACAAGTAATGTCTCCAGATTTTCAACGCAAAGCCTACTGCACCCAGTTCCAAGTCATGAGTGGTGTAGTTCTTCTCATGAACTTTGAGTTGACGAGAAGCATAAGCAATAACTTCCCCGCGTTGCATCAACACGCAACCGAGACCACGAATAGAAGCGTCACAGTACACAACGAAGTCCTCCGTACCCTCTGGTAAGGATAAGATAGGTGCAGAACAAAGTTTAAGCTTCAGCATCTGAAATGCTGATTCTTGTGGTTCATCCCAGTCGAACATTCGGTCCTTCTGGATAAGAGCAGTGAGGGGTTGAGCGATCTTCGAAAATCCCTCAATGAAACGACGATAATAACCCGCAAGACCTAGGAATTGCCGCACCTCAGATGGCGTCTTTGGTGCTTCCCAGTCCTTAATAGCTTCGATCTTAGCCGGATCGACATGAATTCCCAGTTCATTCAACACATGTCCTAGGAATTGAACTTCACGTAACCAAAAATCACACTTTGAGAACTTAGCATACAACTGCTCCTGTCTCAAAAGTTCCAAGACCAACCGTAGATGTTCCTCATGATCCGCCTTGTTCTTGGAGTAAATCAGAATGTCGTTAATGAACACGATGACGAACTTATCAAGGTAAGGTTTGCAAACGCGGTTCATTAAATCCATGAACACCGCCGGTGCGTTAGTGACACCAAAAGGCTTGACCAAGAACTCAAAATGGCCATAACGAGTGCGAAAAGCAGTATTATGAATGTCAGCTTCCCTGACGCGCAACTGGTGATAACCGGACCGCAAATCAATCTTCGAATAGTAGCTGGAGCCCTGAAGCTGGTCAAAGAGATCATCAATGCGAGGAAGAGGATAACGATTCTTGGTGGT
Source organism: Ambrosia trifida (assembly GCA_028751855.1). Classification (NCBI taxonomy): domain Eukaryota; kingdom Viridiplantae; phylum Streptophyta; class Magnoliopsida; order Asterales; family Asteraceae; genus Ambrosia; species Ambrosia trifida. The sequence continues at coordinate 72,619,381 of CM054131.1, read as the reverse complement.
CACATTGTTCAGCTCACGATAATCAATACACATGCAAAGACTTCCATCCTTCTTCTTCACAAACAAAATAGGAGCTCCCCACGGGGAAGAACTTGGTCGGATGAAACCCTTTTCCAAGAGTTCCTGCAACTGGCTGGACAACTCTTGCATCTCGGGAGGTGCAAGACGATACGGAGCTCGGGCAATAGGAGCTGCGCCCGGAGTGAGATCAATACCAAACTCAACCTGACGATGGGGAGGAAGACCAGGTAAATCGTCAGGAAACATATCAGGAAAATCACGAACCACCGGAATATCCTCGATCTTCTTCTCATCGTCAGTAGAAACGTTAACAAGCGCCAGAATGGCCGAACAGCCCTTCTGAAGGTACTTACGGGCTTTCATGCTAGAAATGATACTCAGCGGAGCACCGCTTTTCTCGCCACGAACAGAAAGAATCTCTCCATCAGGGAGAGGGATCCGAATAACCTTATCGAAACAAACGATCTCCGCACGATACAACGATAACCAATCCATGCCAACCACGACATCAAAACTGCCCAGGGGTACCGGCATAAGGTCAATGGGGAAGGACAAACCCGACAGTTCCAAGCGACATTCCCTAAGGGTGTGTGTCGCTTCGATTTTCTTACCATCAGCCAATTCTAAAAAGTACTTAGCCTCTAAAGGTGTGGGTACTATATCTAGCAATCGACTAATGTCCAAAGATACGAAACTCTTATCGGCACCAGAATCAAATAAGACAGAAACATAGCGATCATTAAGAAGGAACGTACCGGTAACTGTGTCTGGATCCTGCCTAGCCTCTGCAGATCCAATGACGAAAGCACGTGCAGTCCTGCCTCTGCCGCCATTGTTCCCGTTACCGTTCCCGCCCCTCCCATTATCGCCCTGCTTCAGTTTAGGACATTCACGCTTGAAGTGCCCCGCATCACCACAGTTATAACACCCCTGCCTCCCCTGAGTCCCCTGAGCAGCAGGAGCAGGAGTAGCCGCAGGAGTCTGAGTTGGGGTGAGTGCCACCTTGCAATCCTTAGCATGGTGCCCTAACTGATGGCACCGATGACAACGAGCCCTATCACAACTCCCAGAATGGTGAAAACCACGCTTGTTGCACTTGGGATGCTTCCCAACATACCCACCCGTCTTCTGCCCAGAAGAAGACCCAAATGAATCAAACTTCTTTATCGGCTGAGCTGGCACCACACTCTTCCCCACACTATCCCACTTCCTCTTGTTCCCTTCAGTAGCCTTCACAACAGCACCCTTAGGAGGCAAAACAGCTTCTGCCACCTTTAGGTTAGTCATCCGATGAGCTGATCGGACAACTTCAGCAATAGTGGGAAGGTTCCCAGCAGCCACCAACCCAGCAATCTCCGGCACCAATCCAGACACATAGTGCTCGATCCTCCTGTACTCAGGTGTGTGCAAATCCGGGCACAACACCGCCAGTTCATTCCTCCTCACAGTGTATTCTTCAATCCCAGACCCAACCATCTTGTAGCTCCAGACCTCATGCTCTAACTTCTGTATCTCCTCTCTCGGACAGTACTCACCTCTCAACAGCTGCACAAACTCCGCCCAAAGCATAGCAATAGCCTCCCCTAATCCCATGATCTGTGTAGTAGCATTCCACCACGACAGTGCAGGCCCCTCAAATGTCGCAATAGCATACTTTACCCGGTACCCAGCAGGAGAGTTACACATAACGAACACAGACTCATCCTTCTCCATCCATCGGAGCTGTCCCACCGCTCCCTCAGTTCCAGCGAAGTTATGGGGCTGACAGTCCCTAAACTTCTTATAAGAGCACTGAGGTGGGGGTGGATTGGCACCAACACCTGAAACACGGTACACGAGTAAAACACAAACGAAAGGACACGAAACCCGAAAATGAGGCAAGGTCAACAGAAATCAACTCACCACCCATGGCATTAATCCCAGCCTGGAAATTTGCCATAGCCATGTTCACTTGCTGCTGTAGCAAGTTGTTCAGTTCAGCTTGGGTCATGTTGATGTTTCCACGACCACCGCCTCCAGCACGACCACCGCCGCCAGCACGGCCACCACCGCCACCACGACGTCCACCACCGCGAGCACCAGACATGATCTAATCAAATCAAGAAATCGAGGGATTCAGATTCATTTCCAATGTCAACCACTAGAAATTTACAAAAGTTAACCTAGGGGCAAATCCAGGACTATACATCCAAACTTGAATTCCATCGGGATTTTCATGCATTCCAGTTTATTATTTCGTGTGCACCCGAAATGATAAACTGTTCTACATGGTCCTCCAGATGTACCCCTAATCCAGACTCCAGTCACTGAATATCGTCGCCTAGTAATGTGTGACGATAGGTGCAAGTGTAAGAAGGCATGTGTGTGCTAGAACCAACAAATCAACCCCTCCTTCTTCAATCCAGAAGAAGAAGACAAGAGTAGGTAAGAACCCAAATAAAAGCGGATGATGTAACGGAGAAGCATGATGATGATGTAAGGACACCCCGACAACGTTAGTACGTATCCCACTAATAGACTCAAAGTATGTGACCGTCTAGTGTGTGCGACTCGGCTATAGACCAGACTCTACATGCAGTCCTAGTTCACTATAACCATTGGCTCTGATACCAATCTGTCACACCCTCAAATTACCACTTGCGGAGTTTTACCGCGAGGCGCATGAGAAACCAGGATCCAAGTCAACGGTCACAATAAACAACTCTATCTGAAATACATAACATTCAAAAGACATAGTTTTTGTAAACTCAAAACCAGTAGCGGAAGCATAAAACATGTTACAAACCATAGACCCAATTGTACCAAGTGTTTATTACAAAACATGATCTAAACCTAGACGCCAATGCAGACCCGTGCGCTTAGTTCCATTCATTGCTACCGTAGCGACCTGAGAAAAACATGACAAAAAGACGTCAACATATAATGCTGGTGAGTTCACAGGTTTGTTCAATATGTTACCAAAACGTTACCATGTCCATACTATATCAATGTTACCAAGTACGCTAGCTAGGCGTATGTTTTATTACTACTGAGATTGGAAACCATTACTAGACACGTTTAGCAATGTTTAGCATGCTTAAGCAGCCCGAATGTTCAGCATGATACCAATGTTCATGTTCGAGACAATATGCACCCGCCCGGCCCTCCAAGCCGACGAGTGGGGCAGGTCACACCCAATAGATCGATCCACATTTCTCCCGTTGTGCATCCCCGCACATTCATGGTTTACCCGGGGACTTCCAAAGATCGTATAGCAATATAAAGTTAAAAACCATAGTATGACATATGTTACCAAAATAGTTTAGCGCATGTTTTCTCCCCCAAAAGTTAAAGCAGTAAAAGTGGGGCCGTGAACTCACCTTAAATAGCGTTCTTCGGTTACAAGTAAAGATGTTAAGCCCTTGATAATCCCTCTACCGGAGATCTATCAAAATGTTCACATAAGTGTTCCGACTAATAACCATAAGGTTATCTAGTCCCCGATTGTCCAGATCGTAACCAAGTATGTTTTAAAACGTGTTTGAATGTTTAACCGACACACTAGACCGACCCGACATCCCGTTGGTGACCCATTACCCTAACTAATCAAGTACACATAGATTACACACAAGGTTCAAGCATAAAACACTTAGTTTGTATCAAAAATCTCATTTCTGCATCAGAACGGTCGATCCAGACAGTTTAATTCTCCTTCGCCCGTTTTCAGTCTCCTTCGCTCGTTTTACATTTCGTTCGACCGTTTGATGCCTCCTTCGCCCGTTTTACCACGTTCGCCCAAACAAAACCCATGTTCGACCCTGGATTCTTTCCTTCGCACCTTCGATCGGTCAAAGGAGTCCAGGTTCACCCCTGTTGTGCAAATTTTCCTAAAAACGCTTCAAACACATTCAAAACGACTCGAAACATCATCAAACACAGCAGTCAAGCATGAATAACTTATCCCTACAAAACCCCACCGTTTTCCCCCAATAATACGTCCATATCATCCCTTTCCTAAAATGGTAAAGATTATGGAAACATCACTTTCATGCATGAATAATTTACCCAATTTGGAAACTTTTGAAATCGATCCATATTCAACATAAAATGCTCAGTTTGTCGAGTGTTCGATCTTTCCTTATTAGTTCTAATGATCATAAATATCATGCATCAAGTCTAGATTCGTTAAAACCCCCAAATACCCATAATATCATCATTTATCCAATCCTAACCCTAAACAACAATAATCTAGCATCAATAACAATCCTATATTATGTTTCTATCATAGATACATCAGCAAATCATTGAACAACACATAACACCACATAATACACAATTTACATATGTTTATCACCATGAAAACCTATGTCAAATGATAATGTTTTGATTTAGAAAGATGTTTAGAAGGTTTTTAATCATAAAAACACCCTTAGAACAGATCCGGACAATTAGGGTTAGATGAAAACGAATTAAAAATGCTTTTAAAAGGTTTAGGATTAAGAACACACCTTGGATTCTTGTTTAGATGTTGTAGATAGGTTAGATTATGAAAAAGAAGAGCAAAAACTCCTTCCTTAATGATTAAGATCGTTTGAGAGTGTTTTGGGACGGTTAGGGTTTGTGAAATGATGAAAAATGACAAAGTTTGGTATTTATACTACTTCTCCTTCGCCCTATTTCAATGGTCGAAGGTGGCCTCCTTCGACCCTTACACAGGGTCGAATGAGCCCTGTCCTGGTCGATGGGAATTCTTTCAATTCCACTTCCCAGGTTCGCCCATTTACAAAGGGTCGAACCAGACAAATGTTCTCCTTCGACCACTCGAAGTGGTCGAACCAGAACTCCTTTTTAACTAGTTTTCCAGTTTGTCGTGTTTAACGCATTCTAACACATCTTAACACATAAGCATGCATCCTTAGTCTATATTTAACATATTTAAGCACATATAATCGTTTACACATCATTTAAACACATCTATGTATATAATCCACCACACGATCCATAATCTACACATATACTTAATTAGTTCATGTAATGTCACCAACAACGGAACCCGGTACTAGTGTATTACTAAAACGACTCCCAATGATCCTCCAGATCATTGCACCCTGGACAATCCTAACTTGACCCGACCCAACTAACCCAGTGAAGTCTGTTTATAAACGTTTCTCGCTAAGGTAGACTTAGATGTTACTAATATGTTTAAGCCAAACATGCCGGGTGTCACAGTTTTCAAATTCATAATTACAAACAGTCTTCACAGCCCTAAATGTCTTTGATGACCACTGTACAAACGAATGATCTAGATAGAAACATAACATATCATTATAATATTATTATTTTATATTAATAAAACAATTAAAACTATTATTCTTACAAATAATTTGAATTCTTTAATTGTTCCTATATCTTTAAAAATTGAACACATATTTTATATCAATAAAACTTATACAAAAATATCATCATCTATAAAAGGTGTAATTATAGTTTTTATTGACTATTTATTATGTTTTAAATACCAAACTTCTTTAAGAAATGACATGAAATATACTAACTGTAGCTAATATTTTAATATATGTAAACTAAATAGTTATATATAACTCAGTAATGTTTTTATAAACATCTTTTTAAATTATTTATATAAATTTTATTATTATGTTCAATGTCCTAATAATAACTTTGGTATAGAAAGCTACTCTAAATTCAAGTTATAGAGTATTTCATGAGTTGTCAACGGATGTTGTAATCAACTATGATACATTACAATTTTCAACTAAAGGATGATTTAAACAGAGTTTAGAAACAGACTTTCCAAACTTAACTTGTAACCAATATCTAACAAAATACCTATAAATTTAAATTAGATCAGTCTATTCAAATTCACAATTATAAACAGTCTGCAGAGCCCAAAAAGTCTTTGACGAGCACTGTACAAACCAAGGATCTTGATAGAAATATAACTTAAATTTAAATATTATTATTTTATATTAATTAAAAAATTAAACGTATTGTTTTCACATATGAATTGAAGTCTTTTATTGTTCCTATGTATTTAAAAATGAAAATATACCTTATATCAATAAAAAATCTACTAAAATATCACCATCTATAAAACGGGTAATTATAGTTTTTATAGAAATCCATGACAAACTTTTTTAACAAATGACAGAAATATAGTCACTCTAAGTAACATTTTAATATATGTAAACTGAATCTTTACATATAACTCACTTAAGTTATTATATCCATCAGTTTAAATTATTAATATGAATATTATCATTATATTCAATTTCCTAATAATAAATTTGATATGGAAACCTATTCTAAGTTCAAGTTATATAATATTTGATGAGTAGTCAAACGGATGTTAACAAACAACCCTCATAAAATTACAATTTTCAACTAAAGAATGATGTCACCAGAATTTTAAAACAGACTTTGCAATAGTTAACTTGTAATCCATATATAACAAAACAACTATAAATTTAAATTAGATCAGTGTTTTCAAATTCATAATTACAAGCTGTCTTTACAGCCCTAAATGTCTTTGAAGACCACTATACAAACGAATGATCTAGATGGAAACATAACATATCATTATAATATTTCTATTTTATATTAATAAAACAATTAAAACTATTGTTCTTACAAATAATTTGAACTCTTTTATTGTTCCTAAATCTTTAAAAATTGAACATATATTTTATATCAATAAAAATTATACAAAAATATCATCATCTATAAAAGGTGTAATTATAGTTTTTATTGACTACTTATTATGTTTTAAATAAATAATATTTCCATAACAAACTTCTTTATGAAATGACATGAAATATACTAACTGTAGCTAATATTTTAATATATGTAAATTAAATAGTTATATATAACTCAGTAATGTTATTATTAACATCTTTTTAAATTTTTAAGATAAATATTATTATTATGTTCAATGTCCTAATAATAACTTTGGTATAGAAATCTACTCTAAATTCAAGTTATAGAGTATTTCATGAGTTGTCATCGGATGTTGTAAACAACTATGATACATTACAATTTTCAACTAAAGGGTGATTTTAAAATAGTTTAAAAACAGACTTTCCATACATAACATGTAATATATATCTAGAAAATATCTATAAATTTAAATTAGATCAGTCTCTCCAAATTCATAATTACAAACAGTCTATAGAGCCCTAAAAGTCTTTGAAGAGCACTCTACAAACGAAGGATCTAGATGGAAATATAACTTTAATTTAAAGATTAATATTTTATATTAATTAAACAATTCAAAGTATTGTTCTCACATATGAATTGAAGTCTTTTATTGTTCTTATGTATTTAAAAAATGAACATATACTTTATATGAATAAAAAATCTAATAAAATATCAACATCTATAAAACGGAAAATAATAGTTTTTATAGAAATCTATGGCAAACTTTTTTAACAAATGACAGAAAAATAGTCACTGTAAGTAATATTTTAATATATGTAAGCTGAATCTTTACATATAACTTACTTAAGTTATTATATCCATCAGTTTAAATTATTAATATGAATATAATCAATATGTTCAACGTCCTAATAATAAATATGATATGGAAACCTATTCTAAGTTCAAGTTATATAATATTTCATGAGTAGTCAAATGGATGTTAACAAACAACTATCATAAAATTACAATTTCCAACTAAAGAATGATGTCACCAGAATTTTAAAACAGGCTTTGCAATAGTTAACTTGTAATCAATATATAACAAAACAACTATAAATTTAAATTAGATCAGTGTTTTCAAATTCCTAATTACAAACAGTCTTCACAGCCCTAAATGTCTTTGATGACCACTGTACAAACGAAGGATCTAGATAGAAACATAACATATCATTACAATATTATTATTTTATATTAATAAAACAATTAAAACTATTATTCTTACAAATAATTTGAACTCTTTTATTGTTCCTATATCTTTAAAAATTGAACACATATTTTATATCAATAAAAATTATACAAAAATCACATCATCTATAAAAGGTGTAATTATAGTTTTTATTGACTACTTATTATGTTTTAAATACCAAACTTCTTTAAGAAATGACATGAAATATACTAACTGTAGCTAATATTTTAATATATGTAAACTAAATAGTTATATATAACTCAGTAATGTTTTTATAAACATCTTTTTAAATTATTTATATAAATTTTATTATTATGTTCAATGTCCTAATAATAACTTTGGTATAGAAATCTACTCCAAATTCAAGTTATAGAGTATTTCATGAGTTGTCAACGGATGTTGTAAACAACTATGATACATTACAATTTTCAACTAAAGGATGATTTAAACAGAGTTTAGAAACAGACTTTCCAAACTTAACTTGTAACCAATATCTAGCAAAATACCTATAAATTTAAATTAGATCAGTCTTTTCAAATTCACAATTACAAACAGTCTGCACAGCCCTAAAAGTCTTTGACGAGCACTGTACAAACCAAGGATCTTGATAGAAATATAACTTAAATTTAAATATTATTATTTTATATTAATTAAAAATTTAAACGTATTGTTTTCACATATGAATTGAAGTCTTTTATTGTTCTTATGTATTTAAAAATGAAAATATACTTTATATCAATAAAAAATCTACTATAATATCACCATCTATTAAACGGGTAATTATAGTTTTTATAGAAATCCATGACAAACTTTTTTAACAAATGACAGAAATATAGTCACTCTAAGTAACATTTAAATATATGTAAACTGAATCTTTACATATAACTCACTTAAGTTATTATATCTATCAGTTTAAATTATTAATATGAATATTATCATTATATTCAATTTCCAAATAATAAATTTGATATGGAAACCTATTCTAAGTTCAAGTTATATAATATTTGATGAGTAGTCAAACGAATGTTAACAAACAACTCTCATAAAATTACAATTTTCAACTAAAGAATGATGTCACCGGAATTTTAAAACAGACTTTGCAATAGTTAACTTGTAATCCATATATAACAAAACAACTATAAATTTAAATTAGATCAGTGTTTTCAAATTCATAATTACAAACAGTCTTCACAGCCCTAAATGTGTTTGATGACCACTGTACAAACGAAGGATCTAGATAGAAACATAACATATCATTATAATATTATTATTTTATATTAATAAAACAATTAAAACTGTTGTTCTTAAAAATAATTTGAACTCTTTTATTGTTCTTTATCTTTAAAAATTGAACATATATTTTATATCATTACAAATTATACCAAAATATCATCATCATCTATAAAAGGTGTAATTATAGTTTTTATTGACTACTTATTATGTTTTAAATAAATAATATTTCCATAACAAACTTTTTTATGAAATGACATGAAATATACTAACTGTAGCTAATATTTTAATATATGTAAATTAAATAGTTTTATATAACTTAGTAATGTTATTATAAACATCTATTTAAATTTTTAAGATTAATATTATTATTATTTTCAATGTCCTAATAATAAATTTGGTATAGAAATCTACTCTAAATTCAAGATATAGAGTATTTCATGAGTTGTCAACGGATGTTGTAAACAACTATGATACATTACAATTTTCAACTAAAGGATGATTTAAACATTGTTTAAAAACAGACTTTCCAAACATGCCTTGTATCCCATATGTGACACCCGGCATGTTTAGTTCAACATTTTATAAACACATAAGTCTACCTTAGCGAAAAACGTTTATTAAACCTACTTGACGGGGTCAGTAGAGTCAGAACACAGTCCGTATTGTCGAGGGTTCAATGATTCGGGAGATCATTGGGTTAGTCACACACACACACGATACGAGTCCCGTTCTTGGTGAATTACATAAACTAATTGAGTGTATGTGTCACACCCTCAAAATCCACTTGCGGAGTTTTACCGCGAGGCGCATGACAAACCAGGATCCAAACCAACGATCACAATAAACAAGTCTAACATGAACATAATGCAATTTCAAAACAATGTTTAAAATCCCCGTTTACAGCGGAAGCTTATTCAAAATAATTATTCAATACTAAACCAATGTTCAACATTTGTAAAATTATGCAACTCTAGCTAGACGCCGTGCAGACGCGTGCGCCCTAGTTCCATTGTGCTACCTTAGCGACCTGAGAAAACATGTAATGCTGGTGAGTTTACAGGTTTTGTAATCCAAGTACCAAGCCCACCTGTCCATACTATAACAAATCGAAAACCAGTGTACGCTAGCTAGGCGTATGTTTTGTTACTACCACGATTGGAAAACCATTACTAACTCGAATACCAAATGTGTGCCCGATGTAGTAACCCTGTTGTTCCTGTTGTTCCTGTTTGAGACAATATGCACCCGCCGACCCTCCAAGTCGACGAGCGGGGTTGGTCACGTCCAATAGGGCTATTCACATTTCCCCGTTGTGCAAACCCGCACATTCATGGTTCCCCCTGGGACTTCCAAAGATCGTGTAGTACACAATAGAAACCCATAGTATGACAGTAGTTACCAAATAATCGTTTTAACACATGTTTTCTCCCCCGAAAATATGAAACCAGTTTAAAAGAGGGGCCGTAAACTCACCTTAGGTTGCGTTACTTCGTAATACGAATAAACTCAGCAAGCTATGCTAGTCCCGTAAAGCGGCGACCTAACATATGACAGTTACAAGTACTTAGACTAATAACCCGCAGGTTAGTTAGTCCCTAGATGTCCAGACCATAACCAAGTTCGTTTGAAAACACCGTGACTGTTTAACTGACCCAAAGTACAAGACTCGACATCCCATTGGTGACCCGAGACCTCCCGTGTTATGTTTACGCTCTCAAACATGAAATCATGCAATCACACTTAACATACGTTAACGCACAACAAGTTATAGCACTCGGTTCACGTATCACCGAATTACATCCAAACATATGTTACCAAGTTATTAGATATGTTACGAGGTTCCTAATTGCTAGTTTTTATATGCAATCAGCCCTAATCGCTAGTTTTTACATGCAATAAGCCCTGATTGCTAGCATGTTACTATATAAAAACTAGCAATCAGGGCTGATTGCATGTAAAAACTAGCGATTAGGGCTGATTGCATATAAAAACTAGCAATTAGGGCTACTCGCATGTAAAAACTAGCGATTAGGCCCTAATCGCATGAAAAACTGGCGATTGGCCTCCTAATCGCCTGTAACCTTGCTGTTCCAGTTTTTCGCGCGTTTAACGATCCAAATCAGATCCAGAACGTGTGTAACTACCCAATATCATCCCAAACACTATTCTAAACATGTTTCAACTAAAACCCTTCGTTTTGCCTCGTATTATCAGCCCTGCATGCAATCACGTAATCCAAACACCATTCACATAGCATGCAATCATCATACTAACATGCGTAACTACAACCCTAATATTCAATTCTCAGATTTTATCATCATAATATCATTATTATTCTGATCTAACAATAATAACATATCATTCATTCACCTTGAATCATAAAAACCCTAGCTTTCTAATCATAAACACACATAACACATGTACACTAGTTAGAATCCGATTATCAATACTTATTAACGATTTTCAGAAAGCTTTTCCGTTTTAGAACAGCTCTGGACCATTAGGGATTGATTAAAAACGTTTATAATGATTCATGGATGGAAACCAAACCTTAGAATTGTAAAAGAATGAAGGATTAAGCTTGAAACCTTGTGTTTTGATCAAAAATCGCGTTCCAGAGGTTGTCTGTGTGTTGGGGCAGGTTATGGGACGACTAGGGTTTGTATAATGAAGTTTATGAGGTCAAGTATGGTATTTATAGTCGTTTTTAGTCGTCCAGCACGTAACACGCGATTATGCAGCTTTACACGCGATCAGGAAGCCTAATCGCATGTAAGTTCATGCGATTGGGGCCTAATCGCATGAACAGTCATGCGATCAGTCCCCTACTCGCCCCATATGATGCCTACTCGCCTCCCTTATGGGCGATTAGGCTTCCCTAATCTCCTATAGGGGCTGGTTTCGTGCGTTTTGTGCGTTAAACCCCGTTTTAACATATGTTAACACATATTCACATACCGACAAGTCACATAATGATTGTAAACACATAACACATGTAAATACACATATTCACCCTCGTTCACCAATTCCCGGGACTCGAGACTCGTATGTTCCGTATGCCCTGACGATCCTACAAATCATCACCGTTTGTACACTTGGTTAAGGACCGACATCTAATGAACCTCTAGACATCATCCAATGATCCTCTAGACTAAACCGATAGTTCCCGAACCATACCCCGACTTAACTAACCCAGTTAAGTACAATATACGCGTGACTCGCTAAGGTAGACTTTCATCTAGACAACGTTGTTAACCAGAATTTGCCGGGTGTCACATCATCCCCACGTTAAAAGAATTTTCGTCCCGAAAATTGCACAAGTATCAAAAGAACAAAAGAAATAACGAAGGGAACAAACAAAAGATAGAAACCAAAAGAGAGATTTACCCGAGTTGTCACATCATCCCCACGTTAAAAGGAATCTCGCCCCGAGATTCATTCAGCTGCAGAAGAGACATATCTCGACTCGAACGCTTCCTTAGGAATGAGATGAGGATACTTAGACTTCATCTGATCCTCCCGTTCCCACGTATACTTTGGTCCCCGGTTCGAGTTCCACCGAACCTTAACGATACGAATCTTGCTGTGACGTAGGCTACGAATCTTGTAATCAAGGATCTCCACAGGTTCTTCCACAATCCGAAGACGATCATCAACCTTGATCTCTTCTAGTGGAACGATGAGAGACTCGTCAGCCAGACACTTCTTCAAGTTTGACACATGGAAGACGTTATGTACGTTACCGAGCTCCGTCGGTAAATCAAGACGATATGCCACCGGCCCAATTCGTTCCAGGATCGTAAATGGGCCGACATACCGCGGATTGAGTTTGCCACGCTTCCCAAAGCGTATGACGCCCTTCCATGGTGAGACTTTTAGAAGTACTTTGTCATTAACTTGGAATTCCAATGGTTTGCGACGCTGATCGGCATAACTGTTTTGCCGATCCCGTGCCGCTGCCAACCGGTTACGAATCTGTACGATTTTTTCCGATGTTTCGTACACTAGTTCAGGCCCAGTGAGTTGACTCTCACCCACTTCAGCCCAACAAAGAGGAGAACGGCTTTTCCGTCCGTACAGTGCTTCGAACGGAGCCGCCTTGATGCTCGTGTGATAACTGTTGTTGTACGAGAATTCTACTAACGGTAGATGAGCTTCCCAACCCTTGCCAAAATCGATCACACATGCCCGCAGCATGTCTTCTAAAGTTTGAATCGTGCGCTCACTCTGACCGTCAGTCTGTGGATGGTAAGCTGTACTCATGTCTAGTTGGGTACCCAAAGCCTTGTGCAAAGACTTCCAGAAGTGAGAAGTAAAATGGGAGTCTCGATCCGAGATAATAGAAACTGGCACCCCGTGTTTAGAAACAACTTCTTTCAAATAAAGACGAGCCAAACGATCCATGGTGTCGGTCTCCTTAATACCAAGAAAATGGGCTGATTTCGTCAACCGATCGACAATCACCCATATCTTGTCATTCCCGCTGGGTGATTTAGGAAGTTGCGTGACAAAATCCATAGTAATCCGTTCCCATTTCCATTCCGAAATTTCAGGTTGTTGTAAGAGACCCGACGGTTTCTGGTATTCCACCTTGACCTTAGCACAGGTCAAGCATTTGCTCACGTATGAGGCTATGTCCGACCTCATGTTTGGCCACCAGTAAAGCACCTTCAGATCTTGGTACATCTTATCCGAACCAGGATGAATAGAATACCGGGACTTATGAGCTTCATCAAGGACAAGCTCCCGTAGTCCCCCGAATAAAGGAACCCATATGCGTTCTGCGAAGTGGTGCAGGCCATCAGGCCTTCGCTCGAGGTGCTTGTCGGCACCGTGCATAGTTTCAGCTTTAAGGTTTTCCTCCTTCAAAGCTTCTAACTGGGCAGATCGGAGTTGATCAGGTAAGGATGAATGAATGGTGAGCTGCAACGCCCGAACATGACGAGGTTTAGTTGATTCCTTCCTGCTCAAGGCGTCTGCTACAACATTCGCCTTGCCAGGATGGTACTTAATAGCACAATCATAGTCGTTCAGGAGTTCAATCCAACGACGCTGCCGTATGTTCAAGTGTTGTTGGTCGAAAATATGTTGGAGACTCTTGTGATCGGTGTAGATGGTGCATTTGGTACCGTACAAGTAATGTCTCCAAATTTTCAACGCGAATACCACGGCACCCAACTCCAAGTCATGGGTGGTGTAGTTCTTCTCGTGCACCTTGAGTTGACGAGAAGCATACGCAATTACTTTCTCGCGTTGCATCAACACGCAACCGAGACCATGAATAGAAGCATCACAGTAAACAACGAAATCATCAGGGCCTTCAGGTAAGGACAAAATAGGAGCGGAACAAAGCTTAGACTTTAATTCCTCAAACGCTGACTCTTGTGATTCACCCCAGTCGAATTTCCTATCCTTCTGAGTGAGAGTGGTCAGGGGTTGAGCGATCTTCGAGAACCCCTGAATGAAACGACGATAGTAGCCCGCAAGGCCTAGGAATTGCCGCACCTCAGTTGGCGTCTTTGATGCTCCCCAGTCCTTGATCGCTTCGATCTTAGCTGGATCAACATGGATCCCTAGTTCATTAACCACATGTCCTAGGAATTGAACTTCGCGTAACCAAAAGTCACACTTTGAGAACTTGGCGTAAAGTTGTTCCCGTCGCAAGAGTTCCAAAACTAACCGCAGATGTTCCTCGTGTTCGGTCTCGTTCTTAGAGTAGATCAGAATGTCATCAATAAACACAATGACAAACTTGTCAAGATATGGTTTGCAAACGCGGTTCATCAAGTCCATGAAAACCGCCGGTGCGTTCGTGAGACCGAAAGGCATGACCAAGAATTCGAAATGGCCATAACGTGTACGAAAGGCAGTCTTGGCAACGTCAGCCTCCCTGACGCGCAGCTGGTGATAACCGGACCTCAAGTCGATCTTGGAATAATAACTAGAACCCTGAAGCTGGTCGAATAGGTCATCGATACGTGGAAGAGGATAACGGTTCTTAACGGTCAATTTGTTCAGTTCTCTGTTGTCCACACACAATCGGAAACTTCCATCCTTCTTCTTAACAAATAGAATCGGGGCTCCCCAAGGGGAAGAACTTGGTCTGATGAAACCCTTGTCCAAGAGTTCCTGTAACTGACTCGACAATTCCTGCATCTCGGGAGGTGCAAGACGGTAGGGGGCCCGAGCAATAGGAGTAGCCCCTGGTACAAGATCAATACCGAACTCGACTTGACGATGAGGAGGAAGACCAGATAAATCATCAGGAAAAACATCAGGAAACTCGCGTACAACTGGAATATTGTCGATCTTCTTCTCATCACCTGAGGAAACAGATAAAAGCGCCAAAACGGCTGGATAACCCTTCCGAAGACACTTAAGGGCTTTCATGCTAGAGATGATGTTTAGCGGAACACCACCCTTGATACCATACACAGAAAGGAATTCTCCATCAGGGAGAGGAATCCGAATAACCTTATCGTAACAGACAATCTCCGCGCGATACAAAGATAACCAATCCATTCCTACCACAACGTCAAAACTACCCAATGGTACCGGCATAAGGTCGATGGGGAACGATAAACCCGACAACTCTAATTGACACTCCCGAAGGATACTAGTAACTTCAATCATTTTTCCGTCAGCCAACTCAATAATATACTTATTCTCTAATGGTACAGGTACTTCATCTAGCAGTCGACTAACTCCCATGGATACAAAACTCTTGTCGGCACCAGAATCAAATAACACACTAACAGAACGATTATTGAGAAGAAACGTACCGGTGACTGTGTCAGGGTCCTGTCTAGCCTCAGCGGCTCCAATGACGAAGGCACGTGCATTTCTGCCGCCGCCCCCGTTGTTCCCATTACCGTTGTTTCCACCCTGCTTCAATTTTGGGCAATCCTTCTTGTAATGCCCAGTGTCACCACAGTTGTAGCATCCTTGTCTTCCTGTAGTCCCTTGAGTAGTCGGAGCCGAGTTAGTAGTCGGGGCCTGGGTCGATGGAAGTGTAGCCCGACAATCTTTAGCATAATGCCCTGTTCGCTGGCAGCGATGACAACGGTTACTGTCGCAGTTCCCTTGATGATGACGTCCACACTTGTTACATTTGGGCAGTTTCCCCGCATAACCACCCTGCTTGTTACCCGATGAAGAAGAACCCCCATTATCAAACCTCTTACCCTGCTGTGTTGGCCCAGATCCTTTCCCGTCATTTTCCCACTTGCGCTTGTTGTTCTCTGGGGCCTTAACAGTCGAACCCTTCGCAGGCAAAATACCCTCATTCACCTTTAAGTTGGTCATCCTATGAGCCGATCGAACCACCTCTGCGTATGTAGGATGATTTCCCGCAGCCACTAATCCTGCAATTTCCGGTACTAACCCCGAGACATAGTGTTCAATCCTACGGTATTCTGGCACATGCAGATCGGGACACAGCACTGCCAACTCATTCCGCCTCACAGTATACTTCTCAATTTCCGACCCAGTCATTTTGAGGTTCCACACCTCGTGCTCAAGCTTCTGTAACTCTTCCCTCGGACAGTATTCACACTTCAGCAGTTGCACGAAATTCTCCCAAGGCATAGCATATGCCTCCCCGATACCCATATTCTGGGTGATGCCATTCCACCAAGTCAATGCCACATCCTGGAATAACGCAGCAGCATACTTAACCCGATCTTCTGGGAGACAGTTACACATCAGAAATACTGATTCCACTTTCTCCAGCCACCTAAGCAAGCTCACCGGACCCTCAGTGCCAGAGAATTCCTGGGGTTTACAGTCCCGGAACATCTTGTAGGTACACATGGGTGGGGGTGGGTTAACAGGACCACCTGAAATGAAACGTATGAGAAACCACGAAGAATGTAAACAAGGTTCACCAATGAGGCAAAGAAAATGGATAAATCAACTTACCACCACCGTTGTGCCCTAACTGAAAGGCAGCTTGGAGCAAGTTGTTCAGATCAGCCTGCGATAGGTTAATACCTCCACGACCACCAGCACCACCGCGACCACCACCACGTCCACCATTGCGACCACCTCCACGTCCTCCTCGTACTCCAGACATGATTCTGGCAGAAAGAACGAGAAAATTTAGTTTCGCAGATAAAGATAACCACTAATGTTCACAAGATCAAAGCTAGATCCAATCCAGGACTATCCCCTCAAACCCAGAGCTCACTAGGGCTTCCATGCATTTCGGTTTATGATTTTGTGTGCACCCAAAATGATAAACCGCTCTACATGGTCCTCTAAGTGTTCTCCTAGTTCAAAGTTCAAATCACCGAACATAGACTCTTAGCTATACACCGTATTACTACGGTAGTTTATGGCAAGTGTTTCTAATGGAATACGAAAGGGAGATGTCCGAGCCTTGGACAAATCTCAAGAGTACACGATTTACTCCAATATACTACCCCGCCTAGAAAATACGAAACCCAACCTAAGATAGAACAGATGATGTAACGTAGAAAGACCAACGATTTAGAGACACCCCGACAAGACCATGCGTAAACCACCATAATGTTTAGTACCATGTGATCGTCTAGTGTGTGCGACTCGGCTATAGACTAGACTCTACATGCAGTCCTAGTTCACTATAACCATTGGCTCTGATACCAATCTGTCACACCCTCAAAATCCACTTGCGGAGTTTTACCGCGAGGCGCATGACAAACCAGGATCCAAACCAACGATCACAATAAACAAGTCTAACATGAACATAATGCAATTTCAAAACAATGTTTAAAATCCCCGTTTACAGCGGAAGCTTATTCAAAATAATTATTCAATACTAAACCAATGTTCAACATTTGTAAAATCATGCAACTCTAGTTAGACGCCGTGCAGACGCGTGCGCCCTAGTTCCATTGTGCTACCTTAGCGACCTGAGAAAACATGTAAAAGTTTACGTCAGCACAAAAATGTTGGTGAGTTTACAGGTTTTGTAATCCAAGTACCAAGTCCACCTGTCCATACTATAACAAATCGAAAACCAGTGTACGCTAGCTAGGCGTATGTTTTGTTACTACCACGATTGGAAAACCATTACTAACTCGAATACCAAATGTGTGCCCGATGTAGTAACCCTGTTGTTCCTGTTGTTCCTGTTTGAGACAATATGCACCCGCCGACCCTCCAAGTCGACGAGCGGGGTTGGTCACTCCCAATAGCGCTATTCACATTTCCCCGTTGTGCAAACCCGCACATTCATGGTTCCCCCCGGGACTTCCAAAGATCGTGTAGTACACAATAGAAACCCATAGTATGACAGTAGTTACCAAATAATCGTTTTAACACATGTTTTCTCCCCCGAAAATATGAAACCAGTTTAAAAGAGGGGCCGTAAACTCACCTTAAGTTGCGTTACTCCTTAACCCGAGTAAACTCAACTGCTATGCTAGTCCCGTAAAGCGGCGACCTAACATATGACAGTTACAAGTACTTAGACTAATAACCCGCAGGTTAATTAGTCCCTATATGTCCAGACCATAACCAAGTTCGTTTGAAAACACCGTGACTGTTTAACTGACCCAAAGTACAAGACTCGACATCCCATTGGTGACCCGAGACCTCCCGTGTTATTTTACGCTCTCAAACATGAAATCATGCAATCACACTTAACATACGTTAACGCACAACAAGTTATAGCACATAGTTCACGTATCACCGAATTACATCCAAACATATGTTACCAAGTTATTAGATATGTTACGAGGTTCCTAGCATGTTACTATATGTAAAATCGGGTCTCGGAATGCTAATTTACACTTACTGCAGCAGTACATGCGATTAGGAAAAGTAAACTAGCATTTAGGACTGATTGCATGTAAAAACTAGCAATCAGGGCTGATTGCATGTAAAAACTAGCAATCAGGGCTGATTGCATGTAAAAACTAGCAATCAGGGCTGATTGCATGTAAAAACTAGCAATCAGGGCTGATTGCATGTAAAAACTAGCGATTAGGGCTGATTGCATATAAAAACTAGCAATTAGGGCTACTCGCATGTAAAAACTAGCGATTAGGCCCTAATCGCATGAAAAACTGGCGATTGGCCTCCTAATCGCCTGTAACCTTGCTGTTCCAGTTTTTCGCGCGTTTAACGCTCCAAATCAGATCCAGAACGTGTGTAACTACCCAATATCATCCCAAACACTATTCTAAACATGTTTCAACTAAAACCCTTAGTTTTGCCTCGTATTATCAGCCCTGCATGCAATCACGTAATCCAAACACCATTCACATAGCATGCAATCATCATACTAACATGCGTAACTATAACCCTAATATTCAATTCTCAGATTTTATCATCATAATATCATTATTATTCTGATCTAACAACATATCATTCATTCACCTTGAATCATAAAAACCCTAGCTTTCTAATCATAAACACACATAACACATGTATACTAGTTAGAATCCGATTATCAATACTTATTAACGATTTTCAGAAAGCTTTTCCGTTTTAGAATAGGTCTGGACCATTAGGGATTGATTAAAAACGTTTATAAAGATTCATGGATGGAAACCAAACCTTAGAATTGTGAAAGAATGAAGGATTAAGCTTGAAACCTTGTGTTTTGATCAAAAATCGCGTTCCAGAGGTTGTGTGTGTGTTGGGGCAGGTTATGGGACGACTAGGGTTTGTATAATGAAGTTTATGAGGTCAAGTATGGTATTTATAGTCGTTTTTAGTCGTCCAGCACGTAACACGCGATTATGCAGCTTTACACGCGATCAGGAAGCCTAATCGCATGTAAGTTCATGCGATTGGGGCCTAATCGCATGAACAGTCATGCGATCAGTCCCCTACTCGCCCCATATGATGCCTACTCGCCTCCCTTATGGGCGATTAGGCTTCCCTAATCGCCTATAGGGGCTGGTTTCGTGCGTTTTGTGCGCTAAACCCCGTTTTAACATATTTTAACACATATTCACATACCGACAAGTCACATAATGATTGTAAACACATAACACATGTAAATACACATATTCACCCTCGTTCACCAATTCCCGGTACTCGAGACTCGTATGTTCCGTATGCCCTGACGATCCTACAAATCGTCACCGTTTGTACACTTAGTTAAGGACCGACATCTAATGAACCTCTAGACATCATCCAATGATCCTCTAGACTAAACCGATAGTTCCCGAACCATAATGTAACACCCCAACCGATGGCGGAAACATCGGGATGTCACGTATTGATGATTGTTCAGTAGCTCATGGTGAATAATAAATTTCATTAAATGATTTAAATAAATTACATACAATTGTTCTACAAGAATTCGTACATCAAATTGAATAAAACTATGCACACATCTTCAAGCATTAATTCGAATCTTCAAACAAGTAGAACCTGAAACATGTTAAGTTGAAAATATTTTGGGTCAACAAAAGTTGGTGAGAATTACATAGGTTTTGATAATTGAATAAAATTGTTGTGCAATTCATGTGTCATGGCAATCTAGTCCATATGCAAAAACATACTAGAAGTAAATCGAGTGCATAATCAACCTTGTTGACTGTTGTAATTGTGGTACATCCCATACGCTCATGGTTCACTCGTTTATATTGCAGTAACAAACACCCACGTAACCTTTGTAGGAGGCACGTATCCGGGTGGGATTGTCAGTCCAATAGATCTATCAATGTATACCGTCGGCTTGTACGGAGTTAATGATTATGCTAGAATGGTGCTTACTCTAATCATGCTCAAGACATAATGCAACATAGAAAACACATAGACACATTGATGATTGAATTGCATGAATGATGTTGTAACATGTTTCACCCCAAAAACGGTGATAAATAGAAAAAGGGGCTATGTAAAACTCACCTTAGCAAAATGCTATGTCTCGTAAAAAAAATAGAATAATGTGTTGTGAATGTATGCGAGGCGAATCCCAAAGACTCAACAACGTAGCTAGTCCAAATTGAAGAAAACGAAAAAGAAAGAATATCAAGCTTCCAATTCGCCAATTACAAGAGCTTATAATCAAAGCTTCAATTGTAGAAGTAATAGACTATAGAAAAAAGGTATGAGGGAAAGTTTAATCGGATTGAAACAATCGATTTAGAGGTGCAAAGTATAATGGGTCATAGGTGGGTTTTTATACTAGTTTTGGATTCAATTAGCCATTAAAATTGGTCAACACCATAAAGTAAGGTTTTATGATGAATTGACTATTTGACTAAGACTTTGACTGTTTGACTAAGACTTTGACTAGGACTTTGACTATTTGACTCAAGGCTTTATTAAAAAAAAATCTTGTATGTGAAAAAAAAAAGAATTTAGAATCATATTATTATTATTATTATTATTATTATTTATATACATTTATGTATGTATATAAGTTGTGAGTTAGGATAAATAAAGACTTAGGCACATTTGTATAATATTAATGATAAAGGTGTAATAAAAATATATATATATATATATATATATATATATATATATATAAGGGCTTTTGTTTTTATGAAATAAAATTTTGGGGAAAATTTTGCGATGTTACAGTCTCCCCTACTTTTGGAAACTTCGTCCCGAAGTTTATTGAAAACACAGGGTTGAAGGTGATTGGGTAGAAATTAGGACAAGGGCGGTTTGGGAAGTTTCGAGTTAAGGCATGACATAAATTTATAGGTAACAGAATAAACTGTTTCGAATAATTTGGGTAAGAGTTTTGATATGTGTGAGTTTTAAGGGTTGGATTAGGTTCATCTGAAATAACAAGGAGAATAAGAATCTTAAGTTTTAGGACTCCTAAAAGAAATGCATGAGTTGATTGACTATAGAAAGACTAAATGAACTACCAGGTAACTAGAGTTTATAATTGGTTATTTACTGAAAACCTTGATAGAATTTCACACTACCTTAACGTACCTGTAAATTCATGATTACGTCCCGGACCGCAATCACCAATTTACCTTACATTAAAGTTTTGCGTCCTTCTATATCTCCACCGATTGTTGAGCAGGTCCGATAGCCTCCACCAGTCGTGGAGTAGGTTGTAGGGCCTCTCCCGACTGTTGAAAAGGCATAATGACCTCTACCAATCGTTGAGTAGGTTCGATAGCCTCCACCAGTCGTGGAGCAGGTTGTAGGGCCTCTCCCGACTGTTGAAAAGGCATGATGACCTCTATTAAGTGCAGCATTTATTATACACATAGGTTGCAAATTGATAACATGTTTATGCAAGCAAGTATAACAAGCACAGTATATGAGTTGTAGTTGTATAGATTTATATAATTAGTTCACATTCAAACAATCATGCACCATGTAACAACTCTCAGACAAATATTTTATTACTTGAATCAAATAGCGTCAATACATAGAATAAAAGCAACCAATAGTCAAATGGTGAGACTTGCGGTTAGGTAGCTGGAGGATCTTGATCTCTGTTTAGTTTAGGGCATCGGTTACGGAAGTGATTTGGGTAATGAATGTTCAATAAGATATGGGTTGAATGAAGGACAATGAGGTAATATAAGGAATGTAATCATTTATTCATTTAATTAAAACGAATAAACGAAAACGTTGACTTATCAAAGATTCTAAATTCTAATAACATATGAAGACATGCTTTAGCCTATAAGTGAACACTCATCCCGAGAATTCCCAGGTAGGCATCCGGGTCCCTCGTCTGATTGGGATATATGCGCAATGCCAGCCTAGACAGAAGACTCAGAATACAGGCGTTCACCCTTCCAGATTGCACGTGTTCGTTATTAAAATCTAGAACTTCGACGAGATCTCAAGGTGGTTCAGGCTAAACCTGAGGATTTTGTCCTATTAGTCTAAGAGTAGATCCAATGGTGGAGAGCAACCTTCTTGTAAGGATGAAAGTAGGGATAAGTAGGAGGGAGATAGAGAATGGCAAGTAAAAGAAGCAAATACTGGTTATAATCCTATGGTTATAGACTAGATTATTTTTCTAATAACCTAATTCCCTATAACCATGGCTCTGATACCAATCTGTAACACCCCAACCGATGGCGGAAACATCGGGATGTCACGTATTGATGATTGTTCAGTAGCTCATGGTGAATAATAAATTTCATTAAATGATTTAAATAAATTACATACAATTGTTCTACAAGAATTCGTACATCAAATTGAATAAAACTATGCACACATCTTCAAGCATTAATTCGAATCTTCAAACAAGTAGAACCTGAAACATGTTAAGTTGAAAATATTTTGGGTCAACAAAAGTTGGTGAGAATTACATAGGTTTTGATAATTGAATAAAATTGTTGTGCAATTCATGTGTCATGGCAATCTAGTCCATATGCAAAAACATACTAGAAGTAAATCGAGTGCATAATCAACCTTGTTGACTGTTGTAATTGTGGTACATCCCATACGCTCATGGTTCACTCGTTTATATTGCAGTAACAAACACCCACGTAACCTTTGTAGGAGGCACGTATCCGGGTGGGATTGTCAGTCCAATAGATCTATCAATGTATACCGTCGGCTTGTACGGAGTTAATGATTATGCTAGAATGGTGCTTACTCTAATCATGCTCAAGACATAATGCAACATAGAAAACACATAGACACATTGATGATTGAATTGCATGAATGATGTTGTAACATGTTTCACCCCAAAAACGGTGATAAATAGAAAAAGGGGCTATGTAAAACTCACCTTAGCAAAATGCTATGTCTCGTAAAAAAAATAGAATAATGTGTTGTGAATGTATGCGAGGCGAATCCCAAAGACTCAACAACGTAGCTAGTCCAAATTGAAGAAAACGAAAAAGAAAGAATATCAAGCTTCCAATTCGCCAATTACAAGAGCTTATAATCAAAGCTTCAATTGTAGAAGTAATAGACTATAGAAGAAAGGTATGAGGGAAAGTTTAATCGGATTGAAACAATCGATTTAGAGGTGCAAAGTATAATGGGTCATAGGTGGGTTTTTATACTAGTTTTGGATTCAATTAGCCATTAAAATTGGTCAACACCATAAAGTAAGGTTTTATGATGAATTGACTATTTGACTAAGACTTTGACTGTTTGACTAAGACTTTGACTAGGACTTTGACTATTTGACTCAAGGCTTTATTAAAAAAAAAATCTTGTATGTGAAAAAAAAAAGAATTTAGAATCATATTATTATTATTATTATTTATATACATTTATGTATGTATATAAGTTGTGAGTTAGGATAAATAAAGACTTAGGCACATTTGTATAATATTAATGATAAAGGTGTAATAAAAAAAATATATATATATATATATATAAGGGCTTTTGTTTTTATGAAATAAAATTTTGGGGAAAATTTTGCGATGTTACACATAACCCGTCTTAACTAACCCAGTTAAGTACAATATACGCGTGACTCGCTAAGGTAGACTTTCATCTAGACAACGTTGTTAACCCGAATTTGCCGGGTGTCACAGTTTGTGTAGACTAATTGTCGTATGGTGGATTATATGCTTAGATGTGTTTAAATGATGTGTAGATAATCATCCGTGCTTAAATATGTTAAACATAGACTAAGGTTGCATGCTCGTATGGTAGGGTGCGTTAAAATGCGTTAAACACGACAAATAGGAAAACTAGAAAAAAACGTGAGTCCTGGTTCGACCAAACGAATGGGCAAACCTGGACAATATTCCTGGTTCGACCCTTGTAAAAGGGGCGAACCTGGGATATGGAATTGAAAGAATTCCATTCGACCAAGTCAGGTACATTCGACCCTGTGAAAGGGTCGAAGGAGGGTAGATTCGCCCAGGTAAAAGGGGCGAATGTGGACATAGTATAAATACCACACTTTGTCATTTCTCACCATTCACAAACCCTAAACGCCTCAAAACACTCTCTAGCAACTTTAAACATTGGGGAAGGAGTTTTTGCCCTTGTTTTTTATAATCTAACCTACAAACATCTTCTACACAAAGATCTAAGGTGTGTTCTTCATTCTAAATCATTTTTAAAGCATTTCAATTTGTTTTCATTAAACCCCAAGAGTCCAGATCTGATTCAAACATGTTTTCATGGATAAAAACCTTCCTAATATCTTTCTAAACAAAATCTATTCATAAACAATGAGTTTTCATACAAATTAACATGTGTTAATAGTGTTTTATGTGGTGTTATGTATTGTTTGCTGATTGATTGCTGTATAGATGTGATAACAATGATCTAGGACTGTTATTGATGATGATTTATGATTTAGATAGGTTACAATTGATTATTGATGATGTTTTGATCATTTTGGGGATTTTGGGTTAGATCTAGGGCTTGTTCATGATGATAGAGATAAGGATATGATTGGGGGTTTCTTGTTCATGATAATATGAGTATATTAAGTTGGTTATTCATTGATTTTAGAAAGTTTCCTAATTTGGTAAAGATTGCATGCGTTTGATGTGACATCTCCATAATTTGCTATTTTGGGTAACTTGTAAAACGGACGGATTTCGGGATAAAATTGGTAGGGTTTTGTAGGAATATGTTAATGATAGTTGACTGCTATGCTTGGTGATGTTTCATGATGTTTTCGGACCATTTAGATGCGTTTTGGTGCGTTTTATAAAATGCTGATGAAAACGGGGGAACGTGGAATAAAATTGGTTCGAACGGGCGAACATGGAACAAAACGTGGCTCAAACGGGCGAACGTGGCTCAAACGGGCGAACGTGGAACAAAACGTGGCTCAAACGGGCGAACGTGGCTCAAACGGGCGAACGTGGAACAAAACGTGGCTCAAACGTGTCACACCCTCAAATTACCACTTGCGGGGTTTTACCGCGAGGCGCATGACAAACCAGGATCCAAGTCAACGGTCACAATAAACAACACTATATGAAAATACATAACATTCAAAAGACATAGTTTTCATAAACCCATAAACTGTAGCGGAAGCATTCAACGAGTTACAATCCAAAATTTCAATGTTTCAAATGTTTAATGCAAAACTGAACTAAACTCTAGACGCCAGTGCAGACCCGTGCGCCTAGTTCCATTTGTTGCTACCTTAGCGACCTGAGAAAAACATGCCAAAAAGATGTCAACATATAATGCTGGTGAGTTCACAGGTTTGTTCAAAATGATATCAAGATGTTACCAGAATGTTACCATGTCCATACTATATCCATGTTACCAAGTACGCTAGCTAGGCGTATGTTTTGTTACTACTACGATTGGAAAACCATTACTAGACTGTTACCATGTGTTCAGCCAGATGTGTTGTAGCCACGCTACGAGTGTTACCAGTTCGAGACAATATGCACCCGCCCGGCCCTCCAAGCCGTCGAGTGGGGTTTGTCAAACCCAATAGATCTATCCACATTTCCCCCGTTGTGCATCCCCGCACATTCATGGTTTCCCCCGTGAATTTAAAAGATCGTATAGTACACAAGTTTAAAACCATAGTATGACATATGTTACCAAAATAGTTTAGTGCATGTTTTCTCCCCCAAATGTTAAAGCAGTAAAAAGTGGGGCCGTGAACTCACCTTAAGTAGCGTTCTTCAAATATAAGTAAAGATGTTTAGCCCTTGATAATTCCCCTACCAGAGATCTATCAAAATGTTCACATAAGTGTTCTGACTAATAACCATAAGGTTATCTAGTCCCCGATTGTCCAGATCGTAACCAAGTATGATTTAAAACGTGTTTAGATGTTTAACCGACACACTAGACCGACCCGACATCCCGTTGGTGACCCATTACCCTAACTAATCAAGTACACATAGATTACACACAAGGTTCAAGCATAAAACACTTAGTTTGTATCAAAAATCTCATTTCTGCATCAGAACGGTCGAACCAGTCAGTTTTAAGTCTCCTTCGCACCTTTTAGCCTCCTTCGCACCTTTTACGTCTCGTTTGACCGTTTGATGCTTCCTTCGCCCGTTTTATTACGTTCGTCCAATGAAAAGCCAGGTTCGACCCTGGATCCCTCCTTCGCACCATCGACTGGTCGAAGGAGGCCAGGTTCGCCCCTGTTGTATAATTTTTCCTAAAAACGCTTCAAACACATTCAAAACGACCCGGAACATCATCAAACACAGCAGTCAAGCATGAATAACTTATCCCTACAAAACCCCATCGATTTCCCCCGATAATACGTCCATTTCAGCCCTTTCCCAAAATGGTAAAGATTATGGCAACATCACTATCATAGATATAGCAGCAAATCATTGAACAACACATAACACCACATAATACACAATTTACATATGTTATTCACCATGAAACCTATGTTAAATGATAATGTTTTGATTTATAAAGATGTTTACAAGGTTTTTAATCATGAAAATACCCTTAGAGCAGATCCGGACAATTATGGTTAGATGAAAACGAATTAAAATGCTTTTAAAAAGGTTTAGGATTATGAACTCCTTCCTTAGTGTTTAAGATCGTTTGAGAGTGTTTTGGGATGGTTAGGGTTTGTGAAATGATGAAAAATGACAAAGGTTGGTATTTATACTAATCCTCCTTCGCCCCAACTCATTGGTCGAAGGTGGTCTCCTTCGCCCCTTTCATAGGGTCGAATGAGCCCTGTTTGGTCGAAGGGAATTCCTCAAATTCCACTTCCCTGGTTCGCCCACTTACATGGGTCGAACCAGACACTTTTCCTCTCCTTCGACCACTCGAAGTGGTCGAACCAGAACCCCTTTTTAACTAGTTTTCCAGTTTGTCGTGTTTAACGCATTCTAACACATCTTAACACATAAGCATGCATCCTTAGTCTATATTTAACACATTTAAGCACAGATAATCATTTACACATCATTTAAACACATCTATGTATATAATCCACCACACGACCCATAATCTGCACATATACTTAATTAGTTCATGTAATGTCACCAACAACGGGACCCGGTACTAGTGTACTTCCAAAATGCCTCCCAATGATCCTCCAGATCATTGTACCCTGGACAATCCTAACTTGACCCGACTCAACTAACCCAGTTAAGTTTGTTTATAAACGTTTCTCGCTAAGGTAGACTTAGATAAAACTAATATGTTTAAGCCGAACATGCCGGGTGTCACATCATCCCCACGTTGAAAGAATTTTCGTCCCGAAAATTGCGCAAAGCTCAAAAAGAAGAAACGAAAAGAACAGAACGAAAATAAACTTACCGGATGCCACATCATCCCCACGTTGAAAGGAATCTTGACCCGAGATTCGTTCCGCTTCAGCAGTAACATGCATCGACTCAAACGCGCGCTTTGGAAAAAGATGAGCATACTTGGATTTCATCTGATCCTCCCGTTCCCATGTGAACTCCGGTCCATGGTTCGAGTTCCAACGGACTTTAACGATGCGGATTTTACTCCGACGAAGGCTACGAATCTTGTAGTTGAGAATCTCGACAGGTTCAACCACAATACGAAGACGATCATCAACCTTGATCTCTTCCAGTGGTACAATGAGAGATTCATCAGCCAAACACTTCTTCAAGTTAGAAACATGGAAGACGTTGTGTACACTACCGAGCTCCGCCGGTAAATCAAGTCTGTATGCCACCGGTCCAATCCGATCCAGGATTGCGAATGGTCCGACATAACGAGGGTTAAGCTTGCCTCGCTTTCCAAAGCGTATGACGCCCTTCCATGGTGAAACTTTCAGAAGTACTTTATCCCCAACCTGGTACTCTAAAGGTTTTCGACGGCGATCGGCATAGCTCTTCTGACGATCCCGTGCAGCAGCCAAACGTTGACGGATCTGTACGATTTTCTCCGAAGTTTCGTACACGAGTTCCGGACCAGTGAGCTGGCTCTCGCCCACCTCGGCCCAATAAAGTGGTGATCGACATTTCCGTCCGTAAAGAGCCTCGAACGGAGCTGCCTTGATGCTAGAGTGATAGCTGTTGTTGTAGGAGAACTCCACTAACGGCAGGTGGATTTCCCAACTTTTGCCAAAATTGATAACACATGCCCGCAGCATGTCTTCCAAGGTTTGAATCGTCCGCTCACTTTGTCCATCAGTTTGCGGATGATAAGCCGTACTCATATCCAACTGAGTACCCAAAGCCTTGTGCAGAGCCTTCTAGAAACGCGAAGGGAAACGAGAATCACGATCAGAGATAATAGAAACAGGCACCCCGTGCCGAGCAACCACCTCCTTAAGGTAAAGTCGAGCCAACCGCTCGAGTCCATCGGTTTCCTTAATAGGTATAAAACTTGCTGATTTTGTCAGTCGGTCAACAATCACCAAGATCATATCGTAACCACTAGGTGACCTTGGCAGCTTGGTGACAAAATCCATCGTGATTCGTTCCCACTTCCATTCTGGAACCTCTGGTTGTTGCAGGAGACCAGACGGCCTCTGATACTCCAGCTTGACCTTAGCACAAGTCAAACATTTACTGACGTAAGGAGCTATGTCAGCTTTCATGTTCGGCCACCAATAAAGTATCTTCAAATCCTGATACATCTTATCGGAGCCAGGGTGAATAGAATACCGGGATTTGTGAGCTTCATCCAGAACAAGCTCGCGCAATCCCCCGAACAATGGGACCCAAACACGTCCCGCAAAATAGTGTAAGCCGTCAGTCCTGAGCTCAAGATGCTTGTCAGCACTGTGCATCGTTTCAGCCTTAAGGTTTTCCTCCTTCAAGGCTTCCAACTGTGCAGAACGGATTCGTTCAGGCAACGACAAATGAATGGTGAGCTGTAAGGCTCGAACACGGCGAGGGTTCGCAGACTCCTTCCTGCTCAAGGCGTCCGCCACCACGTTTGCCTTGCCAGGATGGTATTTGATGGCACAGTCATAATCGTTTAGGAGTTCAACCCAGCGACGCTGCCGCATGTTCAACACCTTTTGGTCGAAAATATGCTGAAGACTCTTGTGATCGGTATATACTTCACACTTGGTACCGTACAAGTAATGTCTCCGGATTTTCAACGCAAAGACTACCGCACCCAGTTCCAAGTCATGAGTAGTGTAGTTCTTCTCATGAACTTTGAGTTGGCGAGAAGCATAAGCAATAACCTTCCCGCGCTGCATCAACACGCAACCGAGACCACGAATAGAAGCATCACAGTACACAACAAAGTCATACGTACCCTCAGGTAGGGATAAGATAGGTGCAGAGCAAAGTTTAAGCTTCAGCATTTGAAATGTTGATTCTTGTGGTTCATCCCAGTCGAACTTTCGGTCCTTCTGGGTAAGAGCAGTGAGGGGTTGAGCGATCTTCGAAAATCCCTCAATGAAACGACGATAATAGCCCGCAAGACCTAGGAATTGCCGCACCTCAGATGGCGTCTTTGGTGCTTCCCAGTCCTTGATAGCTTCGATCTTAGCCGGATCGACATGAATTCCCAGTTCATTCACCACATGTCCTAGGAATTGAACTTCACGCAACCAAAAATCACACTTCGAGAACTTAGCATACAACTGCTCCTGTCTCAAAAGTTCCAAAACCAACCGCAGATGTTCCTCATGATCCGCTTTGTTCTTGGAATAGATCAGAATGTCGTCAATGAATACGATGACGAACTTATCAAGGTAAGGTTTACAGACGAGGTTCATCAAATCCATGAACACCGCCGGTGCGTTAGTGAGACCGAAGGGCATGACCAAGAACTCAAAATGGCCATAACGAGTGCGAAAAGCAGTCTTCTGAATGTCAGCTTCCCTGACGCGCAACTGGTGATAACCGGACCGCAAGTCAATCTTCGAATAGTAGCTAGAGCCCTGAAGCTGGTCAAAGAGATCATCAATGCGAGGAAGAGGATAACGATTCTTGATGGTCACTTTGTTCAGCTCACGATAATCAATACACATACGAAGACTTCCGTCCTTCTTCTTCACAAACAGAATAGGAGCTCCCCACGGGGAAGAACTCGGTCGAATGAAACCCTTTTCCAAGAGTTCCTGTAACTGGCTGGACAACTCTTGCATCTCGGGAGGTGCAA
This sequence comes from Ambrosia trifida, assembly GCA_028751855.1. Classification (NCBI taxonomy): domain Eukaryota; kingdom Viridiplantae; phylum Streptophyta; class Magnoliopsida; order Asterales; family Asteraceae; genus Ambrosia; species Ambrosia trifida. The sequence goes on along the minus strand of CM054131.1, from coordinate 72,588,345 downwards.
GACGATACGGAGCTCGGGCAATAGGAGCTGCGTCCGGAGTGAGATCAATACCAAACTCAACCTGACGATGGGGAGGAAGACCAGGTAAATCATCAGGAAACACATCAGAAAAGTCACGAACCACCGGGATATCCTCGATCTTCCTCTCATCGTCAGTAGAAACGTTAACAAGTGCCAGAATGGCCGAACAGCCATTCCGAAGATACTTACGGGCTTTCATGCTAGAAATGATACTCAGCGGAGCACCGCTTTTCTCGCCATGAACCGAAAGAATCTCTCCATCAGGGAGAGGGATTCGAATAACCTTGTCAAAACAAACGATCTACGTGCGATACAACGATAACCAATCCATGCCAACCACGACATCAAAACTACCCAGGGGTACCGGCATAAGGTCAATGGGGAAAGTCAAACCCGACAGTTCCATGCGACATTCCCTAAGGGTGTGTGTCGCTTCGATTTTCTTACCATCAGCCAATTCTATTAAGTACTTAGCCTCTAAAGGTGTGGGTACTATATCTAGCAATCGACTAACATCCAAAGATACAAAACTCTTATCGGCACCAGAATCAAACAAGACAGAAACATAGCGATCATTAAGAAGGAACGTACCGGTAACTGTGTCTGGATCCTGCCTAGCCTCTGCAGATCCAATGACGAAAGCACGTGCAGTACTGCCTCCGCCGCCATTGTTCCCGTTATCGTTCCCGTTCTTCCCGTTTTCGCCCTGTTTCAGCTTGGGACAGTCAAGCTTGAAATGTCCCGTGTCACCACAGTTGTAACACCCCTGCCTCCCCTGAGTCCCCTGAACAGCGAGAGCAGGAGCAGGAGTAGAGGTACGAGCTTGGGTCGATGGAAGTGTTGCCCTGCAATCCTTGGCCAAGTGCCCAAGCTCGTTGCACCGATGACATCGTGCCTTATCACAATTCCCCGGGTGATGGTATCCACACCGGTTACACTTGGGGTGCTTCCCGATATATCCACCTGTCTTCTGCCCCGAAGACGATCCAGACGACTCAAACTTCTTCGCCGGCTGAGCTGGCACCACACTCTTCCCCACACTCTCCCACTTCCTCTTGTTTCCCTCAGCAGCCTTCACAGTAGCACCCTTGGGTGGCAAAACGCCTTCCTCCACCTTCAGGTTAGTCATCCGATGAGCTGATCGGACAACTTCAGCAATAGTGGGAAGATTCCCAGCAGCCACCAACCCAGCAATCTCGGGCACTAATCCAGACACATAGTGCTCGATCCTCCAGTACTCGGGTGTGTGTTAGTCAGGACACAACACCGCCAGCTCATTCCTCCTCACAGTATATTCCTCAATCTCAGACCCAACCATCTTGTAACTCCAGACCTCATGCTCCAACTTCTGTATCTCCTCTCTCGGACAGTACTCATGTAACACCCCAACCGATGGCGGAAACATCGGGGTGCCACGTATTGATGAATTGTTCAGTAGCTCATGGTGAATAATAAATTCCATTAAATAATTTAAATGAATTACATACAATTGTTCTAGAATTTGTACATCAAATTGAATAAAGCTATACACATATCTTCAAGCATCAATTCAAATCTTCAAGCAAATAGAACCTGAAACATGTTAAGTTGGAAATGTTTTTGGGTCAACAAAAGTTGGTGAGAATTACATAGGTTTTTGATAATTGAATAAAAATGTTGTGCAATTCATGTGTCATGTCAATCTAGTCCATATGTGAGAACATACTAGAAATAAATCGAGTGCATAATCAACCCTGATGACTGTTATAAAATGATACATACCATACGCTCATGGTCCAATTGAATATGTTATACGATAACAAACACCCACGCTACCTTTGTAGGAGGCACGTATCCGGGTGGGATTGTCAGTCCAATAGATCTATCAATGTTTACCGCCGGCTTGTACGGAGTTAATGATTATGCTAGAATGGTGCTTACTCTAATCATGCTCAAGACATAATGCAACATAGAAAACACATAGACACATTGATGATTGAATTGCATAAATGATGTTGTAACATGTTTCACCCCAAAAATGGTGATAAATAGAAAAGGGGCTATGTAAAACTCACCTTGGTAAAATGTTATATCTGTTGAAAATAGTGTGTAGCCCAAATGTATCAAGTATCACCCTATAATAAAGTAATAAATATGTCTAAGTCTATCAATCCTAAAAATGTTTAAGTTCTAGGGCTTTGAATTGGGGATAATTGCTCGTTTGATTAATATTAAAAATATTCGCCAATTGAGAGAAATTTAGTAAATAAATAACCAAAAATCTTTTTATAAATGTTAAATCTAGGATGGTCTCAAGAATGTGTTTAAAGTATAAAAATAATTTTTATAAAATTATTTTCTTTAAAATAGATTATTAAATCTATTTATTACAAATTGTCAAAATCTTAACTTTAATATTTAAAAATATTAAAATCAAAGAATTAGAAGTTTAAAATTTATATTTCTGTTTCAAATAATCAGAAATAATTTCTATAAAATTTTGATGCAAAAATAATGAAAATTGAATTTATTATGATTTAATTATGATTAAATCTAACAAAAATTGATTAAAAATATAAAATAAATTATTTTACTGAATTAAAAATTATTTCAGTAAAGTTTAATGTTATAAAAACTTAGGATAATTTTTGTGGAAATTAATAAGATCGTTTTGATATTTTTATAGATTTTTATAAATAAAATAGAATAAACTTGATTTAATTATTATAAATATTAATTAAATAAATTTCAGAAAACTAAAAATTGTAAGTTAAACTTTTTCACTAGACTAACATAAAATAATTTTTGTAGAATTTATAAAAGAGTTTTAGTATTTAAAAATGAATTTTAAAAGAATAATAATAGTTATGTAATTATAAAAGGAAAAAGGAAGAAAGATCAAAAAGATTTGTTCATAACAAGGATTGAACCCGTGACCCTTCATTAAGCAACAACAGTCTGGACCATCTGATCTGAATGATCAGTTGTGTTGGTTTCTCGTTTTTGAAATATAAATAACATAAACCAACCTAGCGTTCTTCCCCAAATTATGATTACGAGCCCTAGCATTTACAATCAGACGATCCACACATCTATAACCCGATTAATGTTAGGGCTTTCATTGTGTGGATGCCGACCAACAAAACCCACAAAAATAATTGGACTCACAGTGTTGTTTCGTTGATGAATGTCCGGTCAAAGCAAAAAGTCAAACTACGAACAAGATAATAATATTTAGAGTGATTCAGAGAGAATTGGAGGTTGAGAGAGAGTTGTGAGCGAGTAATCAAGGTTCTCAGTTGATCAATTTATAGTGTAATGGTTTGGAGGCTCGATTTGGCAACGTTGACTATGATTTGAATGTGTGACGCGTTAATGTTCAATTTTGGTATGATTTGGTGATTGATTAGCCGTGTGTAGACTCTATGATGGCCGATGATTGTGATTCCAAGTCAACCAAGATAAATTTCGCGTTAATTAAGTTAATTAATTGGTCAAAGGAGAAGGAAAAGAAATAAAAAAAGAAACCAAATCTGCTGCTGCTGTTACGCGTGAAACAGCAGAGGAAGAAGAACAGCGATAGGAGGGAATAAATATAATAAAGGTTGGGTTTGAATCAGATAGTAGCTTCAGCCCAGTTGGTTGTAAGCTTGTGTCTGCTAGTTTGAACCGCCCAGGTGCACAGGTTCGAGTCCTGGCAGGGCGTTTTATTTTTATTATTTTTTTTTAAAGGGTGAAGTGGAAGGGAGGTGTTGGGCCGGTGTTCTGGGCCTGCTGATGGATCTGGGCTGGCATCATGGGGGCTTCAGACAATGAAATGGAACAAGGAGTTGGGCTCAGAATTATAAGGGTTTGTTAATGGGTTAGGATGTGAGGGTTTAGAGGTTTAGTCTAAAAAAAAAATATGATTATTATTATTATTATTATCATTATTATTATACACATATATATATAAGTTGCGTGGTCGGGAAAGATAAAAACTTAGGTACGTTATGAAAATATTAAAATTTGGCGATGTTACAGTCTCCCCTACTTTTAGGAACTTCATCCCGAAGTTAAAGGAAAACACAGGGTTGAAGGGGGGTCGGGTAGAAATTTGGATAAGTGTGACTTGAAAAATTTTATGTTACGACAATGAATAGAGTAACCTGTCTCGAATAGTGTGGATAAGAGGCGTGTTATGCGTGAGTTGAGTTACTAAATGAACTACTAGATATCTAGAGTTTACATTTGGTTAACTACCGAAAATTTTGATAGAATTCCACACCACCTTAACGTACCTGTAAATTCACGATTACGTTCCGGACCGTAATCACTAATTTACCTTACATTAGGGTTTTGCGTCCTTCTATGACTCTCCAATTGTTGAGCAGGTCTGATAGTCTCCACCAGTCGTTGAGCAGGTGGTAGGGCCTCTCCCGACTGTTGGAAAGACATGATGACCTCTACCAATCGTTAAGTAGGTGTTTGGTAGTCAACTAATTGTTGTACAAGTAAGCAAGTATGATTATATTTATAGCAATCAATTCATATTCAGACAAGCATGCACACAGATGTTATGATAATACTTGAATTTATTACTTGAATCCATAAAGTGTCAATACAAAGAATTAAAAGCAAACATCATTCAAATGGTGGGACTTGCTGTTAAGTAGCTGGAGGGTCTTGATCTCTGTTTAGTTTAGGGCATCGGTTACGGAAGTGATTTGGGTTTCCACATTCATAGCATTGACCATAGTTGTATTTACCAGGACGATTAGGAGTAGTAACCTGAGCAGGGTTGTGGATAATCGCAGCCAGTCGGGCATCAACACCTTTGTTGTTTTTGTTGTTGTTGTGGTTGGTATTGTGGTTGTTGTTACTTTCCTCTTGGTTTTCACCACTGTTATTGCGAGTGCTACGACGTGGAGACATGATCCGTAAGGGACACAATGAAGGTTCAATGTGGCATGAAATGAATGAGGTGATATAAGGAATGTGATCATTTATTCATTAATTAAAACGAATAAACGAAAACGTTGACTTATCAAAGATTCCAGATTCTAATAACATATGAAGACATGCTTTAGCCTATAAGTGAACACTCATCCCGAGAATTCCCAGGTAGGCATCCGGGTCCCTCGTCTGATTGGGATATATGCGCAATGCCAGCCTAGACAGAAGACTCAGAATACAGGCGTTCACCCTTCCAGATTGCACGTGTTCGTTATTAAGATCTAGAACTTCGACGAGATCTCAAGGAGGTTCAGGTTAAACCTGAGAGATTTGTCTTAAGAGTAGATCCACTGACGGAGAGCAACCTTCTTGTAGGAGTGAAAGTAGGGATAAGAAGTAGGAGGGAGATAGAGAATAGCAAGCAAAAGAAGCAAGTACTTGTTAAATCCTATGGTTATAGACTAGATTATTTTTCTAATAACCTAATTCTCTATAACCATGGCTCTGATACCAATCTGTAACACCCCAACCGATGGCGGAAACATCGGGGTGCCACGTATTGATGAATTGTTCAGTAGCTCATGGTGAATAATAAATTCCATTAAATAATTTAAATGAATTACATACAATTGTTCTAGAATTTGTACATCAAATTGAATAAAGCTATACACATATCTTCAAGCATCAATTCAAATCTTCAAGCAAATAGAACCTGAAACATGTTAAGTTGGAAATGTTTTTGGGTCAACAAAAGTTGGTGAGAATTACATAGGTTTTTGATAATTGAATAAAAATGTTGTGCAATTCATGTGTCATGTCAATCTAGTCCATATGTGAGAACATACTAGAAATAAATCGAGTGCATAATCAACCCTGATGACTGTTATAAAATGATACATACCATACGCTCATGGTCCAATTGAATATGTTATACGATAACAAACACCCACGCTACCTTTGTAGGAGGCACGTATCCGGGTGGGATTGTCAGTCCAATAGATCTATCAATGTTTACCGCCGGCTTGTACGGAGTTAATGATTATGCTAGAATGGTGCTTACTCTAATCATGCTCAAGACATAATGCAACATAGAAAACACATAGACACATTGATGATTGAATTGCATAAATGATGTTGTAACATGTTTCACCCCAAAAATGGTGATAAATAGAAAAGGGGCTATGTAAAACTCACCTTGGTAAAATGTTATATCTGTTGAAAATAGTGTGTAGCCCAAATGTATCAAGTATCACCCTATAATAAAGTAATAAATATGTCTAAGTCTATCAATCCTAAAAATGTTTAAGTTCTAGGGCTTTGAATTGGGGATAATTGCTCGTTTGATTAATATTAAAAATATTCGCCAATTGAGAGAAATTTAGTAAATAAATAACCAAAAATCTTTTTATAAATGTTAAATCTAGGATGGTCTCAAGAATGTGTTTAAAGTATAAAAATAATTTTTATAAAATTATTTTCTTTAAAATAGATTATTAAATCTATTTATTACAAATTGTCAAAATCTTAACTTTAATATTTAAAAATATTAAAATCAAAGAATTAGAAGTTTAAAATTTATATTTCTGTTTCAAATAATCAGAAATAATTTCTATAAAATTTTGATGCAAAAATAATGAAAATTGAATTTATTATGATTTAATTATGATTAAATCTAACAAAAATTGATTAAAAATATAAAATAAATTATTTTACTGAATTAAAAATTATTTCAGTAAAGTTTAATGTTATAAAAACTTAGGATAATTTTTGTGGAAATTAATAAGATCGTTTTGATATTTTTATAGATTTTTATAAATAAAATAGAATAAACTTGATTTAATTATTATAAATATTAATTAAATAAATTTCAGAAAACTAAAAATTGTAAGTTAAACTTTTTCACTAGACTAACATAAAATAATTTTTGTAGAATTTATAAAAGAGTTTTAGTATTTAAAAATGAATTTTAAAAGAATAATAATAGTTATGTAATTATAAAAGGAAAAAGGAAGAAAGATCAAAAAGATTTGTTCATAACAAGGATTGAACCCGTGACCCTTCATTAAGCAACAACAGTCTGGACCATCTGATCTGAATGATCAGTTGTGTTGGTTTCTCGTTTTTGAAATATAAATAACATAAACCAACCTAGCGTTCTTCCCCAAATTATGATTACGAGCCCTAGCATTTACAATCAGACGATCCACACATCTATAACCCGATTAATGTTAGGGCTTTCATTGTGTGGATGCCGACCAACAAAACCCACAAAAATAATTGGACTCACAGTGTTGTTTCGTTGATGAATGTCCGGTCAAAGCAAAAAGTCAAACTACGAACAAGATAATAATATTTAGAGTGATTCAGAGAGAATTGGAGGTTGAGAGAGAGTTGTGAGCGAGTAATCAAGGTTCTCAGTTGATCAATTTATAGTGTAATGGTTTGGAGGCTCGATTTGGCAACGTTGACTATGATTTGAATGTGTGACGCGTTAATGTTCAATTTTGGTATGATTTGGTGATTGATTAGCCGTGTGTAGACTCTATGATGGCCGATGATTGTGATTCCAAGTCAACCAAGATAAATTTCGCGTTAATTAAGTTAATTAATTGGTCAAAGGAGAAGGAAAAGAAATAAAAAAAAGAAACCAAATCTGCTGCTGCTGTTACGCGTGAAACAGCAGAGGAAGAAGAACAGCGATAGGAGGGAATAAATATAATAAAGGTTGGGTTTGAATCAGATAGTAGCTTCAGCCCAGTTGGTTGTAAGCTTGTGTCTGCTAGTTTGAACCGCCCAGGTGCACAGGTTCGAGTCCTGGCAGGGCGTTTTATTTTTATTATTTTTTTTTAAAGGGTGAAGTGGAAGGGAGGTGTTGGGCCGGTGTTCTGGGCCTGCTGATGGATCTGGGCTGGCATCATGGGGGCTTCAGACAATGAAATGGAACAAGGAGTTGGGCTCAGAATTATAAGGGTTTGTTAATGGGTTAGGATGTGAGGGTTTAGAGGTTTAGTCTAAAAAAAAATATGATTATTATTATTATTATTATCATTATTATTATACACATATATATATAAGTTGCGTGGTCGGGAAAGATAAAAACTTAGGTACGTTATGAAAATATTAAAATTTGGCGATGTTACAACTCACCTCTCAAAAGCTGCACAAACTCCGCCCAAGGCATAGCAATAGCCTCTCCCAATCCCACGTTCTGAGTAGTAGCATTCCACCACGACAATGCAGGTCCTTCAAATGTCGCAGTAGCATACTTCACCCGGTCCCCAGCAGGACCGTTACACATAACAAAGACAGATTCCACCTTCTCCAGCCATCGGAGCAGTCCCACCACTCCCTCAGTTCCAGCGAAGTTATGGGGCTGACAGTCCCTAAACTTCTTATAAGAGCACTGAGGTGGGGGTGGATTGGCACCAGCACCTGAAACACGGTACACGAATAAAACACAACGAAAAGGCACGAAACCCGAAAATGAGACAAGGTCGACAGAAATCAACTCACCACCCATGGCATTAATCCCAGCCTGGAAATTAGCCATGGCCATGTTCACTTGCTGCTGGAGCAAGTTGTTCAGTTCAGCTTGGGTCATGTTGATGTTTCCACGACCACCGCCTCCGGCGCGACCACCGCCGCCTGCACGGCCACCGCCGCCACCACGACGTCCACCACCGCGAGCACCAGACATGATCTAACAAATCAAGAGAACGAGAGATTCAGATTCACTTCCAGTGTCAACCACTAGAAATTTATAAGAGTTAACCTAGGGACATATTCAGGACTATACATCCAAACTCGAAGTCCATCGGGATTTTCATGCATTCCAGTTTATTATTTCGTGTGCACCCGAAATGATAAACTGCTCTACATGGTCCTCCAGATGTACCCCTAATCCAGACCCCAGTCACTGAATATCATCGCCTAGTAACGTGTTACGATAGGTGCAAGTGTAAGAAGGCATGTGTGTGCTAGAACCAACAAAGTAACCCTTCCTTCTTCAATCCAGAAGAAGAAAACAAGAGTAGGTAGGAACCCAAATAAAGCAGATGATGTAACGAAGAATCATGATGATGATGTAAGGACACCCCGACAACGTTAGTACATATCCCATTAATAGACTCAAAGTATGTGACCGACTAGTGTGTGCGACTCGGCTATAGACCAGACTCTACATGCAGTCCTAGTTCACTATAACCTGGCTCTGATACCAATCTGTCACACCCTCAAATTACCACTGGCGGGGTTTTACGGCGAGGCGCATGACAAACCAGGATCCAAGTCAACGGTCACAATAAACAACACTATATGAAAATACATAACATTCAAAAGACATAGTTTTCATAAACCCATAAACTGTAGCGGAAGCATTCAACGAGTTACAATCCAACATTTCAATGTTTCAAATGTTTAATGCAAAACGTGAACTAAACTCTAGACGCCAGTGCAGACCCGTGTGCCTAGTTCCATTTGTTGCTACCTTAGTGACCTGAGAAAAACATGCCAAAAAGATGTCAACATATAATGCTGGTGAGTTCACAGGTTTGTTCAAAATGCTATCAAGGTGTTACCAGAATGTTACCATGTCCATACTATATCCATGTTACCAAGTACGCTAGCTAGGCGTATGTTTTGTTACTACTACGATTGGAAAACCATTACTAGACTGTTACCATGTGTTCAGCCCGATGTGTTGTAGCCACGCTATGAGTGTTACCAGTTCGAGACAATATGCACCCGCCCGGCCCTCCAAGCCGTCGAGTGGGGTTTGTCAAACCCAATAGATCTATCCACATTTCCCCCGTTGTGCATCCCCGCACATTCATGGTTTCCCCCGGGACTTTAAAAGATCGTATAGTACACAAGTTTAAAACCATAGTATGACATATGTTACCAAAATAGTTTAGTGCATGTTTTCTCCCCCAAAAGTTAAAGCAGTAAAAAGTGGGACCGTGAACTCACCTTAAGTAGCGTTCTTCAAATATAAGTAAAGATGTTTAGCCCTTGATAATTCCTCTACCGGAGATCCATTAAAATGTTCACATAAGTGTTCTGACTAATAACCATAAGGTTATCTAGTCCCCGATTGTCCAGATCGTAACCAAGTATGATTTAAAACGTGTTTAGATGTTTAACCGACACACTAGACCGACCCGACATCCCGTTGGTGACCCATTACCCTAACTAATCAAGTACACATAGATTACACACAAGGTTCAAGCATAAAACACTTAGTTTTTATCAAAAATCTCATTTCTGCATCAGAACGGTCGAACCAGTCAGTTATAAGTCTCCTTCGCACCTTTTAGCCTCCTTCGCACCTTTTACGTCTCGTTCGACCGTTTGATGCTTCCTTCGCCCGTTTTATTACGTTCGTCCAATGAAAAGCCAGGTTCGACCCTGGATCCCTCCTTCGCACCATCGACTGGTCGAAGGAGGCCAGGTTCGCCCCTGTTGTATATTTTTTCCTAAAAACGCTTCAAACACATTGAAAACGACCCGGAACATCATCAAACACAGCAGTCAAGCATGAATAACTTATCCCTACAAAACCCCATCGATTTCACTCGATAATACGTCCGTTTCAGCCCTTTCCCAAAATGGTAAAGATTATGGAAACATCACTTTCATGCATGAATTATTTACCCAATTTGGAAACTTTTGAAATCGATTCATGTTTAGCTTAAAATACTCAGTTTGTCAATTATCCAATCTTTCTTATTCATTCTATTGATCATAAATATTCATACATCAAGTATTAATCCAATAAAACCCCAAATATCAATATATATCCAATCCTAACCCTAGACAATAATATTCCAACATTAATAACAATCCTATATCATGTTTCTATCATAGATATAGCAGCAAATCATTGAACAACACATAACACCACATAATACACAATTTACATATGTTATTCACCATGAAACCTATGTTAAATGATCATGTTTTGATTTATAAAGATGTTTACAAGGTTTTTAATCATGAAAATACCCTTAGAACAGATCCGGACAATTAGGGTTAGATGAAAACGAATTAAAATGCTTTTAAAAAGGTTTAGGATTATGAACACACCTTGGATTCTTGTTTAGATGTTGTAGATGGGTTAGATTATGAAAAAGAAGAGCAAAAACTCCTTCCTTAGTGTTTAAGATCGTTTGAGAGCGTTTTGGGACGGTTAGGGTTTGTGAAATGATGAAAAATGACAAAGGTTGGTATTTATACTAATCCTCCTTCGCCCCAACTCATTGATCAAAGGTGGTCTCCTTCGCCCCTTTCATAGGGTCGAATGAGCCCTGTTTGGTCGAAGGGAATTCCTCAAATTCCACTTCCCTGGTTCGCCCCTTTTACATGGGTCGAACCAGACACTTTTCCTCTCCTGCGACCACTCGAAGTGGTCGAACCAGAACCCCTTTTTAACTAGTTTTCCAGTTTGTCGTGTTTAACGCATTCTAACACATCTTAACACATAAGCATGCATCCTTAGTCTATATTTAACACATTTAAGCACAGATAATCATTTACACATCATTTAAACACATTTATGTATATAATCCACCACACGACCCATAATCCGCACATATACTTAATTAGTTCATGTAACGTCACCAACAACGGGACCCGATACTAGTGTACTACCAAAATGCCTCCCAATGATCCTCCAGATAATATGCTTAGATGTGTATAAATGATGTGTAGATAATCATCCATGCTTAAATATCTTAAACATAGACTAAGGTTGCATGCTCGTATGTTAGGGTGCGTTAAAATGCGTTAAACACGACAAATTGGAAAACTAGAAAAACGTGAGTCCTGGTTCGACCAATCGAATGGGCGAACGTGGACAATACTCCTGGTTCGACCCTTGTAAAAGGGGCGAACCTGGGATATGGAATTGAAAGAATTTCATTCGACCAAGTCAGGGTACATTCGACCCTGTAAAAGGGTCGAAGGAGGGTACATTCACCCAGGTGAAAGGGGCGAATGTGGACATAGTATAAATACCACACTTTGTCATTTTTCACCATTTCACAAACCCTAAAAGCCTCAAAACACTCTCTAGCAACTTTATACATTGGGGAAGGAGTTTTTGCACTTGTTTTCTATAATCTAACCTACAAACATCTTCTACACAAAGATCTAAGGTGTGTTCTTCATTCTTAATCATTTTTAAAGCATTTCAATTCGTTTTTATTAAACCCCAAGAGTCCAGATCTGATACAAACATGCTTTCATGGATTAAAACCTTCCTAATGTCTTTCTAAACAAAACCTATTCATAAACAATGAGTTTTCATATAAATTAACATGTATTAATGGTGTTTTATGTGATGTTATGTATTGTTTGATGATTTATTGCTGATCTAGGACTGTTATTGATGATGGTTTGTCCATTTTGGGGATTTTGGGTTAGATCTAGGGCTTGTTCATGATGATAGTGATAAGGATATTATTGGGGGTTTATTGTTCATAATAATCTGAGTATATTAAGTTTATTATTAATTGATTTCATAAAGTTTCCTAATTGGGTAAAGATTGCATGCGTTTGATGTGACATCTCCATAATTTGCTATTTCGGGTAACTTGTAAAACAGATGGATTTCGGGATAAAATTGGTAGGGTTTTGTAGGAATATGTTAATGATAGTTGACTACTGTGATTGGTGATGTTTCGTGATGTTTTCGGATCGTTTAGATGCGTTTTGGTGCGTTTTATAAAATGCTGATGAAAACGGGCGAACATGGGATAAAATTGGTTCGAATGGGCGAACGTGGAACAAAGCATGGGAAAAACGGGCAAACGTGGGAAAAATGGGCGAATGTGGCTCAAACGGCTGAACGTGGAACAAAACGTGGGAAAAACGGGAGAACGTGCCTCAAACGGGCGAACGTGGAAAAGGTAAAAACCACATTCGACCATCTGATGTCCGGAATGAGATTTTTGATGCAAACTAAGTGTTTTATGCTTGAAACTTATGTGTTAAACTTATGTGCATGACTAATTGATGTAATGGGTCACCAACGGGATGTCGGGTCGGTCTTGGATGTCCGGTTAACGTTTAAACATACTTTTTAACACACGTAGTCAAGATCTGGACAATCGGGGACTAGTTAGCCTTCGGGTTAATAGTCATCACACTTATGTAAACTCATTGATAGGTTGTCATTAGTTGGGATTATCATACACGTGTTGGAATTCTAGTTATCAGAAGACGCACTCTAAGGTGAGTTTCACGGCCCCTCTTTTATACTCTTTTCTCTCGAGGGAGAAGCATGCCACACGTTTTAACAACGCAACGTTTATGATTTGAAAACGCAACTCTTATGAAACTTATCACTTTTGGAAACATAACACTTTTAGAAACATGAAACCTTTTGGGAATGTAACTCTTTCAAGAAACGTGACACGTTTGGCACTTGGCATATTTAACATTGGCACCTGACACTTTTAAACATTGGCATATGGCATATTTAAACAATGGCACTTGACATTTTTAAACATTGACACTGGGCATTTGGCACTTGGCGCTTGGCACTTATTTACTATACGACGAAACCTAAGTCCCTATTGAAACCATGAATGTGCGGGGCACAACGGGGGAAATGTGGATAGATCTATCGGGCGTGACGAACCCCACCTAACGGCTGGGAGCCGGGCGGGTGCATATTGTCTCTACTTGACACTTGACACTTGGCACATGGGCAGCAACTCGAGCAACGTTTATCAGTAATGGTTTTAGCAACACAGTCGTAGTAGTAAGGGAACGTTTGTTATTTACTTGGAACTTTTGTACACTTGGCACTTTATGAGGAATTGCTTTACACATGAAAACGTTTACGAACTTAACACCTGTGAACTCACCAGCATTATATGTTGACGTCTTTTTGGCATGTTTTCTCAGGTCGCTAAGGTAGCAGCATTGAGTATAGGCGCACGGAGTCTCACGGCGTCTAGGGATCATATGCATGTTTTGTTAAATATTTCAGAATTTGAGTTTTACTTTTAAGTTGTAATAAAACATTTTGCTTCCGCTGTGTTAGAACGGTTTTGAAACTCAATGGTAGTTTACGTTGCTTTCTTATCATATAGATGTCGTTTATTGTGACCGTTGACTTGGATCCTGGTGTGTCACGCGCCTCGCGGTAAAACCCCGCATGTGGAAATTTGAGGGTGTGACAGTAATGTTATTATCAACATCTTTTTTAAATTATTAATATAAATATTATTATTATGTTCAATGTCCTAATAATAACTTTGGTATAGAAATGTACTCTAAATTCAAGTTATAGAGTATTTCATGAGTTGTCAACGGATGTTGTAAACAACTATGATACATTACAATTATCAACTAAAGGATGATTTAAACAGAGTTTAAAAAAAGACTTTACAAACATAACTTGTAACCAGTATCTAACAAAATACCTATAAATTTAAATTAGATCAGTCTTTTCAAATTCATAATTACAAACAGTCTGCAGATGTGACACCCGGCATGTTAGGCCTAAACATATTAGTAACATCTAAGTCTACCTTAGCGAGAAACGTTTATAAACAGACTTAACCGGGTTAGTTGAGTCGGGTCAAGTTAGGATTGTCCAGGGTGCAATGATCTTGAGGATCATTGGGAGTCGTTTTGGTAATACACTAGTACCGAGTTCCGTTGTTGGTGACATTACATGAACTAATTAAGTATATGTGTAGATTATGGGTCGTGTGGTGGATTATATACATAGATGTGTTTAAATGATGTATAAATGATTATCCATGCTTAAATATGTTAAACATAGGCTAAGGTTGCATGCTTATGAGTTAAGATGTGTTAGAATGAGTCAAACACGACAAATTGGAAAACTAATTGAACATGAGTTCTGGTTCGACCACTTCGAGTGGTCAAAGGGGGACATTTTGTTTGGTTCGACCCTTTGTAAATGGGCAAACCTGGAATGTGGAATTGAAAGAATTCTCTTCGACCAGGACAGGGCTCATTCGACCGTGTGAAAGGTTCTAAGGAGGCCATCTTCGACCATTGATATGGGGCGAAGGAGAATTAGTATAAATACCTAACTTTGTCATTTTTCATCATTTCACAAACCCTAACTGTCCCAAAACACTCTCAAACGATCTTAATCACTAAGGAAGGAGTTTTTGCTCTTCTTTTTCATAATCTAACCTATCTACAACATCTAAACAAGAATCCAAGGTGTGTTCTTAATCCTAAACCTTTTTAAAAGCATTTTAATTCGTTTTCATCTAACCCTAATTGTCCGGATCTGTTCTAAGGGTGTTTCTATGATTAAAAACCTTTTAAACATCTTTCTAAACCAAAACATTATCATTTGACATAAGTTTTCATGATGATAGACATATGTAAAATTGTGTGTTATGTGGTGTTATGTGTTGTTCAATGATTTGCTGCTGTATCTATGATAGAAACATGATATAGGATTGTTATTGATGCTAGAATATTATTGTTTAGGGTTAGGATCAGATAAATGATGATATTATGGGAATTTGGGGGTTTTAACGAATCTAGACTTGATGCATGATATTTATGATCAATAGAACTAATAGGGAAAGATCGAACACTCGACAAACTGAGCATTTTAAGTTGAATACGGATCGATTTCAAAAGTTTCTAAATTGGGTAAATAATCCATGCATGATAGTGACGTTTCCATAATTTTTACCATTTTGGGAAAGGGCTAAAATGGACGTATTATTGGGGGAAATCGGTGGGGTTTTGTAGGGATATGTTATTCATGCTTGACTGCTGTGTTTGATGATGTTTCGAGTCGTTTTGAATGTGTTTGAAGTGTTTTTAGGAAAATTTGCACAACAGGGGCGAACCTGGATTCCTTAGACAGATCGAAGGTGCGAAGGAGGGAGTTCAGGGTCGAACCTGGGGTTTGTTTGGGCGAACGTGGTAAAACGGGCGAAGGAGACTTAAAATGACTGGTTCGACCGTTCTGATGCAGAAATGAGATTTTTGATACAAACTAAGTGTTTTATGCTTGAACCTTGTGTGTAATCTATGTGTACTTGATTAGTTAGGGTAATGGGTCACCAACGGGATGTCGGGTCGGTCTAGTGTGTCGGTTAAACATTTAAACATGTTTTAAAACATACTTGGTTACGATCTGGACAATCGGGGACTAGATAACCTTATGGTTATTAGTCAGAACACTTATGTGAACATTTTAATAGATCTCCGGTAGAGGGATTATCAAGGGCTTAACATCTTTACTTGTAACCGAAGAGCGCTATCTAAGGTGAGTTCACAGCCCCACTTTTACTGCTTTAACTTTTGGGGGAGAAAACATGCGCTAAACTATTTTGGTAACATATGTCATACTATGGTTTTAAATTTTGTATTGCTATACGATCTTTGGAAGTCCCGGGGGAAACCATGAATGTGCGGGAATGCACAACGGGGGAAATGTGGATAGATCTATTGGGCGTGACCTGCCCCACTCGTCGGCTTGGAGGGCCGGGCGGGTGCATGTTGTCTCGAACAGGAACCTTGGTATCATGCTGAACATACGGGCTGCTTAAACATGTTAAACATTGCTAAATGTGTCTAGTAATGGTTTCCAATCGTAGTAGTAATAAAACATACGCCTAGCTAGCGTACTTGGTAACATTGATATAGTATGGACATGGTAACGTTTTGGTAACATATTGAACAAACCTGTGAACTCACCAGCATTATATGTTGACATCTCTTTGGCATGTTTTTCTCAGGTCGCTAAGGTAGCAACAAATGGAACTAGGCGCACGGGTCTGCATTGGCGTCTAGGCTTAGTTGCACAATTTGAAATAAAGTGTTTTGAATACTTTGGGATACTATTGTAGCTGATTAAATTCTTCTTAAATGCTTCCGCTTATAAATCGTTGTTTATGGTTTTACGTTTTTCATATAGAGTTGTTTATTGTGATCGTTGACTTGGATCCTGGTTTGTCATGCGCCTCGCGGTAAAACTCCGCAAGTCAAGGTTATTCGGATCCCTCTTGTGACACCCGGCAAACTCCGGTAACTAACTTTTTGAAAACTTAGTCTACCTTAGCGAGCCGCGCATACATTACACATGACAGGGTCAGTCGAGTCGAGTCATGCATCATTGGGGTTTTAACACACGCAAGTCTCGAGTCCTGGGAATTGGTGAACGAGTGTGAACGTGTTTGTTTTCATGTAATATGTGTTTATAATCATTATGTGACTTATCGGTATGTGTATACTTGTTTACATACGTTAAAACGGTGATTACACGTAATTGCATGACATTATAGGTGATTACGCGTAATTGCATGATATTAGGGGGTGATTAGCCCTAATTGCATGACTTAGGGGGTGATTAGCCCTAATCACATGAAATATCAGGCGATTAGCCCTAATCACATGAAATATCAGGCGATTAGCCCTAATCACATGAAATATCAGGCGATTAGCACTAATCACATGAAATGTCAGGCGATTAGGTGCCCTAATCGCATGTGACTGCTGCACAATCGCCTGACGTGTTTTAAACGACTAGAAACGCCTATAAATACCACCCTTGACCTCCAAAACACCATTTGTGCAACCCTAGCCGTCCCATAACCCTTACCAACACACAAACACTCTCTGGAACTCGTTTTTACATCAAAACAACCATTTCCAAGCTTATCCCATCATTTCCTCTTAAATCCAAGGTGTGTTCTTCAAACCCAAACCTTTAAATGATTATATTTTACTCCCTAAAAGTCCAGACCTGACTTATAAATGTTTTTGTCTTTGAAAATCCATTTAAAACCATTTTTAAACAAACCCAAACCTTTATGTGTGTTATATGTGTTATTTGTGTTTAAAGGTAGAATTTTTAGGATTGAATCAGGATTGTTTTTGTGTTAATAAGGTGTTTATAGCTGTTACAAGTTAGTATGATGATGTTCTAGGAGTTTGAATGGTTTTGGTTGTGTATTGTTGATGTTTGAGGTTTTGACCCATTTGAATGATTTTGAATGATTAAGGATGCTATGAGGTGTGTTGTTGATTGTTTGATGCTAGGGTTTGCTTTAGGATGATGCTAGAGCAGTAGGGTACTATCGAACAACGTGGTTATGTGATGAAATCTGGATATTTGCTATTTAGGGCAAGTTCTTGCATGTTGATGTGATGTTTACATGATAAGTTACTATTTTGGGAAAACCATCGCATTCGGACTATTAGAATGATGAAAACTTAGGGGTTTTGCTTGAAATATGTTTGTTAATGTGTTAGGATTGATATTGGGTGTTTACGCATGCTTCGGATCTGATCTGGATGGTTAAACGCGCGAAATTGCATTGTGCAGCTGCAGCAGGCGATTAGCATCACAATCGCCTGCTGTTATAGGCGATTAGGCCCCCTTCAGGGGCGATTGGCATCCCAATCGCATGTTGTATAGGCGATTAGCATGCTAATTGCCTGTTGACCATCCCCAATCACATGTTGACTTTTCCTAATTGCATGCTAAGTTCCTAATCACGTGTACTGCTGTTATAAGTGTATTTTGACATTCCGAAACCCGATTTGACACCTAGGAACATGATAGGAACCCCGTGACATGCCTAGTAACATAGTAACACGTGTATGGACTTGTTTGTGCGTTATTTGACCTATGTGTTACACTCGTTATACTTTAACACATGTTAAGTACTAAGTTGCATGATTTGTGTATGTTTGAGTATGAAATGAACACGTGGAATGTCGGGTCACCAATGGGATGTCGAGTCTTGTCTTATGTAGTCTGGTTGTCGGTCAAACACGTTTTCGGACACATAATGGTCATGGACTGGACTTAGGGACTAATGCGCCTGACGGGTTATTAGTCTAACTTAACACGTATCTTATGATAGGTCGCCACTAGTTGGGGCTATCATATCATATAAACGGTTTACTTATTTAACAGAAGACACAACCTAAGGTGATTTTCACGGCCCCAATCTTTTACTGGTTTTTCATTTTCGGGGGAGAAAACATGCTGTATTCTTTAAACGTGTGTCAACTATGTTTTCATAAAAGGCGTTTCAACTATGTTTTCATGAAAGGTGTGTCAACTATGTTTTGGTAAACACAAATTCATTGGGTTTTCAAGTATTCATTATGTTTTCAAGTATTCATGATGTTTTGGAGTATTCATTATATTACTATGTGATCTTTGGAAGTCCCGAGGAGAACCATGAATGTGCGGGGATGCACAACGGGGGAAATGTGGATAGATCTATTTGGGCTTGACCGGCCCCACTCGTCGACTGGAGGTCGGAGGGGTGCATGTTGTCTCTTAGGTATTCAGTATTCAGTATGCAGTATTCAGTATTCAGTATTCATTCGGGCACGTATTCAGTATTCACAGTATTCGAGTCCAGTAATGGTTTTCCAATCGCAGTAGTAACAGGTATTCATATGTTTTGCATGCATGTGGTCTGGATTGACCATGGGTATTCATTCGGGAGTCAGTATTCATCGGAGTCGGTATTCATTAAAAACCTGTGAACTCACCGGCATTATTTGCTGACGTTTTTAGCATGTTTGTCTCAGCCACTAAGGTAGCAGCTGTCGATAGGCGCACGGAGTCTCACGGCGTCTAGGATTCATGTGCATCTCATTTAGTATTTTCAGACTTTCGTACTTTTGATTTCGTGCTGTAATAAAGTTTTACGCTTCCGCAGCGATGGATCATTTATGAAAACTTAATGGTTTGCTTATGTCATTTTTATGTATCATATAGTGTCGTTTATTGTGACCGTTGACTTGGATCCTGGTGTGTCACGCGCCTCGCGGTAAACCCCGCACGTGGAAATTTGAGGGTGTGACAAATTGGTATCAGAGCCAATGGTTATAGTGAACTAGGACTGCATGTAGAGTCTAGTCTATAGCCTAGTATCACACACGTTAGACGATCATACATAGTTACGAGTCGTGTCAATTAGTGAACATACTAATCTTGTCGGGTTGTCGTTGTCCTCATCACACAGTATCGTATTATCAATCCTTGGACTATTTCTACACTATTCTATCTTCTTCTTCGGGCTTGAAGATGAAGGGGTTTATCGCATATACTTGGCAGTAGTGTACATTGGAGTGGCTTCGGCACATTCTTGAGATTTTTCCTGGATTTGGATATCTCCCCTCTATGCTCTAATGTACATACTTGCCTACACACACACTATCCTGCACTAGTACCTGTCATATTACACACTTGAGTGATTATTCACTTTGGGGACCTTTGTGCGATAACGGTTTCTTTTAGGAATGTGGGTGTTGGGTGATTGGGAGTTCTAGCTAGGAGCACGCCTAGAGGACCATGTAGAGCGATTTGTTATTTCGGGTGCACACGAAATCATAAATTGAAATGCATGAAACTCTTGGTGGACTTCGAGTTCAGATGGACGATCATGCTGGAACCCCGTTCTAAATTCGTTTGGTCACTACTAGTTTGATCTAATAGTGATGCTGAGTATCTTGTTTGTGTTTTGGCAAAACATGTCTGGTCGTGCTGGTGGACGTACTGGGGGACGCCGTGGTGGCGGCGGGGGTCGCAATGGCGGTGGACGAGTTGGAGCACATGTTACAACAACAGTTGAATGTTGCATTGGCTGCTTTCCAGGCTGCTCAGCAGACCCTGGGAAATACTAACCAGGTGCATTCTGGGTGCACCTATAAGAAGTTCATGTACTGTAAGCCCCATTACTTCAATGGGACTGAAGGGGCAGTGGGACTACTTAGGTGGTTGGAGAAGATCGAATCGGTGTTTGCTATGTGTAACTGTCCCGATGCTGATCGGGTCAAGTATGGTTCTGCTACTCTTGAGGGACACGCTTTGACTTGGTGGAACTCCACCACTGCGAATCTTGGCTTGGGTGAGGCCAATGCTATGCCGTGGTCCGAGTTTGTTCAGATGTTGCGAGCGGAGTATTGCCCGAGGGACGAGATTATGAAGTTGGAGCATGAGTTTTGGAATATGAAGATGGTTGGGTCAGAGATCGAGGAGTTTACTGCTAGGCACAACGAGTTGGCTGTGATGTGCCTCGGGTTGGCTACACCGGAGTACCGGAGGATTGAGCACTACGTTGCTGGGCTAGTGCCGGAGATTGCTGGGCTTGTTGCCGCTGCTGATCACACTACCATGTTGGCCACCGTTCGGGCAGCTCACAAGCTGACCAACATGAAGGTTGCTGAGGGCGTTCTACCTCCGAGGGGTGCTGCTGTGAAAGCCCCTGCGGACAACAAGAGGAAGTGGGAGAGTGCTGGAAAGAACATTGGGTCGTCTCAACAGCAAGTTAAGAGGCAGGACGTTGTGGGAGCGTCATCTGAGCAGAGGACTGGGGGTTATACTGGGAAACTCCCGAAGTGTGGTGAGTGTGGATTTCATCATACGAGTGATTGTGAGAAGTTTCGTTGTCGTCGGTGCCAGCGTTTTGGTCATCATGCTAAGGACTGTAGGACCACTCTTCAGCTACAACCGGCACAGGTCACTACTGCTACTACCACTGCTACTGCTCCTCAGGGGAGGTAGGGATGTTATCACTGTGGAGAGACTGGACACTTCAAACGGGATTGTCCCAAGTTGAAGCAAGACAAGGGTGGCGGTCGAACTGCTCCGGCTCGTGCTTATGTTATCGGTGCTAAGGAGAACCAGGATGATCCTGATACTGTTACTCGTGAGTATTCTTTTCTTGACTCTCGTTATACACGTATTTATTTCCATTTACATTGTTTGGCGTTTCGTATTCATTATGTGCATTCAGTCAGGTACTTGATCATCGTTTTGCATTCATGGGTCTGGTGTAGGTCCTTTGGAGATGCTACTTGGACGGTACCGGTGTGTTAGTTATACCGATCACAGTAGTCTTTAGTAGGCCTTTGACCAGGAGGATTCATTGTTTTGTATTCGCTTTGGGGGAGGGCGGTTCCCCGGCATAGAGTATCTGTTGATATCATCTTTCGTTCATGATTATCATTTCGTTTGCGTTTTGGGAAACGATACATGAGTTAGGTCGACACTCATCGTTGTCAAAGAGTGAATCTCGGGGCGAGATTCCTTTCAACAGGGGGATAATGTGACGACCGGGGAAATTTTTCTTTTTATCGTTTCATTCTCTTTGACCTCGGGAAATTTTCGGGACGAAAATTCTTTAAATAGGGGGATGATGTGACACCCGGCAAACACCGGTAACTAAGTTTTTGAAAACTTAGTAAGTCTACCTTAGCGAGTCGCGCATACATTACACATGACAGGGTCAGTCGAGTCGAGTCGTGCATCATTGGGGTTTTAACACACGCAAGTCTCGAGTCCCGGGAATTGGTGAACGAGTGTGAACGTGTTTGTTTTCATGTAATATGTGTTTATAATCATTATGTGACTTATCGGTATGTGTATACGTGTTTACATACGTTAAAACGGTGATTACACGTAATTGCATGACATTATAGGTGATTACGCGTAATTGCATGATATTAGGGGGTGATTAGCCCTAATTTCATGACTTAGGGGGTGATTAGCCCTAATCACATGAAATATCAGGCGATTAGCCCTAATCACATGAAATATCAGATGATTAGCCCTAATCACATGAAATATCAGGCAATTAGCCCTAATCACATGAAATATCAGGCGATTAGCCCTAATCACATGAAATGTCAGGCGATTAGGAGCCCTAATCGCATGTGACTGCTGCACAATCGCCTGACGTGTTTTAAACGACTTAAAACGCCTATAAATACCACCCTTGACCTCCAAAACACCATTTGTGCAACCCTAGCCGTCCCATAACCCATACCAACACACTAACACTCTCTGGAACTCGTTATTACATCAAAACAACCATTTCCAAGCTTATCCCATCATTTCCTTTTAAATCCAAGGTGTGTTCTTCAAACCCAAACCTTTAAATGATTATATTTTACTCCCTAAAAGTCCAGACCTGATTTATAAATGTTTTTGTCTTTGAAAATCCATTTAAAACCATTTTTAAACAAACCCAAACCTTTATGTGTGTTATATGTGTTATTTGTGTTTAAAGGTAGAATTTTTAGGATTGATCAGGATTGTTTTTGTGTTAATAAGGTGTTTATGGCTGTTACAAGTTAGTATGATGATGTTCTAGGAGTTTGAATGGTTTTGGTTGTGTATTGTTGATGTTTGAGGTTTTGACCCATTTGAATGATTTTGAATGATTAAGGATGCTATGAGGTGTGTTGTTGATTGTTTGATGCTAGGGTTTGCTTTAGGATGATGCTAGAGCAGTAGGGTACTATCGGACAACGTGGTTATGTGATGAAATCTGGATATTTGCTATTTAGGGCAAGTTCTTGCATGTTGATGTGATGTTTACATGATAAGTTACTATTTTGGGAAAACACTCGCATTCGGATTATGAGAATGATGAAAACTTAGGGGTTTTGCTTGAAATATGTTTGTTAATGTGTTAGGATTGATATTGGGTGTTTACGCATGCTTCGGATCTGATCTGAAAGGTTAAACGCGCGAAATTGCATTGTGCAGCTGCAGCAGGCGATTAGCATCACAATCGCCTGCTGTTATAGGCGATTAGGCCCCCTTAAGGGGCGATTGGCATCCCAATCGCATGATGTATAGGTGATTAGCATGCTAATTGCCTGTTGACCATCCCCAATCACATGTTGACTTTTCCTAATTGCATGCTAAGTTCCTAATCGCGTGTATTGCTGTTATAAGTGTGTTTTGACATTCCGAAACCCGATTTGACACCTAGGAACATGATAGGAACCCCGTGACATGCCTAGTAACATAGTAACACGTGTATGGACTTGTTTGTGCGTTATTTGACCTATGTGTTAGACTCGTTATACTTTAACACATGTTAAGTACTAAGTTGCATGATTTGTGTATGTTTGAGTATGAAATGAACACGTGGAACGTCGGGTCACCAATGGGATGTCGAGTCTTGTCTTACGTAGTCTGATTGTCGGTCAAACACGTTTTGGGACACATAATGGTCATGGACTGGACTTAGGGACTAATGCACCCGATGGGTTATTAGTCTAACTTAACACGTATCTTATGATAGGTCGCCACTAGTTGGGGCTATCATATCATATAAACGGTTTACTTATTTAACAGAAGACGCAACCTAAGGTGAGTTTCACGGCCCCACTCTTTTACTGGTTTTACATTTTCGGGGGAGAAAACATGTTGTATTCTTTAAACGTATGTCAACTATGTTTTCATAAAAGGCGTTTCAACTATGTTTTCATGAAAGGTGTGTCAACTATGTTTTGGTATTCACGAATTCATTGGGTTTTCAAGTATTCATTATCTTTTCAAGTTTTCATTATGTTTTGGAGTATTCATTATAATACTATGCGATCTTTGGAAGTCCCGGGGAAAACCATGAATGTGCGGGGATGCACAACGGGGGAAATGTGGATAGATCTATTTGGGCTTGACCGGCCCCACTCGTCGACTGGAGGTCGGACGGGTGCATGTTGTCTCTTAGGTATTCAGTATTCAGTATGCAGTATGCAGTATTCAGTATTCATTCGGGCACGTATTCAGTATTCACAGTATTCGAGTCCAATAATGGTTTTCCAATCGCAGTAGTAACAGGTATTCATATGTTTTGCATGCATGTGGTCTGGATTGACCATGGGTATTCATTTGGGAGTCAGTATTCATTGGAGTGGGTATTCATTAAAAACCTGTGAACTCACCGGCATTATTTGCTGACGTTTTTAGCTTGTTTGTCTCAGGTCGCTAAGGTAGCAGCTGTCGATAGGCGGACGGAGTCTCACGGCGTCTAGGATTAATGTGCATCTCATTTAGTATTTTCAGACTTTCGTCCTTTTGATTTCGTGTTGTAATAAAGTATTACGCTTCCGCAGCGATGGATCATTTATGAAAACTTAATGGTTTGCTTATGTCATTTTTACGTATCATATAGTGTCGTTTATTGTGACCGTTGACTTGGATCCTGGTGTGTCATGCGCCTCGCGGTAAACCCCGCACGTGGAAATTTGAGGGTGTGACACCTCTCCCTGATGGAGAGACTCTTTCGGTTCGTGGCGAGAAAAGCGGTGCTCCGCTGAGTATCATTTCTAGCATGAAAGCCCGTAAGTACATTCGGAAGGGCTTTTCGGCCATTCTGGCGCTTGTTAACGTTTCTACTGACGATGAGAAGAAGATCGGGGATATTTCGGTGGTTCGTGACTTTCCTGATGTGTTTCCTGATGATTTACCTGGTCTTCCTCCCCATCGTCAGGTTGAGTTTGGTATTGACCTTACTCCGGGCGCAGCTCCTATTGCCCGAGCTCCGTATCGTCTTGCACCTCCCGAGATGCAAGAGTTGTCCAGCCAGTTGTAGGAACTCTTGGAAAAGGGTTTCATCCGACCAAGTTCTTCCCCGTGGAGAGCTCCTATTTTGTTTGTGAAGAAGAAGGATGGAAGTCTTCGCATGTGTATTGATTATCGTGAGCTGAACAAAGTGACCATCAAGAATCGTTATCCTCTTCCTCGCATTGATGATCTCTTCGACCAGCTTCAGGGCTCCAGCTAGTATTCGAAGATTGATTTGCGGTCCGGTTATCACCAGTTGCGCGTCAGGGAAGCTGACATTCAGAAGACTGCTTTTCGCACTCGTTATGGCCATTTTGAGTTCTTGGTCATGCCTTTTGGTCTCACTAACGCACCGGCGGTGTTCATAGATTTAATGAACCGCGTTTGCAAACCTTACCTTGATATGTTCGTCATCGTGTTCATTGACGATATTCTGATTTACTCCAAGAACAAGGCGGATCATGAGGAACATCTACGGTTGGTCTTGGAACTTTTGAGACAGGAGCAGTTGTATGCTAAATTCTCAAAGTGTGACTTTTGGTTACGTGAAGTTCAATTCCTAGGACATGTGGTGAATGAATTGGGAATTCATGTCGATCCGGCTAAGATCGAAGCTATTAAGGACTGGGAAGCACCAAAGACGCCATCTGAGGTGCGGCAATTCCTAGGTCATGCGGGTTATTATCGTCGTTTCATTGAGGGATTTTCGAAGATCGCTCAACCCTTCACTACTCTTACCCAGAAGGACCGAAAGTTCGACTGGGGTGAACCACAGGAATCAACATTTCAGATGTTGAAGCTTAAACTTTGTTCTGCACCTATCTTATCGTTACCTGAGGGTGCGGATGACTTCGTTGTGTACTGTGACACTTCTATTCGTGGTCTCGGTTGTGTGTTGATGCAACGCGGGAAGGTCATTGCTTATGCTTCTCGTCAACTCAAAGTTCATGATGTAACACCCCAACCGATGGCAGAAACATCGAGGTGTCACGTAAGAATGAGTATACAGGAGCACATGGTAACCAAATTTTAATTGAAATTAATTTAAAGTGCAAATATCCAAAAATGGAAATACATAATGAGTTTTAAGTGAAAATCTAATACATCACAAAAACCAAACAAGCATAGACTTCAGTTTGCCTTCTCATATAAATACTCTAGTCTTCATGCATCATTATTTCCTGTTGAGTTGTAAAAATGGGGGGGGGGGGGGGTCAACTAGAATTTGGTGAGAATACATAAGCCATGTCAAGCAAATAGTTTAAGTATAAAAGTTTAGCAATTAATATGTCTATCGTAAGTTTAAGTCTACATGAATAAACATAATATGTTGATTCGACATAATCAAACCTCCGACTAGTTTAGGTCCATCCCGTCATCCACGGTTCACCTTAATAATATGTTGGAACGATAACAATCACCCACGCTACCTATGTAGGAGGTACACGTATCCGAGTGGGATTGTCAATCCAATAGATCTATTATTGAGTATTGCCGGCTTGGCCATAGCTAATGATTATGTAATGTTGAAACTCGTTGAAACTCGTTGAAACTGTTGTTGTTGTCTAATTCATGAGGCATTAATGTTTACAACTAGACATGCATGTAGAATTGCTTGAGTATAATGTTGCAAGTATGAAGAATTTCATAAACATGGTTACGTAAACTCACCTTGAAAAGTAACTAGTCACACCCAAACGTTGCTTATGTTGGCAAGGAATTCACGCGAAATTATCCTAGTTTAAAATGATTGAATAACGATAAGTTTTGGGACATAAGCGAGTTTAAGGCACACGTAAAGTTTGACTAGATGGAAAAAGTTTTTATTTATTTATTTATTTATTTATTTTTGTTAGGAAAGAAAATTTGAAGTATAAATATCTAAATAATTAGCTTTGATTTTACAATGAAAATAATAGTTGGTAGCTATTTATAAATGTAATTATCAAAACTTAATTGCGTAATAATAAATTGTGTTGTCAAAACGTTCTTGTTTTAATTGATCTAAATGAATAAGTTTGAGTCAATACATAAATTGTTATTAGGTTTATTATTATATTTTTTTTAATGAGAATAATAGTTTTATAAAGAGAAATTTATGACCAAATAAAGTCTAATAATTCCCTAACACCCCATTTGTTTGTGTGTCCAGACAAAACTAACACACACACACATCCTTTCTTTAAAACAAAGATTAGAAGTCTCCACACAAACTCATCCTACCCTTTCCATTAACCCAATTTTACAACCCATACACACTCCTAAACAAAGCACCTAGTCTACCCCACCAAGAAATTTATAATTTTTCTTCAACCTCTATAATCAAAACCCCAAGACAAGAAGGTACATGTGCACCAGAAAAGATGTCCGCAAAGAGGGGAAGGGCCGGGATGTTAGATGTGGTGAAGGTGGTGGTCGGAGCTTGGTCAAAATTGTAACACAAGGCGAGCCGGGAAGGGACGTTTCAAGGCGTGGTGGTGGTTGCCAGTTCTGCTCGGCCGAAAAACATATGTTGTCGGTAGGTGGATTCGTTTCACCGGATTCTCGCCGAAAGCACTGAGTGGACCAAGAGGATGGTTTGAAGAGTGTGGGTTCTAAACGAGTTGACAGTCCCCTATTTATAAGGTGGATGTTAGGGGGTTTGTGTTTTGGTTAAAGGAAGGATTGGGTTTGATTGGTGTCGTTTAATGGGTCGACATAAATCCAATTTATATGTTGCCAAATTGGATGCAAAATCACATAATCTTGGTTTGGGAAGTCAGCTAGTGATTAGGAGTTAAAATTTCGATCCGGATTTATCGGCGTGAACACCGGTCGTTGACCGATGACTCTGCAGGCGGGAAAAGGTTGGGTTTGTGATGTTTTGGGCTGACGCTTTGGGCCGAAAGTTTGAGTTCCAAACTTGGGTTGGGTCACGGTTTGTTATTATTGTTGTGGTTTGGTATAGTTGTTGTTTTGCTAAAAAAAATTGAAGAAGCAAACATCTATAAACGTATATTATGTATTCTAGGATAATCCCACCATAATAATCATAATTTATATATTCTACTAAGATTTAGAAGTCATTTTTTTTTCATTATTTAAAGTTAGTATAAATGTAATAAATGTATATTTAGAGAAAAAAATTAAGGGAAAAAAAATTAAGCGTGGTTACAGTCTCCCCTACTTTTAGAAATTTCGTCTCGAAATTTATTCAAAAGAGACATTGAAAATTGAGTTTTGGTAGTTGGGTAAAAATCGAGGGATGTTGGTTAGGACGGTACTTTTTTTTTTTTAAGAAAATAATATGCATAAGTTTTGATATTGGATGAGGATGGGAGTTAGATTATGTTAACCGGAAATATCTATGGGAATA
The DNA here is from genome assembly GCA_028751855.1 of Ambrosia trifida. Lineage (NCBI taxonomy): Eukaryota > Viridiplantae > Streptophyta > Magnoliopsida > Asterales > Asteraceae > Ambrosia > Ambrosia trifida. The sequence continues at coordinate 72,559,714 of CM054131.1, read as the reverse complement.
AAGGTTAAAAAGAACGCCAAATTCTAGGTCTCAAATATGAAGTACTTGAAATGGTTAACTATGGGAAGACTTAATGAATTACTAAAACAACTAGGGTTTGTTATTAGTTTGACCCACAGACACGCTTTCGATGTATGGTCGATGTTTATAGGGTGTATCGCAGCTAACCCACCGCGCTTTTGATACCTTGAAAATGTACTGGGTATCCACCTAAATCCTAATAGAATTTCACACCACCTTAACGTACCTGTAAATTCATGATTACGTTCAGGACCGCAATCACCAATTTACCTTACATTAGGGTTTTGTGTCCTTCTATAACTCTAGACACACACACAGTGCCAAATAAACTTGTTTTGAATCGTATACAAAAATGAGTTCAACTGTAGAGCAGGAAAAAGACTTGTTGAGCAGGTTGTTAGGACCTTTACCAGTCATTGAGTGAGAACCTCTACTGATTGTTGAGCAGGTGCGATAGCCTCTACCAGACGTAGAGTAGGTTGTAGGGCCTCTACCGACTATTGAGCAGGCATGATGACCTCTACCAATCGTTGAGTAGGTTTTTTGGTACCCTACTAACTGTTGAGCAAGTACTTCATCCTCTATCAGTTGTTTGATTAAGTGTACCAATTATTGCACACATGAATTGCAAATTGATAATATGTACATGTAAGCAATCAAGTATCAAGTATAGCATACGAGTTGTAATAGAGTTGCCCTAGACAAGGTTAATGACTCTAGGTGTGTCTATAGAAAATAGTTTATATTCCATGAATTCTAGTTTCAAATGTTCAAATATGGCAGACAGTCGAATCCTCATGTATAACTAAGGATTATGTTTGATGCAACACACAATCAAGTTTCAATAGTTTGGTTATCATGGGTAACTAACTCATGTGTGAGAAGGTGAAGGATATGAATTTAACTCTTAAGAGGATGATGAAAAATCTTGAAGCAGAATCAAGGTTGTGAGAGATAGTGAATGTGAAGATAGTTGATAAAGAGTTTATTTTATAGTAAGGAGATTATGTAGCAATGTAAATTTTGGGGTTTGGATCAAAGGTTATAATCATGTGATTTTTAGAGCATTATATAGAAAATTGTTAAATAAACAATTGAATTTAAGTTCGAGGGCATCTTTTGACAAAAATATGTACTTTGTAAAGTTACTAGGTAATGAAAATACAACAGGATTTAGAAATCTTTAGTTTGTGCTAAGGTATGAGGTTATAGTTTTTAAAAATAAGTAACATGTGGAGAAATGAAATAATATGATTTGGGTAGGGTGTTAAATATTTAAAAAAGTGGCTAAGATGGTAAAGTGAAGTGTGATTGTGAAATCCATAGATGGTTATGAAATGAGATTGATTTAAGCTGTAAAATTTTGAGATTTTAGAGCTTAGTTTAAGGGAAGTGAGTGTAACCATTTATTCATTAATTAAAACAAATAAACGAAAACGTTGACTTATCAATGATTCTAGATTCTAATAACATAGTGGAGACATGCTTTAGCCTATAAGTGAACACTCATCCCGAGACTTCCCAGGTAGGCATCCGGGTCCCTCGTCTGATTGGGATATATGCGCAATGCCAGCCTAGACAGAAGACTCAGAATACAGGCGTTCACCCTTCCAGATTGCACGTGTTCGTTATTAAAATTCTAGAACTTCAACGAGATCTCAAGGTGGTTCAGGCTAAACCTGAGGATTTTGTCCTATTAGTCTAAGAGTAGCTCCAGTAATGGTGAGCAATCTTCTTGTAGGGATTAAAGTAGGGATAAGAAGTAGGAGGGAGATAGAGATTAGAAACAAGTAGGGTTGCAAGTAAAAGGAGCAAGTACTGATTATAATCCTATGGTTATAGACTAGATTAGTTTTCTAATAACCTAATTCCCTATAACCATGGCTTTGATACCAATCTGTAACACCCCAACCGATGGCGGAAACATCGAGGTGTCACGTAAGAATGAGTATACAGTAGCACATGGTAACCAAATTTTAATTAAAATTAATTTAAAGTGCAAATATCCAAAAATGGAAATACATAATGAGTTTTAAGTGAAAATCTAATACATCACAAAAACCAAACAAGCATAGACTTCAGTTTGCCTTCTCATATAAATACTCTAGTCTTCATGCATCATTATTTCCTGTTGAGTTGTAAAAATGGGGGGGGGGGGGTCAACTAGAAGTTGGTGAGAATACATAAGCCATGTCAAGCAAATAGTTTAAGTATAAAAGTTTAGCAATTCATATGTCTATCGTAAGTTTAAGTCTACATGAATAAACATAATATGTTGATTCGACATAATCAAACCTCCGACTAGTTTAGTTCCATCCCGTCATCCACGGTTCACCTTAATAATATGTTGGAACGATAACAATCACCCACGCTACCTATGTAGGAGGTACACGGATCCGGGTGGGATTGTCAATCCAATAGATCTATTATTGAGTATCGCCGGCTTGGCCATAGCTAATGATTATGTAATGTTGAAACTCGTTGAAACTGTTGTTGTTGTCTAATTCATGAGGCATTAAAGTTTACAACAAGACATGCATGTAGAATTGCTTAAGTATAATGTTGCAAGTATGAAGAATTGCATAAACATGGTTACGTAAACTCACCTAGAAAAGTAACTAGTCACACCCAAACGTTGCTTATGTTGGCAAGGAATTCACGCGAAATTATCCTAGTTTAAAATGATTGAATAACGATAAGTTTTGGGACATAAGCGAGTTTAAGGCACACGTAAAGTTTGACTAGATGGAAAAAGTTTTTATTTATTTATTTTTGTTAGGAAAGAAAATTTGAAGTATAAATATCTAAATAATTAGCTTAGATTTTACAATGAAAATAATAGTTGGTAGCTATTTATAAATGTAATTATCAAAACTTAATTGCGTAATAATAAATAGCGTTGTCAAAACGTTCTTGTTTTAATTGATCTAAAAGAATAAGTTTTAGTCAATACATAAATTGTTATTAGGTTTACTATTATATTTTTTTTAATGAGAATAATAGTTTTATAAAGAGAAATTTATGACCAAATAAAGTCTAATAATTCCCAACACCCCATTTGTTTGTGTGTCCAGATAAAACTAACACACACACACATCCTTTCTTTAAAACAAAGATTAGAAGTCTCCACACAAACTCATCCTACCCTTTCCATTAACCCAATTTTACAACCCATACACACTCCTAAACAAAGCACCTAGTCTACCCCACCAAGAAATTTATAATTTGTCTTCAACCTCTATAATCAAAACCCTAAGACAAGAAGGTACCTATGCACCAGAAAAGATGTCCGCAAAGAGGGGAGGGGCCGGGATGTTAGATGTGGTGAAGGTGGTGGTCGGAGCTTGGTCAAAATTGAAACACAAGGCGAGCCGGGAAGGGACGTTTCAAGGCATGGTGGTTGTTGCCAGTTCTGCTCGGCCGAAAAACATGAGGTGTCGGTAGGTGGATTCGTTTCACCGGATTCTCGCCGAAAGCACTGAGTGGACCAAGAGGATGGTTTGAAGAGTGTGGGTTCTAAACGAGCTGACAGTCGCTTATTTATAAGGTGGATGTTGGGGGGTTTGTGTTTTGGTTAAAGGAAGGATTGGGTTTGATTGGTGTCGTTTAATGGGTCGACATAAATCCAATTTATATGTTGCCAAATTGGATGCAAAATCACATAATCTTGGTTTGGGAAGTCAGCGAGTGATTAGGAGTTAAAAGTTCGATTCGGATTTATCGGCGTGAACACCGGTCGTTGACCGATGACTCCGCAGGCAGGAAAAGTTTGGGTTGGTGATGTTTTGGGCTGACGCTTTGGGCCGAAAGTTTAAGTTCCAAACTTGGGTTGGGTCACGGTTTGTTATTATTGTTGTGGTTTGGTATAGTTGTTGTTTTGCTAAAAAAAATGAAGAAGCAAACATCTATAAACGTATATTATGTATTCTAGGATAATCCCACCATAATAATCATAATTTATATATTCTACTAAGATTTAGAAGTCATTTTTTTTCATTATTTAAAGTTAGTATAAATGTAATAAATATATATTTAGAGAAAAAAAATTAAGGGAAAAAAATTAAGCGTGGTTACACATGAGAAGAACTACACTACTCATGACTTGGAACTGGGTGCGGTAGTTTTTGCGTTGAAAATCTGGAGACATTACTTGTACGGTACCAAGTGTGAGGTATATACCGATCACAAGAGTCTTCAGCATATTTTCGACCAGAAGGTGTTGAACATGCGGCAGCGTCGCTGGGTTGAACTCCTTAACGATTATGACTGTGCTATCAAATACCATCCTGGCAAGGCGAACGTTGTGGCGGACGCCTTGAGCAGGAAGGAGTCTGCGAATCCTCGTCGTGTTCGAGCCTTACAGCTCACCATTCATTCGTCGTTGCCTGACCGAATCCGTTCTGCACAGTTGGAAGCCTTGAAGGAGGAAAACCTTAAGGCTGAGACTATGCACAGTGCTGACAAGCATCTTAAGCTCAGGACCGATGGCTTACACTATTTTGCGGGACATGTTTGGGTCCCATTGTTCGGGGGATTGCGCGAGCTTGTTTTGGATGAAGCTCACAAATCCCGGTATTCTATTCACCCTGGCTCCGATAAGATGTATCAGGAATTGAAGATACTTTATTGGTGGCCAAACATGAAAGCTGATATAGCTTCTTATGTCAGCAGATGTTTGACTTGTGCTAAAGTCAGGGTGGAGTATCAGAGGCCATCTGGTCTCCTGCAACAACCAGAGATTCCGGAATGGAAGTGGGAGCGAATCACGATGGTTTTGGTCACCAGGCTGCCAAGGTCACCTAGTGGTTATGATATGATCTGGGTGATTGTTGACCGGCTGACAAAATCGGCACGTTTCATACCTATTAAGGAAACCGATGGACTCGAGCGGTTGGCTCGACTTTACATTAAGGAGGTGGTTGCTCGGCACGGGGTGCCTGTCTCTATTATCTCTGATTGTGATTCTCGTTTTGCTTCACGTTTCTGGAAGGCTCTGCACAAGGCTTTGGGTACTCAGTTGGATATGAGTATAGCGTATCATCCGCAAACTGATGGACAGAGTGAGCGGACGATTCAAACCTTGGAAGACATGCTCCGGGCGTGTGTTATCTATTTTGGCAAAAGTTGGGAGATCCACATGCCATTAGTGGAGTTCTCCTACAACAACAGCTATCACTCTAGTATCAAGGCAGCTCCGTTCGAGGCTCTTTACGGATGGAAATGTCGATCACCACTTTGTTGGGCCGAGGTGGGCGAGAGCCAGCTCTCTGGTCCGCAGCTTGTGTACGAAACTTCGGAGAAAATCGTACAGATTCGTCAGCGTTTGGCTGCTGCTCGGGATCGTCAGAAGAGCTATGCCGATCGCCGTCGAAAACCTTTGGAGTTCCAGGTTGGGGACATGGTACTTCTGAATGTTTCACCATGGAAGGGCGTCATACGCTTTGGAAACCGTGGCAAGCTTAACCCTCGTTATGTCGGACCATTCGCAATCCTGGACCGGATTGGACCGGTGGCATACAGACTTGACTTACCGGCGGAGCTCGGTAGTGTGCACAACGTCTTCCATGTGTCTAACTTAAAGAAGTGTTTGACGGATGAATCTCTCATTGTACCAGTGGAGGAGATCAAGGTCGATGATCGTCTTCGCATTGTGGAGGAACCTGTCGAGATTCTCGACTACAAGATTCGTAGCCTTCGTCGGAGTAAAATCCGCATCGTTAAAGTCCGTTGGAACTCGAATCGTGGACCGGAGTTCACATGGGAACGGGAGGATCAGATGAAAGCTAAATATCCTCATCTTTTTCCGAAGCGCGCGTTTGATACGAGGCATGTTACTGCTGAAGCGGAATGAATCTCGGGTCGAGATTCCTTTCAACGTGGGGATGATGTGACATTAGATAATTTTCTTTTCGTTCTGTTCTTTTTCGTTTCTTTCTTTTTTGGGCTTTGCGCAATTTTCGGGATGAAAATTCTTTCAACGTGGGGATGATGTGACACCCGGCATGTTTGGCTTAAACATATTAGTATCCTCTAACTCTACCTTAGCGAGAAACGTTTATAAACAGACTTAACTAGGTTAGTTGAGTCGGGTCAAGTTAGGATTGTCCAGGGTGCAATGATCTGGAGGATCATTGGGAGTCATTTTGGTAATACACTAGTACCGGGTTCCGTTGTTGGTGACATTACATGAACTAATTAAGTATATGTGTAGATGTTGGGTCGTGTGGTGGATTATATACATAGATGTATTTAAATGATGTATAAATGATTATCCATGCTTAAATATGTTAAACATAGACTAAGGTTGCATGCTTATGTGTTAAGATGTGTTAGAATGCGTTAAACACGACAAACTGGAAAACTAATTGAACATGAGTTCTGGTTCGACCACTTCGAGTGGTCGAAGGGGGACATTTTGTTTGGTTCGACCCTTTGTAAATCGGCGAACCTGGGATGTGGAATTGAAAGAATTCCCTTCGACCAGGACAGGGCTGATTCGACCCTGTGAAAGGGTCGAAGGAGGCCACCTTCGACCATTGATATGGGGCGAAGGAGAATTAGTATAAATACCTAAATTTGTCATTTTTCATCATTTCACAAACCTAACCGTCCCAAAACACTCTCAAATGATCTTAATCACTAAGGAAGGAGTTTTTGCTCTTCTATTTCATAATCTAACCTATCTACAACATCTAAACAAGAATCCAATGTGTGTTCTTAATCCTAAACCTTTTTAAAAGCATTTTAATTCATTTTCATCTAACCCTAATTGTCCGGATCTGTTCTAAGGGTGCTTCTATGATTAAAAACCTTTTAAACATCTTTCTAAACCAAAACATTATCATTTGACATAAGTTTTCATGATGATAGACATATGTAAATTGTGTGTTATGTGGTGTTATGTGTTGTTCAATGATTTGCTGCTGTATCTATGATAGAAACATGATATAGGATTGTTATTGATGCTAGAATATTATTGTTTAGGGTTAGGATCGGATAAATGATGATACTATGGGTATTTGGGGGTTTAACGAATCTAGACTTGATGCATGATGTTTATGATCAATAGAACTAATAGGGAAAGATCGAACACTCGACAAACTGAGCATTTTAAGTTGAATACGGATCGATTTCAAAAGTTTCCAAATTGGGTAAATAATCCATGCATGATAGTGACGTTTCCATAATTTTTACCATTTTGGGAAAGGGCTGAAATGGACGTATTATTGGGGGAAATCGGTGGGGTTTTGTAGGGATAAGTTATTCATGCTTGACTGCTGTGTTTAATGATGTTTCGAGTCGCTTTGAATGTGTTTGAAGCGTTTTTAGGAAAATTTGCACAACAGGGGCGAACCTGGACTCCTTCGACCGATCGAAGGTGCGAAGGAGGGAGTTCAGGGTCGAACCAAGGTTTTGTTTGGGCGAACATGGTAAAACGGGCGAAGGAGACTTAAAATGGGCGAAGGAGACTTAAACTGACTGGTTCGACCGTTCTGATGCAGAAATGAGATTTTTGATACAAACTAAGTGTTTTATGGTTGAACCTTGTGTGTAATCTATGTGTACTTGATTAGTTAGGGTAATGGGTCACCAACGGGATGTCGTGTCGGTCTAGTGTGTCGGTTAAACATTTAAACACGTTTTAAAACATACTTGGTTACGATCTGGACAATCGGGGACTAGATAACCTTATGGTTATTAGTCAGAACACTTATGTGAATATTTTAATAGATCTCTGGTAGAGGGATTATCAAGGGCTTAACATCTTTACTTGTAACCGAAGAACGCTATCTAAGGTGAGTTCACGGCCCCACTTTTACTGCTTTAACTTTTGGGGGAGAAAACATGCGCTAAACTATTTTGGTAACATATGTCATACTATGGTTTTAAATTTTGTATTGCTATACGATCTTTGGAAGTCCCGGGGGAAACCATGAATGTGCGGGAATGCACAACGGGGGAAATGTGGATAGATCTATTGGGCGTGACCTGCCCCACTCGTCGGCTTGGAGGGTCGAGCGGGTGCATGTTGTCTCGAACAGGAACCTTGGTATCATGCTGAACATACGTGTCACACCCTCAAATTTCCACATGCGGGGTTTTACCGCGAGGCGCGTGACACACCAGGATCCAAGTCAACGGTCACAATAAACGACATCTATATGTTAAGAAAACAACGTAAACTACCATTGAGTTTCAAAAACCGTTCTAACACAGCGGAAGCAAAATGTATTATTACAACTTAAAAGTAAAACTCAAAGTCTGAAATGATTAACAAAACATGCATATGATCCCTAGACGCCGTGAGACTCCGTGCGCCTATACTCAATGCTGCTACCTTAGCGACCTGAGAAAACATGCCAAAAAGACGTCAGCATATAATGCTGGTGAGTTCACAGGTTTTAAGTTCGTAAACGTTTTCATGTGTAAAGCAATTCCTCATAAACTGCCAAGTGTGCAAATGTTCCAAGTAAATAACAAACGTTCCCTTACTACTACGACTATGTTGCTAAAACCATTACTGACAAACGTTGCTCAAGTTGCCGCCCATGTGTCAAGTGTCAAGTGTCAAGTAGAGACAATATGCACCCGCCCGGCTACCAGCCGTCAGGTGGGGTTCGTCACACCCGATAGATCTATCCACATTTCCCCCGTTGTGCCCCGCACATTCATGGTTTCAATAGGGACTTAGGTTTCGTCGTATAGTAAATAAGTGCCAAGCGCCAAGTGCCAAATGCCAAGTGTCAATGTTTAAAACTGTCAAGTGCCAATGTTTAAATATGCCAAATGCCAATGTTTAAAAGTGTCAAATGCCAATGTTAAATATGCCAAGTGCCAAACGTGTCACGTTTCTCAAAAGAGTCACATTCCCAAAAGGCGTCATGTTTCTAAAAGCGTTGCATTTCAAAAGCGTTGCGTTTCATAAGTGTTGTGTTTCAAAAGCGTTGTGTATCATAAGCGTTGCGTTTCAAAACATAAAGGTTGTATTTGTTAAAACGTGTGGCATGCTTCTCCCCCGAGAGAAAAGTGTATAAAAGAGGGGCCGTGAAACTCACCTTAGAGTGCGTCTTCTGATAAATAGAAATCCAATACGTGTATGATAATCCCAACTAGTGACAACCTATCAATGAGTTTACATAAGTGTGATGACTATTAACCCCAAGGCTAACTAGTCCCCGATTGTCCAGATCTTGACTACGTGTGTTAAAAAGTGTGTTTAAACGTTAACCGGACATCCCAGACCGACCCGACATCCCGTTGGTGAACCATTACATCAATTAGTCATGCACATAAGTTTAACACATAAGTTTCAAGCATAAAACACTTAGTTTGCATCAAAAATCTCGTTCCGGACATCAGATGGTCGAATGTGGTTTTTCCCATTTCCACGTTCGCCCGTTTGAGCCACGTTCGCCCGTTTATCCCACATTTTGTTCCACGTTCGCCCGTTTGAGCCACATTCGCCCGTTTTTCCATGTTCGCCCATTTTTCCCATTTTTTTGTTCCACGTTCGCCCATTCGAACAAATTTTATTCCACGTTCGCCCGTTTTCATCAGCATTTTATAAAACGCACCAAAACGCATCTAAACGGTCCGAAAACATCACGAAACATTACCAATCACAGCAGTCAACTATCATTAACATATTCCTACATAACCTTACCAATTTTATCCCGAAATCCGTTCGTTTTACATGTTACCCGAAATAGCAAATTATGGAGATGTCACATCAAACGCATGCAATCTTTACCCAATTAGGAAACTTTATGAAATCAATCAATTATCAACTTAATATACTCAGATTATCATGAACAAGAAACCCCCAATCATATCCTTATCACTATCATCATGAACAAGCCCTAGATCTAACCCAAAATCCCTAAAATGAACATAACATCATCAATAATCAATTGTAATCTATCTCAATCATAAAACGTCATCAATAACAGTCCTAGATCATTGTTACAACATCTATACAACAATCAATCATCAAACAATACATAACATCACATAAAACACCATTAACACATGTTATTTTGTATGAAAACTCATTGTTTATGAATAGGTTTTGTTTAGAAAGATATTAGGAAGGTTTTTATTCATGAAAACATGTTTGAATCAGATCTGGACTCTTGGGGTTTAATGAAAACGACTTGAAATGCTTTAAAAATGATTTAGAATGAAGAACACACCTTAGATCTTTGTGTAGAAGATGTTTGTAGGTTAGATTATAGAAAACAAGGGCAAAAACTCCTTCCCCAATGTTTAAAGATGCTAGAGAGTGTTTAGAGACGTTTAGGGACGTTTAGGGTTTGTGAAATGGTGAAAAATGACAAAGTGTGGTATTTATACTATGTCCACATTCGCCCCTTTTACCTGGGCGAATGTACTCTCCTTCGACCCTTTCACAAGGTCGAATGAGCCCTGTCCTGGTCGAAGGGAATTCTTTCAATTCTATATCTCAGGTTCGCCCATTTACAAAGGGTCGAACCAAACAAGTTTCCTCCTTCGACCACTCGAAGTGGTAGAACCAGGGTCCATGTTTGTCTAGTTTTCCAGTTTGTCGTGTTTAACACATTCTAACGCACCCTAACATACGAGCATGCAACCTTAGTCTATGTTTAACATATTTAAGCACGGATGATTATCTACACATCAATTAAACATATCTAAGCATATAATCCACCATACGACAATAATCTACACATACACTTAATTTGTTTATGTAATTCACCAACAACGGGACCCGGTACTAGTGTATTCCCAAAATGACTCCCAATGATCCTACAGATCATTGAACCCTTGACAATACGGACTGTGTTCTGACTCTACCGACCCCGCCAAGTATGTTTTAATAAACGTTTTTCACTAAGGTAGACTTATGTGTTTATAAAATGTTGACCCAAACATGCCGGGTGTCACAATACGGGCTGCTTAAACATACTAAACATTGCTAACGTGTCTAGTAATGGTTTCCAATCGTAGTAGTAATAAAACATACGCCTAGCTAGCGTACTTGGTAACATTGATATAGTATGGACGTTGTCACACCCTCAAATTCCACGTGCGGGGTTTTACCGCGAGGCGCGTGACAAACCAGGATCTAAGTCAACGGTCACAATAAACGACACTATATGATACGTAAAATAAAATAAACAACCATCAAATTTTCATAAATCCATTCGCTGCGCAAGCGTAACTTTATTACAACCCAGAATGCAAAAGTACGTAAGTCTGGAAAAGATAAGAAAATGCATATGAATCCTAGACGCCGTGTGACTCCGTGCGCCTATGATAAGCTGCTACCTCAACGACCTGAGACAAACATGCTAACAACCGTCAGCAAATAATGCCGGTGAGTTCACAGGTTTTATATTAAATGTTTAAGTAATGAAAGCCATCATGTTATCACTATGTCAGAAATGATAGCGTTAGCTAGACGCATGAGTAATACTACTACGACCGGAAACCATTACAAACAACGATATATGATTTTTGACCGAAACGATTATGCACTACCCCCGGTAGCGTTATGACCGAGACAATATGCACCCGCCCAATAGATCTATCCACATTTCCCCCGTTGTGCCCCATACATTCATGGTTTCCCCGGGACTTTACGTATCGTATAGTATGTAAATGAATTAACACTAGTATACAATGATAATTTATGAAATAAGTATAAGCATGTGTCTCCCCCGAAATGTAAAACGTAAGTGGGGCCGTGAAACTCACCTGATGCTGCTCCTCGCACTAAGACAAGTAAACCTGCTCAATAGACGGCACCAAATACCGGTGACCTATCATGACGAGCGTATAAGGTGTTAGACTAACAACCCGTAGGTTGATTAGTCCCTAGCAGTCCAGACCATAACCGTGTACATATGAAATGATGTTTAAACGTTTAACCGACCACACCAGACAAGGCCCGACATCCCATTGGTGACCCGACATCCCACGTGTTAGCCGAAAGCAAGATATCATGCAACATATGCAATTAAACACTTAATGCGCGCAAGAGTTCATCTAATCTAACATAACAGTTAATTAACGCATAAAAAAGTCCGAACACGTGTTACCAAGTCATTAGACATGTCCTGGGGTTCCTAACATGTTCCTACGTGTCAATCCGTGTTTCGGGATGTTAAAATATACATACAGCAGCATTACAAGCGATTAGGAATCAAACTAGCATTTAGGATTGTAATCACTAGTAGAAGTGGCATTTAGGATTGTAATCACTAGTAGAAGTGGCATTTAGGATTGTAATCACTAGTAGAAGTGGCATTTAGGATTGTAATCACTAGTAGAAGTGGCATTTAGGATTGTATTTGCTAGTAGTTGAGGTGAATAGGGCTATAATCGCTTATATACAGGCGATTAGGACTTGTAAATGCATGAACTTCAGGCGATTAGGAGTCTATTCGCATGAAGCTTCATGCGAATAGGATCCTACTCGCCTCTGCACATCTGTAGTGCATTTTCGCACGTCATGTTAGGGTCTGAGTTTGTTTGTTTTGATTGTTTAACTAAATATGGTAATAATGAAATGCAAATAGAATGTAAGTGCAGCGGAATAATAAACTGTTAATCAAAACAAGAGAGTAAATGTTTTCAGATCGAAAGCTTTCATTTATCTAAAAGATTACAATCGTACAATTACTCCCCCTCAGCCTGATCACACAGTGTTTGTCTGAGAGAATGTTTGTGTGTGTGATACAATAGAACAGTACAAGCACTGTTCTATTTATAGACAGACTCAAAGCACTGATGACCTAGGCTGACGTCACCTAAGACAGTGACCTCTAACAGAATAACAAACATAAACATCTGCCTATTACAAACTACTGTTACATTGAAAGCACTGATATTAAACAGCTGTTGTAGGAAAACTCTGATGGTCTTGTATCCACTGCTGGAGCCTAAGTGCTGTTGGTTCCAGCAGTGCTTTGGTCTTCAGTACTTGTATCAGCAGTTGTTGAGCAGTTGTTTGGATAGAACAGTAGTTAGGGTCAGCAGTCTTTTGGGAGAAGCAAGTTGTAAAGACTGTTTATTCAAGGATCAAACTGATAGCATGTTTTGGCTTTCAAATCATCTGTTCTTCTCCAGGTCACCAGACCCAACAATCTCCCCCTAGAACAGATGATGCCAAAACTCAGCTTTATTTATTGATCTTTATTCCTCATCAGACTTTCTTTGATTTGACCTTTGAATTGTAATTCAAAGTTCAGAGCAAATAAGTCTTCTTCATCTCTTTCTAGGTCCAGATTTAGCAATGTTTGGTGATCTTCTGCACATAGGCTGTAAGCATCATCCATACTGATCTTCTGAACCCTTCCATCTGACCTGAGCAATGACAATTCGTGGTTGTCTTTGTTGACTTTCCACTTTAGAATTTTTGAGTCAGTGGATTTGCTGAGCTGAAGCTTTATTCTTGATGAGTTGGGTGAAGGTGGTCTTCCAATGAGTTCTCTTAGCTTCTCTGTTGTAGGATCAGAGAAGAAATGGACTTGATTGAAGAGCCCTTCCTTGATGAATGTATCAGCAAACATTCTTTGATCTTCCTCTGACATTTCCTTCTGTTTCTTGTACTGTCTTCTTGCAGCAGTTGTTAGGTCAGAGGTGTCAAGTAAGCTGTCCAAGGTAAAGGTCTGTTGGGGTCTCTTCATCAATGGTTCATCAGTGTAAATTGGTTTCCTTGGCAGGCTGGGATCCTTCTTCCTATTTTCTTCCAGACTTTTGTAAGTTTCAACCAACCTTAACTCAGACCATCTGGAAACTGACCTCATCTCCCCATAGTTGGCAGCTACAATCTCTTGCCTCATCCTTTTGAACTTCAAGGCTCTGACTGGGTCTCTACCTTTGCCAAAGTTAGGAGTAGAGACTTTAGCCTTGGGGTCTTTGGCCATTTCTTCAATTCTGAGTAGTTCTTCTCTCAAAGCATGTGTAGTCCAACCATTGAACTGCTTTTTGTTTGCTTTGTAAGGCTTGGTTGCCATAATCTGTTCAAGAAGAGATTCCCTTACCTCCTTTTCCAAGTTTACACTGAGAGGCATGGAGGACATGGAATTGCTCAGGGTCTTAGCAAAGTCTTCAATCCTTCTGGGTTTGCTAAGCTATGCTGAATGGATGCCCTGAGCAGTCCTGTCATCCTTCCCTTTGCATTTCTCCCTGATGATGGCATCTACCTGTTCACCCTTGTATTTCAGATAAGTATCAATGATGAGGGGAACAGGGAAGTTTGGGAGAGATGGGAAGGATCTGTCTGATGGCTGTTCAGTATTGTTGAAGGATTGTAATTCCCCCTTGAGTAGATCAAGTTCAAGGGGATACTGAACAACCAATGGTGTAATCGTTGGTGGTGGTCTATGGGATCTGAACTTGGATGTGTGTGGTGAGAATGATGTGATTGGAATAGCTGTGATAGGAGGAGTGGATTGGGCAGTTGAAGTGGTGTTTGGTGATGTGTGTATGTTTTCATCATGTACAACAAAGGTTGATTTTCTCTTCCTTGGATTAGTTGGCCTTTTAGTAGGTCCAGCAGATGTTTGGGATTTAGCTGGTGATGTATGTTTGGTGGTTGTATGTTCAAGTGTGTTTGTTGGTTTGGGTATGTTTGTTGATTTGGGTGTAGTGGTTTGGGTAGCAGTGTTTTGGGTAGTTTCAGTGTTTTGGGTGGCATTGGTTTCAGTAGCAGTGGTTTTATCAACAGAGGTGTTCAACTTAGATGGTGGTTTTCTAACATGCTTAGCAGGTCTTTTCATCCTTTTAGAGGATCCCACATCTTCAGTTTCCAGCTGTTGTTTCTTCTTGAGTTCAATTAATGATTCTGCTTTAACTTCCAAGGTGTCAGCTCTTTTCTGTTTTTCTTGAGCAGCCTTTTCAGCTTCTATATTTGCAGAATCATCTACTGCTTTATTCTTCTCAGTGGTTTGTTGTGGTGGTGCTGTTGGTGTTGCTTGTTGTTGTTGTTGTGGAGCTGATTTGGTAGACTCTGGTTTGTTGGCAGACTTGGCTTGGCCTTTTTGAGAAGGAGGACAACCAAAGGGATCCAGCTTTGGTAGCCTATCTCTGCCACTCTCCCCCTTTTTGGCATCATCAGCCGTGAAAGCATCATCATTTTCATCCCTGAGGATGGTGGTAGGGGCAGAGCCAGTAGTCTTCAGCAGATGGTCCTTGATGGCATTAATATCTGCATGGGTATCTTTGTACCTTGCATCTACCATATTCCTGATCTCAGCCATGTAAGTCTCATGTGTCTGATCAGCCAGTTTTCTGTGAGCTATGATGATGGGGGAAACTGATTTCCATAACTCACTGGCTATATCAGCTGTTGATGGTTGACTCTTGGAAAGGTCTGCAATTGAGCTCAGTATAAGCTTGACATCAGATTTGATGTCAGCTACAGAGGTTTCAATTACAGAAACTCTGTCCGTCAATTCTTGGTATTTTGACCCATCTCCTAAGTTAATAGGATCATCTGAGTCCCTACCAGTGGTAGTTCTACCTGATTCAGTCCTAATAGGTGAATCAGATGCCCCTTTTTCTTGGTACTGGGGACTTCCAATTGTTTTTGGAGACACTATAGTGGCTTCAACAGTTGTTGCCTTCAAGGGAGTCTTAGCTATGTAATCACTGTCCTGATGTGAGACAGTGGTCTCTACATCAGTAGTGGCTGCTCCACTTGAAAACTCACCTAGAGTTTCATTGAACTCAGGTGGTGTAACCTCCTCTTCTGTTTGTGGGATAGCAGATTGTATATTCTCAGGACCAGTCACTTGTTGGAGTATACTCTTAGTGACAGGTGGAAGAGAGGAACTGGGATCTTCCTGAGATTTTTCAATTGCTTCAAACAGAGGTTGCATTGTTTGTGGGACATGATGTGATGGTGAGGGTGGAGGAGTAACAAGAGAATTAGCCCTGGGAGAGGGGCTTGTGAACATTTGGTTAAGTGACTCAAATGTATCATGATGTGTGTCTCCTTGGCTTACAACATGATCCTTTTGGGAGGATTCATGAGGAGTTTGGTCAGGTGGAGGTATGTCCAACTGTTTTGAGGAAGTAACAACAGTGGTTTCAGGTTGCTTTTGTTGTGCAACAGAGGTTTCTTCTGGTACCTCAACATCCAGAAGCCTCATTTGTGGTTGAGTGGTGGTTTGTGTGGATGGATGTTTCTTTTTGGAAGTGGCTGGTGTAGGTTTCACAGCACTGGATGTAGTGCCATGATCACCAGGAGCAGTGGGCTCAACAACAGAGGTTTTGACAACAGTTGTTGCCTTTGTCCTCTTTGTTTGTGTTTTAGAAACTTTTGACACTTTAGACACTTTTTCTTGGGTGCTTCCACCCAGCATTTTTGTGAAAGTTTCATCAGTTAAGCTTTTCATTTGCATAGCCTCACCCTTTTTGAAAACTTTTTCTGGTATGACTTTTTGTAAGATTACACTAAGAATTCTTGGGTAAATAAGAAAAGCATTGTTTGACCCAGACTTGACTGCTTTCACATTTGATACCAAGTCCATGAACAATCCCTGGGAAAGATTGAAGTCAGAGTTTGACAACATGGCATAACCCAAATATTGCATCCTTAATGGGATTTCATTAAAGGATGTGGACTTAGCAGAGACACAAAGAAGAAGAGTATGGAAGAAAAATTTCATGACTGGAGGGAAAAACTTTTTGAAAAGAGTTGATCCAGTCATCTGACCATCATACCCTCTTTCTTGGAACTCAGTGTGAAGCTCTGTTTTAGTAAAGGAATCCTTACCTGCCAGGTCATTCAGTGTGAAGGTTGTGGATATGGTTTCAGGGGTAATGACGATACTGGTTTCTCCAATTTTGGAAATAATGGAAGTAGGCTTTTTGTCTTGTAGTAGAAACTCAGCATTCAACCAAAATTCTTGGAGTGTATCAAGATAGATGGGGGCGTTAGCGGTTAGGATGGGTAAGTATTTGGAGTTAAGGAAAATGTCGATGGTGGAATGAAATGGAGTGTTGTCATCTGTTTTAATCAGATAGCGGAGACAATTGTGTGTAGCTTTGGCTTGAAGATCCATTGTAATGGATTTCGAAGGTGAAGATGATTGAATATTGATGGAGGGTTTGAGAATGAAGAAGGCAGTTTTCAGTATTTTGAATACAATGAGACGGTGTAACGTCTGTTGTGGTAAAACAGGGTTTTTATAGGCTCAATGAAACCGCTGATGTGGCCAAACCTCTGCTTATATGAGCAGACGTGGCAATCATCTGATTGATGAAACATCTGGTGGAGAACAGCTGTTTTTGGCAAACAACTGATACAAACAGCTGTTTTGGCAAACAGCTGATACAAACAGTTTTTTTTTTCCAGATATAGTATATATATATAAGGAGACAGTTGTTTTATCTGATCAGATGTTCTGAAACAGATTTTTCAACTAACAGTTGTTTTACCAACAGTGGATATGAATGAAACAGGGGTTGTTTTATCTGATCAGATGTAATAAACCGATTTTTCAACCAAACAGCTATTTAAAAATTTGATTTGCTGAAACATTTTATTAAGATTTATTGAAAATTTATTTGTTTAATCCATGTTTAACATACCAATTCTAGAAATCAGGTTTGTAAAGGTAGATGTGTCTAAAGCTTTTGTTAACACATCTGCCAACTGATCCTCTGTTAGAACATGGTGTAAGGAAATCAAACCTTTTTCATAGCTGTCTATGACAAAATGATGTCTTATGTCAATGTGTTTGGTAGTGGAATGAGAGACTGGATTCTTGATGATATTTTCAGCAGCTTGGCTGCCAACATGAGTGGAGTCCTAAGTGCAGTTATCCCAAAATCCAGTAGTTGATTTTGAAGCCACATGAGTTGGGTTGTACAGCTAGCAGCAGCAATGTATTCAGCTTCAGCTGTTGAAGTTGAAACAGCTGCCTGCTTTTTGCTTTGCCATGAAACTATGGCATTCCCTAGAAAATGGCACCCTCCTGAAGTGGATTTTCTTGTGGTGTGACAGCCAGCAAAGTCACTATCTGAATAACCTGAAAGCTCAATGTTTCCGTTAGCAGGATACCAGATACCAAGTGTGGGAGCACCTTTGAGGTATCTGAATATCCTTTTCACAGCAATAAGGTTTGACTTTCTGGGTGAAGCCTGGGATCTGGCACAGACACAGGTAGCAAACATAATGTCTGGCCTAGATGCAGTTAGGTACAATAAAGACCCAATCATACATCTATAATGTGTTTGATCAACCAGTTCATCCTTGTCATCAATAGTGAGCAGCTTGATTGTACTCATGGGTGTGCTACATGGCTTACAATCATTCATCTCAAATCTGGTTAATAAGTTCTTTGCATATTTGTTTTGGTGAATGAATGTGCCATTTTGCAGTTGTTTCACTTGAAGACCAAGGAAACACTGAAGCTCACCCATGTCACTCATCTCAAACTCTGCTGTCATGAGTTTTCTGAACTCTTCACACATTTGGTTACATGTGGATCCAAAAATGATGTCATCCACATATATTTGAACAATCATTAAGTGTTTCCCTTTCCATTTAAGAAATAAAGTTTTGTCAATTTTACCTCTTGTGAAGCCAATGGATAAGAGAAATGTGGAGAGAGTTTCATACCAGGCCCTTGGTGCTTGTTTAAGTCCATACAAAGCTTTGTTGAGCTTGTAGACATAGTCAGGATGGAATGTCTCTTCAAAACCAGGTGGCTGACATACATAGACCTCCTCCTGAATTTTGCCATAAAGGAAAGCACATTTGATGTCCATCTGATACACCTTTATGTTGTGGTTGACAGCAAAGGCTAAAAAGAGCCTGATAGCTTCTAGTCTTGCTACAGGAGCAAAAGTCTCATCATAATCTATTCCTTCTTCTTGTCTGAAGCCTTGAACCACAAGCCTGGCTTTATTTTTGACAACAATACCCCTTTCATCAGTCTTGTTTTTGAAGACCCACTTTGTTCCTATAGGACAAACATCCTTAGGAAGTGGTACAAGCTCCCATACTTGTTGTCTTTTGAATTGAAGGAGTTCTTCCTGCATGGCTTCTACCCAACTGTTGTCTTTCAGTGCCTCTTGGTACTTGACAGGTTGTGTGAGGGATAAGAAACCTGCAAAAAGACAGATATTTGAGGATTGGCTTCTTGTGAGCACACCCTCTCTGATGTTGCCAATGATCTGGTCTGGTGGATGAGCTCTTAAGTAAATAAGATCTCCTTGATATGGAACAATGGCATTTTGAGGTGATGGACAGAGGTTTGGTGACTCTGTTGGTGTAACATCTGTTGGTACTTCTGTAGTGCCATCAGATGTTTGGAATGGTAATAGAGGAATGGGTCCAAGTGGTGTGAAACTTGACTGACTTTTGTCAACAGATGATTGACTTTTGTTAACAGATGATAGGTCAGTGGTTGTGAGGGGTGAAGCAGAGGTTTGAGGATAAGGCTGGCTAACAGTGGTTGACACAGCTGTGGCAGAGTTTTGACAATTGTTTTGAACAGCTGCTTCCTCTGAGGCAGAATAAACTTTGTAGTGACTGGGGATCACAACATCTGTTCTGTAATCTTGTTGTGGAGACTGTGGAATACCTGCATTGTTAGCTTTAAAAGTGATATCTTCAAATTTGAATTTATCTAAATCAAATAGTTCAGCAGGGTTTGCAGGGATTTTAAGAGATGAAAGTTCATTGAACTTTACATTCAGAGTTTCTTCTATTGTCTTAGTCTTTGTGTTAAACACATTATAGGCCTTAGCAGTAGAAGAATATCCCAGAAAATAACCACAGTCTACTTTGGCTGCAAATTTTGAAATGGAATCTTTGAGATTTAAAATGAAACATGGGCAGCCAAAGATTTTGAAAAATGAGATTAATGGTTTGATTTTGAACAAAATTTCATAAGCAGTTTTTTGATGTCTGGGGTTGATCAAAACTCTGTTTTGAACATAGCAAGCAGTGTTTACAGCTTCTGCCCAAAAGGACAGTGGCAAACCAGAATCTGCTAGCATGGTTCTTGCAGCTTCAATAAGAGTTCTATTTTTCCTCACAACCACCCCATTTTGTTCTGGTGTTCTTGGGATGCTGAACTGCCTCACAATCCCTTTTGACACACAGAAGTCATCCAACTCCTTATTTTTAAACTCTGTTCCATTGTCACTCCTGAAGACTTTTACTGGCAAGTCATATTGCTT
The DNA here is from genome assembly GCA_028751855.1 of Ambrosia trifida. NCBI lineage: Eukaryota > Viridiplantae > Streptophyta > Magnoliopsida > Asterales > Asteraceae > Ambrosia > Ambrosia trifida. The sequence goes on along the minus strand of CM054131.1, from coordinate 72,539,509 downwards.
TTCAACTTTGGTGACAAAGTCCTTCAATATACCTGCAGTCTCATCCTTAGAATGTAAAAAGTAAGTCCATGTAAACCTAGAAAAATCATCAACTATGACAAGACAAAATCTCTTTCTTCTTAGACTCATGATTTTAACAGGGCCAAACAAGTCCATGTGCAACAGATGTAGACACTGACTAGTTTTGGACTCATCAATGGATTTGTAAGAGCTTTTATGTTGTTTCCCTTTTAAGCAAGAAACACAATGCTCATCACATTTAAATTCTTTTGATGGTAAGCCTCTGACAAGGCTTTGTTTGGAGAGTGTGTTGATAGTATTAAGGTTGGTGTGACCCAATCTCCTATGCCACAATTCTGTCTCCTTAGTGGAGGCAGCAGAAAACAGACAGACATTTGCCATAGGATTGTCCTTTAACATATCAACAACATACACATTGCCACTTCTATGAGCAACAAGTTGTGCTTTGCTCTCAGCAATAATGGTATCAATCTTTTTCACCACTTCTGGCCCAATAATCTTACAAGTTTTCTTTGTGAAAAATGAGCCATAACCTTTGTCACTCATTTGTGAAACACTCAGAAGATTAAACTTGAGATTATCAATAAGATTGACATTTTCAAACTTGAGTTTTCCAGCCTGTACAGTCCCTGAACCCAACACCTTACCTTTAGAATCATTACCAAAGGATATATCACCCCCTCCATGAGCCAAGAAGTCCAGAAGAAGGGCTCTACATCCTGTCATGTGCCCGGAACCTCCACTATCTACATACCAAAGACTATCTAAACAAGCAGAAGCTCCCTGCACATCAGTAAATGATTGGTTTTGGTGAGTGTCCAAAGCCAAGTTGGCTTTGTATGGGTCCTCAGACCTTTCAGACTCAAGCTTTGGAAGGTGATCAGTGGTTTGGACCAATTTCTGAATTAAGGTCAACAACTGCTGCTGACCATTTGCCAGTGCTTGGATGTCAACACTTGGGGCAGCAGTTGTTTGATCACTTCCTGACAGATGATAATACCCATATGGAGTTCTGTTCACTCTTGGTTTAGAGGGTCTTTTTGGCTCCTCATAAACATGTGGCATACTGTGACATGGAGGTTGACCATAACCTCTTGGGTATTTGCTTGTGGGTGGAGCATCTGTTACTTGGACATCTCTAGAAGCAGATGTTTCAAGCCTTTTTGTAACAGATGTTTGGACAGGGGTGAAGGTCTGTTTGGGCTTTCCTTTTGAAGTACTAACCACAGGGTTTGCAAGAGTTTTAGCTTTGTATTCTTGTATTTTAACATCAAAATTTTTGAGATACAAGCACTCTTTGGTCTTGTGATTCTTTTTCCCACATATTGAGCATGTGGCTTTGGAATCACATTCACTTGTTCCTTTGTTAATGTCATATGCTTTTAGAAGAAAACTGTTTTTGGTGACATGATTCTTCTTTTCACAGAAATCACAGAACAAGTTGACAGTCTTTTATTTCTTCTTCCCCTTTTCAGCCTTCTTTTCAGCAGATGTTTAAGCATCTGCTGGAAGATTTTTCAGGGGAATGACTTTGGCCAATGGAATGACCTTTGCCTGAGGAGCTGTCTTTCCCTCAGGTGTTTTGAAATCAACAGGTTTGAAATTCTCAAGAGTATCACACTCATCAGACCAAGTAGGTTTAAATTCATACTTTTCAAGTTCAGCAAAAGATGAGGAACCTTCTGGTTTTTCAAGAACAATTTTCTTACCATTTGGTTCAGTGATTTTAATCTCTTGACCCTGCAGGTTTGTTGGTATTACCTCAACAGACTTTTGACTCTTTTTGTCAGTGTTTTCAAAAGCTGGAGCAGTGGTTTCAAAACCAAAGCCAAACTTCACATGACTTTTAGTTTGTTTGTTGAGTAACATTTCAAAACCTCTACATGATTCCACCCATTTCTCACATTCAACTTGGGTGGACTCTAGCTCACTTTTGCAACTTTGATATTTTGCTATCATAGTTTGGAGCTGGTCTTTGGTTATGGTTGCTTCATGTTTTAAGCTGCTAATTTCAGACTCTTTTGCAGTTAAACTTGTTTTCAAATCTTTTGTGAGTTTTTCAAATTTAACTTCATCATCCAAAATTTTCTTTCTAAGTTTTCATTCACCTCTTTGATGTTAGCAAATGCTATTACACATTTGTCAGAACACAACTCTTTAAGAATTTGAGGAGATACCTTAGCAGCAGCCATCAATGCACAATCACACTTGCACTCACAGTCATCAGATGCACCCCAGGGATCTGTGAGATTCACAACCTCTTCTTCAGGTTTTTCACCTGTAACAACTTCACTAACAACATCATCAGTCACAACATCAGATTCAGTTACCACCTCCTCAGATTCAACCTCATCCACCATGGCCATGAAACAAAAATTTTCTGGTTCATTTTCAGCTTTGGCAACTAGTGCAAAATTCTCATCTGCTAGCTCATCAGGTAGACTACTCCAATCAACAAAGCCTTGTGTAAAGAAGCTCTGTTGACTGGTCTCTGCAGGAGCAAAGGATGGAGCAACAGTCGTTTGCACAGGTGCTTGAACAACAGGTGTTTGCACATAGTGGATCTGAGGAACAGTGGTTTGGACATACTGGACAGGAACAGTGTTTGAGGACTGTGCAAAATGAGCAGTGTTTTCCACATTTGGTCCAGGGGCATTATAGGAATTCTGATAAGTGTTGATCTGTGGTCTTTGATTTGGATAGGTTATTATAGGCGCACCATGTTGACCCCTACATTCCCTAGCAAAATGACCAAGTCTATGAAATTTGTAACACTTTATCTTTGATTTATCCAACCCAACCTTAGATCTGCCAGTCAACCCTGGAAACCTTCTCCTAGTTTTCTTGTAAAAATTATTAGTTCTTACACTGAGAAGGGCCAATTGGTGCATAATGTCCATATCTTCCAAATTATCAGGGTCAAAGTATTTCAGGTCATCATACAAAAAGGATATATTGTCAGATGCCTGGATATCACCACCACTTGCTGTGAAAGCATAGTTTGGTGAATAAGAATCAGAGTTAAAACCTGAGTTAAAACCTGAAGTTATGTCAATGAAATGATCATAACTCTGATCCTTTGTGTTTCCAGGCACCTCATCATGACCCAAAAGTGCTGTATTCCCAAATACATAGTCATCAGACACTTTTCCAGAGTCCTGGAGCTTCTTTTTCTGGTTAAGCTCTCTCTCATAGGTCAAGAGCTTACCATGAAGCTGGGTCAGTGATAGGTCTTTAAATCCTATTGAGTTTCTCATCACAATAGCAATAGTGTCCCATTTGTCTGGTAATGATCTTAAAAACCTATGGTTCATGGTTGAATGAGGGTAAGTAAGACCAACCAATTTTAGTTCACTAATTAAGCAATTAAATCTCTCAAACTGTTGAGTTAATGACTCTCCTTTGACATGACTGAATGTTTCATATTGTTGGTTAAGTATTTCACGATTGTTTTCAATAACCTCCTCAGTCCCACCAAACTGTTCTTTCAGTGCATCCCACAACTCCTTTGCACTGTTACAGTGTAACAACCCAGCATATATATCATTGGGTAGAGCCATGGCCACAATACTGAAGGCCTTAGCATCTAGCTCAATTTTCTGAAAATCCTGCTCGGAGTAGTTTTCAAGTTTCTTTGGCTCAAACACTTTGGGATCTTCAGTACTCGGCACAGTCGGAACATGTGGTCCGAAGATAACCGACTTCCAACACCCAGTGTTTTGTTGAGCTAGAACATGGCTCATCCGACGTTGCCAGATATTGTATTCAGATCTGACAAGCATCGGTGGCTTGTTGTTCGTGCCAGTGTTATGTGGATCGTGATTGATTGAAGCCATTCTCTGATTTTTCAAAAAACAAAGTCTGTTTAAAAACGGTTGAAACGAAATTAAAGTATTACTCTGTTTTCAATCTAACAGACAAACGATATCAATAATTGTGAGCTGATTATTAAATTGATTTGTTAGATCGAATTTAATTGACCAAGCTCTGATACCAATTGTTAGGATCTGAGTTTGTTTGTTTTGATTGTTTAACTAAATATGGTAATAATGAAATGCAAATAGAATGTAAGTGCAGCGGAATAATAAACTGTTAATCAAAACAAGAGAGTAAATGTTTTCAGATCGAAAGCTTTCATTTATCTAAAAGATTACAATCGTACAATTACTCCCCCTCAGCCTGATCACACAGTGTTTGTCTGAGAGAATGTTTGTGTGTGTGATACAATCGAACAGTACAAGCACTGTTCTATTCATAGACAGACTCAAAGCACTGATGACCTAGGCTGACGTCACCTAAGACAGTGACCTCTAACAGAATAACAAACATAAACATCTGCCTATTATAAACTACTGTTACATTGAAAGCACTGATATTAAACAGCTGTTGTAGGAAAACTCTGATGGTCTTGTATCCACTGCTGGAGCCTAAGTGCTGTTGGTTCCAGCAGTGCTTTGGACTTCAGTACTTGTATCAGCAGTTGTTGAGCAGTTGTTTGGATAGAACAGTAGTTAGGGTCAGCAGTCTTTTGGGAGAAGCAAGTTGTAAAGACTGTTTATTCAAGGATCAAACTGATAGCATGTTTTGGCTTTCAAATCATCTGTTCTTCTCCAGGTCAGCAGACCCAACACGTCAAACTCTCCAAATTAGATCCGAAACATGTAAGAACACCCAATACCCAACCCAGAACATTAACCCAACTATTTCAAGCAAAAACCCCTAATTTATCATCACCCTAGCCGTCCCGAATGCACACGGTTTCCCAAAATAGTATATCTTGCATGTAAGCATCACATCAACATGTAAAACTTACCCTAAATAGCAGATACTCAGATTTCATCACATAACGGCGTTATCTGACATTACCCTACTGTTCTAGCATCATCCTAGAGCAAACCCTATCCTCAAACAATCAACCAAACACAACATATTATCATCAATCCACCATAATCGCCCAAACGGGTCAAAACGCCTAATATCAATATCACACATCTATGAACCTTCAAATCCCTAGATTATCATCATATTAGCTTATCTAGATCAGAAACATATCAATAACACAAGAACAATCATGTTTAGACGATAAAGATCCTATCTTGCATGACTACATTACATAAAACAAGTATAGATGTGTGGGTTTGTTTTGAAACCGATTTTAATAAGTTTTCAAAGACACAAACGTTTATAAATCAGGTCTGGACCATTAGGGATCAAATCAATACTATTATAAAGGTTTAGGATGAAGAACTCACCTTGAAATGGTGAGATTATGGGTTGTAAGACTTGAAAATATGATTTCTTGCTCAAAAACGAGTTACAGAGGTTGGATAAGGTGTGGGGTGGCTTTGGGGTGTATTAGGGTTTCACAAATGGTGTTTTGAAACATAAGGGTGGTATTTATAGGCGTTTTTAATCGTTCTAAGCAGTTCATGCGAGTACGGTGCAGTTCATGCGAGTAGGGCTGCTACTCGCCAGTAAGAACTAGCGAATAGCCCCCTAATCGCCCCAAGAATCACCCTACTCGCCCCAAAACTGGCGATTAGGCTATCTCACATGGCCTAATCGCCTATAGCCTATGTGTCCGGGTTTTTGGCGCGTTAAACCCTAATTTAACATATGTAAACACGTTTTCACATACTGACAAGTCACATAATGATTACAAACATATAATGCACGATAACTAACACGTTCCCACCCGATCACCAATTCCCGGGACCCGAGACTTGCGTGTGTGCGTTAAACCCGGCGATTCCACGAATCACCGATCCTTGTACACATGGTTATGGACCGACACCCAAGGGTCCTTCGGACCATTGTAGCGACTCCCGATGATTCCTGAATCATCGGTACGACTCAACCGACCCGGTCAAGTATGATATTAAGTAGTTGTTTTCAATGTTTTCGTTGAGATAGACTCGTATGTATGCAAAGTATGAAACGCATGTATGTAAAGTATGAAAAGTATTAACCTGAATATGCCGGGTGTCACATCATCCCCCAGTTGAAAGAATTTTCGTCCCGAAAATTTCCCGAAGTCAAAGAGAACGAAACGATAAAGAGAAAAATTTCCCCAAAAATTTCCCGGTCGTCACATCATCCCCCTGTTGAAAGGAATCTCGCCCCGAGATTCACTCTTCGACAGTGATGAGTGTCGACCTAACCCAAGTAACGTTTGGTCGTCACATCATCCCCCTGTTGAAAGGAATCTCGCCCCGAGATTCACTCTTCGACAGTGATGAGTGTCGACCTAACCCAAGTAACGTTTCCCAGAATGTAAGCGAAAGGATAACAGCGAACGAAGAATGATAGCAACGGTTACTCTATGCCGGGGAATCGCCCTCCCCAAAGTGAATACAAAACAGTGAATCCTCCTGATCGAAGGCCTACCAGAGACTACTGTGATCGGTATAAATGATACACCGGTACCGTCCAAGTAGCATCTCTAAAGGACCCACATCAGACTGATGAATGCAAACGATGATCAAATACCAAACTAAATGCACACAATGAATACGAATCGCCAAGCAATGTGAATGAAAATGAATACAAGTATAACGAGAATCAAGAAAAGAATACTCACCAGTAACAGTATCAGGATCCTCCTGGTTCTCCCTAGCACCGATGACATAAGCACGAGCCAGAGCAGTTCGACCGCCACCCTCGCCTTGCTTCACCTTGGGACAGTCCCGCCTGAAGTGCCCAGTGTCGCCACAGTGATAACATCCCTGATTTCCCCTGGGTGCAGCAGTGGTAGTAGTAGCAGTAGTAGGGGCGACCACCAGTTGTTGAGCCTGAAGATTCACCCTGCAGCTCTGGGCCTGATGCCCGTTCCTCTTACATCGGGTACAATAACTACAATCCCCAAGATGATGGTACCCACAATGATCACACCTAGGCAGCCTCCCAGTATACCCACTCTGCCTCTGCTTAGAAGATGCACCCGTAGTCTCAAACTTCCTCTGCTGCTGCTGCTGAGGCTGCGTCGTACCCTTACCCGCACTATCCCATTTCCTCTTGTTGCCATCAGAGGTCTTCACCACAGTACCCTTAGGAGGCAAAACACCCTCCTGAACCTTCTGTTTAGTCAACCTATGAGCCAACCGAATGGTATCCCGAAGTGTAGTAGCATCATTCGCGGTCACCAACCCGCGAACCTCAGGCACCAATCCACTAAGGTAGAACTCAATAGCCTTATATTCAGGCGTCACAGAATCCGGGCACAAAAGTGCCAACTCATGGTAGTGAGTGGTATACTCCTCTATCTCAGACCGTACCATCAGATGATTCCACAGCTCATGCTCCAAGCACTTGATCTCATCCCTGGGGCAATACTCCCTCTTCAAACGAAACACAAACTCGGTCCATGGCAACGCATGGGCCTCCAGTAAACCAATAGTCTGCACCGTCGAATTCCACCAAGTCAAGGCACGTCCCTCGAATGTCCCTGAAGCATACTTCACACGATACTCCTCTGGGCAGTTACACATGGAGAAAGCAGACTCGACCTTCTCCAACCAACGAAGTAGTCCCACAGCTCCCTCAGTCCCACTGAAGTTATGGGGCTTACAGTCCTGAAACATCTTGTAAGTACAGCGGACTGGAGGAGGTGGAGGTGGTGGAGGATGAAAAGCACCCCCTGTTACAACAAGCAACACGGGTCAGAAAACGAACATCACACGACCAAGGATAAGGAATGAGGGTAGGGGTAATTAAATTACCACCATGGCCCTGCTGCGCAGCAATAGCAGCTGCCACGTGCTCCTGGATCAGATTATTCAGCTCCGCCTGAGTCATGCTGATGTTACCACGACCCCCATTACGTCCACCGCCATTTCGGCCACCAACACGACCACCAACGCGACGACCACGACATCCTGCCATCTTTTGTCAAGATCAAAGACAAGACATCAGATTCCAGAACAGATAACAAGAAATCATAAGTAACAAGGTCAACCAGAGAACTGGATTCCATCATGATCATTAGATCAAACATAGAGTCCACCAGGATTTCCATGCATTTCAACTGATTATTTCGTGTGCACCCGAAATGATAAGTCGCTCTACATGGTCCCCGAGGCGTGCTCCTAGCTTGACTTTCAGACCACAAGGCACCCACATTCAAGAATAGATAAGAACTCCAAGGTGATACAACGCCGAAGATGTAGAACAACAAGTAAAAGTGTGAGATGTTGTGTGCGAGCAAGTGTGTCCATTGGAGCATAGAAAGGGGAGATGTCCGAATCTTGGACAAATCTCCGAAGGATGCCGAAGCCACTCCAATGTACGCCATTGCCGTGCAAGGATAGTAAAGCTCCCCGTCTTCAGCACGATGATGAAGAACAGGATAGGAAATAAGAGTAATAGTTAGATGATGTAAGCATAAATGATAATAACGAATGTAATACAAACACCCCGGCAATGCCCATATGATATGACTTATACGAATGTGACTGTCTAGTGTGTGCGAGACTCGGCTATAGACTAGACTCAACATGCAGTCCTAGTTCACTATAACCATTGGCTCTGATACCAATCTGTCACACCCTCAAATTCCACGTGTGGGGTTTTACCGTGAGGCGCGTGAGAAACCAGGATCTAAGTCAACGGTCACAATAAACGACACTATATGATACGTAAAATAAAATAAACAACCATCAAATTTTCATAAATCCATTCGCTGCGGAAGCGTAACTTTATTACAACCCAGAATGCAAAAGTACGTAAGTCTGAAAAAGATAAGAAAATGCATATGAATCCTAGACGCCGTGTGACTCCGTGCGCCTATGATAAGCTGCTACCTCAACGACCTGAGACAAACATGCTAAAAAACGTAAGCAAATAATGCCGGTGAGTTCACAGGTTTTATATTAAATGTTTAAGTAATGAAAGCCATCATGTTATCACTATGTCAGAAATGATAGCGTTAGCTAGACGCATGAGTAATACTACTACGACCGGAAACCATTACAGACAACGATATATGATTTTTTCCCGAAACGATTATGCCCTACCCCCGGTAGCGTTATGACCGAGACAATATGCACCCACCCAGCTCCCAGCCGACGGGTGGGGTCTGTCAGTCCCAATAGATCTATCCACATTTCCCCCGTTGTGCCCCGCACATTCATGGTTTCCTCGGGACTTTACGTATCGTATAGTATGTAAATGAATTAACACTAGTATAACATGATAATTTATGAAATAAGTATAAGCATGTGTCTCCCCCGAAATGTAAAACGTAAAGTGGGGCCGTGAAACTCACCTGATGCTGCTCCTCGCACTAAGACAAGTAAACCTGCTCAATAGACGGCACCAAATACCGGTGACCTATCATGTCGAGCGTATAAGGTGTTAGACTAACAACCCGTAGGTTGATTAGTCCCTAGCAGTCCAGACCATAACCGTGTACATATGAAATGATGTTTAAACATTTAACCGACCACACCAGACAAGGCCCGACATCCCATTGGTGACCCGACATCCCACGTGTTAGCCGAAAGCAAGATATCATGCAACATATGCAATTAAACACTTAATGCGCGCAAGAGTTCATCTAATCTAACATAACAGTTAATTAATGCATAACAAAGTCCGAACACGTGTTACCAAGTCATTAGACATGTCCTGGGGTTCCTAACATGATCCTACGTGTCAATCCGTGTTTCGGGATGTTAAAATATACATACAGCAGCATTACACGCGATTAGGAATCAAACTAGCATTTAGGATTGTAATCACTAGTAGAATTGGGATTTAGGATTGTAATCACTAGTAGAAGTGGCATTTAGGATTGTAATCACTAGTAGAAGTGGCATTTAGGATTGTATTTGCTAGTAGTTGAGGTGAATAGGGCTATAATCGCTTATATATAGGCGATTAGGACTTGTAAATGCATGAACTTCAGGCGATTAGGAGTCTATTCGCATGAAGCTTCATGCGAATAGGATCCTACTCGCCTCTGCACATCTGTAGTGCATTTTCGCGCGTCAAACTCTCCAAATTAGATCCGAAACATGTAAGAACACCCAATACCCAACCCAAAACATTAGCCCAACTATTTCAAGCAAAAACCCCTAATTTATCATCACCCTAGCCGTCCCGAATGCACGCGGTTTCCCAAAATAGCATATCTTGCATGTAAGCATCACATCAACATGTAAACCTTACCCTAAATAGCAGATACTCAGATTTCATCACATAACGGCGTTATCCGACATTACCCTACTGTTCTAGCATAATCCTAGAGCAAACCCTATCCTCAAACAATCAACCAAACACAACATATTATCATCAATCCACCATAATCGCCCAAATGGGTCAAAACGCCTAATATCAATATCACACATCTATGAACCTTCAAATCCCTAGATTATCATCATATTAGCTTATCTAGATCAGAAACATATCAATAACACAAGAACAATCATGTTTAGACGATAAAGATCCTATCTTGCATGACTACATTACATAAAACAAGTATAGATGTGTGGGTTTGTTTTGAAACCGATTTTAATAAGTTTTCAAAGACACAAACGTTTATAAATCAGGTCTGGACCTTTAGGGATCAAAACAATACTATTATAAAGGTTTAGGATGAAGAACTCACCTTGAAATGGTGAGATCAGGCGAATAGGGCTCCTAATCGCCTATAGTATAGGCGATTAGGGCCTCCTCGCCCCATGAGGATCCCTACTCGCCTTCCCTATAGGCGATTACAGATGCTAATCGCCTATAGGGTCTGGTCCAGTGTATTTGGCGCGTTAAACTCCGTTTTAACATATGTTAACATGTTTTCACATACCAACAAGTCACATAATGATTGTAAACACATAATACTTGCAAACAAACACATTCACACTCGTTCACCAATTCCCGGGACTCGAGACTTGTATGTTCCCTATGCTCTGACGATTCTACGAATCGTCACCCTTTGTACACTTGGTTAAGGACTGACATCTAATGAGCCTCTAGACTAACATCTAATGATCCTCTATACTAAACTAACAGTTCCCAAATCGTAACACGACTCAACTAACCCAGTTAAGTATAATCTACGCGTGACTCGCTAAGGTAGACTTTCATCTAGACAGCGTTGTTAACCAGAATTTGCCGGGTGTCACAATTTATGTCATCCGAGTCCCAAATCGCTTTTAGTGTTCTCTAAGACGGATTTGTTAATAACACATGACAACCCTTAAATTCTCCTCTATTAGATATGTAGTGTAAGTATCTAATTATCATAGAAACAAAAAATGCTCCATAATAAAAATATCCTCTTTTCTTCGAGCCTTACATTGGTACCAGTTCTTTTTTGTTTTCATTAAAGCCCTTTGAAAGACTATAGTCTCTTCTCTTTACTTCAAATGCTTTTTGTGTTTTTGCAAAAAAAGATGAATTATTTGGAAATAAGGTTTGTTTTAAAAAGAATTGATTTGGATTAATTTTTTTACATGTTATCACGGTTCTCACAATATTTAGCGTTCTGAAGATAACCCTCCCAAATGGGTACAACTTATATATATATATATATATATATATATATATATATATATAATGTAAGTTCTTTATTTAGGATTTATACATGTTTTTAATATATTATAGTATTGTTATTGCAGTTGCAGAAACCATGCTACTTTACGCTCTGTTCCAGAGTTAACAGAGCGTTAATTTATAGGTCTCTAGTTTATGTTTTGGCTCTCGCACCAATTTCTATTTTATTTTTAATTCACCAAAATTTTGGGCCAAAATTATTTATGTCACCCAAGGCCCAAATTGCTTTTAGTGTTCTCGAAGACAGATCTGTTAATAACACATGACAACTCTTAAACTCTCCTCTATTAGATATGTAGTGTAATTATTTGATAATCATAGAAACAAAAAGCTCCATGATAATGATATCTTATCTCTTTTCTTCGAGCCTTACATTGGTACCACTTCTTTTTTGTTTTTCTAAAGCCCTTTGAAATACTATAGTTTCTTCTCTTTCCTTCAAAGACTTTTTTTGCTTTTGAAAAAAAAAGAGATGAATTATTTGGAATAAAATTCATTTATTAATGTTGTATTTTGTATATAATAAGGTTTTTTTTTAAAAAAAGAACTGACTTGGATTAATTTTTTTACTTTTTATCATGGTTCTCACAATATTTAGCGTTCTAAAGATAACCCTCCCCAATGGGAACAGTTTGTGTGTATATATATATATGTATATATATATAGTAAGTTCTGTATTTAGGATATATATGTTTTTAATATATTATAATCTTGTTAGTGTAGTTGCAGAAACCATGCTATTTACGCTCTGTTCCAGAGTTAACAGAGCGTTAATGTAGAGTTCTCTAGTTCAAGTTTTGGCTCTCGCACCAAATTCTATTTTATTTTTAATTCACCAAAAATTTTGGCCAAAATAATTTATGTCATCTGAGGCCCAAATCGCTTTAAGTGTTCTCGAACACGGATCTGTTAATAACACATGACAACCCTTAAATTCTCCACTATTAGATATGTAGTGTAATTATTTGATTATCATAGAAACAAAAAATGCTCCATGATAATGATATCCTCTTTTCTTCGAGCCTTACATTTGTACCACTTCTTTTTTGAAAGACCATAGTTTCTTCTCTTTCCTTCAAAGACTTTTTGTGTTTTTGCAAAAAAAAGATGAATTATTTGGAAATAAAATTCATTTATTAATGTTGTATTTTGATTATAATAAGGTTTGTCTTAATAAGAATTGATTTTGATTACTTTTTTTACTTGTTATCACGGTTCTCACAATATTTTGCGTTCTGAAGATAATCCTCCCCAATGGGAACAACTTATATATATATATATATATACATATATATATATATAAAGTAAGTTCTTTATTTAGGATGTATATATGTTTTTAATATATTATTGTCTTGTTAATGCAATTGAAGAAACCATGCTACTTTACGCTCTGTTCCAGAGTTAACAGAGCATTAATTTAGAGGTCTCTAGTTCAAGTTTTGGCTCTCGCACCAAATTCTATTTTATTTTTAATTCACCAAAATTTTGGGCCAAAATTATTTATGTCACCCAAGGCCCAAATTGCTTTTAGTGTTCTCGAAGACGGATCTATTAATAACACATGACAACCCTTAAATTCTCATCTATTAGATATGTAGTGTAATTATTTGATTATCATAGAAACAAAAAGGCTCCATGATAATGATATCCTCTTTTCTTCGAGCCTTACATTGGTAGCACTTCTTTTTTGTTTTTTTTAAGCCCTTTGAAAAGACTATAGTTTCTTCTCATTTCCTCAAAGACTTTTAGTAGTTTTGCAAAAAAAGATGAATTATTTGTAAATAAAATTCATTTATTAATGTTGTATTTTGATTATAATAAGGTTTGTTTTAAAAAGAATTGATTTTGATTAATTTTTTTTACTTGTTATCACAGTTCTCACAATATTTAGCGTTCTAAAGATAACCCTCCCCAATGGGAACAGCTTGTGTACATATATATATATATATATATATATATATATATATATATATATAGTAAGCTCTGTTTTTGGGATGTATATATGTTTTTAATTTATTATAGTCTTGTTAGTGTAGTTGCAGAAACCATGCTATTTACGCTCTGTTCCCTAGTTAACGGAGCGTTAATGTAGAGGTCTCTAGTTCAAGTTTTGGCTCTCGCACCAAATTCTATTTTATTTTTAGATCACCAAAAATTTTGGCCAAAATTATTTATGTCATCCGAGGCCCGAATCGCTTTAAGTGTTCTCGAAGACGGATCTGTTAATAACACATGACAACCCTTAAATTCTCTACTATTAGATATGTAGTGTAATTATTTGATTATCAAAGAAACAAAAAATGCTCCATGATAATGATATCCTCTTTTCTTCGAGCCTTACATTGGTACCACTTCTTTTTTGAAAGATCATAGTTTCTTCTCTTTCCTACAAAGACTTTTTGTGTTTTTGCAAAAAAAAGATGAATTATTTGGAAATAAAATTCATTTATTAATGTTGTATTTTGATTATAATAAGGTTTGTCTTAAAAAGAATTGATTTTGATTACTTTTTTTACTTGTTATCATGGTTCTCACAATATTTTGCGTTCTGAAGATAATCCTCCCCAATTGGAACAACTTATATATATATATATATATATATATATATATATATATATATATATATATATTTATATATATAAAGTAAGTCCTTTATTTAGGATGTATATATGTTTTTAATATATTATATTCTTGTTAATGCAATTGCAGAAACCATGCTACTTTACGCTCTGTTCCAGAGTTAACAGAGCATTAATTTAGAGGTCTCTAGTTCAAGTTTTGCCTCTCGCACCAAATTCTATTTTATTTTTAATTCACCACAATTTTGGGCAAAAATTATTTATGTCACCCAAGGCCCAAATAGCTTTTAGTGTTCTCGAAGACAGATCTGTTAATAACACATGACAACCCTTAAACTCTCCTCAATTAAATATGTAGTGTAATTATTTGATAATCATAGAATCAAAAAAGGCTCCATGATAATGATATCTTATCTCTTTTCTTCGAGCCTTACATTGGTACCACTTCTTTTTTGTTTTTTTAAAGCCCTTTGAAAGACTATAGTTTCTTCTCTTTCCTTCAAAGACTTTTTGTGTTTTTGCAAAAAAAAAATATGAATTATTTGGAAATATAATTCATTTATTAATGTCGCATTTTGATTATAATAATGTTTGTTTTAAAAAGAATTGATTTTGATTAATTTTTTTTTTACTTGTTATCACGGTTCTCACAATATTTAGCGTTCTAAAGATAACCCTCCCCAATGGGAACAGCTTGTGTATATATACATATATATATATAGTAAGTTTTGTATTTAGGAAGTATATATGTTTTAAATTTATTATAGTCTTGTTAGTGTAGTTGGAGAAACCATGCTATCTACGCTCTGTTCCAGAGTTAACAGAGCATTAATGTAGAGGTCTCTAGTTCATGTTTTGGCTCTCACACCAAATTCTATTTTATTTTTAATTCAAACAAAATATGAACCAAGGATCTCTCCTGGCCACGACTGATGTGGGATTTTCCTAGGGTGTCACATTCACCCCCTGTTAGAGTCTCATCGTCCCTGATGAGGTGTGTTCCTGGGGTGTCACATTCACCCCCTGTTAGAGTCTCATCGTCCCTAATGAGGTGTGCACCCACCATCCCGAACGGCACAGGAGTGGCTCTGATACCATCTGTCACACCCTCAAATTTCCACTTGCAGGGTTTTACCGCGAGGCGCATGACAAACCAGGATCCAAGTCAACGATCACAATAAACAACTCTATATGAAAAACGTAAATAGACATAACCATTAATTTAATAAGCGGAAGCGGTTCAGTAGCATTTAATCAACTATGCTATCATCTCAAAAGTTGTTCAAAATACTTTTATTACAAAACGTGCAACTATGCCTAGACGCCAATGCAGACCCGTGCGCCTAGTTCCGTTCATTGCTACCTTAGCGACCTGAGAAAAACATGCCAAAAAGATGTCAACATGAAATGCTGGTGAGTTCACAGGTTTGTTCAAAATGTTACAAAAACGTTACCATGTCCATACTATATCAATGTTACCAAGTACGCTAGCTAGGCGTATGTTTTATTACTACTACGATTGGAAACCATTACTAGACACGTGTTAGGATCTGAGTTTGTTTGTTTTGATTGTTTAACTAAATATGATAATAGTGAAACGAACATAGAATGAAAGTGCAGCGGAATAATAAACTGTTAATCAAAACAAGAGAGTAAATGTTTTCAGATCGAATGCTTTCATTTATCTAAAAGATTACAATTGTACAATTACTCCCCCTCAGCCTGATCACACAGTGTTTGTCTGAGAGAATGTTTGTGTGTGTGTTGCAATAGAACAGTACAAGCACTGTTCTATTTATAGACAGACTTAAACCACTGATGACCTAAGCTGACGTCACCTAAGACAGTGACCTCTAACAGAATAACAAACATAAACATCTGCCTATTACAAACTACTGTTACATTGAAAGCACTGATAGTAAACAGCTGTTGTAGGAAAACTCTAATGGTCTTGTATCCTCTGCTGGAGCCTAAGTGCTGTTGGCTCCAGCAGTGCCTTAGTCTTCAGTACTTTAATCAGCAGTTGTTCTTCATCAGACCTTTGGTCAGCAGTTGTTCTTCATCAGTTGTTTATTCATCAGTCCTTTGTATCAGCAGTTGTCAAACAGTTGTTTGGATAGAACAGTTGTTAGAGTCAGCAGTCTTTTGGGAGAAGTAAGTTGTAAAGACTGTTTATTGAAGGGATCAACTGTTAGCATATTTTGGCTCTCCAATCATCTGTTCTTCTCCAGGTCAGCAGACCCAACAATCTCCCCTAGAACAGATGATGTCAAAACTCAGCTTTATTTATTGATCTTTATTCCTCATCAGACTTTCCCTGATTTGACCTTTGGATTGTAGTTCAAAGTTCAGAGCAAACAAGTCTTCTTCATCTCTTTCAAGTTCTAGATTCAACAATGTTTGGTGATCTTCTGCACATAGGCTGTAAGCATCATCCATGCTAATCTTCTGAACCCTTCCATCTGACCTGAGCAATGTCAATTCATGGTTGTCTTTGTTGACTTTCCATTTTAGAATTTTTGAGTCAGTGGATTTGCTGAGCTGAATTTTTATCTGGATGAGTTGGGTGATGGAGGTCTTCCAATGAGTTCTCTAAGCTTCTCTGTTGTAGGATCAGAGATGAAATGTACTTGATTGAAGAGCCCTTCCTTGATGAAGGTATCAGCAAACTTCCTCTGATCTTCTTCTGACATTTCCTTTTGTTTCTTGAACTGTCTTCTTGCAGCAGTTGATAGATCAGAGGTGTCAAGTAGGCTGTCCAAGGTAAAGGTCTGTTGGGGTCTCTTCATCATTGGCTCATCAGTGTAAACAGGTTTTCTTGGTAGGCTGGGATCCTTCTTTCTGTTTTCTTCCAGACTTTTGTATGTCTCAACCAGCGTTAGCTCAGACCATCTAGAGACTGACCTCATTTCCCCATAGTTGGCAGCTACAATCTCTTGCCTCATCCTTTTAAACTTCAAAGCTCTGACTGGGTCTCTGCCTTTGCCAAAATTAGGAGTAGAGACTTTAGCCTTGGGGTCTTTGGCCATTTCTTCAATTCTGAGAAGTTCTTCTCTCAAAGCATGTGTGGTCCAACCATTGAACTGCTTCTTGGTTGCTTTGTAAGGCTTGGTTGCCATAATCTGTTCCAGAAGAGAATCCCTTACCTCCTTTTCCAAGTCACCACTGAGAGGCATGGAGGACATGGAGTTGCTCAGGGTCTTAGCAAAGTCTTCAATCCTTCTGAGTTTGCTAAGCTCTGCTGAATGGATGCCCTGAGCAGTCCTGTCATCCTTCCCATTGTATTTCTCCCTAATGATAGCATCCACCTGTTCACCCTTGTATTTCAGATAAGTATTAATGTTGAGGGGAACAGGGATGTTTGGGAGAGATGGGAAGGATCTGTCTGATGGCTGTTCAGTATTGTAGAAGGATAGTAATTCCCCCTTGAGTAGACCAAGTTCAAGGGGATACTGAACAACCAATGGTTTAATGGTTGGTGGTGGTCTATGGGATCTGAATTTGGATGTGTGTGGTGAGAATGATGTGATTGGAATAGCTGTGATAGGAGGAGTGGATTGTGCAGTTGAGGTGGTGTTTGGTGATGTGTGTATGTTTTCATCATGTACAACAAAGGTTGATTTTCTCTTCCTTGTGTACATGATTTTAGGGGATGGTGATTTGGTAGCAGTGGTTGGATTAACATCTGTTGGCCTTTTAGTAGGTCCAGCAGATGTTTGGGATTTGGCTGGTGATGTAGGTTTGGTGGTTGTATGTTCAGGTGTGTTTGTTGGTTGGGGAAGCAGTGTTTTGGGTGGTTTCAGGGTTTTGGGTGGCAGTGGTTTCAGTAGCAGTGGTTTTGTCAACAGAGGTGTTTAACTTTGATGGTGGTTTTCTGACATGCTTAGCAGGCCTTTTCATCCTTTTAGAGGATCCCACATCTTCAGTTTCCTGCTGTTGTTTCTTCTTGAGTTCTATTATTGACTCTGCTTTAACTTCCAAGGTGTCAGCTCTTTTCTATTTTTCTTGAGCAGCCTTTTCAGCTTCTATGTTTGCAGAGTCATTAACTGCTTTGTTCTTGTCAGTGGTTTGTTGTGGTGCTGTTGGTGTTGCTTGTTGTTGTTGTTGTTGTTGTTGTTGTGGAGCTGTTTTAGTAGACTCTGGTTTGTTGGCAGACTTGGCTTGGCCTTTTTGAGAAGGAGGACAACCAAAGGGATCTAGCTTTGGTAGCCTATCTCTGCCACTCTCCCCCTTTTTGGCATCATCAGCCGTGAAAGCATCATCATTTTCATCCCTGAGAATGGTGGTAGAGGTAGAGCCAGTAGTCTTCAGCAGGTGGTCCTTGATGGCTTTAATATCAGCATGGGTATCTTTGTACCTTGCATCCACCATGTTTCTGATTTCAGCCATATAAGTCTCATGTGTCTGATCAGCCAGTTTTCTGTGAGCTATGATGATGCGGGAAACTGATTTCCATAGCTCACTGGCTATATCAGCTGTTGATGGTTGACTCTTGGAAAGGTCTGCAATGGAGGCCAGTATAAGCTTGACATCAGATTTGATGTCTGCTACAGAGGTTTCAATTGTACAAACTCTGTCCGTCAATTCTTGGTATTTTGACCCATCTCCTAAGTTAATAGGATCATCTGAGTCCCTACCAGTGGTAGTTCTACCTGATTCAGTCCTAATAGGTGAATCAGATGCCCCTTTTTCTTGGTACTGGGGACTTCCAACTGTTTTTGGAGACACTATAGTGGCTTCAACAGTTGTTGCCTTCAAGGGAGTCTTAGCAATGTAATCACTGTCCTGATGTGAGACAGTGGTCTCTACATCAGTAGTGGCTGCTCCACTTGAAAACTCACCTAGAGTTGCATTGAACTCAGGTGGTGTAACCTCCTCTTCTGTTTGTTGGATAGCAGATTGAATATTCTCAGGACCAGTCACTTGTGGGAGTATGCTCTCAGTGATAGGTGGAAGAGAGGAATTGGGATCTTCCTGAGATTTATTGCCTCAAACAGAGGTTGCATGGTTTGTGGGACATGATGTGATGGTGAGGGTGGAGGAGTAATAAGAGAATTAGCCCTGGGAGAGGGGCTTGTGAACATTTGGCCAAGTGACTCAAATGTATCATGATGTGTGTCCCCTTGGCTAACAACATGATCCTTTTGGGAGGATTCATGAGGAGTTTGGTCAGGTGGAGGTATGTCCAACTGTTGTGAGGAAGTAACAACAGTGGTTTCAGGTTGCTTTGGTGGTGCAACAGAGGTTTCTTCTGGTACCTCATCATCCAGAAGCCTCATTTGTGGTTGAGTGGTGGTTTTTGTGGATGGATGTTTCTTTTTGGAAGTGGCTGGTGTGGGTTTCACAGCACTGGATGCAGTACCATGATCACCAGGAGTAGTGGGCTCAACAACAGAGGTTTTGACAACAGTTGTTGTCTTTGTCCTCTTTGTTTGTGTTTTAGAAACTTTTAACACTTTAGACACTTTTTCTTGGGTGCTTCCACCCAGCATTCTAGTGAAAGTTTCATCAGTTAAGCTTTTCATTTGCATTGCCTCACCCTTTTTGAAAACTTTTTCTGGTAAGGCTTTTTGTAAGATTACACTAAGAATTCTTGGGTAGATAAGAAAAGCATTGTTAGACCCAGACTTGATTGCTTTCACATTTGATACTAAGTCCATGAACAATCCCTGGGAAAGATTGAAGTCAGAGTTTGACAACATGGCATAACCCAGATATTGCATCCTTAGTGGGATTTCTTTGAAGGATGTGGACTTAGCAGAGACACATAGAAGAAGGGTATGGAAGAAAAATTTCAT
Source organism: Ambrosia trifida (assembly GCA_028751855.1). Taxonomy (NCBI): domain Eukaryota; kingdom Viridiplantae; phylum Streptophyta; class Magnoliopsida; order Asterales; family Asteraceae; genus Ambrosia; species Ambrosia trifida. The sequence goes on along the minus strand of CM054131.1, from coordinate 72,519,561 downwards.
GACTGGAGGGAAAAACTTTTTGAAAAGAGTTGATCCAGTCATCTGACCATCATACCCTCTTTCTTGGAACTCAGTGTGAAGCTCTGTTTTAGTAAAGGAGTCCTTACCTGCCAGGTCATTCAGTGAGAAGGTTGTGGATATGGTTTCAGGGGTAATTACGATACTAGTTTCTCCAAATTTGGAAATAATGGAAGTAGGCTTTTTGTCTTGGAGTAAAAACTCAGCATTCAACCAAAACTCTTGGAGAGTATCGAGATAAATGGGGGCGTCAGCGGTTAAGATGGGTAAGTATTTGGAGTTTAGAAGAATGTCGATGGTGGAATGGAATGAAACGTTGTCATCTGTTTTAACCAGATAGGGGAGACAATTGTGGGTGGCTTTAGCTTGAAGATCTATTGTAATGGATTTCGAAGGTGAAGATGATTGAAATTTGATGGAGGGTTTGAGAATGAAGAAGGCGGTTTTCAGTATTTTGAATATAATGAGATAGTGTAACGTCTGTTGTGGTAAAACAGGGTTTTTATAGGCTCAAAGAAACCGCTGATGTGGCCAAACCTCTGCTTATATGAGCAGACGTGGCAAACATCTGATGGGTGAAACATCTGGTGGAGAACAGCTGTTTTTGGCAAACAACTGATACAAACAGCTGATGGAACCAACTGTGTGTGTTTTTTTTTGTATAGATATAGTATAAATATATAAGGAAACAGTTGTTTTATCTGAACAGATGTTCTGAAACAGATTTTTCAACTAACAGTTGTTTTATCTGATCAGATGTTTTGAAACAGATTTTTCAACCAACAGTGGATATGAATGAAACAGTGGTTGTTTTATCTGATCAGATGTTATAAACAGATTTTTCAACCAAACAGTTAGTTTTTTTAAAAAAAAACATTTTGATTTTCTGAAACATTTTATTATGATTTATTAAAAAAATTTATTTGTTTAATCCATGTTTAACATACCAATTCTGGAAATCAGATTTGTAAAGGTAGATGTGTCTAAAGCTTTTGTTAACACATCTGCCAACTGATCTTCTGTTGGAACATGGTGCAGAGAAATCAAACCTTTTTCATAGCTGTCTCTAACAAAATGATGTCTTATGTCAATGTGTTTGGTAGTGGAATGAGAGACTGGATTCTTGATGATATTTTCAGCAGCTTGACTGTCCAACATGAGTGGAGTCTGAAGTGCAGTTATCCCAAAATCCAGTAGTTGATTTTGAAGCCACATGAGTTGGGCTGTACAGCTTGCAGCAGCAATGTATTCAGCTTCAGCTGTTGAGGTTGAAACAGCTGCCTGCTTTTTGCTTTGCCAGGAGACTAAGGCATTCCCTAGAAATTGGCACCCTCCTGATGTGGATTTTCTTGTGGTGTGACAGCCAGCAAAGTCACTATCTGAATAACCTGAAAGCTCAATGTTTCCATTAGCAGGATACCAGATACCAAGTGTGGGAGCACCTTTGAGGTATCTGAATATCCTTTTCACAGCAATAAGGTTTGACTTTCTGGGTGAAGCCTGGGATCTTGCATTGACACAGGTAGCAAACATAATGTCTGGCCTAGATGCAGTTAAGTACAGTAAAGACCCAATCATGCATCTATAATGTGTTTGATCAACCAGTTCATCCTTTTCATCAATAGTGAGCAGCTTGACTGTACTCATGGGAGTGCTACATGGCTTACAATCATTCATCTCAAATCTGGTTAATAAATTCTTTACATATTTGTTTTGGTGAATGAATGTGCCATTTTGCAGTTGTTTCACTTGAAGACCAAGGAAACACTGAAGCTCCCCCATGGCACTCATCTCAAACTCTGCTGTCATGAGTTTTCTGAACTCTTCACACATTTGGTTACATGTGGATCCAAAAATGATGTCATCCACATATATTTGAACAATCATTAAGTGTTTCCCTTTCCATTTAAGAAATAAAGTTTTGTCTATTTTACCTCTTGTGAAGCCAATGGATAAGAGAAATGTGGAAAGAGTTTCATACCAGGCCCTAGGTGCTTGTTTGAGTCCATACAAAGCTTTGTTGAGCTTGTAGACATAGTCAGGATGGAATGTGTCTTCAAAACCAGGTGGCTGACATACATAGACCTCCTCCTGAATTTTGCCATAAAGGAAAGCACATTTGATGTCCATCTGATACACCTTTATGTTGTGGTTGACAGCAAAGGCTAAAAAGAGTCTGATGGCTTCTAGTCTTGCTACAGGAGCAAAAGTCTCATCATAATCTATTCCTTCTTCTTGTCTGAAGCCTTGAACCACAAGCCTGGCTTTATTCTTGACAACAATACCCCTTTCATCAGTTTTGTTTTTGAAGACCCATTTTGTTCCTATAGGACAAACATCCTTAGGAAGTGGTACAAGCTCCCATACTTGTTGTCTTTTAAATTGAAGGAGTTCTTCTTACATGGCTTCTACCCAACTGTTGTCTTTCAGTGCCTCTTGGTACTTGACAGGTTGTGTGAGGGATAAGAAACCTGCAAAAAGACAAATATTTGAGGATTGGCTTCTTGTGAGCACACCCTCTCTGATGTTGCCAATGATCTGGTCTGGTGGATGAGCTCTTAAGTAAATAAGATCTCCTTGATATGGAACAATGGCATTTTGAGGTGATGGACAGAGGTTTGGTGACTCTGTTGGTGTAACATCTGTTGGTACTTCTGTAGTGCCATCAGATCTTTGGAATGGTAATAGAGGAATGGGTCCAAGTGGGGTGAAACTTGACTGACTTTTGTCAACAGATGATTGACTTTTGTCAACAGATAATAGGTCAGTGGTTGTGAGGGGTGAAGCAGTGGTTTGAGGATAAGACTGGCCAACAGTGGTTGACACAGCTGTGGCAGAGTTTTGACAATTGTTTTGAACAGCTGCTTCCTCTGAGGCAGAATAGATTTTGTAGTGACTGGGGATCACAACATCTGTTTTGTAATCTTGTTGTGGAGACTGTGGAATACCTGCATTGTTAGTTTTAACAGTGATATCTTCAAATTTGAATTTATCTAAATCAAATAGTTCAGAAGGGTTTGCAGGGATTTTAAGAGATGAAAGTTCATTGAACTTTACATTCAGAGTTTCTTCTATTGTCTTGGTCCTTGTGTTAAACACTTTATAGGCCTTGGCAGTAGAAGAATATCCCAGAAAATAACCACAGTCTACTTTGGCTGCAAATTTTGAAATGGAATCTTTGAGGTTTAAAATGAAACATGGGCAGCCAAAGATTTTGAATAATGAAATTAATGGTTTGATTTTGAACAAAATTTCATAAGTAGTTTTTTGATGTCTGGGGTTGATCAAAACTCTGTTTTGAACATAGCAAGCAGTGTTTACAGCTTCTGCCCAAAAGGACAGTGGCAAACCAGAATCTGCTAGCATGGTTCTTGCAGCTTCTATAAGAGTTCTATTTTTCCTTTCAACCACCCCATTTTGTTCTGGTGTTCTTGGGATGCTGTACTGCCTCACAATCCCTTTTGACACACAGAAGTCATCCAACTCCTTATTCTTAAACTCTGTTCCATTGTCACTCCTGAAGACTTTTACTGGCAAGTCATATTGTTTTTCAACTTTGGTGACAAAGTCCTTCAATATACCTGCAGTCTCATCCTTAGAATGTAAAAAGTAAGTCCATGTAAACCTAGAAAAATCATCAACCATGACAAGACAAAATCTCTTTCTTCTTAGACTCATGATTTGAACAGGGCCAAACAAGTCCATGTGCAACAATTGTAGACACTGACTGGTTTTGGACTCATCAATGGATTTGTAAGAGCTTTTATGTTGTTTCCCTTTTAAACAAGAAACACAATGCTCATCACATTTAAATTCTTTTGATGGTAAACCTTTGACAAGGCTTTGTTTGGAGAGTGTGTTGATAGTGTTAAGGTTGGTGTGACCCAATCTCCTATGCCACAATTCTGTCTCCTTAGTGGAGGCAGCAGAAAACAAACAGACATTTGCCATAGGATTGTCCTTTAACATATCAACAACATACACATTGCCACTTCTATGAGCAACAAGTTGTGCTTTGCTCTCTGCAATGATGGTATCAATCTTTTTCACCACTTCTGGCCCAATAATCTTACAAGTTTTCTTTGTGAAAAATGAGCCATAACCTTTGTCACTCATTTGTGACACACTCGGAAGATTAAACTTGAGATTATCAATAAGATTGACGTTTTCAAACTTGAGTTTACCAGCTTGTACAGTCCCTGAACCCAACACCTTACCTTTTGAATCATTACCAAAGGATATATCACCCCCTCCATGAGCCAAGAAGTCCAGAAGAAGGGCTCTACATCCTGTCATGTGCCTAGAGCCTCCACTATCTACATACCAAAGACTATCTAAACAAGCAGAAGCTCCCTGCACATCAGTAATGGATTAGTTTTGGTGAGTGTCCAAAGCCAAGTTGGCTTTGGATGGGTCCTCAGACCTTTCAGACTCAAGCTTTGGAAGGTGATCAGTGGTTTGGACTAATTTCTGAATTAAGTTCAACAACTGCTGCTGACCATTTGCCAGTGCTTGAATGTCAACACTTGGGGCAGCAGTTGTTTGATCACTTCCTGACAGATGATAATACCCATATGGATTTCTGTTCACTCTTGGTTTAGAGGGTCGTTTTGGCTCCTCATAAACATGTGGCAGACTGTGACATGGTGGTTGACCATAACCTCTTGGGTATTTGCTTGTGGGTGGAGCATCTGTTACTTGGACATCTCTAGAAGCAGATGTTTCAAGCCTTTTAGTAACAGGTGTTTGGACAGGGGTGAAAGTCTGTTTGGGCTTTCCTTTTGAAGTACTAACCACAGGGTTTGCAAGAGTTTTAGCTTTGTATTCTTGTATTTTTACATCAAAATTTTTGAGATACAAGCACTCTTTGGTCTTGTGATTCTTTTTCCCACATATTGAGCATGTGGCTTTGGAATCACATTCACTTGTTCCTTTGTTAATGTCATATGCTTTTAGAAGAAAACAGTTTTTAGTGACATGATTCTTCTTTTCACAGAAATCACAGAACAAGTTGACAGTCTTTTCTTTCTTCTTCCCCTTTTCAGCCTTCTTTTCAGCAGATGTTTGAGCATCTGCTGGAAGATTTTTCAGGGGAATGACTTTTGCCAGGGGAATGACTTTTGCCTGAGGAGCTGTCTTCCCATCAGGTGTTTTAAAATCAACAGGTTTAAAATTCTCAAGAGTATCACACTCATCAGACCAAGTAGGTTTAAATTCATACTTTTCAAGTTTAGTAAAAGATGAGGAACCTTCTGGTTTTTCAAGAACAATTTTCTTACCATTTGGTTCAGTGATTTTAATCTCTTGACCCTGCAGGTTTGTTGGTACTACCTCAACAGACTTTTGACTCTTTTTGTCAGTGTTTTCAAAAGCTGGAGCAGTGGTTTCAATACCAAAAACAAACTTCACATGACTTTTGGTTTGTTTGTTGAGTAGCATCTCAAAACCTCTACATGATTCCACCCATTTCTCACATTCAACTTGGGTGGACTCAAGCTCACTTTTACAACTTTGATATTTTGCTATCATAGTTTGGAGCTGGTCTTTGGTTATGGTTGCTTCATGTTTTAAGCTGCTTATTTCAGACTCTTTTACAGATAAACTTGTTTTTAAATCTTTTGAAAGTTTTTCAAATTTAACTTCATCATCCAAAATTTTCTTTCTAAGGTTTTCATTCACCTCTTTGATGTTAGCAAATTCAATTACACATTTGTCAGAACACAACTCTTTAAGAATTTGAGGAGATACCTTAGCAGCAGCCATCAATGCACAATCACACTTGCACTCACAGTCATCAGATGCACCCCAGGGATCTGAGAGATTCACAACCTCTTCTTCAGGTTTTTCACCTGTAACAACTTCACTAACAACATCATTAGTCACAACATCAGATTCAGTCACCACCTCCTCAGATTCAACCTCATCAACCATAGTGATGAAACAAAAGTTTTCTGGTTCATTTTCAGCTTTGGATAGAACAGTTGTTAGAGTCAGCAGTCTTTTGGGAGAAGTAAGTTGTAAAGACTGTATATTGAAGGGATCAACTGTTAGCATATTTTGGCTTTCCAATCATCTGTTCTTCTCCAGGTCAGCAGACCCAACAACACGTTTAGCAATGTTCAGCATGTATAAGCAGCCCGTATGTTCAGCACGATAATGTTCCTGTTCGAGACAATATGCACCCGCCCGGCCCTCCAAGCCGACGAGTGGGGCAGGTCACGCCCAATAGATCTATCCACATTTCCCCCGTTGTGCATCCCCGCACATTCATGGTTTCCCCCGGGACTTTCCAAAAGATCGTATAGCAATATAAAGTTAAAACCATAGTATGACATGTGTTACCAAACCCGTTTAGCGCATGTTTTCTCCCCCAAAAGTTAAAGCTGTAAAAGTGGGGCCGTGAACTCACCTTAGATAGCGTTCTTCAATTATAAGTAAAGATGTTTAGCCTTTGATAATCCCTCTACCGGAGATCTATCAAAATGTTCACATAAGTGTTCCGACTAATAACCATAAGGTTATCTAGTCCCCGATTGTCCAGATCGTAACCAAGTATGTTTTAAAACGTGTTTAAGTGTTTAACCGACACACTAGACTGACCCGAAATCCCGTTGGTGACCCATTACCCTAACTAATCAAGTACACATAGATTACACACAAGGTTTAAGCATAAAACACTTAGTTTGTATCAAAAATCTCATTTCTGCATCAGAACGGTCGAACCAGTCAGTTTTAAGTCTCCTTCGCACCTTTTCAGTCTCCTTCGCCCGTTTTACACTTCGTTCGACCGTTTGATGCCTCCTTCGCCTGTTTAACCACATTCGCCCAACAAAACCCAGGTTCGACCCTGGTTTTCCTCCTTCGCACCTTCGATCGGTCGAAGGAGGCCAGGTTCGCCCCTGTTGTACAATTTTTCCTAAAAACGCTTCAAACACATTCAAAACGACTCGAAACATCATCAAACACAGCAGTCAAGCATGGATAACTTATCCCTACAAAACCCCACCGATTTCCCCCGATAATACATCCATTTCAGCCCTTTCCCAAAATGGTAAAGATTATGGAAACATCACATTCATGCATGAATAATTTACCCAATTTGGAAACTTTTGAAATCGATTCATGCTTAGCTTAAAATACTCAGTTTGTCGATTATCCGATCTTTCTTATCCATTCTATTGATCATAAATATCACACATCAAGTTTTGATCCAATAAAACCCCTAAATATCATCATATCCAATCCTAACCCTAGACAACAATATTCCAACATTAATAACAATTCTATATCATGTTTCTATCATAGATATAACAGCAAATCATTGAACAACACATAACACGACATAATACACAATTTACATGTGTTATTCATCATGAAAACCTATGTTAAATGATCATGTTTTGATTTAGAAAGATGTTTAAAAGGTTTTTAATCATAAAAACACCCTTAGAACAGATCCGGACAATTAGGGTTAGATGAAAACGAATTAAAATGCTTTTAAAAAGGTTCAGGATTATGAACACACCTTGGATTCTTGTTTAGATGTTGTAGATAGGTTAGATTATGAAAAAGAAGAGCAAAAACTCCTTCCTTAGTGTTTAATATCGTTTGAGAGCGTTTTGGGACGGTTAGGGTTTGTGAAATGATGAAAAATGACAAAGGTTGGTATTTATACTAATCCTCCTTCGCCCCAATTCATTGGTCGAAGGTGGTCTACTTCGACCCTTTCACAGGGTCGAATGAGCCTTGTCTGGTCGAAGGGAATTCCTTAAATTCCACTTCCCTGGTTCGCCCATTTACAAGGGTCGAACCAGACAATTACTTCTCCTTCGACCACTCGAAGTGGTCGAACCAAGACCCCTTTTTAACTAGTTTTCCAGTTTGTCGTGTTTAACGCATTCTAACACATCTTAACACATAGTCATGCATCCTTAGTCTATATTTAACACATTTAAGCACAGATAATCATTTATACATCATTTAAACACATCTATGTATATAATCCACCACACGACCCATAATCTACACATATACTTAATTAGTTCATGTAATGTCACCAACAACGGAACCCGGTACTAGTGTATTACCAAAACGACTCCTAATGATCCTGCAGATCATTGTACCCTGGACAATCCTAACTTGACCCGACTCAACTAACCCAGTTAAGTTTGTTTATAAACGTTTCTCGCTAAGGTAGACTTAGATGTTACTAATATGTTTAAGCCGAACATGCCGGGTGTCACATCATCCCCACGTTGAAAGAATTTTCGTCCCGAAAATTGCCCAAAGCCCCAAAAGTAGGAAACAAAAAGAACAGAATGAAAAGAAAATTACCGGATGTCACATCATCCCCACGTTGAAAGGAATCTCGACCCGAGATTCATTCCGCTTCAGCAGTAACATGCCTCGATTCAAACGCGCGTTTCGGAAAGAGATGAGGATACTTAGCTTTCATCTGATCCTCCCGTTCCCATGTGAACTCCGGTCCACGGTTCGAGTTCCAACGGACTTTAACGATGCGGATTTTACTCCGACGAAGGCTACGAATATTGTAGTCGAGAATCTCGACAGGTTCCTCCACAATGCGAAGACGATCATCAACCTTGATCTCTTCCAGTGGTACAATGAGAGATTCATCAGCCAAACACTTCTTCAAGTTAGACACATGGAAGACGTTGTGCACACTACCGAGCTCCGCCAGTAAGTCAAGTCCATATGCCACCGGTCCAATCCGATCCAGGATTGCGAATGGTCCGACATAACGAGGGTTAAGCTTGCCACGCTTTCCGAAGCGTATAACGCCCTTCCATGGTGAAACTTTCAGAAGTACTTTGTCCCCAACCTGGAACTCTAAAGGTTTTCGACAGCGATCGGCATAGCTCTTCTGGCGATCCCGTGCAGGAGCCAAACGTTGACGGATCTGTACGATTTTCTCCGAAGTTTCGTACACGAGTTCCGGACCAGTGAGCTGGCTCTCGCCCACCTCGGCCCAACAAAGTGGTGATCGGCATTTCCGTCCGTAAAGAGCCTCAAACGGAGCTGCCTTGATGCTAGAGTGATAGCTGTTGTTGTAGGAGAACTCCACTAACGGCAGGTGGATCTCCCAACTTTTGCCAAAATCGATAACACATGCCCGAAGCATGTCTTCCAAGGTTTGAATCGTCCGCTCACTCTGTCCATCAGTTTGCGGATGATAAGCCGTACTCATATCCAACTGAGTACCCAAAACCTTGTGCAGAGCCTTCTAGAAACGTGAAGCGAAACGGGAATCACGATCAGAGATAATAGAAACAGGCACTCCGTGCCGAGCAACCACCTCCTTAAGGTAAAGTTGAGCCAACCGCTCGAGTCCATCGGTTTCCTCAATAGGTATAAAACGCGCTGATTTTGTCAGCCGGTCAACAATCACCCAGATCATATCATAACCACTATGTGATCTTGGCAGCTTGGTGACAAAATCCATCGTGATTCGCTCCCACTTCCATTCCGGAACCTCTGGTTTTTGCAGGAGACCAGACGGCCTCTGATACTCCACCTTGACTTTAGCACAAGTCAAACATTTGCTGACGTAAGAAGCTATGTCAGCTTTCATGTTCGGCCACCAATAAAGTATCTTCAAATCCTGATACATCTTATCGGAGCCAGGGTGAACAGAATACCGGGATTTGTGAGCTTCATCCAGAACAAGCTCGCGCAATCCCCCGAACAATGGGACCCAAACACGTCCCGCAAAATAGTGTAAGCCATCGGTCCTGAGCTCAAGATGCTTGTCAGCACTGTGCATAGTTTCAGCCTTAAGGTTTTCCTCCTTCAAGGCTTCCAACTGTGCAGCACGGATTTGGTCAGGCAACGACGAATGAATGGTGAGCTGTAAGGCTCGAACACGACGAGGATTCGCAGACTCCTTCCTGCTCAAGGCGTCCGCCACAACGTTCGCCTTGCCAGGATGGTATTTGATGGCACAGTCATTATCGTTCAGGAGTTCAACCCAGCGACGCTGCCGCATGTTCAACACCTTCTGGTCGAAAATATGCTGAAGACTCTTGTGATCGGTATATACTTCACACTTGGTACCGTACAAGTAATGTCTCCAGATTTTCAACGCAAAAACTACCGCACCCAGTTCCAAGTCATGAGTAGTGTAGTTCTTCTCATGAACTTTGAGTTGACGAGAAGCATAAGCAGTAACCTTCCCGCGCTGCATCAACACGCAACCGAGACCACGAATAGAAGCATCACAGTACACAACAAAGTCATCCGTACCCTCAGGTAGGGATAAGATAGGTGCAGAACAAAGTTTAAGCTTCAGCATCTGAAACGCTGATTCTTATGGTTCATCCCAGTCGAACTTTCGGTCCTTCTGGATAAGAGCAGTGAGGGGTTAAGCGTTCTTCGAAAATCCCTCAATGAAGCAACGATAGTAACCCGCAAGACCAAGGAATTGGCGCACCTCAGATGGCGTCTTTGGTGCTTCCCAGTCTTTAATAGCTTCGATCTTATCCGGATCGACATGAATTCCCAGTTCATTCACCACATGTCCTAGGAATTGAACTTCACGTAACCAAAAATCACACTTCGAGAACTTAGCATATAACTGCTCCTGCCTCAAAAGTTTCAAGACCAACCGTAGATGTTCCTCATGATCCGCCTTGTTCATGGAGTAAATCAGAATATCGTCAATGAACACGATGACGAACTTATCAAGGTAAGGTTTACAAACGCGGTTCATCAAGTCCATGAACACCGCCGGTGCGTTAGTGAATCCGAAAGGCATGACCAAGAACTCAAAATGGCCATAACGAGTGCGAAAAGCAGTCTTCTGAATGTCAGCTTCCCTGACGCGCAACTGGTGATAACAGTACCGCAAATCAATCTTCGAATAGTAGCTAGAGCCCTGAAGCTGGTCAAAGAGATCATCAATGCGAGGAAGAGGATAACGATTCTTGATGGTCACTTTGTTCAGCTCACGATAATCAATACACATGCGAAGACTTCCGTCCTTCTTCTTCACAAACAAAATAGGAGCTCCCCACGGGGAAGAACTCGGTCGGATGAAACCCTTTTCCAAGAGTTCCTGTAACTGGCTGGACAACTCTTGCATCTCGGGAGGTGCAAGACGATACGGAGCGCGGGCAATAGGAGCTGCGCCCGGAGTGAGATCAATACCAAACTCAACCTGACGATGGGGAGGAAGACCAGGTAAATCATCAGGAAATACATCAGAAAAGTCACGAACCACCGGGATATCCTCGATCTTCTTCTCATCGTCAGTAGAAACGTTAACAAGTGCCAGAATGGCCGAACAGCCCTTCCGAAGATACTTACGGGCTTTCATGCTAGAAATGATACTCAGCGGAGCACCGCTTTTCTCGCCAAGAACCGAAAGAATCTCTCCATCAGGGAGAGGGATCCGAATAACCTTGTCAAAACAAACGATCTCCGCACGATACAACGATAACCAATCCATGCCGACCACGACATCAAAACTACCCAGGGGTACCGGCATAAGGGCAATGGGGAAAGACAAACCCGACAGTTCCAAGCGACATTCCCTAAGGGTGTGTGTCGCTTCGATTTTCTTACCATCAGCCAATTCTATTAAGTACTTAGCCTCTAAAGGTGTGGGTACTATATCTAGCAATCGACTAACATCCAAAGATACGAAACTCTTATTGGCACCAGAATCAAACAAAATAGAAACGTAGCGATCATTAAGAAGGAACGTACCGGTAACTGTGTCTGGATCCTGCCTAGCCTCCGCAGATCCAATGACGAAAGCACGTGCAGTCCTGCCTCCACCCCCATTGTTCCCGTTACCGTTCCCGCCCCTCCCATTAACGCCCTGCTTCAGTTTGGGACAGTCACGCTTGAAATGTCCCGTGTCTCCACAGTTATAACACCCCTGCCTCCCCTGAGTCCCCTGAGCAGCAGGAGCAGGAGTAGCCGCAGGAGTCTGAGTTGGGGTGAGTGCCACCTTGCAATCTTTAGCATGGTGTCCCAACTGATGGCACCGATGACAACGAGCCCTATCACAACCCCCAGAATGATGAAAACCACACTTGTTACACTTGGGATGCTTCCCAACATACCCACTAGTCTTCTGCCTAGAAGAAGACCCAGATGACTCAAACTTCTTCGCCGGCTGAGCTGGCACCACACTCTTCCCCACACTATCCCACTTTCTCTTGTTCCCCTCAGCAACCTTCACAGCAGCACCCTTGGGTGGCAAAACGCCTTCTGCCACCTTCAGGTTAGTCATCCGATGAGCAGATCGGACAACTTCAGCAATAGTGGGAAGATTCCCAGCAGCCACCAACCCAGCAATCTCGGGCACTAGTCCAGACACATAGTGCTCGATCTTCCTGTACTCGGGTGTGTGCAAATCAGGGCACAACACCGCCAGCTCATTCCTCCTCACAGTGTATTCCTCAATCTCAGACCCAACCATCTTGTAACTCCAGACCTCATGCTCCAACTTCTGTATCTCCTCTCTCGGACAGTACTCACCTCTCAACAGCTGCACGAACTCCACCCAAGGCATAGCAATAGCCTCCCCCAATCCCATGTTCTGTGTAGTAGCATTCCACCACGACAGTGCAGGCCCCTCGAATGTTGCAGTGGCATACTTCACCCTGTCCCCAGCCATCGGAGCAGTCCCACTGCTCCCTCAGTTCCAGCGAAGTTATGGGGTGACAGTCCCGAAACTTCTTATAAGAGCACTGAGGTGGGGGTGGATTGGCACCAACACCTGAAACACGGTACACGAGTAAAACACAAACGAAAGGACACGAAACCCGAAAAATGAGGCAAGGTCGACAGAAATCAACTCACCACCCATGGCATTAATCCCAGCCTGGAAATTTGCCATAGCCATGTTCACTTGCTGCTATAGCAAGTTGTTCAGTTCAGCTTGGGTCATGTTGATGTTACCACGACCACCGCCTCCAGCGCGACCACCACCGCCAGCACGGCCACCGCCGCCACCACGACGTCCACCACCGCGAGCACCAGACATGATCTAACAAATCAAGAAATCAAGAGATTCAGAGTCACTTCCAGTGTCAACCACTAGAAATTTACAAGAGTTAACCTAGGGATAAATCCAGGACTATACATCCAAACTCGAAGTCCATCGGGATTTTCATGCATTCCAGTTTATTATTTCGTGTGCACCCGAAATGATAAACTGCTCTACATGGTCCTCCAGATGTACCCCTAATCTAGACCCACCGAACATTATCACCTAATAACATGTGACAATAGGTGCAAGTGTAAGAAGGCATGTGTGTGCTAGAACAAATCAACCCCTCCTTCTTCAATCCAGAAGAAGAAGACAAGAGTAGGTAAGAACCCAAATAAAAGTGGATGATGTAACGGAGAAGCATGATGATGATGTAAGGACACCCCGACAACGTTAGTACGTATACTATTAATAGACTCAAGTATGTGACCGTCTAGTGTGTGCGACTCGGCTATAGACCAGACTCTACATGCAGTCCTAGTTCACTATAACCTGGCTCTGATACCATCTGTAACACCCCGCCCCTCTCATCACCAATATTGTCCGCTTTGCCCATTCAGAGCTCACGGATTTGTTTTTGGTTGCCCAAGTGGAGACTTCCCAGGAGGTCACCCATCCTGAAAATCTCCCACCTGAGCACGCTTAACTGTGGAGTTCTCCTCTCATCCACTAGCATTAAGTCCAAAACGCGTTGGTGATTTAAGAGGCAAGACATTACTTATGAACCAAGGATCTCTCCTGGCCACGACCGATGTGGGATTTTCCTAGGGTGTCACACGCACCAAATTCTATTTTATTTTTAAATCACCAAAAATTTTGGCCAAAATTATTTATGTCATCCGAGGCCCAAATCGCTTTTAGTGTTCTCGAAGACGGATCTGTTAATAACACATGACAACCCTTAAATTCTCCTCTATTAGATATGTAGTGTAATTATTTTATTATCATAAAAACAAAAAATGCTCCATGATAATGATATCCTCTTTTCTTCGAGCCTTACATTGGTACCACTTCTTTTTTGTTTTTTTTAAAGCCCTTTAAAAGACTATAGTTACTTCTCTTTTCTTCAAAGACTTTTTGTGTTTTTGCAAAAAAAGATAAATTATTTGGAAATAAAATTCATTTATTAATGTTGTATTTTGATTATAATAAGGTTTGTTTTAAAAAGAATTGATTTTAATTAATTTTTTTACTTGTTATCACGTATCTCACAATATTTAGCGTTCTAAAGATAACCCTCCCCAATGGGAACAATTTGTGTGTATATATATATATATATATATAAAGTAAGTTCTTTATTTAGGATGTATATATGTTTTTAATATATTATAGTCTTGTTACTGCAATTGCAGAAACCATGCTACTTTACGCTCTGTTCTAGAGTTAACAGAGCATTAATTTAGAGGTCTCTAGTTCAAGTTTTGGCTCTCGCACCAAATTCTATTTTATTTTTAATTCACCAAAATTTTCGGCCAATATTATTTATGTCATCCGAGGCCCAAATTGCTTTTTGTGTTCTCGAAGACGGATCTGTTAATAACACATGACAACCCTTAAACTCTCCTCTATTAAATATGAAGTGTAATTATTTGATAATCATAGAATCAAAAAAGGCTCCATGATAATGATATCTTTTCTCTTTTCTTCGAGCCTTACATTGGTACCACTTATTTTTTTGTTTTTTTAAAGCCCTTTGAAATACTGTAGTTTCTTCTCTTTCCTTCAAAGACTTTTAGTGCTTTTGAAAAAAAAAAAATAAAGATGAATTATTTGGAATAAAATTCATTTATTAATGTTGTATTTTGTAAATAATATGTTTTTTTAAAAAATAATTGATTTGGATTAATTTATTTTACTTGTTATCACGGTTCTCACAATATTTAGCGTTCTAATGATAACCCACCCCAATGGGAACAGTTTGTGGGTGTATATATATATATATATATATAGTAAGTTCTGTATTTAGGATATATATATGTTTTTAATATATTATAATCTTGTTAGTGTAGTTGCAGAAACCATGCTATTTACGCTCTCTTCCAGAGTTAACAGAGCGTTAATGTAGAGTTCTCTAGTTCAAGTTTTGGCTCTCGCACCAAATTCTATTTTATTTTTAATTCACCAAAAATTTTGGCCAAAATTATTTATGTCATTCGAGGACCAAATCGCTTTAAGTGTTCTCGAAGACGGATCTGTTAATAACACATTACAACCCTTAAATTCTCCTCTATTAGATATGTAGTGTAATTATTTTAGTACCATAGAAACAAAAAATGCTCCATAATAATGATATCCTCTTTTCTTCGAGCCTTACATTGGTACCACTTCTTTTTTGTTTTTTTAAAGCCCTTTGAAAGACTATAGTTTCTTCTATTTTCTTTAAATACTTTTTGTGTTTTTGCAAAAAAAGATGAATTATTTGGATATAAAATTCATTTATTAATGTTGTATTTTGATTATAATTAGGTTTGTTTTAAAAAGAATTGATTTGGATTAATTTTTTTTACTTGTTATCACGATTCTCACAATATTTTGCGTTCTGAAGATAATCCTCCCCAATGGGAACAACTTATATATACATATATATATATATATATATATATATATATATATAAAGTAAGTTCTTTATTTAGGATGTATATATGTTTTTAATATATTATAGTCTTGTTACTGCAATTGCAGAAACCATGCTACTTTATGCTCTGTTCCAGAGTTAACAGAGCATTAATTTAGAGGTCTCTAGTTCAATTTTTGACTCTCGCACCAAATTCTATTTTATTTTTAATTCATGAAAATTTTGCGCCAAAATTATTTATGTCACTCACGGCCCAAATTGCTTTTAGTGTTCTCGAAGACAGATCTGTTAATAACACATGACAACCCTTAAACTCTCCTCTATTAAATATGTAGTGTAATTATTTGATAATCATAGAATAAAAAAAGGCTCCATGATAATGATATCTTATCTCTTTTCTTCGAGCCTTACATTGGTACCACTTCTTTTTTGTTTTTTTAAAACCCTTTGAAAGACTATAGTTTCATCTCTTTCCTTCAAAGACTTTTTGTGTTTTTGCCAAAAAAGATGAATTATTTGGAAATAAAATTCATTTATTAATGTTGTATTTTGATTATAATAAGGTTTGTTTTAAAAAGAATTGATTTGGATTAATTTTTTTACTTGTTATCACGGTTCTTACAATATTTTGCGTTCTGAAGATAATCCTCCCCAATGGGAACAACTTATATATACATATATATATATATATATATAAAGTAAGTTCTTTATTTAGGATGTATATATGTTTTTAATATATTATAGTCTTGTTACTGCAATTGCAGAAACCATGCTACTTTACTCTCTGTTCCAGAGTTAACAGAGCATTAATTTAGAGGTCTCTAGTTCAAGTTTTGGCTCTCGCACCAAATTCTATTTTATTTTTAATTCACGAAAATTTTGGGCCAAAATTATTTATGTCACTCACGGCCCAAATTGCTTTTAGTGTTCTCGAAGACGGATCTGTTAATAACACATGACAACCCTTAAACTCTCCTCTATTAAATATGTAGTGTAATTATTTGATAATCATTGAATAAAAAAAGGCACCATGATAATGATATCTTATCTCTTTTCTTCGAGCCTTACATTGGTACCACTTCTTTTTTGTTTTTTTAAAACCCTTTGAAAGACTATAATTTATTCTCTTTCCTTCAAAGACTTTTTGTGTTTTTGCAAAAAAAGATGAATTATTTGGAAATAAAATTCATTTATTAATGTTGTATTTTGATTATAATAAGGTTTGTTTTAAAAAGAATTGATTTTGATTAATTTTTTTACTTGTTATCACAGTTCTCACAATATTTAGCGTTCAAAAGATAACCCTCCCCAATGGGAACAGCTTGTGTGTATATATATATATATATATATATATATATATATATATACAGTAAGTTCTGTATTTAGAATGTATATATGTTTTAAATTTATTATAGTCTTGTTAGTGTAGTTGGAGAAACCATGCTATTTACGCTCTGCTCCAGAGTTAACAGAGCGTTAATGTAGAGGTCTCTAGTTCAAGTTTTGGCTCTCGCACCAAATTCTATTTTATTTTTAAATCACCTAAAATTTTGGCCAAAATTATTTATGTCATCCGAGGCCTAAATCGCTTTTAGTGTTCTCGAAGAAGGATCTGTTAATAAGACATGACAACCCTTAAATTCTCCTCTATTAGATATGTAGTGTAATTATTTTATTATCATAAAAACAAAAAATGCTCCATGATAATGATATCTTCTTTTCTTCGAGCCTTAAATTGGTACCACTTCTTTTTTGTTTTTTTAAAGCCCTTTGAAAGACTATAGTTTCTTCTCTTTTCTTTAAATACTTTTTGTGTTTTTGCAAAAAAAGATGAATTATTTGGATATAAAATTCATTTATTAATGTTGTATTTTGATTATAATTAGGTTTGTTTTAAAAAGAATTGATTTGGATTAATTTTTTACTTGTTATCACGGTTCTCACAATATTTTGCATTCTGAAGATAATCCTCCCCAATGAGAACAACTTATATATATATATATATATATATATATATATATAAAGTAAGTTTTTTGTTTAGGATGTATATATGTTTTTAATATATTATAATCTTGTTACTGCAATTGCAGAAACCATGCTACTTTACGCTCTGTTCCAGAGTTAACAAAGCATTAATTTAGAGGTCTCTAGTTCAAGTTTTGGCTCTCGCACCAAATTCTATTTTATTTTTAATTCACGAAAATTTTGGGCCAAAATTATTTATGTCACTCACGGCCCAAATTGCTTTTAGTGTTCTCGAAGACAGATCTGTTAATAACACATGACAACCCTTAAACTCTCCTCTATTAAATATGTAGTGTAATTATTTGATAATCATAGAATAAAAAAAGGCTCCATGATAATGATATCTTATCTCTTTTCTTCGAGCCTTACATTGGTACCACTTCTTTTTTGTTTTTTTAAAACCCTTTGAAAGACTATAGTTTCATCTCTTTCCTTCAAAGACTTTTTGTGTTTTTGCCAAAAAAGATGAATTATTTGGAAATAAAATTCATTTATTAATGTTGTATTTTGATTATAATAAGGTTTGTTTTAAAAAGAATTGATTTGGATTAATTTTTTTACTTGTTATCACGGTTCTTACAATATTTTGCGTTCTGAAGATAATCCTCCCCAATGGGAACAACTTATATATACATATATATATATATATATATATAAAGTAAGTTCTTTATTTAGGATGTATATATGTTTTTAATATATTATAGTCTTGTTACTGCAATTGCAGAAACCATGCTACTTTACTCTCTGTTCCAGAGTTAACAGAGCATTAATTTAGAGGTCTCTAGTTCAAGTTTTGGCTCTCGCACCAAATTCTATTTTATTTTTAATTCACGAAAATTTTGGGCCAAAATTATTTATGTCACTCACGACCCAAATTGCTTTTAGTGTTCTCGAAGACGGATCTGTTAATAACACATGACAACCCTTAAACTCTCCTCTATTAAATATGTAGTGTAATTATTTGATAATCATTGAATAAAAAAAGGCACCATGATAATGATATCTTATCTCTTTTCTTCGAGCCTTACATTGGTACCACTTCTTTTTTGTTTTTTTAAAACCCTTTGAAAGACTATAATTTATTCTCTTTCCTTCAAAGACTTTTTGTGTTTTTGCAAAAAAAGATGAATTATTTGGAAATAAAATTCATTTATTAATGTTGTATTTTGATTATAATAAGGTTTGTTTTAAAAAGAATTGATTTTGATTAATTTTTTTACTTGTTATCACAATTCTCACAATATTTAGCGTTCAAAAGATAACCCTCCCCAATGGGAACAGCTTGTGTGTGTGTGTATATATATATATATATATATATATATATATATATATATATAATGGAAGGATAGGGAGAAAACCCTTCAAAATGAAAAAACTCTAGAAAACCTTCAAAAAAACCTACTTCCCGAGCTTTTTTTTTTTTAAAAAAAATTAGGGCATGTAATATACATGTTTTTGAGTGTTTTGAGCCAAAAAAATCAAAAAAGCGTCGAATGGTTTTTTTTTTTTTTTAAATAAGTTTTGCATCATAACATATGTTACCAGTGCAAAAATAAGCTAACATGTGTTATGATGCAAGACTTATTTTTTTTTAAAAAAAAAAAACCCTTCGGCGCTTTTTTGATTTTTTTGGCTCAAAACACTTAAAAACATGTATATTACATGCCCTAATTTTTTTTTAAAAAAAAAAAAGCTCGGGAAGTAGGTTTTTTTGAGGGTTTTCTAGAGTTTTCTCATTATTTAGGGTTTCCGTATTATCCATCCCCTATATATATATATATATATATATATATATATATATATATATATATACAGTAAGTTCTGTATTTAGAATGTATATATGTTTTAAATTTATTATAGTCTTGTTAGTGTAGTTGGAGAAACCATGCTATTTACGCTCTGCTCCAGAGTTAACAGAGCGTTAATGTAGAGGTCTCTAGTTCAAGTTTTGGCTCTCGCACCAAATTCTATTTTATTTTTAAATCACCAAAAATTTTGGCCAAAATTATTTATCTCATCCGAGGCCCAAATCGCTTTTAGTGTTCTCGAAGACGGATCTGTTAATAAGACATGACAACCCTTAAATTCTCCTCTATTAGATATGTAGTGTAATTATTTTATTATCATAAAAACAAAAAATGCTCCATGATAATGATATCTTCTTTTCTTCGAGCCTTAAATTGGTACCACTTCTTTTTTGTTTTTTTAAAGCCCTTTGAAAGACTATAGTTTCTTCTCTTTTCTTTAAATACTTTTTGTGTTTTTGCAAAAAAAGATGAATTATTTGGATATAAAATTCATTTATTAATGTTGTATTTTGATTATAATTTGGTTTGTTTTAAAAAGAATTGATTTGGATTAATTTTTTACTTGTTATCACGGTTCTCACAATATTTTGTGTTCTGAAGATAATCCTCCCCAGTGGGAACAACTTATATATACATATATATATATATATATATAAAGTAAGTTCTTTATTTAGGATGTATATATGTTTTTAATATATTATAGTCTTGGTACTGCAATTGCAGAAACCATGCTACTTTACGCTCTGTTCCAGAGTTAACAGAGCATTAATTTAGAGGTCTCTAGTTCAAGTTTTGGCTCTCGCACCAAATTCTATTTTATTTTTAATTCATGAAAATTTTGGGCCAAAATTATTTATGTCACTCACGGCCCAAATTGCTTTTAGTGTTCTCGAAGACAGATCTGTTAATAACACATGACAACCCTTAAACTCTACTCTATTAAATATGTAGTGTAATTATTTGTTAATCATAGAATAAAAAAACGCTCCATGATAATGATATCTTATCTCTTTTCTTCGAGCCTTACATTGGTACCACTTCTTTTTTGTTTTTTTAAAACCCTTTGTAAGACTATAGTTTCTTCTCTTTCCTTCAAAGACTTTTTGTGTTTTTGCAAAAAAAGATGAATTATTTGGAAATAAAATTCATTTATTAATGTTGTATTTTGATTATAATAAGGTTTGTTTTAAAAAGAATTGATTTGGATTAATTTTTTTACTTGTTATCACGGTTCTTACAATATTTTGCGTTCTGAAGATAATCCTCCCCAATGGGAACAACTTATATATACATATATATATATATAAAGTAAGTTCTTTATTTAGGATGTATATATGTTTTTAATATATTATAGTCTTGTTATTGCAATTGCAGAAACCATGCTACTTTACGCTCTGTTCCAGAGTTAACAGAGCATTAATTTAGAGGTCTCTAGTTCAAGATTTGGCTCTCGCACCAAATTCTATTTTATTTTTAATTCACGAAAATTTTGGGCCAAAATTATTCGTCACTCACGGCCCAAATTGCTTTTAGTGATCTCGAAGACGGATCTGTTAATAACACATGACAACCCTTAAACTCTCCTCTATTAAATATGTAGTGTAATTATTTGATAATCATAGAATAAAAAAACGCTCCATGATAATGATATCTTATCTCTTTTCTTCGAGCCTTACATTGGTACCGCTTCTTTTTTGTTTTTTTAAAACCCTTTGAAAGACTATAGTTTCTTCTCATTTCCTCAAAGACTTTTTGTGGTTTTGCAAAAAAAGATGAATTATTTGGAAATAAAATTCATTTATTAATGTTGTATTTTGATTATAATAAGGTTTGTTTTAAAAAGAGTTGATTTTGATTAATTTTTTTTACTTGTTATCACGGTTCTCACAATATTTAGCGTTATAAATATAACCCTCCCCAATGGGAACAGCTTGTGTGTGTATATATATATATAGTAAGTTCTGTATTTAGGATGTATATATGTTTTTAATTTATTATAGTTTTGTTAGTTTAGTTGCAGAAACTATACTATTTACGCTTTGTTCCAGAGTTAACAGAGCGTTAATGTAGAGTCCTCTTGTTCAAGTTTTGGCTATCGCACCAAAATCTATTTTATTTTTATTTCAAACAAAATTTTGGCCAAGATTATTTATGTCTCCCGAGGCCCAAATCGCTTTTAGTGTTCTCGAAGACGGATCTGTTAATAACGCATGACAACCCTTAAATTCTCTTCTATTAGATATGTAGTGTAATTATTTGATTATCATAGAAACAAAAAATGCTCCATGATAATGATATCCTCTTTTCTTCGAGCCTTACATTGGTACCGCTTCTTTTTTGTTTTTTTAAAACCCTTTGAAAGACTATAGTTTCTTCTCATTTCCTCAAAGACTTTTTATGGTTTTGCAAAAAAAGATGAATTATTTGGAAATAAAATTCATTTATTAATGTTGTATTTTGATTATAATAAGGTTTGTTTTAAAAAGAGTTGATTTTGATTAATTTTTTTACTTGTTATCACGGTTCTCACAATATTTAGCGTTATAAAGATAACCCTCCACAATGGGAACAGCTTGTGTGTGTATATATATATATATATAGTAAGTTCTGTATTTAGGATGTATATATGTTTTTAATTTATTATAGTCTTGTTAGTGTAGTTGCAGAAACTATACTATTTACGCTTTGTTCTAGAGTTAACAGAGCGTTAATGTAGAGTCCTCTAGTTCAAGTTTTGGCTATCGCACCAAATTCTATTTTATTTTTATTTCAAACAAAATTTTGGCCAAGATTATTTATGTCTCCCGAGGCCCAAATCGCTTTTAGTGTTCTTGAAGACGGATCTGTTAATAACACATGACAACCCTTAAATTCTCTTCTATTAGATATGTAGTGTAATTATTTGATTATCATAGAAACAAAAAATGCTCCATGATAATGATATCCTCTTTTCTTCGAGCCTTACATTGGTACCGCTTCTTTTTTGTTTTTTTAAAACCCTTTGAAAGACTATAGTTTCTTCTCATTTCCTCAAAGACTTTTTATGGTTTTGCAAAAAAAGATGAATTATTTGGAAGTAAAATTCATTTATTAATGTTGTATTTTGATTATAATAAGGTTTGTTTTAAAAAGAGTTGATTTTGATTAATTTTTTTACTTGTCATCACGGTTCTCACAATATTTAGCGTTATAAAGATAACCCTCCACAATGGGAACAGCTTGTGTGTGTGTATATATATATATATATATAGTAAGTTCTGTATTTAGGATGTATATATGTTTTTAATTTATTATAGTCTTGTTAGTGTAGTTGCAGAAACTATACTATTTATGTGACACCCGGCAACTTTCGGTAACTAACTTTTGAAAACCTAGTAAGTCTACCTTAGCGAGTCGCGCATACGTTACACATAACAAGGTCGGTCGAGTCGAATCGCACATCATTAGGGTTTTAACATACGCAAGTCTCGGGTCCCGGGAATTGGTGATCGGGCGGGAACGTGTTATTTATCATGCATTATATGTTTACAATCATTATGTGACTTGTCGGTATGTGAATATGTGCTAACATGTGTTAAAACGGGGTTTAACGCGCAAAACACACGAACACAGAGGTTACAGGCGATTAGGCTTTTGGGGAATAGCCTAATCGCCTATAAAGGGGCGATTGGAGGATGATTATAGGCGAGTAGGGGCTAATCACATGACTATTCATGCGATTAGGCCCCAATCGCATGAACTGTCATGCGATTAGGCTCCCTAATCGCGTATAAACCTGCATACTCGCGTGATACGTGCTGAACGACTAAAAACGCCTATAACATAACCCAACACACAAACACCCTCTGGAACTCGTTTTTGCATCAAAACCACCATTTTCAAGCTCATTCCATCATCACCTCTTGATTTCAAGGTGTGTTCTTCAAACCCAAACCTTTAAATGATTATGTTTTACTCCCTAAACGTCCAGACCTGACTTATAAATGTTTTTATCCTTGGAAATCCATTTAAAACCGTTTTTAAACAAACCCACACCTTTACATGTGTTATATGTGTTATATGTGTTTAAAGATAGGATTTTTAGGATTGAATCATGGTTGTTCTTGTGTTATTATGATGTTTATTGCTGTTACAAGTTAGTATGCTGATACCCTAGGAGTTTGAATGGTTTTGGTGGTGTATTGTTGATACTTGATGTTTTGACCCATTTGAAGAATTTTAGATGATTAAGGATGATATGAGGTATGTTGTTGATTGTGTGATGTTAGGGTTTGTTATAGGATGATGCTAGAACAGTAGGATGCTATCGGACAACGTGGTTATGTGATTTAATCTGGATATTTGCTATTTAGGGCAAGTTCTTGCATGTTGATGTGATGTTTACATGCTAAGTTGCCATTTTAGGAAAACGCTCGCATTCGGAACTGTTAGAATGATGAAAACTTAGGGGTTTTGCTTGAAATATGTTTGTTAATGTGTTAGGATGATTATTGGGTGTTTTTACACGTTTCGGATCTGATTTGGAGGGTTAAACGCGCGAAAAACCAAATCAGCTGCACTATAGGCGATTGGGCATCCTAATCGCCTATGCTATAGGCGATTAGGGGCATAATCGCCTGAATGGGAAGCCTAATCGTGTATATATAGGCGATTAGCCCTTGTAATTGCCTGTTGACCAACCCTAATCACATGTTGACTTTTCCTAAATGCTAGTTTGATTCCTAATCGCGTGTAACGCTGCTGTATGTATATTTTAACATCCCGGAACATGATTTGACGCCTAGGAACATGATAGGAACCCCGGAATTCACCCAATGACTTAGTAACACGTGTTCGGACCTGTTTATGCGTTGATCGGACATTATGCTAGACTAGGTGAACTGTTGCGCGTACTAAGTGTTTAATTGCATATGTGGCATGATGTCTTGTATTTATCTAACACGTGGAATGTCGGGTCACCAATGGGATGTCGAGTCTTGTCTTACGTTGTCTGGTTGTCGGTTAAACACACTTTTCGGACACATAATGGTCATGGACTGGACTTAGGGACTAATGAACCCGATGGGTTATTAGTCTAACTTGACACATATCTTATGATAGGTCGCCAATAGTTGGGGCTATCATATCTTACAGACGGTTTACTCATATCACGCATACGGTTTACTCTTAAACGGAATACGCAACCTAAGGTGAGTTCACGGCCCCACATTTTACTGTTTATGTTTTCGGGGGAGAAACATGCTTAAAACTCTTTTATGACTTATGACTTGTTAAACGCTTATGGCTCATGACTCATTATCACGTTATACTATGGCTCACTTATCGTACTATACGGTTCATCGAAAATCCCTTGAAACCACTAACATGGGTATATGGCGGGGAAATATGGATAGCGCTATTGGGAACTGACAAACCCCACTCGACGGTTGGACCGGGCGGGTGCATATTGTCTCTAACAAAACAAGGTCTACCGGCGATGACGGTAGCCCATAGGAAACTAAGGGTAACACACGGCTCAGTCAGTAATGGTTTCACCCGTATGAGTATCTCATTCTGCGCCGGGTTGGCGTTCTCATAAGCATAGTAGTAATTGTGATGGTAACGGTTTTCGAAGGAACACTTTAAACGTTTAATTAAAAACCTGTGAACTCACCAGCATTATATGTTGACTCTTTTAGCATGTTTTCTCAGGTCGCTAAGGTAGCAGCTGTCGGATAGGCGCACGAGGTCGCACTGGAGTCGTCTCGCGTCTAGGGTCTCATTTGCACGTTTTGGAATTATGAACTTTTGAACTTATGTTTTATTTATGTATGACTTTTGTAAACTTTAAATGCTTCCGCGCTGTTTGAATGTTGGTTTTAAACTTATGCATGGTTCTCGTTTACGTATGTTTTTACATTTAGACGTCGTTTATTGTGACCGTTGACTTGGATCCTGGTGTGTCACACGCCTCGCGGTAGAACTCCGCAGGTGGAAATTTGAGGGTGTGACAGATTGGTATCAGAGCCAATGGTTATAGTGAACTAGGACTGCATGTAGAGTCTAGACTATAGCCGAGTCACACACACTAGACGGTCACATACATTTGAGTCGTGTCTTTTGGGCAAACATACTAACCTTGTCGGGGTGTCGGTCTCCTTACCACACAGTGTCACATTACCTACCTTATCCTTGGTTATTTCTAGCTTCACTTTATTTCCTCCTCTGGGTTACAGCCTAGGGGACTTCCTTATTGATCTTTTGGGTTAGTTGTATCATTCTGAGATGTGGTTATCGGATGACTTGAAGCTCTAGCTCGGAGCACGCCTAGGGGACCATGTAGAGCGATTTGTTATTTCGGGTGCACACGAAATCATAAATCGAAATGCATGAAAATCTTGGTGGACTTTGTGTTCGGACTAACGGTCATGCTGGAACCACATTCTGAGTTCGTTTGATCACTTGTAGCTTGGTTTGTTATTGGTACTGAGTGTCTCATCTCATGTTTTGGCAGAACATGTCTGGTCGCGCTGGTGGACGTGCAGGTGGACGCCGTGGTGGCGGAGGTGGACGCCGTGGTGGGGGTAGAGGTGGTGGTAACATCACTATGACGCATGAGGAACTCAATGAGATGATGCAGCAACAGTTGGGCGTTGCACTAGCTGCTTTTCAGGCAGCCCAGCAGACTTTCATGGGTGCTGCTGCTCCCCCGGTTCAGGCAGGTGTTGCCTATAAGCGGTTTAAGGATTGTCAGCCTCTCAGCTTCCAGGGTACGGAGGGAGCTGTGGAGTTACTCAGGTGGTTGGAGAAGACAGAGTCGGTGTTTGCTTTATGTGAGACTCCAGCGGTGGATTGGGTGAAGTTTGCTTCGGGGACTTTTGTAGGAGCCGCCTTGACGTGGTGGAACTGCGTCACACAGACACTTGGTCTTGGGGAGGCCAACGCCATGCCTTGGGCGGATTTTGTGCGTAGGTTGAAGGATGAGTATTGCCCGCGTGAGGAGATCAAGAGGTTGGAACAGGAATATGGGAATCTTAAGATGGTTGGTTCTGAGGTTGAGGAGTACACGATCAGGCACAACGAGCTAGCAGTGATGTGTCCAGGTTTGTCTACACCAGAGTATAGGAGGATAGAGCAGTATCTTGCGGGTTTGGTGCCAGAGATTGCGGGATTGGTGTCTGCTAGGGATCCTACTACTATGTCAGAGGCTGTGCGGTCAGCTACTAAGATGACCAACTTGAAGATTTCTGAGGGTGTCTTGCCTCCTAGAGGCTCTTCTGTGAAGGCGCCGGCTGAGAAAAAGAGGAAGTGGGATAGCGGGGATAAGGGTTCCTCGGGGACTCAGCGACAACCGGCAGCGAAGAAGACTGAAGCTTCTGGGTCAGCATCGGACCAGAAACAGGGGGGCTATGCTGGGAAAAGCCCTAAGTGTGGACGTTGTGGGTTTCATCACTATGGTACTTGTGAGAGTTTTCGCTGTGAGCGTTGTCAGAAACCGGGGCATCATGCCAAGGATTGCAGGGTCAACCTTTCCAGGACGACTCAGACTGCTGCTATTACTACCCCTGCTCCACAGGGGAACCAGGGTTGCTTTCATTGTGGGGAAGCGGGGCACTTCAAGCGAAGCTGTCCCAAGTTGAATCAAGGGGGCACAGAGACTGCAGGGAAGGATGGGGACAAAGAAAGCGGTGGCCGGTTTACTCGTGCTCACGCTTATGTTATCGGTGCTAGGGAGAACCAGGTGGACCCAGACACTGTTTCCCGTACGTATTCTCTCTTATCTCTTGTTACGCTTTGGTTATACTTTTATCCGCATTGTTGTGCGTTCGTGTTTCGGGTGTTTTCTTTGTGGTTTGGTCGCTGTTTCTCATTCTTTGGGTCGATGAGGGTCCTTTGGGGATGCTACTTGGACGGTACCGATGGATTAGTTATACCGATCATAGTAGGCTCCAGTAGGCTTTCATCGGGGGTCTCTTGTCTCATACTCATATTTAGGGAAAGTAGTTTCCCGGTCGTTACTGGCACGTTTGATTTATGACCTTCACTTGTTGTATTTTGGGGAAACGTTACTTGGGCGCAGAGGTCGACACTCATTACTGTTGAAACCGAAAGAATCTCGGGACGAGATTCCTTTCAACAGGGGGATGATGTGACGACCCGGAAAATTTTTCTTCCTATTTATTTTTTTTCTCTCCTCGACTTCGGGAAATTTTCGGGACGAAAATTCTTTCAACAGGGGGATGATGTGACACCCGGCAACTTTCGGTAACTAACTTTTGAAAACTTAGTAAGTCTACCTTAGCGAGTCGCGCATACGTTACACATAACAAGGTCGGTCGAGTCGAATCGCACATCATTAGGGTTTTAACATACGCAAGTCTCGGGTCCCGGGAATTGGTGATCGGGCGGGAACGTGTTATTTATCATGCATTATATGTTTACAATCATTATGTGACTTGTCGGTATGTGAATATGTGCTAACATGTGTTAAAACGGGGTTTAACGCGCAAAACACACGAACACAGAGGTTACAGGCGATTAGGCTTTTGGGGAATAGCCTAATCGCCTATAAAGGGGCGATTGGAGGATGATTATAGGCGAGTAGGGGCTAATCACATGACTATTCATGCGATTAGGCCCCAATCGCATGAACTGTCATGCGATTAGGCTCCCTAATCGCGTATAAACCTGCATACTCGCGTGATACGTGCTGAACGACTAAAAACGCCTATAAATACCACCCTTGACCTCCAAAACATCATTTGTGCAACCCTAGCCGTCCCATAACATAACCCAACACACAAACACCCTCTGGAACTCGTTTTTGCATCAAAACCACCATTTTCAAGCTCATTCCATCATCACCTCTTGATTTCAAGGTGTGTTCTTCAAACCCAAACCTTTAAATGATTATGTTTTACTCCCTAAACGTCCAGACCTGACTTATAAATGTTTTTATCCTTGGAAATCCATTTAAAACCGTTTTTAAACAAACCCACACCTTTACATGTGTTATATGTGTTATATGTGTTTAAAGATAGGATTTTTAGGATTGAATCATGGTTGTTCTTGTGTTATTATGATGTTTATTGCTGTTACAAGTTAGTATGATGATACCCTAGGAGTTTGAATGGTTTTGGTGGTGTATTGTTGATACTTGATGTTTTGACCCATTTGAAGGATTTTGGATGATTAAGGATGATATGAGGTATGTTGTTGATTGTGTGATGTTAGGGTTTGTTATAGGATGATGCTAGAACAGTAGGATGCTATCGGACAACGTGGTTATGTGATTTAATCTGGATATTTGCTATTTAGGGCAAGTTCTTGCATGTTGATGTGATGTTTACATGCTAAGTTGCCATTTTAGGAAAACGCTCGCATTCGGAACTGTTAGAATGATGAAAACTTAGGGGTTTTGCTTGAAATATGTTTGTTAATGTGTTAGGATGATTATTGGGTGTTTTTACACGTTTCGGATCTGATTTGGAGGGTTAAACGCGCGAAAAACCAAATCAGCTGCACTATAGGCGATTGGGCATCCTAATCGCCTATGCTATAGGCGATTAGGGGCATAATCGCCTGAATGGGAAGCCTAATCGTGTATATATAGGCGATTAGCCCTTGTAATTGCCTGTTGACCAACCCTAATCACATGTTGACTTTTCCTAAATGCTAGTTTGATTCCTAATCGCGTGTAACGCTGCTGTATGTATATTTTAACATCCCGGAACATGATAGGAACCCCGGAATTCACCCAATGACTTAGTAACACGTGTTCGGACCTGTTTATGCGTTGATCGGACATTATGCTAGACTAGGTGAACTGTTGCGCGTACTAAGTGCTTAATTGCATATGTGGCATGATGTCTTGTATTTATCTAACACGTGGAATGTCGGGTCACCAATGGGATGTCGAGTCTTGTCTTACGTTGTCTGGTTGTCGGTTAAACACACTTTTCGGACACATAATGGTCATGGACTGGACTTAGGGACTAATGAACCCGATGGGTTATTAGTCTAACTTGACACATATCTTATGATAGGTCGCCAATAGTTGGGGCTATCATATCTTACAGACGGTTTACTCATATCACGCATACGGTTTACTCTTAAACGGAATACGCAACCTAAGGTGAGTTCACGGCCCCACATTTTACTGTTTATGTTTTCGGGGGAGAAACATGCTTAAAACTCTTTTATGACTTATGACTTGTTAAACGCTTATGGCTCATGACTCATTATCACGTTATACTATGGCTCACTTATCGTACTATACGGTTCATCGAAAATCCCTTGAAACCACTAACATGGGTATATGGCGGGGAAATATGGATAGCGCTATTGGGAACTGACAAACCCCACTCGACGGTTGGACCGGGCGGGTGCATATTGTCTCTAACAAAACAAGGTCTACCGGCGATGACGGTAGCCCATAGGAAACTAAGGGTAACACACGGCTCAGTCAGTAATGGTTTCACCCGTATGAGTATCTCATTCTGCGCCGGGTTGGCGTTCTCATAAGCATAGTAGTAATTGTGATGGTAACGGTTTTCGAAGGAACACTTTAAACGTTTAATTAAAAACCTGTGAACTCACCAGCATTATATGTTGACTCTTTTAGCATGTTTTCTCAGGTCGCTAAGGTAGCAGCTGTCGGATAGGCGCACGAGGTCGCACTGGAGTCGTCTCGCGTCTAGGGTCTCATTTGCACGTTTTGGAATTATGAACTTTTGAACTTATGTTTTATTTATGTATGACTTTTGTAAACTTTAAATGCTTCCGCGCTGTTTGAATGTTGGTTTTAAACTTATGCATGGTTCTCGTTTACGTATGTTTTTACATTTAGACGTCGTTTATTGTGACCGTTGACTTGGATCCTGGTGTGTCACACGCCTCGCGGTAGAACTCCGCAGGTGGAAATTTGAGGGTGTGACAATTTACGCTTTGTTCCAGAGTTAACAGAGCGTTAATGTAGAGTCCTCTAGTTCAAGTTTTGGCTATCAAACCAAATTCTATTTTATTTTTATTTCAAACAAAATTTTGGCCAAGATTATTTATGTCTCCCGAGGCCCAAATCGCTTTTAGTGTTCTCGAAGACGGATCTGTTAATAACACATGACAACCCTTAAATTCTCTTCTATTAGATATGTAGTCTAATTATTTGATTATCATAGAAACAAAAAATGCTCCATGATAATGATATCCACTTTTCTTCGAGCATTACATTGGTACCACTTCTTTTTGTTTTTTTAAAACCCTTTGAAAGACTATAGTTTCTTCTCATTTCCTCAAAGACTTTTTGTGGTTTTGCAAAAAAAGATAAATTATTTGGAAATAAAATTCATTTATTAATGTTGTATTTTGATTATAATATGGTTTGTTTTAAAAAGAGTTGATTTTGATTAATTTTTTTACTTGTTATCACGGTTCTCACAATATTTAGCGTTATAAAGATAACCCTCCCCAATGGGAACAGCTTGTGTGTGTATATATATATAGTAAGTTCTGTATTTAGGATGTATATATGTTTTTAATTTATTATAGTCTTGTTAGTGTAGTTGCAGAAACTATACTATTTACGCTTTGTTCCAGAGTTAACCGAGCGTTAATGTAGAGTCCACTAGTTCAAGTTTTGGCTATCGCACCAAATTCTATTTTATTTTTATTTCAAACAAAATTTTGGCCAAGATTATTTATGTCTCCCGAGGCCCAAATCGCTTTTAGTGTTCTCGAAGACGGATCTGTTAATAACACATGACAACCCTTAAATTCTCTTCTATTAGATATGTAGTGTAATTATTTGATTATCATAGAAACAAAAAATGCTCCATGATAATGATATCCTCTTTTCTTCGAGCCTTACATTGGTACCGCTTCTTTTTTGTTTTTTTAAAACCCTTTGAAAGACTATAGTTTCTTCTCATTTCCTCAAAGACTTTTTGTGGTTTTGCAAAAAAAGATGAATTATTTGGAAATAAAATTCATTTATTAATGTTGTATTTTGATTATAATAAGGTTTGTTTTAAAAAGAGTTGATTTTGATTAATTTTTTTACTTGTGATCACGGTTCTCACAATATTTAGCGTTATAAAGATAACCCTCCCCAATGGGAACAACTTGTGTGTATATATATAGTAAGTTCTGTATTTAGGATGTATATATGTTTTTAATTTATTATAGTCTTGTTAGTGTAGTTGCAGAAACTATACTATTTACGCTTTGTTCCAGAGTTAACAGAGCGTTAATGTAGAGTCCTATAGTTCAAGTTTTGGCTATCGCACCAAATTCTATTTTATTTTTGTTTCAAACAAAATTTTGGCCAAGATTATTTATGTCTCCCGAGGCCCAAATCGCTTTTAGTGTTCTTGAAGACGGATCTGTTAATAACACATGACAACCCTTAAATTCTCTTCTATTAGATATGTAGTGTAATTATTTGATTATCATAGAAAGAAAAAATGCTCCATGATAATGATATCCACTTTTCTTTGAGCCTTACATTGGTAAAACTTCTTTTTGTTTTTTTAAAACCCTTTGAAAGACTATAGTTTCTTCTCATTTCCTCAAAGACTATTTGTGGTTTTGCAAAAAAAGATAAATTATTTGGAAATAAAATTCATTTATTAACATTGTATTTTGATTATAATAAGGTTTGTTTTAAAAAGAGTTGATTTTGATTAATTTTTTTACTTGTTATCACGGTTCTCACAATATTTAGCGTTATAAAGATAACCCTCCCCAATAGGAACAGCTTGTGTGTGTGTGTATATATATATATATATATATATATAGTAAGTTCTGTATTTAGGATGTATATATGTTTTTAATTTATTATAGTCTTGTTAGTGTAGTTGCAAAAACTATACTATTTACACTTTGTTCCAGAGTTAACCTAGCGTTAATGTAGAGTCCTCTAGTTCAAGTTTTGGCTATCGCACCAAATTCTATTTTATTTTTATTTCAAACAAAATTTTGGCCAAGATTATTTATGTCTCCCGAGGCTCAAATCGCTTTTAGTGTTCTCGAAGACGGATCTGTTAATAACACATGACAACCCTTAAATTCTCTTCTATTAGATATGTAGTGTAATTATTTGATTATCATAGAAACAAAAAATGCTCCATGATAATGATATCCTCTTTTCTTCGAGCCTTACATTGGTACCGCTTCTTTTTTGTTTTTTTAAAACCCTTTGAAAGACTATAGTTTCTTCTCATTTCCTCAAAGACTATTTGTGGTTTTGCAAAAAAAGATGAATTATTTGGAAATAAAATTCATTTATTAATGTTGTATTTTGATTATAATAAGGATTGTTTTAAAAAGAGTTGATTTTGATTAATTTTTTTACTTGTTATCATGGTTCTAACAATATTTAGCATTATAAAGATAACCCTCCCCAATAGGAACAGCTTGTATGTGTATATATATATATATATATATATATATATATATATATAGTAAGTTCTGTATTTAGGATGTATATATGTTTTTAATTTATTATAGTCTTGTTAGTGTAGTTGCAGAAACTATACTATTTACGCTTGGTTCCAGAGTTAACAGAGCGTTAATGTAGAGTCCTCTAGTTCAAGTTTTGGCTATCGCACCAAATTCTATTTTATTTTTGTTTCAAACAAAATTTTGGCCAAGATTATTTATGTCTCCCGAGGCCCAAATCGCTTTTAGTGTTCTTGAAGACGGATCTGTTAATAACACATGACAACCCTTAAATTCTCTTCTATTAGATATGTAGTGTAATTATTTGATTATCATAGAAAGAAAAAATGCTCCATGATAATGATATCCACTTTTCTTTGAGCCTTACATTGGTAAAACTTCTTTTTGTTTTTTTAAAACCCTTTGAAAGACTATAGTTTCTTCTCATTTCCTCAAAGACTATTTGTGGTTTTGCAAAAAAAGATAAATTATTTGGAAATAAAATTCATTTATTAACATTGTATTTTGATTATAATAAGGTTTGTTTTAAAAAGAGTTGACTTTGATTAATTTTTTTACTTGTTATCACGGTTCTCACAATATTTAGCGTTATAAAGATAACCCTCCCCAATAGGAACAGCTTGTGTGTGTGTATATATATATATATATATATATAGTAAGTTCTGTATTTAGGATGTATATATGTTTTTAATTTATTATAGTCTTGTTAGTGTAGTTGCAGAAACTATACTATTTACACTTTGTTCCAGAGTTAACCTAGCGTTAATGTAGAGTCCTCTAGTTCAAGTTTTGGCTATCGCACCAAATTCTATTTTATTTTTATTTCAAACAAAATTTTGGCCAAGATTATTTATGTCTCCCGAGGCTCAAATCGCTTTTAGTGTTCTCGAAGACGGATCTGTTAATAACACATGACAACCCTTAAATTCTCTTCTATTAGATATGTAGTGTAATTATTTGATTATCATAGAAACAAAAAATGCTCCATGATAATGATATCCTCTTTTCTTCGAGCCTTACATTGGTACCGCTTCTTTTTTGTTTTTTTAAAACCCTTTGAAAGACTATAGTTTCTTCTCATTTCCTCAAAGACTTTTTGTGGTTTTGCAAAAAAAGATGAATTATTTGGAAATAAAATTCATTTATTAATGTTGTATTTTGATTATAATAAGGTTTGTTTTAAAAAGAGTTGATTTTGATTAATTTTTTTACTTGTGATCACGGTTCTCACAATATTTAGCGTTATAAAGATAACCCTCCCCAATGGGAACAACTTGTGTGTATATATATATAGTAAGTTCTGTATTTAGGATGTATATATGTTTTTAATTTATTATAGTCTTGTTAGTGTAGTTGCAGAAACTATACTATTTACGCTTTGTTCCAGAGTTAACAGAGCGTTAATGTAGAGTCCTCTAGTTCAAGTTTTGGCTATCGCACCAAATTCTATTTTATTTTTGTTTCAAACAAAATTTTGGCCAAGATTATTTATGTCTCCCGAGGCCCAAATCGCTTTTAGTGTTCTCGAAGACGGATCTGTTAATAACACATGACAACCCTTAAATTCTCTTCTATTAGATATGTAGTGTAATTATTTGATTATCATAGAAAGAAAAAATGCTCCATGATAATGATATCCACTTTTCTTCGAGCCTTACATTGGTAAAACTTCTTTTTGTTTTTTTAAAACCCTTTGAAAGACTATAGTTTCTTCTCATTTCCTCAAAGACTATTTGTGGTTTTGCAAAAAAAGATAAATTATTTGGAAATAAAATTCATTTTTTAATGTTGTATTTTGATTATAATAAGGTTTGTTTTAAAAAGAGTTGATTTTGATTAATTTTTTTACTTGTTATCACGGTTCTCACAATATTTAGCGTTATAAAGATAACCCTCCCCAATAGGAACAGGTTGTGTGTGTGTATATATATATATATAGTAAGTTCTGTATTTAGGATGTATATATGTTTTTAATTATTTATAGTCTTGTTAGTGTAGTTGCAGAAACTATACTATTTACGCTTTATTCCAGAGTTAACCGAGCGTTAATGTAGAGTCCTCTAGTTTAAGTTTTGGCTATCGCCCCAAATTCTATTTTATTTTTATTTCAAACAAAATTTTGGCCAAGATTATTTATGTCTCCCGAGGCTCAAATCGCTTTTAGTGTTCTCGAAGACGGATCTGTTAATAACACATGACAACCCTTAAATTCTCTTCTATTAGATATGTAGTGTAATTATTTGATTATCATAGAAACAAAAAATGCTCCATGATAATGATATCCTCTTTTCTTCGAGCCTTACATTGGTACCGCTTCTTTTTTGTTTTTTTAAAACCTTTGAAAGACTATAGTTTCTTCTCATTTCCTCAAAGGCTTTTTGTGGTTTTGCAAAAAAAGATGAATTATTTGGAAATAAAATTCATTTATTAATGTTGTATTTTGATTATAATAAGGTTTGTTTTAAAAAGAGTTGATTTTGATTAATTTTTTTACTTGTTATCACGGTTCTCACAATATTTAGCGTTATAAAGATAACCCTCCCCAATGGGAACAGCTTGTGTGTGTATATATATATATAGTGAGTTCTGTATTTAGGATGTATATATGTTTTTAATTTATTATAGTCTTGTTAGTGTAGTTGCAGAAACTATACTATTTACGCATTGTTCCAGAGTTAACAGAGCGTTAATGTAGAGTCCTCTAGTTCAAGTTTTGGCTATCGCACCAAATTCTATTTTATTTTTATTTCAAACAAAATTTTGGCCAAGATTATTTATGTCTCCCGAGGCCCAAATCGCTTTTACTGTTCTCGAATACGGATCTGTTAATAACACATGACAACCCTTAAATTCTCTTCTATTAGATATGTAGTGTAATTATTTGATTCATAGAAACAAAAAATGCTCCATGATAATGATATCCTCTTTTCTTCGAGCCTTACATTGGTACCGCTTCTTTTTTGTTTTTTTAAAACCCTTTGAAAGACTATAGTTTCTTCCCATTTCCTCAAAGACTTTTTGTGGTTTTGCAAAAAAAGATGAATTATTTGGAAATAAAATTCATTTATTAATGTTGAATTTTGATTATAATAAGGTTTGTTTTAAAAAGAGCTGATTTTGATTAATTTTTTTACTTGTTATCACGGTTCTCACAATATTTAGCGTTATAAAGATAACCCTCCCCAATGGGAACAACTTGTGTGTGTATATATATATATATAGTAAGTTCTGTATTTAGGATGTATATATGTTTTTAATTTATTATAGTCTTGTTAGTGTAGTTGCAGAAACTATACTATTTACGCTTTGTTCCAGAGTTAACAGAACGTTAATGTAGAGTCCTCTAGTTCATGTTTTGGCTATCGCACCAAATTCTATTTTATTTTTATTTCAAACAAAATTTTGGCCAAGATTATTTATGTCGCCCGAGGCCCAAATCGCTTTTAGGGTTCTCGAATACGGATCTGTTAATAACACATGACAACCCTTAAATTCTCTTCTATTAGATATGTAGTGTAATTATTTGATTATCATAGAAACAAAAAATGCTCCATGATAATGATATCCTCTTTTCTTCGAGCCTTACATTGGTACCGCTTCTTTTTTGTTTTTTTAAAACCCTTTGAAAGACTATAGTTTCTTCTCATTTCCTCAAAGACTTTTTGTGGTTTTGCAAAAAAAGATGAATTATTTGGAAATAAAATTCATTTATAAATGTTGTATTTTGATTATAATAAGGTTTGTTTTAAAAAGAGTTGATTTTGATTAATTTTTTTACATGTGATCACGGTTCTCACAATATTTAGCGTTATAAAGATAACCCTCCCCAATGGGAACAACTTGTGTGTATATATATAGTAAGTTCTGTATTTAGGATGTATATATGTTTTTAATTTATTATAGTCTTGTTAGTGTAGTTGCAGAAACTATACTATTTACGCTTTGTTCCAGAGTTAACAGAGCGTTAATGTAGAGTCCTCTAGTTCAAGTTTTGTTTATCGCACCAAATTCTATTTTATTTTTGCTTCAAACAAAATTTTGGCCAAGATTATTTATGTCTCCCGAGGCCCAAATCGCTTTTAGTGTTCTCGAAGACGGATCTGTTAATAACACATGACAACCCTTAAATTCTCTTCTATTAGATATGTAGTGTAATTATTTGATTATCATAGAATGAAAAAATGCTCCATGATAATGATATCCACTTTTCTTCGAGCCTTACATAGGTAAAACATCTTTTTGTTTTTTTAAAACACTTTGAAAGACTATAGTTTCTTCTCGTTTCCTCAAAGACTATTTGTGGTTTTGCAAAAAAAGATAAATAATTTGGAAATAAAATTCATTTATTAATGTTGTATTTTGATTATAATAAGGTTTGTTTTAAAAAGAGTTGATTTTGATTAATTTTTTTACTTGTTATCACGGTTCTCACAATATTTAGCGTTATAAAGATAACCCTCCCCAATAGGAACAGCTTGTATGTGTATATATATATATATATATATAGTAAGTTTTGTATTTAGGATGTATATATGTTTTTAATTTATTATAGTCTTGTTTGTGTAGTTGCAGAAACTATACTATTTACGCTTTGTTCCAGAGTTAACCGAGCGTTAATGTAGAGTCCTCTAGTTCATGTTTTGGCTATCGCACCAAATTCTATTTTATTTTTATTCCAAACAAAATTTTGGCCAAGATTATTTATGTCTCCCGAGGCTCAAATTGCTTTTAGTGTTCTCGAAGACGGATCTGTTAATAACACATGACAACCCTTAAATTCTCTTCTATTAGATATGTAGTGTAATTATTTGATTATCATAGAAACAAAAAATGCTCCATGATAATGATATCCTCTTTTCTTCGAGCCTTACATTGGTACCGCTTCTTTTTTGTTTTTTTAAAACCCTTTGAAAGACTATAGTTTCTTCTCATTTCCTCAAAGACTTTTTGTGGTTTTGCAAAAAAAGATGAATTATTTGGAAATAAAATTCATTTAGTAATGTTGTATTTTGATTATAATAAGGTTTGTTTTAAAAAGAGTTGATTTTGATTAATTTTTTTACATGTGATCACGGTTCTCACAATATTTAGCGTTATAAAGATAACCCTTCCCAATGGGAACAACTTGTGTGTATATATATAGTAAGTTCTGTATTTAGGATGTATATATGTTTTTAATTTATTATAGTCTTGTTAGTGTAGTTGCAGAAACTATACTATTTACGCTTTGTTCCAGAGTTAACATAGCGTTAATGTAGAGTCCTCTAGTTCAAGTTTTAGCTATCGCACCAAATTCTATTTTATTTTTGTTTCAAACAAAATTTTGGCCAAGATTATTTATGTCTCCCGAGGCACAAATCGCTTTTAGTGTTCTCGAAGACGGATCTGTTAATAACACATGACAACCCTTAAATTCTCTTCTATTAGATATGTAGTCTAATTATTTGATTATCATAGAAAGAAAAAATGCTCCATGATAATGATATCCACTTTTCTTCGAGCTTTACATAGGTAAAACTTCTTTTTGTTTTTTTAAAACCTTTTGAAAGACTATAGTTTCTTCTCATTTCCTCAAAGACTATTTGTGGTTTTGCAAAAAAAGATAAATTATTTGGAAATAAAATTCATTTATTAATGTTGTATTTTGATTATAATAAGGTTTGTTTTAAAAAGAGTTGATTTTGATTAATTTTTTTACTTGTTATCATGGTTCTAACAATATTTAGCATTATAAAGATAACCCTCCCCAATAGGAACAGCTTGTATGTGTATATATATATATATATATATATATATATATATATATATATAGTAAGTTCTGTATTTAGGATGTATATATGTTTTTAATTTATTATAGTCTTGTTAGTGTAGTTGCAGAAAC
This sequence comes from Ambrosia trifida, assembly GCA_028751855.1. Taxonomy (NCBI): domain Eukaryota; kingdom Viridiplantae; phylum Streptophyta; class Magnoliopsida; order Asterales; family Asteraceae; genus Ambrosia; species Ambrosia trifida. The sequence goes on along the minus strand of CM054131.1, from coordinate 72,480,796 downwards.
TATACTATTTACGCTTTGTTCCACAGTTTACAGAACGTTAATGTAGAGTCCTCTAGTTCAAGTTTTGGCTATCGCACCAAATTCTATTTTATTTTTGTTTCAAACAAAATTTTGGCCAAGATTATTTATGTCTCCTGAGGCCCAAATCGCTTTTAGTGTTCTCGAAGACGGATCTGTTAATAACACATGACAACCCTTAAATTCTCTTCTATTGGATATGTAGTCTAATTATTTGATTATCATAGAAAGAAAAAATGCTCCATGATAATGATATCCACTTTTCTTCGAGCCTTACATAGGTAAAACTTCTTTTTGTTTTTTTAAAACCCTTTGAAAGACTATAGTTTCTTCTCATTTCCTCAAAGACTATTTGTGGTTTTGCAAAAAAAGATGAATTATTTGGAAATAAAATTCATTTATTAATGTTGTATTTTGATTATAATAAGGTTTGTTTTAAAAAAAGTTGATTTTGATTAATTTTTTTACTTGTTATCACGGTTCTCACAATATTTAGCATTATAAAGATAACCCTCCCCAATAGGAGCAGCTTGTATGTGTATATATATATATATATATATATATATAGTAAGTTCTGTATTTAGGATGTATATATGTTTTTAATTTATTATAGTCTTGTTAGTGTAGTTGCAGAAACTATACTATTTACGCTTTGTTCCAGAGTTTACAGAACGTTAATGTAGAGTCCTCTAGTTCAAGTTTTGGCTATCGCACCAAATTCTATTTTATTTTTATTTCAAACAAAATTTTGGCCAAGATTATTTATGTCTCCCGAGGCCCAAATCGCTTTTAGTGTTCTCGAAGACGGATCTGTTAATAACACATGACAACCTTTAAATTCTCTTCTATTAGATATGTAGTGTAATTATTTGATTATCATAGAAACAAAAAATGCTCCATGATAATGATATCCTCTTTTCTTCGAGCCTTACATTGGTACCGCTTCTTTTTTGTTTTTTTAAAACCCTTTGAAAGACTATAGTTTCTTCTCATTTCCTCAAAGACTTTTTGTGGTTTTGCAAAAAATGATGAATTATTTGGAAATAAAATTCATTTATTAATGTTGTATTTTGATTATAATAAGGTTTGTTTTAAAAAGAGTTGATTTTGATTAATTTTTTTACATGTGATCACGGTTCTCACAATATTTAGCGTTATAAAGATAACCCTCCCCAATGGGAACAACTTGTGTGTATATATAGTAAGTTCTGTATTTAGGATGTATATATGTTTTTAATTTATTATAGTCTTGTTAGTGTACTTGTAGAAACTATACTATTTACGCTTTGTTCCAGAGTTAACAGAGCGTTAATGTAGAGTCCTCTAGTTCAAGTTTTGGCTATCGCACCAAATCCAATTTTATTTTTGTTTCAAACAAAATTTTGGCCAAGATTATTTATGTCTCCTGAGGCCCAAATCGCTTTTAGTGTTCTCGAAGACGGATCTGTTAATAACACATGACAACCCTTAAATTCTCTTCTATTAGATATGTAGTGTAATTATTTGATTATCATAGAAAGAAAAAATGCTCCATGATAATGATATCCACTTTTCTTCGAGCCTTACATAGGTAAAACTTCTTTTTGTTTTTTTAAAACCCTTTGAAAGACTATAGTTTCTTCTCATTTCCTCAAAGACTATTTGTGGTTTTGCAAAAAAAAATAAATTATTTGGAAATAAAATTCATTTATTAATGTTGTATTTTGATTATAATAAGGTTTGTTTTAAAAAGAGTTGATTTTGATTAATTTTTTTACTTGTTATCACGGTTCTCACAATATTTAGCGTTATAAAGATAACCCTCCCCAATAGGAACAGCTTGTATGTGTGTATATATATATATATAGTAAGTTCTGTATTTAGGATGTATATATGTTTTTAATTTATTATAGTCTTGTTAGTGTAGTTGCAGAAACTATACTATTTACGCTTTGTTCCAGAGTTAACCGAGCGTTAATGTAGAGTCCTCTAGTTCAAGTTTTGGCTATCGCACCAAATTCTATTTTATTTTTATTTCAAACAAAATTTTGGCCAAGATTATTTATGTCTCCCGAGGCTCAAATCGCTTTTAGTGTTCTCGAAGACGGATCTTTTAATAACACATGACAACCCTTAAATTCTCTTCTATTAGATATGTAGTGTAATTATTTGATTATCATAGAAACAAAAAATGCTCCATGATAATGATATCCTATTTTCTTCGAGCCATACATTGGTACCGCTTCTTTTTTGTTTTTTTAAAACCTTTGAAAGACTATAGTTTCTTCTCATTTCCTCAAAGACTTTTTGTGGTCTTGCAAAAAAAGATGAATTATTTGGAAATAAAATTCATTTATGAATGTTGTATTTTGATTATAATAAGGTTTGTTTTAAAAAGAGTTGATTTTGATTAATTTTTTTACTTGTTATCACGGTTCTCACAATATTTAGCGTTATAAAGATAACCCTCCCCAATGGGAACAGCTTGTGTGTATATATATATATATAGTAAGTTCTGTATTTAGGATGTATATATGTTTTTAATTTATTAAAGTCTTGTTAGTGTAGTTGCAGAAACTATACTATTTACGCTTTGTTCCAGAGTTAACAGAGCGTTAATGTAGAGTCATCTAGTTCAAGTTTTGGCTATCACACCAAATTCTATTTTATTTTTATTTCAAACAAAATTTTGGCCAAGATTATTTATGTCTCCCGAGGCCCAGATCGCTTTTAGTGTTCTCGAAGACGGATCTGTTAATAACACATGACAACCCTTAAATTCTCTTCTATTAGATATGTAGTGTAATTATTTGATTATCATAGAAAGAAAAAATGCTCCATGATAATGATATCCACTTTTCTTCGAGCCTTACATTGGTACCACTTCTTTTTGTTTTTTTAAAACCCTTTGAAAGACTATAGTTTCTTCTCATTTCCTCAAAGACTTTTTGTGGTTTTGGAAAAAAAGATGAATTATTTGGAAATAAAATTCATTTATTAATGTTGTATTTTGATTATAATAAGGTTTGTTTTAAAAAGAGTTGATTTTGATTAATTTTTTTACTTGTTATCACGGTTCTCACAATATTTAGCGTAATAAAAAAACCCTCCCCAATGGGAACAGCTTGTGTGTATATATATTTATATATATATATATATATATATATATATATATATATATATATATATAGTAAGTTCTGTATTTAGGATGTATATATGTTTTTAATTTATTATAGTCTTGTTAGTGTAGTTGCAGAAACTATACTATTTACCTTTTGTTCCAAAGTTAACAGAGCGTTAATGTAGAGTCCTCTAGTTCAAGTTTTGGCTATCGCACCAAATTCTATTTTATTTTTATTTCAAACAAAATTTTGGCCAAGATTATTTATGTCTCCCGGGGCCCAAATCGCTTTTAGTGTTCTCGAAGACGTATCTGTTAATAACACATGACAACCCTTAAATTCTCTTCTATTAGATATGTAGTGTAATTATTTGATTATCATAGAAACAAAAAATGCTCCATGATAATGATATCCTCTTTTCTTCGAGCCTTACATTGGTACCGCTTCTTTTTTGTTTTTTTAAAACCCTTTGAAAGACTATAGTTTCTTCTCATTTCCTCAAAGACTTTTTGTGGTTTTGCAAAAAAAGATGAATTATTTGGAAATAAAATTAATTTATTAATGTTGTATTTTGATTATAATAAGGTTTGTTTTAAAAGGAGTTGATTTTGATTAATTTTTTTACTTGTTATCACGGTTCTCACAATATTTAGCGTTATAAAGATAACCCTCCCCAATGGGAACAGCTTATGTGTGTGTGTATATATATATATATATATATAGTAAGTTCTGTATTTAGGATGTATATATGTTTTTAATTTATTATAGTCTTGTTAGTGTTGTTGTGTCACACCCTCAAATTACCACTTGCGGGGTTTTACCGCGAGGCGCATGACAAACCAGGATCCAAGTCAACGATCACAATAAACAACTCTATATGAAAAACGTAAACAGACATAACCATTAATTTAACCAGCGGAAGCATTTCAGTAGCATTTAATCAACTATGCTATCATCTCAAAAGTTGTTCAAAATACTTTTATTACAAAACGTGCACTAAATCTAGACGCCAATGCAGACCCGTGCGCCTAGTTCCGTTCATTGCTACCTTAGCGACCTGAGAAAAACATGCCAAAAAGATGTCAACATATAATGCTGGTGAGTTCACAGGTTTGTTCAAAATGTTACTAAAGTGTTACCATGTCCATACTATTTCGATGTTACCAAGTACGCTAGCTAGGCCTAAGTTTTATTACTACTACGATTGGAAACCATTACTAGACACGTTTAGCAATGTTCAGCATGTTTAAGCAGCCCGTATGTTCAGCATGATACCAATGTACCTGTTCGAGACAATATGCACCCGCCCGGCCCTCCAAGCCGACGAGTGGGGCAGGTCACGCCCAATAGATCTATCCACATTTCCCCCGTTGTGCAACCCCGCACATTCATGGTTTCCCCCGGGACTTTTCAAAAGATCGTATAGCAATATAAAGTTAAAACCATAGTATGACATATGTTACCAAAACTGTTTAGCGCATGTTTTCTCCCCCAAAAGTTAAAGCAGTAAAGGTGGGGCCGTGAACTCACCTTAAGTTGCGTTCTTCAAATATAAGTAAAGATGTTTAGCCCTTGATAATCCCTCTACCGGAGATCTATCAAAATGTTCACATAAGTGTTCCGACTAATAACCATAAGGTTATCTAGTCCCTGATTGTCCAGATCGTAACCAAGTATGTTTTAAAACGTTTTTAAAAGTTTAACCGACACACTAGACCGACCCGACATCCCGTTGGTGACCCATTACCCTAACTAATCAAGTACAGATAGATTACACACAAGGTTTATGTGACACCCGGCAAATTCTGGTTAACAACGTTGTCTAGATGAAAGTCTACCTTAGCGAGTCACGCGTATATTGTACTTAACTGGGTTAGTTAAGTCGGGTTATGGTTCGGGAACTATTGGTTAGTCTAGAAGATCATTGGATGTTGGTCTAGAGGTTCGTTAGATGTCAGTCCTTAACCAAGTGTACAAACGGTGACGATTTGTAGGATCGTCAGGGCATACGGAACGTACGAGTCTCGAGTCCCGGGAATTGGTGAACGAGTGTAAATATGTGTATTTACTTGTGTTATGTGTTTACAATCATTATGTGACTTGTCGGTACGTGAATATGCATTAACATATGTTAAAACGGGGTTTAACGCGCAAAACGCACAAAACCAACCCCTATAGGCGAGTAGGAGGCCTAATCACCTATAGGGGAGGCGAGTAGGGAACCCTAAGGGCGAGTAGGACCCTACTCGTGTATAGGTAGGGGCGAATAGGCCCAATTGCCTGAACAATCAGGCGATTAGGATTCCTAATCGCCTGAAACTGCTGCATACTCGCTAGTAACGGGCTGGACGACTAAAAACGACTATAAATACCATACTTAACCTCCTAAACTTCATTATACCAACCCTAGTCGTCCCATAACCCGCCCCAACACATAAACAACCTCTGGAAGGCGATTTTTGATCAAAACTCAAGGTTTCAAGCTTGAATCATCATATTTTCATAATTCTAAGGTTTGATTTTCATCCATAACTCTTTATAAACGTTTTTAATCAATCCCTAATGGTCCAGACCTGTTCTTAAACGAAAAAGCTTTCTGAAAATCGTCAATAAGGGTTGTTAATCGGATTATAACTAATATGCATGCATTATGAGTGTGTATGATTAGAAAGCTAGGGTTTTTATGATTCATGATGATGATTTGATATGTTATTATGATAGATCAGTATTGATATTGATATTATGATGATAGGAATCTCAGTAATTGGATATTAGGGTTATGATTACGCGTGTTAGTATGATGTTGCATGCTATGTGAATGGTGTTTGGATTACTTGGTTGCATGCAGGACTGATTATACGAGGTTAAACGAAGGATTTTGGGTTAAACATGTTTAGGATAGTGTTTGGGATGATATTGGGTGGTTACACACGTTCTGGATCTGATTTGGAGCGTTAAACGCGCGAAAAACCGGAACAGCAAGGTTACAGGCGAGTAGCATTCCTAATCGCCTATGTTATAGGCGAGTAGGGTGCTAATCGCCTATAACATAGGCGAGTAGAGGCCTACTCGTGTGAAAGATCAGGTGATTAGCCCTAATTGCTAGTAAGTTCATGTGAATAGCCCTAATTGCTAGTAAGTTCATGTGAATAGCCCTAATTGCTAGTAAGTTCATGTGAGTAGCTCCTAATTGCCTATAATAGAGGCGAGTAGGATTTCTAATTGCTAGTTGACCAACCTAATTGCTAGTTGACTTTTCCTAATCGCGTGTACTGCTGCTGTAAGTGTAAATTAGCATTCCGAGACCCGATTTAACATGTAGTAACATGCTAGGAACCCCGTAACATGCCTAATAACTTGGTAACATATATTTGGATGTAATTCGGTGATACGTGAACGATGTGCTATAACTTGTTGTGCGTTAACGTATGTTAAGTGTAATTGCGTTATTGTATGTTTTGGAGCGTAAACATAACACGGGGAGTCTCGGGTCACCAATGGGATGTCGAGTCTTGTACTTTGGGTCAGTTAAACAGTCACGGTGTTTTCAAACGAACTTGGTTATGGTCTGGACATCTAGGGACTAATTAACCTACGGGTTATTAGTCTAAGTACTTGTAACTGTCGTATGTTAGGTCGCCGCTTTACGGGACTAGCATAGCAGCTGAGTTTACTCGGGTTAAGGAGTAACGCAACTTAAGGTGAGTTTACGGCCCCTCTTTTAAACTGGTTTTATACTTTCGGGGGAGAAAACATGTGTTAAAACAATTATTTGGTAACTACTGTCATACTATGGGTTTCTATTGTGTACTACACGATCTTTGGAAGTCCCGGGGGGAACCATGAATGTGCGGGTTTGCACAACGGGGAAATGTGAATAGCGCTATTGGGAGTGACCAACCCCGCTCGTCGACTTGGAGGGTCGGCGGGTGCATATTGTCTCAAACAGGAACAACAGGAACAACAGGAACTACATCGGGCATACTTTTGGTATTCGCGTTAGTAATGGTTTTCCAATCGTGGTAGTAACAAAACGTACGCCTAGCTAGCGTATACTGGTTTTCGATTATTATAGTATGGACAGGTGGACTTGGTACTTGGATACAAAACCTGTAAACTCACCAGCATTTTTGTGCTGACGTAAACTTTTACATGTTTTCTCAGGTCGCTAAGGTAGCACGACTGGACTAGGGCGCACGCGTCTGCACGGCGTCTAACTAGGGTTGCATGGTCTTTTGAACGTTGAACTATTATTTCATTGTTGGGATACTGTTTTTGAATAAGCTTCCGCTGTAAACGGGATTTTAAACTATGTTTTGATATTGCATTTATATTCATTTAGACTTGTTTATTGTGATCGTTGGTTTGGATCCTGGTTTGTCATGCGCCTCGCGGTAAAACTCCGCAAGTGGATTTTGAGGGTGTGACAGATTGGTATGAGAGCCAATGGTTATAGTGAACTAGGACTGCATGTAGAGTCTAGTCTATAGCCGAGTCGCACACACTAGACGATCACATGGTACTAAACGTTATAGTGGTTTACGTATGGTCTTGTCGGGGTGTCTCTAAATCGTTGGTCTTTCTACGTTACATCATCCGTTCTATCTTAGACTGGGTTACTTGTTTTCTAGGCAATGTAGTCTATTGGAGTAACTCGTGTGCTCTTGAGATTTGTCCAAGGCTCGGACATCTCCCTTTCGCACTCCAATAGAAACACTTGTCATGAACTACCGTAGTATTACGGTGTGTAGCTAAGAGTCTATGTTCGGTGATTTGAACTTTGAACTAGGAGAACACTGGGAGGACCATGTAGAGCGGTTTATCATTTTGGGTGCACACAAAATCATAAGCCGAAATGCATGGAAGTCCTGGTGAACTCTGGGTTTGGAGGGATAGTCCTGGATTGGATCTAGCTGTGATCTTGTGAACATTAGTGGTTATCTTTGACTGCGAAACTAAATTTTCTCGTTCTTTCTGCCAGAATCATGTCTGGAGTGCGTGGAGGACGTGGAGGTGGTCGCAATGGTGGACGTGGTGGTGGTCGCGGTGGTGCTGGTGGTCGTGGTGGAGGTATTAACCTATCGCAGGCTGATCTGAACAACTTGCTCCAAGCTGCCTTTCAGTTAGGGCACAACGGTGGTGGTAAGTTGATTTATCCATTTTCTTTGCCTCATTGGTGAACCTTGTTTACGTTATTCGTAGTTCTCATACGTTTCATTTCAAGTGGTCCTGTTGACCCACCCCCACCCATGTGCACCTACAAGATGTTCCGGGACTGTAAGCCCCAGGAATTCTCTGGCACTGAGGGTGCAGTGAGCTTGCTTAGGTGGTTGGAGAAAGTGGAGTCAGTATTTCTGATGTGTAACTGTCTCCCAGAAGATCGGGTAAAGTATTCTGCTGCGTTATTTCAGGACGTGGCATTGACTTGGTGGAATGGCATCACCCAGAACATGGGTATTGGGGAGGCATATGCTATGCCATGGGAGAATTTTGTGCAGTTGCTGAAGCGTGAGTATTGCCCGAGGGAAGAGGTACAGAAGCTGGAGCATGAGGTGTGGAACCTCAAGATGACTGGGTCGGAAATCGAGAAGTATACTGTGAGACGGAATGAGTTGGCAGTGCTGTGTCCCGATCTGCACGTGCCAGAATATCGTAGGATTGAACACTATGTCTCGGGGTTAGTACCGGAAATTGCAGGGTTAGTGGCTGCGGGAAATCATCCTACGTATGCAGAGGTGGTTCGATCGGCCCATAGGATGACCATCTTAAAAGTGAATGAGGGGATTTTGCCTGCGAAAGGTTCGACTGTTAAGGCTCCAGAGAACAACAAGCGCAAGTGGGAAAATGACGGGAAAGGATCTGGGTCTGCACAATAGGGTAAAAGGTTTGATAATGGGGGTTCATCTTCTTCGGGTAACAAGCAGGGTGGTTATGCGGGAAAACTGCCCAAATGCAACAAGTGTGGACGCCATCATCAACGGAACTGCGACAGTAACCGTTGTCACCGCTGCCAGCGAACAGGGCATTATGCTAAGGATTGTCGGGCTACACTTCCATCGACTCAGGCTCCGACTAACAGTTCAGCTCCGACTACTCAGGGGACTACAGGGAAACAAGGATGCTACAACTGTGGTGACACTGGGCATTACAAGAAGGACTGCCCAAAATTGAAGCAGGGTGGGAACAACGGGAATGGGAACAACGGGGGCGGCGGCAGAAATGCACGTGCCTTCGTCATTGGAGCTGCTGAGGCTAGACAGGACCCTGACACAGTCACCGGTACGTTTCTTCTCAATAATCGTCCTGTTAGCGTGTTATTTGATTCTGGTGCCGACAAGAGTTTTGTATCCATGGATATTAGTCGACTGCTAGATGTAGTACCCGTACCATTAGAGACCAAGTATATTATTGAGTTGGCTGACGGTAAAACGATTGAAGCTACTAGTGTCCTTCGGGAGTGTCAATTAGAGTTGTCGGGTTTATCGTTCCCCATCGACCTTATGCCGGTACCTTTGGGTAGTTTTGACGTTGTGGTAGGAATGGATTGGTTATCTTTGTATCGCGCGGAGATTGTCTGTTACGATAAGGTTATTCGGATTCCTCTCCCTGATGGAGAATTCCTTTCTGTGTACGGTATCAAGGGTGGTGTTCCGCTAAACATCATCTCTAGCATGAAAGCCCTTAAGTGTCTTCGAAAGGGTTATCCAGCTGTTTTGGCGCTTTTATCTGTTTCCTCTGTTGATGAGAAGAAGATCGACGACATTCCGGTGGTACGCGAGTTTCCTGATGTTTTTCCCGATGATTTATCTGGTCTTCCTCCTCATCGTCAAGTCGAGTTAGGTATTGATCTTGTACCAGGGGCTGCTCCTATTGCTCGGGCCCCCTACCGTCTTGCACCTCCCGAGATGCAGGAATTGTCTAGTCAGTTACAGGAACTCTTGGACAAGGGTTTCATCCGACCAAGTTCTTCTCCTTGGGGAGCCCCGATTCTATTTGTTAAGAAGAAGGATGGAAGTTTCCGATTGTGTGTGGACTACAGAGAACTGAACAAATTGACCGTCAAGAACCGTTATCCTCTTCCACGTATTGATGATCTATTCGACTAGCTCCAGGGTTCTAGTTATTATTCCAAGATCGACTTGAGGTCCGGTTATCACCAGTTGCGCGTCTGGGAGGCTGACGTTGCAAAGACTGCTTTTCGAACACGTTATGGCCATTTCGAATTCTTGGTCATGCCTTTCGGTCTCACGAATGCACCGGCGGTTTTCATGGACTTGATGAACCGCGTCTGTAAACCATATCTGGATATGTTCGTCATTGTGTTTATTGATGACATTCTGATCTATTCCAAGAACGAGACCGAACACGGGGAACATCTGCGGTTAGTTTTGGAACTTTTGCGACGGGAGCAACTTTACGCCAAGTTCTCAAAGTGTGACTTTTGGTTACGCGAAGTTCAATTCCTAGGACATGTGGTTAATGAACTAGGGATTCATGTCGATCCCGCTAAAATCGAAGCGATCAAGGACTGGGGAGCACCAAAGACGCCAACTGAGGTGCGGCAATTCCTAGGCCTTGCGGGCTATTATCGTCGTTTCATTCAGGGGTTCTCGAAGATTGCTCAACCCCTCACCACTCTCACTCAGAAGGATAGGAAATTCGACTGGGGTGAACCACAAGAGTCAGCGTTTGAAGAACTGAAGTCTAAACTGTGTTCTGCTCCTATTTTGTCTTTACCTGAGGGTCCTGATGATTTCGTTGTTTACTGTGATGCTTCCATTCATGGACTCGGTTGCGTGTTGATGCAACGCGAGAAAGTGATTGCGTATGCTTCTCGTCAACTCAAAGTGCACGAGAAGAACTACACAACTCATGACTTGGAGTTAGGTGCCGTGGTATTCGCGTTGAAAATTTGGAGACATTACTTGTACGGTACCAAATGCACCATCTACACCGATCACAAGAGTCTCCAACACATTTTCGACCAACAACACTTGAACATACGGCAGCGTCGCTGGATTGAACTTTTGAACGACTATGATTGTGCTATTAAGTACCATCCTGGCAAGGCGAATGTTGTAGCAGACGCCTTGAGCAGGAAGGAATCAACTAAACCTCGTCGTGTTCGGGCGTTGCAGCTCACCATCCATTCGTCGTTACCTGATCAACTCCGTTCTGCCCAATTGGAAGCTTTGAAGGAGGAAAACCTTAAAGCTGAAACTATGCACGGTGCCGACAAGCACCTAGAGCGAAGGTCTGATGGCCTGCACTATTTAGCAGAACGTATATGGGTTCCTTTGTTCGGGGGACTACGGGAGCTTGTCCTTGATGAGGCTCATAAGTCCCGGTATTCTATTCATCCTGGTTCGGATAAGATGTACCAGAATCTGAAGGTGCTTTACTGGTGGCCAAACATGAGGTCGGACATAGCCTCATACGTGAGCAAATGCTTGACCTGTGCTAAGGTCAAGGTGGAATACCAGAAACCGTCGGGTCTCTTGCAACAACCTGAAATTCCGGAATGGAAATGGGAATGGATTACTATGGATTTTGTCACACAACTTCCTAAATCACCAAGCGGGAATGACAAGATATGGGTGATTGTCGATCGGTTGACGAAATCAGCCCATTTTCTTGCTATTAAGGAGACCGACACCATGGATCGTTTGGCTCGTCTTTACTTGAAGGAAGTTGTTTCTAAGCACGGGGTACCAGTTTCTATTATCTCGGATCGTGACTCCCATTTTACTTCTCACTTCTGGAAGTCTTTGCACAAGGCTTTGGGTACCCAACTAGACATGAGTACGGCTTATCATCCACAAACTGACGGTCAGAGTGAGCGCACAATTCAAACTTTAGAAGACATGCTGCGGGCATGTGTGATCGATTTTGGCAAAGGTTGGGAAGCTCATCTACCGTTAGTAGAATTCTCGTATAATAACAGTTATCACACGAGCATCAAGGCTGCTCCGTTCGAAGCACTGTACGGACGGAAATGCCGTTCTCCTCTTTGTTGGGCTGAAGTGGGTGAGAGTCAACTCACTGGGCCTGAACTAGTGTACGAAACTTCGGAAAAGATCGTACAGATTCGTAATCGGTTGGCGGCGGCACGGGACCGGCAAAAGAGTTATGCTGATCAGCGTCGCAAACCACTGGAATTCCAAGTCAATGACAAGGTACTTCTAAAAGTCTCGCCGTGGAAGGACGTCATACTTTTTGGGAAGCGTGGCAAACTCAATCCGCGGTATGTCGGCCCATTTACGATCCTGGAACGGATTGGGCCGGTGGCATATCGTCTTGATTTACCGCCGGAGCTCGGTAACGTACATAACGTCTTTCACGTGTCAAACTTGAAGAAGTGTCTGGCTGACGAGTCTCTCATCGTTCCACTAGAAGAGATCAAGGTTGATGATCGTCTTCGGATTGTGGAAGAACCTGTGGAGATCCTTGATTACAAGATTCGTAGCCTGCGTCACAGCAAGATTCGTATCGTTAAGGTTCGGTGGAACTCGGACCGGGGACCGGAATATACATGGGAACGGGAGGATCAGATGAAGTCTAAGTATCCTCATCTTTTTCCTAAGGAAGCGTTCGAGTCGAGACATGTCTCTTCGGCAGCTGAATGAATCTCGGGTCGAGATTCCTTTTAACGTGGGGATGATGTGACAACTCGGGTAAATCTTTCTTTTGGTTTCTATCTTTTTGTTTGTTTCCTTCGTTATTTCTTTTGTTCTTTTTGTACTTGTGCAATTTTCGGGACGAAAATTCTTTTAACGTGGGGATGATGTGACACCCGGCAAATTCTGGTTAACAACGTTGTCTAGATGAAAGTCTACCTTAGTGAGTCACGCGTATATTGTACTTAACTGGGTTAGTTAAGTCGGGTTATGGTTCGGGAACTATTGGTTAGTCTAGAAGATCATTGGATGTTGGTCTAGAGGTTCGTTAGATGTCAGTCCTTAACCAAGTGTACAAACGGTGACGATTTGTAGGATCGTCAGGGCATACGGAACGTACGAGTCTCGAGTCCCGGGAATTGGTGAACGAGTGTAAATATGTGTATTTACTTGTGTTATGTGTTTACAATCATTATGTGACTTGTCGGTACGTGAATATGCATTAACATATGTTAAAACGGGGTTTAACGCGCAAAACGCACAAAACCAACCCCTATAGGCGAGTAGGAGGCCTAATCACCTATAGGGGAGGCGAGTAGGGAACCCTAAGGGCGAGTAGGACCCTACTCGTGTATAGGTAGGGGCGAATAGGCCCAATTGCCTGAACAATCAGGCGATTAGGATTCCTAATCGCCTGAAACTGCTGCATACTCGCTAGTAACGGGCTGGACGACTAAAAACGACTATAAATACCATACTTAACCTCCTAAACTTCATTATACCAACCCTAGTCGTCCCATAACCCGCCCCAACACATAAACAACCTCTGGAAGGCGATTTTTGATCAAAACTCAAGGTTTCAAGCTTGAATCATCATATTTTCATAATTCTAAGGTTTGATTTTCATCCATAACTCTTTATAAACGTTTTTAATCAATCCCTAATGGTCCAGACCTGTTCTTAAACGAAAAAGCTTTCTGAAAATCGTCAATAAGGGTTGTTAATCGGATTATAACTAATATGCATGCATTATGAGTGTGTATGATTAGAAAGCTAGGGTTTTTATGATTCATGATGATGATTTGATATGTTATTATGATAGATCAGTATTGATATTGATATTATGATGATAGGAATCTCAGTAATTGGATATTAGGGTTATGATTACGCGTGTTAGTATGATGTTGCATGCTATGTGAATGGTGTTTGGATTACTTGGTTGCATGCAGGACTGATTATACGAGGTTAAACGAAGGATTTTGGGTTAAACATGTTTAGGATAGTGTTTGGGATGATATTGGGTGGTTACACACGTTCTGGATCTGATTTGGAGCGTTAAACGCGCGAAAAACCGGAACAGCAAGGTTACAGGCGAGTAGCATTCCTAATCGCCTATGTTATAGGCGAGTAGGGTGCTAATCGCCTATAACATAGGCGAGTAGAGGCCTACTCGTGTGAAAGATCAGGTGATTAGCCCTAATTGCTAGTAAGTTCATGTGAATAGCCCTAATTGCTAGTAAGTTCATGTGAATAGCCCTAATTGCTAGTAAGTTCATGTGAGTAGCTCCTAATTGCCTATAATAGAGGCGAGTAGGATTTCTAATTGCTAGTTGACCAACCTAATTGCTAGTTGACTTTTCCTAATCGCGTGTACTGCTGCTGTAAGTGTAAATTAGCATTCCGAGACCCGATTTAACATGTAGTAACATGCTAGGAACCCCGTAACATGCCTAATAACTTGGTAACATATATTTGGATGTAATTCGGTGATACGTGAACGATGTGCTATAACTTGTTGTGCGTTAACGTATGTTAAGTGTAATTGCGTTATTGTATGTTTTGGAGCGTAAACATAACACGGGGAGTCTCGGGTCACCAATGGGATGTCGAGTCTTGTACTTTGGGTCAGTTAAACAGTCACGGTGTTTTCAAACGAACTTGGTTATGGTCTGGACATCTAGGGACTAATTAACCTACGGGTTATTAGTCTAAGTACTTGTAACTGTCGTATGTTAGGTCGCCGCTTTACGGGACTAGCATAGCAGCTGAGTTTACTCGGGTTAAGGAGTAACGCAACTTAAGGTGAGTTTACGGCCCCTCTTTTAAACTGGTTTTATACTTTCGGGGGAGAAAACATGTGTTAAAACAATTATTTGGTAACTACTGTCATACTATGGGTTTCTATTGTGTACTACACGATCTTTGGAAGTCCCGGGGGGAACCATGAATGTGCGGGTTTGCACAACGGGGAAATGTGAATAGCGCTATTGGGAGTGACCAACCCCGCTCGTCGACTTGGAGGGTCGGCGGGTGCATATTGTCTCAAACAGGAACAACAGGAACAACAGGAACTACATCGGGCATACTTTTGGTATTCGCGTTAGTAATGGTTTTCCAATCGTGGTAGTAACAAAACGTACGCCTAGCTAGCGTATACTGGTTTTCGATTATTATAGTATGGACAGGTGGACTTGGTACTTGGATACAAAACCTGTAAACTCACCAGCATTTTTGTGCTGACGTAAACTTTTACATGTTTTCTCAGGTCGCTAAGGTAGCACGACTGGACTAGGGCGCACGCGTCTGCACGGCGTCTAACTAGGGTTGCATGGTCTTTTGAACGTTGAACTATTATTTCATTGTTGGGATACTGTTTTTGAATAAGCTTCCGCTGTAAACGGGATTTTAAACTATGTTTTGATATTGCATTTATATTCATTTAGACTTGTTTATTGTGATCGTTGGTTTGGATCCTGGTTTGTCATGCGCCTCGCGGTAAAACTCCGCAAGTGGATTTTGAGGGTTTGTCATGCGCCTCGCGGTCAAACACATTCAAAACGACCCGAAACATCATCAAACACAGCAGTCAAGCATGAATAACTTATCCCTACAAAACCCCACCGATTTCCCCCGATAATACGTCCGTTTCAGCCCTTTCCCAAAATGGTAAAGATTATGGAAACATCACTTTCATGCATGAATTATTTACCCAATTTGGAAACTTTTGAAATCGATTCATGTTTAGCTTAAAACACTCAGTTTGTCGATTATCCAATCTTTCTTATTCATTCTATTGATCATAAATATTCATATATCAAGTATTAATCCAATAAAACCCCAAATATCAATATATATCCAATCCTAACCCTAGACAACAATATTCCAACATTAATAACAATCCTCTATCATGTCTCTATCATAGATATAGCAGCAAATCATTGAACAACCCATGACACCACATAATACACAATTTACATATGTTATTCACCATGAAACCTATGTTAAATGATCATGTTTTGATTTATAAAGATGTTTACTAGGTTTTTAATCATGAAAATACCATTAGAACAGATCCGGACAATTAGGGTTAGATGAAAACGAATTAAAATGCTTTTAAAAAGGTTTAGGATTATGAACACACCTTGGATTCTTGTTTAGATGTTGTAGATGGGTTAGATTATGAAAAAGAAGAGCAAAAACTCCTTCCTTAGTGTTTAAGATCGTTTGAGAGCGTTTTGGGACGGTTAGGGTTTGTGAAATGATGAAAAATGACAAAGGTTGGTATTTATACTAATCTTCCTTCGCACCAATTCATTGGTCGAATGTGGTCTCCTTCGCCCCTTTCACAGGGTCGAATGAGCCCTGCTTGGTCGAAGGAAATTCCTCAAATTTCACTTCCCTGGTTCGCCCACTTGCATGGGTCGAACCAGACACTTTTCCTCTCCTTCGACCACTCGAAGTGGTCGAACCAGAACCCCTTTTTAACTAGTCTTCCAGTTTGTCGTGTTTAACGCATTCTAACACATCTTAACACATAAGCATGCATCCTTAGTCTATATTTAATACATTTAAGGACAGATAATCATTTACATATCATTTAAACACATCTATATATATAATCCACCACACGACCCATAATCTATACATATACTTAATTAGTTCATGTAATGTCACCAACAACGGAACCCGGTACCAGTGTATTACCAAAACGACTCCCAATGATCCTCCAGATCATTGTACCCTGGACAATCCTAACTTGACCCGACTCAACTAACCCAGTTATGTTTGTTTATAAATGTTTCTCGCTAAGGTAGACTTAGATGTTACTAATATGTTTGAGCCGAACATGCCGGGTGTCACATCATCCCCACGTTGAAAGAATTTTCGTCCCGAAAATTGCGCAAAGCTCAAAAAGAAGAAACGAAAAGAACAGAACGAAAAGAAACTTACCGGATGTCACATCATCCTCACGTTGAAAGGAATCTCGACCCGAGATTCATTCCGCTTCAGCAGTAACATTCCTCGATTCAAACGCGCGTTTTGGAAAAAGATGAGGGTATTTAGCTTTCATTTGATCCTCCCGTTCCCATGTGAACTCCGATCCACGATTCAAGTTCCAACGGACTTTAACGATGCGGATTTTACTCCGACGAAGGCTGCGAATCTTGTAGTCGAGAATCTCGACAGGTTCCTCCACAATGCGAAGACGGTCATCAACCTTGATCTCTTCCAGTGGTACAATGAGAGATTCATCAGCCAAACACTTCTTCAAGTTAGACACATGGAAGACGTTGTGTACACTATCGAGCTCCGTCGGTAAGTCAAGTCTGTATGCCACCGGTCCAATCCGATCCAGGATTGCGAACGGTCCGACATAACGAGGGTTAAGCTTGCCACGCTTTCCAAAGCGTATGACGCCCTTCCATGGTGAAACTTTCAGAAGTACTTTGTCCCCAACCTGGAACTCTAAAGGTTTTCGACGGCGATCGGCATAGCTCTTTTGACGATCCCGTGCAGCAGCCAAACGTTGACGGATCTGTACGATTTTCTCCGAAGTTTCGTACACGAGTTCCGGACCAGTGAGCTGGCTCTCGCCCACCTCGGCCCAACAAAGTGGTGATCGAAATTTCCGTCCGTAAAGAGCCTCGAACGGAGCTGCCTTGATGCTAGAGTGATAGCTGTTGTTGTAGGAGAACTCCACTAGGTTTGAATCGTCCGCTCACTCTGTCCATCAGTTTGCGGATGATAAGCCGTACTCATATCCAACTGAGTACCCAAAGCCTTGTGCAGAGCCTTCCAGAAACGCAAAGCGAAACGAGAATCACGATCAGAGATAACAGAAACAGGCACTCCATGCCGAGCAACAACCTCCTTAAGGTAAAGTCGAGCTAAACGCTCGAGTCCATCGGTTTCCTTAATAGGTATAAAGCATGCCGATTTTGTCAGCCGGTCAACAATCACCCAAATCATATCGTAACCACTAGGTGACCTTGGCAGCTTGGTGACAAAATCCATCGTGATTCGTTCCCACTTCCATTCTGGAACCTCTGGTTGTTGCAGGAGACCAGACGGCCTCTGATACTCCACCTTGACTTTAGCACAAGTCAAACATTTGCTGACGTAAGACGCTATGTCAGCTTTCATGTTCGGCCACCAATAAAGTATCTTCAAATCCTGATACATCTTATCGGAGCCAGGGTGAATAGAATACCGGGATTTGTGAGCTTCATCCAGAACAAACTCGCGCAATCCCCCGAGCAATGGGATCCAAACACGTCCCGCAAAATAGTGTAAGCCATCAGTCCTGAGCTCAAGATGCTTGTCAGCACCGTGCATCGTTTCAGCCTTAAGGTTTTCCTCCTTCAAGGCTTCCAACTGTGCAGAACGGATTCGGTCAGGCAATGACGAATGAATGGTGAGTTGTAAGGCTCGAACACGGCGAGGGTTCGCAGGCTCCTTCCTGCTCAAGGCGTCCGCCACAACGTTCGCCTTGCCAGGATGGTATTTGATGGCACAGTCATAATCGTTCAGGAGTTCAACCCAGCGACGCTGCCGCATGTTCAACACCTTCTGGTCGAAAATATGCTGAAGACTCTTGTGATCGGTATATACTTCACACTTGGTACCGTACAAGTAATGTCTCCAAATTTTCAACGCAAAGACTACCGCACCCAGTTCCAAGTCACGAGTAGTGTAATTCTTCTCATGAACTTTGAGTTGGCGAGAAGCATAAGCAATAACCTTCCCGCGCTGCATCAACACGCAACCGAGACCACGAATTGAAGCATCACAGTACACAACGAAATCATCAGTGCCTTCCGGCAAGGATAAGATAGGTGCAGAACAAAGTTTAAGCTTCAGCATCTGAAATGCTGATTCTTGTGGTTCATCCCAGTCGAACTTTCGGTCCTTCTGGGTAAGAGCAGTGAGGGGTTGAGCGATCTTCGAAAATCCCTCGATGGAACGACGATAATAACCCGCAAGACCTAGGAATTGCCGCACCTCAGATGGCGTCTTTGGTGCTTCCCAGTCCTTAATAGCTTCGATCTTAGCCGGATCGACATGAATTCCCAGTTCATTCACCACATGTCCTAGGAATTGAACTTCACGCAAGCAAAAATCACACTTCGAGAACTTAGCATACAACTGCTCCTGTCTCAAAAGTTCCAAGACCAACCGCAGATGTTCCTCATGATCTGCCTTGTTCTTGGAATAGATCAGAATGTCGTCAATGAACACGATGACGAACTTATCAAGATAAGGTTTGCAAACGCGGTTCATCAAATCCGTGAACACCGCCGGTGAGTTAGTGAGACCGAAAGGCATGACCAAGAACTCAAAATGGCCATAACGAGTGCGAAAAGCAGTCTTCTGAATGTCAGCTTCCCTGACGCGCAACTGGTGATAACCGGACCGCAAATCAATCTTCGAATAGTAGCTAGAGCTCCGAAGCTGGTCAAAGAGATCATCAATGCGAGGAAGAGGATAACGATTCTTGATGGTCACTTTGTTCAGCTCACGATAATCAATACACATACGAAGACTTCCGTCCTTCTTTTTCACAAACAAAATAGGAGCTCCCCACGGGGAAGAACTCGGTCGAATGAAACCCTTTTCCAAGAGTTCCTGTAACTGGCTGGACATCTCTTGCATCTCGGGAGGTGCAAGGCGATACGGAGCTCGGGCAATAGGAGCTGCGCCCGGAGTGAGATCAATACCAAACTCAACCTGACGGTGGGGAGGAAGACCAGGTAAATCATCAGGAAACACATCAGAAAAGTCACGAACCACCGGGATATCCTCAATCTTCTTCTCATCGTCAGTAGAAACGTTAACAAGTGCCAGAATGGCCGAACAGCCCTTCCGAAGATACTTACGGGCTTTCATGCTAGAAATGATACTCAGCGGAGCACCGCTTTTCTCGCCACGAACCGAAAGAATCTCTCCATCAGGGAGAGGGATCCGAATAACCTTGTCAAAACAAACGATCTCCGCGCGATACAACGATAACCAATCCATGCCAACCACGACATCAAAACTACCCAGAGGTACCGGCATAAGGTCAATGGGGAAAGACAAACCCGACAGTTCCAAACGACATTCCCTAAGGGTGTGTGTCGCTTCGATTTTCTTACCATCAGCCAATTCTATTAAGTACTTAGCCTCTAAAGGTGTGGGTACTATATCTAGCAATCGACTAATATCCAAAGATACGAAACTCTTATCGGCACCAGAATCAAACAAGACAGAAACATAGCGATCATTAAGAAGGAACGTACCGGTAACTGTGTCTGGATCCTGCCTAGCCTCTGCAGACCCAATGACGAAAGCACGTGCAGTCCTGCCTCCGCCGCCATTGTTCCCGTTACCATTCCCGTTCTTCCCGTTGTCGCCCTGTTTCAGCTTGGGACAGTCACGCTTGAAATGTCCCGTGTCACCACAGTTGTAACACCCCTGCCTCCCCTGAGTCCCCTGAACAGCGGGAGTAGGAGCAGGAGTAGAGGTACGAGCTTGGGTCGACGGAAGTGCTGCCCTGCAATCCTTGGCCAAGTGTCCAAGCTGGTTGCACCGATGACAGCGTGCCTTATCACAGTTCCCCGAGTGATGGTATCCACACCGGTTACACTTGGGATGCTTCCCGATATATCCACCTGTCTTCTGCCCCGAAGACGATCCAGACGACTCAAACTTCTTTGCCGGCTGAGCTGGCACCACACTCTTCCCCACATTCTCCCACTTCCTCTTGTTCCCCTCAGCAGCCTTCACAGAAGCACCCTTGGGTGGCAAAACGCCTTCCGCCACCTTCAGGTTAGTCATCCGATGAGATGATCGGACAACTTCAGCAATAGTGGGAAGATTCCCAGCAGCCACCAACCCAGCAATCTCGGGCACTAGTCCAGACACATAGTGCTCGATCCTCCTGTACTCGGGTGTGTGTAAGTCAGGACTCAACACCGCCAGCTCGTTCCTCCTCACAGTGTACTCCTCAATTTCTGACCCAACCATCTTGAAATTCCAGACCTCATGCTCCAACTTCTGAATCTCCTCCCTCGGGCAGTACTCACCTCTCAAAAGCTGCACAAACTCCGCCCAAGGCATAGCAATAGCCTCTCCCAGTCCCACATTCTGAGTAGTAGCATTCCACCACGACAATGCAGGTCCTTCAAATGTCGTAGTAGCATACTTCACCCGGTCCCCAGCAGGACAGTTACACATAACAAACACAGATTCAACCTTCTCCAACCATCGGAGCAGTCCCACCGCTCCCTCAGTTCCAGCGAAGTTATGGGGCTGACAGTCCCTAAACTTCTTGTAAGAGCACTGAGGTGGGGGTAGATTGGCACCAACACCTGAAACACGGTACACGAATAAAACACAAACGAAAAGGCACGAAACCCGAAAATGAGACAAGGTTGACAGAAAT
Organism: Ambrosia trifida; assembly: GCA_028751855.1. Classification (NCBI taxonomy): domain Eukaryota; kingdom Viridiplantae; phylum Streptophyta; class Magnoliopsida; order Asterales; family Asteraceae; genus Ambrosia; species Ambrosia trifida. The sequence goes on along the minus strand of CM054131.1, from coordinate 72,459,356 downwards.
CAACTCACCACCCATGGCATTAATCCCAGCCTGGAAATTAGCCATGGCCATGTTCACTTGCTGCTGGAGCAAGTTGTTCAGTTCAGCTTGGGTCATGTTGATGTTTCCACAACCACCGCCTCCGGCACGACCACCGCCGCCAGCACGACCACCACCGCCACCACGACGTCCACCACCGCGAGCACCAGACATGATCTAACAAATCAAGAAATCGAGAGATTCAGATTCACTTCCAGTGTCAACCACTAGAAATTTACGAGAGTTAACCTAGGGACAAATTCAGGACTATACATCCAAACTCGAAGTCCATTAGGATTTTCATGCATTCCAGTTTATTATTTCGTGTGCACCCGAAATGATAAACTGCTCTACATGGTCCTCCAGATGTACCACTAATCCAGACCCAGTCACTGAATATCATCGCCTAGTAACGTGTTACGATAGGTGCAAGTGCAAGAAGGCATGTGTGTGCTAGAACCAACAAGGCAACCCTTCCTTCTTCAATCCAGAAGAAGAAGGCAAGAGTAGGTAAGGACCCAAATAAAAGCGGATGATGTAACGGAGAGACATGATGATGATATAAGGACACCCCGACAACGTTAGTCCATATCCCATTAATAGACCCAAAGTATGTGACCGTCTAGTGTGTGCGACTCGGCTATAGACCAGACTCTACATGCAGTCCTAGTTCACTATAACCATTGGCTCTGATACCAATCTGTCACACCCTCAAATTACCACTTGCGGGGTTTTACCGCGAGGCGCATGACAAACCAGGATCCAAGTCAACGGTCACAATAAACAACACTATATGAAAATACATAACATTCAAAGACATAGTTTTCATAAACCCATAAACTGTAGCGGAAGCATTCAACGAGTTACAGTCCAAAGTTTCAATGTTTCAAATGTTTAATGCAAAACGTGAACTAAACTCTAGACGCCAGTGCAGACCCGTGCGCCTAGTTCCATTTGTTGCTACCTTGGCGACCTGAGAAAAACATGCCAAAAAGATGTCAACATATAATGCTGGTGAGTTCACAGGTTTGTTCAAAATGCTATCAAGATGTTACCAGAATGTTACCATGTCCATACTATATCCATGTTACCAAGTACACTAGCTAGGCGTATGTTTTGTTACCACTACGATTGGAAAACCATTACTAGACTGTTACCATGTGTTCAGCCCGATGTGTTGTAGCCACGCTACGATTGTTACCAGTTCGAGACAATATGCACCCGCCCGGCCCTCCAAGCCGTCGAGTGGGGTTTGTCAAACCCAATAGATCTATCCACATTTCCCCCGTTGTGCATCCCCGCACATTCATGGTTTCCCCCGGGACTTTAAAGATCGTACAGTACACAAGTTTAAAACCATAGTATGACATATGTTACTAAAATAGTTTAGTGCATGTTTTCTCCCCCAAAAGTTAAAGCAGTAAAAAGTGGGGCCGTGAACTCACCTTAAGTAGCGTTCTTCAAATATAAGTAAAGATGTTTAGCCCTTGATAATCCCTCTACCGGAGATCTATCAAAATGTTCACATAAGTGTTCTGACTAATAACCATAAGGTTATCTAGTCCCCGATTGTCCAGATCGTAACCAAGTATGTTTTAAAACGTGTTTAGATGTTTAACCGACACACTAGACCGACCCGACATCCCGTTGGTGACCCATTACCCTAACTAATCAAGTACACATGGATTACACACAAGGTTCAAGCATAAAACACATAGTTTGTATCAAAAATCTCATTTCTGCGTCAGAACGGTCGAACCAGTCAGTTTTAAGTCTCCTTCGCACCTTTTAGTCTCCTTCGCATCTTTTACGTCTCGTTCGACCGTTTGATGCTTCCTTCGCCCGTTTTATTACGTTCGTCCAATGAAAAGCTAGGTTCGACCCTGGATCCCTCCTTCGCACCATCGACTGGTCGAAGGAGGCCAGGTTCGCCCCTGTTGTATAATTTTTCCTAAAAACGCTTCAAACACATTCAAAACGACCCGAAACATAATCAAACACAGCAGTCAAGTATGAATAACTTATCCCTACAAAACCCCATCGATTTCCCCCGATAATACGTCCGTTTCAGCCCTTTCCCAAAATGGTAAAGATTATGGAAACATCACTTTCATGCATGAATTATTTACCCAATTTGGAAACTTTTGAAATCTATTTATGTTTAGCTTAAAATACTCAGTTTGTCGATTATCCAATTATTCTTATTCATTCTATTGATCATAAATATTCATATATCAAGTATTAATCCAATAAAACCCCAAATATCAATATATATCCAATCCTAACCCTAGACAACAATATTCCAACATTAATAACAATCCTATATCATGTCTCTATCATAGATATAGCAGCAAATCATTGAACAACCCATGACACCACATAATGCACAATTTACATATGTTATTCACCATGAAACCTATATTAAATGATCATGTTTTGATTTATAAAGTTGTTTACAAGGTTTTTAATCATGAAAATACCCTTAGAACAGATCCGGACAATTAGGGTTAGATGAAAACGAATTAAAATGCTTTTAAAAATGTTTAGGATTATGAACACACCTTGGATTCTTGTTTAGATGTTGTAGATGGGTTAGATTATGAAAAAGAAGAGTAAAAACTCCTTCCTTAGTGTTTAAGATCGTTTGAGAGCGTTTTGGGACGGTTAGGGTTTGTGAAATGATGAAAAATGACAAAGGTTGGTATTTATACTAATCTTCCTTCGCACCAATTCATTGGTCGAATGTGGTCTCCTTCGCCCCTTTCACAGGGTCGAATGAGCCCTGCTTGGTCGAAGGGAATTCCTTAAATTTCACTTCCCTGGTTCGCCCACTTGTGTGGGTCGAACCAGACACTTTTCCTCTCCTTCGACCACTCGAAGTGGTTGAACCAGAACCCCTTTTTAACTAGTTTTCCAGTTTGTCGTGTTTAACGCATTCTAACACATCTTAACACATAAGCATGCATCCTTAGTCTATATTTAACACATTTAAGCACAGATAATCATTTACATATCATTTAAACACATCTATATATATAATCCACCACACGACCCATAATCTACACATATACTTAATTAGTTCATGTAATGTCACCAACAATGAAACCCTGTACGAGTGTATTACCAAAACGACTCCCAATGATCCTCCAGATCATTGTACCCTGGACAATCCTAACTTGACCCGACTCAACTAACCCAGTTAAGTTTGTTTATAAACGTTTCTCGCTAAGGTAGAGTTAGATGTTACTAATATGTTTGAGCCGAACATGCCGGGTGTCACATCATCCCCACGTTGAAAGAATTTTCGTCCCGAAAATTGCGCAAAGCTCAAAAACAAGAAACGAAAAGAACAGAACGAAAAGAAACATACCGGATGTCACATAAAACGGGCGAAGGAGACTGAAAAGGTGCGAAGGAGACTTAAAACTAACTGGTTCGATCGTTCTGATGCAGAAATGATATTTTTGATACAAACTAAGTGTTTTATGCTTGAACCTTGTGTGTAATCTATGTGTACTTGATTAGTTAGGGTAATGGGTCACCAACGGGATGTCGGGTTGGTCTAGTGTGTCGGTTAAACACTTAAACACGTTTTAAAACATACTTGGTTACGATCTGGACAATCGGGGACTAGATAACCTTATGGTTATTGGTCGGAACACTTATGTGAACATTTTGATAGATCTCCGGTAGAGGGATTATCAAGGGCTAAACATCTTTACTTGTAATTGAAGAACGCTATCTAAGGTGAGTTCACGGCCCCACTTTTACTGCTTTAACTTTTGGGGGAGAAAACATGCGCTAAACGGTTTTGGTAACATATGTCATACTATGGTTTTAACTTTATATTGCTATACGATCTTTTGGAAAGTCCTGGGGGAAACCATGAATGTGCGGGGTTGCACAACGGGGGAAATGTGGATAGATCTACTGGGCGTGACCTGCCCCACTCGTCGGCTTGGAGGGCTGGGCGGGTGCATATTGTCTCGAACAGGAACATTATCGTGCTGAACATACGGGCTGCATAAACATGCTGAACATTGCTAAACGTGTCTAGTAATGGTTTCCAATCGTAGTAGTAATGAAACATACGCCTAGCTAGCGTACTTGGTAACATTGATATAGTATGGACATGGTAACACTTTGGTAACATTTTGAACAAACCTGTGAACTCACCAGCATTATATGTTGACATCTTTTTGGCATGTTTTTCTCAGGTCGCTAAGGTAGCAATGAACGGAACTAGGCGCACGGGTCTGCATTGGCGTCTAGGCATAGTTGCACGTTTTGTAATAAAAGTATTTTGAACAACTTTTGAGTTGATAGCATAGTTGATTGAATGTTACTTAAACACTTCCGCTTATTAAATTAATGGTTATGTCTATTTACGCTTTCATATAGAGTTGTTTATTGTGATCGTTGACTTGGATCATGGTTTGTCATGCGCCTCGCGGTAAAACCCCGCAAGTGGTAATTTGAGGGTGTGACAGATTGGTATCAGAGCCAATGGTTATAGTGAACTAGGACTGCATGTAGAGTCTGGTTGTGACACCCGGCATGTTCGGCTTAAACATATTAGTAACATCTAAGTCTACCTTAGCGAGAAACGTTTATAAACAAACTTAACTAGGTTAGTTGAGTCGGGTCAAGTTAGGATTGTCCAGGGTACAATGATCTGGAGGATCATTGGGAGTCGTTTTGGTAATACACTAGTACCGGGTTCTGTTGTTGGTGACATTACATGAACTAATTAAGTATATGGGTAGATTATGAGTCGTGTGGTGGATTATATACATAGATGTGTTTAAATGATGTGTAAATGATTATCTGTGCTTAAATGTGTTAAATATAGACTAAGGATGCATGCTTATGTGTTGAGATGTGTTAGAATGCGTTAAACACGACAAACTGGAAAACTAGTTAAAAAGGGGTTCTGGTTCGACCACTTCGAGTGGTCGAAGGAGAAGAAAAGTGTCTGGTTCGACCCATGCAAGTGGGCAAACCAGGGAAGTGGAATTTGAGGAATTCCCTTCGACCAATCAGGGCTCATTCGACCCTGTGAAAGGGGCGAAGGAGACCACATTCGACCAATGAATTGGTGCGAAGGAAGACTAGTATAAATACCAACCTTTGTCATTTTTCATCATTTCACAAACCCTAACCGTCCCAAAACGCTCTCAAACGATCTTAAACACTAAGGAAGGAGTTTTTGCTCTTCTTTTTCATAATCTAACCCATCTACAACATCTAAACAAGAATCCAAGGTGTGTTCATAATCCTAAATCTTTTAAAAGCATTTTAATTCGTCTTCATCTAACCCTAATTGTCCGGATCTGTTCTAAAGGTGATTTTATGATTAAAAACCTTTTATACATCTTTCTAAATCAAAACATGATCATTTAACATAGGTTTTCATAATGAATAACATATGTAAATTGTGTATTATGTGGTGTTATGTGTTGTTCAATGATTTGCTGCTATATCTATGATATAAACATGATATAGGATTGTTGTAAATGATTGGAATATTGTTGTCTAGGGTTAAGATTGGATATATTGATATTTGGGGGTTTTATTGGATTAATACTTGATGAATGAATATTTATGATCAATAGAATGAATAAGAAAGATCGGATGATCGACAAACTGAGTATTTTATGCTAAACATGAATCGATTTCAAAAGTTTCCAAATTGGGTAAATAGTTCATGCATGAAAGTGATGTTTCCATAATCTTTACCATTTTGGGAAAGGGCTGAAACGGACGTATTATCGGGGGAAATCGATGGGGTTTTGTAGGGATAAGTTATCCATGCTTGACTGCTGTGTTTGATGATGTTTCGGGTCGTTTTAAATGTGTTTGAAGCGTTTTTAGGAAAAATTATACAACAGGGGCGAACCTGGCCTCCTTCGACCAGTCGACGGTGCGAAGGAGGGATCCAGGGTCGAACCTGGGTTTATATTGGACGAATGAGATAAAACGGGCGAAGGAAGCATCAAACGGTCGAACGAGATGTAAAACGGGCGAAGGAGACAAAAAGGTGCGAAGGAGACTTAAAACTGACTGGTTCGACCATTCTGATGCAGAAATGAGATTTTTGATACAAACTAAGTGTTTTATGCTTGAACCTTACGTGTAATCTATGTGTACTTGATTAGTTAGGGTAATGGGTCACCAACGGGATGTCGGGTCGGTCTAGTGTGTCGGTTAAACATTTAAAACACGTTTTAAAACATACTTGGTTACGATCTGGACAATCAGGGACTAGATAACCTTATGGTTATTAGTCGGAACACTTATGTGAACATTTTGATAGATCTCCGGTAGAGAGTGTAACACCCCAACCGATGGCGGAAACATCGGGATGTCACGTATTGATGATTGTTCAGTAGCTCATGGTGAATAATAAATTTCATTAAATGATTTAAATAAATTACATACAATTGTTCTACAAGAATTCGTACATCAAAATGAATAATACTATGCACACATCTTCAAGCATTAACTCAAATCCTCAAGCAAATAGAACCTGAAACATGTTAAGTTGAAAATATTTTGGGTCAACAAAAGTTGGTGAGAATTACATAGGTTTTGATAATCGAGTAAAAATTGTTGTGCAATTCATGTGTCATGGCAAATCTAGTCCATATGTGAAAACATACTAGAAGTAAATCGAGTGCATAATCAACCCTTGTGACTGTTGTATTGTGGTACATCCCATACGCTCATGGTTCACTCGTTTATATTGCAGTAACAAACACCCACGCAACCTATGTAGGAGGCACGTATCCGGGTGGGATTGTCAGTCCAATAGATCTATCAATGTATACCGTCGGCTTGTACGGAGTTAATGATTATGCTAGAATTGTGCTTACCCTAGTCATGTTCAAGACATAATGCAACATAGAAAAACATATAGACACATTGATGATTGAATTGCATAAATAATGTTGTAACATGTTTCACCCCAAAAATGGTGATAAATAGAAAAGGGGCTATATAAAACTCACCTTAGCAAAATGTTATGTCTCGTGAAAAAAATAGAATAATGTGTTGTGAATGTATGCGAGGCGAATCGCAAAGACTCAACAACGTAGCTAGTCCAAGTTGAAGAAAACGAAAAAGAAAGAATATCAAGCTTCCAATTCGCCAATTACAAGAGCTTATAATCAAAGCTTCAATTGTAGAAGTAATAGACTATAGAAGAAAGGTATGAGGGAAAGTTTAATCGGATTGAAACAATCGATTTAGAGGTGCAAAGTATGATGGGTCATAGGTGGGTTTTTATACTAGTTTTGGAGTCAATTAGCCATTAAAATTGGTCAACACCATAAAGTAAGGTTTTATGATGAATTGACTATTTGACTAAGACTTTGACTGTTTGACTAAGACTTTGACTAGGACTTTGACTATTTGACTCAAGCCTTTATTTAAAAAAAAAAAAAATCTTGTATGTGAAAAAAAAAGAATTTAGAATCATATAATTATTATTATTATTTATATACATTATGTATGTATATAAGTTGTGAGTTAGGATAAATAAAGACTTAGGCACATTTGTATAATATTAATGATAAATGTGTAATACATATATATATATATATATATATATATATATATAAGGGCTTTTTATGTATTAAAATTTTGGGGAAAATTTTGCGATGTTACAGTCTCCCCTACTTTTAGGAACTTCGTCCCGAAGTTAAAAGAAAAACACCAGGTATACAATTGGTCGACTACCGAAAACCTTGATATAATTTCTCACTACCTTAACGTACCTGTAAATTCATGATTACGTTCCGGACCGTAATTATCAATTTACCTTACATTAGGGTTTTGCGTCCTTTTATGACTCTACCGATTGTTGAGCAGGTTCGATAGTCTCCACCAGTCGTTGAGCAGGTTGTAGGGCCTCTCCCGACTGTTGGAAAGACATGATGACCTCTACCAATCGTTGAGTAGGTTGTTTGGTAGTTAACTAGTAAGCAAGTATGATTATAGATATAGCAATTAGTTCACATTCAAACAAGCATGCACTCAGATGTTATGATAATACTTGAATTTATTACGTGAATCAAAAAGTGTCAATACATAGAATTAAAAAGTAGACATCATTCAAATGGTGGGGTTTGCTGTTAAGTAGCTGCAGGGTCTTGATCTTGATTTAGTTTAGGGCATCGGTTACGGAAATGATTTGGGTTTCCACATTCATAGCATTTACCATAGTTGTATTTACCAGGACGATTAAGATTAGCAACCTGAGCAGGGTTGGTTGGTTGGTGTTAGGGTTTGGGGACTCACGACATGTGTTGACCAGATGGCCATACCTACCACAATTGGTGCACAGGCGACACACTGAAACAGTGGGGTGATGTCGTTTGCATGTGTTACACAATGGAAAGTTTCTTGTATAGGGTTTCTTGTTAGAAGCTTGTGTAGTGAGGTTTACATTAGGATCCCTGGTCTTGCGCTTCTGGTTCTCGGTAGTTACCACGACCACAATACTTGTTTTCTCGCCTTTCCGAACTAAGGTCCCGTTCTTTATGTGTTTTCCATCGCCATTTCCATTTCCATTGCCGTTCCCATTCATTGGGATGACTTGAGCCAACAAGTTAGAAACCAGAGTTGTGATTTGTTGCGCCATTTGTTGGGAAATAATCGCAGCCAGTTGGGCATTAACACCTTTGTTGTTTTTTTTGTTGTTGTGGTTGGTGTTGTGGTTGTTGTTACTTTCCTCTTGGTTTTCACCACTGTTATTGCGAGTGCTGCGACGTGGAGACATGATCTGTAAGGGACACAATGAAGGTTCAATGTGGCATGAAATGAATGAGGTGATATAAGGAATGTAATCATTTATTCATTAATTAAAACGAATAAACGAAAACGTTGACATATCAAAGATTCCAGATTCCAACAACATAGTGAAGACATGCTTTAGCCTATAAGTGAACACTCATCCTGAGAATTCCCAGGTAGGCATCCGGGTCCCTCGTCTGATTGGGATATATGCGCAATGCCAGCCTAGACAGAAGACTCAGAATACAGGCGTTCACCCTTCCAGATTGCACATGTTCGTTATTAAAATCTAGAACTTCGACGAGATCTCAAGGTGGTTCAGGTTAAACCTGAGGGTTTTCCCTTATTAGTCTAAGAGTGGATCCAGTGATGGAGAGCAACCTTCTCGTAGGGATTAATGTAGGGATAAGAAGTAGGAGGGAGATAGAGAATAGCAAGTAAAAGAAGCAAGTACTGGTTAAATCCTATGGTTATAGACTAGATTATTTTTCTAATAACCTAATTCCCTATAACCATGGCTCTGATACCAATCTCTAACACCCCAACCGATGGCGGAAACATCGGGATGTCACGTATTGATGATTGTTCAGTAGCTCATGGTGAATAATAAATTTCATTAAATGATTTAAATAAATTACATACAATTGTTCTACAAGAATTCGTACATCAAAATGAATAATACTATGCACACATCTTCAAGCATTAACTCAAATCCTCAAGCAAATAGAACCTGAAACATGTTAAGTTGAAAATATTTTGGGTCAACAAAAGTTGGTGAGAATTACATAGGTTTTGATAATCGAGTAAAAATTGTTGTGCAATTCATGTGTCATGGCAAATCTAGTCCATATGTGAAAACATACTAGTAGTAAATCGAGTGCATAATCAACCCTTGTGACTGTTGTATTGTGGTACATCCCATACGCTCATGGTTCACTCGTTTATATTGCAGTAACAAACACCCACACAACCTATGTAGGAGGCACGTATCCGGGTGGGATTGTCAGTCCAATAGATCTATCAATGTATACCGTCGGCTTGTACGGAGTTAATGATTATGCTAGAATTGTGCTTACCCTAGTCATGTTCAAGACATAATGCAACATAGAAAAACATATAGACACATTGATGATTGAATTGCATAAATAATGTTGTAACATGTTTCACCCCAAAAATGGTGATAAATAGAAAAGGGGCTATATAAAACTCACCATAGCAAAATGTTATGTCTCGTGAAAAAAATAGAATAATGTGTTGTGAATGTATGCGAGGCGAATCCCAAAGACTCAACAACGTAGCTAGTCCAAGTTGAAGAAAACGAAAAAGAAAGAATATCAAGCTTCCAATTCGCCAATTACAAGAGCTTATAATCAAAGCTTCAATTGTAGAAGTAATAGACTATAGAAGAAAGGTATGAGAAAAGTTTAATCGGATTGAAACAATCGATTTAGAGGTGCAAAGTATGATGGGTCATAGGTGGGTTTTTATACTAGTTTTGGAGTCAATTAGCCATTAAAATTGGTCAACACCATAAAGTAAGGTTTTATGATGAATTGACTATTTGACTAAGACTTTGACTGTTTGACTAAGACTTTGACTAGGACTTTGACTATTTGACTCAAGCCTTTATTTTAAAAAAAAAAAAATCTTGTATGTGAAAAAAAAAAAGAATTTAGAATCATATAATTATTATTATTATTTATATACATTATGTATGTATATAAGTTGTGAGTTAGGATAAATAAAGACTTAGGCACATTTGTATAATATTAATGATAAATGTGTAATATATATATATATAAGGGCTTTTTATGTATTAAAATTTTGGGGAAAATTTTGCGATGTTACAGAGAGATTATCAAAGGCTAAACATCTTTACTTATATTTGAAGAACGCTACTTAAGGTGAGTTCACGGCCCCACTTTTACTGCTTTAACTTTTGGGGGAGAAAACATGCGCTAAACGGTTTTGGTAACATATGTCATACTATGGTTTTAACTTTATATTGTTATACGATCTTTTGGAAAGTCCCGGGGGAAACCATGAATGTGCGGGGTTGCACAACGGGGGAAATGTGGATAGATCTATTGGGCGTGACCTGCCCCACTCGTCGGCTTGGAGGGCCGGGCGGGTGCATATTGTCTCGAACAGGTACATTGGTATCATGATGAATATACGGGCTGCTTAAACATGCTGAACATTGCTAAACGTGTCTAGTAATGGTTTCCAATCGTAGTAGTAATGAAACATACGCCTAGCTAGCGTACTTGGTAACATTGATATAGTATGGACATGGTAACGCTTTGGTAACACTTTGAACAAACCTGTGAACTCACCAGCATTATATGTTGACATCTTTTTGGCATGTTTTTCTCAGGTCGCTAAGGTAGCAATGAACGGAACTAGGCGCACGGGTCTGCATTGGCGTCTAGGCTTAGTGCACGTTTTGTAATAAAAGTATTTTGAACAACTTTTGAGATGTTAGCATAGTTGATTAAATGCTACTGAAACGCTTCCGCTTATTGAATTAATGGTTATGTCTGTTTATGTTTTTCATATAGAGTTGTTTATTGTGATCGTTGACTTGGATCCTGGTTTGTCATGCGCCACGCGGTAAAACCCCGCATGTGGTAATTTGAGGGTGTGACAGATTGGTATCAGAGCCAATGGTTATAGTGAACTAGGACTGCATGTAGAGTCTGGTCTATAGCCGCGTCGTACACACTAGACGGTCACATACTTTGGGTCTATTAATGGGGTATGTACTAACGTTGTCGGGGTGTCCTTACATCATCATCATGCTTCTCCGTTACATCATCCGTTTTTATTTGGGTTCTTACCTACTCTTGTCTTCTTCTTCTCGATTGAAGGAGGAGGGGTTGATTTGTTGATTCTAGCACACACATGCCTTCTTACACTTGCACCTATTGCCACATAGGCGATAATGTTCGGTGACTGGGGTCTAGATTAGGGGTACATCTGGAGGACCATGTAGAGCAGTTTATCATTTCGGGTGCACACTAAATAATAAACTGGAATGCATGAAAATCCCGATGGACTTCGAGTTTGGATGTATAGTCCTGGATTGTCCCTAGGTTAACTCTTGTAAATTTCTAGTGGTTGACACTGGAAGTGAATCTGAATCCGTCGATTTCTTGATTTGTTAGATCATGTCTCGTGCTCGCGGTGGTGGACGTCGTGGTGGCGGCGGTGGCCGTGCTGGCGGCGGTGGTCGTGCCGGAGGCGGTGGTCGGGGGAACATCAACATGACCCAAGCTGAACTGAACAACTTGCTCCAGCAGCAAGTGAACATGGCTATGGCTAATTTCCAGGCTGGAATTAATGCCATGGGTGGTGAGTTGATTTCTGTCGACCTTGTCTCATTTTTGGATTTCGTGTCCTTTCGTCTGTGTTTCATTCGTGTACCATGTTTCAGGCGTTGGTGCCAATCCACCCCCACCTCAGTGCTCTTATAAGAAGTTTCGGGACTGTCAGCCCCATAACTTCGCTGGAACTGAGGGAGCGGTGGGACTGCTCCGATGGCTGGAGAAGGTAGAATCTGTGTTTGTTATGTGTAACTGTCCTGCTGGGGACCGAGTGAAGTATGCTACTGTGACATTTGAAGGGCCTGCATTGTCGTGGTGGAATGCTACTACTCAGAACGTGGGACTGGGAGAGGCTATTGCTATGCCTTGGGCGGAGTTTGTGCAGCTTTTGAGAGGTGAGTACTGTCCGAGAGAGGAGATACAGAAGTTGGAGCATGAGGTCTGGAGTTACAAGATGGTTGGGTCAGAGATTGAGGAGTACACTGTGAGGAGGAACGAGCTGGCGGTGTTGTGTCCTGACTTACACACACCCGAGTACAGGAGGATCGAGCACTATGTGTCTAGACTAGTGCCCGAGATTGCTGGGTTGGTGGCTGCTGGGAATCTTCCCACTATTGCTGAGGTTGTCCGATCAGCTCATCGGATGACTAACCTGAAGGTGGCAGAAGGCGTTTTGCCACCCAAGGGTGCTACTGTGAAGGCTGCTGAGAGAAACAAGAGGAAGTGGGAGAGTGTGGGGAAGGGTGTGGTGCCAGCTCAGCCGGCGAAGAAGTTTGATACATCTGGGTCTTCTTCTGGGTCAAAGACGGGTGGGTATGTTGGGAAGCATCCCAAGTGTAACAAGTGTGGTTTTCATCATTCTGGGAGTTGTGATAGGGCTCGATGTCATCGGTGCCATCAGTTGGGGCACCATGCTAAGGATTGCAAGGTGACGCTCACCCCAACTCAGACTCCTGCGGCTACTCCTGCTCCTGCTGCTCAGGGGACTCAGGGGAGGCAGGGGTGTTATAACTGTGGTGACACGGGACATTTCAAGCGTGACTGTCCCAAACTGAAGCAGGGCGATAATGGGAGGGGCGAGAACAGTAACGGGAACAATGGCGGCGGAGGCAGGACTGCACGTGCTTTCGTCATTGGATCTGCAGAGGCTAGGCAGGATCCAGACACAGTTACCGGTACGTTCCTTCTTAATGATCGCTATGTTTCTGTCTTGTTTGATTCTGGTGCCGATAAGAGTTTCGTATCTTTAGATATTAGTCGATTGCTAGATATAGTATCCACACCTTTAGATGCTAAGTACTTAATAGAATTGGCTGATGGTAAGAAAATCGAAGCGACACACACCCTTAGGGAATGTCGCTTGGAACTGTCGGGTTTGTCTTTCCCCATTGACCTTATGTCGGTACCTCTGGGTAGTTTTGATGTCGTGGTTGGCATGGATTGGTTATCGTTGTATCGCGCGGAGATTGTTTGTTTTGACAAGGTTATTCGGATCCCTCTCCCCGATGGAGAGATTCATTCGGTTCATGGCGAGAAAAACGGTGCTCCGCTGAGTATCATTTCTAGCATGAAAGCCCGTAAGTATCTTTGGAAGGGCTGTTCGGCCATTCTGGCACTTGTTAACGTTTCTACTGATGATGAGAAGAAGATCGAGGATATCCCGGTGGTTCGTGACTTCTCTGATGTGTTTCCTGATGATTTACCTGGTCTTCCTCCCCATCGTCAGGTTGAGTTTAGTATTGATCTCACTCCGGGCGCAGCTCCTATTGCCCGAGCTCCGTATCGTCTTGCACCTCCTGAGATGCAAGAGTTGTCCAGCCAGTTACAGGAACTCTTGGAAAAGGGTTTCATTCGACCGAGTTCTTCCCCGTGGGGAGCTCCTATTTTGTTTGTGAAGAAGAAGGACGGAAGTCTTCGCATGTGTATTGATTATCGAGAGTTGAACAATGTGACCATCAAGAATCGTTATCCTCTTCCTCGCATTGATGATCTCTTTGACTAGCTTCAGGGCTCCAGTTATTATTCAAAGATTGATTTGCGGTCCGGTTATCACCAGTTGCGCGTCAGGGAAGCTGACATTCAGAAGACTGCCTTTCGCACTCGTTATGGCCATTTTGAGTTCTTGGTCATGCCTTTTGGTCTCACTAACGCACCAGCAGTGTTCATGGATTTGATGAATCGCGTTTGCAAACCTTACCTTGATAAGTTCGTCATCGTGTTCATTGACGACATTCTGATTTATTCCAAGAACAAGGCGGATCATGAGGAACATCTGCGGTTGGTCTTGGAACTTTTGAGACAGGAGCAGTTGTATGCTAAGTTCTCGAAGTGTGATTTTTGGTTGCATGAAGTTCAATTCCTAGGACATGTGGTGAATGAACTAGGAATTCATGTCGATCCGGCTAAGATCGAAGCTATTAAAGACTGGGAAGCACCAAAGACGCCATCTGAGGTGCGGCAATTCCTAGGTCTTGCGGGTTATTATCGTCGTTTCATTGAGGGATTTTCGAAGGTCGCTCAACCCCTCACTTCTCTTACCCAGAAGGACCGAATGTTCGACTGGGATGAACCACAAGAATCAGCATTTCAGATGCTGAAGCTTAAACTTTGTTCTGCACCTATCATATCCTTGTCGGAAGGCACTGATGATTTCGATGTGTACTGTGATGCTTCTATTCGTGGTCTCGGTTGCGTGTTGATGCAGCGCGGGAAGGTTATTGCTTATGCTTCTCGCCAACTCAAAGTTCATGAGAAGAACTACACTACTCATGACTTGGAACTGGGTGCGGTGGTCTTTGCGTTGAAAATCTGGAGACATTACTTGTACGGTACCAAGTGTGAAGTATATACCGATCATAAGAGTCTTCAGCATATTTTCGACCAGAAGGTGTTGAACATGCGGCAGCGTCGTTGGGTTGAACTCTTAAACGATTATGACTGTGCCATCAAATACCATCCTGGCAAGGCGAACATTATGGCGGACGCCTTGAGCAGGAAGGAGTCTGCGAACCCTCGCCGTGTTCGAGCCTTACAGCACACCATTCATTCGTCGTTTCCAGACTAAATCCGTTCTGCACAGTTGGAAGCCTTGAAGGAGGAAAACCTTAAGGCTGAAACGATGCACAGTGCTGACAAGCATCTAGAGCTCAGGACTGATGGCTTACACTATTTTGGGGAACGTGTTTGGGTCCCATTGTTTGGGGGATTGCGCGAGCTTGTTCTGGATGAAGCTCACAAATCCCGGTATTCTATTCACCCTGGCTCCGATAAGATGTATCAGGATTTGAAGATACTTTATTGGTGGCCGAACATGAAGGCTGATATAGCTTCTTACGTCAGCAAATGTTTGACTTGTGCTAAAGTCAAGGTGGAGTATCAGAGGCCGTCTGGTCTCCTGCAACAACCAGAGGTTCCAGAATGGAAGTGGGAACGAATCACGATGGATTTTGTCACCAAGTTGCCAAGGTCACCTAGTGGTTATGATATGATGTGGGTGATTGTTGACCGGCTGACAAAATCGGCACGTTTTATTCCATTTAAGGAGACTGATGGACTCGAGCGGTTAGCTCGACTTTACCTTAAGGAGGTGGTTGCTCGGCACGGGGTGCCTGTTTCTATTATCTCGGATCGTGATTCTCGTTTCGCTTCGCGTTTCTGGAAGGCTCTGCACAAGGCTTTGGGTACTCAGTTGGATATGAGTACGGCTTATCATCCGCAAACTGATGGAGAGAGCGAGCGGACGATTCAAACCTTGGAAGACATGCTTCGGGCATGTGTTATCGATTTTGGCAAAAGTTTGGAGATCCACCTGCCGTTAGTGGAATTCTCTTACAACAACAGCTATCACTCTTGCATCAACGCAGCTCCGTTCGAGGCCCTTTACGGATGGAAATGTCGATCACCACTTTGTTGGGCCGAGGTGGGCGAGAGTCAGCTCACTGGTCCGAAACTCGTGTACGAAACTTCGGAGAAAATCGTACAGATCCGTCAACGTTTGGCTGCTGCACGGGATCGTCAGAAGAGCTATGCCGATCGCCGTCGAAAACCTTTAGAGTTCCAGGTTGGGGACAAGGTACTTCTGAAAGTTTCACCATGGAAGGGCGTCATACGCTTTGGAAAGCGTGGCAAGCTTAACCCTCGTTATGTCGGACCGTTCGCAATCTTGGATCGGATTGGACCGGTGGCATACAAACTTGACTTACCGGCGGAGCTCGGTAATGTTCACAACGTCTTCCATGTGTCTAACTTGAAGAAGTGTTTGGCTGATGAATCTCTCATTGTACCACTGGAAGAGATCAAGGTTGATGATCGTCTTCGCATTGTGGAGGAACCTGTCGAGATTCTCGACTACAAGATTCGTAGCCTTCGTCGGAGTAAAATCCGCATCGTTAAAGTCCGTTGGAACTCGAACCGTGGACCGGAGTTCACATGGGAACGGGAGGATCAGATGAAATCTAAGTATCCTCATCTCTTTCCGAAGCGCGCTTTTGAATCGAGGCATGTTACTGCTGAAGCGGAATGAATCTCGGGTCGAGATTCCTTTCAACGTGGGGATGATGTGACATTCGGTAAGTTTCTTTTCGTTCTGTTCTTCTCGTTTCTTTCTTTTGGGCTTTGCGCAATTTTCGGGACGAAAATTCTTTCAACGTGGGGATGCTGTGACACCCGGCATGTTCGGCTTAAACATATTAGTAACATCTAAGTCTACCTTAGCGAGAAACGTTTATAAACAAACTTAACTGGGTTAGTTGAGTCGGGTCAAGTTAGGATTGTCCAGGGTACAATGATCTGGAGGATCATTGGGAGTCGTTTTGGTAATACACTAGTACCGGGTTCCGTTGTTGGTGACATTATATGAACTAATTAAGTATATGGGTAGATTATGAGTCGTGTGGTGGATTATATACATAGATGTGTTTAAATGATGTGTAAATGATTATCTGTGCTTAAATGTGTTAAATATAGACTAAGGATGCATGCTTATGTGTTGAGATGTGTTAGAATGCGTTAAACACGACAAACTAGAAAACTAGTTAAAAAGGGGTTCTGGTTCGACCACTTCGAGTGGTCGAAGGAGAAGAAAAGTGTCTGGTTCGACCCATGCAAGTGGGCGAACCAGGGAAGTGGAATTTGAGGAATTCCCTTCGACCAAACAGGGCTCATTCGACCCTGTGAAAGGGGCGAAGGAGACCACATTCGACCAATGAATTGGTGCGAAGGAAGACTAGTATAAATACCAACCTTTGTCATTTTTCATCATTTCACAAACCCTAACCGTCCCAAAACGCTCTCAAACGATCTTAAACACTAAGGAAGGAGTTTTTGCTCTTCTTTTTCATAATCTAACCCATCTACAACATCTAAACAAGAATCCAAGGTGTGTTCATAATCCTAAATCTTTTAAAAGCATTTTAATTCGTCTTCATCTAACCCTAATTGTCCGGATCTGTTCTAAAGGTGATTTTATGATTAAAAACCTTTTAAACATCTTTCTAAATCAAAACATGATCATTTAACATAGGTTTTCATAATGAATAACATATGTAAATTGTGTATTATGTGGTGTTATGTGTTGTTCAATGATTTGCTGCTATATCTATGATAGAAACATGATATAGGATTGTTGTAAATGATTGGAATATTGTTGTCTAGGGTTAGGATTGGATATATTGATATTTGGGGGTTTTATTGGATTAATACTTGATGTATGAATATTTATGATCAATAGAATGAATAAGAAAGATCGGATGATCGACAAACTGAGTATTTTAAGCTAAACATGAATCGATTTCAAAAGTTTCCAAATTGGGTAACTAATTCATGCATGAAAGTGATGTTTCCATAATCTTTACCATTTTGGGAAAGGGCCGAAACGGACGTATTATCGGGGGAAATCGACGGGGATTTGTAGGGAAAAGTTATCCATGCTTGACTGCTGTGTTTGATGATGTTTCGGGTCGTTTTGAATGTGTTTGAAGCGTTTTTAGGAAAAATTATAAAACAGGGGCGAACCTGGCCTCCTTCGACCAGTCGACGGTGCGAAGGAGGGATCCAGGTTCGAACCTGGGTTTATATTGGACGAATGAGATAAAACGGGCGAAGGAAGCATCAAACGGTCGAACGAGATGTAAAACGGGCGAAGGAGACAAAAAGGTGCGAAGGAGACTTAAAACTGACTGGTTCGACCGTTCTGATGCAGAAATGAGATTTTTGATACAAACTAAGTGTTTTATGCTTGAACCTTGTGTGTAATCTATGTGTACTTGATTAGTTAGGGTAATGGGTCACCAACGGGATGTCGGGTCGGTCTAGTGTGTCGGTTAAACATTTAAAACACGTTTTAAAACATACTTGGTTACGATCTGGACAATCAGGGACTAGATAACCTTATGGTTATTAGTCGGAACACTTATGTGAATATTTTGATAGATCTCCGGTAGAAGGATTATCAAGGGCTAAACATCTTTACTTATATTTGAAGAACGCTACTTAAGGTGAGTTCACGGCCCCACTTTTACTACTTTAACTTTTGGGGGAGAAAACATGCGCTAAACGGTTTTGGTAACATATGTCATACTATGGTTTTAACTTTATATTGCTATACGATCTTTTGGAAAGTCCCGGGGGAAACCATGAATGTGCGGGGTTGCACAACGGGGGAAATGTGGATAGATCTATTGGGCGTGACCTGCCCCACTCGTCGGCTTGGAGGGCCGGGCGGGTGCATATTGACTCGAACAGGTACATTGGTATCATGCTGAACATACGGGCTGCTTAAACATGCTGAACATTGCTAAACGTGTCTAGTAATGGTTTCCAAACGTAGTGGTAATGAAACATACGCCTAGCTAGCGTACTTGGTAACATTGATATAGTATGGACATGGTAACGCTTTGGTAACACTTTGAACAAACCTGTGAACTCACCAGCATTATATGTTGACATCTTTTTGGCATGTTTTTCTCAGGTCGCTAAGGTAGCAATGAACGGAACTAGGCGCACGGGTCTGCATTGGCGTCTAGGCTTAGTGCACGTTTTGTAATAAAAGTATTTTGAACAACTTTTGAGATGTTAGCATAGTTGATTAAATGCTACTGAAACGCTTCCGCTTATTGAATTAATGGTTATGTCTGTTTACGTTTTTCATATAGAGTTGTTTATTGTGATCGTTGACTTGGATCCTAGTTTGTCATGCGCCTCGCGGTAAAACCCCGCAAGTGGTAATTTGAGGGTGTGACACTGGTCTATAGCCGACTCACACACACTAGACGGTCACATACTTGAGTCTATTAGTGGGATACGTATTAACGTTGTCGGGGTGTCCTTACATCATCATCATGCTTCTTCGTTACATCATCCGCTTTTATTTGGGTTCTTACCTACTCTTGTCTTCTTCTTCTGGATTGAAGAAGGAGGGGTTGATTTGTCGGTTCTAGCACACACATGCCTTCTTGCACTCGCACCTATCGTCACACGTTACTAGGCAATGATATTCAGTGACTGGGGTCTGGATTAGGGGTACATCTGGAGGACCATGTAGAGCAGTTTATCATATCGGGTGCACACGAAATAATAAACTGGGATGCATGAAAGTCCCGATGGACTTCGAGTTTGGATGTATAGTCCTGGATTTGTCCCTAGGTTAACTCTTGTAAATTTCTAGTGGTTGACACTGGAAGTGAATCTGAATCTCTCGATTTCTTGATTTGTTAGATCATGTCTGGTGCTCGCGGTGGTGGACGTCGTGGTGGCCGTGCTGGCCGTGCTGGCGGCGATGGTCGTGCCGGAGGCGGTGGTCGTGGAAACATCAACATGACCCAAGCTGAACTGAACAACTTGCTCCAGCAGCAAGTGAACATGGCTATGGCAAATTTCCAGGCTGGGATTAATGCCATGGGTGGTGAGTTGATTTCTGTCGACCTTGCCTCATTTTTGGGTTCGTGCCTTTTCGTTTGTGTTTTATTCGTATACCGTGTTTCAGGTGTTGGTGCCAATCCACCCCCACCTCAGTGCTCTTATAAGAAGTTTCGGGACTGTCAGCCCCATAACTTCCCTGGAACTAAGGGAGCGGTGGGACTGCTCCGATGGCTGGAGAAGGTGGAATTTGTGTTTTTTATGTGTAACTGTCCTGCTGGGGACCGGGTGAAGTATGCTACTGCGACATTTGAGGCGCCTGCACTGTCACGGTGGAATGCTACTACACAGAACGTGGGATTGGGGGAGGCTATTGCTATGCCTTGGGCGGAGTTCGTGTAGCTGTTGAGAGGTGAGTACTGTCCGAGAGAGGAGATACAGAAGTTGGAACATGAGGTCTGGAGTTAACAGAGCGTTAATGTAGAGTCCTCTAGTTCAAGTTTTGGCTCTCGCACCAAATTCTATTTTATTTTTATTTTTAATTCACCAAAAATTTTGGCCAAAATTATTTATGTCATCCGAGGCCCAAACGCTTTTAGTGTTCTCGAAGACGTATCTGTTAATAACACATGACAACCCTTAAATTCTCCTCTATGAGAGATGTAGTGTAATTATTTGATTATCATAGAAACAAAAAATGCTCCATGATAATGATATCCTCTTTTCTTGGAACCTTACATTGGTACCATTTCTTTTTTGTTTTTTTAAGCCCTTTAAAGACTATAGTTTCTTCTCTTTACTTCAAAGTCTTTTTGTGCTTTTGCAAAAAAAAAGATGAATCATTTGGAAATAGAATTCATTTATTAATGTTGTATTTTGATTATAATAATGTTTGTTTTAAAATGAATTGATTTTGAATAATTTTTTTACATGTTATCACGGTTCTCACAATATTTAGCGTTCTGAAGATAACCCTCCCCAATGGGAACAACTCATATATATATATATATATATATATATATATATATATATATATATATAAGGTAAGTTCTTTATTTAGGATGTATATATGTTTTTAATATATTATAGTCTTGTTATTGCAGTTGCAGAAACCATGCTACTTTACGCTCTCTTCCAGAGTTAACAGAGCGTTAATTTAGAGGTCTCTAGTTCATGTTTTGGCTCTCGCACCAATTTTTATTTTATTTTTAATTCACCAAAATTTTGGGCCGAAATTAGTTATGTCACCCAAGGTCCAAATTGCTTTTAGTGTTCTCGAAGACGGGTCTATTAATAACACATGACAACCCTAAAACTCTCCTCTATTAGATATGTAGTGTAATTATTTGATAATCATAGAAACAAAAAGCTCCATGATAATGATATCTTATCTCTTTTCTTCGAGCCTTACATTGGTACCACTTCTTTTTTGTTTTTCTAAAGCCCTTTGAAATACTATAGTTTCTTCTCTTTCCTTCAAAGACTTTTTGTGCTTTTGAAAATAAAGATGAATTATTTGGAATAAAATTCATTTATTAATGTTGTATTTTGTATATAATAAGGTTTTTTTTTAAAAAAAAGAATTGATTTTGATTAATTTTTTTACTTGTTATCACGGTTCTCACGATATTTAGCGTTCTAAAGATAACCCTCCCCAATGGGAACAGCTTGTGTGTATATATATATATATATATATATATATATATATATATATATATATATATATATATATATATATATATGTATAGTAAGTTCTGTATTTAGGATGTATATATGTTTTTAATATATTATAGTCTTGATAGTGTAGTTGCAGAAACCTTGCTATTTACGCTATGTTCCAGAGTTAACAGAGCGTTAATATAGAGTTCTCTAGTTCAAGTTTTGGCTCTCGCACCAAATTCTATTTTATTTTTAATTCACCAAAAATTTTGGCCAAAATTATTTATGTCATCCGAGGCCCAAATCACTTTTAGTGTTCTCGAAGACGGATCTGTTAATAACACATAACAACCCTTAAATTCTCCTCTATTAGATATGTAGTGTAATTATTTGCTTATCATAGAAACAAAAAATGTTCCATGATAAGATATCCTCTTTTCTTCGAGCCTTACATTGGTACCACTTCTTTTTTGAAAGACCATAGTTTCTTCTCTTTCCTTCAAAGACTTTTTTTTTTTTTTGCAAAAAAAAAAAAGATGAATTATTTGGAAATAAAATTCATTTATTAATGTTGTATTTTGATTATAAAAATGTTTGTTTCAAAAAGAATTCACTTTGATTACTTTTTTTACTTGTTATCACGGTTCTCACAATATTTTGCGTTCTGATGATAATCCTCCCCAATGGGAACAACTTATATATATATATATATAGGGAAAGTATAAACAGGAAACCCATCCTAGTTAAAGAAACCTTGCAAACCCAATACAAGGCTATGATTCAGCCACGTCATTTAATTTTACAACCCTTGCAAGGGCATTTTGGTCACTAAAATTCTGTAACAGTGTCAGCTTCCCATGTTTTCTTTGATTCCCAACATCCCCACTCCCTCTCTCTCTCTTCTTTTCATCTCCTTAAAATATATACTACATAATACTCCCCATCCATTCATCTTCTCCATAACTCTCTCTCTCTCTCTCTCTCTCTCTCTCTCTCTCTCTCTCTCTCTCTCTCATTCATCTTCTTTCCAAGACTTTTCCTCCCTACTATGTTTAGGCGGGTCGTTCAGATCTGATGAACATGAAAGACGAGTTACAAAATGTTAAGGGGTCGTTCAGATTTTCGTTCGGCCAATGTTCAGGGGTCGTTCAAATCTGACCTTGTTCATATGTGTTCTTTCTCGTTCAGATCTGACCTTGTTCATATGTGTTCTTTCTTGTTCAGATCTGACCTTGGTCATATGTCACTCCTTTCGATGTGTAACACAAGATGAAGATTTGTAAAACCAACTCTATGTTATATGTTTTTTAGCATTTGTACAGAGTGAAGAAAGAAAACGAGTTTTTTTGTGGTTACATGCATCAGGTATACCAGACATATTTATAATTGAATATTTGAACTCTGAAGGCCACTTTATTTCTGCAAAATTTTATTTCTAATATAAATTATTTTATGAATATTGTATAGGATACACATGAATTTTTGAATTTCTCGTTAAACGAAGTAGTTGACATACTAGAGAAAGAAGTAAATGCATCAAAAGATTGAAAAAGGCATCATCACCTTTCTGAGAAGATTCCTAATGGTGTACAGAAGGAGCCCTTGGTTACTTGGGTTCACAAAAATTTTCAAGTATGTTTAAGAACTCATAATTAGATGTAACATATTATATTCATGTATTTTTTTTATTGTTCCTTTTTTTATATAAATATATGTAATAGTTAGGATTTGGGTATTCTTCACCGATCTAAGAAAAATATTAAAAAAACATGATTTAAATATGTAATTTTTTGTAACAACATTTACAAACTTTAAATGTATTTTTTTATTGTTCCTTTTTTTATATAAATATATGTAATAGTTAGGATTTGGGTATTCTTCACAGATCTAAGAAAAATATTAAAAAAACATGATTTAAATATGTAATTTTTTGTAACAACATTTACAAACTTTAAATGTATTTTTTTTTTTTTGTAGTTTTTATGTTGATGAGCTATTTTAAATATGTTACAACGTTACATAGGATAAACCCATGTATGTTTTGTGTTACAGATTATAAAATCCTGTTATGTTTTTTGTTACAGATGATAGGCCTAGGTATGTAATCTGTTACAGAGGATAAAACCATGTATGTTTTCTCAACGCCACCGTCTCAAGCGAGTTGCTATGTTTCTTTTTTCTCTCAACGCCATTGGTTGACGGGCTCCACTATTATGGTGACTGGATTGATGTTGTAGCCATCCATTATATATATTTTGTAATCTTGTTACAAGTGATCTAGCGCCAATTGTTAAATTGTTTTTATTATTAAAGTGATTTTGTTCTTGTTAGATACGTGAACCTGCTTGTTACAAAAAATAAAATTCGTTGTTATTTATGTAACTTGGATGTTACATATAAAAAAAAAAAAAAGCTAGAGTTACAAGTTACAGATCTTTACATTTACTAAAATGGATGAGAAGGAAAGTAAAATAAAAATGAATTGGTAACATAAGCTACATAGTTGGTATAGTTGCACAAATATATGACAAGGTAACAAATGTTTATTTACAAATGAAGTAGATGTTTACAAAACTGCAACAAATACCATCTAGAAATGTAACAATGTAGATAAATACAAATGATGTATAAAATATGTTACAACGTAAAACAAAAGTAATAATGCAGACCTGCAACATTGTAGCATTGTAACAAATGCTATCTAGAAAATGTAACAATGTAGATAAATACAAATGATGTATAAAATATGTTACAACGTAAAACAAAAGTTGTTACAGACAAATCAGTTAACATTTAAAAGTAAGAAAAAAAAAATGAATTGAATGGTAAAAGAGAAGAGAGAGGAAAAGGACGCAAGAATTAAAAGAAGAGAGCGGAAGACTTTAAAATATGTGTATAAAGTATTGTTGAATGTCAATTGACAGTACTTTATGGCAGTTTGTTAGGACAAAAAGGATTGGTGAAACCACTTTTGCAAACCTTAGTCTAATTCACTTCTGTCAAAATATTCTAAGTATAGAACTGCTGAAGAAGAAGGATCAAACTGCTGAAGAAGAGATTCAGAAGTACTGAAGAACTACTGAAGACAAACTACTCATCAGTAGTTTGTCATTCATCAGTACTTACAGAAGATCTTTTCCACTGCCTTTGTATATCAGTAGTTTATTACTTTAGTATTTCTTTTTGCTTTATGTACAAGTTCCAAGACTGCAACTTGTTGCAACTTGTTTCTGAACTTGCTTTTGGCAAGGTTCATGTATTTGTAAAGTCTATAAATAGAAGGGTTCATCCCTCTGTTTTAGACATTGATTTTAATACAAGAAATCCTTCAACACTTACTATTGTTATTTCCATTTCCTGTTTACTGAGAATCTGTCAAAGTGTTTCATTCTCATTCAATACTTAGATTCTCAATAAACACTTATCATTTATTAGTTCTTGAATCCAGGGGGAGTAATAACTCCTGTTGATAAGTGTAGCTTTAAACTTATAAATATTCCGCTGAGCTATCACTCATCAAGAACTTGCTAAACACTTAACTGTCAACTAGCAAGTTCAACAAAAGAGCAATATACTGATCCAACAATTGGTATCAGAGCACTGGTTTATCTGATCACATACAATCTAACAAATTGAGAATCAGACATAGGCTCTTATTGATATTCAATAAAGGATTATAAGCTCACTTTTATCAACATCCATCACTTTAAGAGATATTTGACAAATCAATACTCTTTAAAATGGATCCTCATAATACTGGTTCTGCCACTAAACCTGCCATGCTTGTAAGAATTGAATATAACATATGGCAAAAGAGAATGGCACATACCTTGTCACAGACCAACACAGGTTGTTGGAGATCTGTGATATATGGTCCTCATAAACCAGTAAATATAAATCTTGAAACTAAGGAGAGATTCCAAAAGAACCAAAAGACTATACTGATGATGATTTCCTAAAACTGAGCTTGATGCAAAAGCTTTTTCTATGTTGGCAATGGCACTCCCAAATGAAATCTACTCTGGCCTATTACATTGTGATAGTGCCAAAGAGCTTTGGGACTGCCTAAAAGAACAGTTTGGAGGAACTGAAGAGGTGATTGCCAACACCAGAGAAATCTTGGCTCAACAATATGAAACTTTTGCTCACATCAATGGGGAAATTTTAACACAGCAATTTGAAAGATTTTCCTCATTAATATCTGAGCTAAAGCTAAATGGTCAGACGTATACAACTGTATCTATGCTTCATAGATTTTTAAGGTCTTTACCTGATAAATGGGTAACATAATCAATAGTCTTAAGATCTTCACCAGATTTTAGCTCCCTCACTCTTACAAAACATCATGGGAGATTACTTACTTTTGAGAGAGAAATTGATCAAAAGAAAAGGTTACAAAATTCTGGTAAAACTGCTGATGACTATCTTTGGGTAGTACAGCACTATTGGGACAAGACTCACCAACTTGTTCAAATAGTTTTGGATCTTTTGACCACATTGACATAACTGCTGGGATCTCATCTGAAAGATCATTCCCAGGTTATGACAATAATGACTTTGGTCAAACTGCTGATAACATGTGTTTTATCATGGATGACTTAAATAGTTTCAGCAGTGATGACCTAGAAGAAATGGATATTCTGCACCAACTGGCCATGTTAAGTTTAAAAACAAATAAATTTTACAAAAGGTCAGGAAGGAAGTTTCCAGGACTTAACAGTTCTACAAAAATTGGTTTTGACAAATCTAAACTTAGATGTCACAAGTGTCAAAAGTTGGGACACTTTGCTAGAGAATGTAGAAGCTCTGGCTTTAACCAATCTAAGTCTGGAAACAATTTTTACCCCAATTATAACAGGAATAATGGAACAGAAGGGAGTGCACATTTTGTACAGGCACAAGCTCCACAACATGTCACACCCTCAAATTACCACTTGCGGGGTTTTACCGTGAGGCGCATGACAAACCAGGATCCAAGTCAACGATCACAATAAACAACTCTATATGAAAAGCGTAGAGAGACATAACCAACAATTTTATAAGCGGAAGCGTTTAAGTAGCATTTAATCAACTATGCAATCATCTCAAAAGTTATTCAAAACACTTTTATTACAAAACGTGCAACTATGCGTAGACGCCAATGCAGACCCGTGCGCCTAGTTCCATTCATTGCTACCTTAGCGACCTGAGAAAAACATGCCAAGAAGAAGACAACATATAATGCTGGTGAGTTCACAGGTTTGTTCAATATGTTACCAAAACGTTACCATGTCCATACTATACCAATGTTACCAAGTACGCTAGCTAGGCGTATGTTTTATTACTACTACGATTGGAAACCATTACTAAACACGTTTAGCAATGTTTAGCATGTTTAAGCAGCCCGTATGTTCAACATGATAATGTTCCTATTCAAGACAATATGCACCCGCCCAGCCCTCCAAGCCGACGAGTGGGGCAGGTCACGCCCAATAGATCTATCCACATTTCCCCCGTTGTGCATCCCCGCACATTCATGGTTTCCCCCGGGACTTTCAAAGATCGTATAGCAATACAAAGTTAAAACCATAGTATGACATATGTTACCAAAACAGTTTAGCGCATGTTTTCTCCCCCAAAAGTTAAAGCAGTAAATGTGGGGCCGTGAACTCACCTTAGATAGCGTTCTTCAATTACAAGTAAAGATGTTTAGCCCTTGATAATCCCTCTACCGGAGATCTATCAAAATGTTTACATAAGTGTTCCGACTAATAACCATAATGTAACACCCCAACCGATGGCGGAAACATCGAGGTGCCACGTATTGATGATTGTTCAGTAGCTCATGGCGAATAATAAATTTCATTAAATGATTTAAATAAATTACATACAATTGTTCTACAAGAATTCGTACATCAAATTGAATAAAACTATGCACACATCTTCAAGCATTAATTCAATTCTTCAAGCAAGTGGAACCTGAAACATGTTAAGTTGAAAATATTTTGGGTCAACAAAAGTTGGTGAGAATTACATAGGTTTTGATAATCGAATAAAATTCATGTGTCATGGCAATCTAGTCCATATGTGAAAACATACTAGAAGTAAATCGAGTGCATAATCAACCATTGTGACTGTTGTATTGTGGTACATCCCATACGCTCATGGTTCACTCGTTTATATTGCAGTAACAAACACCCACGCTACCTTTGTAGGAGGTACGTATCCGGGTGGGATTGTCAGTCCAATAGATCTATCAATGTATACCGTTTGGCTGATGAATGTTTATGCTAGAATTGTGCTTACCCTAGTCATGTTCAAGACATAATGCAACATAGAAATACACATAGACACATGGATGATTGAATTGCATAAATATTGTTGTAACATGTTTCACCCCAAAAATGGTGATAAATAGAAAAGGGGCTATGTAAAACTCACCTTAGCAAAATGTTATGTCTCGTGAAAAAAAAATAGAATAATGTGTTGTGAATGTATGCGAGGCGAATCCCAAAGACTCAACAACGTAGCTAGTCCAAATTGAAGAAAACGAAAAAGAAAGAATATCAAGCTTCCAATTCGCCAATTACAAGAGCTTATAATCAAAGCTTCAATTGTAGAAGTAATAGACTATAGAAGAAAGGTATGAGGGAAAGTTTAATCGGATTGAAACAATCGATTTAGAGGTGCAAAGTATAATGGGTCATAGGTGGGTTTTTATACTAGTTTTGGATTCAATTAGCCATTAAAATTGGTCAACACCATAAAGTAAGGTTTTATGATGAATTGACTATTTGACTAAGACTTTGACTATTACTTTGACTATTTGACTCAAGGCTTTATTTAAAAAAAAAATCTTGTATGTGAAAAAAAAAAAAGAATTTAGAATCATATTATTATTATTATTATTATTTATGTATGTATATAAGTTGTGAGTTAGGATAAATAAAGACTTAGGCACATTTGTATAATATTAATGATAAAGGTGTAATAAAAAAAA
This sequence comes from Ambrosia trifida, assembly GCA_028751855.1. Taxonomy (NCBI): domain Eukaryota; kingdom Viridiplantae; phylum Streptophyta; class Magnoliopsida; order Asterales; family Asteraceae; genus Ambrosia; species Ambrosia trifida. The sequence goes on along the minus strand of CM054131.1, from coordinate 72,430,724 downwards.
AAATATATATATATATATATATATATAAGGGCTTTTTATGTATTAAAATTTTGGGGAAAATTTTGCGATGTTACAGTCTCCCCTACTTTTGGAAACTTCGTCCCGAAGTTTATTAAAAACATAGGGTTGAAGGTGATTTGGGTAAGAATAAAAATAGATGTGATTTGGGTTATAGCATGACATGAATAGAATAAACTGTCTCATGCTTTGTGTGGGTTGATGAACTACCAGACAACTAGAGTTTATAACCTTGATAGAATTTCACACTACCTTAATGTACTTGTAAATTCATGATTACGTTCCGGACCGCAATCACCAATTTACCTTACATTAAAGTTTTGCGTCCTTCTATGTCTCCACCGATTGTTGAGCAGGTCCGATAGCCTCCACCAGCCGTGGAGTAGGTGGTAGGGCCTCTCCCGACTGTTGAAAAGGCATAATGACCTCTACCAATCGTTGAGTAGGTTCGATAGCCTTCACCAGTCGTAGAGCAGGTTGTAGGGTCTCTCCCGACTGTTGAAAAGGCATGATGACCTCTATTAAGTGCAGCACATAGATTGCAAATTGATAACATGTTTATGCAACAAGTATAACAAGCACAGCATATGAGTTGTAATAGAGTTGCCCTAGATAAGGTTAATGACTCTAGGTGTGTCTATAGTAAATAGCTTATATTCCATGAATTCTAGTTTCAAATGTTCAAATAAGGCAAATAGTCGAATCCTCATGTATAACTAAGGATTATGTTTGATGCAACACACAATTTGGTTATCATGGGTAACTAGCTCATGTGTGAGAAGGTGAAGGATATGAATTTAGTTCTTAAGAGGATGATGAAAAATTCTTGAAGTAGAATCAAAGTTGTGAGAGATAGTGAATGTGAAGATAGTTGATAAAGAGTTTATTTTATAGTATGGAGATTATATGATTTGGGTAGGGTGTTGAATATTTAAAAAGTGGCTAAGATGGTAAGGTGAAGTGTGATTGTGAAATCCATGGATGGTTATGAAATGAGATTGATTTAAGCTGTAAAATTTTGAGATTTTTGAGCTTAGTTTAAGGAAGGTGAGTGTAATCATTTATTCATTAATTAAAACGAATAAACGAAAACGTTGACTTATCAAAACTTCTAGATTCTAATAACATAGTGAAGACATGCTTTAGCCTATACGTGAACACTCATCCCGAGAATTCCCAGGTAGGCATCCGGGTCCCTCGTCTGATTGGGATATATGCGCAATGCCAGTCCTAGACAGAAAACTCGGAATACAGGCGTTCACCCTTCCAGATTGCACGTGTTCATTATTAAAATCTAGAACATCGACGAGATCTCAAGGTGGTTCAGGCTAAACCTGAGGATTGTCCTATTAGTCTAAGAGTAGATCTTGTGATGGAGAGCAATCTTCTTGTAGGGGTTGAAGTAGGGATAAGAAGTAGGAGTGAGATAGAGAATAGCAAGTAAAAGGAGCAAATACTGGTTATATTCCTATGGTTATAGACTAGATTATTATTTTTTTCTAATAACCTAATTCCCTATAACCAAGGCTCTGATACCAATCTGTAACACCCCAACCGATGGCGGAAACATCGAGGTGCCACGTATTGATGATTGTTCAGTAGCTCATGGCGAATAATAAATTTCATTAAATGATTTAAATAAATTACATACAATTGTTCTACAAGAATTCGTACATCAAATTGAATAAAACTATGCACACATCTTCAAGCATTAATTCAATTCTTCAAGCAAGTGGAACCTGAAACATGTTAAGTTGAAAATATTTTGGGTCAACAAAAGTTGGTGAGAATTACATAGGTTTTGATAATCGAATAAAATTCATGTGTCATGGCAATCTAGTCCATATGTGAAAACATACTAGAAGTAAATCGAGTGCATAATCAACCATTGTGACTGTTGTATTGTGGTACATCCCATACGCTCATGGTTCACTCGTTTATATTGCAGTAACAAACACCCACGCTACCTTTGTAGGAGGTACGTATCCGGGTGGGATTGTCAGTCCAATAGATCTATCAATGTATACCGTTTGGCTGATGAATGTTTATGCTAGAATTGTGCTTACCCTAGTCATGTTCAAGACATAATGCAACATAGAAATACACATAGACACATGGATGATTGAATTGCATAAATATTGTTGTAACATGTTTCACCCCAAAAATGGTGATAAATAGAAAAGGGGCTATGTAAAACTCACCTTAGCAAAATGTTATGTCTCGTGAAAAAAAAATAGAATAATGTGTTGTGAATGTATGCGAGGCGAATCCCAAAGACTCAACAACGTAGCTAGTCCAAATTGAAGAAAACGAAAAAGAAAGAATATCAAGCTTCCAATTCGCCAATTACAAGAGCTTATAATCAAAGCTTCAATTGTAGAAGTAATAGACTATAGAAGAAAGGTATGAGGGAAAGTTTAATCGGATTGAAACAATCGATTTAGAGGTGCAAAGTATAATGGGTCATAGGTGGGTTTTTATACTAGTTTTGGATTCAATTAGCCATTAAAATTGGTCAACACCATAAAGTAAGGTTTTATGATGAATTGACTATTTGACTAAGACTTTGACTATTACTTTGACTATTTGACTCAAGGCTTTATTTAAAAAAAAAATCTTGTATGTGAAAAAAAAAAAAGAATTTAGAATCATATTATTATTATTATTATTATTTATGTATGTATATAAGTTGTGAGTTAGGATAAATAAAGACTTAGGCACATTTGTATAATATTAATGATAAAGGTGTAATAAAAAAAAATATATATATATATATATATATATATATATATATATATAAGGGCTTTTTATGTATTAAAATTTTGGGGAAAATTTTGCGATGTTACAGTCTCCCCTACTTTTGGAAACTTCGTCCCGAAGTTTATTAAAAACATAGGGTTGAAGGTGATTTGGGTAAGAATAAAAATAGATGTGATTTGGGTTATAGCATGACATGAATAGAATAAACTGTCTCATGCTTTGTGTGGGTTGATGAACTACCAGACAACTAGAGTTTATAACCTTGATAGAATTTCACACTACCTTAATGTACTTGTAAATTCATGATTACGTTCCGGACCGCAATCACCAATTTACCTTACATTAAAGTTTTGCGTCCTTCTATGTCTCCACCGATTGTTGAGCAGGTCCGATAGCCTCCACCAGCCGTGGAGTAGGTGGTAGGGCCTCTCCCGACTGTTGAAAAGGCATAATGACCTCTACCAATCGTTGAGTAGGTTCGATAGCCTTCACCAGTCGTAGAGCAGGTTGTAGGGTCTCTCCCGACTGTTGAAAAGGCATGATGACCTCTATTAAGTGCAGCACATAGATTGCAAATTGATAACATGTTTATGCAACAAGTATAACAAGCACAGCATATGAGTTGTAATAGAGTTGCCCTAGATAAGGTTAATGACTCTAGGTGTGTCTATAGTAAATAGCTTATATTCCATGAATTCTAGTTTCAAATGTTCAAATAAGGCAAATAGTCGAATCCTCATGTATAACTAAGGATTATGTTTGATGCAACACACAATTTGGTTATCATGGGTAACTAGCTCATGTGTGAGAAGGTGAAGGATATGAATTTAGTTCTTAAGAGGATGATGAAAAATTCTTGAAGTAGAATCAAAGTTGTGAGAGATAGTGAATGTGAAGATAGTTGATAAAGAGTTTATTTTATAGTATGGAGATTATATGATTTGGGTAGGGTGTTGAATATTTAAAAAGTGGCTAAGATGGTAAGGTGAAGTGTGATTGTGAAATCCATGGATGGTTATGAAATGAGATTGATTTAAGCTGTAAAATTTTGAGATTTTTGAGCTTAGTTTAAGGAAGGTGAGTGTAATCATTTATTCATTAATTAAAACGAATAAACGAAAACGTTGACTTATCAAAACTTCTAGATTCTAATAACATAGTGAAGACATGCTTTAGCCTATACGTGAACACTCATCCCGAGAATTCCCAGGTAGGCATCCGGGTCCCTCGTCTGATTGGGATATATGCGCAATGCCAGTCCTAGACAGAAAACTCGGAATACAGGCGTTCACCCTTCCAGATTGCACGTGTTCATTATTAAAATCTAGAACATCGACGAGATCTCAAGGTGGTTCAGGCTAAACCTGAGGATTGTCCTATTAGTCTAAGAGTAGATCTTGTGATGGAGAGCAATCTTCTTGTAGGGGTTGAAGTAGGGATAAGAAGTAGGAGTGAGATAGAGAATAGCAAGTAAAAGGAGCAAATACTGGTTATATTCCTATGGTTATAGACTAGATTATTATTTTTTTCTAATAACCTAATTCCCTATAACCAAGGCTCTGATACCAATCTGTAACACCCCAACCGATGGCGGAAACATCGAGGTGCCACGTATTGATGATTGTTCAGTAGCTCATGGCGAATAATAAATTTCATTAAATGATTTAAATAAATTACATACAATTGTTCTACAAGAATTCGTACATCAAATTGAATAAAACTATGCACACATCTTCAAGCATTAATTCAATTCTTCAAGCAAGTGGAACCTGAAACATGTTAAGTTGAAAATATTTTGGGTCAACAAAAGTTGGTGAGAATTACATAGGTTTTGATAATCGAATAAAATTCATGTGTCATGGCAATCTAGTCCATATGTGAAAACATACTAGAAGTAAATCGAGTGCATAATCAACCATTGTGACTGTTGTATTGTGGTACATCCCATACGCTCATGGTTCACTCGTTTATATTGCAGTAACAAACACCCACGCTACCTTTGTAGGAGGTACGTATCCGGGTGGGATTGTCAGTCCAATAGATCTATCAATGTATACCGTTTGGCTGATGAATGTTTATGCTAGAATTGTGCTTACCCTAGTCATGTTCAAGACATAATGCAACATAGAAATACACATAGACACATGGATGATTGAATTGCATAAATATTGTTGTAACATGTTTCACCCCAAAAATGGTGATAAATAGAAAAGGGGCTATGTAAAACTCACCTTAGCAAAATGTTATGTCTCGTGAAAAAAAATAGAATAATGTGTTGTGAATGTATGCGAGGCGAATCCCAAAGACTCAACAACGTAGCTAGTCCAAATTGAAGAAAACGAAAAAGAAAGAATATCAAGCTTCCAATTCGCCAATTACAAGAGCTTATAATCAAAGCTTCAATTGTAGAAGTAATAGACTATAGAAGAAAGGTATGAGGGAAAGTTTAATCGGATTGAAACAATCGATTTAGAGGTGCAAAGTATAATGGGTCATAGGTGGGTTTTTATACTAGTTTTGGATTCAATTAGCCATTAAAATTGGTCAACACCATAAAGTAAGGTTTTATGATGAATTGACTATTTGACTAAGACTTTGACTATTACTTTGACTATTTGACTCAAGGCTTTATTTAAAAAAAAAAATCTTGTATGTGAAAAAAAAAAAAAGAATTTAGAATCATATTATTATTATTATTATTTATGTATGTATATAAGTTGTGAGTTAGGATAAATAAAGACTTAGGCACATTTGTATAATATTAATGATAAAGGTGTAATAAAAAATATATATATATATATATAAGGGCTTTTTATGTATTAAAATTTTGGGGAAAATTTTGCGATGTTACACATAAGGTTATCTACTCCCTGATTGTCCAGATCGTAACCAAGTATGTTTTAAAACGTGTTTGAATGTTTAACCGACACACTAGACCGACCCGACATCCCGTTGGTGACCCATTACCCTAACTAATCAAGTACACATAGATTACACACAAGGTTCAAGCATAAAACACTTAGTTTTAAGTCTCCATCGCCCGTTTTCAGTCTCCTTCGCATCAGAACGGTCGAACCAGACAGTTTTAAGTCTCCTTCGCCCGTTTTCAGTCTCCTTCGCCCGTTTTACATTTCGTTCGACCGTTTGATGCCTCCTTCGCCCGTTTTATCACATTCGCCCAACAACAACCCAGGTTCGAACCTGGATTCCTCCTTCGCACCTTCGATCGGTCTAAGGAGGCCAGGTTCGCCCCTGTTGTGAGAATTTTCCTAAAAACGCTTCAAACACATTCAAAACGACTCGAAACATCATCAAACACAGCAATCAAGCATGGATAACTTATCCATACAAAACCCCACTGATTTCCCCCGATAATATGTCCGTTTCAGCCCTTTCCCAAAATGGTAAAGATTATGGAAACATCACTTTCATGCATGAATAATTTACCCAATTTGGAAACTTTTGAAATCGATTCATATTCAACTTGAAATGCTCAGTTTGTCGAGTGTTCGATCCTTTCTTATCAATTCTATTGATCATAAATATCATGCATCAAGTTTAGATCCAATAAAACCCCCAAATACCCATAATATCATCATATCCAATCCTAACCCTAAACAACAATATTCCAACATCAATAACAATCCTATATCATGTTTCTATCATAGATATAGCAGCAAATCATTGAACAACACATAACACCACATAATATACAATTCACATATGTTATTCACCATGAAAACTTATGTTAAATGATAAGGTTTTAGTTTAGAAAGATGTTTAAAAGGTTTCTAATCATGAAAACACCCTTAGTACAGATCCGGACAATTAGGGTTAGATGAAAACGAATTAAAATGCTTTAAAAAGGATTTAGGATCAAGAACACACCTTAGATCCTTGCTTATATGTTGTAAACGGGTTAGATTATGAAAAATCAGAGTATAACTCCTTCCTCAGTGTTGAAAATCGTTTGAGAGTGTTTTGGAACGGCTAGGGTTTGTGAAATGGTGAGAAAAATGACAAAGGTTGGTATTTATACTGTCCCACATTCGCCCCTTTTTGATGGGCGAATGAGCCCTCCTTCGACCCTTCTCAGGGTCGAATGAGTCCTTCTGTGGTCGAAGGAAATTCTTCCCATCCCAGTTCCCAGGTTCGCCCATTTACAAGGGTCGAACCAAGGCAAATTATCTCCTTCGACCATTCGAAGTGGTCGAACCAGAGTTCTTTGTTTAGTTAGTTTTTCCAGTTTTTCGTGTTTAACGCATTCTAACACATCTTAACATACAAGCATGCAACCTTAGTCTATGCTTAACATATTTAAGCATGAATAATCATTTATACATCATTTAAACACACCTATGTATATAATCCACCATACGATCCATAATCTACACATATACTTAATTAGTTCATGTAATGTCACCAACAACGGAACCCGGTACTAGTGTATTACCAAAACGACTCCCAATGATCCTCCAGATCATTGTACCCTGGACAATCCTAACTTGACCCGACTCAACTAACCTAGTTAAGTCTGTTTATAAACGTTTCTCGCTAAGGTAGACTTAGATGTTACTAATATGTTTAAGCCAAACATGCCGGGTGTCACATCATCCCCACGTTGAAAGAATTTTCGTCCCGAAAATTGCGCAAAGCCCCAAAAAGAAAGAAACGAAAAGAACAGAATGGAAAGAAAGTTACTGGATGTCACATCATCCCCACGTTGAAAGGAATCTCGACCCGAGATTCATTCCGCTTCAGCAGTAACATGCCTTGATTCAAACGCGCGCTTCGGAAAGAGATGAGGATACTTAGCTTTCATGTGATCCTCCCGTTCCCATGTGAACTCCGGTCCACGGTTCGAGTTCCAACGGACTTTAACGATGCGGATTTTACTCCGACGAAGGCTACGAATCTTGTAGTCGAGAATCTCGACAGGTTCCTCCACGATGCGAAGACGATCATCAACCTTGATCTCCTCCAGTGGTACAATGAGAGATTCATTAGCCAAACACTTCTTCAAGTTAGACACATGGAAGACGTTGTGCACACTACCGAGCTCCGCCGGTAAGTCAAGTCTGTATGCCACCGGTCCAATCCGATCCTGGATTGCGAATGGTCCGACATAACGAGGGTTAAGCTTGCCACGCTTTCCAAAGCGTATGACGCCCTTCCATGGTGAAACTTTCAGAAGTACCCTGTCCCCAACCTGGAACTCCAAAGGTTTTCAACGGCGATCGGCATAACTCTTCTGACGATCCCGAGCAGCAGCCAAACGTTGACGGATCTGTACGATTTTCTCCGTAGTTTCGTACACAAGTTCCGGATCAGTGAGCTGGCTCTCGCCCAGCTCGGCCCAACAAAGTGGTGATCGACATTTCCGTCCGTAAAGTGCCTCGAACGGAGCTGCCTTTAGCATGTTTAAGCAGCCCGTATGTTCAGCATGATAATGTTCCTGTTCGAGACAATATGCACCCGCCCGACCCTCCAAGCCGACGAGTGGGGCAGGTCACGCCCAATAGATCTATCCACATTTCCCCCGTTGTGCATCCCCGCACATTCATGGTTTCCCCCGGGACTTTCAAAGATCGTATAGCAATACAAAGTTAAAACCATAGTATGACATATGTTACCAAAACAGTTTAGCGCATGTTTTCTCCCCCAAAAGTTAAAGCAGTAAAAGTGGGGCCGTGAACTCACCTTAGATAGCGTTCTTCAATTACAAGTAATGATGTTTAGCCCTTGATAATCCCTCTACCGGAGATCTATCAAAATGTTTACATAAGTGTTCCGACTAATAACCATAAGGTTATCTAGTCCCTGATTGTCCAGATCGTAACCAAGTATGTTTTAAAACGTGTTTGAATGTTTAACCGACACACTAGACCGACCCGACATCCCGTTGGTGACCCATTACCCTAACTAATCAAGTACACATAGATTACACACAAGGTTCAAGCATAAAACACTTAGTTTTAAGTCTCCTTCGCCCGTTTTCAGTCTCCTTCGCATCAGAACGGTCGAACCAGTCAGTTTTAAGTCTCCTTCGCCCGTTTTCAGTCTCCTTCGCCCGTTTTACATTTCGTTCGACCGTTTGATGCCTCCTTCGCCCGTTTTATCACATTCGCCCAACAACAACCCAGGTTAGACCCTGGATTCCTCCTTCGCACCTTCGATCGGTCGAAGGAGGCCAGGTTCGCCCCTGTTGTGAGAATTTTCCTAAAAACGCTTCAAACGCATTCAAAACGACTCGAAACATCATCAAACACAGCAGTCAAGCATGGATAACTTATCCCTACAAAACCCCACTAATTTCCCCCCGATAATACGTCCGTTTTAGCCCTTTCCCAAAATGGTAAAGATTATGGAAACATCACTTTCATGCATGAATAATTTACCCAATTTGGAAACTTTTGAAATCGATTCATATTCAACTTGAAATGCTCAGTTTGTCGAGTGTTCGATCCTTTCTTATCAATTCTATTGATCATAAATATCATGCATCAAGTTTAGATCCAATAAAACCCCCAAATACCCATAATATCATCATATCCAATCCTAACCCTAAACAACAATATTCCAACATCAATAACAATCCTATATCATGTTTCTATCATAGATATAGCAGCAAATCATTGAACAACACATAACACCACATAATATACAATTCACATATGTTATTCACCATGAAAACTTATGTTAAATGATAAGGTTTTAGTTTAGAAAGATGTTTAAAAGGTTTCTAATCATGAAAACAACCTTAGTACAGATCCGGACAATTAGGGTTAGATGAAAACGAATTAAAATGCTTTAAAAAGGATTTAGGATCAAGAACACACCTTAGATCCTTACTTATATGTTGTAAACGGGTTAGATTATGAGAAATCAGAGTAAAACTCCTTCCTCAGTGTTGAAAATCGTTTGAGAGTGTTTTGGAACGGCTAGGGTTTGTGAAATGGTGAGAAAAATGACAAAGGTTGGTATTTATACTGTCCCACATTCGCCCCTTTTTGATGGGCGAATGAGCCCTCCTTCGACCCTTCTCAGGGTCGAATGAGTCCTTCTGTGGTCGAAGGAAATTCTTCCCATCCCAGTTCCCAGGTTCGCCCATTTACAAGGGTCGAACCAAGGCAAATTATCTCCTTCGACCATTCGGAGTGGTCGAACCAGAGTTCTTTGTTTAGGTAGTTTTTCCAGTTTTTCGTGTTTAACGCATTCTAACACATCTTAACATACAAGCATGCAACCTTAGTCTATGCTTAACATATTTAAGCATGAATAATCATTTATACATCATTTAAACACATCTATGTATATAATCCACCATACGATCCATAATCTACACATATACTTAATTAGTTCATGTAATGTCACCAACAACGGAACCCGGTACTAGTGTATTACCAAAACGACTCCCAATGATCCTCCAGATCATTGTACCCTGGACAATCCTAACTTGACCCGACTCAACTAACCCAGTTAAGTCTATTTATAAACGTTTCTCGCTAAGGTAGACTTAGATGTTACTAATATGTTTAAGCCAAACATGCCGGGTGTCACATCATCCCCACGTTGAAAGAATTTTCGTCCCGAAAATTGCGCAAAGCCCCAAAAAGAAAGAAACGAAAAGAACAGAATGGAAAGAAAGTTACCGTATGTCACACAACACCAATATGTGCCACAAGTACAATATGTACAGATGCCTGCTCAACAGATGCAGAGCCAACAATCAATCCCTCCCTTTCCAGCTGCTCAACAACCTCCACAGCAACAACAACCCTCTCAACAAATCCTATTTACTTCAGGGTATGTTGACTGGAGCAGTCTTCCTTTTGACACCACAGAGTGCAATCCTGATGCAGACAGCAAAATGTTTGACATCAACTGGGGAGAGCCTGACAATGGCAGAAAGAACTTTGCCTTAATGGCATTTGAGGGATGCTCCTCAAAATCTGCCTTGTCACAGGTATCAAAAGAATCTTTGACTAAACTGTGCTCAAATTCATGCAAAGAATCTTTTGCTCTCATAAGAGAGACAAATGTGCACTTACAAAGAAAAGCAAATGATTCTGAGAGAAAATTCACTCAGATGAAATGTGATTAGAAAGAAAACTTGCTGCAAAAACAAAAGAAGTTTCTAAATTAACTAATTCTGCTATTGAAACCCAAGCACAAATTAAAATCATGATTAATGACCTAGGGAATGTCAGACAAGAGCTTGCTGACACCAAGGTCACATGTGAAAAATGGGTGGAATCTTGTAAGTGGTACCAATTTTGCTAAACAAACAAAGTGCTTCAAATGTTAGGTTTGGCATAGGGTACAATCACACTGAAACACTAACAGATTTCTCTCCCAAAACTACTGAAGATGGGAGAAAAATTGTTTCATGTGAAACTTCTGAAGAGGAAGAATGCACATCTTTCCATGAAAACTTTCTAAAGTCACACAAAGAAAGTTCTTCAGAAGTACTGATTAAATCTGACTTTAAGTCATCAGTAGTTTCAACTACATCAGGAGTTGAGAACCTGAAAACTACTGATGACCTAAAACCAATCAAAACAGTCAGAGACTTGTCTTTGAAAGAAAAGACAAAAGAATGTGAAATTTGTGGTCTGTTCAACCACAAAACAGAATTTTGCAGATATAGAAAGGGTATTCAGTTCAATAAGAAAAATCAACAACTGGTTGTGGGGAAACAAATCAAAACTGATTATGTAAAAACTTTTTCTCCCAAGAAACAACAACCAGCAAAAACCCTTTCTCAGAAAAAGACAAAATCTCAACAAAAGTCTTTTTCTCAAAATTCTCTTTCAGTAGTTAGACCTAAATCATCAGCAATTTCACAAACTGCTGAGATTAAAGATCTTATGAACTTGGTACAACTACTGATGACCAAAGTTGATGGTGGTCCTCAAAAGGATACCACCATTGTTCTTAATGCAAAATCCATTGCCAAAAAGACATGGATTTCTAAGGTCAAGAACCAACTGTAAATGTTCTCAAGAGCAAACCCAAAGCCAAATTGGCTTCGGTTCCTAAATCTAACTAATTTGCTATCTTGTGCAGAAGGTTTCCAGAGGCTTACATAGCATTTGGTATGTAGATAGTGGAGGCTCAATGCACATGACAGGATGCAGATACCTGATAAACAATTTTCTCAGTCAAAGAGATGGATCTGTATCCTTTGGGAACAATGCTAAAGGATATGTGCTAGGACATGGCAATGTCTCCTCTGGCAAAATACAGTTTGACAAGGTTAATCTGGTTGAAAACCTTGAGTACAACTTGCTAAGTGTGTCATAAATGTGTGATAAAGGATATTCTTCCTTTTTCACAAAGACAGCATGCAAGATCATATCTCCAGAAGGCCAGAAGTTGATAGAGAAGATCATTGAAGATCATACTTTGTTAATAGCCAAAAGATGTGGCAAAGTACTGAACAACACTGCCTGTTTCTTCTCAAGGGCATCAACTTCAGAAACTGATCTCTGGCACAGGAGACTTGGCCATGTGAACTTTAAAACCATAAATAAAGTCACAAAAATGTGCTTGGTCAGAGGTCTACCCTTAAAAGTATACCAGTGTCAAGAACACTGTGTATCCTGTTTAAAGGGTAAACAACATAAGTCCTCTTATAAGTCTATTCAAGAATCAAAAACAACTGCATGTCTTCAACTACTCCATATGGACTTATTTGGGCCTGTAAAAATCATGAGCCTTGGTAAGAAGAAGTACTGCTTAGTCATCATTGATGACTACTCAAGATTTACATGGGTATTCTTCTTATTTTCCAAGGATGAGGCTGCTAAAATCATCAAGTTCTTCATTCTACAAGTAGAGAAGCAATACTCTCTACCTGTCAAAACCATTAGAAGTGATAATGGGACAGAGTTCAGGAACAAAACTCTGGATGAATTCTGTTTGTCTAAAGGGATTTTTAGACAATTCAGTGTTGCCAGAACTCCTGAATAAAATGGTGTGGTTGAAAGGAAGAACAGAACTTTAATAGAAGGAGCAAGAACAATGTTAGCTGATTCTGGCCTACCTTTATACTTCTGGGCAGAAGCAGTTAACACATCATGTTATGTTCAAAATAGAGTTCTTATTGTCAAGAGACATTCAAAAACTGCCTATGAAGTTCTTCATGGCATGAAGCCCCTTATCTCCTTTTTCAGCGCTTTTGGGTGTCAATGTTTCATCTTGAACATCAAGGAATCTATTTCAAAGTTTGCTGCCAAAGTTGACTCAGGTTACTTTCTTGGTTATTCCTCAACTAGAAAAGCCTATAAGGTTTTTAACTCAAGAACCAGGATAGTAGAAGAAACACTGAATGTCAAGTTCAATGAGTCAAAACACACTCTCATTCCAGCACATCCTGCGGAACACTTTGACCTTGACAACTTCCATTTTGAACCTAAAAAGACTGTCACTTCATCCAAACCTACTTATTATGGTGATCAAAGGTTTGATGATGAGGATCAAGCACCATGGACTCCTCAAACAATCATTAAGTCAACTTCAAAACCATCAGAAGTTTCACAAACTTCTGATTCAACAAATACTGAAGGTCAAACTCAAACAACTGCTTCAGCACCTGAAACTACTGAAGATACTGAAACTGTTGAACCAGATATAATAGACCTCAGTAGTTTGTTTGAAGAACATGAGCCACCAACACCTGTCAGTGGTTTACAACAACTAATCGAACACAAAGACCATCCACTTGATCAAATCATGGGTGATATTGCATCAGGTGTTCTTACAAAAAACCAGCTTTCCAACTTTTGTCTATTCTCAGCATTTATTTCACAGTTGGAACCAAAGAAGTACCAGGAAGCCCTCAAAGACAATAATTGGGTGCAGGCAATGCAAGATGAATTGCTTCAATTCAACAAGCAACAGGTTTGGGAAATCTGTCCCTTAACACCAAACAAGCAACCAATTGGCACAAGATAGGTTTTCAGGAACAAACAAGATGAAGCTGGTATTATAATAAAGAACAAGGCAAGACTGGTAGTACAAGGTTACTCTCAAGAAGAAGGCATTGACTATGATGAAACCTTTGCTCCAGTTGCAAGGCTTGAAGCCATTAGGTTATTTCTGGCTTATGCCATTTCCAACAAAATAAAAGTTTATCAAATGGATGTCAAGAGTGCATTTTTGTATGGAAAAATAAAAGAGGAAGTGTACGTTTGTCAGCCACCTGAGTTTGAGGATCCTTCTCATCCTGAGTGGGTGTACAAACTAGACAAAGCTCTTTATGGGCTCAAACAGGCTCCAAGAGCCTGCATGATACACTTTCAACCTTTTTACTCAAAAATAACTTCACAAGAGGTGCCATTGATAAAACTCTTTTCATAAAACATGTTGGAAATCATGTCTTACTTGTTCAAATATATGTTGATGATATCATTTTTGGTTCAACAAACACAAAATTGTGTGATGAATTTAAGAAACTCATGCAATCAAAATTTGAGATGAGTACAATGGGAGAACTGCAGTACTTTTTGGGACTGCAGATTAAGCAACAAACAAATGGAACTTTTATACATCAATCAAAATATGTTAAAGAATTATTAAACAAATTTTCTTTACAAGACTGTAAATCATGTTCCACTCCCATGACACCAACCACACAAGTTGAACCTGATGATCAAGGAAAACAGGTTGATCAAACCATGTATAGATGTATGATAGGTTCCCTTTTATATCTAACTGCTTCTAGACCAGATATTATGTTTTCAACATGTGTCTGTGCCAGATATCAATCATCTCCTAGGGAATCACACCTTATTGTAGTCAAAAGAATTTTCAGACATCTGAAAGGAACTCCCACACTTGGAATTTAGTATCCTGCTTCAAGCAATACCAAGTTATCAGCTTTTTCAGATAGTGACTATGCAGGGTGTAAAATGTCAAGAAAATCAACATCTGGTGGTTGTCAATTCTTGGGAAACTATCTAGTGTCCTGGCAATCAAAGAAACAAACATCTGTTGCAACTTCAACTGCTGAAGCTGAATACATTGCAGCTGCAAGTTGTACATCACAGATACAATGGCTCCAATATCAACTTCTTGATTATGGAATCAAAGAGACCAAGACACCATTGCTTGTAGACAGCAAATCTGCCCTTAGCATCATTCAAAATCCTGTTCAGTTTTCAAAGACTAAACACATTGAAATCAGGTATCATTTCATAAGAGATTGCTATGAAAAAGGCAAGATTGAGGTGAAACATGTAGCAACAGCCAATCAAATAGCTGACATTTTCACTAAACCCTTTGACACATCAACATTTCAGAAGTTAGTATCCATGCTAGGGATGCTAAATTTGTAAGTGTTTCTCTTCATTTTTCTGCACAAATTTTTTATTTTTTTTCACTTACATCTGTTTTCAAAAACTTGAAAAACTTCTGAAAAGAGAGAAACTACTGATGAAGAAAACATCAGTATGGGGATATTTTCTGAAAAGTGATTAACTTCTGATAAAACAACCTTCAGAAGTTATGAATAAAGTATTTATAAAGTATTTCTCATCAGCTGTTCAAACCTGCTGAAGAGAAAATGGGAACTACTGATGAAGATAATTCTTCATCTGCAGTTTAGTCAAAAAGGGCAAATCAGACTTTTCCCATCATCAGAAGTTTGACCTAGTCGGTTTAAAACTTCTGATAAAGAGATTTTTAACCTAGGCGGTTTAAAACTTCTAATAAAGAAGATCCAAGCAGTTAAAAACTTCTGATAAATATCTTTTTTCAACACTTATCCATTCAAACAGAAAAATTCCCTCCTTCTCTCTCAAGAAAGCTCTTAAACCCCTGAACCTGCAACACAAACACTGTTCAATTCATACACACACACAAACCACATGGCTTTAGTTCTTAAACAGGGACACAATCTCAGATCCTACATAGAAAAACAAGAAGGCTGGTCCCAATACGATGAGATCATTGATCTCGTCGTCAAATCCCAATATTTCACCGCTCTCACAATAGACCCACCAATACATCCTGAAACTCTCAATGAGTTCTGGGCTAATGCTGAGACAGTGATGGTGGATGATGAAGTTATCTCCCTCAACTCAACAATTAAAGGGAGACAAATGGCCATTACACCGGCCATACTTGCAGATAGACTGGGGTTGAATGATGTGAATGCCCCTGAGAAGTTTGACAACTCTGCAATCCACCTAACCATGACTGAGTGTGGTTATCAAGGTACTCTCTCACAAGCTACTATCTTTAAAAAGTATTTTGAACCAAAATATAAACTTTTGTTTCATTATATAATTATGTGCTTGAGTCCTAAAACAGGGTCTTATGACCAGATGCCCTCAACCTTTCAACCAATATTTCATTCTATTGTGAATGAAACAAATTTTAGGGCATCAAAACTTTTCTTTAATGAGTTGGTGTTACATCACAATAACACTAAGAAAAAGTTTTGTTATATCCAAGGTTCATTATGCAATGCATAATATCTGAACTGGGTAATGACGTGCTTGTGGGTAAAACTAAAATTTTGAAACCCTTAACCTCACAAGCATACTCAAGGCACAACAAACAGGCTGCTTGGCCAGAAGATGACCAAGGGGAACA
This sequence comes from Ambrosia trifida, assembly GCA_028751855.1. Lineage (NCBI taxonomy): Eukaryota > Viridiplantae > Streptophyta > Magnoliopsida > Asterales > Asteraceae > Ambrosia > Ambrosia trifida. The sequence goes on along the minus strand of CM054131.1, from coordinate 72,414,344 downwards.
AGAACCAGTCCCCATGGAACCCTCATCTTCTAATCCTACTCCACCAAAGGCAAAGAAACCCAAGATACAAAAACAAAAACCCACCAAACCTAAAAGAAACGCTATTTAGGAGGTTGAGATGCCTGAACAAACTACTGTGCAATCTGCACTTCTTAAAGATGTGACTGAAACATCCTCTCAGTCTCATCCATCTCAAAACCCACCAAGAGCACCAATAACAATCCTTTTCAAAAGAAAAAGACTTAAGAAAACTATTCCAATTGACTCTTCTTTTGAAACTGCTGAACCCACTGCCCAAACTACTGAACCAGCACCCCAAATTTCTGAACCAGACATTGAAATAGCCAAACTTCTCTTTGGGCTAAAAGAGAAAGTCCCATCCACACATGTCAGTCCCCATCAACCACATAAAACAGGGGACATAACCTCAGACACTGACATGGATGTGGACACTCAAAGCCCTAACCAAAGAGATGAGGATGAACCAGAGTCTCTAAGCCCAAACTTAGAAACTTTTGGTACTTTTGAGGCTGCTACTACTCATTTACCACCCAGTGGTGGACCTGAGGACAGAAGTAACATAGCTAAGACCTCAACTGTGGCAACTACTGATGAAGGCATAATGCCTGAGGTAGGAAATCCTTTGAACCAAGAAAAAGAGGTACATGATACAACTGAGTTGGGCTCAGCTCATGATGTAACTGATACAGTCCTCATTGAGGATGTAATCAGGGATTCAGATGATTCCATTGATTGGATGATGTTTCAAAACACCAAACTACTGAATTGATGGCTACAAGTGAAGGTCCTGCACCTGGTGTCTCTAAGCTCAAGAAGCTAGTCACACCATCTCAGGTTAAAGCCCATTCAATCCATGATTCCCCTAGAGTGGCATCTTTTGTACAACAAGAAGATCAACCAAAAACACACCCCTCACTACAAATGCCTACCCAATTCCCTAGGCAAACAAGCATAGACATGAACCAGCTATGCAGCCCAGATGGTCCCCTGTACCACATGATGAACACTCTCATCAAGAATCACTTCCAAACATACACAACTAATTTGGAGCTGTCAATCAAGAATCAATTTGGTGTGATCAAGACAAAGATGAACGATCTGTCCAACAAAATTGAATTCAACAGCAGACAGATTGCTACTCTTACAGGTCATTTCTCCCAACCCTCAACTTCCAAACTTGATGAATCCAAAAAGGGGGAGAAAATCAGGGAACCTAAGGAGTCATTCGAAGCCAGGATAAGGGCAAGAGTGGCTATCCTTGAAAGAGATCAAAAGAATCAAGCTAGAAAAGAAAAACTGGCCCAACAATTTGGTGTCTCTATTCAAGAAATAGAAGATGCTGAAAAGTCTGATGAATCCCAAGGGCACAATGAAGAAACCTCTGATGGCCAAAGTTCTGATGAAGAATCAGAAAGTACTGAAGACAATCCTTCAGTAGTTGACAAACCTTCAGAAGTTGTCAACCCATCAGAAGTTAACACTTCCAAGACTCAAACTGTTGACCCTTCCAGATCAATTGCTCCTATTCAACCAACTTCTGCTCCAACTAGGCCTACTACAACAGTTACCACAATGACTTTGCTAAACCCTTCTCCAATCTCTCAATCAGCAGAACTACTAGAGAAAAGTTTAGTGGCAGCTCAAAAGAATGCCAGAGAAGATCAGATCTGGAAAACACTGGAAGAAAGGGATGACTTGGATCTAAGCCATGAAGAAAAGCTTCAGGCTTATGAAGCTGAACTCCAAAGGCAGGCTAGCCTAGATGAAATTGCTGAAGAAGATAAAAGACATCAACTGATGTCTTACATTTCAAAAAACAGCAAAATCAAAGCCCACACACTGAAGAGACTCTCTATGGAAGAGCTGACAAGAGGAGCTCAACTTATTGCAGATAAACTTGCAACAAGTAAAGACACAAAGGCCAAGAGAGCTCAGATGATAGAAGAACTGGTAGCTAATAGTTATGGTTCAAAAGCCTCAGTGTCCAAATGGAAAGAAGAAAGATTGGTGGACACATATAGAAAATATAAGGCTGCAAGGGCTGCTAATCCAGAGAAGTTTCAAACTGCTGAAGTTTCAACTTTAGTAGTTAGAACTTCTGGTGTTCAAAGAAGACCAGCTACACAAAGAAAGAAATCAGAGGAGAAAGTGAAGACTGATTTCAGAATGGTACTACTAGAAGGTAGTACAGTAGTCCATTCTGATTTTGACATAGAAGAAAAGCCTCTGATCACACAATTCAGGGATCCTTCCACCATTGCATATCAAATCCAGAAGACCATCACAGACAAACTGCACACCAAGGTAGTAACTGAACATCATTTGCCAACATTTCAGATACCTAATGTGATGGAACAACAGCAGGGAAGTGAATCCCACCTGAGAGTCACTGAAGTTGAAAACATTCAACACTCAGGAGAAACCCAGGGTACCACCATGGTTCCCTACACTGCAGACTTTGACAAGTCTAAAGTACCAATCATCAGATGGTCCTTTACTGATAACAACTCAGTACTTGTGACAAGAAGAGATCAAACAAGCAGGGCATATAGGTCGATGAATGAGCTGAAGAAACTATCAACCAAAGACCTGCTTACAATCCAACACTTAGAACCACAGAAAGGATCTCTTACTGATGAACAACTCAACCAGCTCAAGAATTCCATGTTCAAAGGAATATGGAAAATTATGAAGGACAGAAAAGAACAATAAGGAATTAGTAAGGTTTTGGCTTCATCAATCCAGGGGGAGATTGTTAGGACAAAAAGGATTGGTAAAACCACTTTTGCAAACCATAGTCTAATTGACTTCTGTCAAAATATTCTAAGTATAGAACTGCTGAAGAAGAAGGATCAAACTGCTGAAGAAGAGATTCAGAAGTACTGAAGAAGAAAGTCATCAGAAGTTCTGAAGTTCAAACCAGACACTTCTAATGAAGAACTACTGAAGACAAACTACTCATCAGTAGTTTGTCATTCATCAGAACTTACAGAAGATCTTTTCCACCGCCTTTGTATATCAGTAGTTTATTACTTTAGTATTTCTTTTTGCTTTATGTACAAGTTCCAAGACTGCAACTTGTTGCAACTTGTTTCTGAACTTGCTTTTGGCAAGGTTCATGTATTTGTAAAGTCTATAAATAGAAGGGTTCATCCCTCTGTTTTAGACATTGATTTTAATACAAGAAATCCTTCAACACTTACTATTGTTATTTCCATTTCGTGTTTACTGAGAATCTGTCAAAGTGTTTCATTCTCATTCAATACTTAGATTCTCAATAAACACTTATCATTTATTAGTTCTTGAATCCAGGGGGAGTAATAACTCCTATTGATAAGTGTAGCTTTAAACTTATAAACATTCCGCTGTGCTATCACTCATCAAGAACTTGCTAAACACTTAAGTGTCAACTAGCAAGTTCAACAAAAGAGCAATATACTGATCTAACACAGTTACTTTAACTTATGGTCAGTTACATATTTTTTGTTGACCCTTCTACCCCTCCCTTGCTATATTGTGCTTTATCTTTCTAAAAAAAAAACGAAATTAAAATGAAAAAACTAGAGCCATTGATCAAGATGATTGAAGGGTCAAGATGAGGTTTTCAGGGTTTCTTTAACTGGAGTGGGTTTTCAGAATATCCTCACCCTATATATATATATATATATATATATATATAAAGTAAGTTCTTTATTTAGGATGTATATATGTTTTTAATATATTATAGTCTTGTTACTGCAATTGCAGAAACCATGCTACTTAACGCTCTGTTCCAGAGTTAACAGAGCATTAATTTAGAGGTCTCTAATTCAAGTTTTGGCTCTCGCACCAAATTCTATTTTATTTTTAATTCACCAAAATTTTGGGCCAAAATTATTTATGTCACCCAAGGCCCAAATTGCTTTTAGTGTTCTCAAAGACGGATCTGTTAATAACACATGACAACCCTTAAACTATCCTCTATTAAATATGTAGTGTAATTATTTGATAATCATAGAATCAAAAAAAGCTCCATGATAATGATATCTTATATCTTTTCTTCGAGCCTTACATTGGTACCACTTCTTTTTTGTTTTTTTAAAGTCCTTTGAAAGACTATAGTTTCTTCTCTTACCTTCAAAGACTTTTTGTGTTTTTGCAAAAAAAGATGAATTATTTGGAAATAAAATTCATTTATTAATGTTGTATTTTGATTTTAATAAGGTTTGTTTTAAAAAGAATTGATTTTGATTAATTTTTTACTTGTTATCACGGTTCTCACAATATTTAGCGTTCTAAAGATAACCCTCCCAAATCGGAACAGCTTGTGTGTGTGTATATATATATATATATAGTAAGTTCTATATTTAGGATGTATATATGTTTTAAATTTATTATAGTCTTGTTAGTGTAGTTGGAGAAACCATGCTATTTACACTCTGTTCCAGAGTTAACAGAGCATTAATGTAGAGGTCTGTAGTTCAAGTTTTGGCTCTCGCACAAAATTCTATTTTATTTTTAATTCAAACAAAATTTTGGCCAAAATTATTTATGTCTCCCGAGGCCCAAATCGCTTTTAGTGTTCCCGAAGACGAATCTATTAATGACACATGACAACCCTTAAACTCTCCTCTATTAGATATGTAGTGTAATTATTTGATTATCATAAAAACAAAAAATGCTCCATGATAATGATATCTTATCTCTTTTCTTCGAGCCTTACATTGGTACCACTTCTTTTTTGTTTTTCTAAAGCCCTTTGAAAGACTATAGTTTCTTCACATTCCTTCAAAGACTTTTTGTGGTTTTGCAAAAAAAGATGAATTATTTGGAAATAAAATTCATTTATTAATGTTGTATTTTGATTATAATAAGGTTTGTTTTAAAAAGAATTGATTTTGATTAATTTTTTTACTTGTTATCACGGTTGTCACAATATTTAGCGTTATAAAGATAACCCTCCCCAATGGGAACAACTTGTGTGTGTATATATATATATATATATAGTAATTTCTGTAATTAGGATATAAATATGTTTTTCATATATTATAGTCTTGTTAGTGTAGTTGCAGAAACCATGCAATTTACGCTCTGTTCCAGAGTTAACAGAGCGTTAATGTAGAGTTCTCTAGTTCAAGTTTTGGCTCTCGCACCAAATTCTATTTTATTTTTAATTCAAACAAAATTTGGCCAAAATTATTTATGTCTCCCGAGGCCCAAATCACTTTTAGTGTTCTCAAAGACGGATTTGTTAATAACACATGACAACCCTTATATTCTCCTCTATTAGATATGTAGTGTAATTATTTGATTATCAGAGAAACAAAAAATGCTCCATGATAATGATATTCTCTTTTCTTCAAACCGTACATTGGTACCACTTCTTTTTTGTTTTTTTTAAAGCCCTTTGAAAGTCTATAGTTTCTTCTCATTTCCTCAAAGACTTTGTGTGTTTTTGCAAAAAAAGATGAATTACTTGGAAATAAAATTCATTTATTAATGTAGTATTTTGATTATAATAAGGTTTGTTTTAAAAAGAATTGATTTTGATTAATTTTTTTACTTGTTATCACGGTTCTCACAATATTTAGCGTTCTACAGATAACCCTCCCCAATCGGAACAGCTTGTGTGATATATATATATAGTAAGTTCTGTATTTAGGATGTATATATGTTTTTAATTTATTATATTCTTGTTAGTGTAGTTGCAGAAACCATGCAATTTACGCTCTATTCCAGAGTTAACAGAGCGTTAATGTAGAGGTATCTAGTTCAAGTTTTGGCTATCGCACCAAATTCTATTTTATTTTTATTTCAATCAAAATTTTGGCCAAAATTATTTATGTCTCCCGAGGCCCAAATCGCTTTTAGTGTTCTCGAAGACGGATTTGTTAATAACACATGACAACCCTTAAATTCTCTTCTATTAGATATGTAGTGTAATTATTTGATTATCATAGAAACAAAAAATGCTCCATGATAATGATATCCTCTTTTCTTCGAGCCTTACATTGGTACCACTTCTTTTTTGTTTTTTTTAAAGCCCTTTGAAAAACCATAGTTTCTTCTCTTTCCTTCAAAAACTTTTTGTGTTTTTGCAAAATAAAAAAAGATGAATTATCTGGAATTAAAATTCATTTATTAATGTTGTATTTTGATTATAATAAGGTTTGTTTTAAAAAGAATTGATTTTGATTACTTTTTTTACTTGTTATCACGGTTCTCACAATATTTTGCGTTCTGAAGATAATCCTCCCAATGGGAACAACTTATATATATATATATATATATATATATATATATATATAAAGTAAGTTCTTTATTTAGGATGTATATATGTTTTTAATATATTATAGTCTTGTTACTGCAATTGCAGAAACCATGCTACTTTACGCTCTGTTCAAGAGTTAACAGAGCGTTAATTTAGTGTTCTCTACTTCATGTTTTGGCTCTCGCACCAATTTCTATTTTATTTTTAATTCAGCAAAATTTTGGGCCAAAATTAGTTATGTCACCCAAGGCCCAAATTGCTTTTAGTGTTCTCGAAGACGGATCTGTTAATAACACATGACAACCCTAAAACTCTCCTCTATTAGATATTTAGTATAATTATTTGATAATCATAGAAACAAAAAGCTTCATGATAATGATATCTTATCTCTTTTCTTCGAGCCTTACATTGGTACCACTTCTTTTTTGTTTTTCTAAAGCCCTTTGAAAGACTATAGTTTCTTCACATTCCTTTAAAGGCTGTTTGTGTTTTTAAAAAAAAAAGATCAATTATTTGGAATAAAATTCATTTAATAATATTGTATTTTGAATATAATAAGGTTTGTTTTAAAAAGAATTGATTTTGATTAATTTTTTTCTTGTTATCACGGTTCTCACAATATTTAGCGTTCTAAAGATAACCCTCCCCAATGGGAACAACTTGTGTGAGTGTATATATATATATATAGTAATTTCTGTAATTAGGATATAAATATGTTTTTCATATATTATAGTCTTGTTAGTGTAGTTGCAGAAACCATGCAATTTACGCTCTGTTCCAGAGTTAACAGAGCGTTAATGTAGAGGTCTCTAGTTCAAGTTTTGGCTCTCGCACCAAATTCCATTTTATTTTTAATTCAAACAAAATTTGGACAAAATTATTTTTGTCTCCCGAGGCCCAAATCACTTTTAGTGTTCTCGAAGACGGATTTGTTAATAACACATGACAACCCTTATATTCTCCTCTATTAGATATGTAGTGTAATTATTTGATTATCATAGAAACAAAAAATGCTCCATGATAATGATATCCTCTTTTCTCCAAACCGTACATTGGTACCACTTCTTTTTTGTTTTTTTTTAAAGCCCTTTGAAAGACTATAGTTTCTTCTCATTTCCTCAAAGACTTTTTGTGTTTTTGCAAAAAAAGATGAATTACTTGGAAATAAAATTCATTTATTAATGTTGTATTTTGATTATAATAAGGTTTGTTTTAAAAAGAATTGATTTTGATTAATTTTTTTACTTGTTATCACGGTTCTCACAATATTTAGCGTTCTACAGATAACCCTCCCTAATGGGAACAGCTTGTGTGTATATATATATATATATAGTAAGTTTTGTATTTAGGATGTATATATGTTTTTAATTTATTATATTCTTGTTAGTGTAGTTGCAGAAACCATGCAATTTACGCTCTATTCCAGAGTTAACAGAGCGTTAATGTAGAGGTCTATAGTTCAAGTTTTGGCTATCGCACCAAATTCTATTTTATTTTTATTTCAAACAAAATTTTGGCCAAAATTATTTATGTCTCCCGAGGCCCAAATTGCTTTTAGTGTTCTCGAAGACGGATTTGTTAATAACACATGACAACCCTTAAATTCTCTTCTATTAGATATGTAGTGTAATTATTTGATTATCATAGAAACAAAAAATGCTCCATGATAATGATATCCTCTTTTCTTCGAGCCTTACATTGGTACCACTTCTTTTTTGTTTTTTTTTAAAGCCCTTTGAAAGACTATAGTTTCTTCTCATTTCTTCAAAGACTTTTTGTGGTTTTGCAAAAAAAGATGAATTATTTGGAAATAAAATTCACTTATTAATGTTGTATTTTGATTATAATAAGGTTTGTTTTAAAAAATAATTGATTTTGATTAATTTTTTAACTTGTTATCACAGTTCTCACAATATTTAGCGTTTTAAAGATAACCCTCCCCAGTGGGAGCAGCTTGTGTATATATATATATATATATATATATATATATATATTGTGACACCTGGCAAATTCGGGTTAACAACGTTGTCTAGATGAAAGTCTACCTTAGCGAGTCATGCGTATATTGTACTTAACTGGGTTAGTTAAGTCGGGATATGGTTCGGGAACTATTGATTAGTCTAGAAGATCATTGGATGTTGGTCTAGAGGTTCGTTAGATGTCGGTCCTTAACCAAGTGTACAAACGATGACGATTTGTAGGATCGTCAGGGCATACGGAACGTACTAGTCTCGAGTCCCGGGAATTGGTGAACGAGTGTAAATATGTGTATTTACTTGTGTTATGTGTTTACAATCATTATATGACTTGTCGGTACATGAATATGCATTAACATATGTTAAAACGGGGTTTAACGCGCAAAACACACAAGACCAAACCCTATAGGCGAGTAGGAGGTCTACTCCCCTATAGGGGAGGCGAGTAGGGAGCCCCTTAAGGGCGAGTAGCCCTACTCGTGTATACCTAAGGGCGATTAGGCCCTATTCACTAGAACCTTCAGGCGATTACAAGCCCTAATCGCCTGAACTGCTGCACAATCGCATGTAACGTGCTGGAACGACTAGGAACGCCTATAAATACAACACTTAACCTCCTAAACTCCCTAATATCAACCCTAGTCGTCCCATAACCGCCCCAAACACTTAAACAACCTCTGGAAGGCGATTTTGATCAAAAACACAAGGTTTCAAGGTCTAACCATCAATCTTTTACAATTCCAAGGTTTGATTCTCATCCATAACACTTTGTAAATGTTTTTAATAAATCCCTAATGGTCCAGACCTGTTCATAAACGAAAAAGCTTTCTGAAAATCGTCAATAAGGGTTGTTAAACGGATTATAACTAATTAACATGCGTTATGGGTATGTATGATTAGAAAGATAGGATTTTTATGGATCTTGATGATGTTTTGATGTATTGTCATGCTAGGTCAGAATTAATATTATGAGTATGATGATAGAAAACTCAGTAATCGGATAATAGGGTTATGATTACATGCGTTAATTGATGTGGCATGCTATGTGAATAGTGTTTGGATTGTTTTGGGTTGCATGCAGGACTGATTATACGAGGTTGAACGAAGGGTTTTGGGTTAAACATGTTTAGGATAGTGTTTGGGATGATATTGGGTAGTTACACACGTTCTGGATCTGATTTGGAGCGTTAAACGCGCGAAAAACCGGAACAGCATGGTTACAGGCGAGTAGCAATGCTAATCGCCTATAACTCATGCGAGTACAAGGCTAATCGCCAATATATAGGCGAGTAGAAGCCTATTCACTAGTAAGTTCATGCGAGTAGAAGCCTATTCACTAGTAAGTTCATGCGAGTAGCCCTAATCACTAGTAAGTTCATGCGAATAGCCCTAATCACTAGTAAGTTCAGGGGAATAGCCCCTAATCGCATGAAGTAAAGGGGAATAGCCCCTATTCGCCTATAGTAGGGGCGAATAGGGCTTCTATTCACTAGTTGACTTTTCTATTCACTAGTTGACTTTTCCTAATCGCGTGTACTGCTGCTGTAAGTGTAAATTAGCATTCCGAGACCCGATTTAACATGTAGTAACATGCTAGGAACCCCGTAACATGTCTAATAACTTGGTAACATATATTTGGATGTATTTCGGTGATACGTGAACTATGTGCTATAACTTGTTGTGTGTTAACGTATGTTAAGTGTACTTGCGTTATTGTACGTTTTGGGGCGTAAACATAACACGGGGAGTCTCGGGTCACCAATGGGATGTCGAGTCTTGTACTTTGGGTCGGTTAAACAGTCACGGTGTTTTCAAACAAACTTGGTTATGGTCTGGACATCTAGGGACTAATTAACCTGCGGGTTATTAGTCTAAGTACTTGTAACTGTCGTATGTTAGGTCGCCACTGTACGGGACTAACATAGCAGCTGAGTTTACTCGGGATTAGGAGTAAAGCAACTTAAGGTGAGTTTACGGCCCCTCTTTTAACTGGTTTTACGTTTTCGGGGGAGAAAACATGTGTTAAAACAACTATTTGGTAACTACTGTCATACTATGGGTTCTAACGTATACTACACGATCTTTGGAAGTCCCGGGGGGAACCATGAATGTGCGGGTTTGCACAACGGGGAAATGTGAATAGCGCTATTGGGAGTGACCAACCCCGCTCGTCGGCTTGGAGGGCCGGGCGAGTGCATATTGTCTCAAACAGGAACAACAGGAGCATTTGGAACTATTCGGGCACAAAACTGGTATTCGAGTTAGTAATGGTTTTCCAATCGTGGTAGTATCAAATGTACGCCTAGCTAGCGTATACTGGTTTTCTATTTTGTTATAGTATGGACAGGTTGACTTGGTACTTGAACTGCAAACCTGTAAACTCACCAGCATTTTTGTGCTGACGTAAACTTTTACATGTTTTCTCAGGTCGCTAAGGTAGCACAATGGGACTAGGGCGCACGCGTCTGCACGACGTCTAGATAGAGTTGCATGATTTCATAAACATTGAACTTTGGTTATTATGTTGAATTTTATTTTGAATAAGCTTCCGCTGTAAACGGGATTTTAAAACAATGTTTTGGTATTGCATTAATTATATTTAGACTTGTTTATTGTGATCGTTGGTTTAGATCCTGGTTTGTCATGCGCCTCGCGGTAAAACTCCGCAAGTGGATTTTGAGGGTGTGACAGATTGGTATCAGAGCCAGGTTATAGTGAACTAGGACTGCATGTAGAGTCTAGTCTATAGCCGAGTCGCACACACTAGACGATCACATGGTACTAAACGTTATAGTGGGTTACGTATGGTCTTGTCGGGGTGTCTCTAAATCGTTGGACTTTCTACGTTACATCATCCGTTCTATCTTAGGTTGGGTTACCTGTTTTCTAGGCAGTGTGGTCTGTTGGAGTAACTCGTGTGTTCTTGAGATTTGTCCAAGGCTCGGACATCTCCCTTCGCACTCCAATAGAAACACTTGTCATGAACTACCGTAGTATTACGGTGTGTAGCTAAGAGTCTATGTTCGGTGATTTGAACTTTGAACTAGGAGAACACTTGGAGGACCATGTAGAGCGTTTTATCATTTTGGGTGCACACAAAATCATAAAACGAAATACATGGAAGCACTAGTGAGCTCTAGGTTTGAGGGGATAGTCCTGGATTGGATCTAGCTTTGATCTTGTGAACATTAGTGATTATCTTTAACTGCGAAACTAAATTTTCTCGTTCTTTCTGCCAGAATCATGTCTGGAGTGCGTGGAGGACGAGGAGGTGGTCGCAATGGTGGACGCGGTGGTGGTCGTGGTGGTGCTGGTGGTCGTGGTGGAGGTATTAACCTGTCACAGGCTGATCTGAACAACTTGCTCCAGGCTGCCTTTCAGTTAGGGCACAACGGTGGTGGTAAGTTGTTTTATCCATTTTCTTTGCCTCATTGCTGAGTCTTGTGTACGTTATTCGTGGTTTCTCATACGTTTCATTTCAGGTGGTCCTGTTGACCCACCCCCACCCATGTGCACCTATAAGATGTTCCGGGACTGCAAGCCCCAGGAATTCTCTGGCACCGAGGGTGCGGTCAGTTTGCTTAGGTGGTTGGAGAAAGTGGAGTCGGTATTCCTGATGTGTAACTGTCTCCCAGAAGATCGGGTGAAGTATTCGGCTGCGTTATTTCAAGACGTGGCATTGACTTGGTGGAATGGTATTACCCAGAACATGGGTATTGGGGAGGCATATGCTATGCCATGGGAGAACTTTGTGCAGTTGCTGAAGCGGGAGTATTGCCCGAGAGAAGAGGTACAGAAGCTGGAACATGAGGTGTGGAACCTCAAGATGACTGGATCGGAAATCGAGAAGTATACTGTGAGGAGGAATGAGTTGGCAGTGCTATGTCCCGATTTGCACGTGCCAGAGTATCGTAAGATTGAACATTATGTCTCAGGGTTGGTGCCGGAAATTGCAGGGTTAGTGGCTGCTGGGAATCATCCTACTTATGCGGAGGTAGTTCGATCTGCACATAGGATGACTAATTTAAAGGTGAATGAGGGGATTTTGCCGGCGAAAGGTTCGACTGCTAAGGCTCCAGAGAACAATAAGCGCAAGTGGGAGAATGACGGAAAAGGATCTGGGTCTACACAGCAGGGAAAAAGGTTTGATAATGGGGGTTCATCGTCTTCGGGCAATAAGCAGGGTGGTTATGCAGGAAAACTGCCCAAATGCAACAAGTGTGGGCGCCATCACCAAGGGAACTGCGACAGTAACCGTTGTCACCGCTGCCAGCGAACTGGGCACTATGCTAAGGATTGTCGGGTTACACTTCCATCGACTCAGGCTCCGACTAACAGCTCAGCTCCGACTACTCAGGGGACTACAGGGAAACAGGGATGCTACAACTGTGGTGACACTGGGCATTACAAGAAGGATTGCCCAAAACTGAAACAGGGTGGAAACAACGGGAATGGTAACAACGGGGGCGGCGGCAGAAATGCACGTGCCTTCGTCATTGGAGCTGCTGAGGCTAGGCAGGACCCTGATACAGTCACCGGTACGTTTCTTCTCAATAATCATTCTGTTAGCGTGTTATTTGATTCTGGTGCCGACAAGAGTTTTGTATCCATGGATGTTAGTCGACTGCTAGATGTAGTACCTGTACCATTAGAGACCAAGTATATTATTGAGTTAGCTGACGGTAAAACGATTAAGCTACTAGTGTTCTTCGGGAATGTCAGTTAGAATTGTCGGGTATAACGTTTCCCATCGACCTTATGCCGGTACCATTGGGTAGTTTTGACGTTGTGGTAGGAATGGATTGGTTATCTTTGTATCGCGCGGAGATTGTCTGTTACGATAAGGTTATTCGGATTCCTCTCCCTGATGGAGAATTTCTTTCTGTGTACGGTATCAAGGGTGGTGTTTCGCTAAACATCATCTCTAGCATGAAAGCCCTTAAGTGCCTTCGAAAGGGTTATCCAGCCGTATTGGCGCTTTTATCTGTTTCCTCCAGTGATGAGAAGAAGATTGACGACATTCCGGTGGTACGCGAATTTCTTGATGTTTTTCCCGATGATTTATCTGGTCTTCCTCCTCATCGTCAAGTCGAGTTCGGTATTGATCTTGTACCGGGGGCTGCTCCTATTGCTCGGGCCCCCTACCGTCTTGCACCTCCCGAGATGCAGGAATTGTCTAGCCAGTTACAGGAACTCTTGGACAAGGGTTTCATCCGTCCAAGTTCATCCCCTTGGGGAGCCCCGATTTTATTTGTCAAGAAGAAGGATGGGAGTTTCCGATTGTGTGTAGACTACAGAGAACTGAACAAGTTGACCGTCAAGAACCGTTATCCTCTTCCACGTATCGATGATCTATTCGACCAGCTCCAGGGTTCTAGTTATTATTCCAAGATCGACTTGAGGTCCGGTTATCACCAGCTGCGCGTCAGGGAGGCTGACGTTGCAAAGACTGCTTTTCGAACACGTTATGGCCATTTCGAATTCTTGGTCATGCCTTTCGGTCTCACGAACGCACCGGCGGTTTTCATGGACTTGATGAACCGCGTCTGTAAACCGTATCTGGACAAGTTTGTCATTGTGTTTATCGATGACATTCTGATCTACTCCAAGAACGAGACCGAACACGGGGAACATCTGCGGTTAGTTTTGGAACTCTTGCGACGGGAACAACTTTACGCCAAGTTCTCAAAGTGTGACTTTTGGTTACGCGAAGTCCAATTCCTAGGACATGTGGTTAATGAACTAGGGATTCATGTCGATCCAGTAAAAATCGAAGCGATCAAGGACTGGGGAGCACCAAAGACGCCAACTGAGGTGCGGCAATTCCTAGGCCTTGCGGGCTATTATCGTCGTTTCATTCAGGGGTTTTCGAAGATTGCTCAACCCCTCACCACTCTCACTCAGAAGGATAAGAAGTTCGACTGGGGTGAATCACAAGAGTCCGCGTTTGAAGAACTGAAGTCTAAACTGTGTTCTGCTCCTATTCTGTCTTTACCTGAGGGTCCTGATGATTTTGTCGTTTACTGTGATGCTTCCATTCATGGACTCGGTTGCGTGTTGATGCAACGCGAGAAAGTGATTGCGTATGCTTCTCGTCAACTCAAAGTGCACGAGAAGAACTACACAACTCATGACTTGGAGTTGGGTGCCGTGGTATTCGCGTTGAAAATTTGGAGACATTACTTGTACGGTACCAAATGCACCATCTACACCGATCACAAGAGTCTCCAACACATTTTCGACCAACAACACTTGAACATACGGCAGCGTCGCTGGATTGAACTTTTGAACGATTATGATTGTGCTATTAAGTATCATCCTGGCAAGGCGAATGTTGTAGCAGACGCCTTGAGCAGGAAGGAATCTTCTAAACCTCGTCGCGTTCGGGCGTTGCAACTCACTATTCATTCATCGTTACCTGATCAACTCCGTTCTGCCCAATCGGAAGCTTTGAAGGAGGAAAACCTTAAAGCTGAAACTATGCACGGTGCCGACAAGCACCTAGAGCGAAGACCGGATGGCCTGCACTATTTCGCAGAACGCATATGGGTTCCTTTATTCGGGGGACTACGGGAGCTTGTTCTTGATGAGGCTCATAAGTCCCGGTATTCTATTCATCCTGGTTCGGATAAAATGTACCAAGATCTAAAGGTGCTTTACTGGTGGCCAAACATGAGGTCGGACATAGCCTCATATGTGAGCAAATGCTTGACCTGTGCTAAGGTCAAAGTGGAATACCAGAAACCGTCGGGTCTCCTGCAACAACCTGAAATTCCGGAATGGAAATGGGAACGGATTACTATGGATTTTGTCACACAACTTCCTAAGTCACCAAGCGGGAACGACAAGATATGGGTGATTGTCGATCGGTTAACGAAATCAGCTCATTTTCTTGCTATTAAGGAGACCGACACCATGGATCGTTTGGCTCGTCTCTACTTGAAAGAAGTTGTTTCTAAGCACGGGGTACCTGTTTCTATTATCTCGGATCGTGACTCCCATTTTACTTCTCACTTCTGGAAGTCTTTGCACAAGGCTTTGGGTACCCAACTAGACATGAGTACGGCTTACCATCCACAGACTGACGGTCAGAGTGAGCGTACTATTCAAACTTTAGAAGACATGCTGCGGGCGTGTGTGATCGATTTTGGCAAGGGTTGGGAAGCTCATCTGCCGTTGGTAGAATTCTCGTACAACAACAGTTATCACACGAGCATCAAGGCTGCTCCGTTCGAAGCACTGTACGGACGGAAATGCCGTTCTCCTCTTTGTTGGGCTGAAGTGGGTGAGAGTCAACTCACTGGGCCTGAACTAGTGTACGAAACTTCGGAAAAGATCGTACAGATTCGAAATCGGTTGGCGGCGGCACGGGACCGGCAAAAGAGTTATGCTGATCAGCGTCGCAAACCACTGGAGTTCCAAGTCAATGACAAGGTACTTCTAAAAGTCTCACCGTGGAAGGGCGTCATACGCTTTGGAAAGCGTGGCAAACTCAATCCGCGATATGTCGGCCCATTTACGATCCTAGAACGGATTGGGCCGGTGGCATATCGACTTGATCTACCGACGGAGCTCGGTAACGTACATAACGTCTTTCACGTGTCAAACTTGAAGAAGTGTCTGGCTGACGAGTCTCTCATCGTTCCACTAGAAGAGATCAAGGTTGATGATCGTCTTCGGATTGTGGAAGAACCTGTAGAGATCCTTGATTACAAGATTCGTAGCCTACGTCACAGCAAGATTCGTATCGTTAAGGTTCGGTGGAACTCGAACCGGGGACCGGAATATACATGGGAACGGGAGGATCAGATGAAGTCTAAGTATCCTCATCTCTTTCCTAAGGAAGCGTTCGAGTCGAGGCATGTCCCTTCGGCAGCTGAATGAATCTCGGGTCGAGATTCCTTTTAACGTGGGGATGATGTGACAACTCGGGTAAATCTCTCTCTTTCGGTTTCTACCTTTTGCTTGTTTCCTTCGATTATTTCTTTTGTTCTTTCTGTACTTGTACAAATTTTCGGGACGAAAATTCTTTTAACGTGGGGATGATGTGACACTTGGCAAATTCGGGTTAACAACGTTGTCTAGATGAAAGTCTACCTTAGCGAGTCATGCGTATATTGTACTTAACTGGGTTAGTTAAGTCGGGATATGGTTCGGGAACTATTGATTAGTCTAGAAGATCATTGGATGTTGGTCTAGAGGTTCGTTAGATGTCGGTCCTTAACCAAGTGTACAAACGATGACGATTTGTAGGATCGTCAGGGCATACGGAACGTACTAGTCTCGAGTCCCGGGAATTGGTGAACGAGTGTAAATATGTGTATTTACTTGTGTTATGTGTTTACAATCATTATATGACTTGTCGGTACATGAATATGCATTAACATATGTTAAAACGGGGTTTAACGCGCAAAACACACAAGACCAAACCCTATAGGCGAGTAGGAGGTCTACTCCCCTATAGGGGAGGCGAGTAGGGAGCCCCTTAAGGGCGAGTAGCCCTACTCGTGTATACCTAAGGGCGATTAGGCCCTATTCACTAGAACCTTCAGGCGATTACAAGCCCTAATCGCCTGAACTGCTGCACAATCGCATGTAACGTGCTGGAACGACTAGGAACGCCTATAAATACAACACTTAACCTCCTAAACTCCCTAATATCAACCCTAGTCGTCCCATAACCGCCCCAAACACTTAAACAACCTCTGGAAGGCGATTTTGATCAAAAACACAAGGTTTCAAGGTCTAACCATCAATCTTTTACAATTCCAAGGTTTGATTCTCATCCATAACACTTTGTAAATGTTTTTAATAAATCCCTAATGGTCCAGACCTGTTCATAAACGAAAAAGCTTTCTGAAAATCGTCAATAAGGGTTGTTAAACGGATTATAACTAATTAACATGCGTTATGGGTATGTATGATTAGAAAGATAGGATTTTTATGGATCTTGATGATGTTTTGATGTATTGTCATGCTAGGTCAGAATTAATATTATGAGTATGATGATAGAAAACTCAGTAATCGGATAATAGGGTTATGATTACATGCGTTAATTGATGTGGCATGCTATGTGAATAGTGTTTGGATTGTTTTGGGTTGCATGCAGGACTGATTATACGAGGTTGAACGAAGGGTTTTGGGTTAAACATGTTTAGGATAGTGTTTGGGATGATATTGGGTAGTTACACACGTTCTGGATCTGATTTGGAGCGTTAAACGCGCGAAAAACCGGAACAGCATGGTTACAGGCGAGTAGCAATGCTAATCGCCTATAACTCATGCGAGTACAAGGCTAATCGCCAATATATAGGCGAGTAGAAGCCTATTCACTAGTAAGTTCATGCGAGTAGAAGCCTATTCACTAGTAAGTTCATGCGAGTAGCCCTAATCACTAGTAAGTTCATGCGAATAGCCCTAATCACTAGTAAGTTCAGGGGAATAGCCCCTAATCGCATGAAGTAAAGGGGAATAGCCCCTATTCGCCTATAGTAGGGGCGAATAGGGCTTCTATTCACTAGTTGACTTTTCTATTCACTAGTTGACTTTTCCTAATCGCGTGTACTGCTGCTGTAAGTGTAAATTAGCATTCCGAGACCCGATTTAACATGTAGTAACATGCTAGGAACCCCGTAACATGTCTAATAACTTGGTAACATATATTTGGATGTATTTCGGTGATACGTGAACTATGTGCTATAACTTGTTGTGTGTTAACGTATGTTAAGTGTACTTGCGTTATTGTACGTTTTGGGGCGTAAACATAACACGGGGAGTCTCGGGTCACCAATGGGATGTCGAGTCTTGTACTTTGGGTCGGTTAAACAGTCACGGTGTTTTCAAACAAACTTGGTTATGGTCTGGACATCTAGGGACTAATTAACCTGCGGGTTATTAGTCTAAGTACTTGTAACTGTCGTATGTTAGGTCGCCACTGTACGGGACTAACATAGCAGCTGAGTTTACTCGGGATTAGGAGTAAAGCAACTTAAGGTGAGTTTACGGCCCCTCTTTTAACTGGTTTTACGTTTTCGGGGGAGAAAACATGTGTTAAAACAACTATTTGGTAACTACTGTCATACTATGGGTTCTAACGTATACTACACGATCTTTGGAAGTCCCGGGGGGAACCATGAATGTGCGGGTTTGCACAACGGGGAAATGTGAATAGCGCTATTGGGAGTGACCAACCCCGCTCGTCGGCTTGGAGGGCCGGGCGAGTGCATATTGTCTCAAACAGGAACAACAGGAGCATTTGGAACTATTCGGGCACAAAACTGGTATTCGAGTTAGTAATGGTTTTCCAATCGTGGTAGTATCAAATGTACGCCTAGCTAGCGTATACTGGTTTTCTATTTTGTTATAGTATGGACAGGTTGACTTGGTACTTGAACTGCAAACCTGTAAACTCACCAGCATTTTTGTGCTGACGTAAACTTTTACATGTTTTCTCAGGTCGCTAAGGTAGCACAATGGGACTAGGGCGCACGCGTCTGCACGGCGTCTAGATAGAGTTGCATGATTTCATAAACATTGAACTTTGGTTATTATGTTGAATTTTATTTTGAATAAGCTTCCGCTGTAAACGGGATTTTAAAACTATGTTTTGGTATTGCATTAATTACATTTAGACTTGTTTATTGTGATCGTTGGTTTAGATCCTGGTTTGTCATGCGCCTCGCGGTAAAACTCCGCAAGTGGATTTTGAGGGTGTGACATATATATATATATATATATATATATATAGTAAGTTCTGTTTTTAGGATGTATATATGTTTTTAATTTATTATAGTCTTGTTAGTGTAGTTGCAGAAACCTTGCTATTTACGCTCTGTTCCAGAGTTAACAGAGCGTTAATGTAGAGGTCTCTTGTTCAAGTTTTGGCTCTCGCACCAAATTCTATTTTATTTTTAATTCACCAAAAATTTTGGCAAAAATTACTTATGTTATCCGAGGCCCAAATCGCTTTTAGTGTTCTCGAAGACGGATCTGTTAATAACACATGAAAACCCTTAATTTCTCCTCTATTAGATATGTAGTGTAATTATTTGATTATCATAGAAACAAAAAATGCTCCATGATAATGATATCCTCTTTTCTTCGAGCCTTACATTGGTACCACTTCTTTTTTGTTTTTTTAAAGCCCTTTGAAAAACCATAGTTTCTTGTCTTTCCTTCCAAAGCTTTTTGTGTTTTTGATTATAATAAGGTTTGTTTTAAAAAGAATTGATTTTGATTACTTTTTTTACTTGTTATCACGGTTCTCACAATATTTTGCGTTCTGAAGATAATCCTCCCAATGGGAACAACTTATATATATATATATATATATATATGTATATATATATATAAAGTAAGTTCTTTATTTAGGATGTATATATGTTTTTAATATATTATAGTCTTGTTACTGCAATTGCAGAAACCATGCTACTTTACGCTCTGTTCAAGAGTTAACAAAGCGTTAATTTAGTGTTCTCTACTTCATGTTTTGGCTCTCGCACCAATTTCTATTTTATTTTTAATTTAGCAAAAATTTTGGGCCAAAATTAGTTATGTCACCCAAGGCCCAAATTGCTTTTAGTGTTCTCGAAGACGGATCTGTTAATAACACATGACAACCCTTAAACTCTCCTCTATTAGATATTTAGTATAATTATTTGATAATCATAGAAACAAAAAGCTTCATGATAATGATATCTTATCTCTTTTCTTCGAGCCTTACATTGGTACCACTTCTTTTTTGTTTTTCTAAAGCCCTTTGAAAGACTATAGTTTCTTCTCTTTCCTTCAAAGACTTTTTGTGTTTTTTTAAAAAAAAAGATCAATTATTTGGAATAAAATTCATTTAATAATATTGTATTTTGAATATAATAAGGTTTGTTTTAAAAAGAATTGATTTTGATTAATTTTTTTACTTGTTATCACGGTTCTCACAATATTTAGCGTTCTAAAGATAACCCTCCCCAATGGGAACAGCTTGTGTGTGTGTGTATATATATATATATATATATAGTAATTTCTGTAATTAGGATATAAATATGTTTTTCATATATTATAGTCTTGTTAGTGTAGTTGCAGAAACCATGCAATATACGCTTTGTTCCAGAGTTAACAGAGCGTTAATGTAGAGGTCTCTAGTTCAAGTTTTGGCTCTCGCACCAAATTCTATTTTATTTTTAATTCACCAAAAATTTTGGACAAAATTACTTATGTCATCCGATGCCCAAATCGCTTTTAGTGTTCTCGAAGACGGATCTGTTAATAACACATGACAACCCTTAAATTCTCCTCTATTAGATATGTAGTGTAATTATTTGATTATCATAGAAACAAAAAAATACTCCATGATAATGATATCCTCTTTTCTTCGAGCCTTACATTGGTACCACTTCTTTTTTATTTTTTTTAAAGCCCTTAGAAAAACCATAGTTTCTTCTCTTTTCCTTCAAAAACTTTTTGTGTTTTTGCAAAAAAAAAAAAAAAGATGAATTATCTGGAAATAAAATTCATTTATTAATGTTGTAATTTGATTATAATAAGGTTTGTTTTAAAAAGAATTGATTTTGATTACTTTTTTTACTTGTTATCACGGTTTTCACAATATTTTGCGTTCTGAAGATAATCCTCCCAATGGGAACAACTTATATATATATATATAAAGTAAGTTCTTTATTTAGGATGTATATATGTTTTTAATATATTATAGTCTTGTTAGTGCAATTGCAGAACCCATGCTACTTTACGCTCTGTTCAAGAGTTAACAGAGCGTTAATTTAGTGTTCTCTACTTCATGTTTTGGCTCTCGCACCAATTTCTATTTTATTTTTAATTCAGCAAAATTTTGGGCCAAAATTAGTTATGTCACCCAATGCCCAAATTGCTTTTAGTGTTCTTGAAGACGGATCTGTTAATAACACATGACAACCCTTAAACTCTCCTCTATTAGATATTTAGTATAATTATTTGATAATCATAGAAACAAAAAGCTTCATGATAATGATATCTTATCTCTTTTCTTCGAGCCTTACATTGGTACCACTTCTTTTTTGTTTTTCTAAAGCCCTTTGAAAGACTATAGTTTCTTCTCTTTCCTTCAAAGACTTTTTGTGTTTTTTTTAAAAAAAAGATCAATTATTTGGAATAAAATTCATTTAATAATATTGTATTTTGAATATAATAAGGTTTGTTTTAAAAAGAATTGATTTTGATTAATTTTTTTACTTGTTATCACGGTTCTCACAATATTTAGCGTTCTAAAGATAACCCTCCCCAATGGGAACAACTTGTGTGTGTCTATATATATATATATATATATATATATATATATATATATATATATATATATATATATATATATATAGTAATTTCTGTAATTAGGATATAAATATGTTTTTCATATATTATAGTCTTGTTAGTGTAGTTGCAGAAACCATGCAATTTACGCTCTGTTCCAGAGTTAACAGAGCGTTAATGTAGAGGTCTCTATTTCAAGTTTTGGCTCTCGCACCAAATTCTATTTTATTTTTAATTCAAACAAAATTTGGCCAACATTATTTATCTCTCCCGAGGCCCAAATCACTTTTAGTGTTCTCGAAGACGGATTTTTTAATAACACATGACAACCCTTATATTCTCCTCTAATAGATATGTAGTGTAATTATTTGATTATCATAAAAACAAAAAATTCTCCATGATAATGATATCCTCTTTTCTCCAAACCGTACATTGGTACCTGTCACACCCTCAAATTACCACTTGCGGGGTTTTACCGCGAGGCGCATGACAAACCAGGATCCAAGTCAACGATCACAATAAACAACTCTATATGAAAAACGTAAACAGACATAACCATAAATTTAACCAGCGGAAGCATTTCAGTAGCATTTAATCAACTATGCTATCATATCAAATGTTGTTCAAAATACTTTTATTACAAAACGTGCACCAAATCTAGACGCCAATGCAGACCCGTGCGCCTAGTTCCGTTCATTGCTACCTTAGCGACCTGAGAAAAACATGCCAAAAAGATGTCATCATATAATGCTGGTGAGTTCACAGGTTTGTTCAAAATGTTACTAAAGTATTACCATGTCCATACAATTTCAATGTTACCAAGTACGCTAGCCAGGTGTAACATTACTAGACACGTTTAGCAATGTTCAGCATGTTTATGCAGCCCGTTTGTTCAGCATGATACCAATGTACCTGTTCGAGACAATATGCACCCGCCCGGCCCTCCAAGCCGACGAGTGGGGCAAGTCACGTCCAATAGATCTATCCACATTTCCCCCGTTGTGCAACCCCGCACATTCATGGTTTCCCCCGGGACTTTCCAAAAGATCGTATAGCAATATAAAGTTAAAACCATAGTATGACATATGTTACCAAAACCGTTTAGCGCATGTTTTCTCCCCCAAAAGTTAAAGCAGTAAAAGTGTGGCCGTGAACTCACCTTAAGTTGCGTTCTTCAAATATAAGTAAAGATGTTTAGCCCTTGATAATCCCTCTACCGGAGATCTATCAAAATGTTCACATAAGTGTTCCGACTAATAACCATAAGGTTATCTAGTCCCTGATTGTCCAGATCGTAACCAAGTATGTTTTAAAACGTGTTTAAACGTTTAACCGACACACTAGACCGACCCGACATCCCGTTGATGACCCATTACCCTAACTAATCAAGTACACATAGATTACACACTAGGTTTAAGCATAAAACACTTAGTTTGTATCAAAAATCTCATTTCTGCATCAGAACGGTCGAACCAGTCAGTTTTAAGTCTCCTTCGCACCTTTTTGTCTCCTTCGCACCCTTTTACATCTCGTTCGACCGTTTGATGCTTCCTTCGCCCGTTTTATCACATTCGTCAATAAAAAGCCAGGTTCGACCCTGGATCCCTCCTTCGCACCATCGACTGGTCGAAGGAGGCCAGGTTCGCCTCTGTTGCATAGTTTTTCCAAAAAACGCTTCAAACACATTCAAAACGACTCGAAACATCATCAAACACAGCAGTCAAGAGTAGATAACTTATCCCTACTATACCCCATCGATTTCCCCCGATAATACGTCCGTTTCAGCCCGTTCCCAAAATGGTAAAGATTATGGAAACATCACTTTCATGCATGAATTATTTACCCAATTTGGAAACTTTTGAAATCGATTCATGTTTAGCGTAAAAATACTCAGTTTGTCGATTATCCGATCTTTCTTATTCATTCTATTGATCATAAATATTCATACATCAAGTATTAATCCAATAAAAACCCCCAAATATCAATATATCCAATCCTAACCCTAGACAACAATATTCCAACATTAATAACAATCCTATATCATGTTTCTATCATAGATATAGCAGCAAATCAGTGAACAACACATAACACCACATAACACACAATTTACACATGTCATTCATTATGAAAACCTATGCTAAATGATCATGTTTTGATTTAGAAAGATGTTTAAAAGGTTTTTAATCATAAAAACACCCTTAGAACAGATCCGGACAATTAGGGTTAGATGAAAACGAATTAAAATGCTTTTAAAAGATTTAGGATTATGAACACACCTTGGATTCTTGTTTAGATGTTGTAGATGGGTTAGATTATGAAAAAGAAGAGCAAAAACTTCTTCCTTAGTGTTTAAGATCGTTTGAGAGCGTTTTGGGACGGTTAGGGTTTGTGAAATGATGAAAAATGACAAAGGTTGGTATTTTTACTAATCTTCCTTCGCACCAACTTGTTGGTCGAATGTAGTCTCCTTCGCCCCTTTCACAGAGTCGAATGAGCCCTGTCTGGTCGAAGGGAATTTCTCAATTTCCACTTCCCTGGTTCGCCCATTTTACAAGGGTCGAACCAGGCAACTTCTTCTCCTTCGACCACTCGAAGTGGTCGAACCAAGACCTCTTTTAAACTAGTTTTCCAGTTTGTCGTGTTTTACGCATTCTAACACATCCTAACACATAAGCATGCATCCTTAGTCTATATTTAACACATTTAGGCACAGATAATCATTTACACATCATTTAAACACATCTATGTATATAATCCACCACACAACCCATAATCTACACACATACTTAATTAGTTCATGTAATGTCACCAACAACGGAACCCGGTACTAGTGTATTACCAAAACGACTCCCAATGATCCTCCAGATCATTGTACCCTGGACAATCCTAACTTGACCCGACTCAACTAACCCAGTTAAGTTTGTTTATAAACGTTTCTCGCTAAGGTAGACTTAGATGTTACTAATATGTTTAAGCCGAACATGCCGGGTGTCACATCATCCCCACGTTGAAAGAATTTTAGTCCCGAAAATTGCGCAAAGTCCAAAAAGAAAGAAATGAAAAGAACAGAACGAAAAGAAAATTACCGGATGTCACAGTACCACTTCTTTTTTGTTTTTTTTTAAAGCCCTTTGAAAGACTATAGTTTCTTCTCATTTCCTCAAAGACTTTTTGTGTTTTTGCAAAAAAAGATGAATTACTTGGAAATAAAATTCATTTATTAATGTTGTATTTTGATTATAATATGGTTTGTTTTAAAAAGAATTGATTTTGATTATTTTTTTTACTTGTTATCACGGTTCTCACAATATTTAGCGTTCAACAGATAACCCTCCCCAATGGGAACAGCTTGTGTGTATATATATATATATAGTAAGTTCTGTATTTAGGATGTATATATGTTTTTAATTTATTATATTCTTGTTAGTGTAGTTGCAGAAACCATGCAATTTACGCTCTATTCCAGAGTTAACAGAGCGTTAATGTAGAGGTCTATAGTTCAAGTTTTGGCTATCGCACCAAATTCTATTTTATTTTTATTTCAAACAAAATTTTGGCCAAAATTATTTATGTCTCCCGAGGCCCAAATCGCTTTTAGTGTTCTCGAAGACGGATTTGTTAATAACACATGACAACCCTTAAATTCTCTTCTATTAGATATGTAGTGTAATTATTTGATTATCATAGAAACAAAAAAATGCTCCATGATAATGATATTCTCTTTTCCTCGAGCCTTACATTGGTACCACTTCTTTTTTGTTTTTTTAAAGCCCTTTGAAAGACTATAGTTTCTTCTCATTTCTTCAAAGACTTTTTGTGGTTTTGCAAAAAAAGATGAATTATTTGGAAATAAAATTAATTTATTAATGTTGTATTTTGATTATAATAAGGTTTGTTTTAAAAAGAATTGATTTTGATTAATTTTTTTACATGTTATCACGGTTCTCACAATATTTAGCGTTCTAAAGATAACCCTCCCCAGTGGGAGCAGCTTGTGTGTATATATATATATATATAGTAAGTTCTGTATTTAGGATGTAAATATGTTTTTAGTTTATTATAGTCTTGTTAGTGTAGTTGTAGAAACCTTGCTATTTACGCTCTGTTCCAGAGTTAACAGAGCATTAATGTAGAGGTCTCTAGTTCAAGTTTTGGCTCTCGCACCAAATTCTATTTTATTTTTAATTCAAACAAAATTTTGGCCAAAATTACTTATGTCATACGAGGCCCAAATCGCTTTTAGTTTTCTCGAAGACGGATCTGTTAATAACACATGACAACCCTTAAATTCTCCTCTATTAGATATGTAGTGTAATTATTTGATTATCATAAAAAAAAATGCTCCATGATAATGATATACTCTTTTCTTCGAGCCTTACTATTGGTACCACTTCTTTTTTTGTTTTTTTTTTAAGCCCTTTGAAAAACCATAGTTTCTTCTCTTTCCTTCAAAAACTTTTTGTGTTTTTGCAAAAAAAAAAAAAAAAAAAAAAAAAAGATGAATTATCTGGAAATAAAATTCATTTATTAATGTTGTATTTTGAATATAATAAGGTTTGTCTTAAAAAGAATTGATTTTGATTACTTTTTTTACTTGTTATCACGGTTCTCACAATATTTTGCGTTCTGAAGATAATCCTCCCAATGGGAACAACTTATATATATATATATATATATATATGTATATATATGTATATATATATATATATGTATATATATATGTATATATATATATATAAAGTAAGTTCTTTATTTAGGATGTATATATGTTTTTAATATATTATAGTCTTGTTACTGCAATTGCAGAAACCATGCTACTTTACGCTCTGTTCAAGAGTTAACAGAGCGTTAATTTAGTGTTCTCTACTTCATGTTTTGGCTCTCGCACCAATTTCTAATTTATTTTTAATTACAGCAAAATTTTGGGCCAAAATTAGTTATGCCACCCAAGGCCCAAATTGCTTTTAGTGTTCTCGAAGACGGATCTGTTAATAACACATGACAACCCTTAAACTCTCCTCTATTAGATATTTAGTATAATTATTTGATAATCATAGAAACAAAAAGCTTCATGATAATGATATCTTATCTCTTTTCTTCGAGCCTTACATTGGTACCACTTCTTTTTTGTTTTTCTAAAGCCCTTTGAAAGACTATAGTTTTTTCTTTTTCCTTCAAAGACTTTTTGTGTTTTTTAAAAAAAAAGATCAATTATTTGGAATAAAATTCATTTAATAATATTGTATTTTGAATATAATAAGGTTTGTTTTAAAAAGAATTGATTTTGATTAATTTTTTTACTTTTATCACGATTCTCTCAATATTTAGCGTTCTAAAGATAACCCTCCCCAATGGGAACATGTGACACCCGGCAAATTCTGGTTAACAACGTTGTCTAGATGAAAGTCTACCTTAGCGAGTCACGCGTATATTGTACTTAACTGGGTTAGTTAAGTCGGGTTATGGTTCGGGAACTATTGGTTAGTCTAGAAGATCATTGGATGTTGGTCTAGAGGTTCGTTAGATGTCGGTCCTTAACCAAGTGTACAAACGGTGACGATTTGTAGGATCGTCAGGGCATACGGAACATACGAGTCTCGAGTCCCGGGAATTGGTGAACGAGTGTAAATATGTGTATTTACTTGTGTTATGTGTTTACAATCATTATGTGACTTGTCGGTACGTGAATATGCATTAACATATGTTAAAACGGGGTTTAACGCGCAAAACACACGAGATTAACCCCTACAGGCGATTAGGAAGTCTAATCGCCCATAGGGGAGGCGAGTAGGCAACATATGGGGCGATTGGGTGGCTAATCGTGTGAAGGTATAGGCGATTAGGCCTAATCGTGTGAACCTTCATGCGATTAGCATTCCTAATCGCGTATAAGAGCTGCACAATCGCTAGTTACGGGCTGGACGACTAAAAACGACTATAAATACCATACTTAACCTCCTAAACTTCATTATACAAACCCTAGTCGTCCCATAACCCGCCCCAACACATAAACAACCTCTGGAAGGCGATTTTTGATCAAAACACAAGGTTTCAAGCTTGAATCATCATACTTTCATAATCCTAAGGTTTGATTTTCATCGATAACTCTTTATAAACATTTTTAATCAATCCCTAATGGTCCAGACCTGTTGTTAAACGAAAAAGCTTTCTGAAAATCGTTAATAAGGGTTGTTAATCGGATTATAACTAATATACATGCGTTATGGGTGTGTATGATTAGAAAGCTAGGATTTTTATGATTCATGATGATGATTTGATATGTTATTATGTTAGATCAGAATTGATATTGATAGTATGATGATAGATATCTCAGTAGTTGGATATTAGGGTTATGATTACGCGTGTTAGTATGATGTTGCATGCTATGTGAATAGTGTTTGGAGTACTTGGTTACATGCAGGACTGATTTTACGAGGTTAAACGAAGGATTTTGGGTTAAACATGTTTAGAATAGTTATTGGGATGATATTGGGTAGTTACACACGTTCTGGATCTGATTTGGAGCGTGAAACGCGCGAAAAACCGGAGCAGCAAGGTTACAGGCGAGTAGCCTTGCTAATCGCCTGTGTTATAGGCGAGTAGGGTGCTAATCGCCTATAACTCACGCGATTAGCCCTACTCGTGTGACATCAGGGGCGAGTAGCCCTACTCGTGTGATCATTCATGCGATTAGCCTCCCTAATCGCGTGTACTGCTGCTGTAAGTGTAAATTAGCATTCCGAGACCCGATTTGACATGTAGTAACATGCTAGGAACCTCGTAACATATATAATAGCTTAGTAACATATGTTTGGATGTAAATCGGTGATACGTGGACGATGTGCTATGACTTGTTGTGCGTTAACGTATGTTAAGTGTAATTGCGTTATTGTATGTTTTGGAGCGTAAACATAACACGGGGAGTCTCGGGTCACCAATGGGATGTCGAGTCTTGTACTTTGGGTCAGTTAAACAGTCACGGTGTTTTCAAACGAACTTGGTTATGGTCTGGACATCTAGGGACTAATTAACCTACGGGTTATTAGTCTAAGTACTTGTAACTGTCGTATGTTAGGTCGCCGCTTTACGGGACTAGCATAGCAGCTGAGTTTACTCGGGTTAAGGAGTAACGCAACTTAAGGTGAGTTTACGGCCCCTCTTTTAAATTGGTTTCATATTTCGGGGGAGAAAACATGTGTTAAAACGATTATTTTGGTAACTACTGTCATACTATGGGTTTCTATTGTGTACTACACGATCTTTGGAAGTCCCGGGGGGAACCATGAATGTGCGGGTTTGCACAACGGGGAAATGTGAATAGCGCTATTGGGAGTGACCAACCCCGCTCGTCGACTTGGAGGGTCGGCGGGTGCATATTGACTCAAACAGGAACAACAGGAACAACAGGAACTACATCGGGCATACTTTTGGTATTCGCGTTAGTAATGGTTTTCCAATCGTGGTAGTAACAAAACGTACGCCTAGCTAGCGTATACTGGTTTTCGATTATTATAGTATGGACAGGTGGACTTGGTACTTGGATACAAAACCTGTAAACTCACCAGCATTTTTGTGCTGACGTAAACTTTTGCATGTTTTCTCAGGTCGCTAAGGTAGCACGACTGGACTAGGGCGCACGCGTCTGCACGGCGTCTAACTATGGTTGCATGGTCTTTTGAACGTTGAACTATTATTTTCATTGTTGGGATACTGTTTTTGAATAAGCTTCCGCTGTAAACGGGATTTTAAACTATGTTTTGAAATTGCATTTATATTCATTTAGACTTGTTTATTGTGATCGTTGGTTTGGATCCTGGTTTGTCATGCGCCTCGCGGTAAAACTCCGCAAGTGGATTTTGAGGGTGTGACAGATTGGTATCAGAGCCAATGGTTATAGTGAACTAGGACTGCATGTAGAGTCTAGTCTATAGCCGAGTCGCACACACTAGACGATCACATGGTACTAAACGTTATAGTGGTTTACGTATGGTCTTGTCGGGGTGTCTCTAAATCATTGGTCTTTCTACGTTACATCATCCGTTCTATCTTAGGTTGGGTTACTTGTTTTCTAGGCAGTGTAGTCTATTGGGGTAACTCGTGTGCTCTTGAGATTTGTCCAAGGCTCGGACATCTCCCTTTCGCACTCCAATAGAAACACTTGTCATAAACTACCGTAGTATTTCGGTGTGTAGCTAAGAGTCCAAGTTCGGTGATTTGAACTTTGAACTAGGAGAACACTTGGAGGACCATGTAGAGCGGTTTATCATTTTGGGTGCACACAAAATCATAAACCGAAATGCATGGAAGCCCTAGTGAACTCTGGGTTTGGAGGGATAGTCCTGGATTGGATCTAGCTGTGATCTTGTGAACATTAGTGGTTATCTTTAGCTGCGAAACTAAATTTTTTCGTTCTTTCTGCCAGAATCATGTCTGGAGTGCGTGGAGGACGTGGAGG
The DNA here is from genome assembly GCA_028751855.1 of Ambrosia trifida. NCBI lineage: Eukaryota > Viridiplantae > Streptophyta > Magnoliopsida > Asterales > Asteraceae > Ambrosia > Ambrosia trifida. The sequence goes on along the minus strand of CM054131.1, from coordinate 72,384,349 downwards.
TGGTCGCAATGGTGGACGTGGTGGTGGTCGCGGTGGTGCTGGTGGTCGTGGTGGAGGTATTAACCTATCGCAGGCTGATCTGAACAACTTGCTCCAAGCTGCCTTTCAGTTAGGGCACAACGGTGGTGGTAAGTTGATTATCCATTTTCCTTGCCTCATTGGTGAACCTTGTTTACGTTATTCGTGGGTTCTCATATGTTTCATTTCAGGTGGTCCTGTTGACCCACCCCCACCCATGTGCACCTACAAGATGTTCCGGGACTGCAAGCCCCAGGAATTCTCTGGCACTGAGGGTGCGGTTAGCTTGCTTAGGTGGTTGGAGAAAGTGGAGTCGGTATTTCTGATGTGTAACTGTCTCCCAGAAGATCGGGTAAAGTATTCTGCTGCGTTATTTCAGGACGTGGCATTGACTTGGTGGAATGGTATCACCCAGAATATGGGTATTGGGGAGGCATATGCTATGCCATGGGAGAATTTTGTGCAGTTGCTGAAGCGTGAGTATTGCCCGAGGGAAGAGGTACAGAAGCTGGAGCATGAGGTGTGGAACCTCAAGATGACTGGGTCGGAAATCGAGAAGTATACTGTGAGACGGAATGAGTTGGCAGTGCTGTGTCCCGATCTGCACGTGCCAGAATATCGTAGGATTGAACACTATGTCTCGGGGTTAGTACCGGAAATTGCAGGGTTAGTGGCTGCGGGAAATCATCCTACGTATGCAGAGGTAGTTCGATCGGCCCATAGGATGACCAACTTAAAAGTGAATGAGGGGATTTTGCCTGCGAAGGGTTCAACTGTTAAGGCTCCAGAGAACAACAAGCGCAAGTGGGAAAACGACGGGAAAGGATCTGGGTCAGCACAGCAGGGTAAAAGGTTTGATAATGGGGGTTCATCTTCTTCGGGTAACAAGCAGGGTGGTTATGCGGGAAAACTGCCCAAATGCAACAAGTGTGGACGCCATCATCAAGGAAACTGCGACAGTAACCGTTGTCACCGCTGCCAGCGAACAGGCCACTATGCTAAAGATTGTCGGGCTACACTTCCATCGACTCAGGCTCCGACTAACAGCTCAGCTCCGACTACTCAGGGGATTACAGGGAAACAAGGATGCTACAACTGTGGTGACACTGGGCATTACAAGAAGGATTGCCCAAAACTGAAGCAGGGTGGGAACAACGGGAATGGGAACAACGGGGGCGGCAGCAGAAATGCACGTGCCTTCGTCATTGGAGCCGCTGAGGCTAGACAGGACCCTGACACAGTCACCGGTACGTTTCTTCTCAATAATCGTTCTGTTAGCGTGTTATTTGATTCTGGTGCCGACAAGAGTTTTGTATCCATGGATGTTAGTCGACTGCTAGATGTAGTACCCGTACCATTAGAGACCAAGTATATTATTGAGTTAGCTGACGGTAAAACGATTGAAGCTACTAGTGTCATTCGGGAGTGTCAATTAGAGTTGTCGGGTTTATCGTTCCCCATCGACCTTATGCCGGTACCATTGGGTAATTTTGACGTTGTAGTAGGAATGGATTGGTTATCTTTGTATCGCGCGGAGATCGTCTGTTACGATAAGGTTATTCGGATTCCTCTTCCTGATGGAGAATTCCTTTCTGTGTACGGTATCAAGGGTGGTGTTCCGCTAAACATCATCTCTAGCATGAAAGCCCTTAAGTGTCTTCGGAAGGGTTATCCAGCTGTCTTGGCGCTTTTATCTGTTTCCTCTGGGGATGAAAAGAAGATCGACGACATTCCGGTGGTACGCGAGTTTCCTGATGTTTTTCCCGATGATTTATCTGGTCTTCCTCCTCATCGTCAAGTCGAGTTTGGTATTGATCTTGTACCAGGGGCTGCTCCTATTGCTCGGGCCCCCTACCGTCTTGCACCTCCCGAGATGCAGTAATTGTCTAGTCAGTTACAGGAACTCTTGGACAAGGGTTTCATCCGACCAAGTTCTTCCCCTTGGGGAGCCCCGATTTTATTTGTTAAGAAGAAGGATGGGAGTTTCCGATTGTGTGTAGACTACAGAGAACTGAACAAATTGACCGTCAAGAACCGTTATCCTCTTCCACGTATTGATGATCTATTCGACCAGCTTCAGGGTTCTAGTTATTATTCCAAGATTGATTTAAGGTCTGGTTATCACCAGCTGCGCGTCAGGGAGGCTGACGTTGCAAAGACTGCTTTTCGAACACGTTATGGCCATTTCGAATTCTTGGTCATTCCTTTCGGTCTCACGAACGCACCGGCGGTTTTCATGGACTTGATGAACCGTGTCTGTAAACCATATCTGGACAAATTCGTCATTGTATTTATTGATGACATTCTGATCTACTCCAAGAACGAGACCGAACACGGGGAACATCTGCGGTTAGTTTTGGAACTTTTGCGACGGGAGCAACTTTACGCCAAGTTCTCAAAGTGTGACTTTTGGTTACGCGAAGTTCAATTCCTAGGACATGTGGTTAATGAACTAGGGATTCATGTCGATCCAGCTAAGATCGAAGCGATTAAGGACTGGGGAGCACCTAAGACGCCAACTGAGGTGCGCCAATTCCTAGGCCTTGCGGGCTACTATCGTCGTTTCATTCAGGGGTTCTCGAAGATTGCTCAACCCCTCACCACTCTCACGCAGAAGGATAGGAAGTTCGACTGGGGTGAACCACAAGAGTCAGCGTTTGAAGAACTGAAGTCTAAACTGTGTTCTGCTCCTATTTTGTCTTTACCTGAGGATCCTGATGATTTCGTTGTCTACTGTGATGCTTCTATTCATGGTCTCGGTTGCGTATTGATGCAACGCGAGAAAGTGATCGCGTATGCTTCTCGTCAACTTAAGGTGCACGAGAAGAACTACACAACTCATGACTTGGAGTTGGGTGCCGTGGTATTCGCGTTGAAAATTTGGAGACATTACTTGTACGGTACCAAATGCACCATCTACACCGATCACAAGAGTCTCCAACACATTTTCGACCAACAACACTTGAACATACGACAGCGTCGCTGGATCGAACTTTTGAACGAATATGATTGTGCTATTAAGTACCATCCTGGCAAGGCGAATGTTGTAGCAGACGCCTTGAGCAGGAAGGAATCAACTAAACCTCGTCGTGTTCGGGCGTTGCAGCTCACCATCCATTCGTCGTTACCTGATCAGCTCCGTTCTGCCCAATTGGAAGCTTTGAAGGAGGAAAACCTTAAAGCTGAAACTATGCACGGTGCCGACAAGCACCTAGAGCGAAGGCCTGATGGCCTGCACTATTTCGCAGAACGTATATGGGTTCCTTTGTTCGGGGGACTACGGGAGCTTGTCCTTGATGAGGCTCATAAGTCCCGGTATTCTATTCATCCTGGTTCGGATAAGATGTACCATGATCTGAAGGTGCTTTACTGGTGGCCAAACATGAGGTCGGACATAGCCTCATACGTGAGCAAATGCTTGACCTGTGCTAAGGTCAAGGTGGAATACCAGAAACCGTCGGGTCTCTTGCAACAACCTGAAATTCCGGAATGGAAATGGGAACGGATTACTATGGATTTTGTCACACAACTTCCTAAATCACTAAGCACGGGGTGCCAGTTTCTATTATCTCGGATCGTGACTCCCATTTTACTTCTCACTTCTGGAAGTCTTTGCACAAGGCTTTGGGTACCCAACTAGACATGAGTACGGCTTACCATCCACAAACTGACGGCCAGAGTGAGCGCACAATTCAAACTTTAGAAGACATGCTGCGGGCATGTGTGATCGATTTTGGCAAGGGTTGGGAAGCTCATCTGCCGTTAGTAGAATTCTCGTACAACAACAGTTATCACACGAGCATCAAGGCTGCTCCGTTCGAAGCACTGTACGGACGGAAATGTCGTTCTCCTCTTTGTTGGGCTGAAGTGGGTGAGAGTCAACTCACTGGGCCTGAACTAGTGTACGAAACTTCGGAAAAGATCGTACAGATTCGAAATCGGTTGGCGGCGGCACGGGACCGGCAAAAGAGTTATGCTGATCAGCGTCGCAAACCACTGGAATTCCAAGTCAATGACAAGGTACTTCTAAAAGTCTCGCCGTGGAAGGGCGTCATATGCTTTGGGAAGCGTGGCAAACTCAATCCGCGGTATGTCGGCCCATTTACGATCCTGGAACGGATTGGGCCGGTGGCATATCGACTTGATCTACCGACGGAGCTCGGTAACGTACATAACGTCTTTCACGTGTCAAACTTGAAGAAGTGTCTGGCTGACGAGTCTCTCATCGTTCCACTAGAAGAGATCAAGGTTGATGATCGTCTTCGGATTGTGGAAGAACCTGTGGAGATCCTTGATTACAAGATTCGTAGCCTACGTCACAGCAAGATTCGTATCGTTAAGGTTCGGTGGAACTCGAACCGGGGACCGGAGTATACATGGGAACGGGAGGATCAGATGAAGTCTAAGTATCCTCATCTTTTTCCTAAGGAAGCGTTCGAGTCGAGACATGTCTCTTCTGCAGCTAAATGAATCTCGGGTCGAGATTCCTTTTAACGTGGGGATGATGTGACAACTCGGGTAAATCTCTCTTTTGGTTTCTATCATTTGTTTGCTTCCTTCGTTATTTCTTTTGTTCTTTTGGTACTTGTGCAATTTTCGGGACGAAAATTCTTTTAACGTGGGGATGATGTGACACCCGGCAAATTCTGGTTAACAACGTTGTCTAGATGAAAGTCTACCTTAGCGAGTCACGCGTATATTGTACTTAACTGGGTTAGTTAAGTCGGGTTATGGTTCGGGAACTATTGGTTAGTCTAGAAGATCATTGGATGTTGGTCTAGAGGTTCGTTAGATGTCAGTCCTTAACCAAGTGTACAAACGGTGACGATTTGTAGGATCGTCAGGGCATACGGAACGTACGAGTCTCGAGTCCCGGGAATTGGTGAACGAGTGTAAATATGTGTATTTACTTGTGTTATGTGTTTACAATCATTATGTGACTTGTCGGTACGTGAATATGCATTAACATATGTTAAAACGCGGTTTAACGCGCAAAACACACGAGATTAACCCCTACAGGCGATTAGGAAGTCTAATCGCCCATAGGGGAGGTGAGTAGGCAACATATGGGGCGATTGGGTGGCTAATCGTGTGAAGGTATAGGCGATTAGGCCTAATCGTGTGAACCTTCATGCGATTAGCATTCCTAATCGCGTATAAGAGCTGCACAATCGCTAGTTACGGGCTGGACGACTAAAAACGACTATAAATACCGTACTTAACCTCCTAAACTTCATTATACAAACCCTAGTCGTCCCATAACCCGCCCCAACACATAAATAACCTCTGGAAGGCGATTTTTGATCAAAACACAAGGTTTCAAGCTTGAATCATCATACTTTCATAATCCTAAGGTTTGATTTTCATCCATAACTCTTTATAAACGTTATTAATCAATCCCTAATGGTCCAGACCTGTTGTTAAACGAAAAAGCTTTCTGAAAATCGTTAATAAGGGTTGTTAATCGGATTATAACTAATATACATGCGTTATGGGTGTGTATGATTAGAAAGCTAGGATTTTTATGATTCATGATGATGATTTGATATGTTATTATGTTAGATCAGAATTGATATTGATAGTATGATGATAGATATCTCAGTAGTTGGATATTAGGGTTATGATTACGCGTGTTAGTATGATGTTGCATGCTATGTGAATAGTGTTTGGAGTACTTGGTTACATGCAGGACTGATTTTACGAGGTTAAACGAAGGATTTTGGGTTAAACATGTTTAGAATAGTTATTGGGATGATATTGGGTAGTTACACACGTTCTGGATCTGATTTGGAGCGTGAAACGCGCGAAAAACCGTAGCAGCAAGGTTACAGGCGAGTAGCCTTGCTAATCGCCTGTGTTATAGGCGAGTAGGGTGCTAATCGCCTATAACTCACGCGATTAGCCCTACTCGTGTGACATCAGGGGCGAGTAGCCCTACTCGTGTGACATCAGGGGCGAGTAGCCCTACTCGTGTGACATCAGGGGCGAGTAGCCCTACTCGTGTGATCATTCATGCGATTAGCCTCCCTAATCGCGTGTACTGCTGCTGTAAGTGTAAATTAGCATTCCGAGACCCGATTTGACATGTAGTAACATGCTAGGAACCTCGTAACATATATAATAGCTTAGTAACATATGTTTGGATGTAAATCGGTGATACGTGGACGATGTGCTATGACTTGTTGTGCGTTAACGTATGTTAAGTGTAATTGCGTTATTGTATGTTTTGGAGCGTAAACATAACACGGGGAGTCTCGGGTCACCAATGGGATGTCGAGTCTTGTACTTTGGGTCAGTTAAACAGTCACGGTGTTTTCAAACGAACTTGGTTATGGTCTGGACATCTAGGGACTAATTAACCTACGGGTTATTAGTCTAAGTACTTGTAACTGTCCTATGTTAGGTCGCCGCTTTACGGGACTAGCATAGCAGCTGAGTTTACTCGGGTTAAGGAGTAACGCAACTTAAGGTGAGTTTACGGCCCCTCTTTTAAACTGGTTTCATATTTCGGGGGAGAAAACATGTGTTAAAACGATTATTTTGGTAACTACTGTCATACTATGGGTTTCTATTGTGTACTACACGATCTTTGGAAGTCCCGGGGGGAACCATGAATGTGCGGGTTTGCACAACGGGGAAATGTGAATAGCGCTATTGGGAGTGACCAACCCCGCTCATCGACTTGGAGGGTCGGCGGGTGCATATTGTCTCAAACAGGAACAACAGGAACAACAGGAACTACATCGGGCATACTTTTGGTATTCGCGTTAGTAATGGTTTTCCAATCGTGGTAGTAACAAAACGTACGCCTAGCTAGCGTATACTGGTTTTCGATTATTATAGTATGGACAGGTGGACTTGGTACTTGGATACAAAACCTGTAAACTCAGCAGCATTTTTGTGCTGACGTAAACTTTTGCATGTTTTCTCAGGTCGCTAAGGTAGCACGACTGGACTAGGGCGCACGCATCTGCACGGCGTCTAACTAGGGTTGCATGGTCTTTTGAACGTTGAACTATTATTTTCATTGTTGGGATACTGTTTTTGAATAAGCTTCCGCTGTAAACGGGATTTTAAACTATGTTTTGAAATTGCATTTATATTCATTTAGACTTGTTTATTGTGATCGTTGGTTTGGATCCTGGTTTGTCATGCGCCTCGCGGTAAAACTCCGCAAGTGGATTTTGAGGGTGTGACAGAACAGCTTGTGTGTGTGTGTATATATATATATATAGTAATTTCTGTAATTCGGATATAAATATGTTTTTCATATATTATAGTCTTGTTAGTGTAGTTGCAGAAACCATGCAATTTACGCTCTGTTCCAGAGTTAACAGAGCGTTAATGTAGAGGTCTCTAGTTCAAGTTTTGGCTCTCGCACCAAATTCTATTTTATTTTTAATTCAAACAATATTTTGGCCAAAATTATTTATGTCTCCCGAGGCCCAAATCACTTTTAGTGTTCTCGAAGACGGATTTGTTAATAACACATGACAACCCTTATATTCTCCTCTATTAGATATGTAGTGTAATTATTTGATTATCATAGAAACAAAAAATGCTCCATGATAATGATATCCTCTTTTCTTCGAGCCTTACTATTGGTACCACTTCTTTTTTGTTTTTTTTAAAGCCCTTTGAAAAACCATAGTTTCTTCTCTTTCCTTCAAAAACTTTTTGTGGTTTTGCAAAAAAAGATGAATTATTTGGAAATAAAATTCATTTATTAATGTTATATTTTGATTATAATAAGGTTTGTTTTAAAAAGAATTGATTTTGATTAATTTTTTTACATGTTATCACGGTTCTCACAATATTTAGCGTTCTAAAGATAACCCTCCCCAGTGGGAGCAGCTTGTGTGTATATATATATATATATATATATATATATATATATATAGTAAGTTCTGTATTTAGGATGTATATATGTTTTTAATTTATTATAGTCTTGTTAGTGTAGTTGTAGAAACCTTGCTATTTACGCTCTGTTCCAGAGTTAACAGAGCGTTAATGTAGAGGTCTCTAGTTCAAGTTTTGGCTCTCGCACCAAATTCTATTTTATTTTTAATTCACCAAAAATTTTGGCCAAAATTACTTATGTCATACGAGGCCCAACTCGCTTTTAGTTTTCTCGAAGACGGATCTGTTAATAACACATGACAACCCTTAAATTCTCCTCTATTAGATATGTAGTGTAATTATTTGATTATCATAAAAAAAAAATGCTCCATGATAATGATATACTCTTTTCTTCGAGCCTTACTATTGGTACCACTTCTTTTTTGTTTTTTTTTTTAAGCCCTTTGAAAAACCATAGTTTCTTCTCTTTCCTTCAAAAACTTTTTGTGTTTTTGCAAAAAAAAAAAAAAAGATGAATTATCTGAAAATAAAATTCATTTATTAATGTTGTATTTTGATTATAATAAGGTTTGTCTTAAAAAGAATTGATTTTGATTACTTTTTTTACTTGTTATCACGGTTCTCACAATATTTTGCGTTCTGAAAATAATCCTCCCAATGGGAACAACTTATATATATATATATATATATATGTATATATATATATGTATATATATATATGTATATATATATATATAAAGTAAGTTCTTTATTTAGGATGTATATATGTTTTTAATATATTATAGACTTGTTACTGCAATTGCAGAAACCATGCTACTTTACGCTCTGTTCAAGAGTTAACAGAGCGTTAATTTAGTGTTCTCTACTTCATGTTTTGGCTCTCGCACCAATTTCTAATTTATTTTTAATTTCAGCAAAATTTTGGGCCAAAATTAGTTATGCCACCCAAGGCCCAAATTGCTTTTAGTGTTCTCGAAGACGGATCTGTTAATAACACATGACAACCCTTAAACTCACCTCTATTAGATATTTAGTATAATTATTTGATAATCATAGAAACAAAAAGCTTCATGATAATGATATCTTATCTCTTTTCTTCGAGCCTTACATTGGTACCACTTCTTTTTTGTTTTTCTAAAGCCCTTTGAAAGACTATAGTTTCTTCTTTTTCCTTCAAAGTCGTTTTGTGTTTTTTTAAAAAAAAGATCAATTATTTGGAATAAAATTCATTTAATAATATTGTATTTTGAATATAATAAGGTTTGCTTTAAAAAGAATTGATTTTGATTAATTTTTTTACTTTTATCACGATAAGTCGCTCTACATGGTCCCCGAGGCGTGCTCCTAGCCTGACCTTCAAACCACCAGGCACCCATGTTCAAAATATAAACAGCAAGTACAAGTGTGTGATAATGTGTGCAAGCAAGTGTGTCCATTGGAGTATAGAAATGGGAGACGCCGAATCTTGGACGAATCTCCGCAGGATGCCGAAGCCACTCCAACGTACGCCACCGCCTGTGCAAAGGTAGTAAGGATCCTCGTTTCCAACACGAAGTTGAAGTACAAGATAGGAGATAAGAGTAATAGATAGATGATGTAAGCATAAATAATAATAACGAATGTAATACGAACACCCCGGCAAATTCCCGTATGACATGACTTTTATGAATGTGACCGTCTAGTGTGTGTGCGACTCGGCTATAGACTTGACTCAACATGCAGTCCTAGTTCACTATAACCATTGGCTCTGATACCAATCTGTCACACCCTCAAATTCCACGTGCGGGGTTTTACCGCGAGGCGCATGACAAACCAGGATCTAAGTCAACGGTCACAATAAACGACACTATATGATACGTAAAATGAAATAAACAACCATCAAGTTTCATAAATCCATTCGCTGCGGAAGCGTAACTTTTATTACAACCCAAAAAGTAAAAGTACGTAAGTCTGAAAAAGATATGATAATGCATATGAAGCCTAGACGCCGTGTGACTCCGTGCGCCTATGATAAGCTGCTACCTCAACGACCTGAGACAAACATGCTAAAAACGTCAGCAAATAATGCCGGTGAGTTCACAGGTTTTAAATAAATGTTTAAAGTAATGAAATCCATCATGTTATCACTATATCAGAAGTAATAGCGTTAGCTAGACGCATGAGTTATACTACTACGACCGGAAACCATTACAGACAACGATATATGATTTTGCCCGAAATGATTTAGCGTACGACCGAGACAATATGCACCCGTCCGGCTCCCAGCCGACGGGTGGGGTCTGTCAATCCCAATAGATCTATCCACATTTCCCCCGTTATGCTATCCAGCATATTCATGGTTTCCCCGGGACTTTACGTATCGTATAGTATGTAAATGAATCAACCACTAGCATAACATGATAATTTATGTAATAAGTATAAGCATGTGTCTCCCCCAAAATGTAAAGCGTAAGGCGGGGCCGTGAAACTCACCTGATGCTGCTCTTCGCACTACGACAAGTAAACCTGCTCAATAGACGGCCCCTAATACCGGTGACCTATCATGACGAGCATATAAGGTGTTAGACTAACAACCCGTAGGTTGATTAGTCCCTAGTAGTCCAGACCATAACCGTGTACATATGAAATGATGTTTCAACGTTTAACCGACCGTACCAGGCAAGGCCCGACATCCCATTGGTGACCCGACATCTCATGTGTTAGACAATACAAGACATCATGCCACATATGCAGTTAAACACTTAATACGCGTGATAGTTCGCCTAGTCTAGCATAATGTCCGATTAACGCATAAACAGGTCCGAATACGTGTTACTAAGTCATTGGGTGAATCCCGGGGTTCCTATCATGTTCCTAGGCGTCAAATCATGTTTCGGGATGTTAAAATATACATACAGCAGCATTACACGCGATTAGGAATCAAACTAGCATTTAGGAAAAGTCAACATGTGATTAGGGTTGGTCAACAGGCGATTACAAGGGCTACTCGCCTGTATATACACGAGTAGGGCTCCCTTTCAGGCGAGTATGCCCCTAATCGCCTATAGCATCATGCGATTAGGGTGCTAATCGCCTGCTGCAGCTGTACAGTGCAATTTCGCGCGTTTAACGCTCCAAATCAGATCCGAAACATGTAAAAACATCCAATAATCATCCTAACACATTAACAAACATATTTCAAGCAAAACCCCTAAGTTTTCATCATTCTAACAGTTCCGAATGCGAGCGTTTTCCCAAAATAGTAACTTAGCATGTAAACATCACATCAACATGCAAGAACTTGCCCTAAATAGCAAATATCCAGATTAAATCACATAACCACGTTGTCCGATAGCATCCTACTGTTCTAGCGTCATCCTATAACAAACCCTAACATCATACAATCAACGACACGCCTCATATCATCCTTAATCATCAAAAATCCTTCAAATGGGTCAAAACATCAAGTATCAACAATACACCACCAAAACCATTCAAACTCCTAGGATATCATCAAACTAACTTGTATCAGCAATAAACATCATAATAACATAAGAACAACCATGATTCAATCCTAAAAATCCTATCTTTAAACATATATAACACATATAGCACATGTAGAGGTGTGGGTTTGTTTAGAAATGGTTTTAAATGGATTTTCAAAGATAAAAACCCTTATAAGTCAGGTCTGGACGTTTAGGGAGTAAAACATAATCATTTAAAGGTTTGGGTTTGAAGAACACACCTAGAAATCAAGAGATGATGATGGAATAAGCTTGAAAATGATGGTTTTGATGCAAAAACGAGTTCTAGAGGGTGTTTGTGTGTTGGGTTATGTTATGGGACGGCTAGGGTTGCACTAATGATGTTTTGGAGGTCAAGGGTGGTATTTATAGGCGTTTTTAGTCGTTCAGCACGTATCACGCGAGTGTGCAGACTTATACGCGATTAGGGAGCCTAATCGCATGACTGTTCATGCGATTGGGGCCTAATCGCATGAACAGTTATGTGATTAGCCCCCTACTCGCCAGTAATGCCCTGCTACTCGCCTCTATACAGGCGATTAGGCAAGCCTACTCGCCTGTAACCTCTGTGTTTGTGTGTTTTGCGCGTTAAACCCCGTTTTAACATATGTTAGCACATATTCACATACCGACAAGTCACATAATGATTGTAAACATATAATGCATGATAAATAACACGTTCCCGCCCGATCACCAATTCCCGAGACTCGAGACTTGCGTGGGTGCGTTAAACCCGGCGATTCCACGAATCACCGATTCTTGTACACATGGTTATGGACCGACACCCAATGGTTTCTCGAACCATTGTAACGACTCCCGATGATTCCCGAATCATCAATACGACTTAATTGACCCCAGTTAAGTATGATATTAAGTAGTTATTTAAAATGTTTTCGTTGAGATAGACTCGTATGCATGTAAAGTACGAAACGCATGTATGTAAGGAATAAAAGTATTGACCTGAATATGCCGGGTGTCACATCATCCCCCAGTTGAAAGAATTTTCGTCCCGAAAATTAAATGAAGTCCGTAGATGAAGAGACGAAGGGAAGAAAGAAAAGAAAAAAAATTTTCCCCGTTGTTACATCATCCCCCAGTTGAAAGGAATCTCGACCCGAGATTCATTTTTCTTTGGAGGCCACATAGTTCGATTCAAACGCACGCTTAGGAAATAGATGAGGGTACTTAGCCTTCATCTGGTCTTCTCGTTCCCACGTGAACTCCGGTCTACGATTAGAATTCCAACGAACCTTAACGATACGGATTTTACTCCGACGAAGGCTACGAATCTTATAATCTAAGATTTCAACTGGTTCCTCTACAATACGTAAACGATCATCAACCTTGATTTCTTCGAGGGGAACTACGAGAGATTCGTCTGCCAAACACTTCTTAAGATTCGAGACATGGAAGACGTTATGCACGCCACTAAGCTCGGCTGGTAAGTCAAGTCTGTATGCCACCGGCCCAATACGTTCCAAGATGGGGAACGGTCCGACATAACGAGGGTTAAGTTTGCCGCGCTTCCCAAAGCGTATAACGCCCTTCCATGGAGATACCTTCAATAAAACCCTGTCGCCAACCTGGAACTCCAAAGGTTTGCGACGACGATCAGCGTAGCTCTTCTGACGATCACGAGCTGCCGCCATACGATAACGAATTTGTACGATCTTTTCGGAAGTTTCGTACACCATTTCTGGACCGGTGAGTTGGCTTTCGCCCACTTCGGCCCAACAAAGAGGGGACCGACACTTCCGTCCATACAGAGCCTCAAACGGTGCCGCCTTAATGCTGGAGTGGTAACTATTGTTGTAAGAGAACTCCACCAACGGTAAGTGAATCTCCCAACTCTTACCGAAATCGATGACGCATGCTCGAAGCATGTCTTCAAGCGTCTGAATCGTCCGCTCACTCTGGCCGTCAGTTTGCGGATGATATGCAGTGCTCATGTCCAGTTGAGTACCCAACGCTTTATGTAATTGTTTCCAGAAACGGAAGGCGAAACGAGGGTCACGGTCGGAGATGATAGAGACGGGCACCCCGTGCCTGGAAACCACTTCCTTAAGATAGATACGAGACAACCGCTCCAGACTGTCGGTTTCCTTAATAGCGAGAAAATGCGCGGACTTTGTCAACCGGTCGACAATCACCCAGATCATGTCACAACCACTGGGCGACTTCGGAAGTTTGGTCACAAAATCCATGGTAATCCGCTCCCATTTCCATTTAGGAATTTCAGGTTGCTGTAGAAGACCAGACGGCTTCTGGTACTCCACCTTGACCTTAGCACAGGTCAGACATTTGCTGACATACGAAGCTATGTCAGCCTTCATATTGGGCCACCAATAGAGTATCTTTAAGTCCTGATACATCTTATCGGAACCCGGATGAATAGAATACCGGGATTTGTGAGCTTCGTCCAAGACAAGCCCTCGCAAACCCCCAAATAAAGGAACCCAAACGCGCTCGGCAAAGTAATGCAGGCCATCAGACCCAAGCTCGAGGTGTTTATCAGCACCGTGCATGGTTTCAGCTTGAAGGTTTTCCTCCTTCAAAGCTTCCAATTGAGCTGAACGGATTTGGTCAGGCAACGAAGAATGAATAGTGAGCTGTAAGGCTCGAACACGACGGGGTTTGACAGATTCCTTTCTGCTCAAGGCGTCTGCCACAACATTCGCCTTACCAGGATGGTACTTAATGGCGCAATCATAGTCGTTCAGGAGTTCGACCCAACGTCGTTGCCGCATGTTCAATACTTTCTGGTCGAAGATATGCTGGAGACTCTTGTGATCGGTGTATACATCGCACTTGGTACCGTACAAGTAATGTCTCCAGATCTTCAACGCAAAGATCACCGCACCCAACTCTAAATCATGAGTGGTGTAGTTCATTTCATGGACTTTAAGTTGGCGAGAGGCGTAGGCAATAACCTTCCCGCGTTGCATTAACACACAACCGAGACCACGAATGGAAGCGTCACAGTACACAACAAAATCATCTGTGCCCTCAGGCAAGGATAAGATGGGCGCAGAGCAAAGTTTAAGTTTCAGCATCTGAAATGCTGATTCCTGCGGTTCACCCCAGTCAAACTTTCGGTCTTTCTGGGTAAGAGTGGTGAGGGGTTGAGCGATCTTCGAAAATCCCTCAATGAAACGACGATAGTAACCCGCAAGGCCTAGGAATTGTCGCACCTCAGATGGCGTCTTTGGTGCTTCCCATTCCTTAATGGCTTCAATCTTTGCCGGATCGACATGAATTCCCAGTTCATTAACCACATGCCCTAGGAATTGTACTTCACGTAACCAGAAATCACACTTTGAGAACTTAGCGTACAACTGCTCCCGTCTCAAAAGTTCCAAAACCAATCGTAAGTGCTCCTCATGATCCGTCTCGTTCTTAGAATAAACCAAAATGTCGTCGATAAACACGATAACGAATTTATCGAGATAGGGCTTGCATACGCGGTTCATCAAGTCCATGAAAACGGCAGGTGCATTCGTAAGACCGAAGGGCATGACCAAAAACTCGAAGTGGCCATAACGTGTACGAAAAGCGGTCTTTGGAATGTCAGCTTCTTGTACCCGCAGTTGATGATACCCAGACCTCAGATCTATCTTGGAATAAAAACTGGAGCCTTGGAGCTGATCGAATAAATCATCAATTCGAGGAAGCGGGTAACGATTCTTGATGGTTACCTTGTTCAGTTCCCGATAGTCAATACACATACGAAGGCTCCCATCTTTCTTTTTGACAAATAGGATAGGAGCTCCCCACGGGGATGAACTAGGTCTAATGAACCCTTTTTCTAACAACTCCTGCAGTTGGTTAGATAATTCTTGCATCTCAGGAGGTGCAAGGCGGTAAGGAGCTCGGGCAATAGGCGCCGCGCCGGGCGCAAGATCAATGCTAAATTCAACCTGACGGTGAGGTGGAAGACCAGGCAAATCATCGGGAAATACGTCGGGAAAATCACGAACGACAGGAATGTCCTCGATCTTCTTCTCATCGTTAGATGAAACCGAAACAAGAGCTAAGATCGCGGAATACCCCTTACGTAAATACTTATACGCCTTCATACATGAAATGATGCTCAAGGGAACTCCACTTTTCTCGCCATGAACCAAAAGAGTCTCTCCATCCGGGAGAGGGAGGCGAATGATTTTATCGAAGCAAACGATCTCTGCGCGATATAAGGACAACCAATCCATACCCACTACAACGTCGAAACTACCCAATGACACCGGCATGAGGTCGATAGGAAAAGATAACCCTGATAGTTCCAACTGGCATCCTTTAAGAATATGAGTCGCCTCAATATTCTTACCATCAGCCAGTTCTATAATATACTTGACCTCTAAGGGAGTCGGTACAATGTCTAACAGTCGGCTAAACTCAACAGATATAAAACTCTTGTCGGCACCCGAATCAAATAAAACGGAGGCATAACGATCACAAAGAAGAAACGTACCAGTAACAGTATCCGGATCCTGACGGGCCTCGCCCGACCCAATGACGAAGGCGCGCGCGTTCCTGCCGCCACCCCCGTTGCCCCTGTCGTTCCTCCCAGCATTCCCTTGCTTCAGTTTGGGGCAGTCCTTCTTAAAGTGCCCTGTCTCCCCACAATTAAAACATCCCTGGTTACCCCTAGGTGCAGCAGTGGTAGTAGTAGTAGGGGCAACCACCTGTTGCTGAGTCTGAAGATTCACCCTACACGTCTGGGCCAGATGCCCGTTCTTCTTGCAACGGGTACAAAAACTACAATTCCCCACATGATGATACCCACAACGATCACACCTAGGCAGCCTACCAGTATAACCACCCTGCTTTTGCCCAGAAGACGAACCCGTAGTCTCAAACTTCTTATGCTGCTGCTGCTGCTGCTGCTGAGGCTGCGCTGTACCCTTACCCGTGTTATCCCATTTCCTCTTGTTGCTGTCAGAGGTCTTCACCACAGTACCCTTAGGAGGCAAAAGACCATCCTGAACCTTCTGTTTAGTCAACCTGTGAGCCAATCGAATGGTATCCCGAAGTGTAGTAGCATCATTAGCGGTCACCAACCCGCGAATCTCAGGCACCAACCCACTGATGTAGAACTCAATAGCCTTATATTCAGGTGTCACAGAATCCGGGCACAAAAGTGCCAGCTCATGGTAGCGAGTGGTATACTCCTCTATCTCAGATCCCACCATCTGATGATTCCACAGCTCATGCTCCAAACTCTTGATCTCATCCCTGGGACAGTACTCCATCTTCAAACGAAACACAAATTCGGTCCATGGCAACGCATGGGCCTCCAGCAAACCAATAGTCTGAACAGTCGAATTCCACCAAGTCAAAGCACGTCCCTCAAACGTCCCCGAAGCATACTTCACACGAAACTCCTCAGGGCAGTTGCACATGGAGAAAGCAGACTCAACCTTCTCCAACCAACGGAGTAGTCCCACAGCCCCCTCAGTCCCACTGAAGTTATGGGGCTTGCAATCCTGGAACATCTTATAAGTACAGTGGACTGGAGGAGGTGGAGGTGGTGGAGGAGGAAAAGCATCCCCTAATACCAACAAAAACAACACGGTCAGAGAACGATCATCACACGACAAAAGATAAGGAATGAGGGTAGGAGTAATTAAATTACCACCATGGCCCTGGTGGGCGGCCTGCTGCGCAGCAATAACAGCTGCCACGTGCTCCTGGATCAGATTATTCAGCTCCGCCTGGGTCATGCTGATGTTGCCACGACCCCCATTACGTCCCCCGCCATTCCGGCCACCAACTCGACCACCAACGCGACCACCACGACGTCCTGCCATCTTCTGTCAAGATCAAAGACAAGACATCAGATTCCAGAACAGATAACAAAGAATCATGAAGAAACCGTAAATAATAAGGTGAATCAACGGATTGGATTCCATCATAGTCATTAGATCAAACGCAGAGTCCACCAGGATTTCCATGCATCTCAACTTATTATTTCGTGTGCACCCGAAATGATAAGTCGCTCTACATGGTCCCCGAGGCGTGCTCCTAGCCTGACCTTCAAACCACCAGGCACCCATGTTCAAAATATAAACAGCAAGTACAAGTGTGTGATAATGTGTGCAAGCAAGTGTGTCCATTGGAGTATAGAAATGGGAGACGCCGAATCTTGGACGAATCTCCGCAGGATGCCGAAGCCACTCCAACGTACGCCACCGCCTGTGCAAAGGTAGTAAGGATCCTCGTTTCCAACACGAAGTTGAAGTACAAGATAGGAGATAAGAGTAATAGATAGATGATGTAAGCATAAATAATAATAACGAATGTAATACGAACACCCCGGCAAATTCCCGTATGACATGACTTTTATGAATGTGACCGTCTAGTGTGTGTGCGACTCGGCTATAGACTTGACTCAACATGCAGTCCTAGTTCACTATAACCATTGGCTCTGATACCAATCTGTCACACCCTCAAATTCCACGTGCGGGGTTTTACCGCGAGGCGCATGACAAACCAGGATCTAAGTCAACGGTCACAATAAACGACACTATATGATACGTAAAATGAAATAAACAACCATCAAGTTTCATAAATCCATTCGCTGCGGAAGCGTAACTTTTATTACAACCCAAAAAGTAAAAGTACGTAAGTCTGAAAAAGATATGATAATGCATATGAAGCCTAGACGCCGTGTGACTCCGTGCGCCTATGATAAGCTGCTACCTCAACGACCTGAGACAAACATGCTAAAAACGTCAGCAAATAATGCCGGTGAGTTCACAGGTTTTAAATAAATGTTTAAAGTAATGAAATCCATCATGTTATCACTATATCAGAAGTAATAGCGTTAGCTAGACGCATGAGTTATACTACTACGACCGGAAACCATTACAGACAACGATATATGATTTTGCCCGAAATGATTTAGCGTACGACCGAGACAATATGCACCCGTCCGGCTCCCAGCCGACGGGTGGGGTCTGTCAATCCCAATAGATCTATCCACATTTCCCCCGTTATGCTATCCAGCATATTCATGGTTTCCCCGGGACTTTACGTATCGTATAGTATGTAAATGAATCAACCACTAGCATAACATGATAATTTATGTAATAAGTATAAGCATGTGTCTCCCCCAAAATGTAAAGCGTAAGGCGGGGCCGTGAAACTCACCTGATGCTGCTCTTCGCACTACGACAAGTAAACCTGCTCAATAGACGGCCCCTAATACCGGTGACCTATCATGACGAGCATATAAGGTGTTAGACTAACAACCCGTAGGTTGATTAGTCCCTAGTAGTCCAGACCATAACCGTGTACATATGAAATGATGTTTCAACGTTTAACCGACCGTACCAGGCAAGGCCCGACATCCCATTGGTGACCCGACATCTCATGTGTTAGACAATACAAGACATCATGCCACATATGCAGTTAAACACTTAATACGCGTGATAGTTCGCCTAGTCTAGCATAATGTCCGATTAACGCATAAACAGGTCCGAATACGTGTTACTAAGTCATTGGGTGAATCCCGGGGTTCCTATCATGTTCCTAGGCGTCAAATCATGTTTCGGGATGTTAAAATATACATACAGCAGCATTACACGCGATTAGGAATCAAACTAGCATTTAGGAAAAGTCAACATGTGATTAGGGTTGGTCAACAGGCGATTACAAGGGCTACTCGCCTGTATATACACGAGTAGGGCTCCCTTTCAGGCGAGTATGCCCCTAATCGCCTATAGCATCATGCGATTAGGGTGCTAATCGCCTGCTGCAGCTGTACAGTGCAATTTCGCGCGTTTAACGCTCCAAATCAGATCCGAAACATGTAAAAACATCCAATAATCATCCTAACACATTAACAAACATATTTCAAGCAAAACCCCTAAGTTTTCATCATTCTAACAGTTCCGAATGCGAGCGTTTTCCCAAAATAGTAACTTAGCATGTAAACATCACATCAACATGCAAGAACTTGCCCTAAATAGCAAATATCCAGATTAAATCACATAACCACGTTGTCCGATAGCATCCTACTGTTCTAGCGTCATCCTATAACAAACCCTAACATCATACAATCAACGACACGCCTCATATCATCCTTAATCATCAAAAATCCTTCAAATGGGTCAAAACATCAAGTATCAACAATACACCACCAAAACCATTCAAACTCCTAGGATATCATCAAACTAACTTGTATCAGCAATAAACATCATAATAACATAAGAACAACCATGATTCAATCCTAAAAATCCTATCTTTAAACATATATAACACATATAGCACATGTAGAGGTGTGGGTTTGTTTAGAAATGGTTTTAAATGGATTTTCAAAGATAAAAACCCTTATAAGTCAGGTCTGGACGTTTAGGGAGTAAAACATAATCATTTAAAGGTTTGGGTTTGAAGAACACACCTAGAAATCAAGAGATGATGATGGAATAAGCTTGAAAATGATGGTTTTGATGCAAAAACGAGTTCTAGAGGGTGTTTGTGTGTTGGGTTATGTTATGGGACGGCTAGGGTTGCACTAATGATGTTTTGGAGGTCAAGGGTGGTATTTATAGGCGTTTTTAGTCGTTCAGCACGTATCACGCGAGTGTGCAGACTTATACGCGATTAGGGAGCCTAATCGCATGACTGTTCATGCGATTGGGGCCTAATCGCATGAACAGTTATGTGATTAGCCCCCTACTCGCCAGTAATGCCCTGCTACTCGCCTCTATACAGGCGATTAGGCAAGCCTACTCGCCTGTAACCTCTGTGTTTGTGTGTTTTGCGCGTTAAACCCCGTTTTAACATATGTTAGCACATATTCACATACCGACAAGTCACATAATGATTGTAAACATATAATGCATGATAAATAACACGTTCCCGCCCGATCACCAATTCCCGAGACTCGAGACTTGCGTGGGTGCGTTAAACCCGGCGATTCCACGAATCACCGATTCTTGTACACATGGTTATGGACCGACACCCAATGGTTTCTCGAACCATTGTAACGACTCCCGATGATTCCCGAATCATCAATACGACTTAATTGACCCCAGTTAAGTATGATATTAAGTAGTTATTTAAAATGTTTTCGTTGAGATAGACTCGTATGCATGTAAAGTACGAAACGCATGTATGTAAGGAATAAAAGTATTGACCTGAATATGCCGGGTGTCACATCATCCCCCAGTTGAAAGAATTTTCGTCCCGAAAATTAAATGAAGTCCGTAGATGAAGAGACGAAGGGAAGAAAGAAAAGAAAAAAAATTTTCCCCGTTGTTACATCATCCCCCAGTTGAAAGGAATCTCGACCCGAGATTCATTTTTCTTTGGAGGCCACATAGTTCGATTCAAACGCACGCTTAGGAAATAGATGAGGGTACTTAGCCTTCATCTGGTCTTCTCGTTCCCACGTGAACTCCGGTCTACGATTAGAATTCCAACGAACCTTAACGATACGGATTTTACTCCGACGAAGGCTACGAATCTTATAATCTAAGATTTCAACTGGTTCCTCTACAATACGTAAACGATCATCAACCTTGATTTCTTCGAGGGGAACTACGAGAGATTCGTCTGCCAAACACTTCTTAAGATTCGAGACATGGAAGACGTTATGCACGCCACTAAGCTCGGCTGGTAAGTCAAGTCTGTATGCCACCGGCCCAATACGTTCCAAGATGGGGAACGGTCCGACATAACGAGGGTTAAGTTTGCCGCGCTTCCCAAAGCGTATAACGCCCTTCCATGGAGATACCTTCAATAAAACCCTGTCGCCAACCTGGAACTCCAAAGGTTTGCGACGACGATCAGCGTAGCTCTTCTGACGATCACGAGCTGCCGCCATACGATAACGAATTTGTACGATCTTTTCGGAAGTTTCGTACACCATTTCTGGACCGGTGAGTTGGCTTTCGCCCACTTCGGCCCAACAAAGAGGGGACCGACACTTCCGTCCATACAGAGCCTCAAACGGTGCCGCCTTAATGCTGGAGTGGTAACTATTGTTGTAAGAGAACTCCACCAACGGTAAGTGAATCTCCCAACTCTTACCGAAATCGATGACGCATGCTCGAAGCATGTCTTCAAGCGTCTGAATCGTCCGCTCACTCTGGCCGTCAGTTTGCGGATGATATGCAGTGCTCATGTCCAGTTGAGTACCCAACGCTTTATGTAATTGTTTCCAG
This sequence comes from Ambrosia trifida, assembly GCA_028751855.1. Taxonomy (NCBI): domain Eukaryota; kingdom Viridiplantae; phylum Streptophyta; class Magnoliopsida; order Asterales; family Asteraceae; genus Ambrosia; species Ambrosia trifida. The sequence continues at coordinate 72,362,799 of CM054131.1, read as the reverse complement.
AAACGGAAGGCGAAACGAGGGTCACGGTCGGAGATGATAGAGACGGGCACCCCGTGCCTGGAAACCACTTCCTTAAGATAGATACGAGACAACCGCTCCAGACTGTCGGTTTCCTTAATAGCGAGAAAATGCGCGGACTTTGTCAACCGGTCGACAATCACCCAGATCATGTCACAACCACTGGGCGACTTCGGAAGTTTGGTCACAAAATCCATGGTAATCCGCTCCCATTTCCATTTAGGAATTTCAGGTTGCTGTAGAAGACCAGACGGCTTCTGGTACTCCACCTTGACCTTAGCACAGGTCAGACATTTGCTGACATACGAAGCTATGTCAGCCTTCATATTGGGCCACCAATAGAGTATCTTTAAGTCCTGATACATCTTATCGGAACCCGGATGAATAGAATACCGGGATTTGTGAGCTTCGTCCAAGACAAGCCCTCGCAAACCCCCAAATAAAGGAACCCAAACGCGCTCGGCAAAGTAATGCAGGCCATCAGACCCAAGCTCGAGGTGTTTATCAGCACCGTGCATGGTTTCAGCTTGAAGGTTTTCCTCCTTCAAAGCTTCCAATTGAGCTGAACGGATTTGGTCAGGCAACGAAGAATGAATAGTGAGCTGTAAGGCTCGAACACGACGGGGTTTGACAGATTCCTTTCTGCTCAAGGCGTCTGCCACAACATTCGCCTTACCAGGATGGTACTTAATGGCGCAATCATAGTCGTTCAGGAGTTCGACCCAACGTCGTTGCCGCATGTTCAATACTTTCTGGTCGAAGATATGCTGGAGACTCTTGTGATCGGTGTATACATCGCACTTGGTACCGTACAAGTAATGTCTCCAGATCTTCAACGCAAAGATCACCGCACCCAACTCTAAATCATGAGTGGTGTAGTTCTTTTCATGGACTTTAAGTTGGCGAGAGGCGTAGGCAATAACCTTCCCGCGTTGCATTAACACACAACCGAGACCACGAATGGAAGCGTCACAGTACACAACAAAATCATCTGTGCCCTCAGGCAAGGATAAGATGGGCGCAGAGCAAAGTTTAAGTTTCAGCATCTGAAATGCTGATTCCTGCGGTTCACCCCAGTCAAACTTTCGGTCTTTCTGGGTAAGAGTGGTGAGGGGTTGAGCGATCTTCGAAAATCCCTCAATGAAACGACGATAGTAACCCGCAAGGCCTAGGAATTGTCGCACCTCAGATGGCGTCTTTGGTGCTTCCCATTCCTTAATGGCTTCAATCTTTGCCGGATCGACATGAATTCCCAGTTCATTAACCACATGCCCTAGGAATTGTACTTCACGTAACCAGAAATCACACTTTGAGAACTTAGCGTACAACTGCTCCCGTCTCAAAAGTTCCAAAACCAATCGTAAGTGCTCCTCATGATCCGTCTCGTTCTTAGAATAAACCAAAATGTCGTCGATAAACACGATAACGAATTTATCGAGATAGGGCTTGCATACGCGGTTCATCAAGTCCATGAAAACGGCAGGTGCATTCGTAAGACCGAAGGGCATGACCAAAAACTCGAAGTGGCCATAACGTGTACGAAAAGCGGTCTTTGGAATGTCAGCTTCTTGTACCCGCAGTTGATGATACCCAGACCTCAGATCTATCTTGGAATAAAAACTGGAGCCTTGGAGCTGATCGAATAAATCATCAATTCGAGGAAGCGGGTAACGATTCTTGATGGTTACCTTGTTCAGTTCCCGATAGTCAATACACATACGAAGGCTCCCATCTTTCTTTTTGACAAATAGGATAGGAGCTCCCCACGGGGATGAACTAGGTCTAATGAACCCTTTTTCTAACAACGCCTGCAGTTGGTTAGATAATTCTTGCATCTCAGGAGGTGCAAGGCGGTAAGGAGCTCGGGCAATAGGCGCCGCGCCGGGCGCAAGATCAATGCTAAATTCAACCTGACGGTGAGGTGGAAGACCAGGCAAATCATCGGGAAATACGTCGGGAAAATCACGAACGACAGGAATGTCCTCGATCTTCTTCTCATCGTTAGATGAAACCGAAACAAGAGCTAAGATCGCGGAATACCCCTTACGTAAATACTTATACGCCTTCATACATGAAATGATGCTCAAGGGAACTCCACTTTTCTCGCCATGAACCAAAAGAGTCTCTCCATCCGGGAGAGGGAGGCGAATGATTTTATCGAAGCAAACGATCTCTGCGCGATATAAGGACAACCAATCCATACCCACTACAACGTCGAAACTACCCAATGACACCGGCATGAGGTCGATAGGAAAAGATAACCCTGATAGTTCCAACTGGCATCCTTTAAGAATATGAGTCGCCTCAATATTCTTACCATCAGCCAGTTCTATAATATACTTGACCTCTAAGGGAGTCGGTACAATGTCTAACAGTCGGCTAAACTCAACAGATATAAAACTCTTGTCGGCACCCGAATCAAATAAAACGGAGGCATAACGATCACAAAGAAGAAACGTACCAGTAACAGTATCCGGATCCTGACGGGCCTCGCCCGACCCAATGACGAAGGCGCGCGCGTTCCTGCCGCCACCCCCGTTGCCCCTGTCGTTCCTCCCAGCATTCCCTTGCTTCAGTTTGGGGCAGTCCTTCTTAAAGTGCCCTGTCTCCCCACAATTAAAACATCCCTGGTTACCCCTAGGTGCAGCAGTGGTAGTAGTAGTAGGGGCAACCACCTGTTGCTGAGTCTGAAGATTCACCCTACACGTCTGGGCCAGATGCCCGTTCTTCTTGCAACGGGTACAAAAACTACAATTCCCCACATGATGATACCCACAACGATCACACCTAGGCAGCCTACCAGTATAACCACCCTGCTTTTGCCCAGAAGACGAACCCGTAGTCTCAAACTTCTTATGCTGCTGCTGCTGCTGCTGCTGAGGCTGCGCTGTACCCTTACCCGTGTTATCCCATTTCCTCTTGTTGCTGTCAGAGGTCTTCACCACAGTACCCTTAGGAGGCAAAAGACCATCCTGAACCTTCTGTTTAGTCAACCTGTGAGCCAATCGAATGGTATCCCGAAGTGTAGTAGCATCATTAGCGGTCACCAACCCGCGAATCTCAGGCACCAACCCACTGATGTAGAACTCAATAGCCTTATATTCAGGTGTCACAGAATCCGGGCACAAAAGTGCCAGCTCATGGTAGCGAGTGGTATACTCCTCTATCTCAGATCCCACCATCTGATGATTCCACAGCTCATGCTCCAAACTCTTGATCTCATCCCTGGGACAGTACTCCATCTTCAAACGAAACACAAATTCGGTCCATGGCAACGCATGGGCCTCCAGCAAACCAATAGTCTGAACAGTCGAATTCCACCAAGTCAAAGCACGTCCCTCAAACGTCCCCGAAGCATACTTCACACGAAACTCCTCAGGGCAGTTGCACATGGAGAAAGCAGACTCAACCTTCTCCAACCAACGGAGTAGTCCCACAGCCCCCTCAGTCCCACTGAAGTTATGGGGCTTGCAATCCTGGAACATCTTATAAGTACAGTGGACTGGAGGAGGTGGAGGTGGTGGAGGAGGAAAAGCATCCCCTAATACCAACAAAAACAACACGGTCAGAGAACGATCATCACACGACAAAAGATAAGGAATGAGGGTAGGAGTAATTAAATTACCACCATGGCCCTGGTGGGCGGCCTGCTGCGCAGCAATAACAGCTGCCACGTGCTCCTGGATCAGATTATTCAGCTCCGCCTGGGTCATGCTGATGTTGCCACGACCCCCATTACGTCCCCCGCCATTCCGGCCACCAACTCGACCACCAACGCGACCACCACGACGTCCTGCCATCTTCTGTCAAGATCAAAGACAAGACATCAGATTCCAGAACAGATAACAAAGAATCATGAAGAAACCGTAAATAATAAGGTGAATCAACGGATTGGATTCCATCATAGTCATTAGATCAAACGCAGAGTCCACCAGGATTTCCATGCATCTCAACTTATTATTTCGTGTGCACCCGAAATGATAAGTCGCTCTACATGGTCCCCGAGGCGTGCTCCTAGCCTGACCTTCAAACCACCAGGCACCCATGTTCAAAATATAAACAGCAAGTACAAGTGTGTGATAATGTGTGCAAGCAAGTGTGTCCATTGGAGTATAGAAATGGGAGACGCCGAATCTTGGACGAATCTCCGCAGGATGCCGAAGCCACTCCAACGTACGCCACCGCCTGTGCAAAGGTAGTAAGGATCCTCGTTTCCAACACGAAGTTGAAGTACAAGATAGGAGATAAGAGTAATAGATAGATGATGTAAGCATAAATAATAATAACGAATGTAATACGAACACCCCGGCAAATTCCCGTATGACATGACTTTTATGAATGTGACCGTCTAGTGTGTGTGCGACTCGGCTATAGACTTGACTCAACATGCAGTCCTAGTTCACTATAACCATTGGCTCTGATACCAATCTGTCACACCCTCAAATTCCACGTGCGGGGTTTTACCGCGAGGCGCATGACAAACCAGGATCTAAGTCAACGGTCACAATAAACGACACTATATGATACGTAAAATGAAATAAACAACCATCAAGTTTCATAAATCCATTCGCTGCGGAAGCGTAACTTTTATTACAACCCAAAAAGTAAAAGTACGTAAGTCTGAAAAAGATATGATAATGCATATGAAGCCTAGACGCCGTGTGACTCCGTGCGCCTATGATAAGCTGCTACCTCAACGACCTGAGACAAACATGCTAAAAACGTCAGCAAATAATGCCGGTGAGTTCACAGGTTTTAAATAAATGTTTAAAGTAATGAAATCCATCATGTTATCACTATATCAGAAGTAATAGCGTTAGCTAGACGCATGAGTTATACTACTACGACCGGAAACCATTACAGACAACGATATATGATTTTGCCCGAAATGATTTAGCGTACGACCGAGACAATATGCACCCGTCCGGCTCCCAGCCGACGGGTGGGGTCTGTCAATCCCAATAGATCTATCCACATTTCCCCCGTTATGCTATCCAGCATATTCATGGTTTCCCCGGGACTTTACGTATCGTATAGTATGTAAATGAATCAACCACTAGCATAACATGATAATTTATGTAATAAGTATAAGCATGTGTCTCCCCCAAAATGTAAAGCGTAAGGCGGGGCCGTGAAACTCACCTGATGCTGCTCTTCGCACTACGACAAGTAAACCTGCTCAATAGACGGCCCCTAATACCGGTGACCTATCATGACGAGCATATAAGGTGTTAGACTAACAACCCGTAGGTTGATTAGTCCCTAGTAGTCCAGACCATAACCGTGTACATATGAAATGATGTTTCAACGTTTAACCGACCGTACCAGGCAAGGCCCGACATCCCATTGGTGACCCGACATCTCATGTGTTAGACAATACAAGACATCATGCCACATATGCAGTTAAACACTTAATACGCGTGATAGTTCGCCTAGTCTAGCATAATGTCCGATTAACGCATAAACAGGTCCGAATACGTGTTACTAAGTCATTGGGTGAATCCCGGGGTTCCTATCATGTTCCTAGGCGTCAAATCATGTTTCGGGATGTTAAAATATACATACAGCAGCATTACACGCGATTAGGAATCAAACTAGCATTTAGGAAAAGTCAACATGTGATTAGGGTTGGTCAACAGGCGATTACAAGGGCTACTCGCCTGTATATACACGAGTAGGGCTCCCTTTCAGGCGAGTATGCCCCTAATCGCCTATAGCATCATGCGATTAGGGTGCTAATCGCCTGCTGCAGCTGTACAGTGCAATTTCGCGCGTTTAACGCTCCAAATCAGATCCGAAACATGTAAAAACATCCAATAATCATCCTAACACATTAACAAACATATTTCAAGCAAAACCCCTAAGTTTTCATCATTCTAACAGTTCCGAATGCGAGCGTTTTCCCAAAATAGTAACTTAGCATGTAAACATCACATCAACATGCAAGAACTTGCCCTAAATAGCAAATATCCAGATTAAATCACATAACCACGTTGTCCGATAGCATCCTACTGTTCTAGCGTCATCCTATAACAAACCCTAACATCATACAATCAACGACACGCCTCATATCATCCTTAATCATCAAAAATCCTTCAAATGGGTCAAAACATCAAGTATCAACAATACACCACCAAAACCATTCAAACTCCTAGGATATCATCAAACTAACTTGTATCAGCAATAAACATCATAATAACATAAGAACAACCATGATTCAATCCTAAAAATCCTATCTTTAAACATATATAACACATATAACACATGTAGAGGTGTGGGTTTGTTTAGAAATGGTTTTAAATGGATTTTCAAAGATAAAAACCTTTATAAGTCAGGTCTGGACGTTTAGGGAGTAAAACATAATCATTTAAAGGTTTGGGTTTGAAGAACACACCTAGAAATCAAGAGATGATGATGGAATAAGCTTGAAAATGATGGTTTTGATGCAAAAACGAGTTCCAGAGGGTGTTTGTGTGTTGGGTTATGTTATGGGACGGCTAGGGTTGCACTAATGATGTTTTGGAGGTCAAGGGTGGTATTTATAGGCGTTTTTAGTCGTTCAGCACGTATCACGCGAGTGTGCAGACTTATACGCGATTAGGGAGCCTAATCGCATGACTGTTCATGCGATTGGGGCCTAATCGCATGAACAGTTATGTGATTAGCCCCCTACTCGCCAGTAATGCCCTGCTACTCGCCTCTATACAGGCGATTAGGCAAGCCTACTCGCCTGTAACCTCTGTGTTTGTGTGTTTTGCGCGTTAAACCCCGTTTTAACATATGTTAGCACATATTCACATACCGACAAGTCACATAATGATTGTAAACATATAATGCATGATAAATAACACGTTCCCGCCCGATCACCAATTCCCGAGACTCGAGACTTGCGTGGGTGCGTTAAACCCGGCGATTCCACGAATCACCGATTCTTGTACACATGGTTATGGACCGACACCCAATGGTTTCTCGAACCATTGTAACGACTCCCGATGATTCCCGAATCATCAATACGACTTAATTGACCCCAGTTAAGTATGATATTAAGTAGTTATTTAAAATGTTTTCGTTGAGATAGACTCGTATGCATGTAAAGTACGAAACGCATGTATGTAAGGTATAAAAGTATTGACCTGAATATGCCGGGTGTCACAATGATAATGATATCTTATCTCTTTTCTTCGAGCCTTACATTGGTTCCACTTCTTTTTTGTTTTTCTAAAGCCCGTTGAAAGACTATAGTTTCTTCTCTTTCCTTCAAAGACTTTTTGTGTTTTTTAAAAAAAAGATCAATTATTTGGAATAAAATTCATTTAATAATATTGTATTTTGAATATAATAAGGTTTGTTTTAAAAAGAATTGATTTTGATTAATTTTTTTTACTTGTTATCACGGTTCTCACAATATTTAGCGTTCTAAAGATAACCCTCCCCAATGGGAACAGCTTGTGTGTGTGTATATATATATATAGTAATTTCTGTAATTAGGATATAAATATGTTTTTCATATATTATAGTCTTGTTAGTGTAGTTGCAGAAACTATGCAATTTACGCTCTGTTCCAGAGTTAACAGAGCGTTAATGTAGAGGTCTCTAGTTCAAGTTTTGGCTCTCGCACCAAATTCTATATTATTTTTAATTCAAACAAAATTTTGGCCAAAATTATTTATGTCTCCCAAGGCCCAAATCACTTTTAGTGTTCTCGAAGACGGATTTGTTAATAACACATGACAACCCTTATATTCTCCTCTATTAGATATGTAGTGTAATTATTTGATTATCATATAAACAAAAAATGCTCCATGATAATGATATCCTCTTTTCTTCGAGCCTTACTATTGGTACCACTTCTTTTTTGTTTTTTTTAAGCCCTTTGAAAAACCATAGTTTCTTCTCTTTCCTTCAAAAACTTTTTGTGTTTTTGCAAAAAAAAAAAAGATGAATTATCTGGAAATAAAATTCATTTATTAATGTTGTATTTTGATTATAATAAGGTTTGTCTTAAAAAGAATTGATTTTGATTACTTTTTTTACTTGTTATCACGGTTCTCACAATATTTTGCGTTCTGAAGATAATCCTCCCAATGGGAACAACTTATATATATATATATATATATAAAGTAAGTTCTTTATTTAGGATGTATATATGTTTTTAATATATTATAGTCTTGTTACTGCAATTGCAGAAACCATGCTACTTTACGCTCTGTTCAAGAGTTAACAGAGCGTTAATTTAGTGTTCTCTAATTCATGTTTTGGCTCTCGCACCAATTTCTATTTTATTTTTAATTTCAGCAAAATTTGGGCCAAAATTAGTTATGCCACCCAAGGCCCAAATTGCTTTTAGTGTTCTCGAAGACGGATCTGTTAATAACACATGACAACCCTTAAACTCTCCTCTATTAGATATTTAGTATAATTATTTGATAATCATAGAAACAAAAAGCTTCATGATAATGATATCTTATCTCTTTTCTTCGAGCCTTACATTGGTACCACTTCTTTTTTGTTTTTCTAATGCCCTTTGAAAGACTATAGTTTCTTCTTTTTCCTTCAAAGACTTTTTGTGTTTTTTAAAAAAAAGATCAATTATTTGGAATAAAATTCATTTAATAATATTGTATTTTGAATATAATAAGGTTCGTTTTAAAAAGAATTGATTTTGATTAATTTTTTTACTTTTATCACGGTTCTCACAATATTTAGCGTTCTAAAGATAACCCTCCCCAATGGGAACAGCTTGTGTGTGTGTATATATATATATATAGTAATTTTGGTAATTCGGATATAAATATGTTTTTCATATATTATAGTCTTGTTAGTGTAGTTGCAGAAACCATGCAATTTACGCTCTGTTCCAGAGTTACCAGAGCGTTAATGTAGAGGTCTCTAGTTCAAGTTTTGGCTCTCGCACCAAATTCTATTTTATATTTAATTCAAACAAAATTTTGGCCAAAATTATTTATGTCTCCCGAGGCCCAAATCACTTTTAGTGTTCTCGAAGACGGATTTGTTAATAACACATGACAACCCTTATATTCTCCTCTATTAGATATGTAGTGTAATTATTTGATTATCATAGAAACAAAAAATGCTCCATGATAATGATATCCTCTTTTCTTCGAGCCTTACTATTGGTACCACTTCTTTTTTGTTTTTTTTAAATCCCTTTGAAAAATCATAGTTTCTTCTCTTTCCTTCAAAAACTTTTTGTGTTTTTGCAAAAAAAAAAAAAAAGATGAATTATCTGGAAATAAAATTCATTTATTAATGTTGTATTTTGATTATAATAAGGTTTGTTTTAAAAAGAATTGATTTTGATTACTTTTTTTACTTGTTATCACTGTTCTCACAATATTTTGCGTTCTGAAGATAATCCTCCCAATGGGAACAACTTATATACATATATTTATATGTATATATATATATGTATATATATATATAAAGCAAGTTCTTTATTTAGGATGTATATATGTTTTTAATATATTATAGTCTTGTTACTGCAATTGCAGAAACCATGCTACTTTACGCTCTGTTCAAGAGTTAACAGAGCGTTAATTTAGTGTTCTCTACTTCATGTTTTGGCTCTCGCACCAATTTCTATTTTATTTTTAATTCAGCAAAATTTTGGGCCAAAATTAGTTATGTCACCCAAGGCCCAAATTGCTTTTAGTGTTCTCGAAGACAGATCTGTAAATAACACATGACAACCCTTAAACTCTCCTCTATTAGATGTTTAGTATAATAATTTGATAATCATAGAAACAAAAAGCTTCATGATAATGATATCTTATCTCTTTTCTTCGAGCCTTACATTGGTACCACTTCTTTTTTGTTTTTCTAAAGCCCTTTGAAAGACTATAGTTTCTTCTCTTTCCTTCAAAGACTTTTTGTGTTTTTTAAAAAAAAGATCAATTATTTGGAATAACATTCATTTAATAATATTGTATTTTGAATATAATAAGGTTTGTTTTAAAAAGAATTGATTTTGATTAATTTTTTTTACTTGTTATCACGGTTCTCACAATATTTAGCGTTCTAAAGATAACCCTCCCCAATGGGAACAGCTTGTGTGTGTGTATATATATATATATATATATATATAGTAATTTCTGTAATTAGGATATAAATATGTTTTTCATATATTATAGTCTTGTTAGTGTAGTTGCAGAAACCATGCAATTTACGCTCTGTTCCAGAGTTAACAGAGCGTTAATGTAGAGGTCTCTAGTTCAAGTTTTGGCTCTCGCACCAAATTCTATTTTATTTTTAATTCAAACAAAATTTTGGCCAAAATTATTTATGTCTCCCAAGGCCCAAATCACTTTTAGTGTTCTCGAAGACGGATTTGTTAATAACACATGACAACCCTTATATTCTCCTCTATTAGATATGTAGTGTAATTATTTGATTATCATAGAAACAAAAAATGCTCCATGATAATGATATCCTCTTTTCTTCGAGCCTTACTATTGGTACCACTTCTTTTTTGTTTTTTTTAAAGCCCTTTGAAAAACCATAGTTTCTTCTCTTTCCTTCAAAAACTTTTTGTGTTTTTGCAAAAAAAAAAAAGATGAATTATCTGGAAATAAAATTCATTTATTAATGTTGTATTTTAATTATAATAAGGTTTGTTTTAAAAAGAATTGATTTTGATTACTTTTTTTACTTGTTATCACGGTTCTCACAATATTTTGCGTTCTGAAGATAATCCTCCCAATGGGAACAACTATATATATATATATATATATATATATATATATATATGTATATATATATGTATATATATGTGTATATATATATGTATATATATGTATATATATATATGTATATATATATAATGTAAGTTCTTTATTTAGGATGTATATATGTTTTTAATATATTATAGTTTTGTTACTGCAATTGCATAAACCATGCTACTTTACGCTCTGTTCAAGAGTTAACAGAGCGTTAATTTAGTGATCTCTACTTCATGTTTTCGCTCTCGCACCAATTTCTATTTTATTTTTAATTCAGCAAAATTTTGGGCCAAAATTAGTTATGTCACCTAAGGCCCAAATTGCTTTTAGTGTTCTCGAAGACGGATCTGTTAATAACACATGACAACCCTTAAACTCTCCTCTATTAGATATTTAGTATAATTATTTGATAATCATAGAAACAAAAAGCTTCATGATAATGATATCTTATCTCTTTTCTTCGAGCCTTACATTGGTACCACTTCTTTTTTGTTTTTCTAAAGCCCTTTGAAAGACTATAGTTTCTTCTCTTTCCTTCAACGACTTTTTGTGTTTTTTTTATAAAAAAAAGATCAATTATTTGGAATAAAATTCATTTAATAATATTGTATTTTGAATATAATAAGGTTTGTTTTAAAAAGAATTGATTTTGATTAATTTTTTTACTTGTTATCACGGTTCTCACAATATTTAGCGTTCTAAAGATAACCCTCCCCAATGGGAACAGCTTGTGTGTGTGTATATATATATATAGTAATTTCTTTAATTAGGATATAAATATGTTTTTCATATATTATAGTCTTGTTAGTGTAGTTGCAGAAACCATGCAATTTACGCTCTGTTCCAGAGTTAACAGAGCGTTAACGTAGAGGTCTCTAATTCAAGTTTTGGCTCTCGCACCAAATTCTATTTTATTTTTAATTCAAACAAAATTTTGGCCAAAATTATTTATGTCTCCCGAGGCCCAAATCACTTTTAGTGTTCTCGAAGACGGATTTGTTAATAACACATAACAACCTTTAAATTCTCTTCTATTAGATATGTAGTGTAATTATTTGATTATCATAGAAACAAAAAATGCTCCATGATAATGATATCCTCTTTTCTTCGAGCCTTACATTGGTACCACTTCTTTTTTGTTTTTTTTTAAAGCCCTTTGAAAGACTATAATTTCTTCTCATTTCTTCAAAGACTTTTTGTGTTTTTGCATAAAAAGATGAATTATTTAGAAATAAAATTCATTTATTAATGTTGTATTTTGATTTTAATAAGGTTTGTTTTAAAAAGAATTGATTTTGATTAATTTTTTTACATGTTATCACGGTTCTCACAATATTTAGCGTTCTGAAGATATCCCCCACCAATGGGAACACCTTATATATATATATATATATATATATATATATATATATATATATATATTGTGACACCCGGCATATTTGGCTTAAACATTTTAGTAACATCTAAGTCTACCTTAGCGGGAAACGTTTATAAACGTACTTAACGGGATTAGTTGAGTCGGATCGAGTTAGGATTGTCCAGGGTTCAATGATCTGGAGGATCATTGGGAGTCGTTTTGGTAATACACTAGTACGGGGTTCCGTTGTTGGTGACATTACATGAACTAATTGAGTATAGGTGTAGATTATGGGTCGTGTGGTGGATTATATACATAGTTGTGTTGATATGACGTGTAAATGATTATCCGTGCTTAAATATGTTAAACATGAACTAAGGTTGCATGCTCATATGTTAAGGTGTGTTATAATGCGTTAAACACGACAAACTGGAAAACTAGATAAACATGGCTTCTGGTTCGACCACTTCGAGTGGTCGAAGGATAAATGTTGTGTTGGTTCAACCCTTTGTAAATGGGCGAACCTGGGATGTGGAATTGATAGAATTCCCTTCGACCAGAACAGGGCTCATTCGACCCTGTGGAAGGGTCGAAGGAGGCTACCTTCGACCACTTACAGGGGGCGAAGGAGGATTCGTATAAATACCAAACTTTGTCATTTTTCACCATTTCACAAACCCTAACCGTCTCAAAACACTCTCAAACGATTTTAATCACTGAGGAAGGAGTTTTTGCTCTTCTTTTGCATAATCTAACCTATCTACAACATCTAAACAAGAATCCAAGGTGTGTTCTTGATTCTAAATCCTTTTAAAGCATTTCAATTCGTTTTCATCTAACCCTAATTGTCCGGATCTGTTCTAAGGGTGTTTTCATGATTAAAAACCTTTTAAACATCTTTCTAAATCAAAACCTTATCATTTAAACATAGGTCGTCATGATGATAAACATATGTGAATTGTGTATTATGTGGTGTTATGTGTTGTTCAATGATTTGCTGCTGTATCTATGATAGAAACATGATATAGGATTGTTGTTAATGCTAGCTTATTGTTATTTAGGGTTAAAGAGGGATAGATGGGTATTTTGGGGGTTTTAACGAATCTAGACTTGATGCATGATATTTATGATCAATAGAACTAATAGGGAAAGATCGAACACTCGACAAACTGAGCATTTTAAGTTGAATGTGGATCGAATTCAAAAGTTTCCAAATTGGGTAATTAATCCATGCATGATTGTGACGTTTCCATACTTCTTACCATTTTGGGAAAGGGCTGAAATGGACGTATTATTGAGGGAAATCGGTGGGGTTTTGTAGGGATAAGTTATTCATACTTGACTACTGTGTTTGATGATGTTTCGAGGTGTATCGAATGTGTTTGAAGCGTTTTTAGGAAAATTTGTACAACAGGGGCGAACCTGGACTCCTTCGACCAATCGGGTGGGCGAAGGAGAGAATCCAGGGTCGAACCTGGGGAAAACTTGGGCGAACGTGGTAAAACGGTCGAAGGAGATATCAAACGGTCGAACGAAATATAAAACGGGCGAAGGAGACTTAAAACTGGCGAAGGAGACTTAATCTGACTAGTTCAACCGTTCTGATGCAGAAATGAGATTTTTGATACAAACTAAGTGTTTTATGCTTGAACCTTGTGTGTAATCTATGTGTACTTGATTAGTTAGGGTAATGAGTCACCAACGGGATGTCGGGTCGGTCTAGTGTGTCGGTTAAACATTTAAACACGTTTTAAAACACACTTGGTTACGATCTGGACAATCGGGGACTAGATAACCTTATGGTTATTAGTCGGAACACTTATGCGAACATTTTGATAGATCTCGGGTAGAGGGATTATCAAGGGCTTAACATCTTTACTTGTAACCGAAAAACACTATCTAAGGTGAGTTCACGGCCCCACTTTTACTGCTTTAACTTTTGGGGGAGAAAACATGCGCTAAACTAATTTGGTAACATATGTCATACTATGGTTTTTAACTTTGTATTGCTATACTATATTTGGAAGTCCCGGGGGAAACCATGAATGTGCGGGGATGCACAACGGGGGAAATGTGGATAGATCTATTGGGCGTGACCTGCCCCACTCGTCGGCTTGGAGGGCCGGGCGGGTGCATGTTGTCTCGAACTGGAACATTGGTATCATGCTGAACATTCGGGCTGCTTAAACATATGCTAAACATTGCTAAACGTTTCTAGTAATGGTTTCCAATCGTAGTAGTAATAAAACATACGCCTAGCTAGCGTACTTGGTAACATTGATATAGTATGGACATGGTAACGTTTTGGTAACACTTGGTAACACATTGAACAAGCCTGTGAACTCACCAGCATTATATGTTGACGTCTTTTTGGCATGTTTTTCTCAGGTCGCTAAGGTAGCAACAGAAAGGAACTAGGTGCACGAGTCTGCATTGGCGTCTAGGCTTAGTTTCATGCTTTGAATAAAGATATTGAACATTGTCGTACATGGTTTTGTAACTGGTTAAACGCTTCCACTATGGTTTTATACATTGGGAACTATGTTTTTGTGTTTACGTATTTCATATAGTGTTGTTTATTGTGACCGTTGACTTGGATCCTGGTTTGTCATGCGCCTCGCGGTAAAACCCCGCAAGTGGAAATTTAAGGGTGTGACAGATTGGTATCAGAGACAATGGTTATAGTGAACTAGGATTGCATGTAGAGTCTGGTCTATAGCCGAGTCGCACACATTAGACGGTCACATACTTTGAGTCTATTAGTGGGATACGTACTAACGTTGGCGGGGTGTCATTACATCATCATCATACCTCTCTGTTACATCATCCGCTTTTATTTGGGTTCTTACCTACTTTTGTCTTCTTCTTCTAGATTGAAGAAGGAGGGGTTGATTTGTTGGTTCTAGCACACACATGCCTTCTTACACTTGCACCTATCGTAACACGTTACTAGGTGAAGATATTCGGTGACCGGAGTCTGGACTAGGGGTACATCTGGAGGACCATGTAGAGCAGTTTATCATTTCGGGTGCACACGAAATAATAAAACTGGAATGCATGAAAATCCCGATGGGCTTCGAGTTTGGATGTATAGTCCTGGATTTGTCCCTAGGTTAACTCTTGTAAATTTCAAGTGGTTGACACTGGAAGTGAGTCTGAATTCCTTCGATTTCTTGATTTGTTAGATCATGTCTGGTGCTCGCGGTGGTGGACGTCGTGGTGGCGGCGGTGGCCGTGCTGGCGGCGGTGGTCGTGCTGGAGGCGGTGGTCGTGGTAACATCAACATGACCCAAGCTGAGCTGAACAACTTGCTACAACAGCAAGTAAACATGGCTATGGCTAATTTCCAGGCTGGGATTAATGCCATGGGTGGTGAGTTGATTTATGTCGACCTTGCCTCATTCTTGGGTTTCACGTCCTTTTGGTTGTGTTTTATTCGTGTACTGTGTTTCAGGTGTTGGTGCCAATCCACCCCCACCTCAGTGCTCTTATAAGAAGTTTCGGGACTGTCAGCCCCATAACTTCGCTGGAACTGAGGGAGCGGTGGGACTGCTCCGATGGTTGGAGAAGGTTGAGTCTGTGTTTGTCATGTGTAACTGTCCTGCTGGGGACCGGGTGAAGTATGCTACTGCGACATTTGAAGGGCCTGCACTGTCGTGGTGGAATGCTACTACTCAGAACATGGGATTAGGGGAGGCTATTGCTATGCCTTGGGCGGAGTTTGTGTAGCTATTGAGAGGTGAGTACTGTCCGAGGGAGGAGGTACAGAATTTGGAACATGAAGTCTGGAGCTACAAGATGGTTGGGTCTGAGATTGAAGAGTACACTGTGAGGAGGAATGAGCTGGCGGTGTTGTGCCCTGATTTGCACACACCCGAGTATAGGAGGATCGAGCACTATGTGTCTGGGCTAGTGCCGGAGATTGCTGGGTTGGTGGCTGTTGGGAATCTTCCCACTACTGTGAAGGTTTCTGAGGGGAACAAGAGGAAGTGGGATAGTGTGGGAAAGAGTGTTGTGCCAGCGCCATCTCAGCCGGCAAAGAAGTTTGATTCATGTGGGTCTTCTTCTGGGCAGAATGTCGAGTGGGTATGTTGGGAAGCATCCCAAGTGCAACAAGTGTGGTTTTCACCACTCTGGGAACTGTGATCGGGCTCGTTGTCATCGGTGCCATCAGTTGGGGCATCATGCTAAGGATTGCAGGGTGGCACTGTCACACCCTCAAATTACCACTTACGGAGTTTTACCGCGAGGCGCATGACAAACCAGGATCCAAGTCAACGGTCACAATAAACAACTCTATATGAAATACATAACATTCAAAAGATATAGTTTTCATAAGCTCAAAACCAGTTGCGGATGCATTAGACAAGTTACAAGTCATAGACCCAATTGTACCAAGTGTTTATTACAAAACATGATCTAAACCTAGACGCCAATGCAGACTCGTGCGCCTAGTTCCATTCGTTGCTACCTTAGCGACCTGAGAAAATCATGCCAAAAAGACGTCAACATATAATGCTGGTGAGTTCACAGGTTTTGTTCAATATGTTATCAAGTGTTACCGAAACGTTACCATGTCCATACTATATCAATGTTACCGAGTACGCTAGCTAGGCGTATGTTTTGTTACTACCACGATTGGAAAACCATTACTTGACTGTTACCATATGTTCAGCCCGATGTGTTGTAGCCACGCTACGAGTGTTACCAATTCGAGACAATATGCACCCGCCCGGCCCTCCAAGCCGTCGAGTGGGGTTTGTCAAGCCCAATAGATCTATCCACATTTCCCCCGTTGTGCATCCCCGCACATTCATGGTTTCCCCCGGGACTTTAAAAGATTGTATAGTACACAAGTTTAAAACCATAGTATGACATATGTTACCAAAATAGTTTACCGCATGTTTTCTCCCCCAAAAGTTAAAGCAGTAAAAGTGGGGCCGTGAACTCACCTTAGATAGCACTCTTTGATTTACAAGTAAAATGCTAATCCCTTGATAATCCCTCTACAGGAGATCTATCAAAATGTTCACATAAGTGTTCCGAGTAATAACCATAAGGTTATCTAGTCCCCGATTGTCCAGATCGTAACCAAGTATGTTTTAAAGCGTGTTTAAATGTTTAACCGACACACTAAACCGACCCGACATCCCGTTGGTGACCCATTACCCTAACTAATCAAGTACACATAGATTACACACAAGGTTCAAGCATAAAACACTTAGTTTGTATCAAAAATCTCATTTCTGCATCAGAACGGTCGAACCAGTCAGTTTAAATCTCCTTCGCCCGTTTTAAGTCTCCTTCGCCCGTTTTAAGTCTCGTTCGACCGTTTGATGCCTCCTTCGACCGTTTTACCACATTCGCCCAAACAAAACCCAGGTTCGACCCTGGATTCTCTCCTTCGCACCTTCGATCGGTCGAAGGAGTCCAGGTTCGCCCCTGTTGTGCAAATTTTCCTAAAAACGCTTCAAACACATTCAAAACGACACGAAACATTATCAAACACAGCAGTTAAGCATGAATAACTTATCCCTACAAAACCCCATCGAATCTCCAGATAATACGTCCATTTCAGCCCTTTCCCAAAATGGTAAGAATTATGGAAACGTCACAATCATGCATGGATTCTTTACCCAATTTGGAAACTTTTGAAATCAATCCATATTCAACTTAAAATGCTCAGTTTGTCGAGTGTTGGATCTTTCCCTATTAGTTCTATTGATCATAAATATCATGCATCAAGTCTAGATTCGTTAAAACCCCCAAAATACTCATCTATCCCTCTTTAACCCTAAACAACAATAAACTAGCATCAATAACAAATCCTATATCGTGTTTCTATCATAGATACAGCAGCAAATCATTGAACAACACATAACAACACATAGTACATAATTAACACATGTTTATTATTATGAAAACCTATGTTTAAATGATAAGGTTTTGATTTAGAAAGATGTTTAAAAGGTTTTTAATCATAAAAACACCCTTAGAACAGATCCGGACAATTAGGGTTAGATGAAAACGAAATAAAATGCTTTAAAAAGGTTTAGGATCAAGAACACACCTTGGATTCTTGTTTAGATGTTGTAGATAGGTTTGATTATGAAAAAGAAGAGCAAAAACTCCTTCCTTAGTGATTAAAATCGTTTGAGAGTGTTTTGAGACGGTTAGGGTTTGTGAAATGATGAAAAATAACAAAGTTTGGTATTTATACTAATCCTCCTTCGCCCCCTGTAAGTGGTCGAAGGTAGCCTCCTTCGACCCTTCCACAGGGTCGAATGAGCCCTGTCCTGGTCGAAGGGAATTCTTTCAATTCCACATCCCAGGTTCGCCCATCTACAAAGGGTCGAACCAACACAAAAGTTCTCCTTCGACCACTCGAAGTGGTCGAACCAGAACTCATGTTTGTCTAGTTTTCCAGTTTCTCGTGTTTAACGCATTCTAACATACCTTAACATATGAGCATGCAACCTTAGTCTATGTTTAACAAATTTAAGCATGGATAATCATTTACACATCATTTAAACACATCTATGTATATAATCCACCACACGACCCATAATCTACACATATACTTAATTAGTTCATGTAATGTCACCAACAACGTTTCTCGCTAAGGTAGACTTAGACGTTACTAAAATATTTAAGCCAAATATGTCGGGTGTCACAGGCACTCACCCCAACTCAGACTCCTGCTGCTACCCCTACTCCTGCTGCTCAGGGGACTCCAAGGAAGCAGGGGTGCTATAACTGTGGTGATACGGGACACTTCAAGCGTGAATGTCCTAAGCTGAAGCAGGGTGATAATGGAAGGGGCGGGAACGGTAATGGGAACAACGGCGGCGGAGGCAGGACTGCGCGTGCTTTCGTCATTGGATCTGCAGAGGCTAGGCAGGATCCAGACACAGTTCCCGGTACGTTCCTTCTTAATGATCGCTATGTTTCTGTCTTGTTTGATTCTGGTGCCGATAAGAGTTTCGTATCTATGGACATTAGCCGATTGCTAGATATAGTACCCACACCTTTAGAGGCTAAGTACTTAATAGAATTGGCTGATGGTAAGAAAATCGAAGCGACACACACCCTTAGGGAATGTCGTTTGGAACTGTCGGGTTTGTCTTTCCCCATTGACCTTATGCCGGTACCCCTGGGTAGTTTTGATGTCGTTGTCGGCATGGATTGGTTGTCGTTGTATCGTGCGGAAATCGTTTGTTTTGATAAGGTTATTCGGATCCCTCTCCCTGATGGAGAGACTCTTTTGGTTCATGGCGAGAAAAGCGGTGCTACGCTAAGTATCATTTCTAGCATGATAGCCCGTAAATACCTTCGGAAGGGTTGTTCGGCCATTCTGGCACTTGTTAATGTTTCCACTGACGATGAGAAGAAGATCGAGGATATCCCGGTAGTTCGTGATTTTCCCGATGTGTTTCCTGATGATTTGCCTGGTCTTCCTCCCCATCGTCAGGTTGAGTTTGGTATCGATCTTACTCCGGGTGCAGCTCCCATTGCCCGAGCTCCATACCGTTTTGCACCTCCCGAGATGCAAGAGTTGTCCAGCCAGTTGCAGGAACTCTTGGAAAAGGGTTTCATCCGACCGAGTTCTTACCGGCGGTGTTCATGGACTTAATGAACCGCGTTTGCAAACAAGGCGGATCATGAGGAACATCTACGGTTGGTCTTGGAACTTTTGAGACAGGAGCAGTTGTATGCTAAGTTCTCAAAGTGTGATTTTTGGTTACGTGAAGTACCATTCCTAGGGCATGTGGTTAATGAACTGGGAATTCATGTCGATCCGGCTAAGATCGAATCTATTAAAGACTGGGAAGCACCAAAGACACCATCTGAGGTGTGGCAATTCCTAGGTCTTGCGGGTTACTATCGTCTTTTCATTGAGGGATTTTCGATGATCGCTCAACCCCTCACTACTCTTACCCAGAAGGACCGAAAGTTCGACTGGGATGAACCACAAGAATCGGCATTTCAGATGTTGAAGCTTAAACTTTGTTCTGCACCTATCTTATCTTTACCTGAGGGTACGGATGACTTCGTTGTGTACTGTGACGCTTCTATTCGTGGTCTCGGTTGTGTGTTGATGCAACGCGGGAAGGTTATTGCTTATGCTTCTCGTCAACTCAAAGTTCATGAGAAGAACTACACTACTCATGACTTGGAACTGGGTGCGGTAGTCTTTGCGTTGAAAATCTGGAGACATTACTTGTATGGTACCAAGTGTGAAGTATATACCGATCACAAGAGTCTTCAGCATATTTTCGACCAGAAGGTGTTGAACATGCGGCAGCGTCGCTGGGTTGAACTCCTGAACGATTATGACTGTGCTATCAAATACCATCCTGGCAAGGCGAACGTTGTGGCGGACGCCTTGAGCAGGAAGGAGTCTGCGAATCCTCGCCGTGTTCGAGCCCTACAACTCACCATTCATTCGTCATTGCCTGACCAAATCCGTTCTGCACAGTTGGAAGCCTTGAAGGAGGAAAACCTTAAGGCTGAGACTATGCACAGTGCTGACAAGCATCTTGAACTCAGGACCGATGGCCTACATTATTTTGCGGGACGTGTTTGGGTCCCATTGTTCGGGGGATTGCGCGAGCTTGTTTTGGATGAAGCCCACAAATCCCGGTATTCTATTCACCCTGGCTCTGATAAGATGTATCAGGATTTGAAGATACTTTATTGGTGACCGAACATGAAAGCTGATATAGCTTCTTATGTCAGCAAATGCTTGACTTGTGCAAAAGTCAAGGTGGAGTATCAGAGGCCGTCTGGTCTCCTGCAACAACCAGAGGTTCCAGAATGGAAGTGGGAGCGAATCACGATGGATTTTGTCACCAAGCTACCAAGGTCACCTAGTGGTTATGATATGATCTGGGTTGTAACATCGCAAAATTTTCCCAAATTCTAATACGTACATTATATTTTTTTTATCATTCATAATGTGCCAAAGCCCTTATATATATATTTTTTACATCATCATCATTAAAGGTGCCTAAATCTCTATTCTTTTTTTTTCCAACACACAACTAATATATATATATATATATATATATATATATATATATATATATATATAGATATATAAATGTATATAATAATAATAATAACAAACAAGGTAGATAAATAAAAACTGATTAGTTGATCCAACCCATCATCGGCCCAACCATCTTTTCCCTTTCCTTTATAAATTTCGGAACTGGGCCCGCTAAGCCCAAGAAAAACGGCCCAACAGCCCCATACCCACACCTTGTTCCTTGCCTTTCTCCTTGCTACTTCCTTCTCACGCAGACAAGAGGCTTGACTTGGTCAACCTCTTTGACCGCAGCAATTAAATGGTGAATGGAAACTAATCAAGACAATAACGTGATTGAAGCTTAATGGATCCCTAATACGCGTAACAACTCAGTCAATTCCTTTAATGACACGTTTGACCGTATCTTGGTCAAAGAAATCAAGACCTTCCATAATCAACAATTTCGATTTGTATATATATTGATTATCACTACGATTAAAAACATATATACACTCATACAGAGCCGATTAGAGTAACCCTCATGATAAATTCCACTTTCTTCTTCGCGTTTGGTCGTAATGAAGCACCTTTAGTCACGGGTCGTTTTCCACGATTCAATACTAAAAACATTATGTAAGTTTTGATTTTTTTTTGTGCTTTGGATTCAGAATTTATCATAGTGTAAAGGCCCTATAATCGTTTGATTATTTGATTCGTTTAATGGGTCAATTGATTTAATTAGGATCTAGGGTTCATACTTTTGAATTTGGGGAAGATGACATTTCACAGTTACCATATTTATTTTAAACAAACTGATAATAATCACCACTGATCTATAGATCAGCTGGTGATACACCTTGTGGTTAAACAGAGAACCGGTTACTGGCCGGAGTTCGAATCCTAGCCACAGCAACCAATTTTTTTGAATCCTTTTTATTTATAATTTTACCTATTAAACTTTAAAAATCGATTTTATATACTAAACATGGTTTGTAAATCCTACAAAATTTAATTTATGTCAATCTTATGATAAAGTTTGATACCCAACTTTTAGTTTTCACAAAAATTCTATAAAAATTTCAAAACGATTATATAAATTTCCACAAAAATTATTCTGAGTTTTTATAACATTAAGCTTTTCCGAAATAATTTTTATTTCTGAAAAATCATTTATTTTATATTTTTAATCAATTTTTGTTAGTTTTAATCATAATTAAATCATAATAAATCCAATTTTTAATATTTTTGCACCAAAATTTTATATAAATTATTTCTGATTATTTGGAACAGAAATGTAATTTTTAAACTAATAATTCTTTAATTTTAGTATTTTTAAATATTAAAGTTAAATTTTGATAAATTGTTATAAATAGAATTAATATTCTATTTTAAAGAAAATAATTTTATAAAAATTATTTTATACTTTAAACTCATTATTGTGACCATCTTAAATTCAAATTTTATAACAAGATTTTTGTTTATTTATTTATTGAATTTCTCTCAATTATCAAACATTTCGATTATTAATCAAACGAGCATTTATCCCCAAATCAAAGCCCTAGAATATATATTGGTAGATTAGATAGACTTAGACATATTTATTACCTTATGTATAGGGTGATACTTGGAATATTTGGGCAACACCACTATTCTATTTTCCAAGAGATAACATTTTGCTAAGGTGAGTTTTACATAGCCCCTTTTCTATTTATCACCATTTTTGGGGTGAAACATGTTACAACATCATTTATGCAATTCAATCATCAAT
The DNA here is from genome assembly GCA_028751855.1 of Ambrosia trifida. Taxonomy (NCBI): domain Eukaryota; kingdom Viridiplantae; phylum Streptophyta; class Magnoliopsida; order Asterales; family Asteraceae; genus Ambrosia; species Ambrosia trifida. The sequence goes on along the minus strand of CM054131.1, from coordinate 72,339,886 downwards.
GTGTCTATGTGTTTTTCTATGTTGCATTATGTCTTGAACATGACTAGGGTAAGCACAATTCTAGCATAATCATTAACATTGATCAGCCGACGGTATACATTGATAGATCTATTGGACTGACAATCCCACCCGGATACGTGCCTCCTACAAAGGTAGCGTGGGTGTTTGTTACTGCAATATAAATGAGTGAACCATGAGCGTATGGGATGTACCACAATACAACAGTCACAAGGGTTGATTATGCACTCGATTTACTTCTAGTATGTTTTCACATATGGACTAGATTTGCCATGACACATGAATTGCACAACAATTTTATTCGATTATCAAAACCTATGTAATTCTCACCAACTTTTGTTGACCCAAAATATTTTCAACTTAACATGTTTTAGGTTCTACTTGCTTGAAGAATTGAGTTATGGCTTGAAGATGTGTACATAGTATTATTCATTTTGATGTACGAATTTTTGTAGAACAATTGTATGTAATTTATTTAAATCATTTAATGAAATTTATTATTCACCATGAGCTACTGAACAATCATCAATACGTGACATCCCGATGTTTCCGCCATCGGTTGGGGTGTTACAGATTGGTATCAGAGCCATGGTTATAGGGAATTAGGTTATTAGAAAAATAATCTAGTCTATAACCATAGGATTATAACCAGTATTTGCTCCTTTTACTTGCTATACTCTATCCCCATCCTACTTCTTATCCCTACTTTAATCCCTACAAGAAGATTGCTCTCCATCACTGGATCTACTCTTGGACTAATAGGACAAAATCCTCAGGTTTAACCTGAACCACCTTGAGATCTCGTCAAAGTTCTAGATTTTAATAACGAACACGTGCAATCTGGAAGGGTGAACGCCTGTATTCTGAGTCTTCTGTCTAGGCTGGCATTGCGCATATATCACAATCAGACGAGGGACCCGGATGCCTACCTGGGAATTCTCGGGATGAGTGTTCACTTATAGGCTAAAGCATGTCTTCACTATGTTATTAGAATCTAGAATCTTTGATAAGTCAACGTTTTCGTTTATTCATTTTAATTAATGGATAAATGATTACATTCCTTATATTACCTCATTGTCCTTCATTCAACCCACATCTTATTGAACATTCATTACCCAAATCACTTCCGTAACCGATGCCCTAAACTAAACAGAGATCAAGACCCTCCAGCTACCTAACAGCAAGTCTCGCCATTTGACTATTGGTTGCTTTTATTCTATGTATTGACGCTATTTGATTCAAGTAATAAAATATTTGTCTAAGAGTTGTTACATGGTGCATGATTGTTTGAATGTGAACTAATTATATAAATCTATACAACTACAACTCATAAACTGTGCTTGTTATACTTGCTTGCATAAACATGTTATCAATTTGCAATCTATGTGCTGCACTTAATAGAGGTCATCATGCCTTTTCAACAGTCGGGAGAGGCCCTACAACCTGCTCCACGACTGGTGAAGGCTATCGAACCTACTCAACGATTGGTAGAGGTCATTATGCCTTTTCAACAGTCGGGAGAGGCCCTACCACCTACTTCACGACTGGTGGAGGCTATCGACAATCGGTGGAGTCATAGAAGGACGCAAAACTTTAATGTAAGGTAAATTGGTGATTGCGGTCCGGAACGTAATCATGAATTTACAGGTACATTAAGGTAATGTGAAATTCTATCAAGGTTATAAACTCTAGTTGTCTGGTAGTTCATCAACCCACACTAAACACGAGACAGTTTATTCTATTCATGTCATGCTATAACCCTAATCACAACTATTTTTATTTTCAACCCTGTGTTTTTAATAAACTTCGGGACGAAGTTTCTAAAAGTAGGGGAGACTGTAACATCGCAAAATTTTCCGAAATTCTAATACGTACATTATATTTTTTTTTATCATTCATAATGTGCCAAAGCCCTTATATATATATTTTTTTACATCATTATCATTAAAGGTGCCTAAATCTCTATTCTTTTTTTTCCCAACACACAACTAATATATATATATATATATATATAAATGTATATAATAATAATAATAATTAATAATAACAAACAAGGTAGATCAATAAAAACTGATTAGTTGATCCAACCCATCATCGGCCCAACCATCTTTTCCCTTTCCTTTATAAATTTCGGAACTGGGCCCTGCTAAACCCAAGAAAAACGGCCCAACAGCCCCATACCCACACCTTGTTTCCTTGCCTTTTTCCTTGTTGCTTCCTTCTCACGCAGACAAGAGTCTTGACTTGGTCAACCTCTTTGACCGCAACAATTAAATGGTGAATGGAAACTAATCAAGACAATAACGTGATTGAAGCTTAATGGATCCCTAATACGCGTAACAACTCAGTCAATTCCTTTAATGACGTGTTTGACCGTATCTTGGTCAAAGAAATCAAGACCTTCCATAATCAACAATTTCGATTTGTATATATATTGATTATCACTACGATTAAAAACATATATACACTCATACAGAGCCGATTAGAGTAACCCTCATGATAAATTCCACTTTCTTCTTCGCGTTTGGTCGTAATGAAGCACCTTTAGTCTCGTTCCATGATTCAATACTAAAAACATTATGTAAGTTTTGATTTTTTTTTGTGCTTTGGATTCAGAATTTATCATAGTGTAAAAGCCCTATAATCGTTTTGATTATTTGATTCGTTTAATGGGTCAATTGATTTAATTAGGATCTAGGGTTCATACTTTTGAATTTGGGGAAGATGACATTTCGCAGTTACCATATTTATTTTAAACAAACTGATAATAATCACCAACTGATGACATCGGCACGTTTCATACCTATTAAGGAAACCGACGGACTCAAGTGGTTAGCTCGACTTTACCTTAAGGAGGTGGTTGCTCGGCACGGAGTGCCTGTTTCTATTATCTCTGATCGTGATTCTCGTTTTGCTTCGCGTTTCTGGAAGGCTCTGCACAAGGCTTTGGGTACTCAGTTGGATATTAGTACGGCTTATCATCCGCAAACTGATGGACAGAGTGAGCGGACGATTCAAACCTTGGAAGACATGCTTCGGGCGTGTGTTATCGATTTTGGCAAGAGTTGGGAGAATCACCTACCGTTGGTGGAGTTCTCCTACAACAACATCTATCACTCTAGTATCATGGCAGCTCCGTTCGAGGCTCTATATGGACGGAAATGTCGATCACCACTTTGTTGGGCCGAGGTGGGCGAGAGCCAGCTCACTAGTCTGGAACTTGTGTACGAAACTTCGGAGAAAATCGTACAGATTCGTCACCATATGGCTGCTGCACAGGATCGTCAGAAGAGTTATGCCGATCGCCGTCGAAAACCTTTGGAGTTCCAGGTTAGGGGCAGGGTACTTCTAAAAGTTTCACCATGGAAGGGCGTCATACGCTTTGGAAAGCGTGGCAAGCTTAACCCTCGATATGTCGGACCATTCGCAATCCTGGATCGGATTGGACCGGTGGCATACAGACTCGACTTACCGGCGGAGCTCGGTAGTGTTCACAACGTCATCCATGTGTCTAACTTGAAGAAGTGTTTGGCTGATAAATCTCTCATTGTACCACTGGAAGAGATCAAGGTTGATGATCGTCTTTGCATTGTGGAGGAACCTGTCGAGATTCTCGACTACAAGATTCGTAGCCTTCGTCGGAGTAAAATCCGCATCGTCAAAGTTCGTTGGAACTCGAATCGTGGACCGGAGTTCACGTGGGAATGGGAGGATTAGCTGAAAGCTAAACATCCTCATCTTTTTCCGAAACGCGCGTTCGAATCGAGGCATGTTACGGCTGAAGCGGAATGAATCTCGGGTCGAGATTCCTTTCAACGTGGGGATGATGTGACATCCGGTAAATTCTCTTTTCGTTTCGTTCTTTTCGTTTCTGTCACACCCTCATATTTCCACGTGCGGGGTTTTACCGCGAGGCGCGTGTCACACCAGGATCCAAGTCAACGGTCACAATAAACGACAACTATATGATTCGAAAACAACGTAAACTACCCATTAAGTTTTCAAAATTTATCCACCACAACGGAAGCATAAAACGTTATTACGATTCAAAAGTAAAACTAAGAAAACGTTTGATAATACTGAATAACATGCAAGTGAATCCTAGACGCCGTGAGACTCCGTGCGCCTATCAACTGCTGCTACCTCGACGACGTGAGCCAAACATGCTAAAAAATGTCAGCAAATAATGCCGGTGAGTTCACAGGTTTTTAATGAATACCGACTCCCAAAAGAATACCCATGGTCAATCCAGACCACATGCATGCAAAACATATGAATACCTGTTACTACTGCGATTGGAAAACCATTACTAGACTCGAATACTGTGAATACTGAATATGTGCCCGAATGAATACTGAATACTAAATACTGCATACTGAATACTGAATACCTAAGAGACAACATGCACCCGTCCGACCTCCAGTCGACGAGTGGGGCCGGTCAAGCCCAAATAGATCTATCCACATTTCCCCCGTTGTGCATCCCCGCACATTCATGGTTCTCCCCGGGACTTCCAAAGATCGCATAGTAATATAATGAATACTCCAAAACATAATGAATACTTGAAAACATAATGAATACTCCAAAACCCAATGAATTCGTGAATACCAAAACATAGTTGACACACCTTTCATGAAAACATAGTCGAAACGCCTTTTATGAAACCATATTAAAATCAATTAATAACATTTGTCACTTTTTCCCAAATATTGTTTGAAAATCATCTTTATCGTTACGAATGAACAGACCTTGAAAACATTTCGATTTGTTTGTCCAGATCACTTAGGGGAATTTATTTATAAAAATAGTAATTCGTTACACTTTAATTTTATAGAAATTTGGGCAGAGTTTCCTCTGTTTTTGTACAAACCAGACAACACCCGTTGTCTACAATTTTCCCCAAAATCACTTTCAAACACTATTCTTCAAGTCCTTTTATCCACAATTCCGATTCACGAGACTCTATACGTTTCATCACCTATGTATACTTATTTATATATATACAGCAATATATATATATATATATATATAAAATATAGTCCGACAATATAGTCCAATGTTATTTAGTCCGGCGTTCAATATAAGTTACGTCCAATTAACCATTTACTAAATCGTTCGATATATAATTTAGTTACCGTTTATTATTATTATTTGGTCCGTTCGCGAGTCAAAACTATTCTATCCATATCAATATATTTATAAATATATAATATTCATAAATATATAATATTTACAAATATACAATATTTATAAATATATAACATCTACAAATAATAACGAACATGAACTCAAGTATACCGAATCGTACGCGCGCGTAACCCGAAATCTGACCCGCGAGACGGTTGTACAGATCTGACCCGAGCCAACCATAACCGCGACTGAAACCCAAACCGAACACATCTTGACCTGAGAACCGAACCAGACCAAGACCAAAACGAACACGAATCTGACTCGAGAGAAGCTTACAATGCAACCCGAACCCGGGATATGTGACTCGAACCACCAACAGTGCAACTGAAACCGGATCTGACCAAACCACCATCATCGGGACCATCACCGCCGTGTACCGACCCCAAACCACCAACAACCACCTCCACGAACCATAACTCCACTGGCCACCTGCCTTGAACCCACGACCACGACCCAAAACCAAATCGGAGCACCACCACCCGAACGACGACCCGATCCAAACATCCTTGTAACCCAGCCCAAAAACCCATCTCAAGCCCTTACCAGCTACAATCGGACCAGAATCCAGACCCGTCGCCACCAAAACCCGAACAAACCATCTCCATGTGCCGCCTTAAACCACCATCATCGACCTTCAGCCTTCAATCCCCAGCCCATTTCGGGCCTAAAAGTTTAACGCTCCCACCACCGGAGGTCGTGGTGGTCGGCCGGACTGGACACACGAGGAGGAGGGAGATTTGAGAGAGGGAGGGAGAGAGATCGTGTGAGGGAGAGGTTTAGAGAGAGAGAGTAGAGAGAGAAGGAGGCGGCTGGGAAAAATGAGGAAGAGAGGAGAGTTGTGAGTTTAAATAGTTAGGGTTAGGTAGGTGTGTACCGCGTATCAAACCCGTTTTAAACGTAAATGTCTCGGTTTTTATTTTGGTTTGAAAATAAATTATAAAAGTTAGTCGTTGTCGTTCGTAATTAAAAATAAAAATAAACCGAGCAAAATTATAAATATTTTCGATGTCCGACACGTGTTTTCAGAACACGCGTTTAAATCGCGTTAATTAAATCGGTCGCAGGTTCGATTCTTAAAACGATCGGTAAACTTCCGAAACTTTATAATTAACAGTATTTAAAGTAAAAAAATTATTTCACATAATAAAAATCACATCAGTATAAATCGGAAGTTGTCGGGTGTCACATCTTCCCCATGTTACAGAAATTTTGTCCTCAAAATTTGAGGTAGGGTATCATCCAAGAACCAATGGTAGTACAACAAAAATAGTCAACGGACTTATCGATACAATGGTACGAGATAAAGTTTCAGAATTAACTGAATGCAAAGTGTAGATAATAGCTTTTGTCAACAAATACTATTAGCGCACATCAAAGGAAGAAACTAATGCACCAACGTTTTCATTACACGCCGCAAGGGATGTTTGGATCTAAGGCAGTATCCAAACATACTACTGTTGGCATGTGCACAAAATACGTGTCTGATTCTGTAAAAGAATAATGAATCAACAAAAATTAGATTCCTTTACGATTGATCGTTGAAAGGTCACTAATACAAAAGAATAGGGATGTAAATCGTACTCAAAAGATATAATACTAGGTCCTAAAACAGGAACCTTAGAAGCTCAAGGAACACGATCATCAAGATCTTAAACTGGTTTAAGAAAGGCAAAGTCACAAATGACACGAACAGGGGATGATCGGCAATCACGTCTGTCGCATCAACTCAGCTTCAACAGTAACGAGTGTCAACCTAAGTACACAAGAACTCCGATCCATAAGAACTCCGGTCAACAACGTGAATCATAATGAATCCAGACCATACAAGAGATGACTCAAACACGCATGCAACTGAGCACCTAATGCCCAAAGCAACGCTGTGATATCCGTCACCATTTGTTTTATTTTATTTAATAATAATAATAATAATAATATAATTTTTTCTTAAATATTTTGCTAGGACAAAAAAAATGAAATTAACTAAACAAAACATTCTTATAACTAAACTAATCCATTAACCTACAAAACCATAACCAAACCACACCCACCCATTCTTTGTTATTTTCGGAGCCCAAGAAGCCAGCCCATACACGAGCCCATCCCCTTTGTCCATCTTCCTTTTCCAGCCCACTAGCCCACTCAGTTTAAACAAAAAAAAAAAGAAAACACTGCTCCTGCCGGGACTTGAACCCGGGCAGGGAGCTGGGTCAGACATAAGACACACACGCACACACTAGCTGAGCCATAGCTCAATCTTGTTTCAATCCCAACCCGTTAGGTATATATCCCCTCTCCAACGCTGATAACTCCCTTCTGCTGCTGCGCACTGCTGAAACACGATCCAAGATTTTTTTTTTCTTGCTGATTGGTTGACTCTGATTGAAGCTAAACATGGAAGATTATTACTTGATTGACTCGATGAACCCATATGCGTATTACACACGCGTAATCCAATCAAACCATACCAAAAATCACACTAATTACGCGTGTATATTAATACACGGTCAAAACATTCAATTCGTCAATCTCATATGAAATCATATAAATTAGACTCTCCTGGTTAGCCTAGGAATACCGATATACACATTCCCACTTTCAATTTCTATAAAAACCTCGTAATAAACCTGTAATCGAGTCAGTTTGACTTTTGGGTTGACCACGCGTTCATCGTCTAAAACGCTGTAAGTATCGTATTTTTTTGATGGGTTTTGTTCTCCGGTATATCACGAACAATAGCCCCATGATTACAGGGGCTATTGGTTACGAATTATTAGGATTAGAAAAACTAGGGTTCTTAGTATATTATTTGGGGAAGATGATGAATCGCGTCTGTTTAAATTTATTTCAGGAAAAAAAATAACACAATCATCTTGTTCAGATCAGATGGATAACATAGCTGTTATAAAACGAAGGGTCCCCGGTTCGAATCCCACCAACAACAACTACTTTTTTTACCCTCTTTTCTTTTACATTTTTGCTATTAACTTTTAAAAATCGTTTTAAAATACTAAAACTATTTTATAAATTCTACAAAATTTATTTTATGTTTTTCCAATGATAAAACTTTGCTGTCCAATTTTTAGTTTTTCAAAACTAATTTAATTTATATATATTATAAATATTACAAGTTTATTCATTTATAATTGTAAAATTCAATAAAAATATCAAAACGATTATATAAATTTCCACAAAAATTAATCTAAGTTTATATAACATTAGACATTTTAGAAATGATTTTTATTTCAGAAAAACCGTTCATTTAATATTTTTAATCAATTTTTGTTAGTTTTAATCATAAGTAAATCATAATAAATTCATTTTTTAATATTTTTGCACCAAAATTTTACATAAATTATTTCTATCTATTTAGAACAGAAATACAATTTTTAATCTAAAAATTCTTTAATTTTAATATTTTTAAATATTAAAGTTATATTTTGACAATTTGAAATAAATAGATTTAATATTCTATTTATAAGAAAATAATTTTATAAAAAAAATTATTTTCACACTTAAAACTTTATATTGTGACCATATTTGATTTAAAATTTACAAAAAGACTTTTGTTTATTTATTTATCAAATTTCTCTTGTTTATTAAACGTTTAATTTATTAAACAAACGAATACTTATTCCCCAATTCGAAATCCTAGAAAATACTTATAGACTAGATAGACATAGACTTATTTGTTACCTTATACATAGGGTGATACTTGGCAATGTTGGATTACACTTATTCAATTTCACAAGACTTACCACCTTGCTAAGGTGAGTATTAATTATCCTCTTTTTCGCTTTCACAACTTTTGGGGTGATTCATGCACAAGTATACAAAACTTTCATATTCATTTATACATACATTTTTATTCATTTACAATTCATATACGTTTCTTGTTTATCTTTGTGCTTATGTTTGAACATGAACGTAGCTTACATACAAAATCATACATCTAGACATAACTTATGTTATGGTGCTCTTTACACATAGACGTAACTTATGTTACGGTGCTCATTTAGACATAACTTATGTTATGGTGCTCTTTTAGACTTGACACGTGTTGAGGTGCTCATTATCAATTTCATTGTACAAACTTTACATTTGATCTTTGTCTTGTTTGGTTACTTGCGTGTTTACATAATGCCTTGGTGATGCTAGACACATGAATTGTACTACCTTTTCAAACTTATACTATATGTACAAAGCTAAGTAGTACTCACCAACATCATATGTTGACAAAATTATTTTCGTGCATGTTTCAGGATAAGCTGCTTGACGCTTCACATAGGACTTTGGACTTAGATTAAACCAGTCGATTATCTTTATTTTTGTTGTCTTGTATTTAATTTCACATGTTGTAAAACAATATTCAATAATCATATATTTACATTTTAGTACCATGAGCTTTTGAACAATCGTCACTACGTGGCACCTCGATGATTCCGCCATCGGTTGGGGTGTTACAGATTGGTATCAGAGCCATGGTTATAGGGAACTAGGTTATTAGATAAAATGGCCTAGACTATAACCGAACTTTAACTTTCATGCATAATATTTCCTAAATTACCCTATCTCTCATTTCCCTCTACTTTCCTTCCTCTATCTTTTCTTTCTTCTGCATTTCTCCTCATCTTTCATCCTGGTGCATAGAGATGGTGTCCTAGAAGGAGTGGAAAGCCTACATCATCATGGAACAGGAGCAGTACCTTCATGAAGACACTTTTAGGCATAATGCCTACTCTTATTTTGCTCCTTCAAAGTTGTTGAGCTTTAATGAGTGTGAAGGAACACGTGCAATCTGAAAGGGTGGATGCCTGTACACTGGGTTTTCTGGCATAGGTAAGCATAGCGCATAAATCCAATAACGGACCTGTTATGCTTACCTGGGGATTCCTGGAGTGAGTGTCCACTTATAGGCTAAAGCATGTCTTCTTTGATCACCATTGGGTTCAATTCCTTTTGAAAAGTCAACGTTCTTGTTGGGCTTTACAGCTAGACAAGGGCACTCCAAGCATCTTATGCAAGTTTTTCAATAATACTCTCTCGTTTCATATACAATGTTTTGTATATCATGATTTTCATATATTGCTTACAAGTTCATGCTTTCATAATCATCTGTACGGTTATACACTTACATTTTCTAATCCCATGATTATTCATTAACTACCTCATAGATGTCTGCTCGCCGCATGCTCCGTGATGCCAGCCAACGTCCTGTTCGTGCCTCTGGACAACGTTCTGATCGTCGCCTCGCATCTTTAGTCGCTGAGCAAATAGCTGTAATGATCCCAAACCTTGTTAGTGAGATAACCCAGAATAGTAACAGTGTCAACACAGGGAGTACGACTCAACTTCGGTGCACTTTCAAACACTTTAACTCCTGCAACACCACAAAATTTACTGGAGTGGAGGGTGCTACTGGCCTTCTCCAGTGGTTCGAAAGCATGGAGAATACCTTTGTGAACAGCGAGTGTCCTAACGAACTTCGCGTTCGCTATGCCACCAGTGTCCTTCAAAAAGAGGCATTAACTTGGTGGAACGGCGAAAAATGCAAACGGGGCACTGAAGTTGCTTTAGCACTGACTTGGGAGGAAGTTAAAGAGCTGATGATTGCAAAGTTTTGCCCTAGAAATGAAATCAAAAAGTTAGAGGATGAATTTTATGAGCTGAAACAAGACAGTGGAGAAAACCTACCGTATACTACCAGATATCATGAACTCAGCCTACTTGTTCCTCATATGGTCACCCCGCTATCCCGAGCAATTGAGAAGTATATTGAGGGCTTACCTGATCTAATTCAAGATACCGTCACTGGTAGCAAACCTGTTACGGTAGAAGAAGCAATTCAGCTCGCAGCCACTTTAACAGACAAACACGTAAGGAAAGGAAACTTGGTTAGGAAGGGCACCAAGACGTCTACTGAGAAAACCACCCATGTTGTTGAACAATCTAAGACTGTTTTAGCAAAGGCCGCCACTACTTCTTCGAACTCTAAGAAACGAATGGGCGATAATCAGAACCAGACTGTTGTGGATCCTGTGACTCAACCTCCTATCAAGAAAGCCTACACGGGAATCCATCCTCAATGCAACACTTGCAAGTATCATCACCCTGCAAATCTTCCATTTCATCAATGCACTAAATGTGGAAGGTTTGGACACTTTGTCACCACTTGTCGTGTAATGGATAGAGCACAGGATAATCATCAGACAACTGCCCAGGAACCTTTACCGATTACTAACGGTCGAGCATTTTATCATTGTGGAGACCCTAACCACATGCGACCTCGATGCCCTAAATTGAATAATGTAAACCTGGTGGCACATGGACGAGCTTTCAATATCAATATCAACGAAGCAAACGGACAGGATGACGTTAATCCCACTGGTTAAGCCATGGATGGGATCTTCTTAAGACTCAAGAATCCAATACTTGTGTTTTCATTTTCTTGATCCTATTATCATTTTGAACCCAATTGTGTCGTATTCATAAGCATATAGCATCTAGAAATTTCTTGAATACTATTGTGTACAAACACAGATTGGAAAATTTATCATATTTGGTTATGTTTATTTTAATCGTAGAAGTTTAAGACTCTACCTTACATTTTATTGAAACATTTGGACTTGATTTCCATGAAATTAAACTACTAAAAACTCGATACATGATCCTACAGAGCTTTTCTAAAAACATCATTGTTTGTTATATGAAACTTGATTTTTCCCTTAATTTGACTATTCATTGAACATTTAATTATTCATGATACTCATAAACATGGCTGGCCAAATATGAACTATTTCTATAGGCCACTAAGATAACACTTATACTTAATGGTTGCCGTACTTATAAACTTGCTTGCATGTGTGTATTATCAATTTGCATGTTGATCTATGAAAGACAACTACTACATTATCCACTCAACTCAGACAAACATTTCACTTAAAGGGCTCCTCGGGTGAGTGGTAGTCCATACTTAAAATTTCGTTATGCTTGTAAGTCATTGCAAACCAATGCAATTGACCTCCTTATTACATAGCCTCATTTCATTGATAACGTCTCATTTTAACCCAACGTGTTTGTTGTGTCATCTTCTTGTGAAACTTATTTGCTTTAATGTGTTGTTAGATTAGGATCATAGAAGGACATAAAACCCTAATGTAAGGTAAATTGATGATTCCGGTCTGGAACGTAATCATGAATTTACAGGTACATTAAGGTGGTGTGAAATTCTATTAGAGTTTTTGGTAGACATCGAGTACGTTTTCGATGTGTCAAAGGTGTGGTGGGTTAGCTGCGGTATACCCTATATATAAACACTAAGGACGCATCGAAAATGAGACTGGAAGTCGAACCAAGAACAAACCCTACTTACTTGGTAGTTCATTTGGTCTTTTTATAGACAATCAACTCATGCATTTATCTTAGGATTCCTAAAACTTGAAGTTTAGTGTTTTACTAGATTCTTAATCTCCTTATTATTCGAGACGAACCTAATCCAATCCTTAACCCACACCTACCAAACCTCTTATCCAAATCATCTGAAACAGTTTACTCTGTTACCTATAAATTCACGTTGTGCCTTAACCCAAATTTTCTAAACCACGGTTATCTTAGTTTCTACCCAAACACCCGAAACCCTATGTTTCTAATAACTTCGGGACGAAGTTTCCAAAAGTAGGGGATGCTGTGCATCCGTCACCTTTTGTTTTATTTTATTTAATAATAATAATAATATAATTTTTTCTTAAATATTTTGCTAGGACAAAAAAAAATGAAATTAACTAAACAAAACATTCTTATAACTAAACTAATCCATTAACCTACAAAACCATAACCAAACCACACCCACCCATTCTTTGTTATTTTCGGAGCCCAAGAAGCCAGCCCATACACGAGCCCATCCCCTTTGTCCATCTTCCTTTTCCAGCCCACTAGCCCACTCAGTTTAAACAAAAAAAAAAAGAAAGAAAACACTGCTCCTGCCGGGACTCAAACCCGGGCAGGGAGCCGGGTCAGACATAAGACACACACGCACACACCAGCTGAGCCATAGCTCAATCTTGTTTCAATCCCAACCCGTTAGGTATATATCCCCTCTCCAACGCTGATAACTCCCTTCTGCTGCTGCGCACTGCTGAAACACGATCCAACATTTTCTTTTCTTGCTGATTGGTTGACTCTGATTGAAGGTAAACATGGAAGATTATTACTTGATTGACTCGACGAACCCATATGCGTATTACACACGCGTAATCCAATCAAACCATACCAAAAATCACACTAATTACGCGTGTATATTAATACACGGTCAAAACTTTCCATTCGTCACTCTCATATGAAATCGTAAAAATTAGACGCTCCTGGTGAGCCTAGGAATACCGATATACACATTCCCACTTTCAATTTCTATAAAAACCTCGTAATAAACCGGCAATCGAGTCAGTTTGACTTTCGGGTTGACCACGCGTTCATCGTCTAAAACGCTGTAAGTATCGTATTTTTTTTGATGGGTTTTGTTCTCCGGTATATCACGAACAATAGCCCCATGATTACAGGGGCTATTGGTTACGAATTATTAGGATTAGAAAAACTAGGGTTCTTAGTATATTATTTGGGGAAGATGATGAATCGCGTCTGTTTAAATTTATTTCAGAAACAAAAATAACACAGTCATCTTATTCAGATCAGATGGATAACACAGCTGTTATAAAACGAAGGGTCCCGGGTTCGAATCCCACCAACAACAACTACTTTTTTTACCCTCTTTTCTTTTACATTTTTGCTATTAACTTTTAAAAATCGTTTTAAAATACTAAAACTATTTTATAAATTCTACAAAATTTATTTTATGATTTTCCAATGATAAACTTTGCTGTCCAATTTTTAGTTTTTCAAAAATAATTTAATTTATATATATTATAAATATTACAAGTTTATTCATTTATAATTGTAAAATTCAATAAAAATATCAAAACGATTATATAAATTTCCACAAAAATTATTCTAAGTTTATATAACATTAGACATTTCAGAAATGATTTTTATTTCAGAAAAACCGTTCATTTAATATTTTTAATCAATTTTTGTTAGTTTTAATCATAAGTAAATCATAATAAATTCATTTTTTAATATTTTTGCACCAAAATTTTACATAAATTATTTCTATCTATTTAGAACAGAAATACAATTTTTAATCTAAAAATTCTTTAATTTTAATATTTTTAAATATTAAAGTTATATTTTGACAATTTGAAATAAATAGATTTAATATTTTATTTATAAGAAAATAATTTTATAAAAAAAATTATTTTCACACTTAAAACTTTATATTGTGACCATATTTGATTTAAAATTTACAAAAAGACTTTTGTTTATTTATTTATCAAATTTCTCTTGTTTATTAAACGTTTAATTTATTAAACAAACGAATACTTATTCCCCAATTCGAAATCCTAGAAAATACTTATAGACTAGATAGACTTAGACTTATTTGTTACCTTATACATAGGGTGATACTTGACAACGTTGGATTACACTTATTCAATTTCACAAGACTTACCACCTTGCTATGGTGAGTATTACTTATCCCCTTTTTCGCTTTTACAACTTTTGGGGTGATTCATGCACAAGTATACAAAACTTTCATATTCATTTATACATACATTTTTATTCATTTACAATTCATATACGTGTCTTGTTTATCTTTGTGCTTATGTTTGAACATGAACGTAGCTTACATACAAAATCATACATCTAGACATAACTTATGTTATGGTGCTCTTTACACATAGACGTAACTTATGTTATGGTACTCATTTAGACATAACTTATGTTATGGTGCTCTTTTAGACTTGACACGTGTTGAGGTGCTCATTATCAATTTCATTGTACAAACTTACATTTGATCTTTGTCTTGTTTGGTTACTTGCGTGTTTACATAATGCCTTGGTGATGCTAGACACATGAATTGTACTACCTTTTCAAACTTATACTATATGTACAAAGCTAAGTAGTACTCACCAACATCATATGTTGACAAAATAATTTTCGTGCATGTTTCAGGATAAGCTGCTTGACGTTTCACATAGGACTTTGGACTTAGATTAAATCAATCGATTATCTTTATTTTTGTTGTCTTGTATTTAATTTCACATGTTGTAAAACAATATTTAATAATCATATATTTACATTTTAGTACCATGAGCTTTTGAACAATCGTCACTACGTGGCACACGATGATTCCGCCATTGGTTGGGGTGTTACAAACGCTCCCCAAAACACGAAAAGATACAAGGATCACAACTAAAGGTAATAGGAACAAGTACCCCAATCCGAGGAACTGATTCCTCAAGGTGAATACAAGATAATTGCTATAGACTGTCACATAATCAACCCAGCGTGACAGGGAATATGCTGAAGACCCTTATGATCGGAATAAACGAAGCACTGGGTACCGTCCAAGCAGTGTCTCCAGATTACGGACGTCACACTAGCGAATCAAAACAAACGATGACCTCCTCACATAGAATTAACACACCCCGGACCCGAACTAGATGCAACACGACACACGATAACCATGGACTTACCCTTCCAAGGCGTAGGCACAATAGGCAGTAACAAATAAAGCTTAACAGATATAAATACCTTAACAGTACGAGAACCAAAAAAAAAAAAAACGAAGCATAGTGACAAATAAGAAGACATATCGACAACAGTATAAGGATCCCACTGGTTCGCCCGTAGTGTAACCCTCTAGGAATCACAAGAAGTTGCTCTAGGTCCAATTCGGGTCCATCCGTCCAAACACAAAGTCCACTAGGATTTTCATGCATTCCAGTTTATGATTTCGTGTGCACCCGACATGATAAACTGCTCTACATGTTCCTCCAAATGCACTTCAAGCTTGAAGTTCAAGTCACCGAATACTAAACCCAAAATTAAACGGATGACGTGGTATAAGAGATGAGGACACCGACACCCCGACATATGTTACCTGTATGCTAAGACTCAAACATATGTGACCGTCTAGTGTGTGTGAGACTCGGCTATAGACTAGACTCTACATGCAGTCCTAGTTCACTATAACCATTGGCTCTGATACCAATCTGTCACACCCTCATATTTCCACGTGCGGGGTTTTACCGCGAGGCGCGTGTCACACCAGGATCCAAGTCAACGGTAACAATAAATGACAACTATATGATTCGAAAACAACGTAAACTACCCATTAAGTTTTCAAAATTTATCCACCACAGCGGAAGCATAAAACGTTATTACGATTCAAAAGTAAAACTAAGAAAACGTTTGATAATACTGAATAACATGCAAGTGAATCCTAGACGTCGTGAGACTCCGTGCGCCTATCAACTGCTGCTACCTCGACGACCTGAGACAAACATGCTAAAAAACGTCAGCAAATAATGCCGGTGAATTCACAGGTTTTTAATGAATACCGACTCCCAAAAGAATACCCATGGTCCAGAACACATGCATGCAAAACATATGAATACCTGTTACTACTGCGATTGGAAAACCATTTCTGGACTCGAATACTGTGAATACTGAATACGTGCCCGAATGAATACTGAATACTGAATACTGCATACTGAATACTGAATACTGAATACTGAATACCTAAGAGACAACATGCACCCGTCCGACCTCCAGTCGACGAGTGGGGCCGGTCAAGCCCAAATAGATCTATCCACATTTCCCCCGTTGTGCATCCCCGCACATTCATGGTTCTCCCCGGGACTTCCAAAGATCGCATAGTAATATAATGAATACTCCAAAACATAATGAATACTTGAAAACATAATGAATACTCCAAAACCCAATGAATTCGTGAATACCAAAACATAGTTGACACACCTTTCATGAAAACATAGTTGAAACGCCTTTTATGAAAACATAGTTGAAACATCCTTTTATGAAAACATAGTTGACACATGTTTAAAGAACACAACATGTTTTCTCCCCCGAAAATGTAAAACCAGTAAAAGAGTGGGGCCGTGAAACTCACCTTAATTTCCATGCTAAGCTAGCAAACAAGCCTGAGACCTCGACCAACTTCCTCGTGCCCTAATTACCAACAAAGGACACCTTAACAGTCTATCACACATAAGCCTAACTTCTTAACCGCTCAAAAGATAGTCTATCCGACTATCTAGACTCGTGTGTACCAACACGAGTCTCAATACGTTTCAACTCGACGAACCGATCATGACTTATCTTAATTCTCGTATTACATAGCACCTAAGTTGCACACTTGTTACTATTTGCGTATAAACCATGTTGGACTAGTACCCCGAAACCTATAATTATCCTGAATCGTAGCTCGTCTCGTAAATCATGTAAGTATATTTATTTTGTGTAATTATACTTTAGAAGATACTTTTTAAGAAAAATATAAGTTTAGTTATTAAAATCAATTAATAACATTTGTCACTTTTTCCCAAATATTGTTTGAAAATCATCTTTATCGTTACGAATGAACAGACCTTGAAAACATTTCGATTTGTTTGTCCAGATCACTTAGGGGAATTTATTTATAAAAATAGTAATTCGTTACACTTTAATTTTATAGAAATTTGGGCAGAGTTTCCTCTGTTTTTGTACAAACCAGACAACACCCGTTGTCTACAATTTTCCCCAAAATCACTTTCAAACACAATTCTTCAAGTCCTTTTATCCAGAATTCCGATTCACGAGACTCTATACGTTTCGTCACCTATGTATACTTATTTATATATATACAGCAATATATATATAAAATATAGTCCGACAATATAGTCCAATGTTATTTAGTCCGGCGTTCAATATAAGTTACGTCCAATTAACCATTTACTAAATCGTTCGATATATAATTTAGTTACCGTTTATTATTATTATTTGGTCCGTTCGCGAGTCAAAACTATTCTATCCATATCAATATATTTATAAATATATAATATTCATAAATATATAATATTTACAAATATACAATATTTATAAATATATAACATCTACAAATAATAACGAACATGAACTCAACTATACCGAATCGTATGCACGCGTAACTCGAAATCTGACCGAGCGAGACGGTTGAACAGATCTGACCCGAGCCAACCATAACCGCGACTGAAACCCAAACCGGACACATCTTGACCTGAGAACCGAACCAGACCAAGACCAAAACGAACACGAATCTGACCCGAGAGAAGCTTACAATGCAACCCGAACCCGGGATATGTGACTCGAACCACCAACAGTGCAACTGAAACCGGATCTGACCAAACCACCATCACCGGGACCATCACCGCCGTGTACCGACCCCAAACCACCAAAAACCACCTCCACGAACCATCCCAACGGCCACCACTAAAAACCGACCCAATGTGAACCACCATAACTCCACCAGCCACCTGCCTTGAACCCACGACCACGACCCAAAACCAAATCGGAGCACTGATGTGCTCAAAGTAGTTTAGTAATAACTAACTAAATTAACCTAAACTAGACACTCTAAGTTTTAAATTTATAACCTAAGACTCTCTAAACCTAAACCACACAACCGGCAAGTGTACCGGTCAGTGCAGTACAGCAAAAGTAAGTCCGAGTATTGAACCCACGAGACTCTACTAGAAAACGTAAACTAGACTCGATAACTTATCTACAAACTGACTTAAATTGTTTTGTTGCTTAAGGGGGTTTTCTAACAAACTAATTGCAAATAAATAAATAAAACTTAAATAATTGAGGACACAAACTGGAGACTCAGAACTGGGATCAGATGATTGGAAGGCACTACCTAGGCTAGAATCCTACACATGAATGATAAGTTTCTAATGGTCATGGAACTGGTGTGGAACCGGGATCTTAAAATACTAAACATCAAGAATAAACTAGACACCCTCGACCCTTCTCAAGGGGAAACCCTAGAATACTGTTGTGCTGTTAAACCACCGGTTGAGAGGTTACCCTCACAGGCTTACCTACTCGAATCTTAAAGTACCCGCTAGACAGTCTACCTCACAGCGCGAAAGTCACAATACACCCTAAAGTGCAAGGGGTAACTACAATATTTCTGATAAGACTTGGCCTACAAGGAATGCTAGGGAAACTAGGAAGATCTTCTCACAAAGCCTCTAGAACTAGCGATTTAACACCCTAGACAGACCAACAATCTCGCACCTTACAGCTATTGAGAATTGGTAGAACACTTAGAATTACCTAACTAACAATTACAACTCCTATGGATAATCCTAGGCAATTAACCATAAACTAGTTGCTAACACCCAGTCCGCAACCTAACCCGCATTCATACATGAAAGACATTCACAAAAACGCAAGTGGAGTTTATAAAAATTAATTAAACAGAACTAAATACGCATACACATCAAACCAGAAAATAAAGAGTTCTTTACTTAAAAATTCATCCACAACCAAAAGTTTCAAAACCAAAAGAAAATAAATCTAACAAGCGTATTCATCATCGCCTAGGTAGTTCTATGATCTAGCCAATAATTGTCATGATAAAATCAAAACAATAAAAACAAATAATATTCATGGTGTTCATACGGGTATTGAATAGATAAATAATTAAAATAGAAACAACCCGTGCTCGCACCAATGCTTCAACCCTTGATCTGCACCTCCTCTTCCAATATGCTTCGGCTGTCCTCAAAAGTGGTTGTGCCGCTTCTCCATTGTTGTAATCTGGTATGCGCCGCTTTTTGAAAATATATATCCTTTAAATGTTGTGCGCAGCACCTTCAGCCAATTAATCGCTAATTCATGTTTTTCGATGTGGTCCCCTCCAAAAGTCAACTGTGCCAATTTGTCAAGCCCTTCAATTTGGAATTGGGCCTTGCCCTTCAATTTGTGACACAAGTCACAATTCACGTTTATTTTATTTTTATATATTATTATTATTATTATTATATAGTAGTATAACTCCGTGCTTTAAACTCGGGTGTTTTTAACTTGATCAAAATTGCTCGTTCACGCTCCAACGTCAACACGAACACCTACCAAAATACAAAATAAATACATAAGTAATAAAAATGACACAAAACTAATAAAAATATATAAAAACCTATACTAAATAAAATAGACCGGTACAAGCCTAAAACTAATAAAAACACTATCTAAACGACTCGAAAATTATATAAACTTTACAATGGAAATAGATGTATTTTGCAATACATCAAATATCCCCACACTTATCTTTTTTTTGTCCCTGAAAAAGAATTATGCTATGGAATCACAGTTAGGTTTACATCCAGTTTCAAAACATAGGTTACTTAATTAATAATCTACTAACGTGTTGATTGCGATTGCAGATATATTGATCCTCTTAAACCCACACCGGTTTCCAAGCCCCTTTTTATTTATGTTAAGTTCATGTTAATTAGTCTATCTAGGGTCTCACTCAAAGGAAGCCACAGATCCTCCTAATCCCGCCTCAAGCTTATGAAGCTAAAAGAACGACCAATTGACCATTTCCCAACCGTCTTATATAAAAAACCAAGAGAATTTAAAATCACTTATTTCTTTTTTTTTTTCAGCATACTTAACTCAGAGGGTGTGACCAATCCAAGTCGCTATCCCAGTGGCCAGGCACCTTAAGATTCAGCATTTTTTTTTTTTTTAATCTCAGCATGCTTAACTCAGAGGGTGTGACCAATCCAAGTCGCTATCCAAGTGGCCAGGCACCTTAAGCTTCAGCATTTTTGGTTTGATTTCTAATTTTTTTTTTAAGTCATTAGAAATTCTAACGTTTTTCTACTTATAACGGTGCTTCTTATACTATTTTTGGCGGTTTCGGTCTCCCTGTTTCTCCTAGATGAGAACCCACAACATAGCCTAACATAATTAATTTATTACTTTTCAAAGGAAACCTTTCTACCGGCTGAGCCTACCCACATATCCCAAATCAGACACGTTTTCAATCAATTTTAATCTCTTATTATACATACTATTTGAAAACCGGACACCTAACTTTACCTATCATTTTCCATATTTTATATAATGCAAACTTCAAAATCAGGGACTTTTTTTTTAATTTTTTTTTTCAAAACGACTCTATATACAAACCAAACGACAGTTTCCCATCCCCACACTTAAACTTTACATTGCCCTCAATGTAGGAATAGAAAACGACTCAAAACAAAAGAATAAATTCCGAATACAAAAATTATAAAAATAAGGGCAAATTGGAAAGGACTTAGCTGGTAAAATAACGCGTAAGCTCCAAAAACTTTAGTCCAATCTAGCTCGATCGTATAGCATTTCATTCGCGATCGGCTCTGACATAATGGTAAACTCTGGGCTTGCCTTGATAAATAATAACAGCTCCGGAATCACCCGAATGGAGATTGAGTACGGGTGGTGCAATCCAAACCTGCGCAAAACGAAACAAACAAAGCCCGAGCATAATACCGAACCACACAAAAATAAAAAGACTCAAACTAATAACTTAGACTCATAATATAACAACAAACAAGAAGACGTACCTGCTTGGCAAAATGGCGGTGAATGGTAGTAGAACCAAATGGGTAGAAAGCGAAAAAAAATTGGTTCTCGCTCAACGTGAAGGACACTGGTGATCACAACACGCGTTGCAAGAGAAAAAAATAACTTTCCGGGGTAATAGCTGGTCGCATAAGGCGAACAGGTCAGCCCAGACTCTTCACATTACGTGATAAGACTTTTTTCACAGAAAGACTATTTATTATTTTATTTTTTTTTAAGAAAAAATATCTTTCATTACCCAAACCTCTACCAAAACTCCCAATCATAAAATATATATAAAGATAAATACATGGGATCCGCTCATGGTGAAATTTCCTCCACCCAGGCAAACACGAAAACCTGCAAACAGACTCAAAGACACAAAAACAAAGATAAAATAGAAAGATAAAAACCTATGAACAACTATCGAAAGACGGACCACAAAAAAAAAATGTATAGCTAAAAAAAATAAGTATAAAAATAAATTTACAAACTCTACAGAGCCTCCCCACACTTAAAGTTAATCAGGGGGCTTCTCTTTTATCTGGACCCGATCTAACCCGTTTAATTCCACCCGGTCCTCATTAACAATTGAATATTTATTAGTGGAATTGAAAAATAATCTAAGCATTCTTAACGGGTCAGACCATAAAAATTTAAACTTACCTGGATTGAACCGGATGCGTGGCATGTAGCAAGAAGACTGATCGTGCTTGACTTTCACTGGCTTCTTCTTCTCCAACTCGTGCCAGCCGTTGATCCTCTTCCGATTCCGATCCTTTCTTTTTCTCTTCCTTGCCCTCTCCCGTGGTGTTGTTGATTTTGAAGTTCCATCTATTACTAATACCACGGGCCAGCTAGGGTGCGCTTCTTCTTCCACCATTTCCATGGGATGATCCCCACACTTAGTTCTTTCTTCTGGTGCACGTTTAGTCATGTCTGTCGGTTCACCTTCGAGTAGGGCATCCATGTATGCAATATCCCCATCAGGATCAAACTCCCCTACTTCTTCATAAGCTGGTAAACCCTCTAACTCCATATCTAAAAATTCATCCTCCTCAGACAATAACTTTTCACTCACCTCGTTGTCTTCCTCTACACCAAACATCATACCTATGGAATCTCCTAATTCCACTTCGTCTTCAATCACTTCTGTCTTCACTAACGACCTCTGATACGCCGCCCATTCTTCCTCGTCGTCCTCTTCATCAGAGTCACTCCAAAAATCATATATAGTAACCTGTGGCACCGGAGGTGGGACTTCAATGTCCATTTTCGTCTCCGTGATTGGGATGATCTCTTCATCTGACTCATCTTCGTATTCCACGATCGGCTCCTTCCCTTCTTCTGGAAACGTTAGGAACAACTCCCCTCGAGCGTTCATGTACCCAAGGTAGTTTCCCTCCTCATCATATGTGTAACCGACTTTCGGCGGCAGCTCTTGCTGAACCTTTTCTTTTTCTTCTTCTAATCTCCTAGATATATCTTCTAGTGTTCGTTGAAGATCTAAAATAGCAGCATGTCGGTTTTTAAGGGTGGTGTCGTGGTTTTTTATGAGGATGTCCTGCTCTGCTAACATTTTCTGGGTATTGGCATCTTTCGCAACTAATAATGTCAACAGACTCTGTATTTTACTCCAATCATTACCACTATTTTCACAAGAATTGCTTCCAGAAAATTGATCAGGATACTGATTAAAATGTGGCTGCTGATACGAGTCATCATAATAATATGTAGAACAACCCTGTGAATAATATGGCTGCGGCTGCACAAAGGAATTAGCACAATAATGTGAAGAGGACCCCTCATATTGTGGACATAAAATGGTAAAATGGGGTCCTCCACAAATCTCACACATATTTACAGACTTAAAGGAAAACAAAGACACATAAAATTAGACTCCTCCGACTCATTTTACAAAAAGACAGACTCAAAATAAAACACAAGTAGCACAGATATAGCAAATAAGTGTAATCAAAGCTAGTTAACGCAATCGCCAAGAGTCCCCGGCAACGGCGCCAAAAACTTGATGTGCTCAAAGTGGTTTAGTAATAACTAACTAAATTAACCTAAACTAGACACTCTAAGTTTTAAATTTATAACCTAAGACTCTCTAAACCAAAACCACATAACCGGCAAGTGTACCGGTCAGTGCAGTACAGCTAAAGTAAGTCCGAGTATCGAACCCACGAGACTCTACTAGAAAACGTAAACTAGACTCGATAACTTATCTACAAACTGACTTAAATTGTTTTGTTGCTTAAGGGGGTTTTCTAACAAACTAATTGCAAATAAATAAATAAAACTTAAATAATTGAGGACACAAACTGGAGACTCAGAACTGGGATCAGATGATTGGAAGGCACTACCTAGGCTAGAATCCTACACATGAATGATAAGTTTCTAATGGTCATGGAACTGGTGTGGAACCGGGATCTTAAAATACTAAACATCAAGAATAAACTAGACACCCTCGACCCTTCTCAAGGGGAAACCCTAGAATACTGTTGTGCTGTTAAACCACCGGTTGAGAGGTTACCCTCACAGGCTTACCTACTCGAATCTTAAAGTACCCGTTAGACAGTCTACCTCACAGCGCAAAAGTCACAATACACCCTAAAGTGCAAGGGGTAACTACAATATTTCTGATAAGACTTGGCCTACAAGGAATGCTAGGGAAACTAGGAAGATCTTCTCACAAAGCCTCTAGAACTAGCGATTTAACACCCTAGACAGACCAACAATCTCGCACCTTACAGCTATTGAGAATTGGTAGAACACTTAGAATTACCTAACTAACAATTACAACTCCTATGGATAATCCTAGGCAATTAACCATAAACTAGTTGCTAACACCCAGTCCGCAACCTAACCCGCATTCATACATGAAAGACATTCACAAAAACGCAAGTGGAGTTTATAAAAATTAATTAAACAAAACTAAATACGCATACACATCAAACTAGAAAATAAAGATTTCTTTACTTAAAAATTCATCCACAACCAAAAGTTCCAAAACCAAAAGAAAATAAATCAAACAAGCGTATTCATCATCGCCTAGGTAGTTCTATGATCTAGCCAATAATTGTCATGATAAAATCAAAACAATAAAAACAAATAATATTCATGGTGTTCATACGGGTATTGAATAGATAAATAATTAAAATAGAAACAACCCGTGCTCGCACCAATGCTTCAACCCTTGATCTGCACCTCCTCTTCCAATATGCTTCGGTTGTCCTCAAAAGTGGTTGTGCCGCTTCTCCATTGTTGTAATCTGGTATGCGCCGCTTTTTGACAATATATATCCTTTAAATGTTGTGCGCAGCACCTTCAGCCAATTAATCGCTAATTCATGTTTTTCGATGTGGTCCCCTCCAAAAGTCAACTGTGCCAATTTGTCAAGCCCTTCAATTTGGAATTGGGCCTTGCCCTTCAATTTGTGACACAAGTCACAATTCACGTTTATTTTATTTTTATATATTATTATTATTATTATTATTATTATTATATAGTAGTATAACTCCGTGCTTTAAACTCGGGTGTTTTTAACTTGATCAAAATTGCTCGTTCACGCTCCAACGTCAACACGAACACCTACCAAAATACAAAATAAATACATAAGTAATAAAAATGACACAAAACTAATAAAAATATATAAAAACCTATACTAAATAAAATAGACCGGTACAAGCCTAAAACTAATAAAAACACTATCTAAACGACTCGAAAATTATATAAACTTTACAATGGAAATAGATGTATTTTGCAATACATCAAGCACCACCACCCGAACTACGACCCGATCTTGTAACCTAGCCCGAAAACCCATCTCAAGCCCTTACCAGCTACAATCGGACCAGAATCCAGACCCGTCGCCACCAAAACCCGAACAAACCATCTCCATGTGCCGCCTTAAACCACCATCATCGACCTTCAGCCTTCAACCCCCAGCCCATTTCGGGCCTAAAAGTTTCACGCCGCCACCACCGGAGGTCGTGGTGGTCGGCCGGACTGGACACACGAGGAGGAGGAGAGAGATTTGAGAGAGGGAGGGAGAGAAATCATGTGAGGGAGAGGTTTAGAGAGATAGAGTAGAGAGAGAAGGAGGCGGCTAGGAAAAATGAGGAAGAGAGGAGAGTTGTGAGTTTAAATAGTTAGGGTTAGGTAGGTGTGTACCGCGTATCAAACTCGTTTTAAACGTAAATGTCTCGGTTTCTATTTTGGTTTGAAAATAAATTATAAAAGTTATTCGTTTTCGTTTGTAATTAAAAATAAAAATAAACCGAGCAAAATTATAAATATTTTCGATGTCCGACACGTGTTTTCAGAACACGCGTTTAAATCGCGTTAATTAACTCGGTCGCAGTTTCGATTCTTATAACGATCGGTAAACTTCCGAAACTTTATAATTAACAGTATTTAAAGTATAAAAATTATTTCACATAATAAAAATCACATCAGTATAAATCGGAAGTTGCCGGGTGTCACAGTTTCTTTCATTTTGGGGCTTTGCGCAATTTTCGGGACGAAAATTCTTTCAACGTAGGGATGATGTGACACCCGGAATATTTGGCTTAAACATTTTAGTAACATCTAAGTCTACCTTAGAGGGAAACGTTTATAAACGGACTTAACGGGATTAGTTGAGTCGGATCGAGTTAGGATTGTCCAGGGTTCAATGATCTGGAGGATCATTGGGAGTCGTTTTGGTAATACACTAGTACCGGGTTCCGTTGTTGGTGACATTACATGAACTAATTGAGTATAGGTGTAGATTATGGGTCGTGTGGTGGATTATATACATAGATGTGTTTATATGACGTGTAAATGATTATCCGTGCTTAAATATGTTAAACATGAACTAAGGTTGCATGCTCATATGTTAAGGTGTGTTAGAATGCGTTAAACACGACAAACTGGAAAACTAGATAAACATGGCTTCTGGTTCGACCACTTCGAGTGGTCGAAGGAGAAATGTTGTGTTGGTTCGACCCTTTGTAAATGGGCGAACCTGGGATGTGGAATTGAGAGAATTCCCTTCGACCAGAACAGGGCTCATTCGACCCTGTGGAAGGGTCGAAGGAGGCTACCTTCGACCACTTACAGGGGGCGAAGGAGGATTAGTATAAATACCAAACATTGTCATTTTTCACCATTTCACAAACCCTAACCGTCTCAAAACACTCTCAAATGATTTTAATCACTGAGGAAGGAGTTTTTGCTCTTCTTTTGCATAATCTAACCTATCTACAACATCTAAACATAAATCCAAGGTGTGTTCTTGATTCTAAATCCTTTTAAAGCATTTTAATTCGTTTTCATCTAACCCTAATTGTCCGGATCTATTCTAAGGGTGTTTTCATAGTTAAAAACCTTTTAAACATCTTTCTAAATCAAAACCTTATCATTTAAACATAGGTCGTCATGATGATAAACATATGTGAATTGTGTATTATGTGGTGTTATGTGTTGTTCAATGATTTGTTGTTGTATCTATGATAGAAACATGATATAGGATTGTTGTTGATGCTAGCTTATTGTTATTTAGGGTTAAAGAGGGATAGATGGGTATTTTGGGGGTTTTAACGAATCTAGACTTGATGCATGATATTTATGATCAATAGAACTAATAGGGAAAGATCGAACACTCGACAAACTGAGCATTTTAAGTTGAATGTGGATCGATTTCAAAAGTTTCCAAATTAGGTAATTAATCCATGCATGATTGTGACGTTTCCATAATTCTTACCATTTTGGGAAAGGGCTGAAATGGACGTATTATTGAGGGAAATCGGTGGGGTTTTGTAGGGATAAGTTATTCATACTTGACTGCTGTGTTTGATGATGTTTCGAGGTGTTTCGAATGTGTTTGAAGCGTTTTTAGGAAAATTTGTACAACAGGGGCGAACCAGGACTCCTTCGACCAATCGGGTGGGCGAAGGAGAGAATCCAGAGTCGAACCTGGGGAAAACTTGGGCGAACGTGGTAAAACGGTCGAAGGAGATATCAAACGGTCGAACGAAATATAAAACGGGCGAAGGAGACTTAAAACGGGCGAAGGAGACTTAATCTGACTGGTTCGACCGTTCTGATGCAGAAATGAGATTTTTGATACAAACTAAGTGTTTTATGCTTGAACCTTGTGTGTAATCTATGTGTACTTGATTAGTTAGGGTAATGAGTCACCAACGGGATGTCGGGTCGGTCTAGTGTGTCGGTTAAACATTTAAACACGTTTTAAAACATACTTGGTTACGATCTGGACAATCGGGGACTAGATAACCTTATGGTTATTAGTCGGAACACTTATGTGAACATTTTGATAGATCTCCGGTAGAGGGATTATCAAGGGCTTAACATCTTTACTTGTAACCAAAGAACACTATCTAAGGTGAGTTCACAGCCCCACTTTTACTGCTTTAACTTTTGGGGGAGAAAACATGCGCTAAACTAATTTGGTAACATATGTCATACTATGGTTTTTAACTTTGTATTGCTATACGATCTTTGGAAGTCTCGGGGGAAACCATGAATGTGCGGGGATGCACAACGGGGGAAATGTGGATAGATCTATTGGGCGTGACCTGCCCCACTCGTCGGCTTGGAGGGCCGGGCGGGTGCATGTTGTCTCGAACTGGAACATTGGTATCATGCTGAACATTCGGGCTGCTTAAACATATGCTAAACATTGCTAAACGTGTCTAGTAATGGTTTCCAATCGTAGTAGTAATAAAACATACGCCTAGCTAGCGTACTTGGTAACATTGATATAGTATGGACATGGTAACGTTTTGGTAACACTTGGTAACACATTGAACAAACCTGTGAACTCACCAGCATTATATGTTGATGTCTTTTTGGCATGTTTTTCTCAGGTCCCTAAGGTAGCAACAGAAAGGAACTAGGCGCACGAGTCTGCATTGGCGTCTAGGCTTAATTTCATGTTTTGAATAAAGATGTTGAACATTGTCGTACATGGTTTTGTAACTGGTTAAACGCTTCCGCTATGGTTTTATACATTGGGAACTATGTTTTTGTGTTTACGTATTTCATATAGTGTTGTTTATTGTGACCGTTGACTTGGATCCTGGTTTGTCATGCGCCTCGCGGTAAAACCCCGCAAGTGGAAATTTGAGGGTGTGACATATATATAATGTAAGTTCTTTATTTAGGATGTATATATGTTTTTAATATATTATAGTCTTATTACTGTAGTTGTTGAAACCATGCTACTTTACGCTCTATTCCAGAGTTAACAGAGCGTTAATTTAGAGGTCTCTAGTTCATGTTTTAGCTCTCGCACCAAATTCTATTTTATTTTTAATTCACCAAAATTTTGGGCCAAAATTAGTTATGTCACCCAAGGCCCAAATTGCTTTTAGTGTTCTCGAAGACGGATCTGTTAATAACACATGACAACCCTTAAACTCTCCTCTATTAGATATTGAGTATAATTATTTGATAATCATAGAAACAAAAAGCTTCATGATAATGATATCTTATCTCTTTTCTTCGAGCCTTACATTGGTACCACTTATTTTTTGTTTTTCTAAAGCCCTTTGAAAGACTATAGTTTCTTCTCTTTCCTTCAAAGACTTTTTGTGTTTTTTAAAAAAAAAAAGATCAATTATTTGGAATAAAATTCATTAATTAATATTGTATTTTGAATATAATAAGGTTTGTTTTTAAAAGAATTGATTTTGATTAATTTTTTACTTGTTATCACGGTTCTCACAATACTTAGCGTTCTAAAGATAACTCTCCCCAATGGGAACAGCTTTTGTGTGTGTATATATATATATATATATATATATAGTAATTTCTGTATTTAGGATATATATATGTTTTTAATATATTATAATCTTGTTAGTGTAGTTGCAGAAACCATGCAATTTACGCTCTGTTCCAGAGTTAACAGAGCGTTAATGTAGAGGTCTCTAGTTCAAGTTTTGGCTCTCGCACCAAATTCTATTTTATTTTTTATTCAAACAAAATTTTGGCCAAAATTATTTATGTCTCTCGAGGCCCAAATCGCTTTTAGTGTTCTCGAAGACGGATCTGTTAATAACACATGGAAACCCTTATATTCTCCTCTATTAAATATGTAGTGTAATTATTTGATTATCATAGAAACAAAAAATGCTCCATGATAATGATATCCTCTTTTCTTCAAGCCGTACATTGGTACCACTTCTTTTTTGTTTTCTTTAAAGCCCTTTGAAAGACTATAGTTTCTTCTCATTTCCTCAAAGACTTTTTGTGTTTTTGCAAAAAAAGATGAATTACTTGGAAATAAAATTCATTTATTAATGTTGTATTTTGATTATAATAAGGTTTGTTTTAAAAAGAATTGATTTTGATTAATTTTTTTACTTGTTATCACGGTTCTCACAATATTTAGCGTTTTACAGATAACCCTCCCCAATGTGAACAGCTTGTGTGTATATATATATATAGTAAGTTCTGTATTTAGGATGTATATATGTTTTTAATTTATTATATTCTTGTTAGTGTAGTTGCAGAAACATTGCAATTTACGCTCTATTCCAGAGTTAACAGAGCGTTAATGTAGAGGTCTCTAGTTTAAGTTTTGGCTATCGCACCAAATTCTATTTTATTTTATTTCAAACAAAATTTTGGCCAACATTATTTATGTCTCCCGAGGCCCAAATCGCTTTTAGTGTTCTCGAAGACGGATTTGTTAATAACACATGACAACCCTTAAATTCTCTTCTATTAGATATGTAGTGTAATTATTTGATTATCATAGAAACAAAAAATGCTCCATGATAATGATATCCTCTTTTCTTCGAGCCTTACATTGGTACCACTTCTTTTTTGTTTTTTTTTAAAGCCCTTTGAAAGACTATAGTTTCTTCTCATTTCTTCAAAGACTTTTTGTGTTTTTGCAAAAAAAAGATGAATTATTTGGAAATAAAATTCATTTATTAATGTTGTATTTTGATTATAATAAGGTTTGTTTTTAAAAAGAATTATTTTTGATTAATTTTTTTACATGTTATCACGGTTCTCACAATATTTAGCGTTCTGAAGATATCCCTTACCAATGGGAACACCTTATATATATATATATATATATATATATATATATATATATATATATATATACATGTCTGTAATATATTATAGTCTTGTTACTGTAGTTGTAGAAACCATGCTACTTTACGCTCTGTTCCAGAGTTAACAGAGCGTTAATTTAGAGGTCTCTAGTTCATGTTTTGGCTCTCGCCCCAAATTCTATTTTATTTTTAATTCACCAAAATTTTGGGCCAAAATTATTTATGTCACCCAAGGCCCAAATTGCTTTTAGTGTTCTCGATGACGGATCTGTTAATAACACATGACAACCCTTAAACTCTCCTCTATTAGATATGTAGTGTAATTATTTGATAATCATAGAAATAAAAAGCTCCATGATAATGATATCTTATATCTTTTCTTCGAGCCTTACATTTGTACCACATCTATTTTGTTTTTCTAAAGCCCTTTGAAAGACCATAGTTTCTTCTCTATCCTTCAAAGACTTTTTGTGTTTTTGCAAAAAAAAAAAGATGAATTATTTGGAAATGAAATTCATTTATTAATGTTGTATTTTGATTATAATAATGTTTGTTTTAAAAAGAATTGATTTTGATTTATTTTTTTATTTGTTATCATGGTTCTCACAATATTTAGCGTTCTGTAAATAACCCTCCCCAATGGGAACAACTTTATATATATATATATATATATATATATATATATATATATACCATATATAATATGCATATTAGAAGGGCAACTTTGGTCATTCGCCACTTTTTAAAGGTTTACAAGCCTTAAAAGCATATTGTATAAGTATACAATGCATAAATTCTTAAACTCATAGGTCAGGACCAAAATCATGCGGATCCAATTTTGGGCGGCCAAATCTTGAATTCAACTTTTGAATTCCCGCTCATCCACACACCTAATGTTGCCTTCTTTATTCCATTTGGAGAGAGAGCATGGGACAGAACTAGAAAAGAGAGAGTGCTCTTATTTGTTTTTGGAAATTGCTTCAGATCTAGAATTTAGGGTTTTTAATTGCAGCAAAAATCACTACCGTCGGCGGGTTTCGAAAAGTTTAAGAAAACACAATAGGAAGAAGGGAACACTACTAGAAAAAAGCCCTTTCTTGATACGCATTGCGTGTCAAGAAAGGGGTCTGATGATAGGGAAAAGAATGTTAAGGATGGCGGTGTCATAAATTTAACATGACATATTTTCGCGTGTCATCTGTTTATGACACACATTTATGACAACATTTATTGACACACGTTATGACACTTTTTAATGACACATTTTTATGACAGAATTTTATGACGTTCTTTGCGTGTCATAATTTATTAATCTAAAAAAAATCCTATAAAATTACAGATTTACCCTCTTGGATTTATAGTCATTTTATTATATATAAAATAATTAGCAAACTAATAACAAAAACATCATTTCATTATATAATCCATATTTATCAAATTAGAAACTAATCCGAGATAATGTTTAACGTTTACAAAAATATTGTATCGACATTACATTGCCTTCAAACAAGTTTCGATCATTTGAAAATAAATGTCGTGGCGTAGCCTTGTCATTCTTCATGAACGACATCCATGTCCTCATCCCCGTAATGATCCGCTCCTCCCCCAACCTGTGACACCAATAAAATTAATACATTAGTCGAGACTGACCAATTATTTCACATAAATCATAACACATTGCTACGTTTATTTTGTCTTAACTTACATTGCCCAATATTCCATTGCCCATTTCACCAATTGACTAATTTTGCATTATTTTTGGCCCATTCCACACATTAGACATAAACAATTATACATTTATACCTCAATCTTTGCTTGATAAGTAGCAAATGAGGTCAGTTGTTCTAAACTCATGTCCGCCATAATAACTTCTGGTTCAGCAACTTGTTCTAGTAGCTTAGAAATCTTCTCTCGTTCATCGTCATCTACTTGAAAACCTTGTTTCCCTGACTGAAATTCAGCCATAACGCCCTCCATGATGCTTGAACGCCTACACATAATCAATCATAAGCTTCTCACCATTAATATAATTAACAGTAATTTTTTATTAGAGGCATCCTGGCCCATTTAAGATATGCAAACATATATCTCAAAGTTAAAGCCTGAAGTGAGAAAAGGTAATTAGTTATTCATAGGTAAAGCGGTCGCTATCTTGTGAAAAGCCTAGCAATGAGTAAACTACCACTTCCAAGTATATCTTGTGAAAAGCCTAGAAATATAAACAGCTAATGCATTTTATAATGATTATAACAACTATATAAAAAAATGAAATTACCACTTCCAAGTATAACTGAAAAAATAGATTTACCTTTGATCATACAATTGCATCCTTTTGTTTTCCATCCTCTCTGATCTCAGCACAAAAACTCCATCACTTAACCTAAAAATGAGAAACAATTAAAAAAAATGTATATTAAAAAAAAACTTAAGCAGGTAAACTTAAGAGTATCTTATATTCGCTTCAGCATATCTCTCCCTGTAGAGAACAGGGTATATCCGAGTCACTCCAACTAATGTGCTGGGAACTACCCTTCCAGAACCTTTAATACACTTGAATGTTAATGGAGCACACCCACTTTTAACTGGATATACAGCAACACAACCATGTATGAGATCTAGAAAAGGCAGGATAAACTCGGATTGTATTTTACATTTTTACTGATAATGGGTCAAGCATGTAAAATAGTAATTAAAAAAAAGCTATCAAGGAGACAGATTAAGTGAAGGGTAGAAAGTTTTCAAAACTCTAAAGTACACTTAAATGCTTGAAAGCTCCTGACATGTATATTATTACATTAATATATGTTTATTATATTTAACACGTTTGTTATTTATAGATGTAAATATGGAAACAAAAGTGTTGGAGATCATTTTGAGCTAAACTTCTAGATGACTAGTTTGACCAGATCCCAATTAACCCATTATCTAACATGTTACTTGCCTAGCCCACACTATTTCATATATTTTTATAAAATCTAAAAGATATTGCCCGAGAAATTAAAGAGTATCATGCTATAACATCTGAAATGGCACCCTTAAATTAATACCATATGATCCATTCATTTGTAGAAACAATAACAAAATGAAGAAAAAAACCATTGACTTCTGGAGAAAGCAAATAATCTAAATTCTTCAAACTGATCAAAACCATGGATCCAAATAAAAATGCATAGAAAAACGAACATAAATATAATCCAAATCCATTTTGTATAAAGAATCAATATTCATCAACGAAAACCTATATGATCATCACAGTAACTATCCATTTCATCAACAATCAAACAATTTAATTCAAAAGCCAAAAGTCAACATGACAAAACAATCAACCAATTAATTAATTAAAAAAATCAAACGAAGAAATCTAATGATACCTTAGAAGATGCTGATGCGTTAGTGTCACACCCACAAATTCCACGTGCGGGGTTTTACCGCGAGGCGCGTGACACACGAGGATCCAAGTCAATGGTCACAACAAACGACATCTATATGATATGAAAACAACGTAAATTGCCCATTAAGTTTCAAAAATTCAACCATCGCTTGCGGAAGCGTAAAACTTTATTACAACCCATAAGTAAAACGTGAAAGTCTGATAATATTCAAAATGAAATGCAAATGGATCCTAGACGCCGTGAGACTCCGTGCGCCTAAACTCAATGTTGCTACCTTAGCGACCTGAGAAAACATGCCAAAAAGATGTCAACATATAATGCTGGTGAGCTCACAGGTTTTAACCTACTCAACGATTGGTAGAGGTCATCATGCCTGCTCAACAGTCGGTAGAGGCCCTACAACCTGCTCAACGACTGGTAGAGGCTATCGCACCTGCTCAACAATCGGTAGAGGTTCTTACTCACTGACTGGTAGAGGTCTTTTTCCTGCTCAACAGTTGGACTTATTTTTGGATACATTGTATACGATTCAATCACAAGGCTATTCTGCATTACTTACATGCGTGTTTAGAGTCATAGAAGGACACAAAACCCTAATGTAACGTAAATTGGTGATTGCGGTCCGGAACGTAATCATGAATTTACTGGTACATTAAGGTAGTGTGAAATTCTATTAAGGTTTTGGGAGATACCCCGTATGTTTTCGAAGTATCAGAGGTGTGATGGGTTAGCTGCGGTACACCCTATATATAAACACTAATGATACGTGGAAAGGGATACTGTAGGGTCAAACCAATAACAAACCCTAGTTATTTGGTAGTCCATCTAGCATTTATGGTTATCTTATACATTCCTTAAACTCTTACCCTACTCTGAACCATAGTCACCTTAACTATCCTCAACACTATTCAAATGTTTCTTCTTAAAATAAACTTCGGGACGAAGTTCCTAAAAGTAGGGGAGACTGTAACATCACACAAATTTTCTTTATATATATATATATATATTTTTATATATATATATATAAAACTCCCTCGTTTATTAATCCGATTCATGTTTACAGTATCTTTACCATCCATTTTGTTAATTTTTTTTTTGTTTAAATAATGACTTATAATCAATACTAAATTGGATTGTATTAAAAATTCTGATTTAAAAACGTTAAAAAAATGTGTTTGCCTGTGCCAGGATTTGAACCCGAGTCCCTGGCGGGCTAAACCTTAACCACACCACACAAACCACTACACCATTTGGTGTTTTGTGATGTTAATTAAAACCAATTAAACTTAAACCCTTTCAAGGTCCCTTAGTCAAACCTAAAAAGTCAAACGTAGTCTCCTAGTTAAGTTTAGTCAAAGTGGTAGTAAATATGGTCTCCTAGTCAAGTCAAAGTGTTAGTAAATATGGTCTTTTAGTCAAGTCAAAGTTGTTCCTAAATTCTAGCCTAGTCAAAGTAGTCCCTAATTACAACTCCAAATTTTACATTATAAATACACTAGCCTACCATTGAACTCTTTATACCATTAAAAAAAAAAAAACATTATTATCCCATATACTAAAGTTTTCATCCGTCATTATCTCCTCTAGCTAGTTTCGAGTTTTCCAAGGCATTATTACTAAGTGTTTGCACGCTCAATAAAACGCACGAACTCATTATGCACCTAAGGTGAGTTTACATAACCCCTTTTCCATTCACTATTTTTTTTTTTGGGTGAAACATGATACAACATTCAATTTACAATTCAATCACAAGTGTCTATGTGTTATTCTATGTTGCATTATGTCTTAAACATTACTAGGGTAAGCACAATATTCTAGCATAATCATTAACATTGATCATCTGAAGGTATACAATGATAGATCTATTGGACTAACAATCCAGCCCGGATACGTGTACCTCCTACATAGGTAGCGTGGGTGATTGTTATTGAATTTATAACATAATCGAGTGAACCATGAGCGTATGGGATGGACCACAATATTCTAGTCACAAGGTTTGATTATGCACTCGATTTACCTGATTGTTTTGTTTTCACATATGGACTAGACTTGCCATGACACTCGAATTGTACAAGTTTTTATTCAATTATCAAAACCTATGTAATTCTCACCAACTTTTGTTGACCCAAAATATTTTCAAACTTAACATGTTTCAGGTTATGGCTTATTCGAAAATTAGAGTTAATGCTTGAAGATGCGTAGCTAGTATTTTTCATTTTGATGTACAAATTTTTAGAACAATTGTATTTAGTTCATTTAAATCATTTATTTAAACTTATTATTTACCATGTGCTGCTGAACAATCATCAATACATGACATCCCGATGTTTCCGCCATCGGTTGGGGTGTTACAAATCCATGCAGGAACTTGGATGAAGTCAGGAATAGAGCTTTGAGATTCATCCGACTTCAGGATGATAAGAAAATACAAGAGAGGATAGAATCATCCTCAAAATACAACCATCCCAATCGAAAATCCACTCCCACATACGAGCCATATAAGCATAAACCTTGTGCTAGGCCTAATAATAAGATGGTCAATGTGGTAGAGGATGATGATGAGGATGACTACCCTAAATTATCAGAATATTGTTTTTCGGTTGATGTAACAAGTTTGATGTATGCCATGAAGGATCTAGGGGACAAAGAAAGATGGCCAAGGAAGGAAGATGTGTGAAAATGTGTATTAAATAAATTCGGGTCAAGTTTTAAAAATGGATAAACCCGCTAAACCACACACTAACGGCAAGTGCACTGGTCGCAGTGTAGCAGAGCAAGTAAGTCCGGAATATCCATCTGTGGACACAATGTGGCGACTCTCGGTACTAGACCTCTATCGACTCCTAGCCTAGCAAATTGGATTTTTGTGATTTTTATATTAATTAATTACTAAAGTAAATAAATTAAAAGGCTTAAATTAAAAGATAGCAAATGATCACTAAGGAGGAAATCTGAGATGGGAAAGGTAACCGCCTAGGTATCGAATCCTACTAATGAAATTGGAACTGCGTCGGCTTTGGAAACTATGTTGGCAATCAGGATCTTATAATATTCACCCCTAGTATCCTAGTGGCTCCCGGATCATTTACCAAGACTGACCGAAAAGGAATCCTAAAGGCTACTAATCTCACTGATTGGTTAGATCACCTCTCGGTTTCACTAACTATGCTAAAGTACTCGCTAGACTGGTTTAGATTTCTCACTCTCCAATCACAATACACCCTAAAGTGCAAGGAGTAACCTGTAAAGTCAATCTATGACACAGATAAGCAAATAATACTAGAGAACCTAGGAAAACCTGATCTCTCAGCGTTTCTAGCCTAAACCTTTAGCACCAAAGACAAACCTGACTGCTTATCACCTCTCGGTCTCAAGAGTAGGAAGAATACTAATTACCTCTAAACTCACAAGCAATGTTCCTATGGAATTTAGGCCTAAAACCATAAAGTAAACTACAAGCACAAAGCAAGTAATTCTAACAAGTATCCAAACATGAAAGACTATCACTAAGACACTCGTGGAACATCAAAAGATCATAAATTAGTAAAAAGTACGCACACACATCATAGAATCATAAACAAGTTTCTTACTAAAGCATAAATCCAACTATAAAATCCAATACCGAAACATAAACCCAAAATCAAAAAGTCGTCATGTCAAACCTAGGTGACCACTAATGTTTTAGCCAAATATAATAGTAGTGGAACAAAATAAAAACATAGGTTCAAAATATAGCAAAGTTATGGTACCAATAATTATAAACACAAAGTAGATAAAATATAAACCAATATTTGTAGTGATCAAACCAGTAGCTTCAATCTTAATCCCAAGCCCTCCTCATGATATGCCTCTCGTGCTGCTGTTTAGATTCTCCTCAAAGATAATAATGTTTTTCTCTATTGGCGTGATAATGCACCTCCCTCCTAATAATTAGTGAACCTCCTTCAAAAAATATGTGCCGCCCTAGATGTCTCCACCTCCGTTCTTTGTTGAAGTATATATGCCTTCCCCAATATTTTCTTCTTTTCAATTGGGCCTCCAACAAGTCTCGTTGACTTGTTAATTAATCACATTTCTTTTTTCTTTATTTTTTTTATGACCATTATTATTATTATTATTATTATTATTATTATTATTATTATTATTATTATTATTACTATTATTATTATTAGTAATATACTCCAAGCTCGCATATCGGGTGTTCTTGGCTCGACCAAAATTCCTCGTTTACGCTCCAACGTCCATGAACACCGGCTCTCAAGTATTGGTGTCTCGATTAAAATTCTTTCATTTCGAGCCCATTTTCTCCAAACACCTATAAAATAATAAAATACATAAATACATAATAAAAATGACACAAAATAAATAAAAACCTGACCAAAAAATATACAAAATACATAGGAAAAGAGATATGTTTTGCAACACATCAAACATCCCCACACTTAAACCTTTTGCGTCCCGAAAAAGAATGATACAAAATCCCAGACAACATTTTCAACAAAGCACTTAACAAAAACGATAGCATCAAACAGGGTCAAAAGAAGTCTCCGAAATCAACAAGCATAGCGGTTTCACAAGACTTACATCGTTCAAAAGGCTGACTAGTCAAGATGATTCAATTTTAAAAACAAGGCCTACCTAGTCAAGCTTCACTTACCTTCAAGCTACCTACTATGCACCTGTAAGCACCCCTCACAATATCACTCATCTCTCGGTTATATATTTATTTGGAGTGAATCTCTCAAAACCGAACTATGAAGCAAAATTATCATAAGCTTGTACGTCAATCAAATCTCCACCTAATTGCTAAAACTAACACAAATCAAGAGGACTTCGAAAGGGTAGGCAAGGGTTAAAGGTAGGGTATTTTGTTGGGAAAAATTGGCTAAAAAGAAAAATAAAAGATAAACCGGATAAACCATAAACAAATAAACTCTAACTCTTTGGTCTTCTTGACCCACAACCTTTATTCTTTTTTTTTCTTTTCTCTCACCTTTTCATACATCTTTTTTTTTTCTTTCAGTTTTTTTTTTAGTTTTTTTTTTTTTTTTGGTCAGCTACTCTTTATGCTCAAAGTAGGTGACAAACGAAAGGTTTAGGCTCAAAGTGGTTTCTAAAGGTAAAAATGAGGAAACAGGTCAAATAACAAAAAACAAATGAAAAGGTAAACAAGATTGGGTAATCCTAATGCCTCTATCATATTTGTGTCAAGTCCAAGCCTATGGTCTCAAAATGCATCAAAACGCACAAGTTCTAAAATAATGCAACAAAGTCGGTATATCACACATGAAACGAAATAGTGAATATATTTATATATAATATTTAAAGGCTCAAAACTCACTTTCATGTGGTGTCACACCCTCAAATTTCCACATGCGGGGTTTTACCGCGAGGCACGTGACACACCAGGATCCAAGTCAACGGTCACAATAAACGACATCTATATGATATGAAAATAACGTAAATTGCCCATTAAGTTTCGAAACCGTTCCAACACAGCGGAAGCAAAATGTATTATTATAACTCAAAAGTAAAACTCAAAGTCTGAAATGTTTAACAAAACATGCATATGATTCCTAGACGCCGTGAGACTCCGTGCGCCTAAACCCAATGCTGCTACCTTAGCGACCTGAGAAAACATGCCAAAAGACGTCAACATATAATGCTGGTGAGTTCACAGGTTTTATGTTCGTAAACGTTTTTATGTGTAAAGCGAATCCTCACAAAGTGCCAAGTGTGCAAAAGTTCCAAGTAAATAACAAACGTTCCCTTACTACTACGACTGTGTTGCTAAAACCATTACTGACAAATGTTGCTCGAGTTGCTGCCCATGTGCCAAGTGTCAAGTAGAGACAATATGCACCTGCCCGGCTCCCAGCCGTCGGGTGGGGTTCGTCACGCCCAATAGATCTATCCACATTTCCCCCATTGTGCCCCGTACATTCATGGTTTCAATAGGGACTTAGGTTTCGTCGTATAGTAAATAAGTGCCAAGCGCCAAGTGCCAAATGCCAAATGCCAAGTGTCAATGTTAAAAAGTGTCAAGTGCCGATGTTTAAATATGCCAAATGCCAATGTTTAAAAGTGTCAAGTGCCAATGTTAAATATGCCAAGTGCCAAACGTGTCACGTTTCTTAAAAGAGTTATATTCCAAAAAGGCGTCATGTTTCTAAAAGTGTTACGTTTCCAAAAGTGGCAAGTTTCATAAGAGTTGCGTTTTCAAATCATAAACGTTGCATTGTTAAAACGTGTGGCATGCTTCTCCCCCGAGAGAAAAGAGTATAAAAGAGGGGCCGTGAAACTCACCTTAGAGTGCGTCTTCTTGATAACTAGAGATCCAACCCGTGTATGATACTCCCGACAATTAACAACCTATTAATGAGTTTACATAAGTGTGATGACTACTAACCCGAAGGCTATCTAGTCCCCGATTATCCAGATCTTGACTCTATGTGTTTAAAGTGTGTGTGAACGTTAACCGGACATACCAGACAGACCCGACATCCCGTTGGTGACCCATTACATCAATTAGTCATGCACATAAGTTTAACACATAGGTTTCAAGCATAAAACACTTAGTTTGCATCAAAAATCTCATTCCGGACATCAGATGGTCAAATGTGGTTTTTCCCATTTCCACGTTCGCCCGTTTGAGCCACGTTCGCCTGTTTGAGCCACATTTTGTTCCACGTTCGCCCGTTTGAGCCACATTTTGTTCCACGTTTGCCCGTTTGAGCCATGTTCGCCCTTTGAGCCACGTTCGCCCACACGAATGGTCGAATGAGAGCCACGTTTACCCGTTTGCATCAGCACTTCATAAAACGCACCAAAACACATCTAAACGGTCCGAAAACATCACGAAACATCACCAATCACAGCAGTCGACTATCATTTACATATTCCTACAAAACCCTACCAATTTTATCCTGAAATCCGTTCGTTTTACAAGTTACCCGAAATAGCAAATTATGGAGATGTCACATCAAGCACATGCAATCTTTATCCAATTAGGAAACTTTTTGAAATCAATCAATAATCAATTTAATATACTCAGATTATCATGAACAAGAAACCCTCAATCATATCCTTATCACTATCATCATGAACAAGCCCTAGATCTAACCCAAAATCCCCAAAATGAACAAAACATCATCAATAATCAATTGTAACCTATCTAAATCATAAATCATCATCAATAACAGTCCTAGATTATTGTTCTAACATCTATACAACAATAAATCATCAAACAATACATAACACTACATAAAACACCATTAACACATGTTAATTTGTATGAAAACTAATTGTTTATGAATAGGTTTTGTTTAGAAAGATATTAGGAAGGTTTTTATCCATGAAAACATGTTTGAATCAGATCTGGACTCTTGGGGTTTAATGAAAACGAATTGAAATGCTTTAAAAATGATTTAGAATGAAGAACACACCTTAGATCTTTGTGTAGAAGATGTTTGTAGGTTAGATTATAGAAAACAAGGGCAAAAACTCCTTCCCCAATGTTTAAAGTTGCTAGAGAGTGTTTAGAGGCGTTTAGGGTTTGTGAAATGGTGAAAAATGACAAAGTGTGGTATTTATACTATGTCCACATTCGCCCCTTTTACATGGGCGAATGTACCCACATTCGCCCCTTTCAAAGGGTCGAATGTGCATGTTCTGGTCGAATGAAACTTTTTCATTTCCACATTCCAGGTTCGCCCCTTTGCTAAGGGTCGAACCAAGATTAATTTTCAGGTTCGCCCACTCGATGTGGTCGAACTAGGACTCATGTTTTTCCTAGTTTTCCAGTTTGTCGTGTTTAACGCATTTTAACGCACCTTAACATACGAGCATGCAATCTTAGTCTATGTTTAACATATTTAAGCACGGATGATTATCTAGACATCATTTAGACACATCTAAGCATATAATCCACCATACGGCAACTAGTCTACACATACACTTAATTAGTTTATGTAATTCACCAACAACGGGACTCGTAACGTGTGTGTGTAATTAACCCAATGATCCTCCGAATCATTGAACCCTGGACAATACGGACTGTGTTTCGACTCGACTGACCCTGTCAAGTATGTTTAATAAACGTTTTTCGCTAAGGTAGACTTATGTGTTTATAAAATGTTGACCTAAACA
The DNA here is from genome assembly GCA_028751855.1 of Ambrosia trifida. Classification (NCBI taxonomy): domain Eukaryota; kingdom Viridiplantae; phylum Streptophyta; class Magnoliopsida; order Asterales; family Asteraceae; genus Ambrosia; species Ambrosia trifida. Next base: position 72,297,564 of record CM054131.1, on the reverse strand, counting down.
TGCCGGGTGTCACATCATCCCCCTGTTGAAAGAATTTTCGTACCGAAAATTTCCCGATGTCAAAGAGAACGAAGCGATAAAATTTTTTTTTCCCGATCGTCACATCATCCCCCTGTTGAAAAGAATCTCGCCCCGAGATTCACTCTTCGACAGTAATGAGTGTCAACCTAACCCAAGTAACGTTTCCTAGAACACAAACGAAATGATAACCACGAACGAGAGATGATATCAACAGATACTCTATGCCGGGGAACCGCCCTCCCCAAAGTGAATACAAAACTATGAATCCTCTTGATCGAAGGCCTACTAGAGACTACTATGATCGGTATAAGTGACACATCGGTACCGTCCAAGTAGCATCTTCAAAGGACCCACATCAGACCCATGAATACAAAACGATGACCAAATACCAAACTGAATGCACGCAATGAATACGAATCGCCAAACAATGTGAACGCGAATGAATACGAGCATAACGAGAATCAAGAAAAGAATACTCACCAGTAACAGTATCAGGATCCTCCTAGTTCTCCCTAGCGCCAATGACATAAAAACGACCCGGAGAAGCTCGACCGCCACCCTCGTTGTTCCCAGCACCACCTGCAGTCCCTTGCTTCAGCTTAGGACAGTCCCGTCTGAAGTGCCCGGTCTCTCCACAATTAAAACACCCATAGTTTCCCCGAGGAGCAGGAGCGGGGACAACCGCTTGAGTCTTTTTCGGCTGCAGATTGACCCTACAATCCTTGGCCAAATGACCGACTCGCTGACAACGATTACATCGAAACTCATCACAACCCCCAACATGATGATACCCACACGTGTTACACTTCGGACTCTTACCAACATAACCCCCAGTCTTCTGCTCAGATGACGCTCCCACAACGTCCTGCCTCTTAACCTGCTGTTGAGATGACCCAATGTTCTTCCCAGCACTCTCCCACTTCCTCTTGTTGTCCGCAGGGGCTTTCACGGCAGCACCCCTCGGAGGTAGAACGCCCTCAGCAACCTTCATGTTGGTCAGCTTGTGAGCTGCCCGAACAGTGGCCAACATAGTAGTGTGATCAGCAGCGGTAACAAGTCCAGCAATCTCCGACACTAACCCAGCAACGTAGTGCTCAATCCTCCGGTACTCCGGTGTAGCCAAACCGGGGCACATCACAGCCAACTCGTTGTGCCTAGCAGTAAACTCCTCGATCTCTGACCCAACCATCTTCAGATTCCAGAACACATGCTCCAACTTCATAATCTCGTCTCTTGGGCAATACTCCGCCCTCAACATCTGAACAAACTCGGACCACGGCATAGCATTGGCCTCACCCAGACCAAGGTTCGCAGTGGTGGAGTTCCACCAGGTCAAAGCGTGTCCCTCTAGAGTAGCAGAAGCATACTTGACACGATCAGCGTCAGGACAGTTACACATAGCAAACACCGACTCGATCTTCTCTAACCACCGGAGCAGACCCACTGCCACTTCAGTCCCATTGAAGAAATGCGGCTTACAGTCCATGAACTTCTTGTAGGCGCACCCAGACTGCACCTGATTAGTATTCCCGAAAGTCTGCTGAGCAGCCTGGAAAGCAGCCAACGCAACGTTCAACTGCTGCTGCAAACATGTTCTCCAACTCCACCTGAGTCATGGTGATGTTCCCACCACCTCGTCCACCGCCATTGCGACCCCCGCCGCCACCACGGCGTCCACCAGCACGTCCACCAGCGCGACCAGACATGTTCTGCCAATCATGAGACAAGACACTCAAAACCACTAACAGATCGAGCTACAAGTGACCAAACGAACCCAGAACGTGGTTCCAGCATGATCATTAGTCCGAACACGAAGTCCACTAAGATTTTCATGCATTTCGATTTATGATTTCGTGTGCACCCGAAATAACAAATCGCTCTACATGGTCCTCTAGGCGTGCTCCTAGCTAGAACTTCAAATCACCCGATACCCACATTCTTAAAAGAAACTGTTATCGCACGAGGATCCCAAAGTGAACAGTCACTCAGGGGTGTACTATGACAAGTACTAGTGTAGGATAGTGTGCGTGTGGGCAAGTATGTACATTAGAGCATAGAGGGGAGATATCCAAAACCCGGAAAGATCTCAAGAATGTGCCGAAGCCACCCCAATGCACACTATTGCCAAGTATATGCGATAAGCCCCTTCATCTTCAAACCCGAAGAAGAAGATAGAACCAAGGTAGGAATAACAAAAGATAGATAATGTGATACTGCGTGATGAGGACACCGACACCCCGACAAGGTTAGTATGTTTACCAAATGACACGACTCGTAAATATGTGTGACCGTCTAATGTGTGTGATACTCGGCTATAGACTACACTCTACATGCAGTCCTAGTTCACTATAACCATTGGCACTGATACCAATCTATCACACCCTCAAATTTCCACATGCGGGGTTTTACCGCGAGGCGCGTGACACACCAGGATCCAAGTCAACGGTCACAATAAATGACATCTATATGATATGAAAACAACGTAAATTGCCCATTAAGTTTCGAAACCCTTCCAACACAGCGGAAGCAAAATGTATTACTACAACTCAAAAGTAAAACTCAAAGTCTGAAATGTTTAACAAAACATGCATATGATTCCTAGACGCCGTGAGACTCCGTGCGCCTAAACCCAATGCTACTACCTTAGCGACCTGAGAAAACATGCCAAAAGACGTCAACATATAATGCTGGTGAGTTCACAGGTTTTAAGTTCGTAAACATTTTTATGTGTAAAATGATTCCTCATAAAGTGCCAAGTGTGCAAAAGTTCCAAGTAAATAACAAACGTTCCCTTACTACTACGACTGTGTTGCTAAACCCATTACTGACAAACGTTGCTCGAGTTGCTGCCCCTGTGCTAACTGTCAAGTAGAGACAATATGCACCCGCCGGGCTCCCAGCCATCGGGTGGGGTTCGTCACGCCCAATAGATCTATCCACATTTCCCCCGTTGTGCCCCGCACATTCATAGTTTCAATAGGGACTTAGGTTTCGTCGTATAGTAAATAAGTGCCAAGCGCCAAGTGCCAAATGCCAAATGCCAAGTGTCAAAGTTAAAAAGTGTCAAGTGCCGATGTTTAAATATGCCAAATGCCAATGTTTAAAAGTGTCAAGTGCCAATGTTAAATATGCCAAGTGCCAAACGTGTCACGTTTCTTAAAAGAGTTATATTCCAAAAGGCATCATGTTTCTAAAAGTGTTACGTTTTCAAAAGTGGCAAGTTTCATAAGAGTTGTGTTTTCAAATCATAAACGTTGCATTGTTAAAACGTGTGGCATGCTTCTCCCCCGAGAGAAAAGAGTATAAAAGAAGGGTCGTGAAACTCACCTTAGAGTGCGTCTTCTTGATAACTAGAGATCCAACCCGTGTATGATACTCCCGACAATTAACAACCTATTAATGAGTTTACATAAGTGTGATGACTACTAACCTGAAGGCTAACTAGTCCCCGATTGTCCAGATCTTGACTCTATTTGTTTAAAGTGTGTTTGAACGTTAACCGGACATACCAGACAGACCCGACATCCCGTTGGTGACCCATTACATCAATTAGTCATGCGCATAAGTTTAACACATAGGTTTCAAGCATAAAACACTTGTTTGCATCAAAAATCTCATTCCGGACATCAGTTGGTCGAATGTGGTTTTTCCCATTTCCACGTTCGCCCGTTTGAGCCACGTTCGCCCGTTTGAGCCACGCTTTGTTCCATGTTCACCCGTTTGAGCCACGTTCGCCCGTTTGAGACACGTTCGCCCACACGAATGGTCGAATGAGAGCCACGTTCGCCTGTTTGCATCAGCACTTCATAAAACGCACCAAAACGCATCTAAACGGTCCGAAAACATCACGAAACATCACCAATCACAGCAGTCGACTATCATTAACATATTCCTACAAAACCCTACCAATTTTATCCCGAAATACGTTCGTTTTACAAGTTACCCGAAATAGCAAATTATGGAGATGTCACATCAAACGCATGCAATCTTTACCCAATTAGGAAACTTTCTGAAATCAATCAATAATCAACTTAATATACTCAGATTATCATGAACAAGAAACCCTCAATCATATCCTTATCACTATCGTCATGAACAAGCCCTAGATCTAACCCAAAATCCCCAAAATGAACAAAACATCATCAATAATCAATTGTAACCTATCTAAATCATAAATCATCATGAATAACAGTCCTAGATCATTGTTCTTACATCTATACAGCAATCAATCATCAAACAATACATAACACTACATAAAACACCGTTAACACATGTTAATTTGTATGAAAACTCATTGTTTATGAATAGGTTTTGTTTTGAAAGATATAAGGAAGGTTTTTATCCATGAAAACATGTTTGAATCAGATCTGGACTCTTGGGGTTTAATGAAAACGAATTGAAATGCTTTAAAAATGATTTAGAATGAAGAACACACCTTAGATCTTTGTGTAGAAGATGTTTGTAGGTTAGATTATAGAAAACAAGGGCAAAAACTCCTTCCCCAATGTTTAAAGTTGCTAGAGAGTGTTTAGAGGCGTTTAGGGTTTGTGAAATGGTGAAAAATGACAAAGTGTGGTATTTATACTATGTCCACATTCGCCCCTTTTACATGGGCGAATGTACCCACATTCGCCCCTTTCAAAGGGTCGAATGTGCATGTTTTGGTCGAATGAAACTTTTTCATTTCCACATTCCAGGTTCACCCCTTTGCTAAGGGTCGAACCAAGATTAATTTCCAGGTTCGCCCACTCGATGTGGTCGAACCAGGACTCATGTTTTTCCTAGTTTTCCAGTTTGTCGTGTTTAACGCATTTTAACGCACCTTAACATACGAGCATGCACCCTTAGTCTATGTTTAACATATTTAAGAACGGATGATTATCTACACATCATTTAGACACATCTAAGCATATAATCCACCATACGACAACTAGTCTACACATACACTTAATTAGTTTATGTAATTCACCAACAACGGGACTCGTAACGTGTGTGTGTAATTAACCCAATGATCCTCCGAATCATTGAACCCTGGACAAAACGAACTGTGTTCCGACTCGACTGACCCCGTCAAGTATGTTTAATAAACGTTTTTCGCTAAGGTAGACTTATGTGTTTATAAAATGTTGACCTAAACATGCCGGGTGTCACATGTGGAAATAAGGGTTACCGATACTAGCAAGTGCAAAACCAGTTTACCATCCAGCTTGCTCCACTATCTCAGGCACCCAAACATTTTATTTCAGAAAAACAACTCAGTCAAGCCTACTATCACGCAACTTAAAGAAACATATGCTAAGACCCGTAAACCCGACAATCGACCCCGCTTTTAACCGACGTATTGAAAAGGCTCGTTTACTAAGAGCAAAAATGATCGGGACTAAAACCAAACCAACTTTTTTTTCTTTTCTTTTTAAAATATTTTTTTTATGACTCAACCTACAACTAAGCAAAATAAAAACGAAGTTTCCCATCCCCACACTTAGAAAGGCACAGTGTCCTCATTGTGCTCCAGGATACAACGCAAACTAAAAATAAAAATGCAAAAATAAAGAAGAAACGAAAAAATATATATATAACAACAAAATAAATGGAACGAACTCCCCTGGAAAATGTGGCGATAGCTCGCAGTAAGTGTCCCGTCCGTCCATCATCTACAGCCGTATAGCATTTCATTCGCGGCCATAGTCGGAATCCTGCAAAAATAAACTAAAAAAAATGAAAGTAAAATGACTCAATGACAAGTGAGAAGCCTATTTACAATTTTTTTTTTTTTTAAGATCGACCCCACTCGAATGGAGATTGAGTATGGGCAGGGGGGATCCAACAGTGAAAAAGGGCCAAGGCAATCCCACATGACTCGATAAACTAAAAATTAAATATATATAAAAAAATAAAAAAAAGAATGAAAATAAAAAAAAGAATGAAAATAAAATAAAAAATGCACTTGGCGGATGATGATACAAAACTCTACACTTGGGTTATAACCCAAGTTCAATCAGGTGGCTTCTCTTTTTTCCACCCTTTATCCAACACGTTTAATTCAGATCGTTCACCATTGTTCGTCAAAAGACGAATGGTGAATCTAGAGTAACGTTTGAAAAATTCAAACGGGTCAGACCACCTATTCTTACACTTACCTGGACCAAACTTGATATATGGCATATGATGAGGGGTATGGTCCATGTGATTGTGAACCCTCTCCCGTGATGGTGGCGGCACGGGCCGGCAATCCTGAATGTGATGAGGTGGTTTAGTCTTCTTCTTTGTCACCACCTCTTCCTTTTCTTCCTCGTTTGGTGTATCTTTGGACTCCGTTGATGGTTCCCCCATAAGTAATGTTTCTAAAAAGGTAAGATCACCAACCGGGTCAAATTCTTCTTCTTCAAGAGTTGGTAATTATCCAACTCCTCACCAAACTCGTCCTCCCAAGATGGTACATGCATATCTTCGTCTTCATCTTCATCTTATTCTCCTTCTCAGTAACCTCTTCAATCAACCCGACGTCTTCTTCAACCTCCCTATCACCCCGAAAATTAACTTCAACGGGTTCTTGTTGGACCGGAGGTGGGACTTCTTCGTCCATTATCGTCTCCGGTTCTGGAGTGATATCACATGGCTGTAAGTACGGATTTTCCCCTTCATACCAATTTACAAAGATCCTTGGTACTGAAGAGGCAAGAGAACTATCGGGCTCCCTCAAAATAGGCATATAGTGATTTTGCAATTGTGTGTAGATGCCTTCTCGTTGTATCCGGCATCCTAAAAATCTCACTACAAACAGACACTAAACAAACAGATCACGGCCACCAGATAGAGAAAATATATAAAAATAAATATATAAATAAAAATAAAGAGAAGAAAAATAAATAAAAATATCAACAAAATGACTAGATCCCCGACTCGGGACGTCCCCAAAAGCGCACTGTGTCCCCGGCAACGGCGCCAAAAACTTGATGTGTGAAAATGTGTATTAAATAAATTCGGGTCAAGTTGTAAAAATGGATAATCCCGCTAAACCACACACTAACGGCAAGTGCACCGGTCGCAGTGTAGCAGAGTAAGTAAGTCCGGAATATCGATCCGTGGACACAATGTGGCGACTCTCGGTACTAGACCTCTATCGACTCCTAGCCTAGCAAATTGGATTTTTGTGATTTTTATATTAATTAATTACTAAAGTAAATAAATTAAAAGGCTTAAATTAAAAGATAGCAGATGATCACTAAGGAGGAAACCAGAGATGGGAAAGGCAACCACCTAGGTATCGAATCCTACTAATGAAATTGGAACTGCCTCGGCTTTGGAAACTATGTTGGCAATCAGGATCTTATAATATTCACCCTTAGTATCCTAGTGGCTCCCGGATCATTTACCAAGACTGACTGAAAAGGAATCCTAAAGGCTACTAATCTCACTGATTGGTTAGATCACCTCTAGGTCTCACTAACTATGCTAAAGTACTCGCTAGACTGGTTTAGATTTCTCACTCTCCAATCACAATACACCCTAAAGTGCAAGGAGTAACCTGTAAAGTCAATCTATGACACAGATAAGCAAATAATACTAGAGAACCTAGGAAAACCTGATCTCTCAGCGTTTCTAGCCTAAACCTCTAGCACCAAAGACAAACCTGACTACCTATCACCTCTCGGTCTCAAGAGTAGGAAGAATACTAATTACCTCTAAACTCACAAGCAATGTTCCTATGGAATTTAGGCCTAAAACCATAAAGTAAACTACAAGCACAAAGCAAGTAATTCTAACAAGTATCCAAACATGAAAGACATTCACTAAGACACTCGTGGAACATCAAAAGATCATAAATTAGTAAAAAGTACGCACACACATCATAGAATCATAAACAAGTTTCTTGTTAAAGCATAAATCCAACTATAAAATCCAATACCAAAACATAAACCCAAAATCAAAAAGTCGTCATGTCAAACCTAGGTGACCACTAATGTTTTAGCCAAATATAATAGTAGTGGAACAAGATAAAAACATGGGTTCAAAATATAGCAAAGTCATGGTACCAATAATTATAAACACAATGTAGATAAAATATAAACCAATATTTGCAGTGATCAAACCAGTAGCTTCAATCTTAATCCCAAGCCCTCCTCATGATATGCCTCTCGTGCGGCTGTTTAGATTCTCCTCAGATAATAATGTTTTTCTTTGTTGGCGTGATAATGCGCCTCCCTCCTAATAATTAGTGAACCTCCTTCAAAAAATATGTGCCGCCCTAGATGTCTCCGGCTCCGTTCTTTGTTGAAGTATATATGCCTTCTCCAATATTTTCTTCTTTTCAATTGGCCTCCAACAAGTCTCGTTGACTTGTTAATTAATCACATTTCTTTTTTCTTTATTTTTTTATGACCATTATTATTATTATTATTATTATTATTATTATTATTATTATTATTATTATTATTATTATTATTATTAGTAGTAGTAGTAGTAGTAGTAGTATACTCCAAGCTCGCATATCGGGTGTTCTTGGCTCGACCAAAATCCCTCATTTACGCTCCAACGTCCATGAACACCGGCTCTCAAGTATTGGTGTCTCGACTAAAATTCTTTCATTTCGAACTATGTTGCTTCCAAAACTAAATGAATCTCGGGTTGAGATTCCTTTCAACTAGAGGATGATGTAACAACGGGAAAAATTTTCTTTCTTTCTTTCTTTCATCTCGTCATCTTCGGACTTCATTTAATTTTCGGGACGAAAATTCTTTCAACTGGTGGATGATGTGACACACGGCATATTCAGGTTAATACTTTTCAAACTTTACATACATACGTTTCTTACTTTGCATACATACGAGTCTACCTCAACGAAAACATTGAAAACAACTACTTAGTATCGTACTTGACCGGGTCGGTTGAGTCGTGTCGATGATTCGGGAATCATCGGGAGTCGTTACAATGGTCCGAGGGATCATTGGGTGTCGGTCCATAACCATGTGTACAAGGATTGGCGATTCGTAGAATCATCGGGTTATTGCACACACGCAAGTCTGGAGTCCCGGGAATTGGTGATCGGATGGGAACGTGTTAGTTATCATGCATTAGATACTTATAATCATTACATGACTTGTCGGTATGTGAAAACGTGTTTACATATGTTAAAATACGGTTTAACGCACCAAAAACCCGGTTAAATAGGTTACAGGCGATTAGGCCATTGTGGATAGCCTAATCGCCAGTATAAGAGGCGATTGGACGGACTTATGGGCGATTAGGGGCCAATCGCTAGAAGCTACAGGCGATTGGAGGCCCTAATCGCCTATAGCTGCTGTATAATCGCCTGATGTATAGTGAACGACTAGAAACGCCTATAAATACCACCCTTATGTTTTAAAACATCATTTGTGAAACCCTAAAACACCCCAAAGCCACCCCACACCTTATTCAACCTCTGCAACACGTTTTTAATCAAGAAATCACATTTCCAAGCTTTACATCTCATAATCTCACAAATTTCAAGGTGTGTTCTTCATCCCAAACCTTTGTAATGATATTGTTTTGATCCCTAAAGGTCCAGACCTAATTTCTAAACATTTGTGTCTTTGAAAACTCGTTAAAATCAGTTTCTAAACAAACCCAAACCTCTAAGCTTCTTATATGTGATGTATTCATGCAAGATAAGATTTTTATCGTTTAAACATGGTTGTTCTTGTATTATTAATATGTTTCTGATCTAAATGAGTTAATATGATGTTAACCTAGGAGTTTGAAGGTTCATAGATGTGTAATATTGATGTTAGGCATTTTGACCCGTTTGAATGATTATGGAGGATTGATGATGATATGTTGTGTTTTGTTGACTGTTTGAGGTTAGGCGTTTTGACCCGTTTGAATGAATATTAGGATATTGTCGGACAACGTCATTATGTGATGAAATCTGGATATATGAAATACGTAAACTCAAAACTTGGTTATCAACCCAATAAACCATAGCAGAAGCATTTAAAGATTTAATCAACTACAAAACTGTGTTCCAAAATATCAAAGACACTTATTTAAAATATGCAACTAAGCCTAGACGCCAATGCAGACCCGTGCGCCTAGTCCAACCGATGCTACCTTAGCGACCTTAGAAAACTGCCAAAAGAGACGTCAACATATATAATGCTGGTGAGTTAACAGGTTTGTTCAATATGTTACCAAGAGTTACCAAAGCGTTACCATGTCCATACTATACCAATGTTACCAAGTACGCTAGCTAGGCGTATATTTTATAACTACTACGATTGGAAAACCATTACTAGACACGTTTAGCAATGTTTAGCAATGTTCAGCCCGAATGTTCAGCATGTTACCAATGTTACCAGTTTGAGACAATATGCACCCGCCCGGCCCTCCAAGCCGACGAGTGGGGCAGGTCACGCCCAATAGATCTATCCACAATTCCCCCGTTATGCATCCCCGCACATTCATGGTTTTCACCGGGACTTTAAAAGATCGTATAGCAATGCAAAGTTAAAATCATAGTGTGACATATGTTACCAAAATAGTTTAGCGCATGTTTTCTCCCCAAAAAGTTAAAGCAGTAAAAAGTGGGGCCGTGAACTCACCTTAGGTTGCGTTCTTCAGTAATTAGTAGAAAGCCAAGCCCTTGATAATCCCACTACCGGAGATCTATCAAAATGTTCACATAAGTGTTCCGACTAATAACCATAAGATTATCTAGTCCCTGATTGTCCAGATCGTGACCAAGTATGTTTTAAAACGTGTTTAAGTGTTCAACCGACACACTAGACCGACCCGACATCCCGTTGGTGACTCATTACCCTAACTAATCAAGTACACATAGATTACACACAAGTTTCAAGCATAAAACACTTAGTTTGCATCAAAAATCTCATTTTTGAATTAATAGGGTCGAACCAGGAAAATAAATCCACCTTCTCCCCGTTTTAAGCCACATTCGACCGTTTGAAAGCCACCTTCGACCCTTTTTAATCAGATTCGACCAATCTATCCACGTTCGACCCTGGGATTCCACGTTCAACCACCCGATCAGTCGAACATGCCCAGGTTCGACCCTGACAGAATACTTTTCCAAAAACGCTTCAAAAACATCCGAAAACATCCCGAAACATTATCAAACACTGCAGTTAAGCATGAATAACTTATCCCTACAAAACCCCACCAATTTTGCCCCAAAACCTATTCATTTTAGCCCTTTCCCAAAATGGCAAAGATTATGGAAGTGTCACATCATGCATGTAATCTTTACCCAATTTGGAAACATTTCGAAATCAATCCATAATCATCTTAAAATGCTTAGTTTATCATGTGACTGAAAACCCCCAATAGTTCTATTGATAATACTAACATGCAACAAGCCCTAGATTCAATAAAATCCCGAAATTAGGCTTAATATCATCATCTATCTAATTATAACCTTCAATAATCCTAAACTATCATCAATAGCAGCCCTAGATCATGTTTCTAGCATTAGCACAGTAGCAAATCATTAAACAACACATAATATCACATGACACATAATTAACATATGTTTATTGATATGAAAACCTATGTTTAATGATAGGGTTTAGGTTTAGAAAGATGTTTAAAAGGGTTTTATTAACAAAAACATCCTTAGAACAGAGCTGGACATTTAGGGTTAGATGAAAACGAATTAAAATACATGAACAAGGTTTAGAATTAAAAACACACCTTGGATTCTTGATTAGATGTTGTTGATAGGTTAGATTATGAAAAATAAGAGCAAAAACTCCTTCCTTAGTGATTAAAATCGTTTGAGAGTGGTTTGAGACGGTTAGGGTTTGTAAAATGGTGAAAAATGACAAAGTTTGGTATTTATACTAGTCGACATTCGCCCCTTTAACCTGGGCGAATGTACCCCCACATTTGCCCCTTTTATAGGGTCGAAAGTACCTTGTTTTGGTCGAATGGGATTCTATCATTTCCACATTCCAGGTCCGCCCCTTTAATAAGCGTCGAACCAAGATTATTTTCCAGGTTCGCCCCTACGCTGTGGTCGAACCTGGACCTATGTTTTTCTAGTTTTCTAGTTTGTTGTGTTTAACGCATTTTAACGCATCCTAACACATGAACATGCAACCTTAGTCTATGTCTAACATATTTAAGCATGGATAATTACCTACACATCGTTTAAACACGTCTTTGCATATAATCCACCATATAACAATTAATCTACACATAACACTTAATTAGTTTATGTAATTTCACCAACAACGGGACCCGGTACTAATGTATTCCCAAAACGACTCCCAATGATCCTCCAGATCATTGAACCCTGGACAATCCTATCCTGACCCGCCTCAACTATCCTGGTTAAGTCCGTTTAAAAATGTTTCCCGCTAAGGTAGACTTAGGTGTTACTAAAATGTTTAAGCCAAATATATCGGGTGTCACACGTTTTCCATGTTGTAGATGCACATTTGCGAGTAATGCTTTGGATTGGCTAAATAAAGTGTTTTGTGTGATTTCGAGAGGCCGAATGTAGCTTATTATACGTCGAAGGAAGATAGTTTGGTCGAAGGAAGAGGTTCATGACTGAAAACAGGTTCGAGCTTACTTGTAGGTCGAAGGTGCTCATTCGACCTCATTGAGAGGTCGAATGTGGACTAGTATATAAGCTTGAGATTTTGATAACTTTATAACTTTTTCGATTTTGAGTCTTGTATCTGGTCTAGAAACTCTCTCTAGGTTCTAAACTCTCTGGAAGTGTCTTATTAACTTGTAAATCCAATTGTAAAGATCTTTTTCAAGTTATTAATGAAAATGTTGATTGAAAAGGTACTTTTGTGTGTTTGATTCGATTCGTATCATATTGTAAACAATCTAGGGTTTCCGCACCTGGATTTGTTAGACTTGTATCATTGCCTAAACATTTTTTCTAAAACCGATCCAACTACAAAGTGGTATCAGGGCCTACGAGATCATACAACTACAATTTGATATGTTTTGAACTGAATTTGATCCAAAATTGTCCAAATATTTTCTGTTTTGATAAAACTTTGAGTTTAATTGGAAATGATTGATTTGGATAAGATTTCATGGATAAAATCAAAAGTTTCACTTGTTAAAGTTGATCTACATCCAATTCCGAGCAAAACCTGATAAGGATCATCAAAATTGATAAACTTTTGAAAAATTTGGATCAAATTAACTGATTTTCAAAGAATAACCGTTTTTCAAATGAGTCAGGTCGAACCAGAGAGAGTTAGGTCGAACGTGTGAGGTTTTGGTTGAACCTAGGTCATTTTAGGTCGAATCAGGGATTTTTAGGTCGAACTAAGGCTTTGTTTGTGTGTTGTGTGTACATTCGACCTTGTGTTGTTCCTTCGACCAACCGGGAGGTCGAAAGAAGATTTATTGTAGTAGAACGTGATTCTAGTGTGTTTCATTTTCACATTCGAGTCTGATTTATAGGGTCGAACCTGATAGTTTCCACATTCGAAACCACGTTCACTATTCTGAGGTCGAACCTACATTGTTTTTAGGAAATTTTTCTAAGTGTTTACATTTTGCACATTATGGGCAACATTTGGGGATTTTCGATGACTCCAAGGCCAGCAAAAACACCACAACAGCACGTTCCGATGAATCCATGGGATGTATCTTCTCAAAAGATGAAGACTCATTCACCTCAGCCAATCAATTATCTTGCGATGATTAGTTCTGTACCATCTGTTACTCAACCTCCATAGCAGCCGACGACAGATTATTGGGGCGTTGCAGCAGCAGCGGTACACTCTCCAACCACTAATGCTATTTCTACTCTAATAAATGATTTGTCTTCAGGTAGTGGAAATCGCCCTCCAAATTTGGGTCCAAATCAGTTCAAAAACTATCAAATCGTAGTTGTATAATCCGTATAGGCTCTAATACCACTTTGTGGAGGATCGTTGTGACAAAAAACAAGTTAGTTGATCATACAAGTTTACCAATTTAGGTGCGGAATCCCTAAATCAGTTACGAAATGATAATAATCGAGTCAAAACACGCAATTCACCTTTTAACTTCCATTTCATTAATAAACAAGTTGATAAAAGCTTTACAATGATGTTTACAATGAAATATCTTAGTTTCAGAAGTTTCTAAAACACTAGAGAGAATAACAGGTCGTACGGGACAGAAAAATGACAAAAGTTAACTTGAAAAATGAAATCAGAATATATATAGGCCTGCACATTCGCCCCCGTAAGGGTCGAATGTGCAGGTTCGACCCTACAAATGGTCGAACAAACACACTGTCTTCAAATCTCCACGTTCGCCCTGTATTCTTCACCTTCGACCCATATAATCCACCTTCGACCTTCTATTTTCCACCTTCGACCCTACGTATTCACAAAAACAACTTTAAATGTACAATACAGTAGCATTAGTCGTAAAACATGCATCAACAAACCCATCCCCCACATAAATTCAGGGATGATCAAAAACAGTTACACTTTTACTAATTTGCGAGTTAGGTCTCAGTCTACAAGAAAAAGTGTTTGTTTGTTAACGTCTACAGTGTAACCTAACTACAGTTTAATCTAACCATAACCATAACCAACCACAACCCTCCATACCCACCACAACCCACCATAACCCACCATAACCATCGTAAACCACCACAACCCACCATAACCAACCACAAACCACCATAACTATAACCAACCAAAAAATTTCGTATCATTTGTTTGATAAAATTTTGTAAATTTCTCCGTCACTAACTCGATATGAAAATCAAGTTTGTATCAAAGAAATCCCTACAATCTATTCAACGCTACCAAAAGCTACTAAAGTAGATGTTAGATCAACGAATGAAATTTGGAACAAGAAAAAAGTTGAAAACAAAATCGTAAAACACAAAGAGAAGATGAATGTAAAGGTTGTTGTGGTGAGTTAATTCCTCTTAGTCCAAATGGAGGATGTTACTGATTTGTTTGTGAGTGATAGAGAGAGAGGATCTATCGAAGGGGCCGACGACGGAACGTGAGGATAAGGTAGGAGGAAGGGGAGGGGAGGAAAAGGCGACGGTGGCGGATGGTGGAGGGAGGGAGGAAGAAGAATGAGGAGGAGGGAGGCAGCAGGAGCAGAGGGGGGGGGGGGAGGGGGGACGGAGGCGAAAACAGAGGGGAGGGGAGGAGAGAGGCAACAGCTGGGAGAAGAGAAAAGGAGATAATGGGTTGAGAATAAGAATATGATGAAGAAGACTTGACTGAAGTAGAAGAAAATAAAAGAAGAAAAGAGAAGGGGGGAATAGGTGAGAAGTGGTTGCAAGACTTGGGTATATGTCTTCACCAAGAAGAGGTCAAGAAGTTCTGTTTTTAATGAAATGTCTTCAGAAAAATAAACAATCTTCAAAACCCAAATGTCTCTGGGCGTTTGCACGGCGCAATCAAAAGAGGTTAGAAGTACTTCTGGTAAAAAAACAAACACAACCTTAATAAACACAAACAATGATTAATTATTATCCATTCATAAAACCTATTTGACTCTTATTAGGATGCAAAAAACTATATTCAAAAAACACTTTCAACTTTATAGGTTGACCTTTTATCCCAATCCTTAGTCTTTCGGTTCTAATTATTTAGTTGGTGTTTGAGTGGGGTTATTTTAGTATAGATAGATGGTTATAGTTATTATTATTGGTGTGCTTTCATTGATCAATATAAATCGATTTGTGGAGGGGTTTTACCACAAAACTGATTGTTCGTGTGTGTGTGTTTTTGGTAACCCAAGAAGGCCGAAGTTGGCTTGGAAGAATAAGAAGAAGAAGATAGAAAAAAAAGAAGAACAAAACATATCATAAATGTTTATTGATCTATACAAATCTTTGGAGATTCGACTAAACTATAATATGAATAAGCGGAGAAAGATTGGCAAAGAAGAGAGAGAGATTAGTACAAAGGTATAAGTAGGAGGGCCAGTGGTATAACATATTATTAAAACACAGGTAAATGCAAAAAAGGTTGGTGTTTTTTTCATACTATTTAAAATGGAAACGTTGACATCTATCTATTATAATAATTGAAAGCAATAAATCCCACATGACACTCAAAGAGGGGATCCTCATCCTTATGTGTGCCATGTGGCAATGACATGTCATTAATGATATAAAATTAAAGCTAAAAATGGCATGCCATGTGGCATTAGGTGATTTTAGGAAAAAATAAATTAAAAACAAAATTGGAATTTTTTCTTTCAAGTTTCCTTCCATAATTTCTAAACGTTAATATCTTTTATATATGAGAGTTTTTAAAGAAAAAAAATTACACCAAATTAATGAGCGTTTTATTATGTTTCCAACGAGTACCATAGCGCTATATAAAAACGGAGAAAAAAACGACTATTTTTGAGGAGTTTTATTTATATAGGAAAAAAAAAACACAACGTGCTCAGGTAATTCATTAATCATGTATAGGGAAGTCACTAATTATGTCAAAACAAATAGGTGTTAGCATTGGAGTTATACATTGTTTTAGGTTAGATATTAATATTGGAGTTATACATTGTTTTAGGTAAGATGTCAATATTAGAGTTATACATTCTTTAAGGTAAGGCGTTAACATTGGACATACATTGTTAATTGTTTTAGATTAGGTGTTACCCCAATATTTCCTACAACGCATCAGTCTATTTCATATGTAAAATTGATGTCATATTACATTTCTCAACCACAGGATGCTCTCGCGGTATACTCTAGTTTAGAGTATCATAAAGCAAAAATGGCTACGCATGTTCTTGAATGTATCATTGCATGGATGAGATTCACTAGGAAAGGTCTTTGGTTAAAAATTCTAGAGACGAAAAGTCTTTGAAGGAAAGAGAAAAACTATAGTCTTTCTAAGGGCTTTAAAAAAAACAAAAAAGAAGTGGTACCAATGTAAGGATCGAAGAAAAGAGATAAGATATCATTGTAATGGAGCTTATTTTGTTTCTATGATTATCAAATAATTACACTACATATCTAATAGAGGACAGTTTAAAGGTTTTCATGTGTTATTAACAAATCCATCTTCGAGAACACTAAAAGCAATTTGGGCCTCGGGTGACATAAAAAATTTTGGCCCAAAATTTTGGTGAATTAAAAATAAAATATAATTTGGTGCTAGAGCCAAAACTTGAACAAGAGACCTCTACATTAACGCTCTGTTAACTCTACTCTGGAACAGAGCGTAAATTAGCATGGTTTCTGCAACTGTACTAACAAGACTATAATATATTAAAAACATATATACATCATAAATAAAGAACTTACTATATATATACATATACATATACATATACATACACACAAGTTGTTCCCATTGCGGAGGGTTATCTTCAGAACGCTAAATATTGTGAGAACCGTGATAACAAGTAAAAAAATTAATCAAAATCAATTATTTTTTAAAACAAACCTCATTATAATAAAAATACAACATTAATAAGTGAATTTTATTTCCAAATAATTCATCTATTCTTAGAAAAACACAAAAAGTCTTTGAAGGAAAGAGAAGAAACTATAGTCTTTCAAAGGGCTTTAAAAAAACAAAAGAGAAGTGGTGCCAATGTAAGGCTCGAAGAAAAGAGATACGATATCATTATCATGGAGCCTTTTTTGTTTCTATGATTATCAAATAATTACACTACATATCTAATAGAGGAGAGTTTAAGAGTTGTCATGTGTTATTAACAGATCTGTCGTGTGCATTTTAACATTGTTCAGAATACATGTCGTGTGCAGATCCTAACGTGTAGCATTTTAACATTTTTTAACATATCGAATACATACATGTACTACCTAAAAAGCATGTTTTGCAACACTCTACTGCATAAATAAGAGCAGTGCACATGAGGCGCGCCCCTCAGCTGCGCCTCAGGCCTATTTTTTGCCTAAACATCATGCCTCGAATGCGCTTAATGTACACCGTGCATCTCAAGTCACATAAGCCGTTGCCCTTTGCGCCTTGGTGCACCTAGCGCTTAGGGCTGCTTTTTAAAACCAAGGTATTATACAACTATACAGGTTTGGTTGACCTAATGACTGATTTTATATGTTTTATTTTAAGCTCAAGCTAATATCAAGTTTTGGCTCTAGGTTTTGACGTACGAACCTGTCTATTTAGTGTTCCACCACACAAGCCAGTAGCGGTGGTTCGAGATGGCATCGGTGTAGGTTATTTAATTGCAACAAACATCACCACCGTCAAAAGGTTCTTGAAGAGTTTGCGAAAATGCAAAAGGAAAATATGCATTAGGTTCAATACATGGTACGGTTTTCTTAAAGATTTTATATTAAATTTGCTTCATGTTTCATGAACATAATAATTCAACACGGTTTGAAAGTCTTCTTCTGTTTAAACATTTCAGTACTACATATAAAAAAGCAAAATATGCATTAGGTTTTTTATTATCATTAGTTTGTAACTATTAAGATACTAAACTTATGATTGTGTGGTTATCAACATAGTTTTAGAAAACGGTTGAGGCACGTGCCTCGATGTGAGGCGTCCAACAAACAAGTTCGAGGTGGTGCCAGTAGTTCTTTTATATGTGCGCCTCATAGGGTTGAGGCGCAGCCTCGGAGAATTTTGATGTTTGTTTTTTGTTATTGATTTTTTTTTTGTCGATTTTAGATATTCCGTGTCTTTTTAATCTTTTTTTTTTTTTTAAGAATTCGATGATGAAATTAGTTGGTATTTCATTTTTTATAAGATAATTTTGTATTTATTTTTTAATTTTGCCTCGAGTTTACGCCTTAGTTTGCCTCGAGGCTTGCGCCTTGTGAGGCGAAGCGAAAATGCCTAGGGCCTTGATTTCGTAATTTAAACCATGGTTGTTAAAGATGGTGACATTACTGGCCGACTATATGACCGTTATTAGCCGTTGATTGGCGCTATTAATGATAATTGTTCTTAACTTCCAAACATACCCGCCATCCTTCATGTATGTGTATACTTTGATATAGGTTCAATTAACCTTATCAAGATCATTCTGATCAATCATATACATTCAAAGAATTTCCATGTATTTGGTGTTGAAATATATGTGATAGCTGTTATAAAGTATCTTTGTTGTTAACCAAATAACCCATTAGGTTAACATGTGTCTAGAACTATTGTTATTTCAAGTGACTAACCCTCTTTGCATTAATGTTTATAGAGTTTGCATCCTCGATTGACCTGTTATGTATATAATGTGTGCTTTTGTAACACTTTTGGTATATAGAATATTGATGTATGAGATGAAGAAGACGCTATTAGAGATTTGCTACTCGATAACGGAATCTGATCTCTACTATGTCACTGCAACAAGCTCAAAAGATCTGCACTATATCAAGAAATTTTAATGAAAATTGCTACTCGATAACGGAATCTGATCAGAAATTTTAATGAAAATTGCTACTCGAAAACGGAATCTGATCACTACTATGCAGTTGTTGCTAATTTACCTATTCAGTTTAGTATGCTTATGTTAGTTAATCACCTCAGAGCCGGCCCATTGGGCTTATAGACCTAGGCAATGGCCTAGGGCCTCCAAAATTATAAGGGCCCCAAGTTTTGTTGTTTTTCATATCTTATATGGCCCAAATAAAAGGCCCAAAAGAGGAAATGAAAAATATGGACGGATGATTCGTTTTTTTTTGACCGATTATTCCTCTTTTGACTAATGGAGGGTTCATTCATTCCAATATAAACAAAATCCTTTTATCACGCCATTTTCCTTTTTTTCAGATGAAATTTCAAGATTCCATTTTGTGTGACTGTTGACTGACGCGTATTATGTGACTAACGACTAGTTTTTTCAGTAATCTTTATAAGTGGGTATATATTGAGTATTTGCCAATATCGATTTACCATTGAGAAATCTTAAAAATCAGTTGCGATTTTTGTGACACCCGACATGTTTGGCTTAAACATATTAGTAACATCTAAGTCTACCTTAGTGAGAAACGTTTATAAACAAACTTAACTGGCTTAGTTGAGTTGGGTCAAGTTAGGATTGTCCAGGATACAATGATCTGGAGGATCATTGGGAGTCGTTTTGGGTAATACACTAGTACCGGGTTCCGTTGTTGGTGACATTACATGAACTAATTAAGTATATCTGTAGATTACGGGTCGTTTGGTGGATTATATACATAGATGTGTTTAAATGATGTGTAAATGATTATCTATTCTTAAATATGTTAAATATAGACTAAGGATGCATGCTTATGTGTTAAGATGTGTTAGAATGCGTTAAACACGACAAACTGGAAAACTAGTCAAAAAGGAATCCTGGTTCGACCACTTCGAGTGGTCGAAGGAGAGAAATCGTCTGGTTCGACCCTTTGTAGAAGGGCGAACCAGGGAAGTGGAATTGAAGGAATTCCCTTCGACCAGAACATGGCTCATTCGACCCTGTGAAAGGGTCGAAGGAGACCACCTTCGACCATTGAAATGGTGCGAAGGAGGATTAGTATAAATACCAACCTTCGTCATTTTTGATCATTTCACAAACCCTAACCGTCCCAAAACGCTCTCAAACGATCTAAAACACTAAGGAAGGAGTTTTTGCTCTTCTTTCTCATAATCTAACCTATCTACAACATCTAAACAAGGATCCAAGGTGTGTTCATAATCCTAAACCTTTTTAAAAGCATTTTAATTCGTTTTCATCTAACCCTAATTGTCCGGATCTGTTCTAAGGGTGTTTTTATGATTAAAAACCTTTTAAAAATCTTTCTAAATCAAAACATTATCATTTAACATAGGTTTCATGGTGAACAACATATGTAAATTGTATATTATGTGGCGTTGTGTGTTGTTCAATGATTTGCTGCTATATCCATGATAGAAACATGATATAGGATTGTTATTGATGTTGGAATATTGTTGTTTAGGGTTAGGATTGGGTATGATGATATTATGGGTATTTGGGGGTTTTATTGGATCTAAACTTGATGCATGATATTTATGATCAATAGAATTGATAAGAAAAGATCGAACACTCGACAAACTGAGCATTTCAAGTTGAATATGAATCGATTTCAAAAGTTTCCAAATTGGGTAAATTATTCATGCATGAAAGTGATGTTTCCATAATCTTTACCATTTTGGGAAGCATCCCAAGTGTAACAAGTGTGGTTTTCATCATTCTGGGGGTTGTGATAGGGCTCGTTGTCATCGGTGCCATCAGTTGGGGCACCATGCTAAGGATTGCAAGGTGGCACTCACCCCAACTCAGACTCCTGCGGCTACTCCTGCTCCTGCTGCTCAGGGGACTCAGGGGAGGCAGGGGTGTTATAACTGTGGTGACACGGGACATTTCAAGCGTGACTGTCCCAAACTGAAGTAGGGCGATAATGGGAGGGGCGGAAATGGTAACGGGAACAACGGCGGCGGAGGCAGGACTGCACGTGCTTTCGTCATTGGATCTGCGGAGGCTAGGCAGGATCCAGACACAGTTACCGGTACGTTCCTTCTTAATGATCGCTATGTTTCTGTCTTGTTTGATTCTGGTGCCGATAAGAGTTTCGTATCTTTGGATGTTAGTCGATTGCTAGATATAGTACCCACACCTTTAGAGGCGAAGTACTTAATAGAATTGGCTGATGGTAAGAAAATCGAAGCGACACACACCCTTAGGGAATGTCGCTTGGAACTGTCGGGTTTGTCTTTCCCCATTGACCTTATGCCGGTACCCCTGGGTAGTTTTGATGTCGTGGTTGGCATGGATTGGTTATCGTTGTATCGCGCGGAGATCGTTTGCTTTGACAAGGTTATTCGGATCCCTCTCCCTGATGGGGAGATTCTTTCGGTTCGTGGCGAGAAAAGCGGTGCTCCGCTGAGTATCATTTCTAGCATGAAAGCCCGTAGGTATCTTCGGAAGGGCTGTTCGGCCATTCTGGCACTTGTTAACGTTTCTACTGACGATGAGAAGAAGATCGAGGACATTCCGGTAGTTCATGACTTTTCTGATGTGTTTCCTGATGATTTACCTGGTCTTCCTCCCCATCGTCAGGTTGAGTTTGGTATTGATCTCACTCCGGGCGCAGCTCCTATTGCCCGAGCTCCGTATCGTCTTGCACCTCCCGAGATGCAAGAGTTGTCCAGCCAGTTACAGTAACTCTTGGAAAAGGGTTTCATCCGACCGAGTTCTTCCCCGTGGGGAGCTCCTATTTTGTTTGTGAAGAAGAAGGACGGAAGTCTTCGCATGTGTATTGATTATCGTGAGCTGAACAAAGTGACCATCAAGAATCGTTATCCTCTTCCTCGCATTGATGATCTCTTTGACCAGCTTCAGGGCTCCAGTTACTATTCGAAGATTGATTTGCGGTCCGGTTATCACCAGTTGCGCGTCAGGGAAGCTGACATTCAAAAGACTGCTTTTCGCACTCGTTATGGCCATTTTGAGTTCTTGGTCATGCCTTTTGGTCTCACTAACGCACCGGCGGTGTTCATGGATTTGATGAACCGCGTTTGTAAACCTTACCTTGATAAGTTCGTCATCGTGTTCATTGACGACATTCTGATTTACTCCAAGAACAAGGCGGATCATGAGGAACATCTGCGGTTGGTCTTGGAACTTTTGAGACAGGAGCAGTTGTATGCTAAGTTCTCGAAGAGTGATTTTTGGTTACATGAAGTTCAATTCCTAGGACACGTGGTGAATGAACTGGGAATTCATGTCGATCCGGCTAAGATTGAAGCTATTAAAGACTGGGAAGCACCAAAGACGCCATCTGAGGTGCGGCAATTCCTAGGTCTTGCGGGTTACTATCGTCGCTTTATTGAGGGATTTTCGAAGATTGCTCAACCCTTCACTGCTCTTACCCAGAAGGATCGAAAGTTCGACTGGGATGAACCACAAGAATCAGCGTTTCAGATGCTGAAGCTTAAACTTTGTTCTGCACCTATCTTATCTTTGCCAGAGGGTACGGATGACTTTGTTGTGTACTGTGATGCTTCTATTCGTGGTCTCGGTTGCGTGTTGATGCAACGCGGGAAGGTTATCGCTTATGCTTCTCGTCAACTCAAAGTTCATGAGAAGAACTACACTACTCATGACTTGGAACTGGGTGCGGTAGTCTTTGCGTTGAAAATCTGGAGACATTACTTGTACGGTACCAAGTGTGAAGTATATACCGATCACAAGAGTCTTCAGCATATTTTCGACCAGAAGGTGTTGAACATGCGACAGCGTCGCTGGGTTGAACTTCTGAACGATTATGACTGTGCCATCAAATACCTTCCTGGCAAGGCGAACGTTGTGGCGGACGCCTTGAGCCGGAAGGAGTCTGCGAATCCTCGTCGTGTTCGAGCCCTACAGCTCACCATTCATTCGTCGTTGCCTGACCAAATCCGTTCTGCACAGTTGGAAGCCTTGAAGGAGGAAAACCTTAAGGCTGAAACTATGCACAGTGCTGACAAGCATCTTGAGCTCAGGACCGATGCCTTACACTATTTTACGGGACGTGTTTGGGTCCCATTGTTCGGGGGATTACGCGAGCTTGTTTTGGATGAAGTTCACAAATCCCGTTATTCTACTCACCCTGGCTCCGATAAGATGTATCAGGATTTGAAAATACTTTATTGGTGGCCGAACATGAAAGCTGATATAGCTTCTTACGCCAGCAAATGTTTGACTTGTGCTAAAGTCAAGGTGGAGTATCAGAGGCCGTCTGGTCTCCTGCAACAACCAGAGGTTCCAGAATGGAAGTGGGAACGAATCACGATGGATTTTGTCACCAAGCTGCCAAGGTCGCCTAGTGGTTATGATATGATCTGGGTGATTGTTGACCGGTTGACAAAATCGGCGCGTTTTAAACCTATTAAGGAAACTGATGGACTCGAGCGGTTGGCTCGACTTTACCTTAAGGAGGTGGTTGCTCGGCACGGGGTGCCTGTTTCTATTATCTCTGATCGTGATTCTCATTTCGCTTCGCGTTTCTGGAAGGCTCTGCACAAGGCTTTGGGTACTCAGTTGGAAATGAGTACAGCTTATCATCCGCAAACTGATGGACAGAGTGAGCGGACGATTCAAACCTTGGAAGACATGCTTCGGGCATGTGTTATCGATTTTGGCAAAAGTTGGGAGATCCACCTGCTATTAGTGGAGTTCTCCTACAATAACAGCTATCACTCTAGCATTAAGGCAGCTCCGTTCGAGGCTCTTTACGGACGGAAATGCCGATCACCACTTTGTTGGGCCGAGGTGGGCGAGAGCCAACTCACTGGTCCGGAACTCGTGTACGAAACTTCAGAGAAAATCCTACAGATCCGTCAACGTTTTGCTGCTGCACGGGATCGTCAGAAGAGCTATGCCGATCGCCGTCGAAAACCTTTAGAGTTCCAGGTTGGGGACAAAGTACTTCTGAAAGTTTCACCATGGAAGGGCGTCATACGCTTTGGAAAGCGTGGCAAGCTTAACCCTCGTTATGTCGGACCATTCGCAATCCTGGATCGGATTGGACCGGTGGCATACAGACTTGACTTACCGGCGGAGCTCGGTAGTGTACACAACGTCTTCCATGTGTCTAACTTGAAGAAGTGTTTGGCTGATGAATCTCTCATTGTACCACTGGAAGAGATCAAGGTTGATGATCGTCTTCGCATTGTGGAGGAACCTGTCAAGATTCTCGACTACAAGATTTGTAGCCTTCGTCGGAGTAAAATCCGCATCGTTAAACTCCGTTGGAACTCGAACCGTGGACCGGAGTTCACATAGGAATGGGAGGATCAGATGAAAGATAAGTATCCTCATCTTTTTCTGAAACGCGCGTTTGAATCGAGGCATGTTACTGCCGGAGCGGAATGAATCTCGGGTCGAGATTTCTAACAACGTGGGGATGATGTGACATCCGGTAATTTTCTTTTCGTTCTGTTCTTTTTGTTTCCTACTTTTGGGGCTTTGCGCAATTTTCAGGACGAAAATTCTTTCAACGTGGGGATGATGTGACACCCGGCATGTTTGGCTTAAACATATTAGTAACATTTAAGTCTACCTTAGCGAGAAACGTTTATAAACAAACTTAACTGGGTTAGTTGAGTCGGGTCAAGTTAGGATTGTCCAGGATACAATGATCTGGAGGATCATTGGGAGTCGTTTTGGGTAATACACTAGTACCCGGTTCCGTTGTTGGTGACATTACATGAACTAATTAAGTATATGTGTAGATTATGGGTCGTTTGGTGGATTATATACATAGATGTGTTTAAATGATGTGTAAATGATTATCTATGCTTAAATATGTTAAATATAGACTAAGGATGCATGCTTATGTGTTAAGATGTGTTAGAATGCGTTAAACACGACAAACTGGAAAACTAGTCAAAAAGGAATCCTGGTTCGACAACTTCGAGTGGTCGAAGGAGAGAATTCGTCTGGTTCGACCCTTTGTAGAAGGGCGAACCAGGGAAGTGGAATTGAAGGAATTCCCTTCGACCAGAAGAGGGCTCATTCGACCCTGTGAAAGGGTCGAAGGAGACCACCTTCGACCATTGAAATGGTGCGAAGGAGGATTAGTATAAATACCAACCTTTGTCATTTTTCATCATTTCACAAACCCTAACCGTCCCAAAACACTCTCAAATGATCTAAAACACTAAGGAAGGAGTTTTTGCTCTTCTTTCTCATAATCTAACCTATCTACAACATCTAAACAAGAATCCAAGGTGTGTTCATAATCCTAAACCTTTTTAAAAGCATTTTAATTCGTTTTCATCTAACCCTAATTGTCCGCATCTGTTCTAAGGGTGTTTTTATGATTAAAAACCTTTTAAACATCTTCTAAATCAAAACATTATCATTTAACATAGGTTTCATGGTGAATAACATATGTAAATTGTATATTATGTGGTGTTGTGTGTTGTTCAATGATTTGCTGCTATATCCTTTATAGAAACATGATATAGGATTGTTATTGATGTTGGAATATTGTTGTTTAGGGTTAGGATTGGGTATGATGATATTATGGGTATTTGGGGGTTTTATTGGATCTAAACTTGATGCATGATATTTATGATCAATAGAATTGATAAGAAAAGATCGAACACTCGACAAACTGAGCATTTCAAGTTGAATATGAATCGATTTCAAAAGTTTCCAAATTGGGTAAATTATTCATGCATGAAAGTGATGTTTCCATAATCTTTACGATTTTGAAAGTGAGACTGGAAGTCGGACCAGGAACAAACTCTAGTTACTTGGTAGTTCATTTAGTCCTTTCTGTAGTCAATCAACTCATACAGTTATTTTAGGATCCCTAAAACTTGAAGTTTAGTGTCTTACTACATTCTTATAATCTTATTATTCGAGACGAACCTAATCCAAATCCTTAACTCACACCTATCAAACCTCATATCCAGATCATTCGAATTTTCTAAACCACAGTTATCTTAATTTTACCCAAGCATCCATAACCCTATGTTTTTAAATAACTTCGGGACGAAGTTTCTAAAAGTAGGGGATGCTGTGACATTCGTCACTTTTTATTCTTTTATATATTAATAATAATAATAATAATAAAAATAAAAAAAATTCAGATTTTATTACATATATATATATATATATATATACACTTTTGTTTTTATTTTTCTAACCACTCTTAAAACCCATTACCAAACCCAATACCCATATCCCTATTATTGCTGAAGCCCAAACAATGAGCCCAAAGCCTGATCCATCAGACCAGCCCAAGACCCCTTTAAATCTGTTAAAAAAAAACAAATGTTGTGCCTCTGCCAGGGATCGAACCCGGGCCAACCTCTAACACACACACACGCCTTAACCACTGAGCTATGAAGCCTTTGTTGATTTAAACCCAAACCTATTTGTATTTAACCCTTTCTTTCGCGTCCCTTCCTCCTTCCCTTTCTTCCTGGATGCGAACAGCAGCAAAAGGATAGATAATTTATTATTTTTTTGTTTTGTTTGACCTACTAATTGGCTTAATTATGTATTAATTATGGTAAACATCATTCAACCGTGTTATTTCAATCAACAATCACAAACAATTATCCCTAAAATAAGCATAATCACGCGCATACATTCATACATGGTCAAAACTTGCCATACGTACAATCCGACCATTACACTATAAATTGGACATGCTTGGACATTCACAACTCGCCAACAATACTCTCACAACCTCCTAATTCTGTTATCAAACCCTCAATCGAAGTTTTGTGCCAAGTTTGACTTTTCTGTTGACTTGGTGATTATCACGAAACATACATTGTAAGTACTAATTCTTGTATAGGTTTTGTTAATCGGCCCTTATTCTCCAAAAGCCCTTTGGTTAATTCAGTTATAATCACGTTTTATAACTGATTGGAAAATCTAGGGTTCTTGGTATAGAATTGGGGAAGAACATCATTGTAATTTATGTATATAATTATTTCAAAACTGAAACATAAACAAATATGATTCACAGATCAGTTGGTTGGAGTGTTTTGTTTAAAACTTAGAACCGGGTTTGAACCCAGGTTCGATGTCACACCCTCAAAATCCACTTGCGGAGTTTTACCGCGAGGCGCATGACAAACCAGGATCCAAACCAACGATCACAATAAACAAGTCTAAATGTAATTAATGCAATACCAAAACATAGTTTTAAAATCCCGTTTACAGCGGAAGCCTATTCAAAATAAAGTTCAACATAAATAACCAAAGTTCAATGTTTATGAAATCATGCAACTCTATCTAGACGCCGTGCAGACGCGTGCGCCCTAGTTCCCCTGTGCTACCTTAGCGACCTGAGAAAACATGTAAAAGTTTACGTCAGCACAAAAATGCTGGTGAGTTTACAGGTTTGCAGTTCAAGTACCAAGTTCACCTGTCCATACTATAACAAATAGAAAACCAGTATACGCTAGCTAGGCGTACGTTTTGTTACTACCACGATTGGAAAACCATTACTAACTCGAATACCAGTTTTGTGCCCGAATAGTTCCAAATGTTCCTGTTGTTCCTGTTTGAGACAATATGCACTCGCCCGGCCCTCCAAGCCGACGAGCGGGGTTGGTCACTCCCAATAGCGCTATTCACATTTCCCCGTTGTGCAAACCCGCACATTCATGGTTCCCCCCGGGACTTCCAAAGATCGTGTAGTACACGTTAGAACCCATAGTATGACAGAATTTACCAAACAATCGTTTTAACACATGTTTTCTCCCCCGAAAGTATAAAATCAGTTTAAAAGAGGGGCCGTAAACTCACCTTAAGTTGCTTTACTCCTAATCCCGAGTAAACTCAGCTGCTATGTTAGTCCCGTACAGTGGCGACCTAACATACGACAGTTACAAGTACTTAGACTAATAACCCGCAGGTTAATTAGTCCCTAGATGTCCAGACCATAACCAAGTTCGTTTAAAAATACCGTGACTGTTTAACTGACCCAAAGTACAAGACTCGACATCCCATTGGTGACCCGAGACTCCCCGTGTTATGTTTACGCTCCAAAACATGCAATAACGCAAGTACACTTAACATACGTTAACACACAACAAGTTATAGCACATAGTTCACGTATCACCGAAATACCTCCAAATATATGTTACCAAGTTATTAGACATGTTACGGGGTTCCTAGCATGTTACTTCATGTTAAATCAGGTCTCGAAATGCTAATTTACACTTACAGCAGCAGTACACGCGATTAGGGAGGCTAATCGCATGAAATGTCACGTGATTAGGGCTAATCGCCCCTTAAGTCAGGCGATTGGGGCTACTCGCCCCTGTGTCACGCGAGTGGGGCCTAATCGCCCCCAATGCATGCGAGTGGGGGTCTACTCGCCCCTGGTACAGGCGATTAGCAAGGCTACTCGCCTGTAACCTTGCTGTTCCGGTTTTTCGCGCGTTTAACGTTCCAAATCAGATCCAGAGCGTGTGTAACTACCCAATATCATCCCAAACACTATCCTAAACATGTTTAACCCAAAACCCTTCGTTCATCCTCGTAAAATCAGTCCTGCATGCAACCATAGCAATCCAAACACATACACATAGCGTGCAACATTCAATTAACGCATGTAATCATAACCCTATTATTCAATTACTGAGATCTCTATCATCATACTAACAATATTAATTCTGACCTAGCATGATAACACATCAAAACATCATCAAGATTCATAAAAATCCTATCTTTCTAATCATACATACCCATAACGCATGTTTATTAGTTATAATCCGATTAATAATTCTTATTGACGATTTTCAGAAAGCTTTTTCGTTTATGAACAGGTCTGGACCATTAGGGATTGATTAAAAATGTTTACAAAGTATTATGGATGAGAATTAAACCTTGGAATTGCAAAAGGATGATGATTAGACCTTGAAACCTTGTGTTTTTGATCAAAATCGCCTTCCAGAGGTTGTTTAAGTGTTTGGGGCGGTTATGGGACGACTAGGGTTTGTCTAATTGAGTTTAGGAGGTTAAGTGTTGTATTTATAGGCGTTTCTAGTCGTCCAGCCCGTTCCATGCGATTGTGCAGGTTTATACGCGAGTAGGGTGCCTAATCGCATGACTGTTCATGCGATTAGCCCTATTCGCCTATAGGGATCCTCCTACTCGCCCCAAAGTCATGCGATTAGGCTATCCACCAAGCCTAATCGCCTATAGTCCCTATGTTGGTGTGTTTTGCGCGTTAAACCCCGTTTTAACATATGTTAATGCATATTCATGTACCGACAAGTCACATAATGATTGTAAACACATAACACAAGTAAATACACATATTTACACTCGTTCACCAATTCCCGGGACTTGAGACTCGTACGTTCCGTATGCCCTGACGATCCTACAAATCGTCACCGTTTGTACACTTGGTTAAGGACTGACATCTACCGAACCTCTAGACCAACATCCAATGATCTTCTAGACTAACCAATAGTTCCCGAACCATAACCCGACTTAACTAACCCAGTTAAGTACAATATACACGTGACTTGCTAAGGTAGACTTTCATCTAGACAACGTTGTTAACCCGAATTTGCCAGGTGTCACATCATCCCCACGTTAAAAGAATTTTCGTCCCGAAAATTTGTACAAGTACAGAAAGGACAAACGAAGTAACGAAGGAAACAAACAAACAAAAGATAGAAACCAAAATAGAGATTTACCCGAGTTGTCACATCATCCCCACGTTAAAAGGAATCTCGACCCGAGATTCATTCAGCTGCCGAAGAGACATGTCTTGACTCGAACGCTTCCTTAGGAAAGAGATGAGGATACTTAGACTTCATCTGATCCTCCCGTTCCCACGTATATTCCGGTCCCCGGTCCGAGTTCCACCGAACCTTAACGATACGAATCTTGCTGTGACGCAGGCTACGAATCTTGTAATCAAGGATCTCTACAGGTTCTTCCACAATCCGAAGACGATCATCAACCTTGATCTCTTCCAATGGAACAATGAGAGACTCGTCAGCCAGACACTTCTTCAAGTATGACACGTGAAAGACGTTATGTACGTTACCGAGCTCCGTCGGTAGATCAAGTCGATATGCCACCGGACCAATCCGTTCCAGGATCGTAAATGGGCCGACATATCGCGGATTGAGTTTGCCACACTTTCCAAAGCGTATGACGCCCTTCCACGGTGAGACTTTTAGAAGTACCTTGTCATTGACTTGGAATTCCAGTGGTTTGCGACGCTGATCGGCATAACTCTTTTGCCGGTCCCGTGCCGCCGCCAACCGATTACGAATCTGTACGATCTTTTCCGAAGTCTCGTACACTAGTTCGGGCCCAGTGAGTTGACTCTCACCCACCTCAGCCCAACAAAGAGGAGAGCGGCATTTCCGTCCGTACAGTGCCTCGAACGGAGCAGCCTTGATGCTCGTGTGATAACTGTTATTGTACGAGAATTCTACCAACGGCAGATGAGCTTCCCAACCCTTCCCAAAATCGATCACACACGCCCGCAGCATGTCTTCTAAAGTTTGAATCGTACGCTCACTCTGACCGTCAGTCTGTGGATGGTAAGCCGTACTCATGTCTAGTTGGGTACCCAAAGCCTTGTGCAAAGACTTCCAGAAGTGAGAAGTAAAGCGAGAATCGCGATCCGAGATTATAGAAACTGGCACCCCGTGCTTAGAAACAACTTCTTTCAAGTAGAGACGAGCTAAACGATCCATGGTGTCGGTCTCCTTAATAGCAAGAAAATGGGCTGATTTCGTTAACCGATCGACAATCACCCATATCTTGTCGTTCCCGCTTGGTGACTTAGGAAGTTGTGTGACAAAATCCATGGTAATCCGTTCCCATTTCCATTCCGGAATTTCAGGTTGTTGCAGGAGACCCGACGGTTTCTGGTATTCCACCTTGACCTTAGCACAAGTCAAGCATTTGCTCACGTATGAGGCTATGTCCGACCTCATGTTTGGCCACCAGTAAAGCACCTTCAGGTCTTGGTACATCTTATCCGAACCAGGATGAATAGAATACCGGGACTTATGAGCCTCATCAAGAACAAGCTCCCGTAGTCCCCCGAATAAAGGAACCCATATGCGTTCTGCGAAATAGTGCAGGCCATCAGGCCTTCGCTCTAGGTGCTTGTCGGCACCGTGCATAGTTTCAGCTTTAAGGTTTTCCTCCTTCAAAGCTTCCAATTGGGCAGAACGGAGTTGGTCAGGTAACGATGAATGGATAGTGAGCTGCAGTGCCCGAACGCGACGAGGTTTAGAAGATTCCTTCCTGCTCAAGGCGTCTGCTACAACATTCGCCTTGCCAGGATGGTACTTAATAGCACAATCATAATCGTTCAAAAGTTCGATCCAGCGACGCTGCCGTATGTTCAAGTGTTGTTGGTCGAAAATGTGTTGGAGACTCTTGTGATCGGTGTAGATGGTGCATTTGGTACCGTACAAGTAATGTCTCCAAATTTTCAACGCGAATACCACGGCACCCAACTCCAAGTCATGAGTTGTGTAGTTCTTCTCGTGCACCTTAAGTTGACGAGAAGCATACGCAATCACTTTCTCGCGTTGCATCAACACGCAACCGAGTCCATGAATGGAAGCATCACAGTAAACGACAAAATCATCAGGACCCTCAGGTAAAGACAGAATAGGAGCAGAACACAGTTTAGACTTTAGTTCCTCAAATGCGGACTCTTGTGATTCACCCCAGTCGAACTTCCTATCCTTCTGAGTGAGAGTGGTGAGGGGTTGAGCAATCTTCGAAAACCCCTGAATGAAACGACGATAGTAGCCCGCAAGGCCTAGGAATTGCCGCACCTCAGTTGGCGTCTTTGGTGCTCCCCAGTCCTTGATCGCTTCGATTTTAGCGGGATCGACATGAATTCCTAGTTCATTAACCACATGTCCTAGGAATTGAACTTCGCGTAACCAAAAGTCACACTTTGAAAACTTGGCGTAAAGTTGCTCCCGTCGTAAAAGTTCCAAAACCAATCGCAGATGTTCCCCGTGTTCGGTCTCGTTCTTGGAGTAGATTAGAATGTCATCAATAAACACAATGACAAACTTGTCCAGATACGGTTTACAGACGCGGTTCATCAAGTCCATGAAAACCGCCGGTGCATTCGTGAGACCGAAAGGCATGACCAAGAATTCGAAATGGCCATAACGTGTTCGAAAAGCAGTCTTTGCAACGTCAGCCTCCCTGACGCGCAGCTGGTGATAACCGGACCTCAAGTCGATCTTGGAATAATAACTAGAACCCTGAAGCTGGTCGAACAAATCATCAATACGTGGAAGAGGGTAACGGTTCTTGACGGTCAATTTGTTCAGCTCTCTGTAGTCTACACACAATCGGAAACTCCCATCCTTCTTCTTGACAAATAAAATCGGGGCTCCCCAAGGGGAAGAACTTGGTCGGATGAAACCCTTGTCCAAGAGTTCCTGTAACTGGCTAGACAATTCCTGCATCTCGGGAGGTGCAAGACGATACGGGGCCCGAGCAATAGGAGCAGCCCCTGGTACCAGATCAATACCGAACTCGACTTGACGATGAGGAGGAAGACCAGATAAATCATCGGGAAAAACATCAGAAAACTCGCGTACTACCGGAATGTCGTCAATCTTCTTCTCATCACTGGAGGAAACAGATAAAAGCGCCAGAACGGCTGGATAACCCTTTCGAAGACACTTAAGGGCTTTCATGCTAGAGATGATGTTTAGCGAAACACCACCCTTGATACCGTATACAGAAAGAAATTCTCCATCAGGGAGAGGAATCCGAATAACCTTATCGTAACAGACGATCTCCGCGCGATACAAAGATAACCAATCCATTCCTACCACGACGTCGAAACTACCTAAAGGTACCGGCATAAGATCGATGGGAAACGTTATACCCGACAATTCTAATTGACACTCCCGGAGAACACTAGTAGCTTCAATCGTTTTACCGTCAGCCAACTCAATAATATACTTGGTCTCTAATGGTACAGATACTACATCTAGCAGTCGACTAACACCCATGGATACAAAACTCTTGTCGGCACCAGAATCAAATAACACGCTAACAGAATGATTATTGAGAAGAAACGTACCGGTGACTGTATCAGGGTCTTGCCTCGCCTCAGCAGCTCCAATGACGAAGGCACGTGCATTTCTGCCGCCGCCCCCGTTGTTACCATTCCCATTGTTTCCACCCTGTTTCAGTTTTGGGCAATCCTTCTTGTAGTGCCCAGTGTCACCACAGTTGTAGCATCCCTGTTTCCCTGTAGTCCCCTGAGTAGTCGGAGCTGAACTGTTAGTCGGAGCCTGAGTCGATGGAAGTGTAACCCGACAATCTTTAGCATAGTGGCCTGTTCGCTGGCAACGGTGACAACGGTTACTGTCGCAGTTCCCTTGGTGATGGCGTCCACATTTGTTGCATTTGGGCAGTTTTCCCGCATAACCACCCTGCTTATTACCCGAAGACGATGAACCCCCATTATCAAACTTTTTACCCTGCTGTGCAGACCCAGACCCCTTCCCGTCGTTTTCCCACTTGCGCTTGTTGTTCTCTGGAGCCTTAGCAGTCGAACCTTTCGCCGGCAAAATCCCCTCGTTCACCTTTAAATTAGTCATCCTATGTGCAGATCGAACTACCTCCGCATAAGTGGGATGATTCCCAGCAGCCACTAACCCTGCAATTTCCGGCACTAACCCTGAGACATAATGTTCAATCTTACGATACTCTGGCACGTGCAGATCGGGACATAGCACTGCCAACTCATTCCTCCTCACAGTATACTTCTCGATCTCCGATCCCGTCATCTTGAGGTTCCATACCTCATGCTCCAGCTTCTGTACTTCTTCCCTCGGGCATTACTCCCGCTTCAGCAACTGCACAAAGTTCTCCCACGGCATAGCATATGCCTCCCCAATACCCATATTCTGGGTAATACCATTCCACCAAGTCAATGCCACGTCCTGAAATAACGCAGCCGAATACTTCACCCGATCTTCTGGGAGACAGTTACACATCAGGAATACCGACTCCACTTTCTCTAACCACCTAAGCAAACTGACCGCACCCTCGGTGCCAGAGAATTCCTGGGGTTTGCAGTCCCGGAACATCTTATAGGTGCACATGGGTGGGGGTGGGTCAACAGGACCACCTGAAATGAAACGTATGAGAAATCACGAATAACGTACACAAGACTCACCAATGAGGCAAAGAAAATGGATAAAACAACTTACCACCACCGTTGTGCCCTAACTGAAAGGCAGCCTGGAGCAAGTTGTTCAGATCAGCCTGTGACAGGTTAATACCTCCACCACGACCACCAGCACCACCACGACCACCACCGCGTCCACCATTGCGACCACCTCCTCGTCCTCCACGCACTCCAGACATGATTCTGGCAGAAAGAACGAGAAAATTTAGTTTCGCAGTTAAAGATAACCACTAATGTTCACAAGATTAAAGCCAGATCCAATCCAGGACTATCCCCTCAAACCCAAAGCTCACTAGGGCTTCCATGCATTTCGTTTTATGATTTTGTGTGCACCCAAAATGATAAAACGCTCTACATGGTCCTCCAAGTGTTCTCCTAGTTCAAAGTTCAAATCACCGAACATAGACTCTTAGCTACACACCGTAATACTACGGTAGTTTATGACAAGTGTTTCTATTGGAATACGAAAGGGAGATGTCCGAGCCTTGGACAAATCTCAAGAGCACACGAGTTACCCCAATAGACCACACTGCCTAGGAAACAAGTAACCCAACCTAAGATAGAACGGATGATGTAACGTAGAAAGACCAACGATTTAGAGACACCCCGACAAGACCATACGTAAACCACTATAACGTTTAGTACCATGTGATCGTCTAGTGTGTGCAACTCGGCTATAGACTAGACTCTACATGCAGTCCTAGTTCACTATAACCATTGGCTCTGATACCAATCTGTCACACCCTCAAAATCCACTTGCGGAGTTTTACCGCGAGGCGCATGACAAACCAGGATCCAAACCAACGATCACAATAAACAAGTCTAAATGTAATTAATGCAATACCAAAACATAGTTTTAAAATCCCGTTTACAGCGGAAGCCTATTCAAAATAAAGTTCAACATAAATAACCAAAGTTCAATGTTTATGAAATCATGCAACTCTATCTAGACGCCGTGCAGACGCGTGCGCCCTAGTTCCCCTGTGCTACCTTAGCGACCTGAGAAAACATGTAAAAGTTTACGTCAGCACAAAAATGCTGGTGAGTTTACAGGTTTGCAGTTCAAGTACCAAGTTCACCTGTCCATACTATAACAAATAGAAAACCAGTATACGCTAGCTAGGCGTACGTTTTGTTACTACCACGATTGGAAAAC
Source organism: Ambrosia trifida (assembly GCA_028751855.1). Classification (NCBI taxonomy): domain Eukaryota; kingdom Viridiplantae; phylum Streptophyta; class Magnoliopsida; order Asterales; family Asteraceae; genus Ambrosia; species Ambrosia trifida. Next base: position 72,261,790 of record CM054131.1, on the reverse strand, counting down.
CATTACTAACTCGAATACCAGTTTTGTGCCCGAATAGTTCCAAATGTTCCTGTTGTTCCTGTTTGAGACAATATGCACTCGCCCGGCCCTCCAAGCCGACGAGCGGGGTTGGTCACTCCCAATAGCGCTATTCACATTTCCCCGTTGTGCAAACCCGCACATTCATGGTTCCCCCCGGGACTTCCAAAGATCGTGTAGTACACGTTAGAACCCATAGTATGACAGAATTTACCAAACAATCGTTTTAACACATGTTTTCTCCCCCGAAAGTATAAAATCAGTTTAAAAGAGGGGCCGTAAACTCACCTTAAGTTGCTTTACTCCTAATCCCGAGTAAACTCAGCTGCTATGTTAGTCCCGTACAGTGGCGACCTAACATACGACAGTTACAAGTACTTAGACTAATAACCCGCAGGTTAATTAGTCCCTAGATGTCCAGACCATAACCAAGTTCGTTTAAAAATACCGTGACTGTTTAACTGACCCAAAGTACAAGACTCGACATCCCATTGGTGACCCGAGACTCCCCGTGTTATGTTTACGCTCCAAAACATGCAATAACGCAAGTACACTTAACATACGTTAACACACAACAAGTTATAGCACATAGTTCACGTATCACCGAAATACCTCCAAATATATGTTACCAAGTTATTAGACATGTTACGGGGTTCCTAGCATGTTACTTCATGTTAAATCGGGTCTCGAAATGCTAATTTACACTTACAGCAGCAGTACACGCGATTAGGGAGGCTAATCGCATGAAATGTCACGTGATTAGGGCTAATCGCCCCTTAAGTCAGGCGATTGGGGCTACTCGCCCCTGTGTCACGCGAGTGGGGCCTAATCGCCCCCAATGCATGCGAGTGGGGGTCTACTCGCCCCTGGTACAGGCGATTAGCAAGGCTACTCGCCTGTAACCTTGCTGTTCCGGTTTTTCGCGCGTTTAACGTTCCAAATCAGATCCAGAGCGTGTGTAACTACCCAATATCATCCCAAACACTATCCTAAACATGTTTAACCCAAAACCCTTCGTTCATCCTCGTAAAATCAGTCCTGCATGCAACCATAGCAATCCAAACACATACACATAGCGTGCAACATTCAATTAACGCATGTAATCATAACCCTATTATTCAATTACTGAGATCTCTATCATCATACTAACAATATTAATTCTGACCTAGCATGATAACACATCAAAACATCATCAAGATTCATAAAAATCCTATCTTTCTAATCATACATACCCATAACGCATGTTTATTAGTTATAATCCGATTAATAATTCTTATTGACGATTTTCAGAAAGCTTTTTCGTTTATGAACAGGTCTGGACCATTAGGGATTGATTAAAAATGTTTACAAAGTATTATGGATGAGAATTAAACCTTGGAATTGCAAAAGGATGATGATTAGACCTTGAAACCTTGTGTTTTTGATCAAAATCGCCTTCCAGAGGTTGTTTAAGTGTTTGGGGCGGTTATGGGACGACTAGGGTTTGTCTAATTGAGTTTAGGAGGTTAAGTGTTGTATTTATAGGCGTTTCTAGTCGTCCAGCCCGTTCCATGCGATTGTGCAGGTTTATACGCGAGTAGGGTGCCTAATCGCATGACTGTTCATGCGATTAGCCCTATTCGCCTATAGGGATCCTCCTACTCGCCCCAAAGTCATGCGATTAGGCTATCCACCAAGCCTAATCGCCTATAGTCCCTATGTTGGTGTGTTTTGCGCGTTAAACCCCGTTTTAACATATGTTAATGCATATTCATGTACCGACAAGTCACATAATGATTGTAAACACATAACACAAGTAAATACACATATTTACACTCGTTCACCAATTCCCGGGACTCGAGACTCGTACGTTCCGTATGCCCTGACGATCCTACAAATCGTCACCGTTTGTACACTTGGTTAAGGACTGACATCTACCGAACCTCTAGACCAACATCCAATGATCTTCTAGACTAACCAATAGTTCCCGAACCATAACCCGACTTAACTAACCCAGTTAAGTACAATATACACGTGACTTGCTAAGGTAGACTTTCATCTAGACAACGTTGTTAACCCGAATTTGCCAGGTGTCACATTCGAGCCCCACAACAACCCATTTTTTTGTTCTTTTACTTTTCTTATATATACATTTAACATATTATCTTTTTAAATAGTTTTTAAATACTAAAAGTGCTTTATAAAATCTACAAAAATTATATTTAGTTATTCTTATGATAAAGTTCATTATTCAATTTTTAGTTTTTCAAAAATCATTTATTTAATATATATAGTAAATATTACAAGTTTATTCATTTAAAATTATAAAATTCAATAAAAATATCTAAACGATTTTATTAAATCTCACAAAAATTATCCTAAACTTGTATATTCTTAAACATTCCAGAAAATATTTTTATTTCAGAAAAAACGTTTATTTTATATTTTTAATTAATTTTTGTTAGTTTTAATCATAAATAAATCATAATAAATTCATTTTTCAATATTTTTGCACCAAAATTTTATATAATTTATTTCTAACTATCTAGAACTGAAATACAATTTTTGATTCAGAAATCCTTTGATTTTAATATTTTTAGATATTAAAGCCATATTTTGACAATTTGAAATAATTAGATTTAATATTCTATTTTCAAGAAAATATTTTTATAAAAATTATTTTCATACTTAAAACCTTATGTTGTGACTATATTCAACTTAAAATTTTACAAAAAGACTTTTATTTATTTATTTATTAAATTCTTATATTTTAATAAACAATTTATTTATTAATCAAATAAACGTTTATCCCCAATTCGAAGCCCTAGAAATACATATATCTTAGAGTTGTTTCCCTTACACATTATCGAATACTTTAGGTTGATCATTTGGGAGTAATCTCAATTCATATCTCGTTGTCCAGTTAAATCTCAAACTACTACGTGAACTGTGAGTATTCCTACCCCTTTTTGCTTTTATACATTTTTGGGGTGTTACATGTACACTATTACAATTTCAAATACAAGATTACATTTTTACAATACAATTCTAGTACTATGTGCATTGCTTACAACGTGCTTTATGCTTAGACAATACATGTGGATTACATTTGTACTTAGTGAAATCATTAACATGGTACAAGCCGACCTTAACATTGGATAGCGCTATCTGGATTGACAACCCGTCTAGATTGATTCTCCCCCTTTTTCATCGGAGAATCCGTGGCCATTGTTAAGCTTTTATCCATTTATTGGATAAGTACACTACAGTTCATACAGTACATTATACAGTCACAGGGTTGATTTCGCTCATTTGTATGATACATAGTTTACATATTTGCACTGTAACTTGCACTTGAATTGTATATCTTTTAACCTACTATATATATCAAAACTAGGAATGCCCACCAACATTTCATATTTTGACCAAACCTATTTTGTACATGTTTCAGGTGCAGTTTGATCTAATGCTTTAGCAAGAGACTTTTAGTGCTTTATTTTATTTCAGTCATTTCCATATTTATATTTCATTTAGACAATGTAATTTCCATTATCATGTAAGACAATTCTGGTTTATTCAATAATATTTACATTTTAGTACCATGAGCTTTTGAACAATCGTCACTACGTGGCACCTCGATAATTCCGCCATCGGTTGGGGTGTTACAGAAAGGGCTGAAACGGACGTATTATCGGGGGAAATCGGTGGGGTTTTGTAGGAATAAGTTATCTATGCTTGACTGCTGTGTTTGATGATGTTTCGAGTCGTTTTGAATGTGTTTGAAGCGTTTTTAGGAAAAATTGCACAACAGGGGCGAACCTGGCCTCCTTCGACCGATCGAAGGTGCAAAGGAGGAAAACCAGGGTCGAACCTGGGTTTTTGTTGGGCGAATGTGGTTAAACGGGCGAAGGAGGCATCAAACAGTCGAACGAAGTGTAAAACGGGCGAAGGAGACTGAAAAGGTGCGAATGAGACTTAAAACTGACTGGTTCGACCGTTCTGATGCAGAAATGAGATTTTTGATACAAACTAAGTGTTTTATGCTTGAACCTTGTGTGTAATCTATGTGTACTTGATTAGTTAGGGTAATGGGTCACCAACGGGATGTCGGGTCGGTCTAGTGTGTCGGTTAAACATTTAAACACGTTTTAAAACATACTTGGTTACGATCTGGACAATCGGGGACTAGATAGCCTTATGGTTATTAGTCAGAACACTTATGTGAACATTTTGATAGATCTCCGGTAGAGGGATTATCAAGGGCTAAACATCTTTACTTGTAATTGAAGAACGCTACTTAAGGTGAGTTCACGGCCCCACTTTTACTGCTTTAACTTTTGGGGGAGAAAACATGCGCTAAACGGTTTTGGTAACATATGTCATACTATGGTTTTAACTTTATATTGCTATACGATCTTTTGGATGTCCCGGGGGAAACCATGAATGTGCGGGGATGCACAACGGGGGAAATGTGGATAGATCTATTGGGCGTGACCTGCCCCACTCGTCGGCTTGGAGGGCCGGGCGGGTGCATATTGTCTCGAACAAGAACATTATCATGCTGAACATACGGGCTGCTTGAACATTCTAAACATTGCTAAACGTGTCTAGTAATGGTTTCCAATCGTAGTAGTAATAAAACATACGCCTAGCTAGCGTACTTGGTAACATTGATATAGTATGGACATGGTAACATTTCGGTAACATATTGAACAAACCTGTGAACTCACCAGCATTATATGTTGACATCTTTTTGGCATGTTTTTCTCAGGTCGCTAAGGTAGCAATGAACGGAACTAGGCGCACGGGTCTGCATTGGCGTCTAGGCATAGTTGCACGTTTTGTAATAAAAGTATTTTGAACAACTTTTGAGATGATAGCATAGTTGGTTAAATACTACTTAAACGCTTCCGCTTATTAAATTAATGGTTATGTCTATTTACGTTTTTCATATAGAGTTGTTTATTGTGAACGTTGACTTGGATCCTGGTTTGTCATGCGCCTCGCGGTAAAACCCCGCAAGTGGAAATTTGAGGGTGTGACAATTTTATTGATTCAAGTTTTGATAATTGTAGTTTTGCTTTGATATTTGCGGATTCAATTGGACCTTTTCTTTTAGGGCTCTCAAAGTATTCACGAGTCAAAAAAAGGATTGGCCGATTGGGAGATTGTTATTGTTTTTTTTTCTGGCTTGGAATTTGGAAGGCATTACTCAGGTCAGTTTGCTATGTTTCTATTAGCAATTACTGCATATTTGTTATTGAAAAGGTAAATAGATTCGCATAAGGAATTTAGTATTAGTCCTCTTGCACATTTCCTTTGGGAATTTGCCATTAGACTTAATTTATCGTCGCTATTGACTACTCTCATAAACTGATTTTCATTTTAGCAATGTCAAATCGAAACCAGACTTTTGAATCTGGTTATGCAAAAAGGCAAAAAAAAACTTAGACAAGAAGCTTTAATTGAATCACAAAAGGGATCACTTCTAAAATTCTATTCAAAACAAAATTGCCCAAATAATGAACCTACAACAAATAAAGATATACCTATAGATAATGAAACTACAAATGATATACCTACAAGTAATGCACCTACACATGGTGAACCTACAACCGATGATATACCTTTAAACGATCAACCTATAAATGACGATCCGACAATTAAGAATCAAGTAAACATACCCACAAATTTTGTTGATCCAAGTCAATGGAATAATATTAGCAAGAATTTAAGAGATATGCTTATAGAAAAAGGTCCTATTAAAATTTATGATTACGATTTTCCAAGAGATGAAGATTTGAGAAGCTTTAATACTTCCCTATATATGCGAACCTTGCCAAATGGAGAAAAATACGAAAGAAAATGGTTGATTTATTCTATAGAGTTAGATAGAGCATTTTGTTTTTGTTGTAAGTTATTTGATGTGAATCAGTGTACAAGTAGCTTAGCTAAAGGAGGTAACAACGACTGGAAAAACATTAGTTCTAAACTAAAAGAACATGAAACAAGTAATGTTCATATTAGCAATATGAGAACATGGATGGAATTAGAGATAAGATTGGCGAAAAATAAAACAATCGATAAAAAACTCAAGATCAAATTAAAAAAGATAAGGAACACTAGAGAAATGTGCTAAAAATAATTATTTCCCTTGTGAAGGGTCTTGGAAAAAATAATTTAGCAATTATTCTTGATTGCACTCCCGATACGAGTCACAAGGAACAAATGTCCATTATCTTACGATGTTTAGATATGTCGTCGACTTCAATACAAGTTAAAGAATACTTTCTAGAATTTTTAATTGTATATGATACAACCGGTAAAGGTCTTTTTGATTCTATTATTGAAGAGCTTAATAGAATAGAACTTGATGTAAACGACATTAGAGGACAGGGCTATGATAATGGATCAAATATGAAAGGAGAACATCAAGGAGTTCAAAAACGATTGTTAGATACTAATCCTAGAGCCTTTTATGCTCCATGTGGTTGTCATAGTTTAAATTTAGTAATTTCTGATATGGCTCTCTCTTGTGACAAAGCTAAAGATTTTTTTGGATCAATACAACGTATCTATAATATGTTTGCATCATCCACTAAAAGATGGAAAATTTTACAAAACAATATACCAAATTTAACTCTTAAATCATTATCACAAACACGTTGGGAAAGTCGATTAGAAAGTGTTAAAGCAATTAGATTTCAAGTTCCAAAATTAAGAAAAGCATTATTGGATTTATATGATGATGAGCCTAAAATTAGAAGTGAGGCCAAATCTTTAGTTGAGAGTGAGTTTGAAAATTTTGAATTTTTATTAGGGATGGTTATTTGGTACGAGATTTTATATGCTATTAATGTAGTTAGTAAAAACTTACAATCAAAAGACATGTGTATTGATACTGCTATAAAACAACTAGACGGACTTATTTGTTATTTTAAAAAGTATAGAGACGAAGGATTTGAAAATGCTATGATTGCAGCTAAAGAAATTGCTATAGAGATTGGTATTGAACCTAGATTTCGTGAAAAACGTCTTATTCGTAGAAATAGAAGATTTGATGAAAATGTTGATAATGAAACTTTGAAAACTCCTATTGATTGTTTTAGAACTGATTACTTTTTATACATAGTAGATCAAGCTAGTTCTTCCCTCAAACGTAGATTTGATCAATTTAAAGAGTTTGAAAATATATTTGGGTTTTTGTTTAGTATAAAAAAGTTAAAATCCGTTAATGAAGAAACACTAAAAAAGAAGTGTATTCATCTTGAAAGTTTCTTGACACATGATAATCATAAAGATGTTGATGGTTTAGATTTATTTCAAGAACTAAAAATGCTAAGAGAAATTATACATGTAGAATCTGACACACTTATTAATATATTAAATTATATTAAAAACTTTAATTCTTTTCCAAATGTATATATTGCCTATAGAATTATTCTAACTATTCCTGTAACTGTTGCTTCCGCAGAACCTAGTTTTTCCAAATTAAAACTAATAAAAAACTATTTAAGATCTACAATGTCACAAGAAAGATTAAATGGTTTAGCTATTTTGTCTATTGAAAAGGATTTTTTAGATGAACTTGATTACGATTCATTCATTAAACATTTTGCATCAATTAAAGCTAGAAAAAAAATTAAACATATACTATATTTATATAAGGGACATGTAACTTGAAAAAAAAAATTTAACTCCGCCAACTATAAACGTTTTAGTTTATAATTGCCGGTCCCAAGCCCGGATAAAGGAGGAGGGTTTTGTTACTAAAATGTTTGGACAAATAATAAGAGAAAAAACAAGGTGCAAATATACTTCTTGTCTTGGTTTTATTTGACATATATGTGAAATTGAGTATGTCTTTTGGTTGTGTAGTTTTCTTGTGAAGGACATATACAATGAATTAAAAGATCACAATTCACACCAAAACTCATGTAACTACTCTTAAAATCAATGTTTTCTTGTACCAAATTCAAAAGGGCCCCGACTTTATAGTACGCTTAGGGCCTTCAAAAACGTTGGGACGGCTCTGATCACCTCCTCTAATAATGCTTATGGGTCATCGTGCTAATATAAGATTATGTTCTCTTGTACTGCTTACAGCTTAAGGATCTACAAATTTACAGTCGTTCGTGTTATATTCCAACTATGTGAAGAAATTCCCTGCGTCTCTGTTGTGGTTGTTGCGTTACTTTCTGAGGTATAACCTATAATTGATTTTAAAACACATAAAACTCAATGCTTGTTTTTCGTTTCTAATAATCCCAATATGTTATCAGCCAGACCCAAAAATTGACTATACATTGAAGGCTGTTGGTGGAAGCTTAACGGCCATTCCTGGACTTTCTGATATGATTGATGTAAGTTTGTTTATGATGTGATTAATGATGCTGGTACAACAGGGGAAGGGCTGAACCAAGACTCAACATCATTCCTCAAGATCCAACCATGTTTGAAAGAACAATTAGAGGAAATCTCGACCCTCTAAACCAATATCCCGATGCAGAAATCTGGGAGGTAATTATCTTTCTTTTATTTTAAACTAGTTTTTTTCTCGGGGGCGTCCCGGGTTGAAATATCTAATATAACATAATAAAACATATTATTATTATTATTATTATTATTATTATTATTATTATTATTATTATTATTATTATTATTATTATTTTAAACAAATCTCTGCCATAAATTATCATATTCAAATATAAAAAACACGAATCTCTGCGTCGGGGTATAAATCTAGTGCCATTACAAATGAATTCGAAAGTTTATAATCGATCATTCTAAAAAGAACTAACATGAAATAAGAAAAAAAAGTTAATTATTAAAATATCGAACGCATTAGTCTAAGGGTTATGTGATGCGTTAAAAAATTCATGGGTATATGATCGGCTATATAGTTCGGGTATTTGGGTATGTTGTTTCGGGTAATCGGGTCGGGTATCACCTAATCCCACACCCGACTCAAACCCACATTTTTTTAAACTAATCCCAAACCCGACACAATACCTGTCGGGTTACAAAAAATAGTCATTTTTTTCTCCGTTTTTTATATAGCACTATGGTACTCGTTGGAAAGATAATAAAACGGTCGTTAATTTGATGTAATTTTTTTCTTTAAAAAATCTCGTATATAAAAGATATTAACGTTTAAAAGTTATGGGAGGAAACATGAGAGAAAAAATAGTAAAGTTTTAATATTTAGATTTAGTAGATTATGTATTTAATATATTAGGTTAATAATTATAATAGATCAGGTTAAATCATATTTATATTTTTTAAATTGGTTTACACTTAACACATCACATCCTATGTGGCATCTCTCAAAAGAGAGATTGCATAAAAGTATGACATGTAGGATTAATCCCTTTGCAATATATATATATATATACTAGATTTTATCCCGGGAGCGTCCCGGGTTGAAATATCTAATATAACATAATAAAATTTATTATTATTATTATTATTATTTTAAACAAATCTCTGCCATAAGTTATCATATTCAAATATGAGAAAAAACGAATCTCTGCGCCGGGGTATAAATCTAGTGCCATTACAAATGAATTCGGAAGTTTATAATCGATCATTCTAAAAAGAACTAACATGAAATAAGAAAAAAAAAATTAATTATTGAAATATCGAACGCATTAGTCTAAGGGTTATGTGATGCGTTAAAAAATTTATGGGTATGTTATCGGGTATGTAGTTCGGGTATTTGGGTATGTTGTTTCGGGTAATCGGGTCGGGTATCACCTAATCTCAGATCCGACCCAAACCCACAATTTTTTTAAAACTAATCCCAAACCCGACACAATACCTGTCGGGTTACAAAAAATAATCATTTTTTTCTCCGATTTTTATATAGCACTATTGTACTCGTTGGAAAGATAATAAAACGCTCGTTAATTTGGTGTAATTTTTTTCTTTAAAAAATCTCGTATATAAAAGATATTAACGTTTAAAAGTTATGGGAGGAAACACGAGAGATAAAATAATAAAGTTTTAATATTTAGATTTAGTAGATTAGGTATTTAATAGATTACGTTAAAGATTATAATAGATTAGGTTAAATCATATTTATTTCTTTTTTTTTAATTGGTTTAGAGTTGTCACATCACATCCTATGTGGCATCTCTCAAAGGAGAGATTGCATAAGAGTATGACATGTAGGATTAATCCCTTTGCAATATATATATATATATATATATATATATATATATATATATATGCGAGGGAATATTCATTGATAAACAGAACTAGTTTTATACCCGTCCGTTGGACGGGTTGTAAAACAAAATTATAAAAAAAAAACTTATAAACTTTATATTTATTTATTTTTGTTTGCTACAACTCCAATTTAAAACAACCGTTGTATATGAAAGTATATACAAAAGTAAATGATAGTACCACTTAACATTAAATAAAATTATAAAGAAACAAAAAAAAAATAGTTTAAATATTTGGTTGATGTGAACAATATTAATTTAAAAGGTTTAATTAAAATGTAAACATGTATGTTTTTTATAGTTCTTGGATTATGCATTTTAGTCTTTATATTTTACGTAATGTGGGTCAAAAAAACTGAAACATTGATAAAACCGTACCAATCCCTTAATAAAACCGAAAACAAAACCAAACAGTTTTAAGAAATCAAACCAAACCGATATTTTGAAATCATTGTTATTTAAACTGATGAAATGATGGTATCACATCTTATAATACAAAGCTTATAAAACACACATTTGATTTCATTGATCTACCTTAATTAACATTTTTATGTTGTAGATAACAATTTTTTATTAAGGGAAATGAACATTGTAAATATTTGTTTACATGTTACCTACATATATAAAAACACTATTACAAATCCCGTGGGAAAACACGGGAAGACTAAATCCAACTAAAGTTGGGAATCCATTCATTGATGGTTGTGCTTCTGCCTTTTGTAACCACTGATGAATGAAATAGCGGATTGGATGTCACACCCTCAAATTTCCACTTGCGGGGTTGTAACACCCCAACCGATGGCGGAATCATCGAGGTGTCACGTAGTTACGATTGTTCAAAAGCACATGGTACTAAAATGTAAATATATTATTGAATAATTTAAATTGTCTTACATAGATGAAATGGGAAAAATACAAAAGTCTGAACGAAACATGAAAATTGAAATAACTTATTAAAAGCAAGCACTAAAATCCAATGCTATGGAACTAAGATCAAACTGCACCTGAAACATGTACAAAATAGGTTTTGTAAACATAAAAAATGTTGGTGAGCATTCCTAGATTTAATACATATAGTAAGTTGGAAAATGTTATACAATTCAAGTGCAAAGCTACAGTGCAATTATGTAAACTTTGTAACATACAAATGAGCGAAATCAATCATGTGACTGTATAATGTAATAAATGAACGGCGGTGTACTTATCCAATAAATGGATAATAACTTAACAATGGCCACGGATTCTCCGATGAAGAAGGGGGAGAATCAACCTGGCGGGTTGTCTATCCAATAGCGCTATCCAATGTTAAGGTCGGCTTGTACAATGTTAATGATTTCACTATGTACAAATGTATTCTACATGTAATGTCTAAGCATGAAGGTATAAAACAGGTTGTCAAATTATAGAATATGTTGTCAAATTAATCGTTTTAGAGAGTAGTGTACTAGTGTGTATCGTGTAGGTAGGCATTTATGTATGAGTTTAGTCTGACTAAGAAGTTCTAACTAATGGTAGTTGGCTATGGCTTAGGAGACTGGGTGCAGCAATATTAGTATTAGGTATATGAGGATATACCGTGACTTCGATCAAGTAAGTTTGTAAACATAAAGGTATAAAACAGGTTGAAATAATAAGTTTGGAAAAACCATGTTCATTTTTAATTATATGATGACGCAACATTCCTAAAATCAGGATGTGATCAAAGTTAAACACAGAGTTTAAAACTTAAGTCATGGGTAAAATTGTATTAACGCAAAACGAGTAATACCTTATAGTGTAAGAATCATGAGCATAAGTGAAATAGTGTAAGCTTTAATGCGATAATATATCGAACAAAAGTTTTAGTAATGATGATAAGGGATTCAAAAGCGAATGATCAATGAATAATGGCATATGAAACATCAAGTGATTAAATGGAATCTTCAAATGATAAACAAACATAAATATCAATGATATAAAACATTGGAATTGTTTCTATAGGAAACTTTGACCAACTCAAGTATTTGAAATTTCCTAGTGACTTATGGGGGCGTACTTAAGCCTATAAGTGAATGCTCATCCCAAGAGTTCCCAGGTATGTATACGGGTCCCTCGTCTGATTGGGATTTATACGAAATACCAGGTGTCACACCCTCAAAATCCACTTGCGGAGTTTTACCGCGAGGCGCATGACAAACCAGGATCCAAACCAACGATCACAATAAACAAGTCTAAATGAATATAAATGCAATTTCAAAACATAGTTTAAAATCCCGTTTACAGCGGAAGCTTATTCAAAACAGTATCTCAACAGTGAAACAATAGTTCAACATTTATAAGACCATGCAACCCTAGTTAGACGCCGTGCAGACGCGTGCGCCCTAGTCCAGTCGTGCTACCTTAGCGACCTGAGAAAACATGTAAAAGTTTACGTCAGCACAAAATGCTGGTGAGTTTACAGGTTTTGTATCCAAGTACCAAGTCAACCTGTCCATACTATAACAAATCGAAAACCAGTGTACGCTAGCTAGGCGTATGTTTTGTTACTACCACGATTGGAAAACCATTACTAACTCGAATACCAAATGTGTGCCCGATGTAGTAACCCTGTTGTTCCTGTTGTTCCTGTTTGAGACAATATGCACCTGCCGACCCTCCAAGTCGACGAGCGGGGTTGGTCACTCCCAATAGCGCTATTCACATTTCCCCGTTGTGCAAACCCGCACATTCATGGTTCCCCCCGGGACTTCCAAAGATCGTGTAGTACACAATAGAAACCCATAGTATGACAGTAGTTACCAAATAATCGTTTTAACACATGTTTTCTCCCCCGAAATTATGAAACCAGTTTAAAAGAGGGGCCGTAAACTCACCTTAAGTTGCGTTACTCCTTAACCCGAGTAAACTCAGCTGCTATGCTAGTCCCGTAAAGCGGCGACCTAACATATGACAGTTACAAGTACTTAGACTAATAACCCGCAGGTTAATTAGTCCCTAGATGTCCAGACCATAACCAAGTTCGTTTGAAAACACCGTGACTGTTTAACTGACCCAAAGTACAAGACTCGACATCCCATTGGTGACTCGAGACTCCCCGTGTTATGTTTACGCTCTCAAACATGCAATCATGCAATCACACTTAACATACGTTAACGCACACCAAGTTATAGCACATAGTTCACGTATCACCGAATTACATCCAAACATATGTTACCAAGTTATTAGATATGTTACGGGGTTCCTAGCATGTTCCTACATGTCAAATCGGGTCTCGGAATGCTAATTTATACTTACAGCAGCAGTACACGCGATTAGGAAAAGTCAACTAGCATTTAGGTTGGTCAACTAGCATTTAGGAACCCTAATCGCATGAACTACTAGCATTTAGGGCTATACCACATGTAACTACTAGCATTTAGGGCTATACCACATATAACTACTAGCATTTAGGGCTATACCACATGTAACTACTAGCATTTAGGCTATACCACATGTAACTACTAGCATTTAGGCCCTACTCGCATGTACCTAATAGCATTTAGGCCCTACTCGCCTATAACATAGGCATTTAGCCTCCTAATCGCCTTTAACATAGGCGATTAGGATGCTAATCGCCTGTAAGCATGCTGTTCCGGTTTTTCGCGCGTTTAACGCTCCAAATCAGATCCAGAACGTGTGTAACTACCCAATATCATCCCAAACACTATCCTAAACATGTTTCAACTAAAACCCTTCGTTTTGCCTCGTATTATCAGCCCTGCATGCAAATCACGTAATCCAAACACCATTCACATAGCATGCAATCATCATACGAACACGCGTAATCATAACCCTAATAATCAGTTACTGAGATTTTATCATCATAATATCAATAATTAATCTGATCTAACATAATAACATGTCATTCATACATCTTGAATCATAAAAACCCTAGCTTTCTAATCATAAACACACATAACACATGCATACTAGTTAAAATCCGATTAACATCACTTATTAACGATTTTCAGAATGCTTTTCCGTTTTAGAACAGGTCTGGACTATTAGGGATTGAATAAAAACGTTTATAAGATTGCATGGCTGAAAACCAAACCTTAGATTTGTAAAAGGATGATGGATTAAGCTTGAAACCTTGTGTTTTGATAAAAAATCGTGTTCCAGAGGTTGTGTGTGTGTTGGGGCAGGTTATGGGACGACTAGGGTTTGTATAATGAAGTTTATGAGGTCAAGTATGGTATTTATAGTCGTTTTTAGTCGTCCAGCACGTAACTAGCGATTATGCAGCCTTTACACGCGATTAGGAGTCCTAATCGCATGATTGTTCAGGCATTTGGGGCCTACTCGCCCCCTAGGGCACAAGAGTAGCCACTACTCGCCCCTAATGTTGCCTACTCGCCTCCCTTATAGGCGATTAGGCCTTCCTAATCGCCTATAGGGGCTGGTTTCGTGTGTTTTGCGCGTTAAACCCCGTTTTAACATATGTTAACACATATTCACATACCGACAAGTCACATAATGATTGTAAACACATAACACTTGTAAATACACATATTCACACTCGTTCACCAATTCCCGGGACTCGAGACTTGTATGTTCCGTATGCCCTGACGATCCTACAAATCGTCACCGTTTGTACACTTGGTTAAGGACTGACATCTAATGAACCTCTAGACCAACATCCAATGATCTTCTAGACTAACCGATAGTTCCCGAACCATAACCCGACTTAACTGACCCAGTTAAGTACAATATACGCGTGACTCGCTAAGGTAGACTTTTATCTAGACAACGTTGTTAACCAGAATTTGCCGGGTGTCACATCATCCCCACGTTAAAAGAATTTTCGTCCCGAAAATTGCACAAGTACCAAAAGAACAAAAGAAATAACGAAGGGAATAAACAAAAGATAGAAACCAAAAGAGAGATTTACCCGAGTTGTCACACCAGGCCTAGACAGAAAACTCAGGATACAGGCACTCACCCTTCCAGATTGCACGTGCCCCATCACTAGTGAGTTCCAAAACTTTAGCGAGATTAAAAACGAGATGCAAAAATAGATCCTTGATATTTGGATTTCACTCCTAACTCAAAGATGTATTTCAAAATTGAAAACGATTGTGGAATGAAACCAATCACTAAGTTAAGGATATCACTCCCAACATAGTGGTTAAGTTTCTTTTTCAAAGAAAGACTCTTTGAGGTGTGGATGTCACTCCTATCTTAAAGATATATTCCTAAGATAAATAACATAAAGAGGAGTGAAACTAATCACCAAGGTATGGATGTCACTCCTAACTTGGTGATATCGTTTCGTTTGTGAAATACGAGTATCTTCTTCTCTAAACAAAACACCGAAAGAATAACGAGAAAGAAGCATAGCGAAAATATCTTGAAAGAAAGTAATAGGATAAAGAGAAATAAACAAGAAAGGACACATAAATGTAAGCTTAGTTATAGACTAGGCTAAAAGGCATTCTAATAACCTAATTCCCTATAAACATGGCTCTGATACCAATCTGTAACACCCCAACCGATGGCGGAATCATCGAGGTGTCACGTAGTGACGATTGTTCAAAAGCACATGGTACTAAAATGTAAATATATTATTGAATAATTTAAATTGTCTTACATAGATGAAATGGGAAAAATACAAAAGTCTGAACGAAACATGAAAATTGAAATAACTTATTAAAAGCAAGCACTAAAATCCAATGCTATGGAACTAAGATCAAACTGCAACTGAAACATGTACAAAATAGGTTTTGTAAACATAAAAAATGTTGGTGAGCATTCCTAGATTTAATACATATAGTAAGTTGGAAAATGTTATACAATTCAAGTGCAAAGCTACAGTGCAATTATGTAAACTATGTAACATACAAATGAGCGAAATCAATACTGTGACTGTATAATGTAATAAATGAACGGCGGTGTACTTATCCAATAAATGGATAATAACTTAACAATGGCCACGGATTCTCCGATGAAAAAGGGGGAGAATCAACCTGGCGGGTTGTCAATCCAATAGCGCTATCCAATGTTAAGGTCGGCTTGTACAATGTTAATGATTTCACTAAGTACAAATGTATTCTACATGTAATGTCTAAGCATGAAGGTATAAAACAGGTTGTCAAATTATAGAATATGTTGTCAAATTAATCGTTTTAGAGAGTAGTGTACTAGTGTGTATCGTGTAGGTAGGCATTTATGTATGAGTTTAGTCTGACTAAGAAGTTCTAACTAATGGTAGTTGGCTATGGCTTAGGAGACTGGGTGCAGCAATATTAGTATTAGGTATATGAGGATATACCGTGACTTCGATCAAGTAAGTTTGTAAACATGAAGGTATAAAACAGGTTGAAATAATAAGTTTGGAAAAACCATGTTCATTTTTAATTATATGATGACGCAACATTCCTAAAATCAGGATGTGATCAAAGTTAAACACAGAGTTTAAAACTTAAGTCATGGGTAAAATTGTTTTAACGCAAAACGAGTAATACCTTATAGTGTAAGAATCATGAGCATAAGTGAAATAGTGTAAGCTTTAATGCGATAATATATCGAACAAAAGTTTTAGTAATGATGATAAGGGATTCAAAAGCGAATGATAAATGAATAATGGCATATGAAACATCAAGGGATTAAATGGAATCTTCAAATGATAAACAAACATAAATATCAATGATATAAAACATTGGAATTGTTTCTATAGGAAACTTTGACCAACTCAAGTATTTGAAATTTCCTAGTGACTTGTGGGGGCGTACTTAAGCCTATAAGTGAATGCTCATCCCAAGAGTTCCCAGGTATGTATACGGGTCCCTCGTCTGATTGGGATTTATACGAAATACCAGGCCGAGACAGAAAACTCAGGATACAGGCACTCACCCTTCCAGATTGCACGTGCCCCATCACTAGTGAGTTCCAAAACTTTAGCGAGATTAAAAACGAGATGCAAAAATAGATCCTTGATATTTGGATTTCACTCCTAACTCAAAGATGTATTTCAAAATTGAAAACGATTGTGGAATGAAACCAATCACTAAGTTAAGGATATCACTCCCAACATAGTGGTTAAGTTCCTTTTTGAAAGAAAGACTCTTTGAGGTGTGGATGTCACTTCTATCTTAAAGATATATTCCTAAGATAAATAACATAAAGAGGAGTGAAACTAATCACCAAGGTATGGATGTCACTCCTAACTTGGTGATATCGTTTCGTTTGTGAAATACGAGTATCTTCTTCTCTAAACAAAACACCGAAAGAATAACAAGAAAGAAGCATAGCGAAAATATCTTGAAAGAAAGTAATAGGATAAAGAGAAATAAACAAGAAAGGACACATAAATGTAAGCTTAGTTATAGACTAGGCTAAAACGCATTCTAATAACCTAATTCCCTATAAACATGGCTCTGATACCAATCTGTAACACCCCAACCGATGGCGGAATCATCGAGGTGTCACGTAGTGACGATTGTTCAAAAGCACATGGTACTAAAATGTAAATATATTATTGAATAATTTAAATTGTCTTACATAGATGAAATGGGAAAAATACAAAAGTCTGAACGAAACATGAAAATTGAAATAACTTATTAAAAGCAAGCACTAAAATCCAATGCTATGGAACTAAGATCAAACTGCACCTGAAACATGTACAAAATAGGTTTTGTAAACATAAAAAATGTTGGTGAGCATTCCTAGATTTAATACATATAGTAAGTTGGAAAATGTTATACAATTCAAGTGCAAAGCTACAGTGCAATTATGTAAACTATGTAACATACAAATGAGTGAAATCAATCCTATGACTGTATAATGTACTAAATGAACGGCGGTGTACTTATCCAATAAATGGATAATAACTTAACAATGGCCACGGATTCTCCGATGAAAAAGGGGGAGAATCAACCTAGGCGGGTTGTCAATCCAATAGCGCTATCCAATGTTAAGGTCGGCTTGTACAATGTTAATGATTTCACTAAGTACAAATGTATTCTACATGTAATGTCTAAGCATAAAGCACGTTTGTAAACAAATGCACATAGTACTAGAATTGTATTGTAAAAATGTGAACTTGTATTTGTAATTTGTATAAGTGTACATGTAACACCCCAAAGGCACTAAGGTGGGGGTGGATTGGCACCAGCACCTGAAACACGGTACTCGAATAAATCACAAAATGAAAAGGCACGAAACCCGAAAATGAGACAAGGTCGACAGAAATCAACTCACCACCCATGGCTTTAATCCCAGCCTGGAAATTAGACATAGCCATGTTCACTTGCTGCTGGAGCAAGTTGTTCAGTTCAGCTTGGGTCAGGTTGATGTTCCCACGACCACCGCCTCCGGCACGACCACCGCCGCCAGCACGGCCACCGCCGCCACCACGACGTCCACCTCCGCGAGCACCAGACATGATCTAACAAATCAAGAAATCGAGAGATTCAGATTCACTTCCAGTGTCAACCACTAGAGATTTACAAGAGTTAACTTAGGGACAATCCAGGACTATACATCCAAACTCGAAGTCCATCGGGATTTTCATGCATTCCAGTTTATTATTTCGTGTGCACCCGAAATGATAAACTGCTCCACATGGTCCTCCAGATGTACCCCTAATCCAGACCCCAGTCACTGAATATCATCACCTAGTAACGTGTTACGATAGGTGCAAGTGTAAGAAGGTATGTGTGTGCTAGAACCAACAAAGTAACCCTTCCTTCTTCAATCCAGAAGAAGAAAACAAGAGTAGGTAAGAACCCAAATAAAAGCGGATGATGTAATGGTGAAACATGATGATGATGTAAGGACACCCCAACAACGTTAGTACGTATCCCACTAATAGACCCAAAGTATGTGACCGTCTAGTGTGTGCGACTCGGCTATAGACCAGACTCTACATGCAGTTCTAGTTCACTATAACCATTGGATCTGATACCAATCTGTAACACCCTGCCCCTCTCATCACCAATATTGTCCGCTTTGCCCATCCAGAGCTCACGGATTTGTTTTTGGTTGCCCAGTGGAGACTTCCCAGGAGGTCACCCATCCTGAAATTTCTCCCACCTGAGCACGCTTAACTGTGGAGTTCTCCTCTCATCCACTAACATTAAGCCCCAAAACGCGTTGGTGATTTAAGAGGCAAGACATTACTTATGAACCAAGGATCTCTCCTGGCCACGGCCGATGTGGGATTTTCCTGGGGTGTCACATTCACCCCCTGTTAGAGTCTCATCATCCCTGATGTGGTGTGTTCCAGGGGTGTCACATTCACCCCCTGTTAGAGTCTCATCGTCCCTGATGAGTTGTGCACCCACCATCCCGAACGGCACAAGAGTGGCTCTGATACCAATCTGTCACACCCTCAAATTACCACTTGCGGGGTTTTACCGCGAGGCGCATGACAAACCAGGATCCAAGTCAACGATCACAATAAACAACTCTATATGAAAAACGTAAACAGACATAACCATTAATTTAATAAGCGGAAGCGTTTCAGTAGCATTTAATCAACTATGCTATCATCTCAAAAGTTGTTCAAAATACTTTTATTACAAAACGTGCACTAAATCTAGACGCCAATGCAGACCCGTGCGCCTAGTTCCGTTCATTGCTACCTTAGCGACCTGAGAAAAACATGCCAAAAAGACGTCAACATATAATGCTGGTGAGTTCACAGGTTTATTCAAATGTTACCAAAACGTTACCATGTCCATACTATATCAATGTTACCAAGTACGCTAGCTAGGCGTATGTTTCATTACTACTACGATTGGAAACCATTACTAGACACGTTTAGCAATGTTCAGCATGTTTAAGCAGCCCGTATGTTCAGCATGATACCAATGTACCTGTTCGAGACAATATGCACCCGCCCGGCCCTCCAAGCCGACGAGTGGGGCAGGTCACGCCCAATAGATCTATCCACATTTCCCCCGTTGTGCATCCCCGCACATTCATGGTTTCCCCCGGGACTTTCCAAAAGATCGTATAGCAATATGAAGTTAAAACCATAGTATGACATAAGTTACTAAAACCGTTTAGCGCATGTTTTCTCCCCCAAAAGTTAAAGCAGTAAAAGTGGGGCCGTGAACTCACCTTAAGTGGCGTTCTTCAATTATAAGCAAAGATGTTTAGCCTTTGATAATCCCTCTACCGGAGATCTATCAAAATGTTCACATAAGTGTTCCGACTAATAACCATAAGGTTATCTAGTCCCTGATTGTCCAGATCGTAACCAAGTATGCTTTAAAACGTGTTTAAATGTTTAACCGACACACTAGACCGACCCGACATCCCGTTGGTGACCCATTACCCTAACTAATCAAGTACACATAGATTACACACAAGGTTCAAGCATAAAACACTTAGTTTGTATCAAAAATCTCATTTCTGCATCAGAACGGTCGAACCAGACAGTTTTAAGTCTCCTTTGCACCTTTTACGTCTCGTTCGACCGTTTGATGCTTCCTTCGCCCGTTTTATCACGTTCGTCCAATGAAAAGCCAGGTTCGACCCTGGATCCCTCCTTCGCACCATCGACTGGTCGAAGGAGGCCAGGTTCGCCCCTATTGTATAATTTTTCCTAAAAACGCTTCAAACACATTCAAAACGACCCGAAACATCATCAAACACAGCAGTCAAGCATGAATAACTTATCCCTACAAAACCCCACCGATTTCCCCCGATAATACGTCCGTTTCAGCCCTTTCCCAAAATGGTAAAGATTATGGAAACATCACTTTCATGCATGAATTATTTACCCAATTTGGAAACTTTTGAAATCGATTCATGTTTAGCTTAAAATACTCAGTTTGTCGATTATCCGATCTTTATTATTCATTCTATTGATCATAAATATTCACACATCAAGTATTAATCCAATAAAACCCCCAAATATCAATATATCCAATCCTAACCCTAGACAACAATATTCCAACATTAATAACAATCCTATATCATGTTCCTATCATAGATATAGCAGCAAATCATTGAACAACACATAACACCACATAATACACAATTTACATATGTTATTCATCATGAAAACCTATGTTAAATGATCATGTTTTGATTTATAAAGATGTTTAAATGGTTTTTAATCATAAAACACCCTTAGAACAGATACGGACAATTAGGGTTAGATGAAAACGAATTAAAATGCTTTTAAAAAGATTTAGGATTATGAACACACCTTGGATTCTTGTTTAGATGTTGTAGATGGGTTAGATTATGAAAAAGAAGAGCAAAAACTCCTTCCTTAGTGTTTAAGATCGTTTGAGAGCGTTTTGGGACGGTTAGGGTTTGTGAAATGATGAAAAATGACAAAGGTTGGTATTTATACTAGTCCTCCTTCGCCCCAATTCATTGGTCGAAGGTGGTCTCCTTCGCCCCTTTCACAGGGTCGAATGAGACCTGTTTGGTCGAAGGGAATTCCTCAAATTCCACTTCCCTGGTTCGCCCACTTACATGGGTCGAACCAGACACTTTTCTTCTCCTTCGACCACTCGAAGTGGTCGAACCAGAACCCCTTTTTAACTAGCTTTCCAGTTTGTCGTGTTTAACGCATTCTAACACATCTTAACACATAAGCATGCATCCTTAGTCTATATTTAACACATTAAAGCACATATAATCATTTACACATCATTTAAACACATCTATGTATATAATCCACCATACGACCCATAATCTACACATATACTTAATTAGTTCATGTAATGTCACCAACCACGGAACCCGGTACTAGTGTATTACCAAAACGACTCCCAATGATCCTCAAGATCATTGTACCCTGGACAATCCTAACTTGAACCGACTCAACTAACCTAGTTATGTTTGTTTATAAACGTTTCTCGCTAAGGTAGACTTAGATGTTACTAATATGTTTAAGCCGAACATGCCGGGTGTCACATCATCCCCACGTTGAAAGAATTTTCGTCCCGAAAATTGCGCAAAACCCAAAAAGAAAGAAACGAAAAGAACAGATCGAAAAGAAACTTACCGGATGTCACATCATCCCCACGTTGAAAGGAATCTCGACCCGAGATTCATTCCGCTTCAGCAGTAACATGCCTCGACTCAAACGCGCGCTTCGGAAACAGATGAGGATACTTAGATTTCATCTGATCCTCCCGTCCCCATGTGAACTCCGGTCCACGGTTCGAGTTCCAACGGACTTTAACGATGCGGATTTTACTCCGACGAAGGCTACGAATCTTGTAGTCGAGAATCTCGACAGGTTCCTCCACAATGCGAAGACGATCATCAACCTTGATCTCTTCCAGTGGAACAATGAGAGATTCATCAGCCAGACACTTCTTCAAGTTAGACACATGGAAGACGTTGTGTACACTACCGAGCTCCGCCGGTAAGTAAAGTCTGTATGCCACCGGTCCAATCCGATCCACGATTGCGAACGGTCCGACATAACGAGGGTTAAGCTTGCCACGCTTTCCAAAGCGTATGACGCCCTTCCATGGTGAAACTTTCAGAAGTACCTTGTCCCCAACCTGGAACTCTAAAGGCTTTCGACGGCGATCGGCATAGCTCTTCTGACGATCCCGTGCAGCAGCCAAACGTTGACGGATCTGTACAATTTTCTCTGAAGTTTCGTACACGTGTTCCGGACCAGTGAGCTGGCTCTCGCCCACCTCGGCCCATCAAAGTGGTGGTCGACATTTCCGTCCGTAAAGAGCCTCGAACGGAGCTGCCTTGATGCTAGAGTGATAGCTGTTGTTGTAGGAGAACTACACTAACGGCAGGTGGATCTCCCAACTTTTGCCAAAATCGATAACACATGCCCGAAGCATGTCTTCCAAGGTTTGAATCGTCCGCTCACTCTGTCCATCAGTTTGCGGATGATAAGCCGTACTCATATCCAACTGAGTACCCAAAGCCTTGTGCAGAGCCTTCCAGAAACGCGAAGCGAAACGAGAATCACGATCAGAGATAATAGAAACAGGCACTCCGTACCGAACAACCACCTCCTTAAGGTAAAGTCAAGCTAACCGCTCGAGTCCATCGGTTTCCTTAATAGGTATAAAACGTGCCGATTTTGTCAGCCGGTCAACAATCACCCAAATCATATCGTAACCACTAGGTGACCTTGGCAGCTTGGTGACAAAATCCATCGTGATTCGTTCCCACTTCCATTCTGGAACCTCTGGTTGTTGCAGGAGACCAGATGGCCTCTGATACTCCACCTTGACTTTAGCACAAGTCAAACATTTGCTGACGTAAGAAGCTATGTCAGCTTTCATGTTCGGCCACCAATAAAGTATCTTCAAATCCTAGTACATCTTATCGGAGCCAGGGTGAATGGAATACCGGGATTTGTGAGCTTCATCCAGAACCAGCTCGCGCAATCCCCCGAACAATGGGACCCAAACACGTCCCGCAAAATAGTGTAAGCCATCAGTCCTGAGCTCAAGATGCTTGTCAGCACTGTGCATCGTTTCATCCTTAAGGTTTTCCTCCTTCAAGGCTTCCAACTGTGCAGAACGGATTCGGTCAGGCAACGACAAATGAATGGTGAGCTGTAAGGCTCGAACACGGCGAGGGTTAGCAGACTCCTTCCTGCTCAAGGCGTCCGCCACAACGTTCGCCTTGCCAGGGTGATACTTGATGGCACAGTCATAATCGTTCAGGAGTTCAACCCAGCGACGCTGCCGCATGTTCAACACCTTCTGGTCGAAAATATGCTGAAGACTCTTGTGATCGGTATATACTTCACACTTGGTACCGTACAAGTAATGTCTCCAGATTTTCAACGCAAAGACTACCGCACCCAGTTCCAAGTCATGTGTAGTGTAGTTCTTCTCATGAACTTTGAGTTGATGAGAAGCATAAGCAATAACCTTCCCGCGCTGCATCAACACGCAACTGAGACCACGAATAGAAGCATCACAGTACACAACAAAGTCATCCGTACCCTCTGGTAGGGATAAGATAGGTGCAGAACAAAGTTTAAGCTTCAGCATCTGAAATGCTAATTCTTGTGGTTCACCCCAGTCGAACTTTTGGTCCTTCTGGGTAAGAGCGGTGAGGGGTTGAGCGATCTTCGAAAATCCCTCAATGAAACGACGGTAATAGCCCGCAAGACCTAGGAATTGCCGCACCTCAGATGGCGTCTTTGGTGCTTCCCAGTCTTTAATAGCTTCGATCTTAGCCGGATCGACATGAATTCCCAGTTCATTCACCACATGTCCTAGGAATTGAACTTCACGCAACCAAAAATCACACTTCGAGAACATAGCATACAACTGCTCCTGTCTCAAGAGTTCCAAGACCAACCGCAGATGTTCCTCATGATCCGCCTTGTTCTTGGAGTAAATCAGAATATCGTCAATGAACACGATGACGAACTTATAAAGGTAAGGCTTGCAAACGCGGTTCATCAAATCCATGAATACTGCCGGTGCGTTAGTGAGACCAAAAGGCATGACCAAGAACTCAAAATGGCCATAACGGGTGCGAAAAGCAGTCTTCTGAATGTCAGCTTCCCTGACGCGCAACTGGTGATAACCGGACCGCAAATCAATCTTCGAATAGTAGCTAGAGCCCTGAAGCTGGTCAAAGAGATCATCAATGCGAGGAAGAGGATAACGATTCTTGATGGTCACTTTGTTCAGTTCACGATAATCAATACACATACGAAGGCTTCCGTCCTTCTTCTTCACAAACAAAATAGGAGCTCCCCAGGGGGAAGAACTCGGCCGAATGAAACCCTTTTCCAAGAGTTCCTGTAACTGGCTGGACAAGTCTTGCATCTCGGGAGGTGCAAGACGATACGGAGCTCGGGCAATAGGAGCTACGCCCGGAGTGAGATCAATACCAAACTGAACCTCATGATGGGGAGGAAGACCAGGTAAATCATCAGGAAACACATCAGAAAAGTCACGAACCACCGGAATATCCTCGATCTTCTTCTCATCGTCAGTAGAAACGTTAACAAGTGCCAGAATGGCCGAACAGCCCTTCCGAAGATGCTTACGGGCTTTCATGCTAGAAATGATACTCAGTGGAGCACCGCTTTTCTCGCCACGAACCGAAAGAATCTCTCCATCAGGGAGTGGGATCCGGATAACCTTGTCAAAACAAACGATCTCTGCGCGATACAGCGATAACCAATCCATGCCAACCACGACATCAAAACTACCCAGGGGTACCGGCATAAGGTCAATGGGGAAAGACAAACCCGATAGTTCCAAGCGACATTCCCTAAGGGTGTGTGTCGCTTCGATTTTCTTACCATCAGCCAATTCTATTAAGTACTTAGCCTCTAAAGGTGTGGGTACTATATCTAGCAATCGACTAATATCCAAAGATACGAAACTCTTATCGGCACCAGAATCAAACAAGATAGAAACATAGCGATCATTAAGAAGGAACGTACCGGTAACTGTGTCTGGATCCTGCCTGGCCTCTGCAGATCCAATGACGAAAGCACGTGCAGTCCTGCCTCCGCCGCCATTATTCCCGTTACCGTTCCCGCCCCTCCCATTATCGCCCTGCTTCAGTTTGGGACAGTCACGCTTGAAATGTCCCGTGTCACCACAGTTATAACACCCCTGCCTCCCCTGAGTCCCCTGAGCAGCAGGAGCAGGAGCAGCCGCAGGAGTCTGAGTTGGGGTGAGCGCCACCTTGCAATCCTTAGCATGCTGCCCCAACTAATGGCACCGATGACAACGAGCCCTATCACAACTCCCAGAATGATGAAAACCACACTTGTTACACTTGGGATGCTTCCCAACATACCCACCCGTCTTCGACCCAGAAGAAGACCCAGTTGTATCAAACTTCTTCGCCGACTGAGCTGGCACCACACTCTTCCCCACACTCTCCCACTTCCTCTTGTTCCCCTCAGCAGCTTTCACAGTAGCACCCTTGGGTGGCAAAACGCCTTCCGCCACCTTCAGGTTAGTCATCCGATGAGCCGATCGGACAACTTCAGCCATAGTCGGAAGATTCCCAACAGCCACCAACCCAGCAATCTCGGGCACTAGTCCAGACACATAGTGCTCAATCCTCCTGTATTCGGGTGTGTGTAAGTCAGGACACAACACCGCCAGCTCGTTCCTCCTCACAGTGTACTCCTCAATCTCCGACCCAACCATCTTGAAACTCCAGACCTCATGCTCCAACTTCTGTATCTCCTCCCTCGGACAGTACTCACCTCTCAAAAGCTGCACAAACTCCGCCCAAGGCATAGCAATAGCCTCCCCCAGTCCCATGTTCTGAGTAGTAGCATTCCACCACGACAATGCAGGCCCCTCAAATGTCGCAGTAGCATACTTCACTCGGTCCCCAGTAGGACAGTTACACATAACAAACACAGATTCCACCTTCTCCAGCCATCGGAGCAGTCCCACCGCTCCCTCAGTTCCAGCAAAGTTATGGGGCTGACAGTCCCTAAACTTCTTATAAGAGCACTGAGGTGGGGGTGGATTGGCACCAGCACCGGAAACACGGTACACGAATAAAACACAAAATGAAAAGGCACGAAACCCGAAAATGAGACAAGGTCGACAGAAATCAACTCACCACCCATGGCATTAATCCCAGCCTGGAAATTAGCCATAGCCATGTTCACTTGCTGCTGGAGCAAGTTGTTCAGTTCAGCTTGGGTCAGGTTGATGTTCCCACGACCACCGCCGCCAGCACGGCCACCGCCGCCACCACGACGTCCACCTCCGCGAGCACCAGACATGATCTAACAAATCAAGAAATCGAGAGATTCAGATTCACTTCCAGTGTCAACCACTAGAGATTTACAAGAGTTAACTTAGGGACAATCCAGGACTATACATCCAAACTCGAAGTCCATCGGGATTTTCATGCATTCCAGTTTATTATTTCGTGTGCACCCGAAATGATAAACTGCTCCACATGGTCCTCCAGATGTACCCCTAATCCAGACCCCAGTCACTGAATATCATCGCCTAGTAACGTGTTACGATAGGTGCAAGTGTAAGAAGGCATGTGTGTGCTAGAACCAACAAAGTAACCCTTCCTTCTTCAATCCAGAAGAAGAAAACAAGAGTAGGTAAGAACCCAAATAAAAGCGGATGATGTAATGGTGAAACATGATGATGATGTAAGGACACCCCGACAACGTTAGTACGTATCCCACTAATAGACCCAAAGTATGTGACCGTCTAGTGTGTGCGACTCGGCTATAGACCAGACTCTACATGCAGTCCTAGTTCCCTATAACCATTGGCTCTTATACCAATCTGTAACACCCTGCCCCTCTCATCACCAATATTGTCCGCTTTGCCCATCCAGAGCTCACGGATTTGTTTTTGGTTGCCCAGTGGAGACTTCCCAGGAGGTCACCCATCCTGAAATTTCTCCCACCTGAGCACGCTTAACTGTGGAGTTCTCCTCTCATCCACTAACATTAAGCCCCAAAACGCGTTGGTGATTTAAGAGGCAAGACATTACTTATGAACCAAGGATCTCTCCTGGCCACGGCCGATGTGGGATTTTCCTGGGGTGTCACATTCACCCCCTGTTAGAGTCTCATCATCCCTGATGTGGTGTGTTCCAGGGGTGTCACATTCACCCCCTGTTAGAGTCTCATCGTCCCTGATGAGTTGTGCACCCACCATCCCGAACGGCACAAGAGTGGCTCTGATACCAATCTGTCACACCCTCAAATTACCACTTGCGGCGTTTTACCGCGAGGCGTATGACAAACCAGGATCCAAGTCAACGATCACAATAAACAACTCTATATGAAAAACGTAAACAGACATAACCATTAATTTAATAAGCGGAAGCGTTTCAGTAGCATTTAATCAACTATGCTATCATCTCAAAAGTTGTTCAAAATACTTTTATTACAAAACGTGCACTAAATCTAGACGCCAATGCAGACCCGTGCGCCTAGTTCCGTTCATTGCTACCTTAGCGACCTGAGAAAAACATGCCAAAAAGACGTCAACATATAATGCTGGTGAGTTCACAGGTTTATTCAAATGTTACCAAAACGTTACCATGTCCATACTATATCAATGTTACCAAGTACGCTAGCTAGGCGTATGTTTCATTACTACTACGATTGGAAACCATTACTAGACACGTTTAGCAATGTTCAGCATGTTTAAGCAGCCCGTATGTTCAGCATGATACCAATGTACCTGTTCGAGACAATATGCACCCGCCCGGCCCTCCAAGCCGACGAGTGGGGCAGGTCACGCCCAATAGATCTATCCACATTTCCCCCGTTGTGCATCCCCGCACATTCATGGTTTCCCCCGGGACTTTCCAAAAGATCGTATAGCAATATGAAGTTAAAACCATAGTATGACATAAGTTACTAAAACCGTTTAGCGCATGTTTTCTCCCCCAAAAGTTAAAGCAGTAAAAGTGGGGCCGTGAACTCACCTTAAGTAGCGTTCTTCAATTATAAGCAAAGATGTTTAGCCTTTGATAATCCCTCTACCGGAGATCTATCAAAATGTTCACATAAGTGTTCCGACTAATAACCATAAGGTTATCTAGTCCCTGATTGTCCAGATCGTAACCAAGTATGCTTTAAAACGTGTTTAAATGTTTAACCGACACACTAGACCGACCCGACATCCCGTTGGTGACCCATTACCCTAACTAATCAAGTACACATAGATTACACACAAGGTTCAAGCATAAAACACTTAGTTTGTATCAAAAATCTCATTTCTGCATCAGAACGGTCGAACCAGTCAGTTTTAAGTCTCCTTCGCACCTTTTAGTCTCATTCGCACCTTTTACGTCTCGTTCGACCGTTTGATGCATCCTTCACCCGTTTTATCACGTTCGTCCAATGAAAAGCCAGGTTCGACCCTGGATCCCTCCTTCGCACCATCGACTGGTCGGAGGATGCCAGGTTCGCCCCTGTTGTATAATTTTTCCTAAAAACGCTTCAAACACATTCAAAACGACCCGAAACATCATCAAACACAGCAGTCAAGCATGAATAACTTATCCCTACAAAACCCCACCGATTTCCCCCGATAATACGTCCGTTTCAGCCCTTTCCCAAAATGGTAAAGATCATGGAAACATCACTTTCATGCATGAATTATTTACCCAATTTGGAAACTTTTGAAATCGATTCATGTTTAGCTTAAAATACTCAGTTTGTCGATTATCCGATCTTTCTTATTCATTCTATTGATCATAAATATTCATACATCAAGTATTAATCCAATAAAACCCCCAAATATCAATATATCCAATCCTAACCCTAGACAACAATATTCCAACATTAATAACAATCCTATATCATGTTCCTATCATAGATATAGCAGCAAATCATTGAACAACACATAACACCACATAATACACAATTTACATATGTTATTCATCATGAAAACCTATGTTAAATGATCATGTTTTGATTTATAAAGATGTTTAAAAGGTTTTTAATCATAAAACACCCTTAGAACAGATCCGGACAATTAGGGTTAGATGAAAACGAATTAAAATGCTTTTAAAAAGATTTAGGATTATGAACACACCTTGGATTCTTGTTTAGATGTTGTAGATGGGTTAGATTATGAAAAAGAAGAGCAAAAACTCCTTCCTTAGTGTTTAAGATCGTTTGAGAGCGTTTTGGGACGGTTAGGGTTTGTGAAATGATGAAAAATGACAATGGTTGGTATTTATACTAGTCCTCCTTCGCCCCAATTCATTGGTCGAAGGTGGTCTCCTTCGCCCCTTTCACAGGGTCGAATGAGACCTGTTTGGTCGAAGGGAATTCCTCAAATTCCACTTCCCTGGTTCGCCCACTTACATGGGTCGAACCAGACACTTTTCTTCTCCTTCGACCACTCGAAGTGGTCGAACCAGAACCCCTTTTTAACTAGCTTTCCAGTTTGTCGTGTTTAACGCATTCTAACACATCTTAACACATAAGCATGCATCCTTAGTCTATATTTAACACATTAAAGCACAGATAATCATTTACACATCATTTAAACACATCTATGTATATAATCCACCATACGACCCATAATCTACACATATACTTAATTAGTTCATGTAATGTCACCAACAACGGAACCCGGTACTAGTGTATTACCAAAACGACTCCCAATGATCCTCAAGATCATTGTATCCTGGACAATCCTAACTTGACACGACTCAACTAACCTAGTTAAGTTTGTTTATAAACGTTTCTCGCTAAGGTAGACTTACATGTTACTAATATGTTTAAGCCGAACATGCCGGGTGTCACAGGTGGGTTTTTATACTAGTTTTGAATTCAATTAGGCTTTAAAATTGGTCAACACAATAAAGTAAGGTTTTAAGATGAATTGACTATTTGACTATGACTTTGACTAGGATTTTGACTTAGACTTTGACTAGGACTTTTGACTAGGATATTGACTGAGACTTTGACTGTTTGACTGTCTTAGCGGACCGCGAGGGCTAAAAAAAATAATTTTTCTAATTTAATCAATTTTAAGTTATAGACTTGTTTCCTTCTGTTTCTAAGTTATTTTAGGACTGAAAATTAAGGGCTTTAAGTATCAAGGTCTGAAACATACGTGCTCGGGTGTAGATGTGAGTATAAAACATGCATACTTTTACTTATAAAAATCATAAGTTTTATTAAATTGTGAATTTTGGTCCTATTAAAATACGAGGGTTAAAAATGAAAATTTTGAAATAGTTGAGGAACCAATTATGTACATTTATGAAAAGTGAAGGGTGCAGGTTGTCACAGTCTCCCCTACTTTAGAAAATTTCGTCCCGAAATTACTTTCAAGTGAAGGTTTCCATGAAACAAAAGACAATTGTAAAAAGGCAAGTAGATTTTAAGAAATGCATCAGCCATGATTTGACAAAGTTTGAAGTAGTTATTTAATACCCAAAATAAGAGTTTGAAAGTCCATAAAGTTTGACCCAAGGTTAGAGAATTAAGAGTTTATAATGAGCAAGGTTTGGGAAAAGTATGTAACTGGTTAGGGCAGGGCAGTGTTATAGTAGCTTCCCTTACTTTAGAGAAGTTTCTGACCGAACTTTATTAAGGACATGCAATAGGATTTCGACTAACAGAGAGTGTAAGAGTATACAAAGTTTGTGTTTTCTGTGTGGATGGTCTAGAGAAAGACTCTAGGAAGTCGAATTGAAGCTCGTGTAAGAACATTCTTATCGAAAATGCTAGCTATTAGTCAACGATCTAATAAAGAGATAACTATAAAGTAATGGGTAGGTTCTTGGTCAGACTCCTAGTCCGTTCCCGCAGTATCATTTATGCTTATATATAGGGTGTACCGCAGCTAACCCACCACACTCCCGATACTTTGGACTCGTACTTATTGTCTACCAACAACCTAAATAGAATTACACACCATCCTTATGTACCTGTAAATCCATGATTGCGTTCCGGACCGTAATCATCGATTTACCTTACACTAGGGTGCTATGCTTTTCCATAACACTAACATAAGTAATACAAGAAACAATGTGAGCAACCAAAATGTGTTAAGTAGTATATACTGCTCAAGTATAAGATGCGGTTAGAGGTTCTTCCCCTTTTAGGTTCACCTTTTAACCGTAATGAGATTAATGTGTAAGTATAAGACATGATTAGGGGTTCTTCACCTTTCGGGTTCACCCTTAACCGGTAAATTTCTGTTCACATCATTAGGCTCTAAACAACCGTATTGATAAACTCTGAGGATTACACCGTTCCCCTCGGGTTAGAGGAATACTCTGAACCGAGTCGTTCATGGGAACTGGCTTAGATCTCATACGAGCTATCAATTAGTATGTTCGTTGGTCATGATGATGAACAAAATAATGTAAAGTATAACAGGGTTTTGCTCACAACAAAAAAAAATATGCATACCAAATATGCGTTCATGTAAGTATATAAGTATAGCATAAAATTTCGATTGAAAGAATAGCATAACGTAAATCGAGTAAATCGCACAATTTGCACAAAAATGAAAGTAATCGAGTTAAATTAATGCTCAAAACTAGTGTTGTAAGAATAACTTACTAATAACTAGTGCGAGAATAGTTGCGAATAACGCGTGAAAATAACTACCAACAAAAGAATAATACAAAAATAATATGATAATGTACGAACGTAACTATAAATAGAATGGTGTAAAAAAAATAATGAAATTTACTGTAAATGAAAGTGCGCAGAACAGACGTATAGTCTATTGGTATGAGGATAACCTTTTGGAAACCGAAAAATGTTTTAAGTTCAAAACAGGTTCACTTGAAAAGATTTCGTAGGTACACATTTTCATGTGTTTACGAGAAGTCGAGTTTGAAAAGTGTTATAAGGTATATTATTAGTTGCAAATTCCTCCTGAAAATATATATTGGATACGTTATATGAAAACATGCAGATTTACATTTGATTTGTAAAATATGCAATGCAAGTTTATAAAATGCAAAATGAAACCATTTCATGAAGTGTGTGTAAATCTAATGTGTTTCGAAAGACCAAGATTTAAAATGATGTGAAGGTTGTGAATGATCCCAGATGCCTTGACGAATTTTGGAAAATAAATTTTTCTACATTTAAACATTTCTTTAACTTGTGGGTTGAAAAGTCGGAAATTTTTAATTGTTATGAAATGTTGAGAAAATCGAAGTGTTCCCGTTAAGACTGGGTAAACTTGAAACCTTTTAAATTTTCAAATTTTTATGAAATTTATACATTGAAAGATCATTTATTTGCAGGATCGTTAAGGCATCTCTTTGGGCTCATAGCGGGCTATTTGTTTCAAGGCATAAGGTGTATGAAAAGTGTGTTCTAATTTGGCGAATAGGCTTTGTGAAAAGACTTATAGAATATGTTGTCAAATTAATCGTTTTATAGAGTAGTGTACTAGTGTGTATCATGTAGGTAGGCATTTATGTATGAGTTTAGTCTGACTAAGAAGTTCTAACTAATGGTAGTTGGCTATGGCTTAGGAGACTGGGTGCAGCAATATTAGTACTAGGTATATGAGGATATACTGTGACTTCGATCAAGTAAGTTTGTAAACATGAAGGTATAAAACAGGTTGAAATAATAAGTTTGGAAAAACCATGTTCATTTTTAATTATATGATGACGCAACATTCCTAAAATCAGGATGTGATCAAAGTTAAACACAGAGTTTAAAACTTAAGTCATGGGTAAAATTGTTTTAACGCAAAACGAGTAATACCTTATAGTGTAAAAATCATGAGCATAAGTGAAATAGTGTAAGCTTTAATGCGATAATATATCGAACAAAAGTTTTAGTAATGATGATAAGGGATTTAAAAGCGAATGATCAATGAATAATGGCATATGAAACATCAAGTGATTAAATGGAATCTTCAAATGATAAACAAACATAAATATCAATGATATAAAACATTGGAATTGTTTCTATAGGAAACTTTGACCAACTCAAGTATTTGAAATTTCCTAGTGACTTGTGGGGGCGTACTTAAGCCTATAAGTGAATGCTCATCCAAAGAATTCCCAGGTATGTATATGGGTCCCTCGTCTGATTGGGATTTATACGAAATACCAGGCCTAGACAGAAAACTCATGATACAGGCACTCACCCTTCCAGATTGCACGTGCCCCATCACTAGTGAGTTCCAAAACTTTAGCGAGATTAAAAACGAGATGCAAAAATAGATCCTTGATATTTGGATTTCACTCCTAACTCAAAGATGTATTTCAAAATTGAAAACGATTGTGTAATGAAACCAATCACTAAGTTAAGGATATCACTCCCAACATAGTGGTTAAGTTCCTTTTTGAAAGAAAGACTCTTTGAGGTGTGGATTTCACTCCTATCTTAAAGATATATTCCTAAGATAAATAACATAAAGAGGAGTGAAACTAATCACCAAGGTATGGATGTCACTCCTAACTTGGTGATATCGTTTCGTTTGTGAAATACGAGTATCTTCTTCTCTAAACAAAACACCGAAAGAATAACGAGAAAGAAGCATAGCGAAAATATCTTGAAAGAAAGTAATAGGATAAAGAGAAATAAACAAGAAAGGACACATAAATGCAAGCTTAGTTATAGACTAGGCTAAAAGGCATTCTAATAACCTAATTCCCTATAACCATGGCTCTGATACCAATCTGTAACACCCCAACCGATGGCGGAATCATCGAGGTGTCACGTAGTGACGATTGTTCAAAAGCACATGGTACTAAAATGTAAATATATTATTGAATAATTTAAATTGTCTTACATAGATGAAATGGGAAAAATACAAAAGTCTTAACGAAACATGAAAATTGAAATAACTTATTAAAAGCAAGCACTAAAATCCAATGCTATGGAACTAAGATCAAACTGCACCTGAAACTTGTACAAAATAGGTTTTGTAAACATAAAAAATGTTGGTGAGCATTCCTAGATTTAATACATATAGTAAGTTGGAAAATGATATACAATTCAAGTGCAAAGCTACAGTGCAATTATGTAAACTATGTAACATACAAATGAGCGAAATCAATCCTGTGACTGTATAATGTACTAAATGAACGGCGGTGTACTTATCCAATAAATGGATAATAACTTAACAATGGCCACGGATTCTCCGATGAAAAAGGGGGAGAATCAACCTAGGCGGGTTGTCAATCCAATAGCGCTATCCAATGTTAAGGTCGGCTTGTACAATGTTAATGATTTCACTAAGTACAAATGTATTCTACATGTAATGTCTAAGCATAAAGCACGTTTGTAAACAAATGCACATAGTACTAGAATTGTATTGTAAAAATGTGAACTTGTATTTGTAATTTGTATAAGTGTACATGTAACACCCCAAAAATGAATAAAAGCAAAAAGGGGATCGGAAATACTCACTTTCGCCAAATGACTAGATGACTAAGCGAGCGTGAAAATGCGAGCAATCCAAAGAATCAACAACGAAACTAGTCCAATTTAGAAGAAAATAAACCGAATAGGAAAAAAATATCAAGCTTCCAATTCGCCAATTACAAGAGCTTATAATCAAAGCTTCAAATGTAGAAGTAATATACTCTAGAAGAAAGGTATGAGGGAGAGTTTAATCGAATTGAAACAATCGATTTAGAGGTGCAAAGTGTAATGGGTCCTAGGTGGGTTTTTATACTAGTTTTGAATTCAATTAGGCTTTAAAATTGGTCAACACAATAAAGTAAGGTTTTAAGATGAATTGACTATTTGACTATGACTTTGACTAGGATTTTGACTGAGACTTTGACTAGGACTTTTGACTAGGATTTTGATTAAGACTTTGACTGCTTGACTGTCTTAGCGGACCGCGAGGGCTAAAAAAAATAATTTTTCTAATTTAATCAATTTTAAGTTATAGACTTGTTTCCTTCTGTATCTAAGTTATTTTAGGACCGAAAATTAAGGGCTTTAAAAATCAAGGTCTGAAACATACGTGCTCGGGTGTAGATGTGAGTATAAAACATGCATACTTTTACTTATAAAAATCATAAGTTTTATTAAATTGTGAATTTTGGTCCTATTAAAATACGAGGGTTAAAAATGAAAATTTTGAAATAGTTGAGGAACCAATTATGTACATTTATGAAAAGTGAAGGGTGCAGGTTGTCACAGGGGTTTTACAGCGAGGCGCATGACAAACCAAGATCCAAGTCAATGGTCACAATAAACAACACTATATGAAATACGTAAACACAAAAACATAGTTCCCAATGTATAAAACCATAGCGGAAGCGTTTAACCAGTTACAAAACCATGTACGACAATGTTCAACATCTTTATTCAAAACATGAAACTAAGCCTAGACGCCAATGCAGACTCGTGTGCCTAGTTCCTTTCTGTTGATACCTTAGCGACCTGAGAAAAACATGCCAAAAAGACGTCAACATATAATGCTGGTGAGTTCACAGGTTTGTTCAATGTGTTACCAAGTGTTACCAAAACGTTACCATGTCCATACTATATCAATGTTACCAAGTACGCTAGCTAGGCGTATGTTTTATTACAACTACGATTGGAAACCATTACTACACACGTTTAGCAATGTTTAGCATATGTTTAAGCAGCCCGAATGTTCAGCATGATACCAATGTTCTAGTTCGAGACAACATGCACCCGCCCGGCCCTCCAAGCCGACGAGTGGGGCAGGTCACGCCCAATAGATCTATCCACATTTCCCCCGTTGTGCATCCCCGCACATTCATGGTTTCCCCCGGGACTTCCAAAGATCGTATAGCAATACAAAGTTAAAAACCATAGTATGACATATGTTACCAAATTAGTTTAGCGCATGTTTTCTCCCCCAAAAGTTAAAGCAGTAAAAGTGGGGCCGTGAACTCACCTTAGATAGTGTTCTTCGGTTACAAGTAAAGATGTTAAGCCCTTGATAATCCCTCTACCGGAGATCTATCAAAATGTTCACATAAGTGTTCTGACTAATAACCATAAGGTTATTTAGTCCCCGATTGTCCAGATCGTAACCAAGTATGTTTTAAAACGTGTTTAAATGTTTAACCGACACACTAGACCGACCCGACATCCCGTTGGTGACTCATTACCCAAACTAATCAAGTACACATAGATTACACACAAGGTTCAAGCATAAAACACTTAGTTTGTATCAAAAATCTCATTTCTGCATCAGAACGGTCGAACCAGTCAGATTAAGTCTCCTTCGCCCGTTTTAACTCTCCTTCGCCCGTTTTAAGTCTCCTTCGCACGTTTTATATTTCGTTCGACCGTTTGATATCTCCTTCGACCGTTTTACCACGTTTGCCCAAGTTTTCCCCAGGTTCGACCCTGGATTCTCTCCGTCGCCCACCCGATTGGTCAAAGGAGTCCAGGTTCGCCCCTGTTGTACAAATTTTCCTAAAAACGCTTCAAACATATTCGAAACACCTCGAAACATCATCAAACACAGCAGTCAAGTATGAATAACTTATCCCGACAAAACCCCACCGATTTCCCTCAATAATACGTCCATTTCAGCCCTTTCCCAAAATGGTAAGAATTATGGAAACGTCACAATCATGCATGGATTAATTACCCAATTTGGAAACTTTTGAAATCGATCCACATTCAACTTAAAATGCTCAGTTTGTCGAGTGTTCGATCTTTCCCTATTAGTTCTATTGATCATAAATATCATGCATCAAGTCTAAATTCATTGAACAACACATAACACCACATAATACACAATTCACATATGTTTATCATCATGACGACCTATGTTTAAATGATAAGGTTTTGATTTAGAAAGATGTTTAAAAGGTTTTTAATCATGAAAACACCCTTAGAACAGATCCGGACAATTAGGGTTAGATGAAAACGAATTAAAATGCTTTAAAAGGATTTAGAATCAAGAACACACCTTGGATTCTTGTTTAGATGTTGTAGATAGGTTAGATTATGCAAAAGAAGAGCAAAAACTCCTTCCTCGGTGATTAAAATCGTTTGAGAGTGTTTTGAGACGGTTAGGGTTTGTGAAATGGTGAAAAATGACAAAGTTTGGTATTTATACTAATCCTCCTTCGCCCCCTGTAAGTGGTCGAAGGTAACCTCCTTCGACCCTTCCACAGGGTCGAATGAGCCCTGTTCTGGTCGAAGGGAATTCTTTCAATTCCACATCCCAGGTTCGCCCATTTACAAAGGGTCAAACCAACACAATATTTCTCCTTCGACCACTCGAATGGTCGAACAAGAAGCCATGTATATCTAGTTTTCCAGTTTGTCGTGTTTAACGCATTCTAACACACCTTAACATATGAGCATGCAACCTTAGTTCATGTTTAACATATTTAAGCACGGATAATCATTTACACGTCATATAAACATATCTATGTATATAATCCACCACACAACCCATAATCTACACCTATACTCAATTAGTTCATGTAATGTCACCAACAACGGAACCCGGTACTAGTGTATTACCAAAACCACTCCCAATGATCCTCCAAATCATTGAACCCTGGACAATCCTAACTCGATCCGACTCAACTAATCCCGTTAAGTCCGTTTATAAACGTTTCCCGCCAAGGTAGACTTAGATGTTACTAAAATGTTTAAGCCAAATATGCCGGGTGTCACATCATCCCCACGTTGAAAGAATTTTCGTCCCGAAAATTGCGCAAAGCCCCAAAATGAAAGAAACGAAAAGAACGAAACGAAAAGAGAATTTACCGGATGTCACATCATCCCCATGTTGAAAGGAATCTCGACCCGAGATTCATTCCGCTTCAGCCGTAACATGCCTCGATTCGAACGCGCGTTTCGGAAAAAGATGAGGATGTTTAGCTTTCATCTGATCCACCCGTTCCCACGTGAACTCCGGTCCACGATTCGAGTTCCAACGAACTTTGACGATGCGGATTTTACTCCGACGAAAGCTACGAATCTTGTAGTCGAGAATCTCGACAGGTTCCTCCACAATGCGAAGACGATCATCAACCTTGATCTCTTCCAGTGGTACAATGAGTGATTCATCAGCCAAACACTTCTTCAAGTTAGACACATGGAAGACGTTGTGAACACTACCGAGCTCCGCCGGTAAGTCGAGTCTGTATGCCACCGGTCCAATCCGATCCAGGATTGCGAATGGTCCAACATATCGAGGGTTAAGCTTGCCACGCTTTCCAAAGCGTATGACGCCCTTCCATGGTGAAACTTTTAGAAGTACCCTGTCCCCAACCTGGAACTCCAAAGGTTTTCGACGGCGATCGGCATAACTCTTCTGACGATCCCGTGCAGCAGCCAAACGGTGACGAATCTGTACGATTTTCTCCGAAGTTTCGTACACAAGTTCCGGACCAGTGAGCTGGCTCTCGCCCACCTCGGCCCAACAAAGTGGTGATCAAAATTTCCGTCCATATAGAGCCTCGAACGAAGCTGCCTTGATACTAGAGTGATAGATGTTGTTGTAGGAGAACTCCACCAACGGTAGGTGAATCTCCCAACTCTTGCCTAAATCGATAACACACGCCCGAAGCATGTCTTCCAAGGTTTGAATCGATTGCTCACTCTGTCCATCAGTTTGCGGATGATAAGCCGTACTCATATCCAACTGAGTACCCAAAGCCTTGTGCAGAGCCTTCCAGAAACGCAAAGCAAAACGAGAATCACGATCAAAGATAATAGAAACAGGCACTCCGTGCCGAGCAACCACCTCCTTAAGGTAAAGTCGAGCTAACCGCTCGAGTCCGTCGGTTTCCTTAATAGGTATGAAACGTGCCGATTTTGTCAACCGGTCGACAATCACCCAGATCATATCATAACCACTAGGTGACCTAGGTAGCTTGGTGACAAAATCCATCGTGATTCGCTCCCACTTCCATTCTGGAACCTCTGGTTGTTGCAGGAGACCAGACGGCCTCTGATACTCCACCTTGACTTTAGCACAAGTCAAGCATTTGCTGACATAAGAAGCTATATCAGCTTTCATGTTCGGCCACCAATAAAGTATCTTCAAATCCTGATACATCTTATCGGAGCCAGGGTGAATAGAATACCGGGATTTGTGAGCTTCATCCAAAACAAGCTCGCGCAATCCCCCAAACAATGGGACCCAAACACGTCCCGCAAAATAGTGTAGGCCATCGGTCCTGAGTTCAAGATGCTTGTCAGCACTGTGCATAGTCTCAGCCTTAAGGTTTTCCTCCTTCAAGGCTTCCAACTGTGTAGAACGGATTTGGTCAGGCAATGACGAATGAATGGTGAGCTGTAGGGCTCGAACACGGCGAGGATTCGCAGACTCCTTCCTGCTCAAGGCGTCCGCCACAACATTCGCCTTGCCAGGATGGTATTTGATAGCACAGTCATAATCGTTCAGGAGTTCAACCCAGCGACGCTGCCGCATGTTCAACACCTTCTGGTCGAAAATATGCTGAAGACTCTTGTGATCGGTATATACTTCACACTTGGTACCGTACAAGTAATGTCTCCAGATTTTCAACGCAAAGACTACCGCACCCAGTTCCAAGTCATGAGTAGTGTAGTTCTTCTCATGAACTTTGAGTTGACGAGAAGCATAAGCAATAACCTTCCCGCGTTGCATCAACACACAACCGAGACCACGAATAGAAGCGTCACAGTACACAACGAAGTCATCCGTACCCTCAGGTAAAGATAAGATAGGTGCAGAACAAAGTTTAAGCTTCAACATCTGAAATGCCGATTCTTGTGGTTCATCCCAGTCGAACTTTCGGTCCTTCTGGGTAAGAGTAGTGAGGGGTTGAGCGATCTTCGAAAATCCCTCAATGAAACGACGATAGTAACCCGCAAGACCTAGGAATTGCCGCACCTCAGATGGTGTCTTTGGTGCTTCCCAGTCTTTAATAGCTTCGATCTTAGCCGGATCGACATGAATTCCCAGTTCATTAACCACATGCCCTAGGAATTGGACTTCACGTAACCAAAAATCACACTTTGAGAACTTAGCATACAACTGCTCCTGTCTCAAAAGTTCCAAGACCAACCGTAGATGTTCCTCATGATCCGCCTTGTTCTTTGAATAAATCAGAATATCGTCAATAAACACGATGACGAACTTATCAAGGTAAGGTTTGCAAACGCGGTTCATTAAGTCCATGAACACCGCCGGTGCTTTAGTGAGACCAAAAGGCATGACCTAGAACTCAAAATGGCCATAACGAGTGCGAAAAGCAGTCTTCTGAATGCCAGCTTCCCTGACGCGCAACTGGTGATAACCGGACCGCAAATCAATCTTCGAATAGTAACTGGAGCCCTGGAGCTGGTCAAAGAGATCATCAATGCGAGGAAGAGGATAACGATTCTTGATGGTCACTTTGTTCAGCTCACAATAATCAATACACATGCAAAGACTTCCATCCTTCTTCTTCACAAACAAAATAGGAGCTCCCCACGGGGAAGAACTCGGTCAGATGAAACCCTTTTCCAAGAGTTCCTGCAACTGGCTGGACAACTCTTGCATCTCGGGAGGTGCAAGACGGTACGGAGCTCGGGCAATGGGAGCTGCACCCGGAGTAAGATCGATACCA
Source organism: Ambrosia trifida (assembly GCA_028751855.1). NCBI lineage: Eukaryota > Viridiplantae > Streptophyta > Magnoliopsida > Asterales > Asteraceae > Ambrosia > Ambrosia trifida. The sequence continues at coordinate 72,220,607 of CM054131.1, read as the reverse complement.
AACTCAACCTGACGATGGGGAGGAAGACCAAGCAAATCATCAGGAAACACATCGGGAAAATCACGAACTACCGGGATATCCTCGATCTTCTTCTCATCGTCAGTGGAAACGTTAACAAGTGCCAGAATGGCCGAACAACCCTTCCGAAGGTATTTACGGGCTTTCATGCTAGAAATGATACTCAGCGGAGCACCGCTTTTCTCGCCATGAACCAAAAGAGTCTCTCCATCAGGGAGAGGGATCCGAATAACCTTATCAAAACAAACGATTTCCGCACGATACAACGACAACCAATCCATGCCGACAACGACATCAAAACTACCCAGGGGTACCGGCATAAGGTCAATGGGGAATGACAAACCCGACAGTTCCAAACGACATTCCCTAAGGGTGTGTGTCGCTTCGATTTTCTTACCATCAGCCAATTCTATTAAGTACTTAGCCTCTAAAGGTGTGGGTACTATATCTAGCAATCGGCTAATGTCCATAGATACGAACCTCTTATCGGCACCAGAATCAAACAAGACAGAAACATAGCGATCATTAAGAAGGAACGTACCGGTAACTGTGTCTGGATCCTGCCTAGCCTCTGCAGATCCAATGACGAAAGCACGCAGTCCTGCCTCCGCCGCCGTTGTTCCCATTACCGTTCCCGTCCCTTCCATTATCATCCTGCTTCAGCTTAGGACATTCACGCTTGAAGTGTCCCATATCACCACAGTTATAGCACCCCTGCTTCCCTGGAGTCCCCTGAGCAGCAGGAGTAGGGGTAGCAGCAGGAGTCTAAGTTGGGGTGAGTGCCACCCTGCAATCCTTAGCATGATGCCCCAACTGATGGCACCGATGACAACGAGCCCGATCACAGTTCCCAGAGTGGTGAAAACCACACTTGTTGCACTTGGGATGCTTCCCAACATACCCACTCGACTTCTGCCCAGAAGAAGACCCAGATGAATCAAACTTCTTTGCCGGCTGAGATGGCGCTGGCACAACACTCTTTCCCACACTATCCCAGTTCCTCTTGTTCCCCTCAGAAACCTTCACAGTAGCACCCTTAGGAGGCAAAACACCTTCTGCCACCTTCAGGTTAGTCATCCGATGAGCTGATCGGACAACTTCAGCAATAGTGGGAAGATTCCCAGCAGCCACCAACCCAGCAATCTTCGGCACTAGCCCAGACACATAGTGCTCGATCCTCCTATACTCGGGTGTGTGCAAATCAGGGCACAACACCGCCAGCTCATTCCTCCTCACAGTGTACTCTTCAATCTCAGACCCAACCATCTTGTAGCTCCAGACTTCATGTTCCAACTTCTGTACCTCCTCCCTCGGACAATACTCACCTCTCAACAGCTGCACAAACTCCGCCCAAGGCATAACAATAGCCTTCCCCAATCCCATGTTCTGAGTAGTAGCATTCCACCACGACAGTGCAGGCCCTTCAAATGTCGCAGTAGCATATTTCACCCGGTCCCCAGCAGGACAGTTACACATGACAAACACAGACTCAACCTTCTCCAACCATCAGAGCAGTCCCACCGCTCCCTCAGTTCCAGCGAAGTTATGGGGCTGACAGTCCCGAAACTTCTTATAAGAGCACTGAGGTGGGGGTGGATTGGCACCAACACCTGAAACACAGTACACGAGTAAAACACAACCGAAAGGACGTGAAACCCAAGAATGAGGCAAGGTCGACAGAAATCAACTCACCACCCATGGCATTAATCCCAGCCTGGAAATTAGCCATAGCCATGTTCACTTGCTGCTGTAGCAAGTTGTTCAGCTCAGCTTGGGTCATGTTGATGTTACCACGACCACCGCCTCCAGCACGACCACCGCCGCCACCACGGCCACCGCCGCCACCACGATGTCCACCACCGCGAGCACCAGACATGATCTAACAAATCAAGAAATCGAAGGAATTCAGACTCACTTCCAGTGTCAACCACTAGAAATTTACAATAGTTAACCTAGGGACAAATCCAGGACTATACATCCAAACTCGAAGCCCATCGGGATTTTCATGCATTCCAGTTTATTATTTCGTGTGCACCCGAAATGATAAACTGCTCTACATGGTCCTCCAGATGTACCCCTAGTCCAGACTCCGGTCACCGAATATCGTCACCTAGTAACGTGTTACGATAGGTGCAAGTGTAAGAAGGCATGTGTATGCTAGAACCAACAAATCAACCCCTGCTTCTTCAATCCAGAAGAAGAAGACAAAAGTAGGTAAGAACCCAAATAAAAGCGGATGATGTAACAGAGAGGTATGATGATGATGTAATGACACCCCGACAACGTTAGTACGTATCCCACTAATAGACTCAAAGTATGTGACCGTCTAGTGTGTGCGACTCGGCTATAGACCAGACTCTACATGCAGTCCTAGTTCACTATAACCATTGGCTCTGATGCCAATCTGTCACACCCTCAAATTTCCACTTGCGGGGTTTTACCGCGAGGCGCATGACAAACCAGGATCCAAGTCAACGGTCACAATAAACAACACTATATGAAATACGTAAACACAAAAACATAGTTCCCAATGTATAAAACCATAGCGGAAGCATTTAACCAGTTACAAAACCATGTACGACAATGTTCAACATCTTTATTCAAAACATGAAACTAAGCCTAGACGCCAATGCAGACTCGTGCGCCTAGTTCCTTTCTGTTGCTACCTTAGCGACCTGAGAAAAACATGCCAAAAAGACGTCAACATATAATGCTGGTGAGTTCACAGGTTTGTTCAATGTGTTACCAAGTGTTACCAAAACGTTACCATGTCCATACTATATCAATGTTACCAAGTACGCTAGCTAGGCGTATGTTTTATTACTACTACGATTGGAAACCATTACTAGACACATTTAGCAATGTTTAGCATATGTTTAAGCAGCCCGAATGTTCAGCATGATACCAATGATCCAGTTCGAGACAATATGCACCCGCCCGGCCCTCCAAGCCGACGAGTGGGGCAGGTCACGCCCAATAGATCTATCCACATTTCCCCCGTTGTGCATCCCCGCACATTCATGGTTTCCCCCGGGACTTCCAATGATCGTATAGCAATAAAAAGTTAATAACCATAGTATGACATATGTTACCAAATTAGTTTAGCGCATGTTTTCTCCCCCAAAAGTTAAAGCAGTAAAAGTGGGGCCGTGAACTCACCTTAGATAGTGTTCTTCGGTTACAAGTAAAGATGTTAAGCCCTTGATAATCCCTCTACCGGAGATCTATCAAAATGTTCACATAAGTGTTCCGACTAATAACCATAAGGTTATCTAGTCCCCGATTGTCCAGATCGTAACCAAGTATGTTTTAAAACGTGTTTAAATGTTTAACCGACACACTAGACCGACCCGACATCCCGTTGATGACTCATTACCCTAACTAATCAAGTACACATAGATTACACACAAGGTTCAAGCATAAAACACTTAGTTTGTATCAAATATCTCATTTCTGCATCAGAACGGTCGAACCAGTCAGATTAAGTCTCCTTCGCCCGTTTTAAGTCTCCTTCGCCCGTTTTAAGTCTCCTTCCCCCGTTTTATATTTCGTTCGACCGTTTGATATCTCCTTCGACCGTTTTACCATGTTCGCCCAAGTTTTCTCCAGGTTCGACCCGGGATTCTCTCCTTCGCCCACCCGATTGGTCGAAGGAGTCCAGGTTCGCCCTTGTTGTACAAATTTTCCTAAAAACGCTTCAAACACATTCGAAACACCTCGAAACATCATCAAACACAGTAGTCAAGTATGAATAACTTATCCCTACAAAACCCCACCGATTTCTCTCAATAATACGTCCAATTCAGCCCTTTCCCAAAATGGTAAGAATTATGGAAACGTCACAATCATGCATGGATTAATTACCCAATTTGGAAACTTTTGAAATCGATCCACCTTCAACTTAAAATGCTCAGTTTGTCGAGTGTTCGATCTTTCCCTATTAGTTCTATTGATCATAAATATCATGCATCAAGTCTAGATTCGTTAAAACCCCCCAAAATACCCATCTATCCCTCTTTAACCCTAAATAACAATAAGCTAGCATCAACAACAATCCTATATCATGTTTCTATCATAGATACAGCAGCAAATCATTGAACAACACAAAACACCACATAATACACAATTCACATATGTTTATCATCATGACGACCTATGTTTAAATGATAAGGTTTTGATTTAGAAAGATGTTTAAAAGGTTTTTAATCATGAAAACACCCTTAGAACAGATCCGGACAATTAGGGTTAGATGAAAACAAATTAAAATGCTTTAAAAGGATTTAGAATCAAGAACACACCTTGGATTCTTGTTTAGATGTTGTAGATAGGTTAGATTATGCAAAAGAAGAGCAAAAACTCCTTCCTCAGTGATTAAAATCGTTTGAGAGTGTTATGAGACGGTTAGGGTTTGTGAAATGGTGAAAAATGACAAAGTTTGGTATTTATACTAATCCTCCTTCGCCCCCTGTAAGTGGTCGAAGGTAACCTCCTTCGACCCTTCCACAGGGTCGAATGAGCCCTGTTCTGGTCGAAGGGAATTCTTTCAATTCCACATCCCAGGTTCGCCCATTTACAAACGGTCGAACCAACACAACATTTCTCCTTCGACCACTCGAAGTGGTCGAACCAGAAGCCTTGTTTATCTAGTTTTGCAGTTTGTCGTGCTTAACGCATTCTAACACACCTTAACATATGAGCATGCAACCTTAGCTCATGTTTAACATATTTAAGCACGGATAATCATTTACACGTCATATAAACACATCTATGTATATAATCCACCACACGACCCATAATCTACACCTATACTCAATTAGTTCATGTCTTGTCACCAACAACGGAACCCGGTACTAGTGTATTACCAAAACGACTCCCAATGATCCTCCAGATCATTGAACCCTGGACAATCCTAACTCTATCCGACTCAACTAATCCCGTTAAGTCCGTTTATAAACGTTTCCCGCTAAGGTAGACTTAGATGTTACTAAAATGTTTAAGCCAAATATGCCGGGTGTCACATTGGAAACCACTGATGAATCCGTAACCACTGATGAATCCGTAACCACTGATGAATGAAACAGCTGATGATAAATCAACAGACACATGAAAAGCACTGTTGGGATAACAAATATTAAAAAGAAACAGATAATCTTAATATCCAACTGAGATTTCATTACTCTGTTTATGAATATCTGTTGACTCGCCAACAAATTTGTCAAACAGTTATTATAAGATTCAAATGTATTATTACAATTACATAATTTCAATGAAATTTCTAAGTTAACAAAACTACATACAAAATGGAAAACTTGGTCTGTTTAAGACAATTACTTCCCAAAATATAAAAAACATAAACAGACCAACTACTATGGTCTGTTTACTAAACACCAAATTAAGAAGTCTATCATATGTTGCAAGAAAAATTGTGTTTAGTAACGTTTGTTCAAGGGCAGAGGGTCTGTTAAGGAGATATTTATAAAACAGCTGTTACTACAAACAGTTGTTGATTCAAACAGATATTCCTTCAACAGTTTTCTTCAAACAGATGTTGCTTTAAACAGTTGTTACTAAGTTTGTTTCGTAATCATCTAAGTTAATGAATACTCTTTATATATTCGTCCAATTTGACAGGTTTATTCTAACAAAAGTGTAAACTATAACCATTACTTACATATTACTTGTTGGAAAGATAATAAAACGCTCGGTTTTTTTTTCCGTTTTTTGTATAGCACTATGGTACTCGTTGGAAAGATAATAAAACGCTCGTTAATGTGGTGTAATTTTTATTCAAAAAAAAATGTTATTTAAAAAAGTTATTAACGTTTAAAAATCATATGGGAAAGTGCATGTGCTATGCACATGAGAGAGAAAAAATAATTTAATAGTAGATGGAGTATCCAAGACCTATTTAATTGACCCGGTAAAATGAGCGGGAAAAACTTAAAGGAAGCCTCCATAAGATGCCATGTGTCCCTCAATAGCTTTCATTTATATATTATAGAAGATAGAAGATGGTGGTAAAAACCAACACCTAAAGTGAGCCCCCGTCGTAAACACACTAAACACTAGTCCTTTTAAACTATTCTACAAAACTACATGCAAATATGACTACCTCCGTGATCCTATATCTTAAACTAAATCTGTAAATCGGCACCATACTCAAATGCAGCCCAACTAATTAATCAGATAAAAGTGAACCAAACAACCCTTTATATAGTTTTTCAGAGAGGATGGACAATGAGAGCTTAGGCGTTTTTAGTTGTCTCTGGCTTCCGAGAACCAACCAACCAATATAGTATATCTGTTCTGCTGTTGAAACTAGAAAGTTATTTTTTTTTTCTTTTTGCAGTTCTGAGACAGCTGACAATCTCCATTATCAGCGGAGATTGGAATCATCTTTGAATGCACCTGGGCCTTCATTGAGGAGTAAAATGATGCGTTCTGCATCCTCCGTTGATGGAAAAGGGAGATATTATTTGTTACATTCTTTAGAAGTTTTTCTTCCCCGGGATTACATACTTTGTTTTATGTAACTGAAAATAAATTTATTAGACTTATATTTACTATGCATCAGTTTATCCCATAGTGAACCATATATTGCTGCAACATTTTGGAGAAGGAGCCGAAGGAAGGTGATAAATGAACCAAGAACTGCAAGTTCAAGGTTTTTCTCATCTCTCATGCTTGTTGGCTTTGTTTTATACAGTTTTAGATGACCATCTGTTGAAAGCTATCATTCAACACTAAATATACTTTACCATCTCATATATTGGATATAAATCTGTGTTCTCTGTTGTTTCTGTTGCAAGATAACCTTCATAGGGACATCATTGTTTGATATTAATATTGTAATAAGTAAACAATGAACTCTACAAAGTGATGTGCAAAAAAGTTAAGGGAGCATTATCAACATGAACTTTGTTTACTTGTTTTGGATATTGCCAGTCCAAAGCATCCATCCTTTCGGGGCAGTCCATGCTTAGTGGTGATAGAAGATCATTTAGACTAGTCTAATATTAGTGGTGTTTTAATTGTATAATGATATATTTTGATTAAACAATGTTTTGTTAGCATTAGGGTTATAATTTATGTAAAATAATTAGCCGACATCGACAAATGTATTAATTTAACTGTTGGCTCAGGTTGCGGGAGGAGTAGATCATTACGGGGATGAGTACATGGATGTCGTTCTCGACGAATGGTCAGGCTACGCCGCGACATTTATTTTCAAATTATTGAAACTTGTTTGAAGTCAATGTAATGTCCATACAATATTTTTGTAAACGTTAAATGTTGTCTCGAATTAGTTTGTAATTTGATAAATATGGATAATATAATGAAATGATGTTTTTGTTATTAGTTTGATAATTATTTTGCATATAATAAAATGGCTATAAATCCAGGATGGTAAATCTGTAATTTTATAGGAATTTTTTTTAGCTTAATAAATTATGACACGCAAAAAACGTCATAAAATGTGTCGCTAAGATGTCAATAAAAATTGTCATAAAAATGTGTCATTAAAAAGTGTCACAACGCGTGTCAATAAATTCTATCATAAATGTGTGTCATAAAAAGATGACACGCGAAAATATGTCATGTTAAATTTATGACACCGCCATCATTGACATTCTTATTCTTGTCATTAGACCCCTTTCTTGACACGCAATGCGTGTCAAGAAAGGTCTTTTTTCTAGTAGTGTGTTATATTTGTAGGATGCTATAAACTAGATGACTTAGTTGGATTTTGCATTGAACTACTCTTTACTGCTTGCGACCAGCCTGGTACTTTTACTTTTAAGCTATTTTATATTTATTTTACGGTATAACTAAAAATTTAAATGTATTGTAAGGCTTCTTTCTCAAATGTTGCTTTACAAGCATCCTTGGTACCCATTTTGGCTTTTTATCAGTATTGTTTACTTTAAATCCCTTTCACGGGAACCAAAATACCTCTGCAAACAGCAAGAGTACCTTAAATGGTTGATGAAATATGGTCAAACAAGACAAAAAATGGTCTGCTCACCCTTTGTAGATGGCAGACTGCTCCCCCTATAAAATGTATATGAAGTTTTTCTGCCCCATCACTCAGCCGGAAGACTTTGATGAAAAATGATGAACACGAGAAAGGGTAATTGCTTTACCCAAAGCTCAAACAAGAGTTTCTCCTATGAAGTCACACATTTCACTTACCATGCTGTGTAAAAAAGTACAAGTTATTTGATTACCAACCATATATATTACCATGTTTAGATTGGTCTATTGGCCTATAAAAGTATTCGGTAGTGTCTGCCTATACATTAAATGCCTCTTGTTAGTAGGTCTTGTATACGTTTTAGTTTGTAGTTAATCAAGTTTTTATTAACGAGTACTTATTAATTGTATCATTTTTTTTTGTTATATCTACAATTATTTAAAAACTTTTATACCATATAGCTTTAAGTAGCAACTGTTTGTATTAACCCAAAATCGTTTAGAAGAACATTTCATTTTACCACAATAAAAAAAGACAAAAATGAAACTTCCTGTAACAAACAAACGAGCTATCTCTATTCATGTAACTTGTTTTCTAGCTATAAAATTTTCAAAGCGACTAACTGATTTTTGGGTCAATATGGGCATTTAAAGTATTCAAGGTAGTTAAAAACATTATGATTAAACATTTATTTTGCAACTTACATTATCATATATGGGCCAAATAAACATAGATGTGCATCAATACTTTTTCATCAGTCACACTATGAACTTTGTTATTTTTATTTAATTGAGATTATACACCACACTAATGTTACGAATAAGAAAACTAACAAAATTGTTGTACAATACATCATGAGAGAATTGATGAACTAACAGTAAACGAATATTGCATTGTAAATATCCAGCGTCGTCGCATCGTGTGGGCTTCTTACTAGTATATATATGTAGGGTAGAGTTCATGTACAAAGGGTATTTTTTGTGAGAAGGGTAAGAAGTGTTTATAGCCCTTAGATTTATAGATGAATGGTTGAGATTGATTAGTGGCAAAATGGTAATATGTGTTATATATTTGAATAATTAATTAAAGTTAATAGGGGTATGGTAGTAATTGTGTGGGTTAAAAGATGGAAACAATTCCATCTCCTTAAATCTCGTTTCCATCCCCCTCTCTCTCTCTAACCAAAAACAATCTGGGTATTCTTCCCCAAATCAGTTGTTCTTTACTTTTATTTCAATCATTGCAACTAATAAAGCTTTTCTCGGGCTTCATGCCATTTGAATATATCATATATTGATAGTCTACTATTGTTACTGTATGTAGCATCTAAAATAAGAAATTAATGTCATCCTTTAACATCTTTTTTTAATAGGTCCTACTTTAACATTTGATTTGCTTTCTCAATGTTAATTAACGTGATAACATTTGCTTTGCTTTAATATCATTTTTGATATTATGGTGTTTTGTTGTGTTTTTGATTATGTGTTTTATGTTCAACTGATTATTGTGGTGTTTTACTGTATGTTAACCAGCTAAAAGTGTGCTATATTGTGTTTTATACCTCTTTGCGTTTTGATTGGTATAACAGAACAATGTCTGATTCCAAGGAAAAATATGGTGTTTTGCTGTAAATCCATTGTGTTTTTTGTTTAACTTGTTATTTAGTATAAAACACAATGTGTTTTGCATTTTTTGCTTAACATGAATATAAAACACAATATATTGTAAAAAAAATAACCATCAGATGTTTAATCATAGGATATAAAACACGTACCCCACATTAGTCTATGACATGTTACACATAATAAAAATGTTGTTTATAAAACACCTTGCGTGTGTTAAAAAAGTACTGATACATTGTCTAATATTGATATACATATAAAACACACTGATAAGAAAAATAAAAATAAAAACCTTACGTGATTACTTCTCTTATTTTTTTGAAATGCATATATTTGATTAGATAGGTTGTGTAATTAAATTTCTAAAATCTCTCAATATTTATAGTTGCATGATTCTTTCATTAAATGAATTAGAATGTAATTTACAATAATACCCATTGAATTAATATTAAAGACTGCCACGTGTCACGTCTAGGAGCCTTCTTATCCTTCTCACACTTTTGGCCCTTTGTACATGAACCTAAATCTATATATGTATATGTATATGTGTGTGTGTGTGTATATATATATATATATATAAAGTAAGTTCTTTATTTAGAATGTATATATGTTTTTAATATATTAAAGTCTTGTTAGTGGAGTTGCAAAAACCATGCTAATTAAATATAGAGGTTTCTAGTTCAAATTTTGGCCCTACCACCAAATTCTATTTTTTTTTTAATTTACCAAAATTTTGGACCCAAATTTTTTATGTCGCCCGAGGCCCAAATTGCTTTTAGTGTTCTGGAAGACAGAACTGATAATACCACATGACAACCTTTAAATTCTTTTTTATTAGATATGTAGTGTAATTACTTGATAATCATAGAAACAAAATAGGTTCCATGATAATGATATTATTGGCCATATGTATGGAAGTACACCGAAGATATCTTATCTCTTTTCTTCGTGCCTTACTTTGGTACCACTTCTTCTTTTGGTTTTTAAGCCCTTGCGAAAGACTATAGTTTCTTCTCTTTCTTTCAAAGACTTTTCGTCTCTAGTCTTTTCAACCGAAGACTTTTCCTTGTGAATCTCATCGATGCAATGATACGTTCAAGAACATGCGTAGCGATTTCCGCTTTATGACATGCTACATGTCCACGTTTCATTTTAAATAGTAGTAAAAAATACCGACCTTTTTTGCATTTACCTCCTTTTTAATAATATGATATACCACTGGCTCTCCCGCTTATACCTTTGTACTAATCTCTATCTTTTCTTTGCCAATCTCCCTACTCTTGTTCATATTATAGTTAGTCGAACCTCCAAAGATTGCTATAGATCAATAAACCTTTATGATATGTTTTGTTCTTCTCTTTTTTCTTTCTCGTATTCTTCCAAGCCAACTTCTACCTTCTTGGGTTACCGAAAACACACACGCACGAACAATCAGTTTTGTGGGAAAACCCTTCCACATCTCGATTTATATTGATCAATGAAAGCACACCAATTATAATAACTATAACCATCTATCTATACTAAAATAAACCCACTCAGACACCAACTAAATAAGAACTGAAAGACTAATCTTGTGTATGTTTGGGAAAAAAAGGTCAACCTATAAAGTTGAAGGGTTTTTTTAGTAAAGTTTTTTTGCATCCTAATAAGAGTCAAATAGGTTTTATGTATAGATAATTATTAATCTTAGTTGGAGTTTATAAAGGTCGTGTTTGTTTTTTCACCATAAGTACTTCTAATCTCTTTTGATTGCGCCGCGCAAACACACGCAGTCATTTGGAGTCTGCAGATTGTTTGTTTTTTTGGAAGACCTTTCATTAAAAAAGGTCTTCCTGACCTCTTCTTGATGCAGACATATACCCAAGTCTTTCAACCACTTCTCACTTCTTTTCCCCCTTATCTTTTCTTCTTCTATTTTCTTCATCAGTCAAGTCTTATGCATCATATTCTTCTTCTCAACCCATTATCTCCTCTCCTCTTCTCTTCTCCCATTTCATGTTGCCTCTCTCCTCCCTCCCTCGCCTTCGCTTCCACCCCCTCTGTTGTCGCCGCCTCCCTCCTCCCCATTAAGGTCGTGTTTGTTTTTTCACCATAAGTACTTCTAATCTCATTTGATTGCGCCGCGCAAACACACGCAGTCATTTGGATTCTGCAGATTGTTTGTTTTTTGGAAGACCTTTCATTAAAAAAAGGTCTTCCTGACCTCTTCTGGATGCAGACATATACCCAAGTCTTTCAACCACTTCTCACCTCTTTTCCCCCTTATCTTTTCTTCTTCTATTTTCTTCATCAGTCAAGTCTTATGCATCATATTCTTCTTCTCAACCCATTATCTCCTCTCCTCTTCTCTTCTCCCATTTCATGTTGCCTCTCTCCTCCCTCCCCCGCCTTCGCTTCCACCCCCTCTGTTGTCGCTTCCTCCCTCCTCCCCATTCTTCTTCCTCTCTCCCTCCACCTTTCGCCACCGTCTTCTTCTCCTCCCCTCCCCTCCCCTTCCCATTCCCCTTCCCCCTCCCCCTTCTCCTCACCTTCGCGTCTACCTCCACTTTCTGTCGTCGACGCCTTCTATAGATCCTCTCTTTTTATCGCTCACAAACAAATCATTAACATCCTCCATTTAGAGTCAGAGGAATTAACTTACCACAATAACCTTCACATTCATCTTCTCTTTGTGCGGTACGATTTTGTTTTCAACTTTTTTTTCTTCTTCTAAATTTCTTTCGTTGATCTACTATCTACTACAGCAGCTTATGGTAGCATTGAGTATATTGTAGTGATTTTTTTTTTTACAAACTTGGTTTTCATATCGAGTTAGTGACTAAGAAATTTACAATTTTTTATCAAACAAATGATAGGAAATTTTGTGGTTGGTTACAGTTATGGTGGATTGTGATTGGTTATGGTTATGGTGGGTTGTGGTGGTTCACGGTAGTTATGGTGGGTTGTAGTGGGTTATGGAGGGTTGTGGTTGGTTATGGTTAGATTACACTACAGTTGGGTTACACTGTAGACGTTAACAAACAAACAGTTTTTTTCTTGTAGGCTGCAGACCTTTGGTCCACCTCTTCTCATGCAGATGTGGTCCGCAGACTGCAGACATTTTACCTTTTAAAAAACAAACAGCACCTAAGTATCCTTAGAAACCAATGATTGCTAGGTTATAAATAGAAGGAAGTTTTGTAATCTTTATTGTTCCAATTCAATAAGAGAACAAGTTTACTCAATATTTTGCATCTTTGATATCAATTGTCTAACAAAAACCAATTAGATAGACCTATCTTTTTTTTTTAACAGCTAACGATACCCCCAATATATTTAAAACAAATACACTCTTGCCTACATTTGAATTTAGAACCTTCCTTCTAAGAGCATCTCCAATGGAGATGTAGTGGACGGTCCATTGGAGTGGACTGACCAATGGAGGGGAAGTTTAGCATTGGAGGGGTTTATTGAAGTTGGGTCCGTCCGGTGGATCGAACGGGTCCATTGGGGACTTGGTGGGGGCCTCATGCATGTTCAAAAAAAAAAATTCATTTCAAATTTAGAATACAAATATGTTTAATTGTTAGAAAAACATTATTAAAAAAAAAAGCTAACCGTTTAAAAGAAAAAAAATTAAAAATCAAATATTATACAAACATAATTAAAAACACTACATAAAACTAAATTATAGTGACATACGATTCATCGTCCATAGTGACATACTCCTTTCCCTGGTCAGTTTTGTAGCCTTCAGCCCAGCTAGGTACGATTTGTGTTGGGCGAATGCTTGAAACGAAAGGGTTTGGGGTGAAGTTTGTTTGCCTCTCCTCAACTTGTAGTTGATTAAATTGTAGTATGGCCATAGTGTAGTCATAGGCGCAATTAGTGCAGTATGCAAAAGGAGGATTTGGATCGACACTTGATTGAGTAGGTGTGTAGGTTGGTAAAGGAGGAGTGATTATTAGTTACGGAGGAGTGTATAGTAGACGACGAGGAGTGTACACTGATTGAGAAAAAAATGCACACTTGGTGAGGAGGAGGCGACACTGGTTGAGGAAGAGGAGGAGGAGACGACAGTGGTTGTGAACGTTGGCTGGCACGTCGACGAGAATATCGCCTGAGGTTGGAAGGTTCAGCTGCTTCAGTAGGATAACCACCACCATATCTTTGAATTGTGAGTAATAATTGTAAGTGTGTCTAGTATTTATAGGGTTAGAAAAATAGCCGTTTGAAAAGTAGTCGTTGGAAAAGTATCTGTTTGAAAAATAGTCGTTCGAAAAGTAGCCGTTTGAATATTAAATATTATTCTTATATTATTATTATTTTTTTTATTTAATAAATTTACCTTTTTTAATATACTTTTATATATTTAATATTGTTTTTTATTTAATTACATTTTACATATTTTTTGATTTTAATTACTATATAATATTATTTATTTAATAAAATTATTAAGTATATAAATTTAGATAAAGGTTAAATAAAAAAGGAAAAGTAGGTGATGAGGTAGAGGTGGAAGTTTATAATTTAAAATGATGTGGCGGAAGTCATGTTAGTAGTTATCTTAGATAGACCAAGTCCAAATGTCAATGTCAGTTTTCTACACTCTTTCAACAATGCAACTTGTCCAGTTGTAAGTTTAGTTCTTTTATTTATTCCATTTTTTCCCGATCGAAAATCTGTACAACATTATTTCTCCATTCTTTGTTCAGAGAGAAAAAAATTTTGAGATGTCAAAAAAAGTTCAAGCAACGGCAATTGGTATTGATCTTGGAACAACATACTCGTGTGTTGCTGCATGGTTTGATCAGCACAACCGTATTGAAATCCTTCCTAATGAACAGGGTAACAATGTTACCCCATCATGTGTGGCTTGTAATGAAGAGGAGCTTTTAGTAGGTGAGGGTGCAAAAAATCAAATCACAAGGAATCCTACAAACACCGTTTTTGGTATGTTCATAATTTGAAACTCAATAAAAATCCTGGCTTGACCATTCACTTACTCAACTTGTTATTTAATCAACTTTCTTTTGTTTGCTAATATTCAGATGTAAAGCGTTTGATGGGAAAGAGATTCAGTGACACCCTATTGCAGGAGGACATAGAATCGTGGCCTTTTAAGGTAATAGAAGGATCTGAGGATAAGCCAGTCATTGTACTTGAACATAAAAACACAGAAAAGGAATTTTCGCCTGAAGAAATATCGTCCTTGATTCTGAAGAATTTAAAAGAGGCCGCTGAAGCTTTCCTCGGAACAACAGTCACAGATGCAGTGATTACAGTACCGGCATATTTCAGTGACAAGCAACGTAAGGCAACAAAGGCTGCTGGTACAATGGCTGGCCTCAATGTCTTGCGCTTGATTAGTGAGCCCACAGCAGCGGCAATTGCCTATGGTCTGGACAAACTTGCAGACAAAAACCACCAGCAACATAAAAATGTGTTCGTATTTGACTTGGGTGGGGGGACATTTGATGCGTCTCTTCTCACAATCAGCAAGGGGGGCACGATTGAAGTTAAGGCAGTTGGGGGTGACACTCGTTTGGGTGGAGAGGATTTTGACAAGGCCATGATTGATCATTGTGTACAAGAATTCAAAAGAAGACAAAAGAAAGATATGAGTCAAAATGCAAAGGCCATGGGAAGATTGAAAGTTGCATGTGAGAAGGCGAAAAGAGATCTGTCCTCAACAACTCAAACATCAATTGAAATTGATTTCTTGTATGAGGGCAATGATTTTTCTTTAAAGTTTACTAGAGCAAAGTTTGATGAGCTAAATGCTGGTTTCTTCAAGAAGTGCATGGAGCATGTGGAAAACTGTTTAAGAGATGGAAATATACACAAAAATAATATAGATGATATAGTCCTTGTTGGTGGGTCGACTCGCATTCCTAAGGTTCAAGAAATGTTGAGGGAATTGTTTGATTGGAAACCACTTTGCAACAGCATCAATGTTGATGAAGCAGTTGCTCATGGCGCAGCAGTGTTGGCTGCGAAATTAAGTGGTAATGGCAATAAAATTGTGAAGGATATTGTTCTTTTAGATGTGACCCCTTTGTCACTTGGTATTTCGATCGAGAATGAAGGAATTATGGGTTCCATGAGTGTCATAATTCCAAGGAACACACCAATTCCCACAACTAGAGAGAGTATTTATACAACACATAGTGATAACCAAAACGCTATGAAAGTGCTTGTGTATCAGGGAGAATGCAGCGAAGTCAAAGACAACATCTTACTTGATGAATTCACTATGTATGGGGTTCCACCAGGCCCGGCAGGAAAAGAAAATATAAAGGTTTGCTTTAGCATAGATGCCAATGGCATTCTTCATGTCCTGGGTGAGTTAGTATCCACAGGTAATAAGAAAAGTCTAGTGGTTGCAGATAGTGGAAATTTGTCCAACGATGACATCGAAAAGATGCTGAAAAAGGTCGGGCTATAAAAGGTAAAAGGTATTGACAGTATTGTTACCTTGAGAAGATTAAAACCAGAGCATCATTAATGTTTCTACTATAAAGATGTTTGTACTATTTCTTATCAACTCCAAGTTTTAATAAGTGTTTGTTTTATGTTTGTAATGTTTGAAGGTCTTTTATGATTATGTGTTTTACTTATTTGAGATGCGTGGAAATTAAATAGCCCCCATAATAAAGTATATCAGTAATTAAGCGGTTGTTTATCTCGTTTCTCTGTCCTTTCTGCACTTTCTTGTCACTTTCCTACTGAATTGAAGACTTTATGATATGTATATGATTTTTTCGATTTCATAAAGCTTCGCTTCATTATAGTTTGTATCAGCCCATTCATGTTTAAAACCATTTTCTCTCAACAAACTACAAAACATAAACATACTAAGGCCATAGGATATGGTCACTATTTTAGGCACCATCACTATCCTTCACGTCATCGGCCCGACCGCCCATCACTTCACCCATCATCACAACCCACTATGGTATGTTCACTAATCACTATCCTCATCTTTTCTTTAACATTTTTTAAGCTATACTAAATTTAATTTATTTTGTAAAACAACAAATAAATGTAATTTTTTATTAGAAAAAAGAAATAAAAGTGACATTTCATTAATTAAAAAAAAAACACATAATATAAAAAGGAAAATTACATATTTTTTACTAAACTTAACATAAAAAACTAAAGACCCTATTTTTTAGCAATTTCCCCTTTATTTTTGCCAACACTTGTTATTCTAGACCGGGGAGTGATTCGATGTTGGTTGCCATTAGCTTGAAGTCTTCACAGATGGCTTCTTCTTGTTGCAACTGAAGTTTCTCTTTTTCTATCTCGGCCCCTTTTTCTTTCATTTTAAGTCTTTCCGGTTGAATTTGGTTAAATTCGGTGAATGCACTCATCAAGTTATCCACCTTCGATTTGTTGATGCTTCCTTTTTCACTTTCTTTGCATCCATTTTAACTTTGTTTCTACCTATGTGTTCGAATTTCGGGTTCGGAAACATCCATGGAATCATCTTCAAACTCGGGTTCATCAGTACTGTTGATATGGCAACGTGCATCTGAACCACCACTAGTATAATCTCCAGTCTCGGATGTTTTTGACGTTTTTGTCTCCGCCAATTCATTTTGAGTCGGCGCCCATTTGGGACATTTTCTTCAAATTTGCCTCACATTTACGTATGAAAATGTATTCATATGTTTAAACTTATATCTTGACATAGCCATTGGAAAAACCATTTAATCACTCGACCCACTAAGCGGATTCACATAAGCATTGTTGTAATAACCACAAAACCACCCAACCTTTTTGTTCATTTCTCGATACTTTGAACCTATTGAATCAATTCCTCAGTATGACTCTTTTTGCATTAAAGAAAAAAAAATTCTTAGCGACCTCTTTCCAAAAGCTATCCGACCTTTGATTTTTACCTACTATGCACACGTTTAAGCATTGCACTACGCCCGTGTCAACGCCTCCTCTTCGATCATTGACCAAGCTTGACAACTTTTGTTGGTAGCTTCATTTTCCGACTGATCAGACCGCTTCTTTATGCCTTGTTTCTTCGAGCTTTCGGGTTGTGTTCCGGGAACAACTTCAACAAGTTCATTGTTTTCTATTGGTTCGCCCAAGGGAGTTGGTTCGTTTTGCATTTCACAAGCTTAAACGTGTTTTTAGTCGATTTTGGCTTTTTTGGTGTTGTTGCATTTGTATTTGTTGTTGGTATTGTTGTTGGAACTGCATTCGTTGAAGTTGATAGAACGAACCAGGACCTTGATTTTGTTGAAATTGTGTGAACGAATTTGTAGGTGATTTTGAAGTTGGCTGAACACATTTGGAGATTGAATCCCACAAAAGAATATTGTGGAGATGACCAAAATGGATCTATGGAAGGCGAGTAGCCAGGTGATGTAAATGGAGTTGGTGGTGGCCAAAATGGATCTATGGGAGATGACCAAAATGGATCTATGTGTTGTTTAAATCCATGGTGGTTGTTTTTTTGTTTTTTGTAGAGAGTATATTTGTGTGGACTATAAAATGGTGTAATGTTATTCACAATTCTAAATTCAGATTTACGTCCAATATAACACATCTCTAGTGATGGGTTGATGTTCCTATATAACTCCTCAATTTGCTTTGGGCTTTCAAGACTTAATGACATGCTTATGACCATCTCCATCGTCAAGGTATTTGTTAGCACAAGAGGCACTATTGGTGGTTTCTTGCTCTTCATTAATGTCACTGATATAGAAAAAATAAAATTAAATCATCATATTTCTCGAAATGCACTATACAAAAATCAAACTATTTTGTAGCCCAACTATTATATAGGTATAAATGAGCCGACTCAACAGCTCGAAGAGGCTGGAACTCAGCTCGTTTCAGTTATGAGAGCTTTAGCTCGTTTCAAACTTGATCTATAAAACTCGAGCTTGGCTTATATATTATTTATCAATTAATATATAACATATATAATTTTCTTTAATATAATAAATAAAAATTATAATTAATAATCTCATTTAGGCTAGCAAGCCGGCTCGAGTTCGATAACTAAAGCTCTGACTCTTGCTCGTTTATCGAACAAGCATATTTTTAGACTCAAACTCGGGCTCGTTTAAGATCGGCTTGATTCGAGATTTTATTGAGCTATTCTCGAGTTTTTTACACCTAACAAATCAAAGAGATCAAAAATAAGAAAACTAAAACCGAATTCAAACCAACCCTGATTACTCAAGAATTTCAACATAATCTAGAACGTAAGAAATTTTCAATGTTAGGAAATGAGGGAGAAATATTATTGATTACATGAAGTGAATGACATATGAGATGCCAAAAGATCTGCCATTAGCCATTAGGTATATAAAATATCGAAGTTCTAGACTCGACCCAATCAATGTTCATGAGTGACATGCATGATATTTAAAGTACCTGAAAGTCTGAAAATATGAATGCAGGAGTCCGAGTACAAGTTTTAAGTCCAATACGTGGTTTGGGCCGACTCTGAAATCCGGTGTAAATTTTGGAAAGAGTAAATTGCCATTTTCTCGTCACTCTGGTACAATAGAAATTGCCATCCTGATCATGTGGCCTAGTGGTAAAAGGGTCGGTTCTCTCTTTGGGGGAGCCGGGTTCGATTCCCACGGGAGGCATGTGATGGATACCCCCACCCTTGTGGTGGGGTAGGTGGTTGGGAAGTGATGGAGAGACCCTTGACCCTTGTGGTCATGGGTTCGACTCCTGATCCCTCCAGGTTTTACCGGTTCACCACCGTCGTGCCTTCGGACGGGTTTGTGGGCCGGGTTTACCCTGGAACAGGAGACGGGTGGGCCGAAGGGCTCTGTCCGTACGGACTAGAGGCCGTCTGGGGCCCCTTTCGGCCATTGGAGGTCGCGTACAGAGTACCCGGCAATACTTTAGTTGATCGTTCAAAAAAAACAATGGAAATTGCCACTTTAATCTAAAAAAGAATTTTCTTGCTATCTTCGTCCATGGCGTTTCAAAAACATGTCAATTTCATCAAAATTCTTAACCCGCGTTAAAAATGTTTGTTAATTAAAAGGTGAAATTGTTATTTACATGTCTTTTCTAATAAAAAAAAAAAAAAACTACAAAGCATGACCACCATCTATCTCGTTGACTCTCACCAGTCACCCCCTTTCTCATATCTAACCCCACCATCATCCACCACTATCTCTACCTTTAACCTCCACTATCATCCACTTTCACCTCCACATCCACCGGCCACCATCACAAACACAAACCACCATTAACCCCACCCGACCACGTGCAATCCTTCATCATTATTGTTCCTCCGTCAGGTTCTAACCGGCAACACTCGTCACCCACCACTCTAGCCGATTACCACATCCCATATCTAACTGTAGATGTGGACATCAGACCCCAACCATCGGCAACACAGTTTCATGAAGAGTGAGAGATGGCGTGAAGTTCAAGTGGGTGTACGAGTCGTTAGAACAGAGAGAGTTGCCTGAAGAGAGAGGTTGTGGTGGTGTTAGTTCGTTTTGAACCATCTCTCGCCAACGTGGTGATGTGGATTGGTTTTGATGGTTGGGGGTTGACGGGTTGCCTATGGTGGATGGTGGTGGTTTTGATGTTGGTTGCAAGTGAGGGTGTGGTGGAGGTTTGGGTTTGCAGGCGACTTGGGGTTGTGGTGGTGGGGATGTGGTTTGCAGGCGGACGTGGATGGTGGTGTATATGGCGGAGGTAGTTGAAGGGATTGTGGAGGTATGTAGTGGTCTATGGTAACACAGATGGGTAATCGGTGCTGGTGGTGATGATGGAGGATGTAACAGGTTGAAGATGGTTGAGGGTGATGGAGGAAGGTGGAAATACGGAGGATGTTGAAGATGGTGATGAGAGGAATAATAAAGGAGGGATAAATAAGGTTAAACAAAATGATTTTTTTAGAAAAAAATGTAAAATGTCCATACAACCGCTCTTTTAACTAAGTATTTTAACAGTGGTTTCGAATTTGAATGAAACTGGCATGTTTTAGAATCATCTGGGATGATTATAGCATGAAAATTCGTTTTTGGACTAAAGTGGCAATTTTCAACTTACCACAGGGATGAAAATGGCAATTTACTCTTTTAGAAAGAAAAAAAATAGCAAATTGATTTTACTAATCACATATTTTTCCGGTTGGATCATAATTCTAACTAAGAATACTTTTGTCATTAGTTTCATCTTTCATACTATTTTCTTCCAATGCACCCCGTTGTTGTCAAACCGGTTACAGTTTGGGTCAACAAAAGTCGACACCGGTTTCAATTTCCTAGTTTCAATTTGGAAAAAAAAGGTCGGTTTGGTTCCAAATTGGTTTTGGTTTTGGTTTTGGTTTTTACGGGTTATGTACCAATTCAATATATGTTTTTTCATAGTTTGAAGTTAGGGAGGGGCTTTGCAACACGATTACAAACTAGTAATTTGGTTCATTTCCTAACCAGTTATTGTCAATCTAGTTTTAGTGCAGATTTGGGATCCGAGTTACAAATGGGTTCTGGTTCCCAAAGCGGGTGTTTTTTACGCAGGTAAGTTATATCACCATTTTAGTCGGCGATGGTGACACAACCCCCTGTCAGAGAAACAAAGCATCCGAATATTCACTATGGTAAAACTTTTTGTTCAACCCAGAACAATTTTGCTCGAAGTGAGACTCGAATCCATGACCTCTACATTGAAAGATCATGGGATTGTCATCTGCAACATTATATCTTATAAATGGTGATGTTATTGATCGGATATAGATTGGTTTACATAGTAATATTATATATTAAAGGTGATGTTATTGATCAGATTAACTTCCATTAGAGGTGTGCAACGGCTTAGAACCGGACCGAACTGATATGAATCTGAACGGAACAGTAACCGTTAAATGATAAATATAAGAACCAGAACCATACCATATAAAATCCTATAAGTTTGGTTTCGAACCGAGTTAAACGGTTCTTGCCAGAAACGATTTTTAATTAAATCCTAAATTTAAAAATTAAATAAAAGACAACTTTAGTAAACTTAATTTGTGGTTTCGTAGTTATATGAAGGACCTATAGTTTTTTTTGAGAAGTGCGGAGTACCAACATATAATTTTAACACTGCGAATAATATGTAATATGCTTTACTGATATTACATTAAATTATTGCACGATACACATTATGAGCCACCTCGTACACCTTATAAATGATTTTGTAAGCGTTGCTTCTCGGTTTAAGCTACTTTCATTCCCTTTACCGTACTTTATATGTTTTATAGATTATATAATTCGAATGGAATTTATTACTTGAAAATTTTTAAATTTTATTTAGTTAACATGACTTGAATTTTTTTATTTTTTATAAAGACTAAAACGTGAAAATAAGAATGTGAATAGTTAGTTTTTAGACTATTTCGAAAAATCCACTAAATTATTAAGGTTTTCAAATATAATATTTAAAGTTAAAACCTAACCCGGTGCTAGCGGTTCCTTTAAGTGGACTCGCAATTCCGAACCGGGAACCGTTTTCACTAAAATTTAAGAACCAGAACCGGACCCTAAATACGAAAATACGGTTCGGATCTAGCGGTTCAGTTTTGGTTTTTTGGTTTTGGCGGTTCTGAACCGTAAAGTGCCCAGCCCTACCATCCATGGTGTAACTTGGATGACTGTATCTTTATTTACTGAATGTACCTCATATTAACATCATTAATGAAACCGACAATATACATAGGTTATGGGGTATGGTATCGGGGAAGGCATTGATGTGGCTCTCTACCCCGGGAACACCCCCGCCCCTTAAATAATATCGGTCCTCACGGGGATATATCCCCTTTCTCCCAGAATGAACTTTGTATTATAAATTAATAAACATTATGAAAAGATGTACAATAATATTCCATAAATAATAATATTATATAATAAATGAGGGCAAGAGAGGAGAGGAAAGAGGCAGAAGAGGGAACCATTTCTCTTATTTTGGGGAGGGGAAGGGAGAGATGATGTGGCGTTGATGTGGACAAGGGAGAGGAATGGGGAAGGGAGAACCACACCCCTTAGTCTTAAACATAGTACAATATTTACACATCTTATTGTATGGAGAAATTTTAAATAACCTAAATTTCATGGAATTCTTAAAATTACTTGAATTGTCATTAGTTTTAAATAGGGTTATGGGTTTCATACACCCTGTGACATCACATTTTAGGGGTGTGACATCACATTCTGGGGTATGTGGCAGCTTCCTATTGGTGCTTGATGTGGGCCAAAGTGTATCATTCCTAATTAAGGGGTGTATGGTTCTAAAATTCCTATAAATAACTGTAACCGTTCCTAGGTAATATGCAACATATTCTTGGCTTATCCCTCTTTTAAGAGCCCACTCACGATGTGTTCCCAAGTTTAATAAACGAAGGAAAAGAAGAGAAAGAGAATTAAGGAAAGGAAATAAAATGTTTAATTAAATACTGTGCTTCCGAGTTCGAAGGAAATGAAAAGAAAAATAAAATTTTATTTAAAAAATCATTTCATTCCAAATCTTTCCGATTTGAAACGATGAGAAATGAAGGAAATGAACCCAAATTTTCCATCCATTTCTCTCCTTAAAAAAACCGTGGAACATGATATTTCCTTGATATACTTTCAAATCTTTTATTTTCCTTCGTTAAATGAAACTCGGGAACATAGTATATGAACATGTATCGGCCTATTAGTCTGGTGGGTGTTATAAGTAAATTCATCTCCAAGCTCGTGGCCAATCGGCTCAAAGTGGTGATTGGCTATGTGATTTCTAGTTCCGAATCGACATTTGTGAGAGGGAAGTTCATTCTTAACGGACCGCTTGTGGTTAACGAGGTAATAAATTTGTGTAAGAAGAATAAGAATCAAGCTTTCCTCCACAATATCGATTTTGAAAAGGCGTATGACAATGTCAATTGGAATTTACTTATTGACGTTAGGTCGCAAATGGGTTTCCCTACGGTTTGGTGCACATGGATTCAGGGTATTTTGGCTTTGGCTAGATCGTCCATCTTAGTTAATGGCTCTCCCACATATAAGTTCTAGTGCCGTAAAGGGATGAGACAAGGCTATTGAGGTTGGTGTGGTGCACGATATTCGCACTCCCTATGAGGTGCAGATTATCTCTCATTTATTGTTCGCGGATGATGTAATTATTATGGGTGAATGGTCGAAGGGAATCTTTGCAATGTGGTTTGCATTCTTCAGTGCTTCCGTATCTGTTCTGGGTTGAGGATTAACTTGTCTAAATCAAATCTATTTAGTTTGGGTGTTGATGCGACGGAAATGAATACGTTGGCTTCGGTTGTGGGATGTGAGGTGGGTTCCTTGGCGTGTAATTACCTGGGCATTGTTGTGGGGGCCAATATGAACAGGATGAACACCTGGAAGCCAGTATATGACGTCTTTGATGCGCATCTTTCGAAATAGAAATCGTCTTGTGTGTCGACTGCTGGCAGGATTGTCCTTATAAGAGCCGTATTGGAAAGTCTTCCGGCGTATTTCTTTTCTGTCTACAGAGCTCCATACAAAGTGATCGAAGACCTCGAGGCGAAGATTAAGAAGTTTCTGTGGGGAGGTTCGGGGGAGAGGAAGAAGATGCATTGGGTGAAATAGGACAGGGTTGCGTTACCAAAATCGAAGGGTGGTCTACGGCTGTGTAAGCTAAATGTTATCAATACCGCTATGTTATCTAAATGCGGTTGGCACAACCAAAATGAAGATAAAGCCTTATGGAAGAAAATCGTGGATTCTCTGCACTTTAGCCCTTGGTCCTGGGATTTCATCCCGAGTCGCAATGGTTTATGTGGTCCGTGGTGCAACATTGTTAGAACTCTATCTAGAACCTTAATTGTTGACATTTCATTACGCCGGCTTTTCTGTGGAGAGGTCGGCAATGGAGAGCAGATCGGTTTTTGGCTGGACCCGTGGGCTGTCGATTCTCCCCTTAAAGATTTATGTCTTCTGTTGTTCATGTTGGAGAGAAGTAAGCGGTGTAAGGTTTGTCATAGGCTGTTAGTGTCGGGGGATGAGGTCGTGAAGTCTTGGGATTGGAAAAGAACCCCCCACGACAGGTTAGGAGATCCTCGAGTTGGTGCGTCTGTACTTGGCGCTGGATTCGGTTTCCTTGTCTGGTAGGCGGGATAGGTGGTTATGGGCGACGACAGCAGGTAGGGAATTCAGTGTGGGAGCCGTGAAAGGGCTTCTGATTTCAGCTGTGGTTTCGAGCAGTAATTATGTTATTGAATGGTGTAAGTGGATTCCCGCGAAGTGGAATGTGTTTGCTTGGCTAGTTGTTCTCAATGGTATTCCCACTGCGGAAGCCCTGTTGAGGAGGGGTCTTTCCATTGTCGACTCGTCTTGCCCGCTGTGTTTGTCTGCAGTGGAATCGATTTAACCACTTGTTCACGGCTTGTGTCTTCGCTGTGGTTCTATGGCAGCACATTGCTGCTTGGTGCAAGATCTCCAACAAAGCTACGCTGATGGAAGACATAATTAGTGAAGTCAAGTCGTGCGGTTTTTTGTGGGCTAAGAATAAAGCGAAGCTTGATTCCCTTTCTTGGCCTAATTGGTGTACTTTTTTTAACGGCCAACAAAAACGCCAATATTTTTAAACACCAATATCGCTAGCAAGTGACTAGCAAACATCCACCAAACAACACAAAAAAAGAAATTAAAGTAAATAGCAGCAAAACAACAAACATATTGTGAAACACACTTCTCTGTACTAACTTTACCATTCAAGTCCGTGTAGATAGAATCCACGCCAAATTTCCCAAACCAAACCTGTGTGTCTTGATCTTGCTTTTACCCATAAAAAGGACATAGTCTTTATCTCACCCACTGTGCGATTTATTGAGTATGCTTTGCCTTCGAAGACCGCTTTGTTTCTTTTCCTCCAAATAGCCCATAATACCGTGAGGCAAACTGCGTGAAATGTCTTCTTCTTTTTTCTGAGCCCCCATAACTTTATATAAATCCAAGATCTATCTAATACAAAAAGCATACATTTACTGTACCTTGCACCAACTCGAGATGATCTGTCAGATATGTTGTGCGAAGGAACAAGCAATGAAAATGTGTTCGACAGTTTCTTGGCAATCTCCACATAATGGACATAAAACCGAATCAACCATCACACTCCTCCTTTCCGGCGCTGCGTATGTTGGTAACCTGTTTAACTCCGCTCTCCACGCAACAAAGTTTACTTTTTTCGGTAACCATGAATTCCATTTAAAAACTTGGTTTGGCGCGGCTATCTTCTACTTTGCAATTCCATCTTTAAGCTGCAAACCGAGTAGACGCCCAACCCATCATGCTTCCAAACCCAGTTGTCCTTCTTGCCTGATAAGTTATGTCCGATTACTATGTTCACCAACTGTTGCCATTCAAATGTTTCAAATCTCGAATTTAGTTCCTGTTTCCATAACCCCGAACCTCCTGTAAGATGGTGCCCAACCTTTCCTGAACAGTGACATTTTTGTTCACTTCCAAATCAAAAAGATTTGGAAAAGTCCAAGTAAAGGTTTATTTGTAGCCCAACAATCAACCAAAAATCGTACACCCAACCCCCGACCCACCACCGCTGAAATGGCACTAGAGAGATCAAACCTAGCCCTAGAGATGTCCCGACCCGCCCTATTAATGTGTTTCCACGCCCCTGGTATGGATAACTTTATAGGAATAAAGTTCCATGACCTAGAGCTATGATGAATCGCCCAAATAACCTTCCTCCATAAGGCCCCTTCGTCTATCTTAAAGAGCCACCACCACTTTGCTAACATCGCCAAGTTCGCCTCCTTTAAAGACCCAAACCCGATCCCCCATATTCAACTGAAGCTGTAACTTTTTGCCAAGCCACCAAATTCATTTTGGCCATTTCATCCGATCCTCGCCAGAAGAATACCCTTCGGATGCGATCCAATCTTCCAATAATCTCCTCCGGTGCACGGTGTAATGAGAAGTAATATGTAGGTAGAGAGTTGAGAACTGCTTTCATTAAAGTAATCCTGCCCCCAAAGGAGAGTGTTTTGGCTTTCCAAAATGATAACCTACTCCAAAAGGTTTCAATCACCGGATCCCAAAACCTACATTGGTTCATGTTCGCCCCAACCTGTAGACCCAAGTGAACAAACGGTAAGGTCCCCACCTTATACCTCAATCTTCGCGCCGTCTCATGACGTGTGCGGATATACACATAATTTTACACTAAAATAATACACGTTTCTGCTTTAATATTTATAAAAATGGTTTAGACCTTAATATTAAAACACACACACAATAGGGCAAGTGTACCCTGTCATATATGTAGTAATGTACAGATAAGAACCAGATATCGATCCATGGACGCGCGCGGAGCAATTGTACTTAAACTCTGTCCTCAATTTACCAGTAGGAAAAGATAGTGAAAGTTTGCTTTAAACTAAATTAATTCTAAAATATCTAAATAACATATGTAAGACTCCACAATAGAAAATATAACAATATAGACTATAATATATCAACCCTAGCATGTCATCTACATATCATATAAAATAAAGGCGTGTGATCAACATTCCCATTCTCTGACAGTTAGTGTCCCTTTCGGGCATCCTAACATGACAACTATAACACGAATACACACGTTAACCACTTCAAGTCGTTTATTAGCGAGAAGCTGATATGATCTCATGTAGATCTTCTAGAGATAAGTTAGTAATCAGTTAAGAGTTTTCTAACCTCACTAATTCAGGAAAGCGATACCGAATACAATACAGCCACCTAGACTAGCATAAAGTAGAGCATTTCACAACCTATTCCATTTTACCAAATTTGAACACAGATCTACTAAGATCGCTATTTTTACCAAAATAACTACCAAAGATCATTAACCGTGTCATAGATCCGTAATGGCACCATTAAGCTTTTAAAACCCTTTTACGTGCCGGTAAGCATTTTTAACCGTTATTCGACTGACTTTAACCAAACCAATACCCGGTTACAGTTTCATGGCGTAAACTTATCAACAAGTTAACTAGTCTACTACCGGACGATTAAACGGATGGTTTTTCAACATTTATCCACCTAACACATTCGACAATCACTAAAGTCATTCAAATACAACTACAAATCCAACAACAATGAAACACGGTTGCGCTATGATCATCAAGATCTAAAATGAAAAATGCCAAATTTATATAAGACATGATTAACCATACAAATGATTGTTTAACGTACTACATACTATTGTTCTTGCCCGTAGGCGTACGATACACTAAAACAACATCAAAATAAGCATTCAAAATCAGATTTGGATCATAAATGTTTAAAGGATCAAACCATATAAAATGCTAAAGAGATGGATTGGATGATGAAGGATGGATCGGATGGCTTCCCGAGCTTGTTACACGCCTGTGCAGCACTTCAAAAGCCCCGAAAATCGCCAGAAAACGCTCCCCAAAGATCCAACATTCGATCAGTGGCTGAAATGGGCATTTTATAGAAGACCTGAAATCTCCGTCTTTCCTTCTGTTGTGCTTCCGGGACATTGTTTAAGACCTGAAATCGTAAAGATACCCAAATAAGTACCAATTCCTGTGTATAAGGTCAAAAATGTATGAAAATGGGAGTTAAACGGGGACTTTTATATGTGTAATTTAACGTATATCAAACCTCCCCACACTTGAAATTTGCTTGTCCTCAAGCAAACACTTAAACAGAAAATAAACGAAAAACTTGCCAAGTGGCAACAAAGATAAAATATAGCCTGTACAGACGATAATAGACAAGCCAACAAAGATATATATAAACAGGAGATAAGATAACTAAATAGCAACGACTCGCTTCCGATCTACAAGCATGCAAACCCGTACACGACTCACAATGTTCACACACACTCGGTTTTATTTATGATACATACGTGTAATGTGTATGTGTAAATCGCTCCATTGCCAAGACAATGAATCGTGCAATATCAAAAGCTTGTCAAAAGATCTAGTCTTCACCAACTAACGTGTGAAAAAGCACAAATCAAGAGGTCTTATAAGGGTTGTAATGTTAGACAAAGGTAAGGATATGGAATGGATATTTAAAGTGACAAATCGGCTAAAACCCGGCGGTTATGTCTAACTAATATCAACTAATACAACTGTACAACACAAACGCGAATATAGGCGATTTTTATTATAAATCGAGCTAAACATATAACTTTTAACTTTAAAGCTCTAAAAACTGCTCGAACACTGCTAATTCACCCTATTTTAGGGTGTTCTATTTTTCTGGATTTTTTTTGTAGCATATATATATATATATATATGATATATACAACTGAACTACGACTTATATAATCAACATACGGGTTCTAAATAGATATACCCGAAACCAAACTATTTACAATACAAATACTAGTTAAACAATAACCTAAACCGAGTTTTAACACAAAAGGTTTAAAAGAAAAAGGCTATTTGGTTTAGTGGTGAAATGGTGTGGTAAATAAGAAAAACACGGGATTAGGTTCAACATGGTTAACTAGTGGATAATATTTGGGTGCGGGAAACAGATAGAACGAAAAGAAAAGGCTAAATTAAAAGGGTATCCTAAATGCCTCAATCATATTCGTACAGTGTCAGACGTATCTGATCTAAACAAGTATACTAATAACAAGTTCTAAATTACACAAAACATCCGGCTCACTCGCAAGCATGTCAAAGAAATGTAATCTATTCTAAGGCTCAAACGCTCACGTAACCGGAAGGAAATGGGTGCAAGTGTACGAATTAAACACGCTCGTATCTCGTCTGTTTGTCGCGCCTCAAGTTATTTTTATCAAAAATCAGTTAGGCTTGATGTTTATTATAAATATATACATATATGTAGTTATAAAGGTTTTTCTTAATACACACACACACACACATATATATATATACATACGAGAGGACAAGAAGAACAAGATATAATCCCTCCACAGACTTAAACGTCACATTGTCCCCAATGTGAGAAATAGATAGAATTTACGAAATAGCTAACTATTTGTGCGAAAAAGGAGAATAATACTCCCCTGTTGGTGATAACCCGAAAAGCCTGTAGACAGCATGGAGCATCCGTATCGGTGCTCGCCTGTTCCTGCACTACCCCCATTCTTGACAAAAGCATAAATACATCAAAGCTAACCATTCATCATCACAATTATTCAAATAAACCAAACAATGCTGAAATTTGAAATATGGAAAAGTAAATAGTACAAGATAAAAACCAACAAAAGATGTCTTGGGTGCACGCACCCGGATAATAGTATCAACAAAACATAAGATAAAAAAATACTACCAGTCACACCTCAGTCCTCATCATCATGGTGAGTCCCGAATGATCCCGCCACATCGCCACCTCGCCTCCGCTTGTCCCTCGGATGTACCCTTTGTGGGGGATTCCCAAAGTTGTCCGGGAAGCAAGCCTGAAGCTCAGTGATGAGGTAGTCGAGGGTCTCGCCCTGATGCTGCATGGACTCGCCATGCTGGTACAATGAATCGCACGTTTCATTTCTGAACGCGGAAAAGTCATCGTATAAAGCCTGAGGATGCTGGTACTGGTAGTGCTGTTGTTGGGGCTGCTGCGGCGGCTGTGGTGGCTGTTGTGCTGGCAATGGGTTCCAGATCGCTCGGTCATGGCCCTTTAGCCTGCATGTCCCGCTCTCGTACTCATGGACGATCCTCATGTGTCGGAATACATCCATGTCCACTATAGATCCACCCGGAACCCTGGTCAGTGTCCTCCTCGCTGCCTTAAGGACCCCCATTCCCCGTGCCAATGCAGTCACGTACTCCCCGCCATATATCATGCTACTAGGTTTTGTACCTGAAGTTGAACTGAGAAAAGATGCAATCAGTGCAGCAAGATTAACCGATACATCACTTACGAGAACGTATAGAAATAATAGATCAAGGGTGGGGCAACCGGTGGAATCTTCTTTCTTAGCAGTCGCAGTCCCGCATAGGACCTTTTGGAACACCCGTAGCAATGGGTCAATGATTGGGGACGCTTTTGCATTTTGGGGGTTATAATTCGGTAACCCCGTTAGTTCGGTCCAAAAAGTGTTTCTTGCTACGTTGTCGTCCGGGAACTTGTACATAGCTTCATTGAAGCTATCATCCAAGATTTCTTCTTCAGAATAGATCCCAAGGTAGAGACCTAGTTCCGCGACTGAAATGTCGCGCCATTCCCCACACATGCGAAACTGTAATCCACAGCTGTTAGGATCTGAGTTTGATTGTTTTGATTTGTTTAAGTAAAGATGAGAAGAATGAAGTGAATATAAATGGAAAGTGCAGCAGAATGATAAACTATAAATCAAAACAAGAGAATAATTATTTATAATCGAATGCTTTCATTAATTGAAAGATTACAATATTACAAGTACACCCCCTCAGCCTGATCACTCTGTGATTGTTTGTCTGAGAGAATGTTTTGAGTGATGAATAGAATAGTACAAGCAGTGTTCTATTTATAGACAAATCTAAACCACTGATGATCTAAGCTGACGTCACCTAAGACATTGACCTCTAACAGAATAACAACATAAAACATCTGTTAAATACAAACTACTGTTACATTGTAAAACACAGTAAGGTAAACTACTATTGGGGAAAAGTTTGATGGTCTTGTATCATCTGTTGGACCCTAAGTGCTGTTGGCTCCAACAGACCTTTAGTCTTCAGCACTTTAGTCAGCAGTTATTCTTCATCAGACCTTTAGTCAGCAGTTGTTCTCTAGCAGTTGTTTATCCAGCAGTCCTTTGCAGTAGCAGTTATTTCCATCAATTGTTGAGTACAGCAGATGTTAGGGTCAACAGTCTTTTGGGAGAAGTATCTTGTAAACTGCTGTTTATTTCTAAGGATCAACTGAGTAGTATATTTTGGCTTTCCAATCATCTGTTCTTCTCCAGGTCAGCAGACCCAACAAAGTCCCCCTAGAACAGATGATGCCAAAACTAACCTTTATTCTTGATCTTTATTTCGTCATCAGACTTTCTCTGATTTGACCCTTGAATTGTAACTCAAAGTTCAAAGAGTAGAGGTCTTCTGCATCTCTTTCAAGCTCAAGGTTCAGCAGTGTTTGGAGGTCATCTGCACACAGGCTATATGTATCATCCATGCTTAGCTTTTGAGCTTCTCCATCTGATTTGGGCAGAGTCAATTCATGGGTGTCTTTGTTGACCTTCCATTTTAGAATTTTTGAATCAGTGGATTTGCTGAGATACACTTTTATTCTGGATGAGTTTGGTGATGGAGGTCTACCAATGAGTTCTCTAAGTTTTTTAGTAGTGGGATCAGAGAAAAAATGTATTTGATTGTAGAGGCCCTCCTTTATAAAAGTATCAGCAAACTTCTTCTGATCTTCTTCAGACATTTCTTTCTTCTTTTTGAACTGTCTTCTTGCAGCAGCAGATAGATCAGAAGTGTCAAGTAAGTTGTCTAATGTAAAAGCCTGTTGAGGTCTCTTCATCAAGGGTTCATCAGAGTAGACAGGTTTTTTGGGCAAGGTAGGGTCTTTCTTCATGTTTTCTTCCAACTTCTTGTAAGTTTCAACAAGCCTCAGCTCTGACCATTTAGCAACAGACCTCATCTCCCCATACTTTGCAGCCACAATTTCTTGTCTCATTCTCTTGAACTTTAAGGCTCTGGCTGGATCTCTGCCTTTCCTAAAGTCAGGGGCAGAGACCTTTGTTGGAGGATTGTTGGCCATATCTTCAATTCTTATATGTTCTTCTCTGAGAGCATGAGTGGTCCAGCCTGCAAACTGTTTCTTGTTTGCTTTGTAGGGCATGGTTGATAAGACTTGTTCAAGAAGTGATTCCTTAACCTCCCTTTCCATGTCACTACTGAGAGGCATGGTAGACATGGAGTTGCTCAGGGTCTTAGCAAAATCTTCAATCCTTCCCAGTTTGCTAAGCTCTGCTGAATGAATGCCCTAAACACTCCTGTCATCTTTCCCTTTGCATTTCTCTTTGATGATTGCATCTGCCTGTTCAGCCTTGAATTTAAGATATTGGTTTATGTTTAGGGGAACAGGAAAATTTGGAAGAGATGGGAAATATCTTTCAGATGGTTGTTTAGTATTGTAGAAGGATTGCATTTCCCCTTGAGTAGATCATGTTTAAGAGGATACTGAACAGCCAATGGTGTAATGGTTGGTGGTGGTCTATGGGATGTAAATTGTGAGGTGTGTGGTGAGAATGATGAAAGTGGAATGGCAGATATGGGTGTAGATTGTGTGGTTGAAGTAGTAGGTGATGATGTGTGAATGGTTTCATCATGTACCACAAAGGTAGATTTTCTCTTCCTTTTGTACAAGATTTTTGGTGATAGTGGTGTTGAAGCAGTGGTTGTGTTAACATCTGTTGGCACTTTTGTAGAACCAGTAGATGTTTGGGATTTGGGTGGTTGAGTGGTTGTATATGGTGTATTGATGGTTGTGGTAGTAGGTTCAGTGGTTGGTTTAGTAGTTGTAGTAATAGGTTCAGATGTTGTTGTGGTATCAGTGGTTTGGTGGTAGCAGTGGTTTTGGTAGCAATGGTTTTAGCAACAAGTTTGGATGGTGGTTGTCTGACATGTTTGGCAGGCATTTTCTTCCTTTTAGAGGAACCAACATCTTCAACTTCTTGTTGTTGTTCTTTCTTTAATTGTACCAAGAACTCTGCTTTAACTTCCAAAGTGTCAGCCCTCTTTTGCTTTTTCTCAGCAGCCTTTTCAGCTTCTTCATTAGCAGAGGTATCAACTTCCTTTGCTTTGCTGGTTTTGGCACTTTTAGTAGCAGTACAGGATTAAACATTTGGTTGTTGTTGTTGTTGTGGTGTTGTATGGGTAGACCATGGTTTGTTGGCAGACTTTGATTTTCCCTTTTGTGAGGGTGGACAACCAAAGGGATCTAGCTTTGGCAACCTATCTCTGCCACTCTCCCCCTTTTTGGCATCATCAGCAGTGAAGTCATCATCATCTTCATCTCTGAGAATTGTGGTAGGGGCAGAGCCAGTGGTCTTCAGCAGATGGTCTTTAATGGCTTTAATGTCAGCTTGGGTATCTTTGTACCTAGCATCCACCATATTTCTGATTTCAGCCATGTAAGTTTCATGTGTCTGAACTGCTAGTTTTCTGTGAGCTATGATGATGGGAGAAACAGATTTCCATAGCTCACTAGCAATATCAGCTGTGGATGGTTGACTCTTGGTAAGAGTATCCAATGATCCCAATATTGTCTTGATATCTGATTTGATATCAGCAACATAGGTTTCTATGGACTGTACTCTGGCCGTCAATTCTTGGTATTTTAACCCATCACCTAAGTTAATAGGATCATCTGGATTCCTACCAGTGGTAGTTGTAACTGGTTCAGTCCTTGGAGGTGAGTCGAAAGTATGAGAACCAGATGCCCCTTTTTCTTGGTTCTGGGGACTTCCAATTGATTTTGGGGACACTATAGTGGCCTCATCAGTTGTTGCCTTCAAGGAAGTCTTAGCTATGTAACCACTGTCCTATTGTGAGACAATGGTCTCTACATCAGTAGTGGCTGCTTTACTTGAAAACTCACCTAGAGTTTCATTGAACTCTAGGGGTGTAACCTCCTCTTCTGCTTGTGGGATGGCTGATTGATTTTCCTCAGTCCCAGTCACTTGTGGGGGTATACTCTCATTGATGGGTGAAGGAGAGGAACTGGGATTGTCCTGAGTTTTATCAATAGCCTCAAACAGAGGTTGCATGGTTGGAGGGACATGTTTTGGTGAAGGTGGAGGAGTTAAAGAGAATTAGCCCTGGGAGAGGGGCTTGTGAACATATGGTCAAGTGACTCATATGCATCATGATGTGTTTCCCTTTGTCTTACAACATGATCCTTTTGTGAGGATTCATGAGGAGTTTGTTCAGGTTGAGATATATCCATCTGTTGTGAGGAAGTAACAACAGCGGTTTCTTGTTGCTTTTGTGTTGCAACAGGGTTTTCCTCTGGTATCTCATCTTCCTAAGGCCCCTTTTTGGTTTTAGTGGTGGTTTTTGTGGATGGATGTTTTCTTTTGGTGGTGGCTGGTGTGGGTTTCACAGAACTGGATGTAGTGCTATGATCACCAGGAGCAGTGGGCTCAACAACAGAGGTTTGGACAACAGTTGTTGTCTTAGTCCTCTTTGTTTATGCTTTTGAAACTTTTGACACTTTTGACACTTTTTCTTGGGTAGTTAAACCAACATTCTTGTGAAATTTTCATGAGTTAGACTCTTCATTTGAACAGACTCGCCCTTTTTGAAATCTTTTTCTGGTAAAACCTTTTGAAGGATTACACTCAAAATTCTTGGGTAAATCAGAAAAGCATTATTAGACCAAGACTTTATGGCTTTCACATTTGATACTAAGTCCATAAACAGTCCCTGGGATAAATTGAAGTCAGAGTCTGACAACATAGCATATCCCAAGTACTGAATCCTTAATGGGATTTCATTGAATGAGGTGGACTTAGCAGAGACACAGAGAAGGAGGGTATGAAAGAAATATTTCATGACTGGTGGGAAAAACTTTTTAAACAGAGTTGACCCAGTCATTTGTGCATCATAACCTCTTTCCTGAAACTCTGTGTGAAGCTCTGCCTTAGGGAAAGAGTCGTTACCTGATAGGTCATTGAGTGAGAAGGTTGTGGATATCAGTTCAGGAGTAATGGCGATACTTGACTCTCCAATTTTTGAGATAATGGATGTAGGCTTTTTGTCTTGGAGAAGAAACTCAGCATTCAACCAAAATTGTAAGGT
Source organism: Ambrosia trifida (assembly GCA_028751855.1). Taxonomy (NCBI): domain Eukaryota; kingdom Viridiplantae; phylum Streptophyta; class Magnoliopsida; order Asterales; family Asteraceae; genus Ambrosia; species Ambrosia trifida. The sequence goes on along the minus strand of CM054131.1, from coordinate 72,185,263 downwards.
ATTTGGAATTTAAGATGATGTTGATAGTGGAATGGAATGGAACGTTTTCATCTGTTTTCACCAGATATGGGAGATAATTGTGGGTGGCTTTTGCTTAAAGATCCATTATAATGGATTTCGAGTGGAAATATGAGTGGAATTTGAGTAAGGGTTTGAGGTTGAAGAAGGCGGTTTCAGTATTTTGAATACAATGAGACAGTGTATCGACTGTTGTGGTAAAACAGGGGTTTTATAGGCTCTGGTGAAACCGCTGATGTGGCCAAAACTCTGCTTTTGAGAGAAAGCCCTTGCGAGCGTTGTGGCGCACGTACACAGGAAAGCTGCACGATGCGCATGACGTGATACCATTAAACCGAATCAAATTCGAAGAAAGTCAAAATGTGGAGACTTATCCTTTTTCTTTGAGCAAGGAGACAATTAGCTCCTATCCCTTGTCGCTTGATGTTCCTTACTCTCATTTTGAAACTCAGACGAGACTGGGTTACACATATGGAATTTATTTCTTACTTTAGTACTTTACGCCCTGTACGAGCAAGCGATACATGATATACATGTCACTATTTCTTGTAAGTATACGGTAGATTCATGGGAACACATCAGATCGGGGCTTGTTACACACACCCTTGGAGAGTTATGTAAGGCCTGCGATGCAGTGCAATATCTCAAAGGAAGACGAAACTTACCAGAGGCCGATAGTCACGATTGGAGGAACGAGTGGTGCAGCTGACCACTGAACTAACATACACAGGACCGGAGTAGGGAACTATACACAACGAGATCCATATAACACTGACACCGAGGAAGAGGAAGAAGAAGGGATGGAAGAGGAACCTGAGCAGGACGAGCACATGGAAAGTGAGGATGAAGGCTCTACTATCTAGACAGAGCATCGCGACGATTGGCTCTTACCTTTTCTTACCTATCTTTTCTTTCCTTTCCCTTTGTTAACTTAGATAAGACTGAGTTCTTATGATCAACGATAGGGTGGTTGAGGCCCTCGCAACTTTCCAACCTAGTAAAGCTCTACTTTGCTAAATCATTCTTTTCCCCTGACTTCCACGTTTGAACTTTCTTATACCTTGAACGTACATGCCACAACAACAACCTGCCATCGAATTTTCAAGCCTTTTATTGGTTGTAAACCTCGATAACTCCAACGGAACTGAATGAGACCATCTGATTGCTTCGATAGTATAAGTCCTTGTCATGTGCATTTGCCCCAGGCAGGATGGGGTAATGTATGCTACATGCACATTCGATGAGTTACAGATATTTGGATGGAGAACATAACACCCTGTGATGAAATCTAGAATTTGTTATATAAGGACGGTTTGGGTCTGAGATCGACGCCTACACTACCATGCTGCAGGAGATAGCTTCTATATGCTCAAATTTATTTAACCTACCTTATAAGCGGATCGAGTTTCATACTAAAGGGGTTGGTCCCCAAGGTTCGTGGCATGGCTACTACAGCTTACCTATCCAAAAATCTAACAAATCTTTCACATGACTCGCAAACTCACTGATGAGACTGACGAGCATGATACTTTCCGAAGCATGGTGCCTCATCTTCTACTTTTGGTGATAGCAAGAGAACGTGGGATAATGTTAACGACAACAATGGGGCTCGTGGAAGAACATTTGTGATTAGCTCTGGGGAAACTAGGACTGATAACAATGTCGTGATGGGTACGTGCTCCTTGAACGACACTCTTGCTTCTATTTTATGTTGGTGCGGACTATAGTTTTGTGTCATCGAAACTTAGCAAACAATTAGGGATGGTTCACACTCTTCTTGATACCCCGTACTCAATAGAGTTAGCTGATGGAAAGCCTGTTGAGGTAACCCATATTCATCGTGACTGTAAGCTCTAGTTGGATGGGCAATCGTTTGCCATCAACATTCTACCTATCACCCTTGGAAGCTTTGATCTCGTGGTTGGCATGGACTGGTTTTCCAAGCAACACGCTGAAATTCTCTCTTAGGAAAAGATTGTTCATATCCCCCCTCCCAAGTGGAGAGCTTTTATCTATACAGGGTGATCGTGGTGGTGCCATGGTGGGCATCATATCCTTTCGTAAGGGCTGTCCAGCCATTTTGGCTAACAAATCTGACACTCGAGTTGAAACTGAAACTAAGATTGAGGACATCACGGTAGTCCGAGACTTCCCGGATGTCTTCCCAGAGGAATTACCTGGACTCCCACCTATTCGTCAAGTGGAGTTCCAAATTGATCTTGCGCCTGGAGCAGCTCCAGTTGCACGCGCACCATACCGCCTAACACCAGGCGAAATTCAAGAACTATCTACCCAACTCCAAGAGCTATTGGATAGGGGTTTCATTAGACCTAGTTCTTCGCCATGGGGAGCTCCAGTCCTGTTTTATAAGAAGAAGGATGGGAGCTTCCGCATGTGTATTGACTATTGAGAACTGAACAAGGTGACTGTTAAGAACCGTTACCTAATACCATATATTGATGACTTGTTTGACCAACTCTAAGGATCGAGCTACTGTTCCAAAGTTGACTTGAGGTCAGGATACCATCAACTGAGAGTCCGATAGGAGGAAGTAGCCAAGACAGCTTTCCGAACTCGCTATGGACATTATGAGTTTTTGGTAATGCCATTTGGGCTAACCAATGCACCAGCAGTCTTCATGGATCTTATGAACCGCATGTGTAAGCCCTATTTGGACAAAATCGTCATAGTGTTCATTGATGACATATTAATCCATTCCAAGAGCATGAGCAACACCTGCAGCTAATCTTGGAACTCTTGAGGAATGAGGAGTGATTTTGCTCTAAAGATTTGGAGGCATTATCTTTATGGAACGAAGTGTACTATCTTTACAGATCATAAGAACCTCCAACACATATTCGATCAGAAGGAGCTGAACATGCGACAGCGTCGATGGGTCGATTTTCTAAATGATTATGACTGCCATCAGATATCATACATGGAAAGCTAACGTAGTAGCGGATGCCCTCAGTCGTAAGGAAACGAAATCCAAGTGGGTGCGAGATTTACAACTCACTATTCATTCTAATCTTCCTGATAAGATACGTGAAGCCCAGGGTGAGGCTTTGAAAGAAGAAAAAGTCAAGCTTGAAACCTTGCACGGTGCTGATAAGCACAAGGAACTGAAGTCGGATGGTCTTCAGTACTTCACGAATCGGGTCTGATTCCACGTTTTGGAGATCTTAGACAACTCGTGCTTGACGTAGCTCACACCTCTCGTTATTCGGTACATCCTGGTTCGGATAAGATGTACCAAGATCTCAAAACTATCTACTGGTGGCCAAACATGAAAGTTGAGATAGCCACTTATGTCAGTAAGTGCTTGACTTGTGCAAAGGTTAAGATTGAATATCAAAAACCTTCAGACTTACTTTAGCAACCAGAGATTCCCATGTGGAAATGGGACGGTATATCCATGGACTTCACTACCAAACTTCCTAAGACATCCAGTGGGCACGATATGATTTGAGTCATTGTTGACCGTTTGACCAAATTAGCGCATTTCTTGGCAATTAAAGAGACAGACAAGTTGGAACGTCTAGCTACCCTATATATAAAGGAGGTTATCTCTAGGCATGGGGTGCCTACTTCTATCATATCTGATCGCAACGCACGATTTACTTCTCGTTTTTGGACTACTCTCCAAGATGCTTTGGGGACTCGCATAGATATGAGCACAGCCTATCACCCACAGAAGGATGGACAAAATGAGCGTACCATCCAAACATTGAAAGATCTGCTACGAGCGTGCGTGGTGGCCTTTGGCAACAATTGGGATAAGCACTTACCTCTAATCAAATTCTCGTATGACAACAGTTACCACACTTCTATTCAGTGTGCGCCTTTTGAGGCACTATATGGACGCAAGTGTAGGTCTCCCATCTGCTGGACTGAAGTTGGGGATAGTCAACTGACAGGTCCCGAACTTGTACATGAAACTTCTGAGAAGATAGTGCAAATCAGAAACCGTATGGCTGCTGCTCGTGATCGACAGAAAAGCTACGCTGATAAGCGTAGGAAACCTTTGGAGTTCAAGGTTGGGGACAAAGTATTATTAAAGGTGTCGCCTTGGAAGGGTGTGATATGCTTTGAAAAATGGGGAAAGTTGAACCCGCGATACGTTGGACCATTCGAGATTGTTGAAAGGATTGGTCGAGTACCTTACATGTTAAACCTGCCTAATAAACTCAGTGGGGGGCACAATGTATTCCACGTGTCAAATCTAAGGAAGTGCCACTGGAGGAGATCCAGGTGGACGATCAATTACAGTTCATGGAAGAACCGGTGGAGATTCTTGAGCAAGGCGTCAAGAAGCTCAGACAGAGCACAATACCTATTGTTAAGGAGCGATGGAATTCTAAATTTAGAAAAATTAGAAAAGAAACCCTTTTTCCTTTTTTTTTATTTCTACCCCTTCAATTGATTATATAGTATCTCAAAACACACAATGCCAAAAAGCTTCCCGTCTAGGACCGGAATACACGTGGGAACGCAGGGATCAAATGCGGCTTAAACATCTCTTTACTGAACCTGAACCTGTGCACAGATCAAACGCTAAACATAAAGCAACTCTCTCAAAGTGAATTTTGGGGCGAAATTATTTTCAACTTGGGGATGATGTGACATCCGGGAACTAAGCACACACTTTTTACGCTGGCTTTATTGTTTACTTGCTGAATTTTGGGACAAAAATTCTTTTCAACTTGGAGATGATGTGACACCCCGCATTTTCAGGTTCATACTTTAACTAAACACTAGTTAACTTATACATATATTTGTAGTATTTTACTTGACTAGAGTTACTTAAGTGATTCACAAGAAACACGGTTATAGGTGAACAACTGCATACACGAGTCTTGAACCCTGAACGTTGGTGAAACAATAAACAAATAATTGTAGAATAACTCATTTGATATTATTTGCAATTATATAGTTATGTGAATTTATTTGTGAACTTATGTGACGTTACATGTCATTATGCGAAAACACAGTACTGAGTTCGTAGCCGACACTTAACATACTAAGGATCATATATGAGTTATAAAATTGTGGATTAAATATTTTATAGATTTATTATATTTTATGTATAAACTATTACATGAAATTATTTAGAATTAAGCAAAACTAATTTTTGTAGGCGAGTTTATGAGACCAGGTTCGTAACCGACTATAGTCGGACCAGGAGTTGTAAACTAGATATAAAATATTTGGGCTAAATATTTTATAGATTAATTATTATATATTATTTAATTAAAAAAAAAACAAGGCGTCATGTGAACTTGGTGAATACCAAGTCAAAACAATGTTGACCACAAATTAATACTAAACTCATTTGTCAATAAACGACAAACTCAAAAAAGAAATGTGGCAACAACTAAAAGGAATGGCAAGAAAATATTTAGAAGCAATCAGGGAGAGCATCAGGCGCGTGGAAATAATCACGCAAGATATTTGGGCTGTTTGTGTGGATTAGGCCGGTGTGCGACCCAAATGCCTTCTTAAAGCCCATATCACTGCGATGACCATTAAAAACGGGATTTTGATCAAACTATCACTATAAATCAACCCTAACCTGCATAATTACAAAAACTTAACCCATACCCTCTGCCATTAACATATTTTAAAGGTCCTAGGAGCTTGAGAAAATTTAGGATCAAGAAGGTTGAAGGGCTTAAGGTATAACAACAATCTCTTATGTTCTTAATCTCTTTAATTATGTTTTTAAAGCATCAAAACTTGTTTGTCCAGATCTGATGTGAAAATTAAATAACATAAACATGCGTTTTAATAAAGATTAACATGCTAAATAACATTGATTTATGTGTTTTTATGATGAGTCTTGAATGATTATTGTATGTGTATGATCGTTAATAAATTAGGGTTTATAAAAGATAATATTTCATGATGAATCTAGTTGTGTGAGATCTGATTTACATGTTAGGAGTATTTTAATACATATTTATGATGATATTAGGCGATATTATGGACCTAGGGTTTGATATAATTGATAATATTGCATGATTAGAATATGGATTGTACATGAATGGATTGAAAATAATTGTTTTGATCGATTCTTTGCATGAATGGATTGCACATAGTCTTAGCTTTTTAGAATGGGCAAAACCATCTGATTTGGATGTCGTTTGATATAATTTTGGAATTTTCTTTGAATAAAGGTCATATCAGATTTTCGGATTAACAAACTGAGTCAACTTTAAATCGTTATAACTAGAGTTTTGTAAAGAATTAAGTTATGAAATTTTTACAGTAGATTAACATTGGAATAATTTGACTTTTCCAAGTGGATTCATCCCGTTTGGATGAATACACAATTTTGGGGAATTTTTCTACTAAACTGACCTGTTGTGGAGGTTTGCTGAACATAGTTGTGTTGAACGAATTTTAATAATTTTTGTGTTTGGTTTTGAGACAAAAAAAAAATATGGGTTGTTAAATGAATCCCAAAAAATATTCAGTAAAAATTTGGGAGTTTAATTCACTGATTAAATATTTTAAATAAATTAGTTTTGGTGATGCACAATCTATCCTAAAAACGCAGATTGTGTATTATGTGTTTACGTGACTAATTGAAGTCCTAGGTGGTATATATTTGATGTGTACTTGAATGGGCACTTTTATGAGATGCATATGGGGTGTAAAACTAATTGTAACCAACATATTCACCAACGGGTCCGTAGGGTTTACTTATGCATGTAGAATCACTAGATGTCACTTACACGATTTTGAACATTTAAACGTCTTGGACAAACGGGTTATATGGTGTAATGGTATTACACATATACTCACTTAGTGACACATGTACTAGGGAGTCGGTAGCACACCCTACTTTGGAGTTTGGATTTACTTGCTTGCATAGTAAGGTGAGTTTCACTACTCTTTTCTCAAAAGCATGCGTCTCGGGTTAAGACAACGTACTTAACTTTTTCTAGTCCGGGTTGGGACTACTATTTTCTAGTCCGGTTTGGGACTACTTACACATCCCGGGTTGGGATGCTATGGATCCTTGTGTGGGTCGGTTTTTGCTAGTTCGCAAACTGTGTCCTTGATGAACTAAACCAACTCTATCATCTGTAAGTCCTTCACATACCGAATGAGTTGCCGGGTTATGGCAAGCGGGTTATTAGTTGATTGCGCTACTAGGTCTGACAAACCTCACACCGGCTCGGGGAGTGCGGGAGTGAACTATAACTTAACAGATTTTATCATTGTTGATAGGCAATGATGTAAGGCATGCGGCTCACATTTGTGGCTACACGTACATCAGCAGTTCGGTATATCGGTGTTAGTTATCATGAATGGGTTAGCTACCTTGACATGCGATAAACTAGTGTTTACAGGGTTCTTGGAACCAACTCAATACTTGTTTACGTGGTTTTGGAAACCAGCGCATTTACATACTCATTTACTTTACTTAGTGAACTCACCAACATTGTTTGTTGACCCACGATTTACATGCTTTTGCAGGTAATTAGCTTCCGGTACCAGGATTAGAAAGCACTGCACACTTCACTGCATTCGGGGTCTTGGGCATACACCTAAATTACATATTATACTTTTACATTTTCTTTCATATGGTTTTAATTTGGGCGCGTTGTTTTGCGCATGTTTTTTTTAAAAGGTTTAAATTTGGTTTACGCTTCCGCAGCTTAACTAAACTTGGTTTTTGAAAACGAACTAAATGGTTTGGGCATTTAGAGTTCGTTCATATGACTTATGGCTATGGGATCCTGGTATGTCATGCGCCTCGTGGTATAAACCTCGCAGTGGAAATTTGAGGGTGTGACAGTTTTAATAAAGTTTATCTTAAAAAAAAAACATGAGAAATATCAACTTTATTCACCTTGGAACTTGGAAGACAAAGCCCGTTCATATAAGACTATCCATTGTGGCTAGAGGTGAGCAATGGCTCTATCCTCTTATATTCAGCCACGTAGGAGGTGATATGGCATAGTGATAAAGGTGCTGCTCACTCGCCTGATGTTGTTGTGGCTAGAGGTGAGCACCAGCTTTATCCAGTTTTTTGTTTATTATTATTATTTTTAAAATTTTTTTATTTTAAACTTATATAATATTTAAATTTGTAACACAAAATAAACAATAAGCCTAAAATATTCATTAATTAAAAAAATAAAAAGACATAATTAATAAAAAAACATAAAAAACTAGTAAACTACTCGTCGTCGATGTTGAGCTCTTCTTCGAATTCCTTCACTATACGCTCTTGTTCTCGTTCAAGTATCCTCCGACGAGGCATTGGTATGTTGCTAAAGTCTTTCACTAAAAAGTTCATGTTCCTCATTCGAACTTTATCGACTTTAGCTTTCGCCGTCATCTCCATTGTAGTCCTTATTTTGCTAATTTCCCCCGAGAACTCCATATCGGATTCGTTAGCAGTTTGTTTGGCTTTCGCCTTGTCCCTTCCAGCGGGTCGACCTAGGGGAGACAGGGGAAGACCCTCCTCAAAGTTTAGGTCAATCCCCACGTGAGCATCCGAGCTCGTGGAGGAGATATACCCACCCGATGAAGTGGTTTTGGCTCGCTTTGATGATGAGCCCCCTTCGCTCAAGTCTTCAATCGAAATTAGCTCCACCCATTTCGAGTAAATACGTAGGATTTTCCACAAGTAGTCTTCATCTCACGTCTTGTTGGTCTTGTACTTGCATAACACCTCTTCTTTCCACTTATCGCAAGTAAATTGATAGACGTCAAGATAGCTCGACCCGCTCGCTCGCACTCGAGCAGCGTTCCTGTTATGAAGGTTAGTAAACAACCCCATATATTTCCTAATCTCGGCCCACCAGCCGGAAATCATATCCGCCGAACGCATTTGACCGCCTACTTGCTCATAAAAGAGGTCTCAGATTCGTCGCCAAATGACCTTAGCCCTTTGATAGTCGGCTACAAAAAAATATATATATTAATGATAAAAAATCAATTATGTATATTGTTCAAAAAAGTATATAGTTAAAAAAAAGTATATAGTTAAAAAAATACATACCCGCTTTTAGATCTTCCGATACTTCAACCCAAGCCCGACAAATGGCTATTTTCTACTCTTTGGTCCAAGTCGTCACTTGACGCCTTGGTCAAGTATCTTGCTCAGGCGGTTCACCACCCCTACCACCACTTCGACCTTCCTCGTCCACCACCACTACCACCTCGCCTTTGGGTTATTGGTGGTTGTGTATCTGGGATTACTAAATCCGGTGAAAGTGGTGACATTTGGGTAAGGTTAACTTCGATTTCGTTCGTTGGACCAACATCATACTCTTCTTCATTAAAAAATTCCGTAGCGGGTTGGTAGCATCCTTGCAATTGTGAAGGATCCATTTTTTGTTTGCTTGATTTTTGAAGTGTAGTTTGAAAAGTGTATATTGTATTGGATTGTTTTGTGAATAAAAAATGTATTATTTTTATTTAAATAGGCCATTTAGCCGTTGGCTAACGGCTAGTGGCTGCCAATGGTCGAATTTTCTCTCGCTAACACACGCGAGTGCACTAACGACCCTTGAGGCCCAAAACCGTTTCTAGGTGTAGCGTTGTGACATCCGTCACTTTTCATTGTATTCGTTTAATTATTTGTACGTTTTATCGTAATTAATAAACGTGGCATTTTTATTATTTATGAACGTTAAACTCGGGTTCGTTTAATCATGTAATAATAATAATAATAATAATAATTTTCATGTTAAAGGCCCACCTGATGAAGCCCAACAGCCCAACAGGCCGGCCCAAAACACCCTTATTACGTTTAAAAAAATAAATGGTCCTGGCCGGGGTTCGAACCCGCGCCAAGACCGGGTTACACCCAAACACAAACACACTTGACCAACTGAGCTGAGCCTTCTATCTGGTTAAACCCGGATACTTAATAATCTTATACGCGGTTTAAAAACGTGCAGTTTTGACTTGGAAAGTCAACTGCTTGGACGCGTTTGCACAATCAGTCAAGATCAATGCTTGATTGATTCATATTTGGTAAATTAGTGTGATTATCGGCCTATTACAACCTCAATTACACGCTATTACAAATCAAACGTTGACTAATTTTGAAAACCCACGCGTACACATTCAATTGAAGGTCAAACCTTCCAATTAACACAATCCCTTGATCCCCTATATAATCAGACCTCTGTGTACCTTGATCACTCGCTCACTCATCTTCCTAAACCTCCAATTATTCTAAATAACCTCTGTTGATCTCCTTATTGCACGACGATTGACTTTGGTCTTTGACCAGCCAATTATCCACGATTACACATTGTGAGTATCATCTTTGTTATGGGTTTTGTTCATCGGCTATCCAGCAACAAAAGCCCTATATTTAATCGGGCTCATGTTTCCTGGATTGCCTGATTGAAATCTCTAGGGCTCGTAATCTCATTTTGGGGAAAATCTTGAAAACGCGTATATTATATAATTATTTTGAACTCAGAAAGATCACAACCACCGGCCTAGGCCAAGTGGTTGTGACCACGGTCCACAACAAAGGTCACCCGGGTTCGAGTCCCGGCTCTGACCGGTTTGCTCTTTTTCTTTTCTTTTCTTTTTAAAATCAAACAAATAAATATATATATATATTAAATCCTTTTAAATCTTTTAAATTCTTTTAAAAATACCAAAACTATTTTATAAATTCCAAAAAAATTTCATATGTTTAATCTGTTATAAAAGTTTCATTTATAATTTTTATTTTTCAGAAATTCATTTATTTAATATTTATAATAATTAAATCATTTTTAATCTATTAGATTTATAAAAATTCATTTATACATCAAAACAATTTTATTAATTTCTCCAAAATTTATCCTGACTTTATATAAAGTTAAACTTTACTGAAATAATTTTTAATTCAGTAAAATCATTTATTTTATATTTTTAATCAATTTTTGTTAGATTTAATCATAATTAAATCATAACAAATCCAATTTTCATCATTTTTGCACCAAAATTTTATACAAATTATTTTTAATCATTTAGAACAGAAATATGATTTTTAAAATAAGAATTCTTTAATTTTAGTATTTTTAAATATTAAAGTTAAATAATGACTATTTATAAATAAATAGATTTAAAAATCTATTTTAAATGAAATAATTTTATAAAAATTATTTCTACACTTCAAACACTTTATTTTGTATATCCTAAATTCAAATTTCATTAAAAGACTTTTATTTATTTATTTATTAAATTTCTCATAATTAATAAACAATTTGTTTATTAACACAAATAAACGTAATCCCCAATTCGAAGCCCTAGATATACATGCATCCTAGAGTTATTTCACTTACACATTATCAATTACTTTAGGTTAATCTTTTGGGAGAAATCTCAAGTTCATATTTCGTTGTCCAGTCCAATTCCAAGTTACTACGTGAACAGTGAGTATTCCTACCCCTTTTTGCATTTATACATTTTTGGGGTGTTGCATGTACACTATTACAATTTCAAATACAAGTTTACATTTTTACAATACAATTCTAGTACTATGTGCATTGCTTACAACGTGCTTTATGCTTAGACATTACATGTGGATTACATTTGTACTTAGTGAAATCATTAACATGGTACAAGCCGACCTTAACATTGGATAGCGCTATTTGGATTGACAACCCGCCTAGGTTGATTCTCCCCCTTTTTCATCGGAGAATCCGTGGCCATTGTTAAGTTATTATCCACTTGTTGGATAAGTACACTACAGTTCATACAGTACATTATACAGTCACAGGGTTGATTTCGCTCATTTGTTTGATACATGGTTTACATATCCACACTGTAGCTTGCACTTGAATTGTATAACTTTTAATCTACTATATATATCAAAACTAGGAATGCTCACCAACATTTCTTATGTTGACCAAACCTATTTTTGTACATGTTTCAGGTGCAGTTTGATCAAGATACTTTTAGCGCTTTATTATGCAGTTATTTCATTATTTATGTTTCATTTAAGACCTTGTATTTCCATTTTCCTTGTAAGACAATTTTTGGGTTTCATTTAATAATATTTACATTTAAGTACCATGTGCTTTTGAACAATCGTCACTACGTGACACCTCGATGATTCCGCCATCGGTTGGGGTGTTACAGATTGGTATCAGAGCCATGGTTATAGGGAATTAGGTTATTAGAATGCCTTTTAGCCTAGACTATAACCGAATTTCAACTTTCAGGTACAACACTTCCTAATATATCAACCCTCTCATTACCCTTCACTTTCCTTCCTTAATCTTTCCTTTCTTCTCCTTTCTCCTCATCTTTCATCATGACGTATAAGGATGGTGTCCTACAAGGAGTGGAAAGACTACATCATCATGGAGCGGGAGCAGTACCTTTCATAAAGACACTCTTAGGCATAATGCCTACTCTTATTTTGCTCCTTCAAAGTTGTTGAACTTTAATGAGTGTGAAAAAGGACACGTGCAATCTGGAAGGGTGGACGCCTGTACACTGGGTTTTCTGGCATAGGCAAGCATAGCGCATAAATCCATTTACGGACCTGTTATGCTTACCTGGGGATTCCTGGAGTGAGTGTCCACTTATAGGCTAAAGCATGTCTTCTTTGATCACCATTGGGCTCAATTTCTTTGAAAAGTCAACGTTCTTGTTGGGCTTTATAGCTAGACAAGGGCAATCCAAACATGTTATGCATATATATTTCAAATGATATACCTTTATTTCACATACGATATCTTGTGATCATAACTCTTATGCACTATTACACTTACATTCATTAATCTCATAACTTTTCATTGACTGTCTTGTAGATGTCTGCTCGCCGTATGCTCCGTGATGCTAGCCAACGCACTGTTCGTGCCTCTGGACAACGTTCTGATCGTCGCCTTGCTTCTCTTGTCGCTGAGCAAATTGCTGCAGTGATTCCGAATCTTGTTAGTGAGTTAACCCAGAACAGCAACAGTACCAATACTGAGGGTGCAACTCAAACTCGGTGTACCTTCAAACACTTCAACTCATGCAATCCCACGAAGTTTACTGGAGAGGAGGGTGCTACTGGCCTCCTCCAATGGTTTGAAAGTATGGAATGTACCTTCGTGAACAGCGAGTGTCCTGATAACCTCCGCGTTCGCTATGCTACCAGTGTCCTTCAAAAGGGGGCATTGACCTGGTGGAATGGTGAGAAGCGTAATCGGGGCGCTGATGTTGCTCTATCCTTATCTTGGACTGAGGTCAAGGAACTTATGATCGCCAAGTTCTGCCCTAGGAATGAAATGAGGAAGCTAGAGGAAGAGTTCCATGGGTTAAAACAGGACAGTGGTGAAAATCTTGCATACAACACCCGTTATCATGAGCTCAGTATTTTGGTTCCACACATGGTTACCCCGGTCTCTCGAGCAATCGAGAAGTATATTGAGGGACTGCCTGACCTAATTCAAGATGTAGTCACTGGAAGCAGACCCACTACGGTGGAAGAAGCCATTCAGCTTGCAGCCTCCTTGACTGACAAGCACGTCAAAAAGGGAAATTTGGTTAGGAAAGGAACCAAGAAATCAACTGAGAAGACCCCCACCCCTACTACTGAATCATCAAGAGTTGCTGTAGACAATACCGGTTCCAACACTAGGAAGCGGAAGGCCAAGGGTAGAAACTATGCTGTTGTGGCCCCAGTAACTCAGGCTCCAATAGCACAGGCTCCAATGGCTCAGGCTCCTCCTGTTAAGAAGGTTTATAGTGGAAACTTACCCAAGTGTGCCACCTGTCAGTACCATCACCCCACAAATTTTCCTTGCCGCCACTGTACCACCTGTGGTAGGTATGGTCATGTAGCTGCCACATGTCGATCTACGTTTCGACCTCAACCTATTAATGCTCAACCTGTTAACCCTCAACCAGCTCGCCAAAACCCACAACCTATAGCATATGGTCGAGCTTGCTTCAATTGTGGTGATCCGAACCACTTCAGAAACCAATGTCCAGCACTTGTCCCAGCAAACCAAGCAGCAAACCCAGTGGCTCGTGGTCGAGCTTTCAACATCAATGCAACAGAAGCTCAGGAAACTAATGACGTGGTGAATGGTACGTTTTTACTTGATGGTCGTTATGCTTCAATTTTATTTGATACTGGTGCGGATAAAAGTTTTGTGTCATTAGCATTCGAACCTCTATTATCTCACACTCGCTCTAGATTAGGAGCGCCTTTCACGGTCGAGGTCGCAGATGGTAAACCCATCTCAATCGATTCTATCATTCTGGGTTGTACTCTTAGCCTTAACGAACATGACTTCATCATTGATCTTATACCCATGAAATTGGGAAGCTTTGATGTTATCGTGGGTATGGATTGGCTTTCTAAACATCATGCCGAAGTTGTCTGCTTTGAGAAATTTATTCGGTTTCCTCTCGCATCGGGTGACTTCTTACGGGTTTATGGTGAGAAACCATCCAGTGGTCTTAAACTCATGTCTTGCACCCAAGCACAGAAATATCTACGCAAGAAATACGTAGCTTTCTTGGCCCATATTGTGGAAAAGAAAAGTAAAGACAAGAGTATTCAAGATGTTCCTGTTGTTCGTGAGTTTCCCGAAGTTTTTCCTGATGATTTACCGGGACTTCCACCAGTGCGTCCTGTCGAATTTCGTATTGATCTTGTACCTGGTGCTACGCCCGTTGCTAAATCTCCATACCGCCTTGCACCTTCCGAGATGCAAGAACTTGCGAGTCAACTTCAAGAGTTGACAGACAAGGGTTTCATTCGTCCCAGTTCATCACCTTGGGGAGCTCCAGTTTTGTTTGTAAAGAAGAAGGATGGATCTTTCCGTATGTGTATTGATTACCGGGAGTTGAATAAACTCACTATTAAAAACCGGTACCCTTTACCCCGCATTGATGACCTCTTTGATCAACTTCAAGGTTCGACTTGTTTCTCAAAGATCGATCTTCGTTCGGGATATCATCAGCTACGAGTCCATGAAGACGACATTCCAAAAACAGCTTTCCGTACACGTTATGGGCATTACGAGTTTATGGTTATGCCTTTTGGGCTAACGAATGCACCCGCTGTCTTCATGGATCTCATGAATCGCGTGTGCAAACCCTTCTTGGATAAGTTCGTAATTGTTTTCATCGATGACATTCTCATTTACTCTAAGACCAAATCAGCCCACGAGCAACACCTTCGACAAATTTTGGGTCTTTTGAAGAATGAACAACTGTATGCCAAATTCTCCAAATGTGAATTCTGGCTTAAAGAGGTTCAATTTTTGGGACACATTATCAGTGAAAAGGGTATACACGTGGATCCAGCTAAGATTGAGGCTGTTAAGAATTGGATTACACCCAAGTCTCCCACGGAAGTTCGCTCTTTTCTTGGCTTAGCGGGTTATTATCGTCGATTTATTCTCAACTTTTCCAAGATTGCTTTACCTCTCACTTCCTTGACCCATAAGGATAAACCATATGTATGGGGACCCAGTCAGGAAGAAGCATTCCAAACTTTGAAGCAGAAACTGTGTGATGCTCCAATTCTCACCCTACCGGACGGCAGTGAGGATTTCGTGGTTTACTGTGATGCCTCTAATCAAGGCCTTGGTTGTGTCCTCATGCAACGAGGCAAGGTTATAGCATATGCATCACGACAACTGAAAAACCATGAGAAAAATTACACTACCCATGATCTTGAGCTCGGAGCGGTCGTCTTCGCACTTAAGATTTGGCGTCACTATTTATATGGTACAAAATGTGTGATCTTCACTGACCACAAGAGCCTTCAACACATTTTCAACCAGAAAGATCTGAACATACGACAACGACGATGGGTCGAGTTGTTAAATGACTACGACTGCGAGATTCGCTACCATCCTGGCAAAGCGAATGTTGTAGCCGATGCCCTTAGTCGTAAAGGTCATGCCCAGCTTTATTGTGCTCAGGTCCAGTCCGATATTAAACTCCGCATTATTGAAGCCCAACATATCTCTGTTACTGAGGGCAACATGTACGAAGAAATGTCGTGTGGAGCCGAAAATCAGTTGGAAACCAAAAATGGCTTACTTTATTTCATGAACCGTCTTTGGATCCCTGATCGTGACAACCTGCGTACCTTCCTCATGGACGAGTCCCATAAGTCTCGTTATTCCATTCACCCTGGTGCAGATAAGATGTATCAAGATCTGCGTACTTTGTATTGGTGGCCCGGTATGAAAAAGGACATAGCCCTTTATGTGGCTAAATGCCTTACTTGTTCTAAAGTCAAAGCTGAGCACCAACGTCCATCTGGTTTACTTGTGCAACCAGAAATACCAGTATGGAAGTGGGAGAGCATTGCTATGGACTTCATCACGAAGCTTCCACGCACCACCCGCGGACATGACAGTATCTGGGTTATTGTCGATCGTTTGACCAAATCTGCTCACTTCCTACCCATTCGTGAGACCTACACAGCTGAGAAACTGGCTAAGATTTACATCAGTGAGATTGTCAGCCGTCATGGTATTCCTCTAGACATTATTTCCGATCGTGATAGCTGGTTTACTTCTCGCTTTTGGCAGACATTTCAGTCCGCACTTGGTACACAACTAAATCTTAGCACGGCTTATCACCCACAGACGGATGGCCAAACTGAACGAACCATCCAAACATTGGAGGATATGCTTCGAGCGTGCATCATCGACTTTGGTGGTAATTGGGACACGCACCTACCCTTGGTTGAGTTCTCGTATAATAACAGCTACCATTCCAGTATTAACATGGCACCATTTGAGGCACTCTACGGTCGCAAATGTCGTTCCCCTGTGTGTTGGAGCGAGGTTGGTGAAACACAAATCACCGGTCCCGAACTAATACAAGAAACGACAGACAAAATTCATCGCATTCGTGAGAACTTACAAGTTGCTCGAAGCAGACAAAAGAGCTATGCCGATCAAAGGCGCAAGCCTCTAGAATTCCAAGTCGGGGACATGGTACTTCTCAAGGTTTCACCTTGGAAGGGTGTATTTCGGTTTGGAAAGAAAGGGAAACTTGCACCACGATTCGTAGGCCCTTTTAAGATCCTTGAACGAGTTGGGAAGGTGGCTTACAAGCTCGATTTACCACCGGAACTCAATAATGTTCATCCAACGTTTCATGTTTCTAATCTCAAGAAGTGTTTGGCTGAAGATAACCTCCATGTTCCTTTAGAGGATATCCAGATTGACGAATCGATGCGCTTCATAGAGAAACCTGTGGAGATTATGGATCGAGATGTCAAGACGCTTAAGCGAAGCCGAATTCCTATTGTCAAAGTTCGTTGGGAATCCAAACGAGGCCCAGAGTTTACTTGGGAGCGTGAGGACCAAATGATGTCTAAGTATCCTCACCTCTTTCCAGAGACTACCACTTGAAGGAATTTCGGGACGAAATTTCTAAAAGTAGGGGATGCTGTGACATCCGTCACTTTTCATTGTATTCGTTTAATTATTTGTACGTTTTATCGTAATTAATAAACGTGGCATTTTTATTATTTATGAACGTTAAACTCGGGTTCGTTTAATCATGTAATAATAATAATAATAATAATAATTTTCATGTTAAAGGCCCACCTGATGAAGCCCAACAGCCCAACAGGCCGGCCCAAAACACCCTTATTACGTTTAAAAAAATAAATGGTCCTGGCCGGGGTTCGAACCCGCGCCAAGACCGGGTTACACCCAAACACAAACACACTTGACCAACTGAGCTGAGCCTTCTATCTGGTTAAACCCGGATACTTAATAATCTTATACGCGGTTTAAAAACGTGCAGTTTTGACTTGGAAAGTCAACTGCTTGGACGCGTTTGCACAATCAGTCAAGATCAATGCTTGATTGATTCATATTTGGTAAATTAGTGTGATTATCGGCCTATTACAACCTCAATTACACGCTATTACAAATCAAACGTTGACTAATTTTGAAAACCCACGCGTACACATTCAATTGAAGGTCAAACCTTCCAATTAACACAATCCCTTGATCCCCTATATAATCAGACCTCTGTGTACCTTGATCACTCGCTCACTCATCTTCCTAAACCTCCAATTATTCTAAATAACCTCTGTTGATCTCCTTATTGCACGACGATTGACTTTGGTCTTTGACCAGCCAATTATCCACGATTACACATTGTGAGTATCATCTTTGTTATGGGTTTTGTTCATCGGCTATCCAGCAACAAAAGCCCTATATTTAATCGGGCTCATGTTTCCTGGATTGCCTGATTGAAATCTCTAGGGCTCGTAATCTCATTTTGGGGAAAATCTTGAAAACGCGTATATTATATAATTATTTTGAACTCAGAAAGATCACAACCACCGGCCTAGGCCAAGTGGTTGTGACCACGGTCCACAACAAAGGTCACCCGGGTTCGAGTCCCGGCTCTGACCGGTTTGCTCTTTTTCTTTTCTTTTCTTTTTAAAATCAAACAAATAAATATATATATATATTAAATCCTTTTAAATCTTTTAAATTCTTTTAAAAATACCAAAACTATTTTATAAATTCCAAAAAAATTACATATGTTTAATCTGTTATAAAAGTTTCATTTATAATTTTTATTTTTCAGAAATTCATTTATTTAATATTTATAATAATTAAATCATTTTTAATCTATTAGATTTATAAAAATTCATTTATACATCAAAACAATTTTATTAATTTCTCCAAAATTTATCCTGACTTTATATAAAGTTAAACTTTACTGAAATAATTTTTAATTCAGTAAAATCATTTATTTTATATTTTTAATCAATTTTTGTTAGATTTAATCATAATTAAATCATAACAAATCCAATTTTCATCATTTTTGCACCAAAATTTTATACAAATTATTTTTAATCATTTAGAACAGAAATATGATTTTTAAAATAAGAATTCTTTAATTTTAGTATTTTTAAATATTAAAGTTAAATAATGACTATTTATAAATAAATAGATTTAAAAATCTATTTTAAATGAAATAATTTTATAAAAATTATTTCTACACTTCAAACACTTTATTTTGTATATCCTAAATTCAAATTTCATTAAAAGACTTTTATTTATTTATTTATTAAATTTCTCATAATTAATAAACAATTTGTTTATTAACACAAATAAACGTAATCCCCAATTCGAAGCCCTAGATATACATGCATCCTAGAGTTATTTCACTTACACATTATCAATTACTTTAGGTTAATCTTTTGGGAGAAATCTCAAGTTCATATTTCGTTGTCCAGTCCAATTCCAAGTTACTACGTGAACAGTGAGTATTCCTACCCCTTTTTGCATTTATACATTTTTGGGGTGTTGCATGTACACTATTACAATTTCAAATACAAGTTTACATTTTTACAATACAATTCTAGTACTATGTGCATTGCTTACAACGTGCTTTATGCTTAGACATTACATGTGGATTACATTTGTACTTAGTGAAATCATTAACATGGTACAAGCCGACCTTAACATTGGATAGCGCTATTTGGATTGACAACCCGCCTAGGTTGATTCTCCCCCTTTTTCATCGGAGAATCCGTGGCCATTGTTAAGTTATTATCCACTTGTTGGATAAGTACACTACAGTTCATACAGTACATTATACAGTCACAGGGTTGATTTCGCTCATTTGTTTGATACATGGTTTACATATCCACACTGTAGCTTGCACTTGAATTGTATAACTTTTAATCTACTATATATATCAAAACTAGGAATGCTCACCAACATTTCTTATGTTGACCAAACCTATTTTTGTACATGTTTCAGGTGCAGTTTGATCAAGATACTTTTAGCGCTTTATTATGCAGTTATTTCATTATTTATGTTTCATTTAAGACCTTGTATTTCCATTTTCCTTGTAAGACAATTTTTGGGTTTCATTTAATAATATTTACATTTAAGTACCATGTGCTTTTGAACAATCGTCACTACGTGACACCTCGATGATTCCGCCATCGGTTGGGGTGTTACAAGCGTCATCGTCTATACGTGCATGATATTGCACAACATGATAATTAAAGACGAGTGGCGAGTGATATCACCGGTCCACATACAAGATCCCCCAATCCAACCGTTCTTCGATGACGAAGCACTTGCGGAAATGACAGACTCCAATACGCATTTCCACCTTTGAAATGATCTCGTGGAACATCTAGACGAACTTGATCTACTGTATCTCGACGTGGAGGACTGCGAATAGTTTTTCTTTTATTTAGTTTATTTTTAATTTATGTGTTTTTGTATTTCTATTTTTATTTCCTTTTAATATTGTAATTTTATTTTATTTAGTTTTATAATATGTTTAATTAATATGTTTAATTAATGTTTCTTTTAAAAAAATAATAAAAAATAAAGATTTCAGTGAAGTGAATCAGTGGTGTGCTGCCTACGAAAAACTGAATCAGTGAATTAAATCAGTGAAGTGATGTGACAGTGCAGGATTAGTTGAAATCAGTGAAGGAAAAAGAAAAAACTAGTAGCACCCCTTTCACCCTTATTAGACTTCTCACATTTCAGACCTCTCATATTACTACACTAGCTGATTACCCCGCGAGGGTCTCGGGGTTGAAAAATCTAATTTTACGTGATAACCTATTGCAAATGGCTCAAGTTAACTAACCACAAAATCTCTCAATCATTGCATGTTCATAGTATTCTAATCAGTAATAAGTAATAACTCATATTCCCCACAAAATCTAATTTTACGTGATAACATGAACACTTTGTGTGTTTTTTTCCCGTATGAACGAAACCCCACAAAAAAATAGTCGATTTTTTCTTTGTTTTTTATATAGCACTATGGTACTCGTTGGAAAGATAATAAAACGCCTGTTAATTTGGTGTAATTTTTTTCTATAAAAAATCTCGTATATAAAAGATATAAACGTTTAAAAATTATGGGAGGAAATATGAGAGAGAAAATTTTAAATTTATTTTTAAATTATTTTTTCCTAAAATAACTCAATTTAATTAAAAAAGGAAACAATTCAAAAACACCAAAAACTCTCCATTATGATGCTACGTGGCACTCTTAATGGAAGGTTGGGCCTCCATTGCACGCCACGTCAGCATTTACGTTTTCTTTTATATATATAGATAGATTTATGTTTTGGTCTTCGGCTTTTCATTTTCCTTGTTGCCAAGGCATATTAAAATCCATATCTCATGTTTTAGATACATTTCATATCTGTCCCACAATCCATATTCGTTCAATCTATTCTTAGCTTGTTCTTGTGTCAACTACTTATTCCAAGATGTCAGGACGATGTAAAACAACTGCAATCGGCATTGATCTGGGAACAACTTACTCATGTGTTGCTACATGGTTGGATCAGCACAACCGCGTCGAGATCATTCCTAATGAACAGGGTAACAAAATTACCCCATCATGTGTGGCGAGTAACGACACCGAACTTTTAGTTGGTGGAGGTGCCAAAAATCATATCACCAGGAACCCCAAGAACACCGCTTTTGGTTAGTTAATTTAATTACAAACTTATATAGACATCAAATTTTACCTTTATTATTCATTAAGTTTGATATTATTTAACCTGTTTCTTTATGAATTTTTATACTTTCCTTTTTTACTTTCTAGACGTAAAGCGTGTAATTGGAAGCAGATTCAGTGATAGCAAAGTGCAGCAAGACATACAATCATGGCCATTTAAGGTAATAGAAGGTTCTGTTGATAAGCCAATAGTTGTACTTGAACATAACGGTCAAGAGAAGGAGTTTGCCCCTGAAAAAATATCTTCCATGATTCTAAAGAACTTAAAAGAGGCCGCTGAAGCATTTCTCGGTACAACAGTCACAGACGCAGTGATTACAGTACCTGCATATTTCAGTGACAAGCAACGTAAGGCAACAAAGGATGCTGGTATACTAGTTGGTCTCAATGTCTTGCGCTTGATTAATGAACCCACAGCGGCGGCTGTAGCCTATGGTCTAGACAAGCTTGCAGACAAAAACCACCAGCAACATAAAAATGTTTTCATATTTGATTTGGGTGGAGGGACGTTCGATGTGTCTCTTCTCACTATCAGCAACGACGGTACCATTGATGTTAAAGCGGTGGGTGGAGACACTCACTTGGGCGGAGAGGATTTTGACAAGGCCATGGTTGATCATTGCGTACAAGAAATCAAAAAAAGACACAAGAAAGATATTGGTGGAAATGCCAAGGCTATGGGAAGATTGAAAGTGGCATGTGAAAAAGCAAAAAGAGATTTGTCCTCAACAACTCAAACTTCAATTGAAATTGACTCCTTGTATGAGGGTGTTGATTTCTCAATGAAATTTTCACGAGCAAAATTTGAGGAGCTAAATTCTGGTTTCTTTAAGAAGTGCATGGAGCATGTGGAAAACTGTTTAAGAGATAGAAATATACACAAAAATAATATAGATGATATGGTCCTTGTTGGTGGGTCAACTCGCATTCCTAAGGCTCGAGAAATGTTGAGGGAATTGTTTGATTGGAAACCACTTTGCAACAACATCAATGCTGATGAAGCAGTTGCTTATGGCGCAGCAGTGTTGGCTGCGAATTTAAGTGGTAATGGCAATAAAACTGTGAAGGATATTGTTCTTTTAGATGTGACCCCTTGGTCACTTGGTATCAGTATCAATGGAGGAACTATGAGTGTCATATTTCCAAGGAACACACCCATACCCACAACTAGAGAGGATATTTATTTCACACGTTTTGATAACCAAATCTCTATAAGAGTGCCTGTGTATCAGGGTGAATGCAGCGAAGTTAAAGACAACATCTTCCTTGATGAATTCACTCTGTATGGGGTACCACCAGGGCCCGCAGGTAAAGAACAAATAAAGGTTTGCTTTAGCATAGATGCCAATCGCATCCACGGGTAATAAGAAAAGTCTAGTGGTTGCAGAAAGTGGAAATTTTTCTAACGATGACATCGAAAAGATGCTGAAAAAGGTCGGGCGGTAAAAGGTATTGACATTGTTACAAGAAGAAGATTAAAACCAGAGCACCATTAATGTTTATATTATAAAGATGTTTTTGTACTTTTTTTCTTATCAACTCCATGTTTTAAGAAATGTTGGTTTTTATGTTTGTACTGCTTTAAGGTCTTTTATGAGATATGTGTTTTACTTATTTGAGATGCATGAATTTCTTATTAGTAATATCTCATTCCTCTGTCCTTTCTTGGCGATACAAAACACGTAAACTGCACTTCTTATCTCTTTCCTACTGAATTGAAGACTTTATGATATGTATATGAATTTTTCGATGTAAATTACATCATTTTAGTAAATGATGTGTACAAATATATATTTTTTTTCCTGAGCAAATGAATAACTCACTTTTAAAATGAAAACTAGTATCCATGTATAAATGAGCTTGGTTTTCTTTAGAAAATGATTTAAGTTGTTCGAGATGGGAGAAGTAATTAAGTTCTTTTTATCTAAACATAAAAACTAACTAGTTTTATACTTGTCCGGTGGCCGGTTAGTTTAATGACATAATAATATAACCTTTTTTCTTTACATTTCAAACAAAAAAGGGGTTCATGTTTACATATGTTGAGTAAAGATCAAATACATATAGTTTTTTTTTTTGTAAAAACTGTAAGAATCAAAGGGGGTAAAAAAATTTAATTTTTTTTTAGAATTTTTTCTCCCATGTGCTTAAGCATTCTTTCTAGATGAATAATACAAAAAAAAATTAATAAATTTTTTTTTTGTGTAATTACGTCATTAAGGTAAATACATTAGTTTACACTAGAGTAATCATGTAATTACTCTACACGTAATTACTCTACACCAAATATTTTTTTTTTTTTAGTTTTTAATACTATAATATATGTTTAACAATATGGGAAAAAAATTTTGAAAACAAATATTAAAAAAAAATAACCTCCTTAATTCTCACAGTTCTTAATAAAAAAACTATTTATACAGGATCTTTCCCCTACAATGTTAGTATGCCTATAAACCTATCAAAGCAAGGTTAGAGGTAATTTCAATGCGTCAGATCGCATTGAGTCTTTAAGTGACCAATTGACTACTAAGACATAATAACATAAAATAGTTGAGTGAATTGAAAATCTCAAATAACAATCATGCATGATAACTAAACGCCATAATGTGTGGAATGTTTAATTAAACAGGCATGGGTAGGAAATAGGGTTCATAATTTTATTAAATTAATAATAAAAAGAAATAATAACGATACTCTCGTTATTCGTAGGAAATAATATAGTACAATACCGATTACAAAAAATAAATGTAAATGAAAATAAAAACAATTACATATACCGAATCTTGATCCAAGTCGAATACTTTAGTAAACTTCAACCGAACCATCTTGTGTAGCACTCCGCTGCAAGAATAACAAACTTGTTGTAGACGGTTTTTGGTTGAGGATCGTGTTTGACACGGGGCCCTTAAAACAGATTCCGTGCCTCCTCTCAGACGGTCTGTTTCCCAGGGTACAACAACCGGAACAGTAGTCGTACTGCCGGAGATAGTCTTGAGCCCGAGATAACACCGGGTGCTTTGATGTTCTTATATATGTTAGAAAAAGAAAAGGAATTGAAACAAATGAGAGTACTCCTCTCAATCTTGATGAGATCATGTTTCTTTATTTTTGTGAGTTAGAGAATATCTAATTCTCTGTCTAAAAACACTAGTCAAAAGATGAACCCAAGGTTCACTTTTATATTCACAAAGTTGAAACATATGCCATGAATTTAATTATGATCATAAGTGGATCATAAAATAGTAATTACATAGGCAATAAAGTGGTCAAACGAAACTTCTATTTCGTTTATGAGACGAGTTGAAACAGTTACTCTGACCAAGTCAACTGACTGGTTTGACCAAGTCAACTGACTTGTAACAGACTCCTGCTCCAATGCTTCGTGAGCCGCGTGTAGATCAAGATGACGCGCACTAACCAGGTGCTACCTGGTCATGCGCCACTATATTCATGCGCAGCTACGTCATCCGCGCGCGGACGCCAAGCGACTTAGTGCCCATGCGCCACTTGTTACGCGGAAACCAGGACGCTACCTGGTGTTTTGCCATGTACTAGACCACGCGCACGTGGTCAAAAATACAAAGGCGGCTCTCAAGCTGCTCGCGGCGATGCGAAGTGCAAAGTGCACCATCAAAGTGCCACATTGCGCCCATCGCCCATGTCACGCGCGCGCGTGTGCAAGTGTGAGTTAAGGTGCTTCGCATCCTTTAGGGTCCTACTAGTGTTTGGCTCATGCTAAACAATATACAAGGAGTGCTCCTCCTTATAAACCACTTTATTTTTTTTCCTCCCACCAATGTGGGACAAAACTTAATCCATTTTCTCATCTTTGGTTGTTCCAACCTACAACTTCCAAGCTTTGATATCTCATTCATCTGAGCTCTATTTTGGACATAGTTTGATTCGTTGTGATGCTCTCACAATATAGTACACAAACCCATAAATAAATATTTATATAACACATATATAAATATATTTATTTAAGCCCAAAATTAGGGAAAAATCAATTTCCACTACCATTTTTCCAACAGCATGTCCATCACGGCCTCGCTCCTTGTTACCTATGTTGGAGAAAGGTTTTTACTCGTTAAATCGTTGTGGCTCTTGATTTAATCTCCTAATTTTATAAGCATTCGTTTTTTAACGGTCAACAAATCAAACCCGACCACTCTTGGGGGAGTCGTCAAACATCAATTCGGGGGAAAACCCGGTAACCCACCCGTAGTTGTAGACACGGCGGTGAAAATACCGGTAAAACCCGTTTGGCTCAAGAATCGAACTCAGGATTCTCAGGTCTTATATTATTGTCCACCAATGCATTTACCACTTCACTGTAATGGTATTGGCTTTATAACCATTCGTTTTCCTGGTATTTCAACGTAACACAATTTAAACTGAATTGAATTGTCTACCAAAAACTCCTTAATAATTACTCGGAATAAACGAAAATTTGCTTCTGTTTTTCTACTACCCACCCATGTCAAATTTGATCAAAAAAGAAAAGAGATCTATGTGAATAAATTCATTAGTTACAACCTTCTTGCTATTTTTATGTTTTTAAACTTCACACTACAACAAAAATGGCTTTTAAGGACTTTTTGTGTGGGACGCTTGTAAAATAGGGTCCTAAAAACTATTTAATAGGACGAATGAACTTTTGGGGTCCTTTTATAATATACGCTACTAAACCGGTGTCCTAAAAAGGTATTTAATAGGATGGATGATTCTTTGGGGTCTTATTATCATATAACTTAATAAGACACTTAAAATGTAGATCCTAACAAAGTAATTTATAAGACATTTAGTTGTTGGTGTCCCATTAAGCGGTAATGTAATAGGACACTTGATTACCGGGGGTCCTATTAAAACAAAAATTAATACGACCCTTTGTAGTTAAGTCATAAATGTTCGATGTTATATGACCCTTTTTAGTTGAAGTCATATTTGAACATAACCTAATCGGACACTTGACACATGAGTCTTATACCTTTAACCTTTATAGGACCTTTAATCATTGTGGTGTTATTATAATACACCGTAATAGGACACATGATATTTGAGTCATAAAACATTAGTTTTATAGGACGCTTATGCGCTAGAGTTTTATTATAACATATCATAATAGGACACTTAAGACTTGGGTCTTAAAACTTTAACCTTTATAGGACGCTTAATCAAAGTGATATTATTATAATACACCGCAATAGGACACTTGATATAAATACTTGTCTTCTTTCTACTTTACCACACTACAATGTTTGTTGTAGTTGGCGAGCATATACCATTGTAGGGTTCTTAAAAGCTTACAAACATTGAAGGGTACATGATTGGTTCTTGCACTATCACTATAAAAACACCATCCTGCTCGCCCGGGCTGCTATTCAGTTTATATATTGATATTGTGTTGCGTTGTCAAAAGGCCACTGGGCGAGCACCTAGGTACAATTTCAAAACCCAGCCCAAAAAATCGCCGAATGACAGCCCGGGCGAGCAGGACGGTGTTTTTTTATTTTTTATTTTATTTTATTTTATTTTATTTTATTTTTTTTGCAAAAGTGAAATCGGGCGGTGGCTTTTTCCAATCAGCCACATAAAAGCTTTTTTGTAGTGGATATCAATTGAGTGGGAACCCATCTCATTCGTCAACTCTATGTAATCTACTCACACGCATCAATTCTATTACAAGTTCTCGAACCTATGAATCTCTTCATATCATGATTCAAGATTCAAAGTTTGTTTTTTTAAATTTATTTTCTTCCTTAACATAATATATTATGTTGTCTTCAGTATTAGAAAATACACATTTCTTGACACGTGAACAATGACACACGCTCATTTTATTACATTCAAAAGTGTTTATAATAAAAAACATCATAGTTTATAAAATATGAAAAATTGATGATACACAATTTTGTATGTAACTAGAACGTGTGTGTCATGTTTTTTATTATTACTTCTCTAACTATAAAAACCAAGATATCTTTTTTATACTTCATTTTCCCACACAAACCCTAGCCCCGATTCATTCTTTCTCACCGAATGCTCAATTCAGTCCTCCACCCAAACCCTAATCTATGACTTCAAACCAAGCTTCAGTTTTTCGGCTTCTTCACCGCAGACACCAGCCAGAATGATGAGAGGCGCTTAATCGAATGACACGGGGTCGCTGTTGAGGTAAAATGAAGTATATATTGTTGTTGATAATATTGTTAGTCAGTTATTGTTGGATGCTCAAGACACCACCAAAGATATTAGGCTTTTTATTAAATTTAATGGTGGTTTTCTCAGGTACTGTTTTAACATCCTTTGTTTTTGTTTTAATGTTCAAGTTGTAATTTGTTCCTACTCAAAGTGAACCGTGAGATTATTATTTTCAATTTTTCTATTTAAGGAGTTTTATTTTTTATATAGTTTATGCTTGTGTTAGGAGTCATTTTCTGTGGATTTGTTATGATAGAAAATATATGGTTATATCAGGCTATTTTAAGGATCATGAACCAAGAGAGAAAGCATTGCCATCAATCTCAAACCTTTAGAGCTTGGTAATGTTTCAATTCAAGATAATGAGTTTTATAAAGCCAAAAATTAGATGTAGCAACCTTCTGTTTTAGTATAAAAGATAAAGAATGATATTTGGAAATTTTGGGGGAGGGGGGGGGGGTAAGAGAACAATTCAAACAGGTTTGTTTTTTGATTCATTGGGCCGGGTCGTATGACCCAAATTCAAATGTTCTTTTTTTTTTGTCAAACGCCTAATATGGGTCGTATGGCATAGAGCTATACGAGCTAACTTTTGCAATACGAACTAGCCTATATGAGTTTACCCATGAGACACGCCGTAAGACAAGGAGGTGCTTACAATACGGTTCGAACAAGTTTTTTTTTTTTTTTATCAAAAACTTAATTAAAGGCAAATAGATTTTACATTTTTTATGGAAGCCAAGAAATCATGCAGATTTGTTTATTTAAAAAATGATACATTTTTATTCTATTTATGTGGATACTAACAGCAAGCTAACAATTCATTACGTTTTACATTTAGAGTTGCAATCTAGAATCATAATACATTAAACCAAGATAACCATACTTGTTTAGCATGTGGTCGCAAATGTATTAGTTTTGCTTGATAGTCTTGTTAGGGGTTCTTTATTTCAAGAAGTAGATTAATGCACATTTGTTGTTCGATGAAACGACCAAAAGAAACGAAAAGAATTGACTCAACTACAAGTAAGCTGGGATTTTTATTTATAGATACAGTTTATGTTTTCGAACATAAAATCTACCAGAAATACTCCTTAAATGTATAAAAAATTATGCTAATAGTATGAACTAAAATGGAAGGGGACTTGAAACATATTAAGAATGAATTTGGTATTTTAATGGTAAGTTGTCTGAGTCAATTTGTGGTAATTATTTCATGTTTTAAGTGTTTGTAAATAAGGATATCTCTAGGAGACGAACCAACTAAACACCAATATTTAAAGGAACAAGGTGTTGTGATAGTCATATTTATTTATGGGCGAACATTGATAATCAAAGATGGTGCCAGGAACCGAAATGATTAAGCTTGAAGATCAAACCATTGGAAATTCATCAAGCAAAGGTAAGTAAACTCTTATGTTTTATACGCTCAAAATTTGAAGAGTATTAGATTTTGTGTAGTCAACTGATGCGATGATTCCTTTGCTAGTCATATATGAAAACGAATGATTTGCTTTGATATATCCGTTTAGTTAATGTCACGAGTTATAAGAAGTAAATTCCCAAATGGTTGGACCTGAAGCATGGGTTATCTAGTTGCTTAATATATTAGAACTCATAATATGGAGATCGAATATACTAGTAGGCTTTCTGTCCAAGATTAGCTTATTGTGCAACATTTATTTTCCAATTTTGTGAGATCAAAATTGACCAGTAGTTATAATTGAGCAGAAAGTTAGCAAAACAAACTGAGGTTTTGATAAGGACCGATTATTACCCTTATGAGTATCGACATTGTATATTATGTATGCTGTATGGATGGAAGTTACAACCATTGCCTGGTATGATGTTACATAACAAGATCGTTGGTGTGACCATATGGGTTATTTTCCACAATTCAAGATTGTATTGGTGCGTCCATTGCATGGCCTTGTCTTTTCATTCCGGTATGTATTTGTTAAACTTGTAATACAAATAATTTTAATAATATGGAACTTAATGCTTATACATGCACGGCGTCTAGTTAGGATTGCATGGTTTTCAAACGTTGAGCACTTGGTTTATTTTGGATTATGTTTTAAATAAGCTTCCGCTGTAATTGGGGATTCTAAACTATGTTTTCTTAAATTGCATATGTTCATTTAGACTTGTTTATTGTGATCGTTGGTTTGGATCCTGGTTTGTCATACGCCTCGCGGTAAAACTCCGCAAGTGGATTTTGAGGGTGTGACAGATTGGTATCAGAGCCAATGGTTATAGTGAACTAGGACTGCATGTAGAGTCTAGTCTATAGCCGAGTCGCACACACTAGACGATCACTTAGTACTAAACATTATGGTGGTTTACGTATGGGCTTGTCGGGGTGTCTCTGAATCATTTGACCTTCCTATGTTACATCATCCGTTCTATCTTATGTCGGGTTACTTGTTTTCTAGGCAGTGCGGTATATTAGGGTAAATCGTGTACTCTTGAGATTTGTCCAAGGCTCGGACATCTCCTTTCCATACTCCAATAGAAACACTTGCCATAAACTACCGTAGTATTACGGTGTATAGCTAAGAGTCTATGTTCGGTGATTTGAACTTTGAACTAGGAGAACACTTGGAGGACCATGTAGAGCGGTTTATCATTTTGGGTGCACACAAAATCATAAACCGAAATGCATGAAAGCCCTGGTGAGCTCTGGGTTTGAATGGATAGTCCTGAGTTGGATCTGGCTTTGATCTTGTAAATGCTAGTGGCTATCATTAGCTGTGAAACTAAATTTTCTCGTTCTTTCTGTCAGAATCATGTCTGGAGTATGAGGAGGACGTGGAGGTGGTCGCAATGGTGGACGTGGTGGTGATCGCGGTGGTGCTGGTGGTCGTGGAGGTGTGAACCTATCACAGGAAGACCTGAACAACTTGCTGCAAGCTGCCTTTCAGTTAGGGCACAATGGTGGTGGTGGTCCTGTTAACCCACCCCCACCCATGTGTACCTACAAGATGTTTCGGGACTGTAAGCCCCAGGAATTCTCTGGCACTGAGGGTGCGGTGAGTTTACTCAGGTGGTTGGAAAAGGTGGAGTCAGTGTTTCTGATGTGTAACTGTCTCCCAGAGGATCGAGTCAAGTATGCTGCTGCTTTATTCTAGGATGTTGCTTTGACCTGGTGGAATAACATCACTCAGAATATGGGAATAGGGGAGGCTTATGCTATGCCTTGGGAGAATTTTGTGCAACTGCTGAAGCGTGAGTACTGTCCAAGGGAAGAGGTACAGAAGTTAGAGCACGAGGTGTGGAACCTCAAGATGACTGGGTCTGAGATCGAAAAGTATACGGTGAGGCGTAATGAGTTGGCAGTGCTGTGTCCTGATCTGCATGCGCCAGAGTACAGGAGGATTGAACATTATATCTCGGGGCTAGTACCAGAGATCGCAGGGTTGGTGGCTGCGGGAAATCATCCTACATACTCAGAGGTGGTCCGATCAGCTCACAGGATGACAAACTTAAAGGTGAATGAGGGTATTTTGCCTGCTAAGGGTTCGACTGTTAAGGCCCCGGAGAATAACAAGCGTAAGTGGGATAACGAGGGGAAAGGATCTGGGCCAGCACAGCAGGGTAAGAGATTTGATAGCGGGGGTTCTTCTTCTACTGGTAACAAACAGGGTGGTTATGCGGGGAAATTGCCTAAATGCAACAAGTGTGGGCGTCATCATCAGGGGGACTGCGACCGTAATTGTTGCCATCACTGTCAGCGATTTGGGCATTTTGCTAAAGATTGTCGGGCTACACTTCCATCGACCCAGGCCCCAACTACTAACTCGGCTCCTACTGCTCAAGGAACTACGGGATGACAAGGATGTTACAACTGTGGTGAGACTGGGCATTACAAGAAGGATTGCCCGAAACTGAAGCAGGGCGGGAACAACGGTAACGGGAACAACGGGGGCGGTGGCAGGAATGCACGTGCCTTCGTCATTGGAGCCGCTGAGGCTAGACAGGATCCTGACACAGTTACCGGTACGTTCCTTCTCAATAATCGCTCTGTTAGTGTTTTATTTGATTCCGGTGCCGACAAGAGTTTTATATCTGTGGAAGTTAGTTGACTGCTAGAGGTAGTACCCGTACCATTAGAGGCTAAGTATATTATTGAGTTGGCTGACGGTAAAAAGATTGAAGCTACTTGTATCCTTCGGGAGTGTCAACTAGAGTTGTCGGGTTTGTCTTTTCCCATCGACCTTATGCCAGTGCCCTTGGGTCGTTTTGACGTTGTGGTAGGCATAGACTGGTTGTCTTTGTATCGCGCTGAGATCATCTGTTATGACAAGATTATTCGGATTCCCCTTCCTGATGGAGAATTCCTTTCTGTGTACGGTATCAAGGGCGGTGTTCCGCTAAATATCATCTCTAGCATGAAAGCCCTTAAGTGTCTTCGGAAGGGTTACTCGGCCGTTTTGGCACTTTTATCTGTTTCCTCTAGCGATGAGAAGAAGATCGACGATATTCCTGTTGAGTTCAGTATTGAGTTCAGTATTGATCTCGTACCGGGAGCTGCTCCTATTGCTCGGGCCCCCTACCGTCTTGCACCTCCTGAGATGCAAGAATTGTCCAGTCATTTACAGGAACTCTTGGACAAGGGTTTCATTAGACCGAGTTCTTCCCCTTGGGGAGCCCCGATTCTGTTCGTTAAGAAGAAGGATGGAAGTTTTCGACTGTGTGTCGATTACAGAGAATTGAACAAGGTGACCATCAAGAACCGTTATCCTCTTCCACGTATTGATGATCTATTCGACCAACTCCAGGGTTCTAGTTATTACTCCAAAATTGATTTGAGGTCCGGTTATCACCAGTTGCGCGTAAGGGAAGCTGATGTTGCAAAGACTGCCTTTCGTACACGTTATGGCCATTTCGAATTCTTGGTCATGCCTTTCGGTCTCATGAACGCACCGGCGGTTTTCATGGATTTGATGAACCGCGTTTGCAAACCATATATTGACAAGTTCGTCATTGTGTTTATTGATGATATTCTGATTTACTCCAAGAACAAGACCGAACACGAGGAACACCTGCGTTTGGTTTTGGAACTCTTGCGACGGGAACAACTTTACGCTAAGTTCTCAAAGTGTGACTTTTGGTTACGCGAAGTTCAGTTCCTAGGACATGTGGTTAATGAACTAGGAATTCATGTCGATCCAGCTAAGATCGAAGCGATTAAGGACTGGGAAGCACCAAAGACGCCAACTGAGGTGCGGCAATTCCTAGGCCTTGCGGGCTATTATCGTCGTTTCATTCAGGGGTTCTCGAAGATCGCTCAACCCCTCACCACTCTCACGTAGAAGGATAGGAAATTCGCCTGGGGTGAACCACAAGAGTCAGCGTTTGAGGAACTGAAGTCTAAACTGTGTTCTGCTCCTATTTTGTCTTTACCTGAAGGCCCTGATGATTTCGTTGTTTACTGTGATGCTTCTATTCATGGTCTCGGTTGCGTGTTGATGCAACGCGAGAAAGTGATTGCGTATGCTTCTCGTCAACTCAAGGTGCACGAGAAGAACTACACCACCCATGACTTGGAGTTGGGTGCAGTGGTTTTCGCGTTGAAAATTTGGAGACATTACTTGTACGGTACCAAATGCACCATCTACACCGATCACAAGAGTCTTCAACATATTTTCGACCAACAACACTTGAACATACGACAGCGTCGTTGGATTGAACTCCTTAACGACTATGATTGCGCCATTAAGTACCATCCCGGCAAGGCGAATGTAGTAGCAGACGCTTTGAGCAGGAAGGAATCAGTTAATCCTCGTCGCGTGCGGGCGTTGTAGCTCACCATACATTCCTCTCTACCTGACCAACTCCGTTCTGCCCAGTTAGAAGCTTTGAAGGAGTAAAACCTTAAAGCTGAAACCATGCACGGTGCCGACAAGCACCTCGAGAAAAGGCCGGATGGCCTGTACTACTTCGTAGAACACATATGGGTTCCTTTATTCGGGGGACTTCGGGGGCTTGTTCTAGATGAGGCTCATAAGTCCCGGTATTCTATTCATCCTGGTTCGGATAAGATGTACCAAGATCTAAAGGTGCTTTACTGGTGGCCAAACATGAGGTCGGATATAGCCTCATACGTGAGTAAATGCTTGACCTGTGCTAAGGTCAAGGTGGAATACCAGAAACCGTCGGGTCTCTTGCAACAACCTGAAATTCCGGAGTGGAAATGGGAACGGATTACAATGGATTTTGTCACACAACTGCCTAAGTCACCGAACGGGAATGACAAGATATGGGTGATTGTTGATCGGTTGACAAAATCAGCCCATTTTCTCGCTATTAAGGAGACCGACACCATGGATCGTTTGGCTCGTCTTTATCTGAAGGAAGTTGTTTCTAAGCACGGGGTGCCGGTTTCTATTATCTCGGATCGTGACTCCCACTTTACTTCTCACTTCTGGAAGTCTTTACACAAGGCTTTGGGTACCCAGCTGGACATGAGTACCGCTTATCACCCACAGACTGACGGTCAGAGTGAGCGCACGATTCAAACCTTGGAAGACATGCTGCGGGCATGTGTGATCGATTTTGGCAAAGGTTGGGAAGCTCATCTACCGTTAGTAGAATTCTCGTACAACAACAGTTATCACACGAGCATCAAGGCGGCTCCGTTCGAGGCACTGTACGGGCGGAAATGCCGTTCTCCTCTTTGTTGGGTTGAGGTGGGTGAGAGTCAACTCACTGGGCCTGAACTAGTGTACGAAACTTCGGAAAAGATCATACAGATTCGTAACCGGTTGGCAGCGGCACGGGATCGGCAAAAGAGTTATGCCGATCAGCGTCGCAAACCATTGGAATTCCAAGTTGATGACAAAGTACTTCTGAAAGTTTCACCATGGAAGGGCGTCATACGCTTTGGGAAGCGTGGCAAACTCAACCCTCGGTATGTCGGTCCATTTACGATCCTGTAACGGATTGGACCGGTGGCATATCGTCTTGATTTACCGACGGAGCTCGGTAACGTACATAACGTCTTCCATGTGTCCAACTTAAAGAAGTGTCTGGCTGACGAGTCTCTCATCGTTCCACTGGAAGAGATCAAGGTTGATGATCGTCTTCGGATTGTGGAAGAACCTGTGGAGATTCTGGATTACAAGATTCGTAGCCTACGACATAGCAAGATTCGCATTGTTAAGGTTCGCTGGAACTCGAACCGGGGACCAGAGTATACTTGGGAACGGGAGGATCAGATGAAGTCTAAGTATCCTCATCTCTTTCCTAAGGAAGCGTTCGAATCGAGATATGTCTCCACTGCAGCTGAATGAATCTCGGGGCGAGATTCCTTTTAACGTGGGGATGATGTGACAACTCGGGTAAATCTCTCTTTTGGTTTCTATCTTTTGTTTGTTTCCTTCGTTATTCCTTTTGGGTACTGTGCAATTTTCGGGACGAAAATTCTTTTAACGTGGGGATGATGTGACACCCGGCAAATTCTGGTTAACAACGTTATCTAGATGAAAGTCTACCTTAGCGAGTCACGCGTATATTGTACTTAACTGGGTTAGTTAAGTCGTGTTATGGTTCGGGAACTATCAGTTTAGTATAAAGGATCATCGTGTAATATTACTCATTTATTAATTATACGTTACGGATTAAAACGACAAGTGTATTATTTTTGGTGATATTTTGAACCCCTACACAACCATAATTATTCATACATATATCTCTCTATATATATATATAATAATAATAATAATAATAATAATATTAATAATAATAATAATAATAATAATAATAATAATAATAATAACAATAAATATAATTATAACATATACTAAATAACTTGAGTTGTGATTTTCTTACCCTAACCCCTAGCCCATTACCCAAGCCATCCCAGCCCAAAATCCCATAACTGAAGCCCACAACCAAGCCCAAACCCCCCCCCCCCTTGACCGGATTAATTAAAAAAAAAAAGGGATATGCTTCAGACGGGTATCGAACCCGAGTCAAACCCAGACAAACACACCCTCACAACCAGTTGTGCCACAGACCACCTTGGGAATTATTCCAGTTCAAATTATATTTATGGCCTTATTAACTGCTGTTTGTTTCCTCCCTTTTGCTCGCTGCTGCAAGATTCAACAGCCCCAAACCTTTGATTATCAATCAAAGGCCCATACATGGTAACTTAACATGATTACCGGCTTTCGTGGACTATTATGCGTGTGTAATTACGACTGATTGATAATCAATTGACCTATTACGCGTTTTAACATTCAATGGTGGTCAAACCTTACCATTTCATCAAATCAGTGTTTAATCCTATAAATTGGGCATCCCAAAACACTCACAACTCGCCGAAAATATTACCCCCACTCTCAATTTCTGTTTAATTCCCATCTACGAGTTGGAATTGTTCGCTATTTGACTTTCCGGTTGACCCTCGTTGTGGAAACAATTCGTAGAGGTATGTTATAGTAACTTGTTTCCGTGTATTAATCGGCCCTATACAATCCTTAACCCCATGTTTAATTGGTCGCTAATAATGTTCATAATCAGATTGCAATTCTAGGGTTTATAATTTGGGGAAGAACACAAAACTCTGATTATATTTATTTTATTTAAACAGGAACCAAACACAACCACTGGTCTAGACCAAGTGGTTGTATCTGGTGCTCTCCATCTCAGCCACGCGGGTTCGAGTCCCGGGTGTGGCATCCTTTTCCATGTTTTTGTTTTATTTTCCTAAAACAATCATGATTAACATTATATTACTCAAATTTTATAAATTCATTTTAATTTATTAAAACACTTTTAATAATTCTAAAAAAATTATTATTTTTAACAAATCTAATGTCAAAGCTTTATCTACAATTTTTATTTTTCTGAAATTCATTCATTTAATATTTATAATAATTAAATCAATTTTATACTATTATATTTATAAAAATCCATTAAAATATCAAAACAATTTTATTAATTTCTACAAAAATTATCCTATGTTTGTACAATGTTAAACTTTACTGAAATGATTTTTAATTCAGAAAAATCACTTATTTTATATTTTTAATCAATTTTTGTTAGATTTAATCTTAATTAAATCATAATAAATTCAATTTTTATTAATTTTGGACCAAAATTTTATACAATTTATTTTTAAATATTTAGAACAGAAATATGATTTTTAATATAATAATTCTTTAATTTTTGTATTTTTGAAAATTAAAGATAAATCTTGACAATTTGTAATAAATAGATTTAAAAATATATTTTAAAGAAAATAATTTTATAAAAATTATTTTTTATACTTTAAACACATTCTTGTGACTATCTTAGATTTAAAAACTTATAAAAAGATTTTTGGTTATTTATTTACTAAATTTCTCTCAATTGTCAAATATTTTAAATAATAATCAAACAAGCATTCATCCCCAAATTCGAAGCCCTAGAACGTATACATTTGTAGGCTAGATAGACTTATTTATTACCTTATTATAGGGTGATACTTGACATACTTGGGCAACACCATTATTCTACTTTTCAAGAGATAACACTTTTGCTAAGGTGAGTTTACATAGCCCCTTTTCTCTTTTACATTTTTGGGGTGAAACATGTTTAAACATTTTATACTATCATTTAATCACACTTACTCGTAATTCAAATACACTATCATTCTATCATTTGACTGTAACAAAAAGACACAGTACAATCATTAACAATGATCAAGCCGCCTGTTTAGATTATAGCGCTATAGGTCTGACAAACCCATCCCCCGCATAGACTCAGGGATGATCGATAACAGTAATAACATTTAACTAACTTGCGAGTTAGTCATCAGTCGACACAAGGTTTGGTTGTACAAAGACGCATTGTTGCATGTCGGTATCATACTCTATCATCATACAACCCTGAGTGTTGTACAAACTATTGTTATCAACTATTTCTCAAAAACCTATGTAATTCTCACCAACTTTTGTTGACCCAAAAATATTTTCAACTTAACATGTTTCAGGTTCTACATGCTTGAAGATTTGCTTGAAGATATGTGCATAGTTTTATTCAATTTGATGTACGAATTCTTGTAGAATCATTGTATGTAAATTATTTAAATTATTTAATGAAATTATTATTCACCATGAGCTACTGAACAATCATAACGACGTGACATCCCGATGTTTCCGCCATCGGTTGGGGTGTTACAGATTGGTATCAGAGCCATGGTTATAGGGAAATAGGTTATTAGAAAAATAATCTAGTCTATAACCATAGGATTTAACCAGTACTTGCTTCTTTTGCTTGCTATTCTCTATCTCCCTCCTACTTCATATCCCTACTTTCATCCCTACAAGAAGGTTGCTCTCCATCACTGGATCTACTCTTAGACTAATAGGACAAATCCTTAGGTTTAACCTGAACCACCTTGAGATCTCGTCGAAGTTCTAGATTTTAATAACGAACACGTGCAATCTGGAAGGGTGAACGCCTGTATTCTGAGTCTTCTGTCTAGGCTGGCATTGCGCATATATCCCAATCAGACGAGGGACCCGGATGCCTACCTGGGAATTCTCGGGATGAGTGTTCACTTATAGGCTAAAGCATGTCTTCATATGTTATTAGAATTTAGAATCTTTGATAAGTCAACGTTTTCGTTTATTCGTTTTAATTAATGAATAGATGATTACATTCCTTATATAATCTCATTTATTTCACTGTGTCTCTTACAGATCATGCCTCCACGTCGCAGTGCTCGTCTTAACAGTGGTGAAAATCATGATGAAGGAAGTAGCAATCACAACCACAACCATGATACTAACCACAATAACAACAACAACAATGGTGTTGATGCCCAACTAGCTGCAATCATTTCTCAACAAATGGCACAGCAAATCGCAACTCTGGTTCCCAACTTACTAGCTCAAGTCATCCAGTTGAATGGCAACGGGAACGGCAACGGCAACGGGAATGGAAATGGAAATGGACACCACAATGGGAATACTTCCAGCCTGTACCCTTAAGCACTTCAATTCTTGTAATCCCCCAATGTTTAGTGGTGAAGAAGGAGCTACAGGACTCCTCCAATGGTTTGAGGGTATTGAGAATACCTTCATCAACAGTGAGTGCCCCGACAACTTTAAGGTCCGTTATGCCATGAGTGTTCTTCACAAACGAGCACTCACTTGGTGGAATGAAGAAAAGCGTACTCGTGGGGCCGAAGTTGCTCTTGCCATGACATGGGACCAAGTCAAGGAGGTCATGAAGGAAGAGTTTTGTCCTCGCAATGAAGTTAAGAAGCTTGAGGATGAGTTCCACACCTTAGCTCAAGATAGTGGGGAAAACCTTGCCTACAACACCCGCTTTCATGAGCTTAGCTTATTGTTGCCTCACAAAGTCACTCCCCTGCCGGTAGCCATCGAGAAGTACATCGGTGGTCTGCCCATGCAAATCCAGGATACGGTGTGGGGAAGGAATCCTGCCACCTTGGAGGAAGCCAAACGTTTAGCAGCTACCTTAACTGATAATCACGTAAAGAACGGGACCTTAGTTCGGAAAGGCAATAAAACAAGTATTGTAGCCGCGGTAACCACTGAGAACCAGAAGCGTAAGGCCAAGGATCCTGATGTCAACCTCACTACACAAGCTTCTAACAAGAAACCTTATACAGGAAACCACCCATTATGTAATACCTGCAACCGACATCATCCCACTGCTTCAGTGTGTCGCTTGTGCACCAATTGTGGAAGGTATGGCCATCTGGTCAACACGTGTCGTGAGACCCCAAATCCTAATGCCAACCAACTCACCAACCCTGTTCAAGCTGCTAACCTTAATCAATACAACTATGGTCAGTGTTATGAATGTGGAGACCCAAATCACTTCCGAAACCGATGCCCTAAATTGAACAGAGATCAAGACCCCCCAGCTACTTAACAGAAAGCCCTACCATTTGAATAATGTCTACTTTCTCTTTAATTCCATGTATTGCACTTTTGATTCAAATAATAAATTCAAGTATTATCCTAACATCTGTGTGCATGCTTGTTTGTATATGAACTAATTGCTATATCTATAATCATACTTACTTGTACAACAATTAGTTGACTACCAAACAACCTTCTTAACGATTGGTAGAGGTCATCATGTCTTTCCAACAGTCGGGAGAGGCCCTACCACCTGCTCAACGACTGGTGGGGACTATCAGACCTGCTCAACAATCGGTAAAGTCAAAAAAAGGACGCAAAACCCTAATGTAAGGTAAATTGATAATTACGGTCCGGAACGTAATCATGAGTTTACAGGTACGTTAAGGTAGTGTGAAATTTTATCAAGGTTCTCAGTGGTTGACCAATTGTAGGACTAGTGTTTCTCTTAACTTCGGGACGAAGTTCCTAAAAGTAGGGGAGACTGTAATATTACGCATTTATTAATTATACGTTACGGATTAAAACGACAAGTGTATTATTTTTGGTGATATTTTGAACCCCTACACAACTATAATTATTCATACATATATCTCTATATATATATATATAATAATAATAATAATAATAATAATAAATATAATTATAACATATACTAAATATCTTGAGTTGTGATTTTCTTACCATAACCCCTAGCCCATTACCCAAGCCATCCCAGCCCAAAATCCCATAACTGAAGCCCACAACCAAGCCCAAACCCCCCCTTGACCGGATTAATTAAAAAAAAAAAGGGATATGCTTCAGACGGGTATCGAACCCGAGTCAAACCCACACAAACACACCCTCACAACCAGTTGTGCCACAGACCACCTTGGGAATTATTCCAGTTCAAATTATATTTATGGCCTTATTAACTGCTGTCTGTTTCCTCCCTTTTGCTCGCTGCTGCAAGAGTCAACAGGCCCAAACCTTTGATTATCAATCAAAGGCCCATACATGGTAACTTAACATGATTACCGGCTTTCGTGGACTATTATGCGTGTGTAATTACGACTGATTGATAATCAATTGACCTATTACGCGTTTTAACATTCAATGG
The DNA here is from genome assembly GCA_028751855.1 of Ambrosia trifida. Taxonomy (NCBI): domain Eukaryota; kingdom Viridiplantae; phylum Streptophyta; class Magnoliopsida; order Asterales; family Asteraceae; genus Ambrosia; species Ambrosia trifida. The sequence continues at coordinate 72,144,580 of CM054131.1, read as the reverse complement.
TGGTCAAACCTTACCATTTCATCAAATCAGTGTTTAATCCTATAAATTGGGCATCCCAAAACACTCACAACTCGCCGAAAATATTACCCCCACTCTCAATTTCTGTTTAATTCCCATCTACGAGTTGGAACTGTTCGCTATTTGACTTTCCGGTTGACCCTCGTTGTGGAAACAATTCGTAGAGGTATGTTATAATACTTTGTTTCCGTGTATTAATCGGCCCTATACAATCCTTAACCCCATGTTTAATTGGTCGCTAATAATGTTCATAATCAGATTGCAATTCTAGGGTTTATAATTTGGGGAAGAACACAAAACTCTGATTATATTTATTTTATTTAAACAGGAACCAAACACAACCACTGGTCTAGACCAAGTGGTTGTATCTGGTGCTCTCCATCTCAGCCACGCGGGTTCGAGTCCCGGGTGTGGCATCCTTTTCCATGTTTTTGTTTTATTTTCCTAAAACAATCAAGATTAACATTATATTACTCAAATTTTATAAATTCATTTTAATTTATTAAAACACTTTTAATAATTCTAAAAAAATTATTATTTTTAACAAATCTAATGTCAAAGCTTTATCTACAATTTTTATTTTTCTGAAATTCATTCATTTAATATTTATAATAATTAAATCAATTTTATACTATTATATTTATAAAAATCCATTAAAATATCAAAACAATTTTATTAATTTCTACAAAAATTATCCTATGTTTGTACAATGTTAAACTTTACTGAAATGATTTTTAATTCAGAAAAATCACTTATTTTATATTTTTAATCAATTTTTGTTAGATTTAATCTTAATTAAATCATAATAAATTCAATTTTTATTATTTTTGCACCAAAATTTTATACAATTTATTTTTAAATATTTAGAACAGAAATATGATTTTTAATATAATAATTCTTTAATTTTTGTATTTTTGAAAATTAAAGATAAATCTTGACAATTTGTAATAAATAAATTTAAAAATATATTTTAAAGAAAATAATTTTATAAAAATTATTTTTTATACTTTAAACACATTTTTGTGACTATCTTAGATTTAAAAACTTATAAAAAGATTTTTGGTTATTTATTTACTAAATTTCTCTCAATTGTCAAATATTTTAAATAATAATCAAACAAGCATTCATCCCCAAATTCGAAGCCCTAGAACGTATACATTTGTAGGCTAGATAGACTTATTTATTACCTTATTATAGGGTGATACTTGACATACTTGGGCAACACCATTATTCTACTTTTCAAGAGATAACACTTTTGCTAAGGTGAGTTTACATAGCCCCTTTTCTCTTTTACATTTTTGGGGTGAAACATGTTTAAACATTTTATACTATCATTTAATCATACTTACTCGTAATTCAAATACACTATCATTCTATCATTTGACTGTAACAAAAAGACACAGTACAATCATTAACAATGATCAAGCCGCCTGTTTAGATTATAGCGCTATAGGTCTGACAAACCCATCCCCCGCATAGACTCAGGGATGATCGATAACACTAATAACATTTAACTAACTTGCGAGTTAGTCATCAGTCGACACAAGGTTTGGTTGTACAATGAAGCATTGTTGCATGTCGGTATCATACTCTATCATCATACAACCCTGAGTGTTGTACAAACTATTGTTATCAACTATTTCTCAAAAACCTATGTAATTCTCACCAACTTTTGTTGACCCAAAAATATTTTCAACTTAACATGTTTCAGGTTCTACATGCTTGAAGATTTGCTTGAAGATATGTGCATAGTTTTATTCAATTTGATGTACGAATTCTTGTAGAATCATTGTATGTAAATTATTTAAATTATTTAATGAAATTATTATTCACCATGAGCCACTGAACAATCATCACGACGTGACATCCCGATGTTTCCGCCATCGGTTGGGGTGTTACACATCGGATGTTAGTCTAGAGGTTCATTAGATGTCAGTCCTTAACCAAGTGTACAAATGGTGACGATTCGTAGAATCGTCAGGTCATACGGAACATACAAGTCTCGAGTCCCGGGAATTGGTGAACGAGTGTGAATATGTTTGTTTGCAAGTGTTATGTGTTTAAAATCATTATGTGACTTGTCGGTATGTGAAAATGTGTTAACATATGTTAAAACGGGGTTTAACGCGCAAAACACGCGGAACCAGCCCCTATAGGCGATTAGGGGAGCCCAATCGCCTATAGGGGATGCGATTGGGCCTTCATAGGGGCGATTGGCATGCTAAATGCATGCCTTAGGGGCGATTAGGCCCTAATGGCATGAAGTTTCATGCGATTAGGAGCCCTAATCGCGTGTAAATGCTGCACAATCGCGTGTTATGTGCTGGACGACTAAAAACGACTATAAATACAATGCTTGACCTCCTAAACTTCATAATAACAACCCTAGTCGTCCCATAACCCGCCCCAACACACACACAACCTCTGGAACGTGATTTTGGATCAAAACACAAGGTTTCAAGCTTATTTCATCAATCTAACACAATCTAAGGTGTGATTTTCATCCATGCAATCTTTATTAACGTTTTTATTAAATTCCTAACGGTCCAGACCTGTTCTAAAACGAATAAGCTTTCTGAAAATCGTTAATAAGTGTTGTTAATCGGATTCTAACTATCATGCATGTGTTATGTGTGTTTATGATTAAAAGCTAGGGTTTCTATGATTCAAGATGGATGATTAACATGTTATTAGGTTAGTTTCAGATTAATAATGATATCATGTTAATGAAATCTGAGTAATTGTTCATTAGGGTTATAGTTATGCATGTTAATGTGATGTTTCATGCTATGTGTATTGTGTTGGATTACATGGTTGCATGCAGGGCTGATAAAACAAGGCTAAACGAAGGATTTTGGTTAAAACATGTTTGGTATAGTTGTTGGATTGATATTGGATGATTACACGCGTTCTGGATCTGATTTGGAGCGTTAAACGCGCGAAAAACCGGAACAGCTGGGTTACTGGCGATTAGCAACCCTAATCGCCTATGTTAGGGGTGATTTGGAGGCCAATCGCCTGTAAAGACTCCCTAATCGCCTATATTACATGCGATTGGGGGCTAAATGCCTCTATTACATGCAATTGTGATCCTAAATGCTAGTTAAGTCCTGAAATACATGTCTTATGAGCTAATTGCTAGTAGATGCATGTCTTATGAGCTAATTGCTAGTAGATGCATGTCTTATGAGCTAATTGCTAGTAGATACATGTCTTATGACCTAATTGCTAGTAGATACATGTCTTATGACCTAATTGCTAGTAAATGCATGTCTTATGACCTAATTGCCTATAAACTCCTGAAATGCATGTCTTATGACCTAATTGCCTATATTATAGGCGATTAGCCTTCCTAAATGCCTGTTGACCAACCTAAATGCTAGTTGACTTTTCCTAATCGCGTGTACTGCTGCTGTAAGTGTAAATTAGCATTCCGAGACCCGATTTGACATCTAGGAGCATGCTAGGAACCCCGTAACATATCTAATAACTTGGTAACATATGTTTGGATTTAATTATGTGATACGTGAACTACGTGCTATAACTTGTTGGACGTTAACGTATGTTAAGTGTGATTGCATGATTGTATGTTTGAGAGCGTAAGCATAACACGGGGAGTCTCGGGTCACCAATGGGATGTCGAGTCTTGTACATTGGGTCAGTTAAACAGTCACGGTGTTTTCAAACGAACTTGGTTATGGTCTGGACATCTAGGGACTAACTAACCTGCGGGTTATTAGTCTAAGTACTTGTAACTGTCATATGTTAGGTCGCCGCTTTACGGGACTAGCATAGCTTGCTGAGTTTATTCGTATTACGAAGTAACGCAACCTAAGGTGAGTTTACGGCCCCTCTTTTAACTGGTTTCACTTTTCGGGGGAGAAAACATGTGTTAAAACTTATGTTTGGTTACTACTGTCATACTATGGGTTTTCTATGGTTTACTATACGATCTTTGGAAGTCCCGGGGGAACCATGAATGTGCGGGTTTGCACAATGGGGAAATTTGAATAGCGCTATTGGGAGTGACCAACCCCGCTCGTCGACTTGGAGGGTCGGCGGGTGCATATTGTCTCAAACAGGAACAACAGGTTTACTACATCGGGCACGACATCTGGTTTGCGAGTTAGTAATGGTTTTCCAATCGTAGTAGTAACAAAACATACGCCTAGCTAGCGTACTTTGGTTTTCGATTTGTTATAGTATGGACAGGTTGAACTTGGTACTGTGATTACAAAACCTGTAAACTCACCAGCATTTTTGTGCTGACGTAAACTTTTACATGTTTTCTCAGGTCGCTAAGGTAGCACAATGGAACTAGGGCGCACGCGTCTGCACGGCGTCTAGTTAGGATTGCATGGTTTTCAAACGTTGAGCACTTGGTTTATTTTGGATTATGTTTTAAATAAGCTTCCGCTGTAATTGGGGATTCTAAACTATGTTTTCTTAAATTGCATATGTTCATTTAGACTTGTTTATTGTGATCGTTGGTTTGGATCCTGGTTTGTCATATGCCTCGCGGTAAAACTCCGCAAGTGGATTTTGAGGGTGTGACAGCTCCTTCCTTTGCTAGGCCCAGACTTCCTTTTCCTAAATCCAGCCCATCTCAATCATATGCTCCAGCCCACCTGCACTTATGCAATATATTCAAATCTTTTGTAATAAAAAATAAATAACTTTTCTTTTATTTTGAATATTAAGATTATAATCAATGTACATTTTAACACCCCTCCTTAATCTTAACATTCAAACAACCAAAAAACCTTTAAACTTACTGAAACCCAAATGGGTCAAACATGCCAAGAGAAGCACATATCTCTTCATGTTGTCCAACACCCAATCCTTTGGTCATAATATCAGCAAGCTGTTTTTCAGTATTGATTTTAATAGTCTTGATACTCCCTTTTGAGATTAACTCTCTTAAGAAAAACAAGTCTACTTCAAAGTGTTTAGTCTTATCAAAGAAAACTGGATTACCAGCTATTGATATAGCAGAACTACTATCACAGAACAGATTAACAGGCAACTCAACCTAACAAGGTTAATACAAAAACATTAAAAAATAAACGGTAAACATATAAAACAAACGGTAACAATAAAAAACACTAAAACACAAGAGGGTAAACTAAAAAAATTGCATTTTATAAAAACCAACAAAAAAATGGTACCAACATGTACTAGAACCAGCAAAACGGTCCACAGGACCACTACCAGCGGGTTGGCAGCGGTGTTACCGTGCTGGTAGTTGGTAACCGTGGACAATCCGGTAGGCGCCCCGTCCCCCCTAATAACAAGATCAAGCAAATGGCTGCAAACCATTAATTTGTAATTCACATATGTGAGCATTTATTGTTGTTAGATTAGATTGGCACTTCATTAGTTTACATCTAGTCACATGTACACTACTATTGTATGAAACCGCTCATTTGAAATGTGTTGTTTAGTTGCATATGTTTTGTTTAATCATACCATAGGCTCAAGAAGAGTTTGATATTTCATACTTTAGGTTGCCCGTGAAATATGGTAAGCACTTGACTTCGGTTAACTCAACTCAACTCTGGTGTTGTTTTTATTTGTATGAATGTTGTTTCAACTCACATAACTCTTTGTATATGTCATAAGTAGGTTTATGATAAAATATAAGAGTTTAAGTTCACTCTTTTGATTTAATCTCTTCGATTTAATTATCTTATATATAAACGAGAGTTATATGACATCTTTGATTTTGCAGATGCATTTTGGTGAATGAGAAAGCCAATGTGGTTGGACATGATACGTACTAAATACAAGATTATGGGTCTTATGTAGTTGTAGGTAACCACTGTTTTCCCTCGCTCCTGATAAACTTTATGTAATTGTTGTTATGTGACCTTGATTGTGTAATAGTGTTTTTCTAGAAGAAAGAGTTAGTTAAGCAAAAAAGACGCAACAATGAAGCTACTCTAGAAAACTTATATTTAGTCCTATCTACCACATACAACATTAGCTTCACCAAGATTGAATAATGTATACCAAAGAAGTTAATTTTGGCTGTTAACTAAGGCCAATGGTCAATAGGTTATTAAAATATGAGATCAAAGATACCATTACAATTTCAAGCCAACAATTAATTTCTTAATTACATATGGTTTTTATGTTTTATGCCTATTTTATTTGTAAAAGTAAAAATAAATTTAAAGGGTGTTCTATGGATTGTATTGATGTTAAAGCTAGAGTTTCATGCATGTATATGCGTCAAAGATGGAATGTTAACTTCTTATATATTTTGGCAGAGGGTGTCATAAGGAAGCGATTGTTACAAAAACACTGCGAAGATATTTTCAACCAAAGTAACCATTGCATATTGAAATTCAACGTCAACGACATATTTGTATCGGATCTAATAAGATAGTTTAAAAATAGGTTGAACTAAATAATCAGATCTAATCTACTTGTCAGTCTCTTGGCCCAAATATCACTTAGCGAAAGATGATAATTTTACACTTAGGAATACAAATCATCACATTGACGCGTCATCCAAGGCGGTCGGATTTCGAGCACCTACCACTCTCCGATGAGGCTATCCTCATAATCATAAAGCGACACATCAGAACGACATCTTACCCCGAGCCAGTTATTACCCAAACACCCATATTTTACTGCTTGTTATCACTGATTCCAAACATCCAATTTAACGTAACTTTTTCTATAGTTTGTTATACCTGTTCCAAACACCTAATTTTTTTATTTGCCATTTGTCATAACCCATTCCAAAACATACACCCACTTTCCTTTCTTTCTCTTTCGTCTTTTCCTCCTCCTACACCAACCTCATTCTTTTTCCTTTTCTCTTTCTAAAATAAATTTCCTTTAGTTTGTTCTCTTGTTATCAAACATGAGGAATAAGCTGAGCTATGTAATTAGCACATTTATTTATATAATCAGTCACACAATAACAACACAATCATTTGTATAGCAACACTTCTGTTTAACGAAGCAAGAGTTACCGTGATCGGGAGTGAACCATAGCCGCCATCGAAAGCTAAAGAGCCGTCGTCCACGGCTGCGGCTATCAGGAGCACGTGTGTATTGAAGAAGAAACATTTAAGCAAGCGGATGAGGCGGGTCATCAGAGAAGAGATGGCAACTCGGTACAGCGGAACGTTACGGCAGACTGACGATGATTGTGGTAGTGACTGTGATGAGGAGGTCTCGTGAAGGTGGTTTTAAAGTGAAGTGTAACGTGACCGATAGGGGTTGTAGGCGAAAGCAGCCCCCGTTAGTGAAAGGGGCTATTTATTCCGTTAAAAATGGCACTGTCGGTTGTGTGGTGATGGAGATTGTGTGGTGGCAGCAGCGTTTATGAGTTGTTTTGTGGGGGTAGTTGGTAGCGGATGGTGTGAAGATGAAAAACTAATGGAGTTGGTGGTGATAGGTGGTGGTGATAAGGTTAGCAAGATGAAGATCAGTAGGGAGAGATTAAACAAAAGAGGCTTCTAGAGAAGAAACAAAAGTGAGATAAAAAAGGAGGGTGCATTTTAGCGGGGGCGCATTTTAGTGTTACAAATGGCGGTTCATGTTAGACGGCTGTGGCCATTCAAATTGCTCTGCTATAAATATATTGTAATAGCAACTTCCATTTCTATTACAAGTATTGTCAATTGACTGAATTGGAGGAGGTAATTAAGGTGCAAGGTTTACTTTTTACTTTAGTTGGAGTTATTACAACATGTTATAATTATCAATATAGAGTAGCATGATGGTTTTTAGTATTTGGTATGCAAAAAAAAATTATTACACCTGAATTTTTAAACAAGTCTTAGCTGCCTCTTTAATCCATTTGACATACATCTCTTGATATGAAACAATGTTACGTCTATTTTAAAAGTGTAGGATCGACACAAGATTTGATGATACTGTGCGTGTATGATCGAGTCAAAAGGCATAATCAATTGACAGATTGTTGTTAGGGATGAGACGTGATTGAAGAAAAGTGAGGCTATGAAAAACACACATAAACACACTCAAAATTGGGCAGCACTTCGTTTAGGGTTCAAAGCAAAAAGTACAAAATGTTAGGCAAGCTCAAGTGTACTCTTGAATCAAAGGACATGGTACAATTACTATAGAAAGAAAGTCGGGTAAACAATAGATCCTAAAGAATGTATACTACATACCTTCTCTCAAGAACGATATTATTAGTGTCAGGCAGATGGACGAGGCCGGACACAATTAAGCATGACGTCTTTTGGATGTTCGAACCAAACAGATCGGTTCTTATGACGATAACTTGATCCACTAATCGTGTTTATAAGATTAACCTAAAGGTTGTTTTTCCGGTATGTTACAGGTTAATATACCTGACGAATGTTGGCTTTGCCATGCTCGACTCGGGCACCTAAACTTTGATGCATTAAGCCACTACTAGAAAAATGACATTTCTTGATGCGCATTTGTATGCGCGTAGGATCGGCTAATCAACAAAGATAATGATCAAACAAGTTCAATTCAGGTGCGGAATCTCTGAATTGATCACAAAATGATAATAAAACTAGCAAAACACAGAAATCATCATAAACATAATCATTTCATTCAATTACACAACCAATTACACTTCAAAACGTTGTTTATAATGATTAAACTTGGTTACAGACTCAATAATAACCCTAGGGAGAAACACACACAGGGAGGGAAAACAAAATGACCAAAAGTTAACATTCAAAAATTGAGATTGCCTTATATAGACCTGCACATTCGCCCAATTGACTTGGTCGAATGTGCAGGTTCGACCGTTTAAGGTGGGCGAACCCAGACACATCTATATACAAAACTACTTTCGACCTCCCAGTGCACCTTCGACCGTTCTATTCTACCTTCGACCATCCTTTTCCACATTTGACCATTCGACAAACAACAAAACAACTTTCAATTCGTAATTCAATAACATTAGTCGCAATATGTGCATCTACAACATTTTATGGAACGCGCTCATTTATGACACTCAAAAGCGTGTATCATAAAAAAGTTGTCATGATTTGAAAATTTTGATTAATTAATGACATGCTTTTTTGTGTGTCAAGAACGTAGTGTCATGAAATTAAAAACATGACAGTCTAAAATATCGTGTGTCATCGTTTGCTATCATAACATAACATAATTTTAAAATTTTTATTTCCCTCCCAATCCCGCCCTAACTCTCACCTCTAAAACAACACCACACCAAACAGTTATAATATCAAAAGAACCTTCTTGAACAAACCAATAAACACACTACCACTGATACAAACTTTGGCAAACCTCCACAACAAGCAACCAACCAACTACACCTAAACAAACTATCACGGGTGTCGATTACTACAAAATTCTACAGGTCAATCAAAACGCTAAAGACGGGGACTTGAAGAAAGCTTACCGCAAACTCGCCATGAAGTGGCACCCTGACAAGAACCCCAACAACAAAAAGGATGCAGAAGCCAAATTTAAGACGATTTCTGAAGCCTATGATGTATGTTTATTGAAAATGTTGGTTTTGTATAGTTTTATTTTTGTGGGTTTTTGTTGAATTGTGTTTTTGTGATTGTGATTGCTTGAGTTGGGTTTGATTATTTTATGAGATTTGTTAAATTACTCATAATGTTGGTTTATTAAAGTTTGATTTTTATATTAGTTGTTAATTAATCGGTCGGTTTAAAATTAGGTATGTATTTATGGTTGAATTTTGGGATGGTTGAGTTTGGGTTTGATTAGATTTGTTAAGGATTGAAAATGTTAATTTAGTCAGAATGTTGAGTTTTTGCACTTCAAGTTTATGTTAGTTGTTGAATTTAATCTATTTGTAGCAAGTTAGATACACGGGTATTGTCGAATTAGTCTGAATGTTATGTTCTTACGCTTTAAGTTTGTGTTTGAGTGTCTGAATTCATTCAGTTAGTTGTTGAATATGATCTATTGGTTTAAAATCTTAATTACTAATTCATTCCAGGACAAAGAAAATTACATTAAGATAGCGGGCAGGCGGGCAACAAGCTGCGCCGCCACCCCTTTCTGGATAGCAAATCCTAATCTACTAAAAACATAACCATGTCCACCCGGAGCCGAGATACTACTGTGAATAACCCGCTGGACCCTGGTCAGGAAACGGGTAGCCTCCGGTGCCAATGAGCCAAAGGTATCAAAAACCAAAGGTACAAAAACGTGTTGGTTCTCCTCGCAGGCTTTAGCATGTTTTTCTACCTTCTTTGCCTTTGCTTTCCGGACCGCTTGCCCTGCAACAAAGCCACTATCCCTCAACCCAACTAGGGGAGATACGCCCGTCAGGTCAACACAAGCATGCTTCCCCCCGGCCCACCCAAAGACAAGGAGATCTGGTGGTCGTAGGGTGGATCTCCCTTCTGCTGGATCCGAGAGGAAGTTTACAGGGGCCTCCTTCTTGGCTGAGATCCCAACCCGTCTTAAAATGTCCCACAGAATGTCTCGAACCCAATCATGCCGATATTTAAAACCGGGCAACTCCTTACAATGAACCGCGTGTTCCCCGTATTCATCCAGGCAGGCCTTACGGCACATCGGACAGATGTCATCCTCCTGGTACATTGGGATCATCAGACGATATTTAAGAATGGCCCTGTATTCAATAGCGGACATGCTTTGGCCTAAACCTTCGATCGGGATAACAGTTAGGAAATCTTGGGCGTGGGGGGTTTGCAGGCATTCAATAACTGCCCTCTGAGGGGGGGACAGACCAAAAACTTCACCCAGGTTCTGAGCGATTTTGCCATAAAGGGCATTCGCCAAAGTTTTCTGAGGCTTTGGGGGGCGGTGTCCTTGTTAGAAAAACCGCCAATATCAAAACCTGGGAGATAGTCATTTAGCTTTTCGAGGGCCTGCACGTAGTCCAAGTTTGCGCCGAAAACCCCGCTATTTCGTAGGATATGGTCTTGAAGGTTCCAGGACTGAGCTCGTGACGCCACAAACGCATACATGCCGACATCCTTCGCAGAGAGGAGCCCTAATCCTCCCACACGCATCGGCAAAGACGCCATCGGCCATTGTAGGTCTCCAAAGAAAGGCCCCCCACATACCACTATGTCTTCAATGGCTTCCCGTAAACCCTTGTCAAAACATGACACTGATTCATCCATCATGGAGGGTTGGCAGGTCCGTAACCCAAAAAGCAACTTAGCAACCCCCATACATGACCTGAGCAGGAGGAGTTCACTCTGGGGATCCCTAAGGCAGGGCAAGAGTTGCATGAGTTCAACAGCGCGCGATGCCCTCCGCCTTGCCAATCCGCAGATAAAATAAGGGTCACGGCTAACAGCCCCTTCGAGGAGCTTCACCCCTTTTTCTGGCCTACCAATCCCGCTGGGAAAAAGCCCCTCCTGAAGTTTCACCCCATTACAAGACGGCCAAAAAACCTCTGTTTTCTTAATATTAAGCTGAAGCCCCATGGATGGCCCCTCTAGCCGGATAATGTCTAAGGCTTTAGCAACTTCGGTGGCCTCACCAATAATCGTCCCATCGTCCAGGTACCACACATGAAATGGGAGTTTACAAATTTCTTGTACCCGGAGAACCATAGGGTGTAAAGCAAGGGCAAAAAGGAGGGGACCTAAAGGGTCCCCCTGCTGAACCCCCGTGGTGGCCCCTATACAGTCATTACCAACATACAACCTAGCTGGCTGGGCATATAGGAACTGGACCCATGAATAGATAGACGGGCAACGTTGATGGACCTCTCGAAGAAGGGCAGTGCGGTCGATCATATTAAAGGCGTTCGAAAAATCTACCGTGAGCATAGCCAAGGACCCGTCCGCATGGAAGGAGCTTAAGAGCCTGTTCGCGCTGTGAAGCACCGCCTCCGCCCCATTGGGTGTTCCCACCCCAAATTGAAAGTCCCCAAAGTACTTAGCCATTTCCTTCCCAACCTTCCTCATAGCCACTTTAGAAACTAATCTGCGCCAAATGGCCCCTACGGCAATGGGCCGAATCCCGTTATCAGGTTTCAATAAAGGGGTGAGGGGGGCTGAAGAAATAAATTCAGCTAGAACCCTTGGGCACAAACCCCCTAGCCAAAGGTTGACGACTTCAGTAATAGCTGAGAGCAACCCCATGGAAGTCACTGACCCTTCTCCAGTAAGAGCGTCTAGCAAATGTTGGGCCCTTAAACCGTCCCTCCCACAAGAAGTCCATTTAGGGAAAGACCGGAGACATCCAAGCACACAATCCATATCCACAATAAGGGCGGGCATGACGTCAGAGTTGGCGGGCAGGGACGGAGGAGGCATCACCGGATGTTTGTCAATAAGGGCGTTCATGGTAGATTCCCCAAAATGAGCAACCCCACTGGAACACAAAACCTTGACAGCAGCTGTGAAGTGACCATCCCTAACTTTTCTTAGGCATTGTTTGACATTGGGGCTCTCTTCAGAAGACTTAATCCCCCTTACACCCTGGGTAAAGAAAACACCCTTCCCCGCACTATCAAAAAGGGAAGAAACCAAATCTGAAAACCCAGAACCGTCTTTCCACAAGGAAAGCGCTTGCAGGATGCTACTACATTGCAAGGATTTCCTATTCCCAGACCTCCGCTCCTGCCTAGTGGACGGTTTGACCACCCGCAGAGTACACCTCGGCAATAAAAGCAATTTGACCCAACTTTCTACAGACCCTGGAGAGGCCACCACCTTTCGTAAGGCACCTGTCAAAACTTGGGCGAACGCCAATCGACAGCTTGGCGGAATGCTTTTGACAGTTTGAATGGGCAGAGAGAAAACCTTTTCAAGGAGGGATAAGTCCCCGACAACCCCTCCTGAAGGACCTGGTTCCATATCAGTAGCCGCACGCCGAGGTTTCTGAATCCCCACAATGAAATCTTCCACATCCCCTGTATTCACAGAAAAGGAGAAGACATCATCAACGCCGTGGTTACACCTTTTGCTAAGAGCATGCATCACCATGCACCTCCCATATAGCCATTTGGCCCCATCTTGAAGGGCGCCCCCAACATCCATAAACAGGTCCAGATCTTGAGACATGGCATCTCGCAATGTCGCCTTCTGATTTTCTGTCTTGAAATGCAGACTCTGCATGTGCTCGAGAAGGCGGAAAAAACCCGAAAACCCCGGTTTACCATCTTTACACTCATGGAAATGCTTGAAGGGCATGAACTAAGCCCACTGCTTGAGCCAGGGCCCGAACCTCCTCGCTTACCAATCCGATCCCTTTTTTTAGGAGCCATAAACACATCCAAAGCAACCCAGATAAAAAGCAAGAAAAACCTAAAGGACCCCTACTCGAGGCGAGGTGGGGCAATAAACCGATGAAAACAAGGACTTAAAAACTTCAGGTAGACAACGGGAGAGTAGAGGGGGAGCAACCAACAATTGCTCACCTCCTACCCGTTAACCGCAACACCCTATTTATACCATCATACTATATTATTATTATTATTATTATTATTATTATTATTATTATAATAATTATTATTATTATAATATGTTTGTTTGTTAGGCCAATAAGATGGTAGGTTAACTTTTTCAAGTTAATAGAAAGTCAAGATTACATATTATTATTATTATTATTATTATTATTATTATTATTATTATTATAATATAACAAATATAACAAAAGTGAAAACTTAAACAGGCGAGTATGAAGGGACGAGTAGGAAGGAGACGAATAGGCAGGAGGGGCGAATAGGAGAGCGATTAAGGAAGAGCAGGCGAGTAGAGTTTGAGGTTAGGGGCGATTGGCTAGATGATGGGCAGGAGGGGCGAATAGGTTTAGATTGGGCTAGGAAGGGGACGATTGGGATGGAGGAGGCGAATAGGATTTGAAATCAGACTGTTGCAGGTGGAGGAGGTGGCTCGTCGTAGGAGAAGGTTAGGTACGGTGGTTTTAGGTGGGGGAAAGGGGTGACGGTAGGTGGAGGAGGTGGTTTCAGGGAGAGGGTGGTTTCAGGGAGAGGGAGGAGCGGATCAGAGCATAGTCACATAAATCGCTGAACAGGCCACGATTTGCGATCTGGATCGTCTGTACCGAATCGCGGTACGAACGTGTTCCGGGAATGCTACAAATCGCGACTTCGACCATGAAATTAGCGTTCCGGACGATTAGAGTTTAAATTCCAGCAAAAAATAAACTAGAAATCGAGATGAAGTAGATAGACGAATGCAATAGAGATGAAATACCTTGAAAAAAGATGAAGTGAGCCACTATGATGCTATTTGAGATGAAATATCTTGGGAAGTTAAAGAGATGATGCAAATGGAGATGAAATCTAAATTCTGAATTAAGAGATGATGCAAAGAGATGACGGCTGTAACTAGGGTTACAAATCTTTTGTTTTTTTTTCTTTCACAAAATAACATTCTCACCCTTATGTTATGGTTTTTTGTAAAATTTAGCCCTAAAATATTTCTAACTTGTTTTTATCTTTTCTTATTTATTTATTGAGTTTTATTTGTTGTACCTATAGCATGGTTAGTTATACATAGATGTATTATAGGGATTTTGTGCTTTTAAGGTTGTACATATACTTTATTTAGAAATTAACTGAGACATCGTACCATATTATATGGTACATCGTACCAGAGCGATCCGAAATGAGCCTACCCCCCTTCGTACCGAATTTTACGGACCTAGCGAATTGCGATCCCGTTCCACGTTTCGTACGAGAACGTACCGCGAACCATGTGACTATGGGTAAGAGGAGTGGTAACGTAGAAAATGACCGGTGAGGGTGAAGGTCAGACGTGGGTGACTGGACGGAGAAGGTAGGGGAGGAATAAAGAGAGTAAAAAATGGATGGAGATGTGGCGGAGAAGATGCTAGAAAGATGAGGTTTTTGAAAAAAAAAAAAAAAGACATGTTGCATTGATCTTGACTCAATGATGAGGTTTTTGATTGATTGGAATTTAAATCTTCACTAGATTTTTTTTCTTCATATCACCTTTTTGTATATACTACAGTTTTATTTGAGTTTAATAACTTCACACCTTTTTGGAATGTTGCAGTCGAATTCTGTTAATGTGATTGTGATTTTGATATGTTAAGGTTTTCACTTCATTTGATTTATGAAACATTGAAATTGTTAAATTAGTCCAAATGTTAAGTTTTTAGACTTTAAATTAGTCCGAATGTTGAGTTATTAGACTTTATTAAAAAACTCAGATTGGTGTTTCAATAAGAAGTTGCCCGATTTTTGAAAATATCTTTTTCCATTATACTTCTAAGTTCTAGCCCATCTTCAACATCGGAAGGTAACCTATTTACAAAGGAAATTGGTTACATGTGCAATGCCACTGTGGCACTACATTTCGTGGCTGATAGTTGATGAATGCTGATGTATGTTAGTGTTTTGAAAATAAAGATATAATAAGCCAATTGTTGTATCTTCATTGACCTTTAGTGTTTGACTTTTTCTGGGTGTATGCTGCAATATATTTAATGCTCTTTTTTTGGGTTTTTATTCATTTTTTTTGTATTTCAACACTGACCCAGAAGTTCTAAATATCGCAAGGTTTGGTACCGACAAGAGGGTTGAATTCAAATGGGTCAACACCAAGGTGAGCACTTAATTTTTATATTTAATGTTAATTTCGGCTGCATAGAACTAAAACCATCACGAACCTTAACGTTTAATCTTTTTAATTTAGTTGTTGTCTCGGGTTGGTGGAGGAGTAGATGCTTACACAGATGCTGATATTGATGTCATTTTTGAAGAATAGTCAAGTTAGGCCGTAAGGTTCATTTTCAAGTGATCCGTATTTTTTGGTCTAGACTAACATATTGTATTGATATAATATTTTTGTAACCGTTTAATACATGTGGTAGAATTCGACAAATGCTTATATTATAGTAGGTTTATTTGGTGGAATATATAATATATGCAGTTTTATTATCAAATTTATTGATTTTGTTATTATAAATATAAATTTAATCAAGGGTTATTAGTTATTTTGCTGAATTTATGTTTTATTGGGTAAAAAAGGCATGACACGCAAAATGAGTGTCATAAAGGTGTGTCGTAATTGCTTGTCAAAAAAGAGTGTCATAAATGTGTTTCAAAAATGTGTGTCATGAAAGAGTGTCATAAGAGAGTGTCACTAAAAGATGACACGCTCTTGCATGTCATAAATTTTTTATAACATGTCCTTCCATGACACTTTTTTGTGTGTCATAAACACCCTATTATGACGCGCAATGCGCGTCAAGAAAGGTGTTTTTTCTAGTAGTGAGGGACCCTATCAAAGAACTTAATCGAGTTGCCATATATAAAAAGACATTCGGAACTATGTGACGTATCTGTGGTAGGAAAGCAAGAAAAAGGTGCTTTTCCAAAGGAAGTCAAATACCGTGCGTCCAAACCACTTGAACTCGTATATCCCGATTTGTGTGGAGCTATATCTCCCACGATAAAAGCTAGAAATCACTACATGTTGGTAGTTGTGGATGATTAAAGCAGATTTATGTGGGCGTACTTGGTTAAAACCAAAGATAAAGTTTCAAGTTTAATGATCAAGTTTATTAAAGAAGTGGAGATGAAACTCGGACCAACATTTAAAACTATGAGAACTGATAATGGAAGAGAGTTTACGTCGCGTGTTTTGGAAGATTTCTCCAAGGAGAAAGGAATTAGGAGGCAATACACGGCTCTATATACCCCTCAACAAAACGGGGTGGCCGAGAGACGAAACCAGACTGTAATCGGTACTGCTCAATGCATCATAAAATCTATGATCATACCACAAATATTATGGGGAGAAGCTATTATGCATTCGGTTTATTTGTTAAATCGTGCTTCAACAAAGGCATTACAAGGAACAACTCTGTATGAAGAACTTAAGAAAAGAAGATTGGATTTTTCATTTATTAGTCTTCGGGTGCATAGGATTTGTCAAAATATTAATACCCAGACAGAAGAAGTTGGACGATAGAAGCTCACTCATCATATATTTGGGTTGTCAACCCGAAATAGGTGACAACACACATCGGATGGTTGACCCGATCAAGGTATGGGTACATATAATTCGAGATGGGAATGTGAAGTTCAAAGTGACAGAAGAATATGACTAGAACAATTATTTTCCAAAACCAATATGGAAGAAGGTTCTTGGGTAGATTTTATTATCGAGACCGATACCGGTCCAGTCCCATCCAAAGAAAATATTGTGCCAGAAATCCTGGTATTTTCTCGACCTCAAAATATGCAAATTTATTTGGAATTGAAGGTCCACCTGAGCCTCAACAATTCCAATGAAATTTGCAGATTTTGAGGTCGATAAAATACCAGGATTAACACATCAATTGAAGAAGATTGTGACACTCCGCCAAGGAGGAAATGCGAGATGCAACATCGAGGGCTTATGAGTACTCTGAACCTTTATGTCTCATGATCACATAACAGTAAAAAATGTCTTGATTTCCCGTGCGTTACACGTGTGCAAAACCGGATTAACCATATGTCACACACTGTATGTGTTGGAAAAGCACGTTTTTGTCGTTATTTGCGACTATGATTAACCATATGTGGCAAAACCGGTGTCTTGATTTCCCGTGTGTTACACGTGTGCTAGTTGAAAGTGACACATTAACATGTTCTCAGCCATTTCATATAAAAGACAACATATACATGTGTTTTTGCGCTTTTTTATACATACATCATGGCTATTAACATATGTTTTTCAAAGGTTCTTGTGGTAAAGCTCATTTAACATATGTCTCTCGGTATTTAATACATGTTTCCAAAACGCCATTTTACTTATGTCACATTTTAAGTTCCTAAAACAATTTTTGTGGCCTCTACTCGGCTCTATATAAGCACACACATACTCGTGGCATGTATACGGATATGTAGATGCCCATATTTGACCTTTTATGTGTAGTATGTGTGCTATGTATGAATGTATATGCGTGTATGTATGTATATATGCATGTTTGTTATCATTTTGAGTCTCTTGATCGATATTAATCACTTTGTCCGTCACACGAGTGTGTGCATGAGTGATAGGGGCCGGGTTAACACTATAATCAACTAGTACATGGAAAAAAAAGAAATTGAGATAAGTTTTAACATACCAAGGGTACAAATCGGTTTCTATAAGAAAAGGGTCCATGGTCTTGTCCAATCTCTCGAACTATGGCCTCCACTAGCTTGTTATCACTCTGTTAGGGCTTGGATTGATGGTCTATGGTTGAATAATAGTTCCGTTGAACCTTCGGGTTCTCGGCCAAAGGTTAAACAAAAGGGAAAGGAGAGTTTTTGTGTGTTGTGGTGTTGTGTTCATGTGTGCTTCCCTTGGATCGGTTATATACATGAGAGAAAGAGAGAGGGGGAGAAGAGTGCATTTGATTGGACAATCACATGAGGAAAGTCAATGTGTATGGATCTATACAGTGTAAAAGTTGCCTCCCATTTTAATCAAACTAGTTGACCTAGGTATAGGGTGGCTTGGAAGTTTCTTTCTTGGGTTTATGCTTGGCCGATTCTAGGGAATTGGTGTGGGATTTTTGGTTAGTCAACATGGCATTGGAAGAATGTGTGGGTTTCCATGTTTGTATAAGGCATGAAAATTTGTGTTCTTGGCTTGTATTATAGTGAGTGTGTGTATCGTATGTGTGTGTGTTATATGGATGATAACAGTTGTTTAAATCAATGTACACACACATGGGTATAGGGACGACTTCTAGGTAATAGAAATGAGCCAACAATGGTAGTCAACAAAGTATGGGTGTGTGTTGTAGGATTGTTAGAGTTCTAAAATGGTGTAAGGTATGGAGATTGAAGTTTCGGATGGTTATGTTTGTTTTGTATATGTGTGTCATGCATGTATATGTATGTATGTTTGATAATTGTCATCGATCACACACACACATACATATGTGTCGTATGTTACATGTACATAGACTAGATAGGTTAGTTTTGTCTTGATTATCCGTGTACATGAGTGAGCCGAATGTATACATGCGGATGTGTATGTAATGGATTTATAGTAACCTCAAGTGGTCTTGTGTAGGGATCGATCGTCATGATCCAACACACATTCGTACATATATACATATATGAGGAGTGTCTAGTTTGATAATAATATGTGTTTCGCCACAAGAGAATATTAATAGCATGTGTTAATCATCCATAAACGTGTGTTGTTTTACAGAATTAAGACAAAACTAACTTAACATAAAAAACTAAAGACCCTATTTTATACTAAACTTAACATAAAAAAACTAAAGACCCTATTATTTTTAGCAATTTTTTCCTTTATTTTCGCCAACACTTGTTATTCTAGACCGGGAAGTGACTCGATGTTGGTTACCATTAGCTTAAAGTCTTCACAGTCGACCTCTTCTTATTGCAATTGAAGTTTCTCTTTTTTCTATCTCGGCCCCTTGTTCTTTCTCTTTTTGTTTCATCTTAAGCCTCGCCGGTTGAATTTGGTTAAATTCGGTTAATGCACTCATCAACTTATCCACCTTTGATTCGCCGATGCTTCCTTTTTCACCTTATTTCTTCTTTGCATCCTTTTTAGCTTTGTTTCTACCTATGGGACGTTGAATTTCGGGTTCGGGAACTTCCATGGAATCATCTTCAAAGTCGGGTTCGTCATTAATGTTGATATGGCAATGTGCATCCGAACCACCACTATTATAATCTCCCGTCTCGGATGTTTTCGATGATTTTGCCTCCGCCACTTCGCTTTGAGTCGGCGCCCATTTGGGACATTTTCTTAAAATTTGTCACACATTTACGTATAGAAATGTATGCTTATGTTTAAACTCATATCTTGACATAGCCATTGGTAAAACTACTTCATCACTTGACCCACTAGGCCGATTAACATAAGCATTGTTGTAATAACCACAAAAAAAACCGAACCTTTTTGGTCATTTCTCTATACTTTGAACCTATTGAATGAATTCCTTGGTACGACTCTTTTTGCATTAAAGAAAAAAAATTCTTAGCGACCTCTTTCCAAAAGCTATCCAACCTTTGATTGTTACCTACTATGGACACGTAGAAGCATTGCACTATGCCCCTACCAACGCCTCCTCTTCGATTGTTGACCAAGCTTGACATCTTTTGCTGGTAGCTTCATTTTCCGACTGATCCGATCGCTTGTTTGTGCCTTGTGTCTTCGAGCTTTTGGGTTGTGTTTCGGGAACAACTTCAACATCTTCCTAGTTTTCTATTGGTTCACCCAAGGGAATTGGTTCGTTTTGCATTTCACAAGCTTGACGTGTGTTTTTCCTTTTTTTGTTGTTGTTGCATTTGTATTTGTTGATGGTATTGTTGTTGGAATTGCATTCGTTGAATTTGATAGAACGAACTAGGGCCTTGCTTTTGTTGAAATTGGGTGACCGAATTTGTTGGTCATTTTGAAGTTGGCCGAACACATTTAGAGATTGAATCCCACAAAAGAATATTGTGGAGATTACCAAAATGAATCTATGGAGGGCGAGTAGCCAGGTGACGCAAACGGAGTTGGTGGCGGGTTGTTTAAATCCATGGTGGTTGTTTTTTGTTTTGTAGAGAGTATATTTGTGTGGTCTATAAAATGGTGTAATGTTATTTGTTTATATAATTCATTAATTCGTTTTTTTAACAAAAAGGTTCAAGCGGTCACATTTCAACAATCATCTCAATCTCAACAATAAAATATGGCCCGTGACTATCATAGGGTCCCTCACGATCATCATGCGTGAGGGAGCAGGGGCGGCGTTTGCGTGAGCATACGTGGCTAACAGAAATCTCACTGGCTCCCATGTTCCCGACACCCTAAGGCCTAATGGCTAAAGAGATAAAAGCGCCCAAAAACCAAATTGCTATGACTTTCTCAATTCCAAATTCGTATTTGTATTGAAACAATTTAATAACTTCTAATATAACACATTGAAGAAACACCAGCCAAACAACACTCGACCAACAAAGATAATGTATGAATAAATACCAAGAGATTCTATTAATATGTATATGCACGATTACAAGGAGTATTAACAAGTATTACAGGAAGAATATATTTTTTAATCTTTCTAACAAAACTTAAAGTATCACAATGTGGTGTTTTAGTGTGATAGAAGCTGACCCTTTTCTTCATGGAGTGAAGGGGTATTTATAGTATCTGTAAGTCAACCTCATATGCTAATAATGATGGACAACTCATTCACGCTGGCCCATAGGTGAGACTGTTAAGGGAATTGTTGTTGTCCTTCTCTGATTGGTTGGACGTGCTTCCTACTCGTCATTTCTGTTGTTGCTGATGGCAGGAGATCTTGGAACAGGGAATAAACACTTGTGATTGGTTAAATGTCCTTTTCATGCTCTCCATCCAGCTATCACGTACTAGGTGTTGCGCGTGCTCCACAGAAGGTTCCACTGGCTGTTCCTTCAAGGTTGTCGTGTGCATAAGTTGTTGTGCGGGACATGCACATGCGTGTACTGGTACCTATCTCTTGAAGTCCCACAGTCTATTATCCTTTGTGCTTGTGCAAAGGGTGATAGTCTGGATGTAGTTTGGGTGTGTTTATGCGGGTGATTTTTTGCTAGCACTTTTTGTGGGTTGGCGTTGGATACGACTTACACCAATGAATGTGCGTCACATTTTCTTTGCCATGAGTGCGAAGTGATGTTATTAAGCAGTCGAAACGTGTGTATTAGTAAAATTTTTCAGAAGAGGTGGTACGGTTTTGTCTCTCTTCCACGTGGCACGTTTTTATTGGTTTAGTATTCGGCTTGCGTACTAAGTTACCTGTCTTTTTCTCAACTTCCTCTTTCAAAACCCTTGTAGTTTTTGAAAATTTTCTCCCAGGTGGTAAATCAGCCAATTTCCAAGTATTATTGTGCATTATAGAGTCAATCTCATCTTGGATTGCTTCTTCCAAAATGCAGCATCCCTAGAAGACATAGCCTCATTGAATGTCTTAGGATCCGCATCAATATTAAAACAATATTGATACTGATGTTCAACACCATTCATGGTTGTAGATGCATTATTGTGCGACTAATGCTTTGGATTACTATAAACATATGTTAATGGTGATTGTCGAACGGGCGAAGGAAGTGAAATGTGGGCGAATGAAGGTTTTGGTAGGTGCGAAGGAGAGAAGATATACGAAGGAGAGACAAGGAGTGCGAATGTAGATTTATTGTTTTGTAATGCTTGGTTCGCACGAAGTGTTTGGGCGAACCTGCACATTCGACCATTCAATATGGGCGAATGTGCAGGCCTATAAATAGGTTAAGCCATTTTTGAAAGTCAGTTGTTGTTCATTTTATTTCCCTCCTGTTTTGTGTCTCTCCCTAGTGTTTTGTCAACTTATTTTTACGTCATATCTGATTGTAATCTTTATTAAAACGTGTAATTTGAGTTGATTATTAATGAGAAAAACCTTTGAAAGATGATATCTGTGTTTTGATTGTTTGATTATCATAATTGTGATTGATTCAGGGATTTCGCACCTGAATAAAACTTGTTTGATCAATCTCTTTGTAGATTTGACGATCCTAAGCGCATACAAAGTGGTATCAGAGCCATTATGGATCATAAAACCACAATTTGATAATTTTACAGCAGATTTGGACCTTATTTTGATCAAAAACTTTCTGTTTTCATTGATAACATTGAATTGGTGATAAATTGATTGATTAGAGCTTGTTTTCATGGATAAAATGCATAATTCTCTTTGATAAACTTGTTCCAAATCAAAACCTGATTAATATCATCAAATTCATTCAACTTTTGAAAAAATTGATCAAAATCAACTGATTTTCAAAGAATAACCGTTTTTGAAAAGTTCAGGGTCGAACCTAGGGACAAATGGGCGAACGTGTGTGTTAAACGGTCGAACCAAAGGATTTTTGGTCGAAGGTGGTGTTTTAAGTGGTCGAACCAAGATTTTGTTAGTGTATTGGTGTTCATTCGACCATACCTGTTTCATTCGACCATTCGGACGGTCGAAGGAGAAATTCAAACGGTCGAAGGAGATTTGTGTCTGTTATATCTTACATTCGTATCTTTGAAAACGGTCGAAGGAGAAGATTTTCTTTCTTTCGACCATTCGACTCATACGAAGGAGTAAACTGTTTTAAACTTTTCTAATCTTTTCGTGTTTAAACTTTTTCAGATCAAGATGTGGAACTTTCCGACTACACCACGACCCAACACAACACCACAACAGCAGACAACCATGGATCCTTGGTCGGTTGATGCCCAAAAGACTAGTCAACCATCACAACCTATCAACTATATGGCTATGACTAGTTCTATTCCTCAACATGTTGCGCAACCACAACCGCAACCGATTGGCGACTATTGGGGAGTAGCAGCAGCAGCGGTTCACACACAGACGACCAATGCTATATCAACGCTTATTCAAGACTTGTCATCTGGAAGTGGAAACCGACCACCTAAGCTAATGGAGATGGTCGACTACAATACGTGGAAGACTAAATTCAAGATCCATTTGGAGGGTATGGGTTTAGAGGGTACTGAGGCATGGAAAATGATTACAAAAGGCTATGTTGCTCCAATCTTGGAGAACACGGGAGAGCCTATTCCTTTGGAGAATCTAGCAGACGATGAGAAGAAAAAGTTTGCTATTGAGAAAAAGGCGTTTTCTCAATTGTCCCAAGCTATCAACACAGATTTGCTGCATCAGTTTGGTTCTTGCACAACTTCTAAGCAGCTCTGGGACATGTTGAGAAACAGACATGATGGGAATGAAAAGACTAGGAAGCTAAGGATGGAGGAGCTTCGCAAAGAGTTTGAGAATTTTAGTTACATGGGTAACGAGACTTTGAAAGAGTTGGTTCCAAGGTATTGCCACTTACTAACAGAGCTGTCAAGCTATGAGATTAGCATACCTATGTCTGAACTGGTGGACAAGTTTGCCGATGCGTTGCCACCGTATTGGAACCAGCATATTGAAGTGTTGAAAGAGAAGGATGCGTACCAGTATTGGACGATCAATGAGTTCATACAGAAACTGGAGAACAAAGAGATGGAGGAGAAGAGAAAAGCAAAGAGGGCTCAAATTCCTCAGAATCAAGTTCTGTTGGCATCAGCACTTTGGTAAAACAACAGATGTTTGCATCAGATTTTTGGCAACAGATGTAAACCACCAGATGTTTGACCATCAGATGTTGGCCACGTCTACTCCTAAAAGCAGAGTTTTGGCCACATCAGCGGTTTCACCAGAGCCTATAAAAACCCTGTTTTACCACGATAGTCGTTACACTTACTCATTGTATTCAAAATACTGAAACCGCCTTCTTCATCCTCAAACCCTTACTCCAATTCCACTCACTCTCACACTCGAAAACCATTACAATGGATCTTCAAGCAAAAGCCACCCACAATTATCTTCCATATCTGGTAAAAACAGATGAAAACACTCCATTCCATTCCACCATCGACATCATCTTAAAATCCAAATACCTGACAATCCTAACCGCTGATGCCCCTATCTATCTTGATACCCTCCAAGAATTTTGGTTGAATGATGAGTTTCTTTTTCAAGACAAAAAGCCTACATCCATTATCTTAAAAATTGGAGAGACAAGTATCGTCATTACCCCTGAACTAATATCCACAACCTTCTCACTCAATGACCTGTCAGGTAAAGACTCTTTCCCTTAGGCAGGGCTTCACACAGAGTTTCAGGAAAGAGGTTATGATGCACAGATGACTGGGTCAACACTTTTCAAAAAAAATTTCCCACCAGTCATGAAAATTTTCTTTCATACCCTCCTTCTCTGTGTCTCTGCTAAGTCCACTTCCTTTAATGAAATCCCATTGAGGATTCAGTACTTGGGCTATGCTATGTTGTCAGATTCTGACTTCAATCTATCCCAGGGACTATTTATGGATTTAGTATCAAATGTGAAAGTCATAAAGTCTAGGTCTAACAATGCTTTTTTGATTTACCCAAGAATTTTAAGTGTAATCCTTCAAAAGGTTTTACCAGAAAAAGATTTTAAAAGGGGTGAGTCAATTCAAATGAAGAGTCTAACGGATGAAACATTCATAATAATGCTGGGTTCAACTACCCAAGAAAAAGTACTAAAAGTGTCAAAAGTTTCCAAAACACAAACAAAGAGGACTAAGACAACAACTGTTGTCCAAACCTCTGTTGTTGAGCCCACTGCTCCTGATGATCATGGCACTACATCCAGTGCTGTGAAACCACACCAACCACCTCCTAAAGAAAACATCCATCCACAAAAACCGCCACTAAACCAAAAAGGGGACTTCTGGAAGATGAGATACCAGAAGAAAACCCTGTTGCAACACAAAAGCAACAAGAAACCACTGTTGTCACTTCCTCACAACAATTGGATATATCTCAACCTGACCAAACTCCGCATGAATCCTCACAAAAGGATCCTGTTGTAAGCCAAAGGGAAACACATCATGATACATATGAGTCACTTGGCCATATGTTCACAAGCCCCTCTCCTAGGGCTAATTCTCTTTTCACTCCTCCACATTCACCAAAACATGTTCCTCAAACCATGCAACCTCTGTTTGAGGCTATTGATAAAACACAGGAAAATCCCAGTTCCTTTCCTTCACCCATCAATGAGAGTATACCTCCACAAGTGACTGGGACTGAGGAAAATCAATCAGCCATCCCACAAACAGAAGAGGAGGTTACACCCCTAGAGTTCAATGAAACTCTAGGTGAGTTTTCAAGTGAAGCAACCACTACTAATGTAGAGACCATTGTCTCACAACAGGACAGTGGTTACATAACTAAGACTTCCTTGAAGGCAACAACTGATGAGGCCACTATAGTGTCCCCAAAATCAGTTGGAAGTCCCCAGAACCAAGAAAAAGGGGCATCTGGTTCTCATCCTTTGGACCCACCTCCTAGGACTGACCCAGTTACAACTACCACTGGTAGGAATTCAGATGATCCTATTAACTTAGGTGATGGGTTAAAATACCAAGAATTAACGGACAGAGTACAGTCCATTGAAACCTCTGTTGCTAATATCAAATCAGATATCAAGACAATATTGGGATCATTGGCTACTCTCACCAAGAGTCAACCATCCACAGCTGATATTGCTAGTGAGCTATGGAAATCTATTTCTCCCATCATCATAGCTCACAGAAAACTAGCAGATCAGACTCATGAAACCTACATGGCTGAAATCAGAAATATGGTAGATGCTAGCTACAAAGATACCCATGCTGACATTCAAGCCATTAAAGACCATCTGCTGAAGACCACTGGCTCTGCCCCTACCACAATTCTTAAAGATGAAGATGATGATGACTTCACAGCTGATGATTCCAAAAAGGGGGAGAGTGGCAGAGATAGATTGCCAAAGCTATATCCCTTTGGTTGTCCACCTTCACAAAAAGGTCAATCAAAGTCTGCCAACAAACCAGGGTCTACCCAAACAGCACCACAACAACAACAATCCAATGTTCAAACCAACAAAGCTAAAGAAGTGGACACCTCTGCTAATGAAGAAGCTAAAAAAGCTGCTTAAGAAAAGCAAAAGAGGGCTGACACTTTGGAAGTCAAGGCAGAGGCTTTGGTACAAAAGAAAAGGGAACAACAGCAGGAAGTTGAAGATGTGGGTTCCTCTAAAAGGAAGAAAATGCCTGCCAAACATGTCAAAAAACCACCATCTAAACTTGCTGCTAAAACCACTGCTGCCACCAAAACATCTGATACCACCACAACATCTGAACCTATCACCACAGCCACCAAACCAACCACTAAACCTATCACCACAACCACCAAACCTATCACCACAACCACCAATACACCACCTACAACCAGTACACCCATATATGCCATTCCACTTTCATCATTCTCACCACACGCCTCACAATTTACATCCCATAGACCACCACCAACCATCACACCATTGGTTGTTCAGTATCCCCTTGAACTTGATCTACTCAAGGGGGAAATGCAATCCATCTACAATGCTGAACAACCATCTAAAAGATCTTTCCCATCTCTTCCACATTTTCCTGTTTCCTTAAACATAGACAAATATCTAAAATACAAGGCTGAACAGGCAGATGCCATCATAAAAGAGAAATGCAAAGGGAAAGATGACAGGAGTGCTCAGGGCATCCATTCAGCAGAGCTTAGCAAACTGAGAAGGATTGAAGATTTTGCTAAGACCCTGAGCAACTCTATGTCTACCATGCCTCTCAGCAGTGACATGGAAAGGGAGGTTAGGGAATATCTTCTTGAACAGATCTTGGCAACCATGCCTTATAAAGCAAACAAGAAACAGTTTGCAGGCTGGACCACTCATGCTCTCAGAGAAGAACTCATAAGAATTGAGGAAATAACCAAGAATCCCCCAGCCAAGGTCTCTGCCCCTGATTTCAGTAAAGGCAGAGATCCAGCCAGAGCTTTGAAATTCAAAAGAATGAGACAAGAAATTGTGGCTGCTGACTATGGGGAGATGAAGTCTGTTGCATGATGGTCAGAGCTGAGGTTGGTTGAAACCTACAAGAAGCTCGAAGAAAACAGGAAGAAAGACCCTAACTTGCCCAGAAAACCTGTCTACCCTGATGAACCCCTGATGAAGAGACCTCAACAGGCTTTTACATTAGACAGCCTACTTGATACTTCTGATCTATCAGCTGCTGCAAGAAGACAATTCAAGAAGAAGAAAGAAATGTTTGAAAAGGATCAGAAGAAGTTTGCTGATACTTTTATAAAGGAGGGCCTCTACAATCAAGTACACATTTTCTCAGATCCCACTACTGAAAGACTCATAGAACTCATTGGGAGACCTCCATCACCAAACTCATCCAGAATAAAAATGCATCTCAGCAAATCCTCTGATTCAAAAATTCTAAAATGGAAGGTCAATAAAGACACCCATGAATTGACTTTGCCCAGATTAGATGGAGAGGCTCAAAAGCTAAGCATGGATGATGCATATAGCCTGTGTGCAGATGACCTCCAAACATTGCTGAACCTTGAGCTTGAAAGAGATGCAGAAGACCTCTACTCTTTGAACTTTGAGTTACAATTCAAAGGTCAAATCAAAGAAAGTCTGATGAGGAATAAAGATCAAGAATAAATTCTAGTTATGGCATCATCTGTTCTAGGGGGAGATTGTTGTGTCTGCTCACCTGAAGAAGAACAGATGATTGAAAAGCCAAAATATACTAACAGTTGATCCATATAAATAAACAGCATTTACAACATACTCCGCCCAAAAAACTGTTGACCCTAACAACTGTTCCACCCAAACAACTGCTATGACAACTGCTGCTACAAAGGACTGCTGGATAACAACTGATAGAGAACAACTGCTGACTAAAGGTCTAATAGAGAACAACTGCTGATCAAGTGCTGAAGACTAAAGGTCTGTTGGAGCCAACAGCACTTAGGCTCCAACATATGATACAAGACCATCAGAGTTTTCCTTAACAGTAGTTTACCTTACAATGTTTTGCAATGTAACAGTAGTTTGTATAGGGCAGATGTTTTATGTTGTTATTCTGTTAGAGGTCACTATCTTAGGTGACGTCAGCCCAGGTCACCAGTGGTTTAGATTTGTGAATAAATAGAACAGTGCTTGTACTGTTCTATTCATCACTCACAACATTCTCTCAGACAAACAATCACCGAGTGATCAGGCTGAGGGGGAGTACTTGTATAATCGTTTGTAATCGTTTGTAATCATTTGAGTTTATGAAAGCATTCTATTAAAAAACATTTATTCCTTTTGTTTTGATTATAGTTTATTATTCCGCTGCACTTTCCATTTGTATTCACTTCATTCTTCTCATCTTTACTTGAACAAATCAAAACAATCAAACTCAGATCCTAAAAATTGCACACCTTAGTTAATTGGTTTTAAAAACCTGTTAAACTTCCACTATTCCTAACTGCAAGAATTAGCTTGACAACCTAAGTTAATCAAACTAGAATGATTTCTAGATCTATGGGATATTCCTATATGCCTAGAACATCAAAACCAACAAACAAGTAATCAACTCAAAAAATGCCAGTACACAAATATTCAAAATCAAACATAAAAATTAAACCATGTAACCCAACACATCCAAAACGAAAAAACATAAGTCTTTAATTAAAAACCATAATCTAGTTCATCATCCCAAATTACCAGTAAAAGGTTTAGCCTATAATATTTAGAAACATCTTCATTAAATAAATAAAATTAGTTTTAATCATGTCTAATAAAAAAATAAATAAAAACTAAACAAACCCAAGGCTCCTTGAATATTGATCGTTAACGTGCCTGGACCTTCTCCCCTCCACAACTATTTTAGTCGATCACAGCCCTTCTTCTTCGATTCAATGTTTGCTGTTCTACGTATGAATAATCAATCTCTTCGAAAATAAATTGCTTCGAATTTATATTATATCCTCCGTTCAATCTGTTGCCGTCAAACTAATAGTATATCCATATCTCATTGTGCCCTTTCAATTATGTTAAGGTGTTAGGCTTGGGCACGAGCCCAAGCTTAATATTTTTTTTATTAATTATTATTTACTAATGATTTAAAATGATGTGAAGGTTGTGAATGATCCCAGATGCCTTGACGAATTTTGGAAAATAAATTTTTCTACATTTAAACATTTCTTTAACTTGTGGGTTGAAAAGTCGGAAATTTTTAATTGTTATGAAATGTTGAGAAAATCGAAGTGTTCCCGTTAAGACTGGGTAAACTTGAAACCTTTTAAATTTTCAAATTTTTATGAAATTTATACATTGAAAGATCATTTATTTGCAGGATCGTTAAGGCATCTCTTTGGGCTCATAGCGGGCTATTTGTTTCAAGGCATAAGGTGTATGAAAAGTGTGTTCTAATTTGGCGAATAGGCTTTGTGAAAAGACTTATAGAATATGTTGTCAAATTAATCGTTTTATAGAGTAGTGTACTAGTGTGTATCATGTAGGTAGGCATTTATGTATGAGTTTAGTCTGACTAAGAAGTTCTAACTAATGGTAGTTGGCTATGGCTTAGGAGACTGGGTGCAGCAATATTAGTACTAGGTATATGAGGATATACTGTGACTTCGATCAAGTAAGTTTGTAAACATGAAGGTATAAAACAGGTTGAAATAATAAGTTTGGAAAAACCATGTTCATTTTTAATTATATGATGACGCAACATTCCTAAAATCAGGATGTGATCAAAGTTAAACACAGAGTTTAAAACTTAAGTCATGGGTAAAATTGTTTTAACGCAAAACGAGTAATACCTTATAGTGTAAAAATCATGAGCATAAGTGAAATAGTGTAAGCTTTAATGCGATAATATATCGAACAAAAGTTTTAGTAATGATGATAAGGGATTTAAAAGCGAATGATCAATGAATAATGGCATATGAAACATCAAGTGATTAAATGGAATCTTCAAATGATAAACAAACATAAATATCAATGATATAAAACATTGGAATTGTTTCTATAGGAAACTTTGACCAACTCAAGTATTTGAAATTTCCTAGTGACTTGTGGGGGCGTACTTAAGCCTATAAGTGAATGCTCATCCAAAGAATTCCCAGGTATGTATATGGGTCCCTCGTCTGATTGGGATTTATACGAAATACCAGGCCTAGACAGAAAACTCATGATACAGGCACTCACCCTTCCAGATTGCACGTGCCCCATCACTAGTGAGTTCCAAAACTTTAGCGAGATTAAAAACGAGATGCAAAAATAGATCCTTGATATTTGGATTTCACTCCTAACTCAAAGATGTATTTCAAAATTGAAAACGATTGTGTAATGAAACCAATCACTAAGTTAAGGATATCACTCCCAACATAGTGGTTAAGTTCCTTTTTGAAAGAAAGACTCTTTGAGGTGTGGATTTCACTCCTATCTTAAAGATATATTCCTAAGATAAATAACATAAAGAGGAGTGAAACTAATCACCAAGGTATGGATGTCACTCCTAACTTGGTGATATCGTTTCGTTTGTGAAATACGAGTATCTTCTTCTCTAAACAAAACACCGAAAGAATAACGAGAAAGAAGCATAGCGAAAATATCTTGAAAGAAAGTAATAGGATAAAGAGAAATAAACAAGAAAGGACACATAAATGCAAGCTTAGTTATAGACTAGGCTAAAAGGCATTCTAATAACCTAATTCCCTATAACCATGGCTCTGATACCAATCTGTAACACCCCAACCGATGGCGGAATCATCGAGGTGTCACGTAGTGACGATTGTTCAAAAGCACATGGTACTAAAATGTAAATATATTATTGAATAATTTAAATTGTCTTACATAGATGAAATGGGAAAAATACAAAAGTCTTAACGAAACATGAAAATTGAAATAACTTATTAAAAGCAAGCACTAAAATCCAATGCTATGGAACTAAGATCAAACTGCACCTGAAACTTGTACAAAATAGGTTTTGTAAACATAAAAAATGTTGGTGAGCATTCCTAGATTTAATACATATAGTAAGTTGGAAAATGATATACAATTCAAGTGCAAAGCTACAGTGCAATTATGTAAACTATGTAACATACAAATGAGCGAAATCAATCCTGTGACTGTATAATGTACTAAATGAACGGCGGTGTACTTATCCAATAAATGGATAATAACTTAACAATGGCCACGGATTCTCCGATGAAAAAGGGGGAGAATCAACCTAGGCGGGTTGTCAATCCAATAGCGCTATCCAATGTTAAGGTCGGCTTGTACAATGTTAATGATTTCACTAAGTACAAATGTATTCTACATGTAATGTCTAAGCATAAAGCACGTTTGTAAACAAATGCACATAGTACTAGAATTGTATTGTAAAAATGTGAACTTGTATTTGTAATTTGTATAAGTGTACATGTAACACCCCAAAAATGAAGGTTGTGAATGATCCCAGATGCCTTGACGAATTTTGGAAAATAAATTTTTCTACATTTAAACATTTCTTTAACTTGTGGGTTGAAAAGTCGGAAATTTTTAATTGTTATGAAATGTTGAGAAAATCGAAGTGTTCCCGTTAAGACTGGGTAAACTTGAAACCTTTTAAATTTTCAAATTTTTATGAAATTTATACATTGAAAGATCATTTATTTGCAGGATCGTTAAGGCATCTCTTTGGGCTCATAGCGGGCTATTTGTTTCAAGGCATAAGGTGTATGAAAAGTGTGTTCTAATTTGGCGAATAGGCTTTGTGAAAAGACTTATAGAATATGTTGTCAAATTAATCGTTTTATAGAGTAGTGTACTAGTGTGTATCATGTAGGTAGGCATTTATGTATGAGTTTAGTCTGACTAAGAAGTTCTAACTAATGGTAGTTGGCTATGGCTTAGGAGACTGGGTGCAGCAATATTAGTACTAGGTATATGAGGATATACTGTGACTTCGATCAAGTAAGTTTGTAAACATGAAGGTATAAAACAGGTTGAAATAATAAGTTTGGAAAAACCATGTTCATTTTTAATTATATGATGACGCAACATTCCTAAAATCAGGATGTGATCAAAGTTAAACACAGAGTTTAAAACTTAAGTCATGGGTAAAATTGTTTTAACGCAAAACGAGTAATACCTTATAGTGTAAAAATCATGAGCATAAGTGAAATAGTGTAAGCTTTAATGCGATAATATATCGAACAAAAGTTTTAGTAATGATGATAAGGGATTTAAAAGCGAATGATCAATGAATAATGGCATATGAAACATCAAGTGATTAAATGGAATCTTCAAATGATAAACAAACATAAATATCAATGATATAAAACATTGGAATTGTTTCTATAGGAAACTTTGACCAACTCAAGTATTTGAAATTTCCTAGTGACTTGTGGGGGCGTACTTAAGCCTATAAGTGAATGCTCATCCAAAGAATTCCCAGGTATGTATATGGGTCCCTCGTCTGATTGGGATTTATACGAAATACCAGGCCTAGACAGAAAACTCATGATACAGGCACTCACCCTTCCAGATTGCACGTGCCCCATCACTAGTGAGTTCCAAAACTTTAGCGAGATTAAAAACGAGATGCAAAAATAGATCCTTGATATTTGGATTTCACTCCTAACTCAAAGATGTATTTCAAAATTGAAAACGATTGTGTAATGAAACCAATCACTAAGTTAAGGATATCACTCCCAACATAGTGGTTAAGTTCCTTTTTGAAAGAAAGACTCTTTGAGGTGTGGATTTCACTCCTATCTTAAAGATATATTCCTAAGATAAATAACATAAAGAGGAGTGAAACTAATCACCAAGGTATGGATGTCACTCCTAACTTGGTGATATCGTTTCGTTTGTGAAATACGAGTATCTTCTTCTCTAAACAAAACACCGAAAGAATAACGAGAAAGAAGCATAGCGAAAATATCTTGAAAGAAAGTAATAGGATAAAGAGAAATAAACAAGAAAGGACACATAAATGCAAGCTTAGTTATAGACTAGGCTAAAAGGCATTCTAATAACCTAATTCCCTATAACCATGGCTCTGATACCAATCTGTAACACCCCAACCGATGGCGGAATCATCGAGGTGTCACGTAGTGACGATTGTTCAAAAGCACATGGTACTAAAATGTAAATATATTATTGAATAATTTAAATTGTCTTACATAGATGAAATGGGAAAAATACAAAAGTCTTAACGAAACATGAAAATTGAAATAACTTATTAAAAGCAAGCACTAAAATCCAATGCTATGGAACTAAGATCAAACTGCACCTGAAACTTGTACAAAATAGGTTTTGTAAACATAAAAAATGTTGGTGAGCATTCCTAGATTTAATACATATAGTAAGTTGGAAAATGATATACAATTCAAGTGCAAAGCTACAGTGCAATTATGTAAACTATGTAACATACAAATGAGCGAAATCAATCCTGTGACTGTATAATGTACTAAATGAACGGCGGTGTACTTATCCAATAAATGGATAATAACTTAACAATGGCCACGGATTCTCCGATGAAAAAGGGGGAGAATCAACCTAGGCGGGTTGTCAATCCAATAGCGCTATCCAATGTTAAGGTCGGCTTGTACAATGTTAATGATTTCACTAAGTACAAATGTATTCTACATGTAATGTCTAAGCATAAAGCACGTTTGTAAACAAATGCACATAGTACTAGAATTGTATTGTAAAAATGTGAACTTGTATTTGTAATTTGTATAAGTGTACATGTAACACCCCAAAAATGAATAAAAGCAAAAAGGGGATCGGAAATACTCACTTTCGCCAAATGACTAGATGACTAAGCGAGCGTGAAAATGCGAGCAATCCAAAGAATCAACAACGAAACTAGTCCAATTTAGAAGAAAATAAACCGAATAGGAAAAAAATATCAAGCTTCCAATTCGCCAATTACAAGAGCTTATAATCAAAGCTTCAAATGTAGAAGTAATATACTCTAGAAGAAAGGTATGAGGGAGAGTTTAATCGAATTGAAACAATCGATTTAGAGGTGCAAAGTGTAATGGGTCCTAGGTGGGTTTTTATACTAGTTTTGAATTCAATTAGGCTTTAAAATTGGTCAACACAATAAAGTAAGGTTTTAAGATGAATTGACTATTTGACTATGACTTTGACTAGGATTTTGACTGAGACTTTGACTAGGACTTTTGACTAGGATTTTGATTAAGACTTTGACTGCTTGACTGTCTTAGCGGACCGCGAGGGCTAAAAAAAATAATTTTTCTAATTTAATCAATTTTAAGTTATAGACTTGTTTCCTTCTGTATCTAAGTTATTTTAGGACCGAAAATTAAGGGCTTTAAAAATCAAGGTCTGAAACATACGTGCTCGGGTGTAGATGTGAGTATAAAACATGCATACTTTTACTTATAAAAATCATAAGTTTTATTAAATTGTGAATTTTGGTCCTATTAAAATACGAGGGTTAAAAATGAAAATTTTGAAATAGTTGAGGAACCAATTATGTACATTTATGAAAAGTGAAGGGTGCAGGTTGTCACAGGGGTTTTACAGCGAGGCGCATGACAAACCAAGATCCAAGTCAATGGTCACAATAAACAACACTATATGAAATACGTAAACACAAAAACATAGTTCCCAATGTATAAAACCATAGCGGAAGCGTTTAACCAGTTACAAAACCATGTACGACAATGTTCAACATCTTTATTCAAAACATGAAACTAAGCCTAGACGCCAATGCAGACTCGTGTGCCTAGTTCCTTTCTGTTGATACCTTAGCGACCTGAGAAAAACATGCCAAAAAGACGTCAACATATAATGCTGGTGAGTTCACAGGTTTGTTCAATGTGTTACCAAGTGTTACCAAAACGTTACCATGTCCATACTATATCAATGTTACCAAGTACGCTAGCTAGGCGTATGTTTTATTACAACTACGATTGGAAACCATTACTACACACGTTTAGCAATGTTTAGCATATGTTTAAGCAGCCCGAATGTTCAGCATGATACCAATGTTCTAGTTCGAGACAACATGCACCCGCCCGGCCCTCCAAGCCGACGAGTGGGGCAGGTCACGCCCAATAGATCTATCCACATTTCCCCCGTTGTGCATCCCCGCACATTCATGGTTTCCCCCGGGACTTCCAAAGATCGTATAGCAATACAAAGTTAAAAACCATAGTATGACATATGTTACCAAATTAGTTTAGCGCATGTTTTCTCCCCCAAAAGTTAAAGCAGTAAAAGTGGGGCCGTGAACTCACCTTAGATAGTGTTCTTCGGTTACAAGTAAAGATGTTAAGCCCTTGATAATCCCTCTACCGGAGATCTATCAAAATGTTCACATAAGTGTTCTGACTAATAACCATAAGGTTATTTAGTCCCCGATTGTCCAGATCGTAACCAAGTATGTTTTAAAACGTGTTTAAATGTTTAACCGACACACTAGACCGACCCGACATCCCGTTGGTGACTCATTACCCAAACTAATCAAGTACACATAGATTACACACAAGGTTCAAGCATAAAACACTTAGTTTGTATCAAAAATCTCATTTCTGCATCAGAACGGTCGAACCAGTCAGATTAAGTCTCCTTCGCCCGTTTTAACTCTCCTTCGCCCGTTTTAAGTCTCCTTCGCACGTTTTATATTTCGTTCGACCGTTTGATATCTCCTTCGACCGTTTTACCACGTTTGCCCAAGTTTTCCCCAGGTTCGACCCTGGATTCTCTCCGTCGCCCACCCGATTGGTCAAAGGAGTCCAGGTTCGCCCCTGTTGTACAAATTTTCCTAAAAACGCTTCAAACATATTCGAAACACCTCGAAACATCATCAAACACAGCAGTCAAGTATGAATAACTTATCCCGACAAAACCCCACCGATTTCCCTCAATAATACGTCCATTTCAGCCCTTTCCCAAAATGGTAAGAATTATGGAAACGTCACAATCATGCATGGATTAATTACCCAATTTGGAAACTTTTGAAATCGATCCACATTCAACTTAAAATGCTCAGTTTGTCGAGTGTTCGATCTTTCCCTATTAGTTCTATTGATCATAAATATCATGCATCAAGTCTAAATTCATTGAACAACACATAACACCACATAATACACAATTCACATATGTTTATCATCATGACGACCTATGTTTAAATGATAAGGTTTTGATTTAGAAAGATGTTTAAAAGGTTTTTAATCATGAAAACACCCTTAGAACAGATCCGGACAATTAGGGTTAGATGAAAACGAATTAAAATGCTTTAAAAGGATTTAGAATCAAGAACACACCTTGGATTCTTGTTTAGATGTTGTAGATAGGTTAGATTATGCAAAAGAAGAGCAAAAACTCCTTCCTCGGTGATTAAAATCGTTTGAGAGTGTTTTGAGACGGTTAGGGTTTGTGAAATGGTGAAAAATGACAAAGTTTGGTATTTATACTAATCCTCCTTCGCCCCCTGTAAGTGGTCGAAGGTAACCTCCTTCGACCCTTCCACAGGGTCGAATGAGCCCTGTTCTGGTCGAAGGGAATTCTTTCAATTCCACATCCCAGGTTCGCCCATTTACAAAGGGTCAAACCAACACAATATTTCTCCTTCGACCACTCGAATGGTCGAACAAGAAGCCATGTATATCTAGTTTTCCAGTTTGTCGTGTTTAACGCATTCTAACACACCTTAACATATGAGCATGCAACCTTAGTTCATGTTTAACATATTTAAGCACGGATAATCATTTACACGTCATATAAACATATCTATGTATATAATCCACCACACAACCCATAATCTACACCTATACTCAATTAGTTCATGTAATGTCACCAACAACGGAACCCGGTACTAGTGTATTACCAAAACCACTCCCAATGATCCTCCAAATCATTGAACCCTGGACAATCCTAACTCGATCCGACTCAACTAATCCCGTTAAGTCCGTTTATAAACGTTTCCCGCCAAGGTAGACTTAGATGTTACTAAAATGTTTAAGCCAAATATGCCGGGTGTCACATCATCCCCACGTTGAAAGAATTTTCGTCCCGAAAATTGCGCAAAGCCCCAAAATGAAAGAAACGAAAAGAACGAAACGAAAAGAGAATTTACCGGATGTCACATCATCCCCATGTTGAAAGGAATCTCGACCCGAGATTCATTCCGCTTCAGCCGTAACATGCCTCGATTCGAACGCGCGTTTCGGAAAAAGATGAGGATGTTTAGCTTTCATCTGATCCACCCGTTCCCACGTGAACTCCGGTCCACGATTCGAGTTCCAACGAACTTTGACGATGCGGATTTTACTCCGACGAAAGCTACGAATCTTGTAGTCGAGAATCTCGACAGGTTCCTCCACAATGCGAAGACGATCATCAACCTTGATCTCTTCCAGTGGTACAATGAGTGATTCATCAGCCAAACACTTCTTCAAGTTAGACACATGGAAGACGTTGTGAACACTACCGAGCTCCGCCGGTAAGTCGAGTCTGTATGCCACCGGTCCAATCCGATCCAGGATTGCGAATGGTCCAACATATCGAGGGTTAAGCTTGCCACGCTTTCCAAAGCGTATGACGCCCTTCCATGGTGAAACTTTTAGAAGTACCCTGTCCCCAACCTGGAACTCCAAAGGTTTTCGACGGCGATCGGCATAACTCTTCTGACGATCCCGTGCAGCAGCCAAACGGTGACGAATCTGTACGATTTTCTCCGAAGTTTCGTACACAAGTTCCGGACCAGTGAGCTGGCTCTCGCCCACCTCGGCCCAACAAAGTGGTGATCAAAATTTCCGTCCATATAGAGCCTCGAACGAAGCTGCCTTGATACTAGAGTGATAGATGTTGTTGTAGGAGAACTCCACCAACGGTAGGTGAATCTCCCAACTCTTGCCTAAATCGATAACACACGCCCGAAGCATGTCTTCCAAGGTTTGAATCGATTGCTCACTCTGTCCATCAGTTTGCGGATGATAAGCCGTACTCATATCCAACTGAGTACCCAAAGCCTTGTGCAGAGCCTTCCAGAAACGCAAAGCAAAACGAGAATCACGATCAAAGATAATAGAAACAGGCACTCCGTGCCGAGCAACCACCTCCTTAAGGTAAAGTCGAGCTAACCGCTCGAGTCCGTCGGTTTCCTTAATAGGTATGAAACGTGCCGATTTTGTCAACCGGTCGACAATCACCCAGATCATATCATAACCACTAGGTGACCTAGGTAGCTTGGTGACAAAATCCATCGTGATTCGCTCCCACTTCCATTCTGGAACCTCTGGTTGTTGCAGGAGACCAGACGGCCTCTGATACTCCACCTTGACTTTAGCACAAGTCAAGCATTTGCTGACATAAGAAGCTATATCAGCTTTCATGTTCGGCCACCAATAAAGTATCTTCAAATCCTGATACATCTTATCGGAGCCAGGGTGAATAGAATACCGGGATTTGTGAGCTTCATCCAAAACAAGCTCGCGCAATCCCCCAAACAATGGGACCCAAACACGTCCCGCAAAATAGTGTAGGCCATCGGTCCTGAGTTCAAGATGCTTGTCAGCACTGTGCATAGTCTCAGCCTTAAGGTTTTCCTCCTTCAAGGCTTCCAACTGTGTAGAACGGATTTGGTCAGGCAATGACGAATGAATGGTGAGCTGTAGGGCTCGAACACGGCGAGGATTCGCAGACTCCTTCCTGCTCAAGGCGTCCGCCACAACATTCGCCTTGCCAGGATGGTATTTGATAGCACAGTCATAATCGTTCAGGAGTTCAACCCAGCGACGCTGCCGCATGTTCAACACCTTCTGGTCGAAAATATGCTGAAGACTCTTGTGATCGGTATATACTTCACACTTGGTACCGTACAAGTAATGTCTCCAGATTTTCAACGCAAAGACTACCGCACCCAGTTCCAAGTCATGAGTAGTGTAGTTCTTCTCATGAACTTTGAGTTGACGAGAAGCATAAGCAATAACCTTCCCGCGTTGCATCAACACACAACCGAGACCACGAATAGAAGCGTCACAGTACACAACGAAGTCATCCGTACCCTCAGGTAAAGATAAGATAGGTGCAGAACAAAGTTTAAGCTTCAACATCTGAAATGCCGATTCTTGTGGTTCATCCCAGTCGAACTTTCGGTCCTTCTGGGTAAGAGTAGTGAGGGGTTGAGCGATCTTCGAAAATCCCTCAATGAAACGACGATAGTAACCCGCAAGACCTAGGAATTGCCGCACCTCAGATGGTGTCTTTGGTGCTTCCCAGTCTTTAATAGCTTCGATCTTAGCCGGATCGACATGAATTCCCAGTTCATTAACCACATGCCCTAGGAATTGGACTTCACGTAACCAAAAATCACACTTTGAGAACTTAGCATACAACTGCTCCTGTCTCAAAAGTTCCAAGACCAACCGTAGATGTTCCTCATGATCCGCCTTGTTCTTTGAATAAATCAGAATATCGTCAATAAACACGATGACGAACTTATCAAGGTAAGGTTTGCAAACGCGGTTCATTAAGTCCATGAACACCGCCGGTGCTTTAGTGAGACCAAAAGGCATGACCTAGAACTCAAAATGGCCATAACGAGTGCGAAAAGCAGTCTTCTGAATGCCAGCTTCCCTGACGCGCAACTGGTGATAACCGGACCGCAAATCAATCTTCGAATAGTAACTGGAGCCCTGGAGCTGGTCAAAGAGATCATCAATGCGAGGAAGAGGATAACGATTCTTGATGGTCACTTTGTTCAGCTCACAATAATCAATACACATGCAAAGACTTCCATCCTTCTTCTTCACAAACAAAATAGGAGCTCCCCACGGGGAAGAACTCGGTCAGATGAAACCCTTTTCCAAGAGTTCCTGCAACTGGCTGGACAACTCTTGCATCTCGGGAGGTGCAAGACGGTACGGAGCTCGGGCAATGGGAGCTGCACCCGGAGTAAGATCGATACCAAACTCAACCTGACGATGGGGAGGAAGACCAAGCAAATCATCAGGAAACACATCGGGAAAATCACGAACTACCGGGATATCCTCGATCTTCTTCTCATCGTCAGTGGAAACGTTAACAAGTGCCAGAATGGCCGAACAACCCTTCCGAAGGTATTTACGGGCTTTCATGCTAGAAATGATACTCAGCGGAGCACCGCTTTTCTCGCCATGAACCAAAAGAGTCTCTCCATCAGGGAGAGGGATCCGAATAACCTTATCAAAACAAACGATTTCCGCACGATACAACGACAACCAATCCATGCCGACAACGACATCAAAACTACCCAGGGGTACCGGCATAAGGTCAATGGGGAATGACAAACCCGACAGTTCCAAACGACATTCCCTAAGGGTGTGTGTCGCTTCGATTTTCTTACCATCAGCCAATTCTATTAAGTACTTAGCCTCTAAAGGTGTGGGTACTATATCTAGCAATCGGCTAATGTCCATAGATACGAACCTCTTATCGGCACCAGAATCAAACAAGACAGAAACATAGCGATCATTAAGAAGGAACGTACCGGTAACTGTGTCTGGATCCTGCCTAGCCTCTGCAGATCCAATGACGAAAGCACGCAGTCCTGCCTCCGCCGCCGTTGTTCCCATTACCGTTCCCGTCCCTTCCATTATCATCCTGCTTCAGCTTAGGACATTCACGCTTGAAGTGTCCCATATCACCACAGTTATAGCACCCCTGCTTCCCTGGAGTCCCCTGAGCAGCAGGAGTAGGGGTAGCAGCAGGAGTCTAAGTTGGGGTGAGTGCCACCCTGCAATCCTTAGCATGATGCCCCAACTGATGGCACCGATGACAACGAGCCCGATCACAGTTCCCAGAGTGGTGAAAACCACACTTGTTGCACTTGGGATGCTTCCCAACATACCCACTCGACTTCTGCCCAGAAGAAGACCCAGATGAATCAAACTTCTTTGCCGGCTGAGATGGCGCTGGCACAACACTCTTTCCCACACTATCCCAGTTCCTCTTGTTCCCCTCAGAAACCTTCACAGTAGCACCCTTAGGAGGCAAAACACCTTCTGCCACCTTCAGGTTAGTCATCCGATGAGCTGATCGGACAACTTCAGCAATAGTGGGAAGATTCCCAGCAGCCACCAACCCAGCAATCTTCGGCACTAGCCCAGACACATAGTGCTCGATCCTCCTATACTCGGGTGTGTGCAAATCAGGGCACAACACCGCCAGCTCATTCCTCCTCACAGTGTACTCTTCAATCTCAGACCCAACCATCTTGTAGCTCCAGACTTCATGTTCCAACTTCTGTACCTCCTCCCTCGGACAATACTCACCTCTCAACAGCTGCACAAACTCCGCCCAAGGCATAACAATAGCCTTCCCCAATCCCATGTTCTGAGTAGTAGCATTCCACCACGACAGTGCAGGCCCTTCAAATGTCGCAGTAGCATATTTCACCCGGTCCCCAGCAGGACAGTTACACATGACAAACACAGACTCAACCTTCTCCAACCATCAGAGCAGTCCCACCGCTCCCTCAGTTCCAGCGAAGTTATGGGGCTGACAGTCCCGAAACTTCTTATAAGAGCACTGAGGTGGGGGTGGATTGGCACCAACACCTGAAACACAGTACACGAGTAAAACACAACCGAAAGGACGTGAAACCCAAGAATGAGGCAAGGTCGACAGAAATCAACTCACCACCCATGGCATTAATCCCAGCCTGGAAATTAGCCATAGCCATGTTCACTTGCTGCTGTAGCAAGTTGTTCAGCTCAGCTTGGGTCATGTTGATGTTACCACGACCACCGCCTCCAGCACGACCACCGCCGCCACCACGGCCACCGCCGCCACCACGATGTCCACCACCGCGAGCACCAGACATGATCTAACAAATCAAGAAATCGAAGGAATTCAGACTCACTTCCAGTGTCAACCACTAGAAATTTACAATAGTTAACCTAGGGACAAATCCAGGACTATACATCCAAACTCGAAGCCCATCGGGATTTTCATGCATTCCAGTTTATTATTTCGTGTGCACCCGAAATGATAAACTGCTCTACATGGTCCTCCAGATGTACCCCTAGTCCAGACTCCGGTCACCGAATATCGTCACCTAGTAACGTGTTACGATAGGTGCAAGTGTAAGAAGGCATGTGTATGCTAGAACCAACAAATCAACCCCTGCTTCTTCAATCCAGAAGAAGAAGACAAAAGTAGGTAAGAACCCAAATAAAAGCGGATGATGTAACAGAGAGGTATGATGATGATGTAATGACACCCCGACAACGTTAGTACGTATCCCACTAATAGACTCAAAGTATGTGACCGTCTAGTGTGTGCGACTCGGCTATAGACCAGACTCTACATGCAGTCCTAGTTCACTATAACCATTGGCTCTGATGCCAATCTGTCACACCCTCAAATTTCCACTTGCGGGGTTTTACCGCGAGGCGCATGACAAACCAGGATCCAAGTCAACGGTCACAATAAACAACACTATATGAAATACGTAAACACAAAAACATAGTTCCCAATGTATAAAACCATAGCGGAAGCATTTAACCAGTTACAAAACCATGTACGACAATGTTCAACATCTTTATTCAAAACATGAAACTAAGCCTAGACGCCAATGCAGACTCGTGCGCCTAGTTCCTTTCTGTTGCTACCTTAGCGACCTGAGAAAAACATGCCAAAAAGACGTCAACATATAATGCTGGTGAGTTCACAGGTTTGTTCAATGTGTTACCAAGTGTTACCAAAACGTTACCATGTCCATACTATATCAATGTTACCAAGTACGCTAGCTAG
The DNA here is from genome assembly GCA_028751855.1 of Ambrosia trifida. Taxonomy (NCBI): domain Eukaryota; kingdom Viridiplantae; phylum Streptophyta; class Magnoliopsida; order Asterales; family Asteraceae; genus Ambrosia; species Ambrosia trifida. The sequence goes on along the minus strand of CM054131.1, from coordinate 72,101,415 downwards.
GCGTATGTTTTATTACTACTACGATTGGAAACCATTACTAGACACATTTAGCAATGTTTAGCATATGTTTAAGCAGCCCGAATGTTCAGCATGATACCAATGATCCAGTTCGAGACAATATGCACCCGCCCGGCCCTCCAAGCCGACGAGTGGGGCAGGTCACGCCCAATAGATCTATCCACATTTCCCCCGTTGTGCATCCCCGCACATTCATGGTTTCCCCCGGGACTTCCAATGATCGTATAGCAATAAAAAGTTAATAACCATAGTATGACATATGTTACCAAATTAGTTTAGCGCATGTTTTCTCCCCCAAAAGTTAAAGCAGTAAAAGTGGGGCCGTGAACTCACCTTAGATAGTGTTCTTCGGTTACAAGTAAAGATGTTAAGCCCTTGATAATCCCTCTACCGGAGATCTATCAAAATGTTCACATAAGTGTTCCGACTAATAACCATAAGGTTATCTAGTCCCCGATTGTCCAGATCGTAACCAAGTATGTTTTAAAACGTGTTTAAATGTTTAACCGACACACTAGACCGACCCGACATCCCGTTGATGACTCATTACCCTAACTAATCAAGTACACATAGATTACACACAAGGTTCAAGCATAAAACACTTAGTTTGTATCAAATATCTCATTTCTGCATCAGAACGGTCGAACCAGTCAGATTAAGTCTCCTTCGCCCGTTTTAAGTCTCCTTCGCCCGTTTTAAGTCTCCTTCCCCCGTTTTATATTTCGTTCGACCGTTTGATATCTCCTTCGACCGTTTTACCATGTTCGCCCAAGTTTTCTCCAGGTTCGACCCGGGATTCTCTCCTTCGCCCACCCGATTGGTCGAAGGAGTCCAGGTTCGCCCTTGTTGTACAAATTTTCCTAAAAACGCTTCAAACACATTCGAAACACCTCGAAACATCATCAAACACAGTAGTCAAGTATGAATAACTTATCCCTACAAAACCCCACCGATTTCTCTCAATAATACGTCCAATTCAGCCCTTTCCCAAAATGGTAAGAATTATGGAAACGTCACAATCATGCATGGATTAATTACCCAATTTGGAAACTTTTGAAATCGATCCACCTTCAACTTAAAATGCTCAGTTTGTCGAGTGTTCGATCTTTCCCTATTAGTTCTATTGATCATAAATATCATGCATCAAGTCTAGATTCGTTAAAACCCCCCAAAATACCCATCTATCCCTCTTTAACCCTAAATAACAATAAGCTAGCATCAACAACAATCCTATATCATGTTTCTATCATAGATACAGCAGCAAATCATTGAACAACACAAAACACCACATAATACACAATTCACATATGTTTATCATCATGACGACCTATGTTTAAATGATAAGGTTTTGATTTAGAAAGATGTTTAAAAGGTTTTTAATCATGAAAACACCCTTAGAACAGATCCGGACAATTAGGGTTAGATGAAAACAAATTAAAATGCTTTAAAAGGATTTAGAATCAAGAACACACCTTGGATTCTTGTTTAGATGTTGTAGATAGGTTAGATTATGCAAAAGAAGAGCAAAAACTCCTTCCTCAGTGATTAAAATCGTTTGAGAGTGTTATGAGACGGTTAGGGTTTGTGAAATGGTGAAAAATGACAAAGTTTGGTATTTATACTAATCCTCCTTCGCCCCCTGTAAGTGGTCGAAGGTAACCTCCTTCGACCCTTCCACAGGGTCGAATGAGCCCTGTTCTGGTCGAAGGGAATTCTTTCAATTCCACATCCCAGGTTCGCCCATTTACAAACGGTCGAACCAACACAACATTTCTCCTTCGACCACTCGAAGTGGTCGAACCAGAAGCCTTGTTTATCTAGTTTTGCAGTTTGTCGTGCTTAACGCATTCTAACACACCTTAACATATGAGCATGCAACCTTAGCTCATGTTTAACATATTTAAGCACGGATAATCATTTACACGTCATATAAACACATCTATGTATATAATCCACCACACGACCCATAATCTACACCTATACTCAATTAGTTCATGTCTTGTCACCAACAACGGAACCCGGTACTAGTGTATTACCAAAACGACTCCCAATGATCCTCCAGATCATTGAACCCTGGACAATCCTAACTCTATCCGACTCAACTAATCCCGTTAAGTCCGTTTATAAACGTTTCCCGCTAAGGTAGACTTAGATGTTACTAAAATGTTTAAGCCAAATATGCCGGGTGTCACATTGGAAACCACTGATGAATCCGTAACCACTGATGAATCCGTAACCACTGATGAATGAAACAGCTGATGATAAATCAACAGACACATGAAAAGCACTGTTGGGATAACAAATATTAAAAAGAAACAGATAATCTTAATATCCAACTGAGATTTCATTACTCTGTTTATGAATATCTGTTGACTCGCCAACAAATTTGTCAAACAGTTATTATAAGATTCAAATGTATTATTACAATTACATAATTTCAATGAAATTTCTAAGTTAACAAAACTACATACAAAATGGAAAACTTGGTCTGTTTAAGACAATTACTTCCCAAAATATAAAAAACATAAACAGACCAACTACTATGGTCTGTTTACTAAACACCAAATTAAGAAGTCTATCATATGTTGCAAGAAAAATTGTGTTTAGTAACGTTTGTTCAAGGGCAGAGGGTCTGTTAAGGAGATATTTATAAAACAGCTGTTACTACAAACAGTTGTTGATTCAAACAGATATTCCTTCAACAGTTTTCTTCAAACAGATGTTGCTTTAAACAGTTGTTACTAAGTTTGTTTCGTAATCATCTAAGTTAATGAATACTCTTTATATATTCGTCCAATTTGACAGGTTTATTCTAACAAAAGTGTAAACTATAACCATTACTTACATATTACTTGTTGGAAAGATAATAAAACGCTCGGTTTTTTTTTCCGTTTTTTGTATAGCACTATGGTACTCGTTGGAAAGATAATAAAACGCTCGTTAATGTGGTGTAATTTTTATTCAAAAAAAAATGTTATTTAAAAAAGTTATTAACGTTTAAAAATCATATGGGAAAGTGCATGTGCTATGCACATGAGAGAGAAAAAATAATTTAATAGTAGATGGAGTATCCAAGACCTATTTAATTGACCCGGTAAAATGAGCGGGAAAAACTTAAAGGAAGCCTCCATAAGATGCCATGTGTCCCTCAATAGCTTTCATTTATATATTATAGAAGATAGAAGATGGTGGTAAAAACCAACACCTAAAGTGAGCCCCCGTCGTAAACACACTAAACACTAGTCCTTTTAAACTATTCTACAAAACTACATGCAAATATGACTACCTCCGTGATCCTATATCTTAAACTAAATCTGTAAATCGGCACCATACTCAAATGCAGCCCAACTAATTAATCAGATAAAAGTGAACCAAACAACCCTTTATATAGTTTTTCAGAGAGGATGGACAATGAGAGCTTAGGCGTTTTTAGTTGTCTCTGGCTTCCGAGAACCAACCAACCAATATAGTATATCTGTTCTGCTGTTGAAACTAGAAAGTTATTTTTTTTTTCTTTTTGCAGTTCTGAGACAGCTGACAATCTCCATTATCAGCGGAGATTGGAATCATCTTTGAATGCACCTGGGCCTTCATTGAGGAGTAAAATGATGCGTTCTGCATCCTCCGTTGATGGAAAAGGGAGATATTATTTGTTACATTCTTTAGAAGTTTTTCTTCCCCGGGATTACATACTTTGTTTTATGTAACTGAAAATAAATTTATTAGACTTATATTTACTATGCATCAGTTTATCCCATAGTGAACCATATATTGCTGCAACATTTTGGAGAAGGAGCCGAAGGAAGGTGATAAATGAACCAAGAACTGCAAGTTCAAGGTTTTTCTCATCTCTCATGCTTGTTGGCTTTGTTTTATACAGTTTTAGATGACCATCTGTTGAAAGCTATCATTCAACACTAAATATACTTTACCATCTCATATATTGGATATAAATCTGTGTTCTCTGTTGTTTCTGTTGCAAGATAACCTTCATAGGGACATCATTGTTTGATATTAATATTGTAATAAGTAAACAATGAACTCTACAAAGTGATGTGCAAAAAAGTTAAGGGAGCATTATCAACATGAACTTTGTTTACTTGTTTTGGATATTGCCAGTCCAAAGCATCCATCCTTTCGGGGCAGTCCATGCTTAGTGGTGATAGAAGATCATTTAGACTAGTCTAATATTAGTGGTGTTTTAATTGTATAATGATATATTTTGATTAAACAATGTTTTGTTAGCATTAGGGTTATAATTTATGTAAAATAATTAGCCGACATCGACAAATGTATTAATTTAACTGTTGGCTCAGGTTGCGGGAGGAGTAGATCATTACGGGGATGAGTACATGGATGTCGTTCTCGACGAATGGTCAGGCTACGCCGCGACATTTATTTTCAAATTATTGAAACTTGTTTGAAGTCAATGTAATGTCCATACAATATTTTTGTAAACGTTAAATGTTGTCTCGAATTAGTTTGTAATTTGATAAATATGGATAATATAATGAAATGATGTTTTTGTTATTAGTTTGATAATTATTTTGCATATAATAAAATGGCTATAAATCCAGGATGGTAAATCTGTAATTTTATAGGAATTTTTTTTAGCTTAATAAATTATGACACGCAAAAAACGTCATAAAATGTGTCGCTAAGATGTCAATAAAAATTGTCATAAAAATGTGTCATTAAAAAGTGTCACAACGCGTGTCAATAAATTCTATCATAAATGTGTGTCATAAAAAGATGACACGCGAAAATATGTCATGTTAAATTTATGACACCGCCATCATTGACATTCTTATTCTTGTCATTAGACCCCTTTCTTGACACGCAATGCGTGTCAAGAAAGGTCTTTTTTCTAGTAGTGTGTTATATTTGTAGGATGCTATAAACTAGATGACTTAGTTGGATTTTGCATTGAACTACTCTTTACTGCTTGCGACCAGCCTGGTACTTTTACTTTTAAGCTATTTTATATTTATTTTACGGTATAACTAAAAATTTAAATGTATTGTAAGGCTTCTTTCTCAAATGTTGCTTTACAAGCATCCTTGGTACCCATTTTGGCTTTTTATCAGTATTGTTTACTTTAAATCCCTTTCACGGGAACCAAAATACCTCTGCAAACAGCAAGAGTACCTTAAATGGTTGATGAAATATGGTCAAACAAGACAAAAAATGGTCTGCTCACCCTTTGTAGATGGCAGACTGCTCCCCCTATAAAATGTATATGAAGTTTTTCTGCCCCATCACTCAGCCGGAAGACTTTGATGAAAAATGATGAACACGAGAAAGGGTAATTGCTTTACCCAAAGCTCAAACAAGAGTTTCTCCTATGAAGTCACACATTTCACTTACCATGCTGTGTAAAAAAGTACAAGTTATTTGATTACCAACCATATATATTACCATGTTTAGATTGGTCTATTGGCCTATAAAAGTATTCGGTAGTGTCTGCCTATACATTAAATGCCTCTTGTTAGTAGGTCTTGTATACGTTTTAGTTTGTAGTTAATCAAGTTTTTATTAACGAGTACTTATTAATTGTATCATTTTTTTTTGTTATATCTACAATTATTTAAAAACTTTTATACCATATAGCTTTAAGTAGCAACTGTTTGTATTAACCCAAAATCGTTTAGAAGAACATTTCATTTTACCACAATAAAAAAAGACAAAAATGAAACTTCCTGTAACAAACAAACGAGCTATCTCTATTCATGTAACTTGTTTTCTAGCTATAAAATTTTCAAAGCGACTAACTGATTTTTGGGTCAATATGGGCATTTAAAGTATTCAAGGTAGTTAAAAACATTATGATTAAACATTTATTTTGCAACTTACATTATCATATATGGGCCAAATAAACATAGATGTGCATCAATACTTTTTCATCAGTCACACTATGAACTTTGTTATTTTTATTTAATTGAGATTATACACCACACTAATGTTACGAATAAGAAAACTAACAAAATTGTTGTACAATACATCATGAGAGAATTGATGAACTAACAGTAAACGAATATTGCATTGTAAATATCCAGCGTCGTCGCATCGTGTGGGCTTCTTACTAGTATATATATGTAGGGTAGAGTTCATGTACAAAGGGTATTTTTTGTGAGAAGGGTAAGAAGTGTTTATAGCCCTTAGATTTATAGATGAATGGTTGAGATTGATTAGTGGCAAAATGGTAATATGTGTTATATATTTGAATAATTAATTAAAGTTAATAGGGGTATGGTAGTAATTGTGTGGGTTAAAAGATGGAAACAATTCCATCTCCTTAAATCTCGTTTCCATCCCCCTCTCTCTCTCTAACCAAAAACAATCTGGGTATTCTTCCCCAAATCAGTTGTTCTTTACTTTTATTTCAATCATTGCAACTAATAAAGCTTTTCTCGGGCTTCATGCCATTTGAATATATCATATATTGATAGTCTACTATTGTTACTGTATGTAGCATCTAAAATAAGAAATTAATGTCATCCTTTAACATCTTTTTTTAATAGGTCCTACTTTAACATTTGATTTGCTTTCTCAATGTTAATTAACGTGATAACATTTGCTTTGCTTTAATATCATTTTTGATATTATGGTGTTTTGTTGTGTTTTTGATTATGTGTTTTATGTTCAACTGATTATTGTGGTGTTTTACTGTATGTTAACCAGCTAAAAGTGTGCTATATTGTGTTTTATACCTCTTTGCGTTTTGATTGGTATAACAGAACAATGTCTGATTCCAAGGAAAAATATGGTGTTTTGCTGTAAATCCATTGTGTTTTTTGTTTAACTTGTTATTTAGTATAAAACACAATGTGTTTTGCATTTTTTGCTTAACATGAATATAAAACACAATATATTGTAAAAAAAATAACCATCAGATGTTTAATCATAGGATATAAAACACGTACCCCACATTAGTCTATGACATGTTACACATAATAAAAATGTTGTTTATAAAACACCTTGCGTGTGTTAAAAAAGTACTGATACATTGTCTAATATTGATATACATATAAAACACACTGATAAGAAAAATAAAAATAAAAACCTTACGTGATTACTTCTCTTATTTTTTTGAAATGCATATATTTGATTAGATAGGTTGTGTAATTAAATTTCTAAAATCTCTCAATATTTATAGTTGCATGATTCTTTCATTAAATGAATTAGAATGTAATTTACAATAATACCCATTGAATTAATATTAAAGACTGCCACGTGTCACGTCTAGGAGCCTTCTTATCCTTCTCACACTTTTGGCCCTTTGTACATGAACCTAAATCTATATATGTATATGTATATGTGTGTGTGTGTGTATATATATATATATATATAAAGTAAGTTCTTTATTTAGAATGTATATATGTTTTTAATATATTAAAGTCTTGTTAGTGGAGTTGCAAAAACCATGCTAATTAAATATAGAGGTTTCTAGTTCAAATTTTGGCCCTACCACCAAATTCTATTTTTTTTTTAATTTACCAAAATTTTGGACCCAAATTTTTTATGTCGCCCGAGGCCCAAATTGCTTTTAGTGTTCTGGAAGACAGAACTGATAATACCACATGACAACCTTTAAATTCTTTTTTATTAGATATGTAGTGTAATTACTTGATAATCATAGAAACAAAATAGGTTCCATGATAATGATATTATTGGCCATATGTATGGAAGTACACCGAAGATATCTTATCTCTTTTCTTCGTGCCTTACTTTGGTACCACTTCTTCTTTTGGTTTTTAAGCCCTTGCGAAAGACTATAGTTTCTTCTCTTTCTTTCAAAGACTTTTCGTCTCTAGTCTTTTCAACCGAAGACTTTTCCTTGTGAATCTCATCGATGCAATGATACGTTCAAGAACATGCGTAGCGATTTCCGCTTTATGACATGCTACATGTCCACGTTTCATTTTAAATAGTAGTAAAAAATACCGACCTTTTTTGCATTTACCTCCTTTTTAATAATATGATATACCACTGGCTCTCCCGCTTATACCTTTGTACTAATCTCTATCTTTTCTTTGCCAATCTCCCTACTCTTGTTCATATTATAGTTAGTCGAACCTCCAAAGATTGCTATAGATCAATAAACCTTTATGATATGTTTTGTTCTTCTCTTTTTTCTTTCTCGTATTCTTCCAAGCCAACTTCTACCTTCTTGGGTTACCGAAAACACACACGCACGAACAATCAGTTTTGTGGGAAAACCCTTCCACATCTCGATTTATATTGATCAATGAAAGCACACCAATTATAATAACTATAACCATCTATCTATACTAAAATAAACCCACTCAGACACCAACTAAATAAGAACTGAAAGACTAATCTTGTGTATGTTTGGGAAAAAAAGGTCAACCTATAAAGTTGAAGGGTTTTTTTAGTAAAGTTTTTTTGCATCCTAATAAGAGTCAAATAGGTTTTATGTATAGATAATTATTAATCTTAGTTGGAGTTTATAAAGGTCGTGTTTGTTTTTTCACCATAAGTACTTCTAATCTCTTTTGATTGCGCCGCGCAAACACACGCAGTCATTTGGAGTCTGCAGATTGTTTGTTTTTTTGGAAGACCTTTCATTAAAAAAGGTCTTCCTGACCTCTTCTTGATGCAGACATATACCCAAGTCTTTCAACCACTTCTCACTTCTTTTCCCCCTTATCTTTTCTTCTTCTATTTTCTTCATCAGTCAAGTCTTATGCATCATATTCTTCTTCTCAACCCATTATCTCCTCTCCTCTTCTCTTCTCCCATTTCATGTTGCCTCTCTCCTCCCTCCCTCGCCTTCGCTTCCACCCCCTCTGTTGTCGCCGCCTCCCTCCTCCCCATTAAGGTCGTGTTTGTTTTTTCACCATAAGTACTTCTAATCTCATTTGATTGCGCCGCGCAAACACACGCAGTCATTTGGATTCTGCAGATTGTTTGTTTTTTGGAAGACCTTTCATTAAAAAAAGGTCTTCCTGACCTCTTCTGGATGCAGACATATACCCAAGTCTTTCAACCACTTCTCACCTCTTTTCCCCCTTATCTTTTCTTCTTCTATTTTCTTCATCAGTCAAGTCTTATGCATCATATTCTTCTTCTCAACCCATTATCTCCTCTCCTCTTCTCTTCTCCCATTTCATGTTGCCTCTCTCCTCCCTCCCCCGCCTTCGCTTCCACCCCCTCTGTTGTCGCTTCCTCCCTCCTCCCCATTCTTCTTCCTCTCTCCCTCCACCTTTCGCCACCGTCTTCTTCTCCTCCCCTCCCCTCCCCTTCCCATTCCCCTTCCCCCTCCCCCTTCTCCTCACCTTCGCGTCTACCTCCACTTTCTGTCGTCGACGCCTTCTATAGATCCTCTCTTTTTATCGCTCACAAACAAATCATTAACATCCTCCATTTAGAGTCAGAGGAATTAACTTACCACAATAACCTTCACATTCATCTTCTCTTTGTGCGGTACGATTTTGTTTTCAACTTTTTTTTCTTCTTCTAAATTTCTTTCGTTGATCTACTATCTACTACAGCAGCTTATGGTAGCATTGAGTATATTGTAGTGATTTTTTTTTTTACAAACTTGGTTTTCATATCGAGTTAGTGACTAAGAAATTTACAATTTTTTATCAAACAAATGATAGGAAATTTTGTGGTTGGTTACAGTTATGGTGGATTGTGATTGGTTATGGTTATGGTGGGTTGTGGTGGTTCACGGTAGTTATGGTGGGTTGTAGTGGGTTATGGAGGGTTGTGGTTGGTTATGGTTAGATTACACTACAGTTGGGTTACACTGTAGACGTTAACAAACAAACAGTTTTTTTCTTGTAGGCTGCAGACCTTTGGTCCACCTCTTCTCATGCAGATGTGGTCCGCAGACTGCAGACATTTTACCTTTTAAAAAACAAACAGCACCTAAGTATCCTTAGAAACCAATGATTGCTAGGTTATAAATAGAAGGAAGTTTTGTAATCTTTATTGTTCCAATTCAATAAGAGAACAAGTTTACTCAATATTTTGCATCTTTGATATCAATTGTCTAACAAAAACCAATTAGATAGACCTATCTTTTTTTTTTAACAGCTAACGATACCCCCAATATATTTAAAACAAATACACTCTTGCCTACATTTGAATTTAGAACCTTCCTTCTAAGAGCATCTCCAATGGAGATGTAGTGGACGGTCCATTGGAGTGGACTGACCAATGGAGGGGAAGTTTAGCATTGGAGGGGTTTATTGAAGTTGGGTCCGTCCGGTGGATCGAACGGGTCCATTGGGGACTTGGTGGGGGCCTCATGCATGTTCAAAAAAAAAAATTCATTTCAAATTTAGAATACAAATATGTTTAATTGTTAGAAAAACATTATTAAAAAAAAAAGCTAACCGTTTAAAAGAAAAAAAATTAAAAATCAAATATTATACAAACATAATTAAAAACACTACATAAAACTAAATTATAGTGACATACGATTCATCGTCCATAGTGACATACTCCTTTCCCTGGTCAGTTTTGTAGCCTTCAGCCCAGCTAGGTACGATTTGTGTTGGGCGAATGCTTGAAACGAAAGGGTTTGGGGTGAAGTTTGTTTGCCTCTCCTCAACTTGTAGTTGATTAAATTGTAGTATGGCCATAGTGTAGTCATAGGCGCAATTAGTGCAGTATGCAAAAGGAGGATTTGGATCGACACTTGATTGAGTAGGTGTGTAGGTTGGTAAAGGAGGAGTGATTATTAGTTACGGAGGAGTGTATAGTAGACGACGAGGAGTGTACACTGATTGAGAAAAAAATGCACACTTGGTGAGGAGGAGGCGACACTGGTTGAGGAAGAGGAGGAGGAGACGACAGTGGTTGTGAACGTTGGCTGGCACGTCGACGAGAATATCGCCTGAGGTTGGAAGGTTCAGCTGCTTCAGTAGGATAACCACCACCATATCTTTGAATTGTGAGTAATAATTGTAAGTGTGTCTAGTATTTATAGGGTTAGAAAAATAGCCGTTTGAAAAGTAGTCGTTGGAAAAGTATCTGTTTGAAAAATAGTCGTTCGAAAAGTAGCCGTTTGAATATTAAATATTATTCTTATATTATTATTATTTTTTTTATTTAATAAATTTACCTTTTTTAATATACTTTTATATATTTAATATTGTTTTTTATTTAATTACATTTTACATATTTTTTGATTTTAATTACTATATAATATTATTTATTTAATAAAATTATTAAGTATATAAATTTAGATAAAGGTTAAATAAAAAAGGAAAAGTAGGTGATGAGGTAGAGGTGGAAGTTTATAATTTAAAATGATGTGGCGGAAGTCATGTTAGTAGTTATCTTAGATAGACCAAGTCCAAATGTCAATGTCAGTTTTCTACACTCTTTCAACAATGCAACTTGTCCAGTTGTAAGTTTAGTTCTTTTATTTATTCCATTTTTTCCCGATCGAAAATCTGTACAACATTATTTCTCCATTCTTTGTTCAGAGAGAAAAAAATTTTGAGATGTCAAAAAAAGTTCAAGCAACGGCAATTGGTATTGATCTTGGAACAACATACTCGTGTGTTGCTGCATGGTTTGATCAGCACAACCGTATTGAAATCCTTCCTAATGAACAGGGTAACAATGTTACCCCATCATGTGTGGCTTGTAATGAAGAGGAGCTTTTAGTAGGTGAGGGTGCAAAAAATCAAATCACAAGGAATCCTACAAACACCGTTTTTGGTATGTTCATAATTTGAAACTCAATAAAAATCCTGGCTTGACCATTCACTTACTCAACTTGTTATTTAATCAACTTTCTTTTGTTTGCTAATATTCAGATGTAAAGCGTTTGATGGGAAAGAGATTCAGTGACACCCTATTGCAGGAGGACATAGAATCGTGGCCTTTTAAGGTAATAGAAGGATCTGAGGATAAGCCAGTCATTGTACTTGAACATAAAAACACAGAAAAGGAATTTTCGCCTGAAGAAATATCGTCCTTGATTCTGAAGAATTTAAAAGAGGCCGCTGAAGCTTTCCTCGGAACAACAGTCACAGATGCAGTGATTACAGTACCGGCATATTTCAGTGACAAGCAACGTAAGGCAACAAAGGCTGCTGGTACAATGGCTGGCCTCAATGTCTTGCGCTTGATTAGTGAGCCCACAGCAGCGGCAATTGCCTATGGTCTGGACAAACTTGCAGACAAAAACCACCAGCAACATAAAAATGTGTTCGTATTTGACTTGGGTGGGGGGACATTTGATGCGTCTCTTCTCACAATCAGCAAGGGGGGCACGATTGAAGTTAAGGCAGTTGGGGGTGACACTCGTTTGGGTGGAGAGGATTTTGACAAGGCCATGATTGATCATTGTGTACAAGAATTCAAAAGAAGACAAAAGAAAGATATGAGTCAAAATGCAAAGGCCATGGGAAGATTGAAAGTTGCATGTGAGAAGGCGAAAAGAGATCTGTCCTCAACAACTCAAACATCAATTGAAATTGATTTCTTGTATGAGGGCAATGATTTTTCTTTAAAGTTTACTAGAGCAAAGTTTGATGAGCTAAATGCTGGTTTCTTCAAGAAGTGCATGGAGCATGTGGAAAACTGTTTAAGAGATGGAAATATACACAAAAATAATATAGATGATATAGTCCTTGTTGGTGGGTCGACTCGCATTCCTAAGGTTCAAGAAATGTTGAGGGAATTGTTTGATTGGAAACCACTTTGCAACAGCATCAATGTTGATGAAGCAGTTGCTCATGGCGCAGCAGTGTTGGCTGCGAAATTAAGTGGTAATGGCAATAAAATTGTGAAGGATATTGTTCTTTTAGATGTGACCCCTTTGTCACTTGGTATTTCGATCGAGAATGAAGGAATTATGGGTTCCATGAGTGTCATAATTCCAAGGAACACACCAATTCCCACAACTAGAGAGAGTATTTATACAACACATAGTGATAACCAAAACGCTATGAAAGTGCTTGTGTATCAGGGAGAATGCAGCGAAGTCAAAGACAACATCTTACTTGATGAATTCACTATGTATGGGGTTCCACCAGGCCCGGCAGGAAAAGAAAATATAAAGGTTTGCTTTAGCATAGATGCCAATGGCATTCTTCATGTCCTGGGTGAGTTAGTATCCACAGGTAATAAGAAAAGTCTAGTGGTTGCAGATAGTGGAAATTTGTCCAACGATGACATCGAAAAGATGCTGAAAAAGGTCGGGCTATAAAAGGTAAAAGGTATTGACAGTATTGTTACCTTGAGAAGATTAAAACCAGAGCATCATTAATGTTTCTACTATAAAGATGTTTGTACTATTTCTTATCAACTCCAAGTTTTAATAAGTGTTTGTTTTATGTTTGTAATGTTTGAAGGTCTTTTATGATTATGTGTTTTACTTATTTGAGATGCGTGGAAATTAAATAGCCCCCATAATAAAGTATATCAGTAATTAAGCGGTTGTTTATCTCGTTTCTCTGTCCTTTCTGCACTTTCTTGTCACTTTCCTACTGAATTGAAGACTTTATGATATGTATATGATTTTTTCGATTTCATAAAGCTTCGCTTCATTATAGTTTGTATCAGCCCATTCATGTTTAAAACCATTTTCTCTCAACAAACTACAAAACATAAACATACTAAGGCCATAGGATATGGTCACTATTTTAGGCACCATCACTATCCTTCACGTCATCGGCCCGACCGCCCATCACTTCACCCATCATCACAACCCACTATGGTATGTTCACTAATCACTATCCTCATCTTTTCTTTAACATTTTTTAAGCTATACTAAATTTAATTTATTTTGTAAAACAACAAATAAATGTAATTTTTTATTAGAAAAAAGAAATAAAAGTGACATTTCATTAATTAAAAAAAAAACACATAATATAAAAAGGAAAATTACATATTTTTTACTAAACTTAACATAAAAAACTAAAGACCCTATTTTTTAGCAATTTCCCCTTTATTTTTGCCAACACTTGTTATTCTAGACCGGGGAGTGATTCGATGTTGGTTGCCATTAGCTTGAAGTCTTCACAGATGGCTTCTTCTTGTTGCAACTGAAGTTTCTCTTTTTCTATCTCGGCCCCTTTTTCTTTCATTTTAAGTCTTTCCGGTTGAATTTGGTTAAATTCGGTGAATGCACTCATCAAGTTATCCACCTTCGATTTGTTGATGCTTCCTTTTTCACTTTCTTTGCATCCATTTTAACTTTGTTTCTACCTATGTGTTCGAATTTCGGGTTCGGAAACATCCATGGAATCATCTTCAAACTCGGGTTCATCAGTACTGTTGATATGGCAACGTGCATCTGAACCACCACTAGTATAATCTCCAGTCTCGGATGTTTTTGACGTTTTTGTCTCCGCCAATTCATTTTGAGTCGGCGCCCATTTGGGACATTTTCTTCAAATTTGCCTCACATTTACGTATGAAAATGTATTCATATGTTTAAACTTATATCTTGACATAGCCATTGGAAAAACCATTTAATCACTCGACCCACTAAGCGGATTCACATAAGCATTGTTGTAATAACCACAAAACCACCCAACCTTTTTGTTCATTTCTCGATACTTTGAACCTATTGAATCAATTCCTCAGTATGACTCTTTTTGCATTAAAGAAAAAAAAATTCTTAGCGACCTCTTTCCAAAAGCTATCCGACCTTTGATTTTTACCTACTATGCACACGTTTAAGCATTGCACTACGCCCGTGTCAACGCCTCCTCTTCGATCATTGACCAAGCTTGACAACTTTTGTTGGTAGCTTCATTTTCCGACTGATCAGACCGCTTCTTTATGCCTTGTTTCTTCGAGCTTTCGGGTTGTGTTCCGGGAACAACTTCAACAAGTTCATTGTTTTCTATTGGTTCGCCCAAGGGAGTTGGTTCGTTTTGCATTTCACAAGCTTAAACGTGTTTTTAGTCGATTTTGGCTTTTTTGGTGTTGTTGCATTTGTATTTGTTGTTGGTATTGTTGTTGGAACTGCATTCGTTGAAGTTGATAGAACGAACCAGGACCTTGATTTTGTTGAAATTGTGTGAACGAATTTGTAGGTGATTTTGAAGTTGGCTGAACACATTTGGAGATTGAATCCCACAAAAGAATATTGTGGAGATGACCAAAATGGATCTATGGAAGGCGAGTAGCCAGGTGATGTAAATGGAGTTGGTGGTGGCCAAAATGGATCTATGGGAGATGACCAAAATGGATCTATGTGTTGTTTAAATCCATGGTGGTTGTTTTTTTGTTTTTTGTAGAGAGTATATTTGTGTGGACTATAAAATGGTGTAATGTTATTCACAATTCTAAATTCAGATTTACGTCCAATATAACACATCTCTAGTGATGGGTTGATGTTCCTATATAACTCCTCAATTTGCTTTGGGCTTTCAAGACTTAATGACATGCTTATGACCATCTCCATCGTCAAGGTATTTGTTAGCACAAGAGGCACTATTGGTGGTTTCTTGCTCTTCATTAATGTCACTGATATAGAAAAAATAAAATTAAATCATCATATTTCTCGAAATGCACTATACAAAAATCAAACTATTTTGTAGCCCAACTATTATATAGGTATAAATGAGCCGACTCAACAGCTCGAAGAGGCTGGAACTCAGCTCGTTTCAGTTATGAGAGCTTTAGCTCGTTTCAAACTTGATCTATAAAACTCGAGCTTGGCTTATATATTATTTATCAATTAATATATAACATATATAATTTTCTTTAATATAATAAATAAAAATTATAATTAATAATCTCATTTAGGCTAGCAAGCCGGCTCGAGTTCGATAACTAAAGCTCTGACTCTTGCTCGTTTATCGAACAAGCATATTTTTAGACTCAAACTCGGGCTCGTTTAAGATCGGCTTGATTCGAGATTTTATTGAGCTATTCTCGAGTTTTTTACACCTAACAAATCAAAGAGATCAAAAATAAGAAAACTAAAACCGAATTCAAACCAACCCTGATTACTCAAGAATTTCAACATAATCTAGAACGTAAGAAATTTTCAATGTTAGGAAATGAGGGAGAAATATTATTGATTACATGAAGTGAATGACATATGAGATGCCAAAAGATCTGCCATTAGCCATTAGGTATATAAAATATCGAAGTTCTAGACTCGACCCAATCAATGTTCATGAGTGACATGCATGATATTTAAAGTACCTGAAAGTCTGAAAATATGAATGCAGGAGTCCGAGTACAAGTTTTAAGTCCAATACGTGGTTTGGGCCGACTCTGAAATCCGGTGTAAATTTTGGAAAGAGTAAATTGCCATTTTCTCGTCACTCTGGTACAATAGAAATTGCCATCCTGATCATGTGGCCTAGTGGTAAAAGGGTCGGTTCTCTCTTTGGGGGAGCCGGGTTCGATTCCCACGGGAGGCATGTGATGGATACCCCCACCCTTGTGGTGGGGTAGGTGGTTGGGAAGTGATGGAGAGACCCTTGACCCTTGTGGTCATGGGTTCGACTCCTGATCCCTCCAGGTTTTACCGGTTCACCACCGTCGTGCCTTCGGACGGGTTTGTGGGCCGGGTTTACCCTGGAACAGGAGACGGGTGGGCCGAAGGGCTCTGTCCGTACGGACTAGAGGCCGTCTGGGGCCCCTTTCGGCCATTGGAGGTCGCGTACAGAGTACCCGGCAATACTTTAGTTGATCGTTCAAAAAAAACAATGGAAATTGCCACTTTAATCTAAAAAAGAATTTTCTTGCTATCTTCGTCCATGGCGTTTCAAAAACATGTCAATTTCATCAAAATTCTTAACCCGCGTTAAAAATGTTTGTTAATTAAAAGGTGAAATTGTTATTTACATGTCTTTTCTAATAAAAAAAAAAAAAAACTACAAAGCATGACCACCATCTATCTCGTTGACTCTCACCAGTCACCCCCTTTCTCATATCTAACCCCACCATCATCCACCACTATCTCTACCTTTAACCTCCACTATCATCCACTTTCACCTCCACATCCACCGGCCACCATCACAAACACAAACCACCATTAACCCCACCCGACCACGTGCAATCCTTCATCATTATTGTTCCTCCGTCAGGTTCTAACCGGCAACACTCGTCACCCACCACTCTAGCCGATTACCACATCCCATATCTAACTGTAGATGTGGACATCAGACCCCAACCATCGGCAACACAGTTTCATGAAGAGTGAGAGATGGCGTGAAGTTCAAGTGGGTGTACGAGTCGTTAGAACAGAGAGAGTTGCCTGAAGAGAGAGGTTGTGGTGGTGTTAGTTCGTTTTGAACCATCTCTCGCCAACGTGGTGATGTGGATTGGTTTTGATGGTTGGGGGTTGACGGGTTGCCTATGGTGGATGGTGGTGGTTTTGATGTTGGTTGCAAGTGAGGGTGTGGTGGAGGTTTGGGTTTGCAGGCGACTTGGGGTTGTGGTGGTGGGGATGTGGTTTGCAGGCGGACGTGGATGGTGGTGTATATGGCGGAGGTAGTTGAAGGGATTGTGGAGGTATGTAGTGGTCTATGGTAACACAGATGGGTAATCGGTGCTGGTGGTGATGATGGAGGATGTAACAGGTTGAAGATGGTTGAGGGTGATGGAGGAAGGTGGAAATACGGAGGATGTTGAAGATGGTGATGAGAGGAATAATAAAGGAGGGATAAATAAGGTTAAACAAAATGATTTTTTTAGAAAAAAATGTAAAATGTCCATACAACCGCTCTTTTAACTAAGTATTTTAACAGTGGTTTCGAATTTGAATGAAACTGGCATGTTTTAGAATCATCTGGGATGATTATAGCATGAAAATTCGTTTTTGGACTAAAGTGGCAATTTTCAACTTACCACAGGGATGAAAATGGCAATTTACTCTTTTAGAAAGAAAAAAAATAGCAAATTGATTTTACTAATCACATATTTTTCCGGTTGGATCATAATTCTAACTAAGAATACTTTTGTCATTAGTTTCATCTTTCATACTATTTTCTTCCAATGCACCCCGTTGTTGTCAAACCGGTTACAGTTTGGGTCAACAAAAGTCGACACCGGTTTCAATTTCCTAGTTTCAATTTGGAAAAAAAAGGTCGGTTTGGTTCCAAATTGGTTTTGGTTTTGGTTTTGGTTTTTACGGGTTATGTACCAATTCAATATATGTTTTTTCATAGTTTGAAGTTAGGGAGGGGCTTTGCAACACGATTACAAACTAGTAATTTGGTTCATTTCCTAACCAGTTATTGTCAATCTAGTTTTAGTGCAGATTTGGGATCCGAGTTACAAATGGGTTCTGGTTCCCAAAGCGGGTGTTTTTTACGCAGGTAAGTTATATCACCATTTTAGTCGGCGATGGTGACACAACCCCCTGTCAGAGAAACAAAGCATCCGAATATTCACTATGGTAAAACTTTTTGTTCAACCCAGAACAATTTTGCTCGAAGTGAGACTCGAATCCATGACCTCTACATTGAAAGATCATGGGATTGTCATCTGCAACATTATATCTTATAAATGGTGATGTTATTGATCGGATATAGATTGGTTTACATAGTAATATTATATATTAAAGGTGATGTTATTGATCAGATTAACTTCCATTAGAGGTGTGCAACGGCTTAGAACCGGACCGAACTGATATGAATCTGAACGGAACAGTAACCGTTAAATGATAAATATAAGAACCAGAACCATACCATATAAAATCCTATAAGTTTGGTTTCGAACCGAGTTAAACGGTTCTTGCCAGAAACGATTTTTAATTAAATCCTAAATTTAAAAATTAAATAAAAGACAACTTTAGTAAACTTAATTTGTGGTTTCGTAGTTATATGAAGGACCTATAGTTTTTTTTGAGAAGTGCGGAGTACCAACATATAATTTTAACACTGCGAATAATATGTAATATGCTTTACTGATATTACATTAAATTATTGCACGATACACATTATGAGCCACCTCGTACACCTTATAAATGATTTTGTAAGCGTTGCTTCTCGGTTTAAGCTACTTTCATTCCCTTTACCGTACTTTATATGTTTTATAGATTATATAATTCGAATGGAATTTATTACTTGAAAATTTTTAAATTTTATTTAGTTAACATGACTTGAATTTTTTTATTTTTTATAAAGACTAAAACGTGAAAATAAGAATGTGAATAGTTAGTTTTTAGACTATTTCGAAAAATCCACTAAATTATTAAGGTTTTCAAATATAATATTTAAAGTTAAAACCTAACCCGGTGCTAGCGGTTCCTTTAAGTGGACTCGCAATTCCGAACCGGGAACCGTTTTCACTAAAATTTAAGAACCAGAACCGGACCCTAAATACGAAAATACGGTTCGGATCTAGCGGTTCAGTTTTGGTTTTTTGGTTTTGGCGGTTCTGAACCGTAAAGTGCCCAGCCCTACCATCCATGGTGTAACTTGGATGACTGTATCTTTATTTACTGAATGTACCTCATATTAACATCATTAATGAAACCGACAATATACATAGGTTATGGGGTATGGTATCGGGGAAGGCATTGATGTGGCTCTCTACCCCGGGAACACCCCCGCCCCTTAAATAATATCGGTCCTCACGGGGATATATCCCCTTTCTCCCAGAATGAACTTTGTATTATAAATTAATAAACATTATGAAAAGATGTACAATAATATTCCATAAATAATAATATTATATAATAAATGAGGGCAAGAGAGGAGAGGAAAGAGGCAGAAGAGGGAACCATTTCTCTTATTTTGGGGAGGGGAAGGGAGAGATGATGTGGCGTTGATGTGGACAAGGGAGAGGAATGGGGAAGGGAGAACCACACCCCTTAGTCTTAAACATAGTACAATATTTACACATCTTATTGTATGGAGAAATTTTAAATAACCTAAATTTCATGGAATTCTTAAAATTACTTGAATTGTCATTAGTTTTAAATAGGGTTATGGGTTTCATACACCCTGTGACATCACATTTTAGGGGTGTGACATCACATTCTGGGGTATGTGGCAGCTTCCTATTGGTGCTTGATGTGGGCCAAAGTGTATCATTCCTAATTAAGGGGTGTATGGTTCTAAAATTCCTATAAATAACTGTAACCGTTCCTAGGTAATATGCAACATATTCTTGGCTTATCCCTCTTTTAAGAGCCCACTCACGATGTGTTCCCAAGTTTAATAAACGAAGGAAAAGAAGAGAAAGAGAATTAAGGAAAGGAAATAAAATGTTTAATTAAATACTGTGCTTCCGAGTTCGAAGGAAATGAAAAGAAAAATAAAATTTTATTTAAAAAATCATTTCATTCCAAATCTTTCCGATTTGAAACGATGAGAAATGAAGGAAATGAACCCAAATTTTCCATCCATTTCTCTCCTTAAAAAAACCGTGGAACATGATATTTCCTTGATATACTTTCAAATCTTTTATTTTCCTTCGTTAAATGAAACTCGGGAACATAGTATATGAACATGTATCGGCCTATTAGTCTGGTGGGTGTTATAAGTAAATTCATCTCCAAGCTCGTGGCCAATCGGCTCAAAGTGGTGATTGGCTATGTGATTTCTAGTTCCGAATCGACATTTGTGAGAGGGAAGTTCATTCTTAACGGACCGCTTGTGGTTAACGAGGTAATAAATTTGTGTAAGAAGAATAAGAATCAAGCTTTCCTCCACAATATCGATTTTGAAAAGGCGTATGACAATGTCAATTGGAATTTACTTATTGACGTTAGGTCGCAAATGGGTTTCCCTACGGTTTGGTGCACATGGATTCAGGGTATTTTGGCTTTGGCTAGATCGTCCATCTTAGTTAATGGCTCTCCCACATATAAGTTCTAGTGCCGTAAAGGGATGAGACAAGGCTATTGAGGTTGGTGTGGTGCACGATATTCGCACTCCCTATGAGGTGCAGATTATCTCTCATTTATTGTTCGCGGATGATGTAATTATTATGGGTGAATGGTCGAAGGGAATCTTTGCAATGTGGTTTGCATTCTTCAGTGCTTCCGTATCTGTTCTGGGTTGAGGATTAACTTGTCTAAATCAAATCTATTTAGTTTGGGTGTTGATGCGACGGAAATGAATACGTTGGCTTCGGTTGTGGGATGTGAGGTGGGTTCCTTGGCGTGTAATTACCTGGGCATTGTTGTGGGGGCCAATATGAACAGGATGAACACCTGGAAGCCAGTATATGACGTCTTTGATGCGCATCTTTCGAAATAGAAATCGTCTTGTGTGTCGACTGCTGGCAGGATTGTCCTTATAAGAGCCGTATTGGAAAGTCTTCCGGCGTATTTCTTTTCTGTCTACAGAGCTCCATACAAAGTGATCGAAGACCTCGAGGCGAAGATTAAGAAGTTTCTGTGGGGAGGTTCGGGGGAGAGGAAGAAGATGCATTGGGTGAAATAGGACAGGGTTGCGTTACCAAAATCGAAGGGTGGTCTACGGCTGTGTAAGCTAAATGTTATCAATACCGCTATGTTATCTAAATGCGGTTGGCACAACCAAAATGAAGATAAAGCCTTATGGAAGAAAATCGTGGATTCTCTGCACTTTAGCCCTTGGTCCTGGGATTTCATCCCGAGTCGCAATGGTTTATGTGGTCCGTGGTGCAACATTGTTAGAACTCTATCTAGAACCTTAATTGTTGACATTTCATTACGCCGGCTTTTCTGTGGAGAGGTCGGCAATGGAGAGCAGATCGGTTTTTGGCTGGACCCGTGGGCTGTCGATTCTCCCCTTAAAGATTTATGTCTTCTGTTGTTCATGTTGGAGAGAAGTAAGCGGTGTAAGGTTTGTCATAGGCTGTTAGTGTCGGGGGATGAGGTCGTGAAGTCTTGGGATTGGAAAAGAACCCCCCACGACAGGTTAGGAGATCCTCGAGTTGGTGCGTCTGTACTTGGCGCTGGATTCGGTTTCCTTGTCTGGTAGGCGGGATAGGTGGTTATGGGCGACGACAGCAGGTAGGGAATTCAGTGTGGGAGCCGTGAAAGGGCTTCTGATTTCAGCTGTGGTTTCGAGCAGTAATTATGTTATTGAATGGTGTAAGTGGATTCCCGCGAAGTGGAATGTGTTTGCTTGGCTAGTTGTTCTCAATGGTATTCCCACTGCGGAAGCCCTGTTGAGGAGGGGTCTTTCCATTGTCGACTCGTCTTGCCCGCTGTGTTTGTCTGCAGTGGAATCGATTTAACCACTTGTTCACGGCTTGTGTCTTCGCTGTGGTTCTATGGCAGCACATTGCTGCTTGGTGCAAGATCTCCAACAAAGCTACGCTGATGGAAGACATAATTAGTGAAGTCAAGTCGTGCGGTTTTTTGTGGGCTAAGAATAAAGCGAAGCTTGATTCCCTTTCTTGGCCTAATTGGTGTACTTTTTTTAACGGCCAACAAAAACGCCAATATTTTTAAACACCAATATCGCTAGCAAGTGACTAGCAAACATCCACCAAACAACACAAAAAAAGAAATTAAAGTAAATAGCAGCAAAACAACAAACATATTGTGAAACACACTTCTCTGTACTAACTTTACCATTCAAGTCCGTGTAGATAGAATCCACGCCAAATTTCCCAAACCAAACCTGTGTGTCTTGATCTTGCTTTTACCCATAAAAAGGACATAGTCTTTATCTCACCCACTGTGCGATTTATTGAGTATGCTTTGCCTTCGAAGACCGCTTTGTTTCTTTTCCTCCAAATAGCCCATAATACCGTGAGGCAAACTGCGTGAAATGTCTTCTTCTTTTTTCTGAGCCCCCATAACTTTATATAAATCCAAGATCTATCTAATACAAAAAGCATACATTTACTGTACCTTGCACCAACTCGAGATGATCTGTCAGATATGTTGTGCGAAGGAACAAGCAATGAAAATGTGTTCGACAGTTTCTTGGCAATCTCCACATAATGGACATAAAACCGAATCAACCATCACACTCCTCCTTTCCGGCGCTGCGTATGTTGGTAACCTGTTTAACTCCGCTCTCCACGCAACAAAGTTTACTTTTTTCGGTAACCATGAATTCCATTTAAAAACTTGGTTTGGCGCGGCTATCTTCTACTTTGCAATTCCATCTTTAAGCTGCAAACCGAGTAGACGCCCAACCCATCATGCTTCCAAACCCAGTTGTCCTTCTTGCCTGATAAGTTATGTCCGATTACTATGTTCACCAACTGTTGCCATTCAAATGTTTCAAATCTCGAATTTAGTTCCTGTTTCCATAACCCCGAACCTCCTGTAAGATGGTGCCCAACCTTTCCTGAACAGTGACATTTTTGTTCACTTCCAAATCAAAAAGATTTGGAAAAGTCCAAGTAAAGGTTTATTTGTAGCCCAACAATCAACCAAAAATCGTACACCCAACCCCCGACCCACCACCGCTGAAATGGCACTAGAGAGATCAAACCTAGCCCTAGAGATGTCCCGACCCGCCCTATTAATGTGTTTCCACGCCCCTGGTATGGATAACTTTATAGGAATAAAGTTCCATGACCTAGAGCTATGATGAATCGCCCAAATAACCTTCCTCCATAAGGCCCCTTCGTCTATCTTAAAGAGCCACCACCACTTTGCTAACATCGCCAAGTTCGCCTCCTTTAAAGACCCAAACCCGATCCCCCATATTCAACTGAAGCTGTAACTTTTTGCCAAGCCACCAAATTCATTTTGGCCATTTCATCCGATCCTCGCCAGAAGAATACCCTTCGGATGCGATCCAATCTTCCAATAATCTCCTCCGGTGCACGGTGTAATGAGAAGTAATATGTAGGTAGAGAGTTGAGAACTGCTTTCATTAAAGTAATCCTGCCCCCAAAGGAGAGTGTTTTGGCTTTCCAAAATGATAACCTACTCCAAAAGGTTTCAATCACCGGATCCCAAAACCTACATTGGTTCATGTTCGCCCCAACCTGTAGACCCAAGTGAACAAACGGTAAGGTCCCCACCTTATACCTCAATCTTCGCGCCGTCTCATGACGTGTGCGGATATACACATAATTTTACACTAAAATAATACACGTTTCTGCTTTAATATTTATAAAAATGGTTTAGACCTTAATATTAAAACACACACACAATAGGGCAAGTGTACCCTGTCATATATGTAGTAATGTACAGATAAGAACCAGATATCGATCCATGGACGCGCGCGGAGCAATTGTACTTAAACTCTGTCCTCAATTTACCAGTAGGAAAAGATAGTGAAAGTTTGCTTTAAACTAAATTAATTCTAAAATATCTAAATAACATATGTAAGACTCCACAATAGAAAATATAACAATATAGACTATAATATATCAACCCTAGCATGTCATCTACATATCATATAAAATAAAGGCGTGTGATCAACATTCCCATTCTCTGACAGTTAGTGTCCCTTTCGGGCATCCTAACATGACAACTATAACACGAATACACACGTTAACCACTTCAAGTCGTTTATTAGCGAGAAGCTGATATGATCTCATGTAGATCTTCTAGAGATAAGTTAGTAATCAGTTAAGAGTTTTCTAACCTCACTAATTCAGGAAAGCGATACCGAATACAATACAGCCACCTAGACTAGCATAAAGTAGAGCATTTCACAACCTATTCCATTTTACCAAATTTGAACACAGATCTACTAAGATCGCTATTTTTACCAAAATAACTACCAAAGATCATTAACCGTGTCATAGATCCGTAATGGCACCATTAAGCTTTTAAAACCCTTTTACGTGCCGGTAAGCATTTTTAACCGTTATTCGACTGACTTTAACCAAACCAATACCCGGTTACAGTTTCATGGCGTAAACTTATCAACAAGTTAACTAGTCTACTACCGGACGATTAAACGGATGGTTTTTCAACATTTATCCACCTAACACATTCGACAATCACTAAAGTCATTCAAATACAACTACAAATCCAACAACAATGAAACACGGTTGCGCTATGATCATCAAGATCTAAAATGAAAAATGCCAAATTTATATAAGACATGATTAACCATACAAATGATTGTTTAACGTACTACATACTATTGTTCTTGCCCGTAGGCGTACGATACACTAAAACAACATCAAAATAAGCATTCAAAATCAGATTTGGATCATAAATGTTTAAAGGATCAAACCATATAAAATGCTAAAGAGATGGATTGGATGATGAAGGATGGATCGGATGGCTTCCCGAGCTTGTTACACGCCTGTGCAGCACTTCAAAAGCCCCGAAAATCGCCAGAAAACGCTCCCCAAAGATCCAACATTCGATCAGTGGCTGAAATGGGCATTTTATAGAAGACCTGAAATCTCCGTCTTTCCTTCTGTTGTGCTTCCGGGACATTGTTTAAGACCTGAAATCGTAAAGATACCCAAATAAGTACCAATTCCTGTGTATAAGGTCAAAAATGTATGAAAATGGGAGTTAAACGGGGACTTTTATATGTGTAATTTAACGTATATCAAACCTCCCCACACTTGAAATTTGCTTGTCCTCAAGCAAACACTTAAACAGAAAATAAACGAAAAACTTGCCAAGTGGCAACAAAGATAAAATATAGCCTGTACAGACGATAATAGACAAGCCAACAAAGATATATATAAACAGGAGATAAGATAACTAAATAGCAACGACTCGCTTCCGATCTACAAGCATGCAAACCCGTACACGACTCACAATGTTCACACACACTCGGTTTTATTTATGATACATACGTGTAATGTGTATGTGTAAATCGCTCCATTGCCAAGACAATGAATCGTGCAATATCAAAAGCTTGTCAAAAGATCTAGTCTTCACCAACTAACGTGTGAAAAAGCACAAATCAAGAGGTCTTATAAGGGTTGTAATGTTAGACAAAGGTAAGGATATGGAATGGATATTTAAAGTGACAAATCGGCTAAAACCCGGCGGTTATGTCTAACTAATATCAACTAATACAACTGTACAACACAAACGCGAATATAGGCGATTTTTATTATAAATCGAGCTAAACATATAACTTTTAACTTTAAAGCTCTAAAAACTGCTCGAACACTGCTAATTCACCCTATTTTAGGGTGTTCTATTTTTCTGGATTTTTTTTGTAGCATATATATATATATATATATGATATATACAACTGAACTACGACTTATATAATCAACATACGGGTTCTAAATAGATATACCCGAAACCAAACTATTTACAATACAAATACTAGTTAAACAATAACCTAAACCGAGTTTTAACACAAAAGGTTTAAAAGAAAAAGGCTATTTGGTTTAGTGGTGAAATGGTGTGGTAAATAAGAAAAACACGGGATTAGGTTCAACATGGTTAACTAGTGGATAATATTTGGGTGCGGGAAACAGATAGAACGAAAAGAAAAGGCTAAATTAAAAGGGTATCCTAAATGCCTCAATCATATTCGTACAGTGTCAGACGTATCTGATCTAAACAAGTATACTAATAACAAGTTCTAAATTACACAAAACATCCGGCTCACTCGCAAGCATGTCAAAGAAATGTAATCTATTCTAAGGCTCAAACGCTCACGTAACCGGAAGGAAATGGGTGCAAGTGTACGAATTAAACACGCTCGTATCTCGTCTGTTTGTCGCGCCTCAAGTTATTTTTATCAAAAATCAGTTAGGCTTGATGTTTATTATAAATATATACATATATGTAGTTATAAAGGTTTTTCTTAATACACACACACACACACATATATATATATACATACGAGAGGACAAGAAGAACAAGATATAATCCCTCCACAGACTTAAACGTCACATTGTCCCCAATGTGAGAAATAGATAGAATTTACGAAATAGCTAACTATTTGTGCGAAAAAGGAGAATAATACTCCCCTGTTGGTGATAACCCGAAAAGCCTGTAGACAGCATGGAGCATCCGTATCGGTGCTCGCCTGTTCCTGCACTACCCCCATTCTTGACAAAAGCATAAATACATCAAAGCTAACCATTCATCATCACAATTATTCAAATAAACCAAACAATGCTGAAATTTGAAATATGGAAAAGTAAATAGTACAAGATAAAAACCAACAAAAGATGTCTTGGGTGCACGCACCCGGATAATAGTATCAACAAAACATAAGATAAAAAAATACTACCAGTCACACCTCAGTCCTCATCATCATGGTGAGTCCCGAATGATCCCGCCACATCGCCACCTCGCCTCCGCTTGTCCCTCGGATGTACCCTTTGTGGGGGATTCCCAAAGTTGTCCGGGAAGCAAGCCTGAAGCTCAGTGATGAGGTAGTCGAGGGTCTCGCCCTGATGCTGCATGGACTCGCCATGCTGGTACAATGAATCGCACGTTTCATTTCTGAACGCGGAAAAGTCATCGTATAAAGCCTGAGGATGCTGGTACTGGTAGTGCTGTTGTTGGGGCTGCTGCGGCGGCTGTGGTGGCTGTTGTGCTGGCAATGGGTTCCAGATCGCTCGGTCATGGCCCTTTAGCCTGCATGTCCCGCTCTCGTACTCATGGACGATCCTCATGTGTCGGAATACATCCATGTCCACTATAGATCCACCCGGAACCCTGGTCAGTGTCCTCCTCGCTGCCTTAAGGACCCCCATTCCCCGTGCCAATGCAGTCACGTACTCCCCGCCATATATCATGCTACTAGGTTTTGTACCTGAAGTTGAACTGAGAAAAGATGCAATCAGTGCAGCAAGATTAACCGATACATCACTTACGAGAACGTATAGAAATAATAGATCAAGGGTGGGGCAACCGGTGGAATCTTCTTTCTTAGCAGTCGCAGTCCCGCATAGGACCTTTTGGAACACCCGTAGCAATGGGTCAATGATTGGGGACGCTTTTGCATTTTGGGGGTTATAATTCGGTAACCCCGTTAGTTCGGTCCAAAAAGTGTTTCTTGCTACGTTGTCGTCCGGGAACTTGTACATAGCTTCATTGAAGCTATCATCCAAGATTTCTTCTTCAGAATAGATCCCAAGGTAGAGACCTAGTTCCGCGACTGAAATGTCGCGCCATTCCCCACACATGCGAAACTGTAATCCACAGCTGTTAGGATCTGAGTTTGATTGTTTTGATTTGTTTAAGTAAAGATGAGAAGAATGAAGTGAATATAAATGGAAAGTGCAGCAGAATGATAAACTATAAATCAAAACAAGAGAATAATTATTTATAATCGAATGCTTTCATTAATTGAAAGATTACAATATTACAAGTACACCCCCTCAGCCTGATCACTCTGTGATTGTTTGTCTGAGAGAATGTTTTGAGTGATGAATAGAATAGTACAAGCAGTGTTCTATTTATAGACAAATCTAAACCACTGATGATCTAAGCTGACGTCACCTAAGACATTGACCTCTAACAGAATAACAACATAAAACATCTGTTAAATACAAACTACTGTTACATTGTAAAACACAGTAAGGTAAACTACTATTGGGGAAAAGTTTGATGGTCTTGTATCATCTGTTGGACCCTAAGTGCTGTTGGCTCCAACAGACCTTTAGTCTTCAGCACTTTAGTCAGCAGTTATTCTTCATCAGACCTTTAGTCAGCAGTTGTTCTCTAGCAGTTGTTTATCCAGCAGTCCTTTGCAGTAGCAGTTATTTCCATCAATTGTTGAGTACAGCAGATGTTAGGGTCAACAGTCTTTTGGGAGAAGTATCTTGTAAACTGCTGTTTATTTCTAAGGATCAACTGAGTAGTATATTTTGGCTTTCCAATCATCTGTTCTTCTCCAGGTCAGCAGACCCAACAAAGTCCCCCTAGAACAGATGATGCCAAAACTAACCTTTATTCTTGATCTTTATTTCGTCATCAGACTTTCTCTGATTTGACCCTTGAATTGTAACTCAAAGTTCAAAGAGTAGAGGTCTTCTGCATCTCTTTCAAGCTCAAGGTTCAGCAGTGTTTGGAGGTCATCTGCACACAGGCTATATGTATCATCCATGCTTAGCTTTTGAGCTTCTCCATCTGATTTGGGCAGAGTCAATTCATGGGTGTCTTTGTTGACCTTCCATTTTAGAATTTTTGAATCAGTGGATTTGCTGAGATACACTTTTATTCTGGATGAGTTTGGTGATGGAGGTCTACCAATGAGTTCTCTAAGTTTTTTAGTAGTGGGATCAGAGAAAAAATGTATTTGATTGTAGAGGCCCTCCTTTATAAAAGTATCAGCAAACTTCTTCTGATCTTCTTCAGACATTTCTTTCTTCTTTTTGAACTGTCTTCTTGCAGCAGCAGATAGATCAGAAGTGTCAAGTAAGTTGTCTAATGTAAAAGCCTGTTGAGGTCTCTTCATCAAGGGTTCATCAGAGTAGACAGGTTTTTTGGGCAAGGTAGGGTCTTTCTTCATGTTTTCTTCCAACTTCTTGTAAGTTTCAACAAGCCTCAGCTCTGACCATTTAGCAACAGACCTCATCTCCCCATACTTTGCAGCCACAATTTCTTGTCTCATTCTCTTGAACTTTAAGGCTCTGGCTGGATCTCTGCCTTTCCTAAAGTCAGGGGCAGAGACCTTTGTTGGAGGATTGTTGGCCATATCTTCAATTCTTATATGTTCTTCTCTGAGAGCATGAGTGGTCCAGCCTGCAAACTGTTTCTTGTTTGCTTTGTAGGGCATGGTTGATAAGACTTGTTCAAGAAGTGATTCCTTAACCTCCCTTTCCATGTCACTACTGAGAGGCATGGTAGACATGGAGTTGCTCAGGGTCTTAGCAAAATCTTCAATCCTTCCCAGTTTGCTAAGCTCTGCTGAATGAATGCCCTAAACACTCCTGTCATCTTTCCCTTTGCATTTCTCTTTGATGATTGCATCTGCCTGTTCAGCCTTGAATTTAAGATATTGGTTTATGTTTAGGGGAACAGGAAAATTTGGAAGAGATGGGAAATATCTTTCAGATGGTTGTTTAGTATTGTAGAAGGATTGCATTTCCCCTTGAGTAGATCATGTTTAAGAGGATACTGAACAGCCAATGGTGTAATGGTTGGTGGTGGTCTATGGGATGTAAATTGTGAGGTGTGTGGTGAGAATGATGAAAGTGGAATGGCAGATATGGGTGTAGATTGTGTGGTTGAAGTAGTAGGTGATGATGTGTGAATGGTTTCATCATGTACCACAAAGGTAGATTTTCTCTTCCTTTTGTACAAGATTTTTGGTGATAGTGGTGTTGAAGCAGTGGTTGTGTTAACATCTGTTGGCACTTTTGTAGAACCAGTAGATGTTTGGGATTTGGGTGGTTGAGTGGTTGTATATGGTGTATTGATGGTTGTGGTAGTAGGTTCAGTGGTTGGTTTAGTAGTTGTAGTAATAGGTTCAGATGTTGTTGTGGTATCAGTGGTTTGGTGGTAGCAGTGGTTTTGGTAGCAATGGTTTTAGCAACAAGTTTGGATGGTGGTTGTCTGACATGTTTGGCAGGCATTTTCTTCCTTTTAGAGGAACCAACATCTTCAACTTCTTGTTGTTGTTCTTTCTTTAATTGTACCAAGAACTCTGCTTTAACTTCCAAAGTGTCAGCCCTCTTTTGCTTTTTCTCAGCAGCCTTTTCAGCTTCTTCATTAGCAGAGGTATCAACTTCCTTTGCTTTGCTGGTTTTGGCACTTTTAGTAGCAGTACAGGATTAAACATTTGGTTGTTGTTGTTGTTGTGGTGTTGTATGGGTAGACCATGGTTTGTTGGCAGACTTTGATTTTCCCTTTTGTGAGGGTGGACAACCAAAGGGATCTAGCTTTGGCAACCTATCTCTGCCACTCTCCCCCTTTTTGGCATCATCAGCAGTGAAGTCATCATCATCTTCATCTCTGAGAATTGTGGTAGGGGCAGAGCCAGTGGTCTTCAGCAGATGGTCTTTAATGGCTTTAATGTCAGCTTGGGTATCTTTGTACCTAGCATCCACCATATTTCTGATTTCAGCCATGTAAGTTTCATGTGTCTGAACTGCTAGTTTTCTGTGAGCTATGATGATGGGAGAAACAGATTTCCATAGCTCACTAGCAATATCAGCTGTGGATGGTTGACTCTTGGTAAGAGTATCCAATGATCCCAATATTGTCTTGATATCTGATTTGATATCAGCAACATAGGTTTCTATGGACTGTACTCTGGCCGTCAATTCTTGGTATTTTAACCCATCACCTAAGTTAATAGGATCATCTGGATTCCTACCAGTGGTAGTTGTAACTGGTTCAGTCCTTGGAGGTGAGTCGAAAGTATGAGAACCAGATGCCCCTTTTTCTTGGTTCTGGGGACTTCCAATTGATTTTGGGGACACTATAGTGGCCTCATCAGTTGTTGCCTTCAAGGAAGTCTTAGCTATGTAACCACTGTCCTATTGTGAGACAATGGTCTCTACATCAGTAGTGGCTGCTTTACTTGAAAACTCACCTAGAGTTTCATTGAACTCTAGGGGTGTAACCTCCTCTTCTGCTTGTGGGATGGCTGATTGATTTTCCTCAGTCCCAGTCACTTGTGGGGGTATACTCTCATTGATGGGTGAAGGAGAGGAACTGGGATTGTCCTGAGTTTTATCAATAGCCTCAAACAGAGGTTGCATGGTTGGAGGGACATGTTTTGGTGAAGGTGGAGGAGTTAAAGAGAATTAGCCCTGGGAGAGGGGCTTGTGAACATATGGTCAAGTGACTCATATGCATCATGATGTGTTTCCCTTTGTCTTACAACATGATCCTTTTGTGAGGATTCATGAGGAGTTTGTTCAGGTTGAGATATATCCATCTGTTGTGAGGAAGTAACAACAGCGGTTTCTTGTTGCTTTTGTGTTGCAACAGGGTTTTCCTCTGGTATCTCATCTTCCTAAGGCCCCTTTTTGGTTTTAGTGGTGGTTTTTGTGGATGGATGTTTTCTTTTGGTGGTGGCTGGTGTGGGTTTCACAGAACTGGATGTAGTGCTATGATCACCAGGAGCAGTGGGCTCAACAACAGAGGTTTGGACAACAGTTGTTGTCTTAGTCCTCTTTGTTTATGCTTTTGAAACTTTTGACACTTTTGACACTTTTTCTTGGGTAGTTAAACCAACATTCTTGTGAAATTTTCATGAGTTAGACTCTTCATTTGAACAGACTCGCCCTTTTTGAAATCTTTTTCTGGTAAAACCTTTTGAAGGATTACACTCAAAATTCTTGGGTAAATCAGAAAAGCATTATTAGACCAAGACTTTATGGCTTTCACATTTGATACTAAGTCCATAAACAGTCCCTGGGATAAATTGAAGTCAGAGTCTGACAACATAGCATATCCCAAGTACTGAATCCTTAATGGGATTTCATTGAATGAGGTGGACTTAGCAGAGACACAGAGAAGGAGGGTATGAAAGAAATATTTCATGACTGGTGGGAAAAACTTTTTAAACAGAGTTGACCCAGTCATTTGTGCATCATAACCTCTTTCCTGAAACTCTGTGTGAAGCTCTGCCTTAGGGAAAGAGTCGTTACCTGATAGGTCATTGAGTGAGAAGGTTGTGGATATCAGTTCAGGAGTAATGGCGATACTTGACTCTCCAATTTTTGAGATAATGGATGTAGGCTTTTTGTCTTGGAGAAGAAACTCAGCATTCAACCAAAATTGTAAGGTATTTGGAATTTAAGATGATGTTGATAGTGGAATGGAATGGAACGTTTTCATCTGTTTTCACCAGATATGGGAGATAATTGTGGGTGGCTTTTGCTTAAAGATCCATTATAATGGATTTCGAGTGGAAATATGAGTGGAATTTGAGTAAGGGTTTGAGGTTGAAGAAGGCGGTTTCAGTATTTTGAATACAATGAGACAGTGTATCGACTGTTGTGGTAAAACAGGGGTTTTATAGGCTCTGGTGAAACCGCTGATGTGGCCAAAACTCTGCTTTTGAGAGAAAGCCCTTGCGAGCGTTGTGGCGCACGTACACAGGAAAGCTGCACGATGCGCATGACGTGATACCATTAAACCGAATCAAATTCGAAGAAAGTCAAAATGTGGAGACTTATCCTTTTTCTTTGAGCAAGGAGACAATTAGCTCCTATCCCTTGTCGCTTGATGTTCCTTACTCTCATTTTGAAACTCAGACGAGACTGGGTTACACATATGGAATTTATTTCTTACTTTAGTACTTTACGCCCTGTACGAGCAAGCGATACATGATATACATGTCACTATTTCTTGTAAGTATACGGTAGATTCATGGGAACACATCAGATCGGGGCTTGTTACACACACCCTTGGAGAGTTATGTAAGGCCTGCGATGCAGTGCAATATCTCAAAGGAAGACGAAACTTACCAGAGGCCGATAGTCACGATTGGAGGAACGAGTGGTGCAGCTGACCACTGAACTAACATACACAGGACCGGAGTAGGGAACTATACACAACGAGATCCATATAACACTGACACCGAGGAAGAGGAAGAAGAAGGGATGGAAGAGGAACCTGAGCAGGACGAGCACATGGAAAGTGAGGATGAAGGCTCTACTATCTAGACAGAGCATCGCGACGATTGGCTCTTACCTTTTCTTACCTATCTTTTCTTTCCTTTCCCTTTGTTAACTTAGATAAGACTGAGTTCTTATGATCAACGATAGGGTGGTTGAGGCCCTCGCAACTTTCCAACCTAGTAAAGCTCTACTTTGCTAAATCATTCTTTTCCCCTGACTTCCACGTTTGAACTTTCTTATACCTTGAACGTACATGCCACAACAACAACCTGCCATCGAATTTTCAAGCCTTTTATTGGTTGTAAACCTCGATAACTCCAACGGAACTGAATGAGACCATCTGATTGCTTCGATAGTATAAGTCCTTGTCATGTGCATTTGCCCCAGGCAGGATGGGGTAATGTATGCTACATGCACATTCGATGAGTTACAGATATTTGGATGGAGAACATAACACCCTGTGATGAAATCTAGAATTTGTTATATAAGGACGGTTTGGGTCTGAGATCGACGCCTACACTACCATGCTGCAGGAGATAGCTTCTATATGCTCAAATTTATTTAACCTACCTTATAAGCGGATCGAGTTTCATACTAAAGGGGTTGGTCCCCAAGGTTCGTGGCATGGCTACTACAGCTTACCTATCCAAAAATCTAACAAATCTTTCACATGACTCGCAAACTCACTGATGAGACTGACGAGCATGATACTTTCCGAAGCATGGTGCCTCATCTTCTACTTTTGGTGATAGCAAGAGAACGTGGGATAATGTTAACGACAACAATGGGGCTCGTGGAAGAACATTTGTGATTAGCTCTGGGGAAACTAGGACTGATAACAATGTCGTGATGGGTACGTGCTCCTTGAACGACACTCTTGCTTCTATTTTATGTTGGTGCGGACTATAGTTTTGTGTCATCGAAACTTAGCAAACAATTAGGGATGGTTCACACTCTTCTTGATACCCCGTACTCAATAGAGTTAGCTGATGGAAAGCCTGTTGAGGTAACCCATATTCATCGTGACTGTAAGCTCTAGTTGGATGGGCAATCGTTTGCCATCAACATTCTACCTATCACCCTTGGAAGCTTTGATCTCGTGGTTGGCATGGACTGGTTTTCCAAGCAACACGCTGAAATTCTCTCTTAGGAAAAGATTGTTCATATCCCCCCTCCCAAGTGGAGAGCTTTTATCTATACAGGGTGATCGTGGTGGTGCCATGGTGGGCATCATATCCTTTCGTAAGGGCTGTCCAGCCATTTTGGCTAACAAATCTGACACTCGAGTTGAAACTGAAACTAAGATTGAGGACATCACGGTAGTCCGAGACTTCCCGGATGTCTTCCCAGAGGAATTACCTGGACTCCCACCTATTCGTCAAGTGGAGTTCCAAATTGATCTTGCGCCTGGAGCAGCTCCAGTTGCACGCGCACCATACCGCCTAACACCAGGCGAAATTCAAGAACTATCTACCCAACTCCAAGAGCTATTGGATAGGGGTTTCATTAGACCTAGTTCTTCGCCATGGGGAGCTCCAGTCCTGTTTTATAAGAAGAAGGATGGGAGCTTCCGCATGTGTATTGACTATTGAGAACTGAACAAGGTGACTGTTAAGAACCGTTACCTAATACCATATATTGATGACTTGTTTGACCAACTCTAAGGATCGAGCTACTGTTCCAAAGTTGACTTGAGGTCAGGATACCATCAACTGAGAGTCCGATAGGAGGAAGTAGCCAAGACAGCTTTCCGAACTCGCTATGGACATTATGAGTTTTTGGTAATGCCATTTGGGCTAACCAATGCACCAGCAGTCTTCATGGATCTTATGAACCGCATGTGTAAGCCCTATTTGGACAAAATCGTCATAGTGTTCATTGATGACATATTAATCCATTCCAAGAGCATGAGCAACACCTGCAGCTAATCTTGGAACTCTTGAGGAATGAGGAGTGATTTTGCTCTAAAGATTTGGAGGCATTATCTTTATGGAACGAAGTGTACTATCTTTACAGATCATAAGAACCTCCAACACATATTCGATCAGAAGGAGCTGAACATGCGACAGCGTCGATGGGTCGATTTTCTAAATGATTATGACTGCCATCAGATATCATACATGGAAAGCTAACGTAGTAGCGGATGCCCTCAGTCGTAAGGAAACGAAATCCAAGTGGGTGCGAGATTTACAACTCACTATTCATTCTAATCTTCCTGATAAGATACGTGAAGCCCAGGGTGAGGCTTTGAAAGAAGAAAAAGTCAAGCTTGAAACCTTGCACGGTGCTGATAAGCACAAGGAACTGAAGTCGGATGGTCTTCAGTACTTCACGAATCGGGTCTGATTCCACGTTTTGGAGATCTTAGACAACTCGTGCTTGACGTAGCTCACACCTCTCGTTATTCGGTACATCCTGGTTCGGATAAGATGTACCAAGATCTCAAAACTATCTACTGGTGGCCAAACATGAAAGTTGAGATAGCCACTTATGTCAGTAAGTGCTTGACTTGTGCAAAGGTTAAGATTGAATATCAAAAACCTTCAGACTTACTTTAGCAACCAGAGATTCCCATGTGGAAATGGGACGGTATATCCATGGACTTCACTACCAAACTTCCTAAGACATCCAGTGGGCACGATATGATTTGAGTCATTGTTGACCGTTTGACCAAATTAGCGCATTTCTTGGCAATTAAAGAGACAGACAAGTTGGAACGTCTAGCTACCCTATATATAAAGGAGGTTATCTCTAGGCATGGGGTGCCTACTTCTATCATATCTGATCGCAACGCACGATTTACTTCTCGTTTTTGGACTACTCTCCAAGATGCTTTGGGGACTCGCATAGATATGAGCACAGCCTATCACCCACAGAAGGATGGACAAAATGAGCGTACCATCCAAACATTGAAAGATCTGCTACGAGCGTGCGTGGTGGCCTTTGGCAACAATTGGGATAAGCACTTACCTCTAATCAAATTCTCGTATGACAACAGTTACCACACTTCTATTCAGTGTGCGCCTTTTGAGGCACTATATGGACGCAAGTGTAGGTCTCCCATCTGCTGGACTGAAGTTGGGGATAGTCAACTGACAGGTCCCGAACTTGTACATGAAACTTCTGAGAAGATAGTGCAAATCAGAAACCGTATGGCTGCTGCTCGTGATCGACAGAAAAGCTACGCTGATAAGCGTAGGAAACCTTTGGAGTTCAAGGTTGGGGACAAAGTATTATTAAAGGTGTCGCCTTGGAAGGGTGTGATATGCTTTGAAAAATGGGGAAAGTTGAACCCGCGATACGTTGGACCATTCGAGATTGTTGAAAGGATTGGTCGAGTACCTTACATGTTAAACCTGCCTAATAAACTCAGTGGGGGGCACAATGTATTCCACGTGTCAAATCTAAGGAAGTGCCACTGGAGGAGATCCAGGTGGACGATCAATTACAGTTCATGGAAGAACCGGTGGAGATTCTTGAGCAAGGCGTCAAGAAGCTCAGACAGAGCACAATACCTATTGTTAAGGAGCGATGGAATTCTAAATTTAGAAAAATTAGAAAAGAAACCCTTTTTCCTTTTTTTTTATTTCTACCCCTTCAATTGATTATATAGTATCTCAAAACACACAATGCCAAAAAGCTTCCCGTCTAGGACCGGAATACACGTGGGAACGCAGGGATCAAATGCGGCTTAAACATCTCTTTACTGAACCTGAACCTGTGCACAGATCAAACGCTAAACATAAAGCAACTCTCTCAAAGTGAATTTTGGGGCGAAATTATTTTCAACTTGGGGATGATGTGACATCCGGGAACTAAGCACACACTTTTTACGCTGGCTTTATTGTTTACTTGCTGAATTTTGGGACAAAAATTCTTTTCAACTTGGAGATGATGTGACACCCCGCATTTTCAGGTTCATACTTTAACTAAACACTAGTTAACTTATACATATATTTGTAGTATTTTACTTGACTAGAGTTACTTAAGTGATTCACAAGAAACACGGTTATAGGTGAACAACTGCATACACGAGTCTTGAACCCTGAACGTTGGTGAAACAATAAACAAATAATTGTAGAATAACTCATTTGATATTATTTGCAATTATATAGTTATGTGAATTTATTTGTGAACTTATGTGACGTTACATGTCATTATGCGAAAACACAGTACTGAGTTCGTAGCCGACACTTAACATACTAAGGATCATATATGAGTTATAAAATTGTGGATTAAATATTTTATAGATTTATTATATTTTATGTATAAACTATTACATGAAATTATTTAGAATTAAGCAAAACTAATTTTTGTAGGCGAGTTTATGAGACCAGGTTCGTAACCGACTATAGTCGGACCAGGAGTTGTAAACTAGATATAAAATATTTGGGCTAAATATTTTATAGATTAATTATTATATATTATTTAATTAAAAAAAAAACAAGGCGTCATGTGAACTTGGTGAATACCAAGTCAAAACAATGTTGACCACAAATTAATACTAAACTCATTTGTCAATAAACGACAAACTCAAAAAAGAAATGTGGCAACAACTAAAAGGAATGGCAAGAAAATATTTAGAAGCAATCAGGGAGAGCATCAGGCGCGTGGAAATAATCACGCAAGATATTTGGGCTGTTTGTGTGGATTAGGCCGGTGTGCGACCCAAATGCCTTCTTAAAGCCCATATCACTGCGATGACCATTAAAAACGGGATTTTGATCAAACTATCACTATAAATCAACCCTAACCTGCATAATTACAAAAACTTAACCCATACCCTCTGCCATTAACATATTTTAAAGGTCCTAGGAGCTTGAGAAAATTTAGGATCAAGAAGGTTGAAGGGCTTAAGGTATAACAACAATCTCTTATGTTCTTAATCTCTTTAATTATGTTTTTAAAGCATCAAAACTTGTTTGTCCAGATCTGATGTGAAAATTAAATAACATAAACATGCGTTTTAATAAAGATTAACATGCTAAATAACATTGATTTATGTGTTTTTATGATGAGTCTTGAATGATTATTGTATGTGTATGATCGTTAATAAATTAGGGTTTATAAAAGATAATATTTCATGATGAATCTAGTTGTGTGAGATCTGATTTACATGTTAGGAGTATTTTAATACATATTTATGATGATATTAGGCGATATTATGGACCTAGGGTTTGATATAATTGATAATATTGCATGATTAGAATATGGATTGTACATGAATGGATTGAAAATAATTGTTTTGATCGATTCTTTGCATGAATGGATTGCACATAGTCTTAGCTTTTTAGAATGGGCAAAACCATCTGATTTGGATGTCGTTTGATATAATTTTGGAATTTTCTTTGAATAAAGGTCATATCAGATTTTCGGATTAACAAACTGAGTCAACTTTAAATCGTTATAACTAGAGTTTTGTAAAGAATTAAGTTATGAAATTTTTACAGTAGATTAACATTGGAATAATTTGACTTTTCCAAGTGGATTCATCCCGTTTGGATGAATACACAATTTTGGGGAATTTTTCTACTAAACTGACCTGTTGTGGAGGTTTGCTGAACATAGTTGTGTTGAACGAATTTTAATAATTTTTGTGTTTGGTTTTGAGACAAAAAAAAAATATGGGTTGTTAAATGAATCCCAAAAAATATTCAGTAAAAATTTGGGAGTTTAATTCACTGATTAAATATTTTAAATAAATTAGTTTTGGTGATGCACAATCTATCCTAAAAACGCAGATTGTGTATTATGTGTTTACGTGACTAATTGAAGTCCTAGGTGGTATATATTTGATGTGTACTTGAATGGGCACTTTTATGAGATGCATATGGGGTGTAAAACTAATTGTAACCAACATATTCACCAACGGGTCCGTAGGGTTTACTTATGCATGTAGAATCACTAGATGTCACTTACACGATTTTGAACATTTAAACGTCTTGGACAAACGGGTTATATGGTGTAATGGTATTACACATATACTCACTTAGTGACACATGTACTAGGGAGTCGGTAGCACACCCTACTTTGGAGTTTGGATTTACTTGCTTGCATAGTAAGGTGAGTTTCACTACTCTTTTCTCAAAAGCATGCGTCTCGGGTTAAGACAACGTACTTAACTTTTTCTAGTCCGGGTTGGGACTACTATTTTCTAGTCCGGTTTGGGACTACTTACACATCCCGGGTTGGGATGCTATGGATCCTTGTGTGGGTCGGTTTTTGCTAGTTCGCAAACTGTGTCCTTGATGAACTAAACCAACTCTATCATCTGTAAGTCCTTCACATACCGAATGAGTTGCCGGGTTATGGCAAGCGGGTTATTAGTTGATTGCGCTACTAGGTCTGACAAACCTCACACCGGCTCGGGGAGTGCGGGAGTGAACTATAACTTAACAGATTTTATCATTGTTGATAGGCAATGATGTAAGGCATGCGGCTCACATTTGTGGCTACACGTACATCAGCAGTTCGGTATAT
This sequence comes from Ambrosia trifida, assembly GCA_028751855.1. Taxonomy (NCBI): domain Eukaryota; kingdom Viridiplantae; phylum Streptophyta; class Magnoliopsida; order Asterales; family Asteraceae; genus Ambrosia; species Ambrosia trifida. The sequence continues at coordinate 72,061,581 of CM054131.1, read as the reverse complement.
CGGTGTTAGTTATCATGAATGGGTTAGCTACCTTGACATGCGATAAACTAGTGTTTACAGGGTTCTTGGAACCAACTCAATACTTGTTTACGTGGTTTTGGAAACCAGCGCATTTACATACTCATTTACTTTACTTAGTGAACTCACCAACATTGTTTGTTGACCCACGATTTACATGCTTTTGCAGGTAATTAGCTTCCGGTACCAGGATTAGAAAGCACTGCACACTTCACTGCATTCGGGGTCTTGGGCATACACCTAAATTACATATTATACTTTTACATTTTCTTTCATATGGTTTTAATTTGGGCGCGTTGTTTTGCGCATGTTTTTTTTAAAAGGTTTAAATTTGGTTTACGCTTCCGCAGCTTAACTAAACTTGGTTTTTGAAAACGAACTAAATGGTTTGGGCATTTAGAGTTCGTTCATATGACTTATGGCTATGGGATCCTGGTATGTCATGCGCCTCGTGGTATAAACCTCGCAGTGGAAATTTGAGGGTGTGACAGTTTTAATAAAGTTTATCTTAAAAAAAAAACATGAGAAATATCAACTTTATTCACCTTGGAACTTGGAAGACAAAGCCCGTTCATATAAGACTATCCATTGTGGCTAGAGGTGAGCAATGGCTCTATCCTCTTATATTCAGCCACGTAGGAGGTGATATGGCATAGTGATAAAGGTGCTGCTCACTCGCCTGATGTTGTTGTGGCTAGAGGTGAGCACCAGCTTTATCCAGTTTTTTGTTTATTATTATTATTTTTAAAATTTTTTTATTTTAAACTTATATAATATTTAAATTTGTAACACAAAATAAACAATAAGCCTAAAATATTCATTAATTAAAAAAATAAAAAGACATAATTAATAAAAAAACATAAAAAACTAGTAAACTACTCGTCGTCGATGTTGAGCTCTTCTTCGAATTCCTTCACTATACGCTCTTGTTCTCGTTCAAGTATCCTCCGACGAGGCATTGGTATGTTGCTAAAGTCTTTCACTAAAAAGTTCATGTTCCTCATTCGAACTTTATCGACTTTAGCTTTCGCCGTCATCTCCATTGTAGTCCTTATTTTGCTAATTTCCCCCGAGAACTCCATATCGGATTCGTTAGCAGTTTGTTTGGCTTTCGCCTTGTCCCTTCCAGCGGGTCGACCTAGGGGAGACAGGGGAAGACCCTCCTCAAAGTTTAGGTCAATCCCCACGTGAGCATCCGAGCTCGTGGAGGAGATATACCCACCCGATGAAGTGGTTTTGGCTCGCTTTGATGATGAGCCCCCTTCGCTCAAGTCTTCAATCGAAATTAGCTCCACCCATTTCGAGTAAATACGTAGGATTTTCCACAAGTAGTCTTCATCTCACGTCTTGTTGGTCTTGTACTTGCATAACACCTCTTCTTTCCACTTATCGCAAGTAAATTGATAGACGTCAAGATAGCTCGACCCGCTCGCTCGCACTCGAGCAGCGTTCCTGTTATGAAGGTTAGTAAACAACCCCATATATTTCCTAATCTCGGCCCACCAGCCGGAAATCATATCCGCCGAACGCATTTGACCGCCTACTTGCTCATAAAAGAGGTCTCAGATTCGTCGCCAAATGACCTTAGCCCTTTGATAGTCGGCTACAAAAAAATATATATATTAATGATAAAAAATCAATTATGTATATTGTTCAAAAAAGTATATAGTTAAAAAAAAGTATATAGTTAAAAAAATACATACCCGCTTTTAGATCTTCCGATACTTCAACCCAAGCCCGACAAATGGCTATTTTCTACTCTTTGGTCCAAGTCGTCACTTGACGCCTTGGTCAAGTATCTTGCTCAGGCGGTTCACCACCCCTACCACCACTTCGACCTTCCTCGTCCACCACCACTACCACCTCGCCTTTGGGTTATTGGTGGTTGTGTATCTGGGATTACTAAATCCGGTGAAAGTGGTGACATTTGGGTAAGGTTAACTTCGATTTCGTTCGTTGGACCAACATCATACTCTTCTTCATTAAAAAATTCCGTAGCGGGTTGGTAGCATCCTTGCAATTGTGAAGGATCCATTTTTTGTTTGCTTGATTTTTGAAGTGTAGTTTGAAAAGTGTATATTGTATTGGATTGTTTTGTGAATAAAAAATGTATTATTTTTATTTAAATAGGCCATTTAGCCGTTGGCTAACGGCTAGTGGCTGCCAATGGTCGAATTTTCTCTCGCTAACACACGCGAGTGCACTAACGACCCTTGAGGCCCAAAACCGTTTCTAGGTGTAGCGTTGTGACATCCGTCACTTTTCATTGTATTCGTTTAATTATTTGTACGTTTTATCGTAATTAATAAACGTGGCATTTTTATTATTTATGAACGTTAAACTCGGGTTCGTTTAATCATGTAATAATAATAATAATAATAATAATTTTCATGTTAAAGGCCCACCTGATGAAGCCCAACAGCCCAACAGGCCGGCCCAAAACACCCTTATTACGTTTAAAAAAATAAATGGTCCTGGCCGGGGTTCGAACCCGCGCCAAGACCGGGTTACACCCAAACACAAACACACTTGACCAACTGAGCTGAGCCTTCTATCTGGTTAAACCCGGATACTTAATAATCTTATACGCGGTTTAAAAACGTGCAGTTTTGACTTGGAAAGTCAACTGCTTGGACGCGTTTGCACAATCAGTCAAGATCAATGCTTGATTGATTCATATTTGGTAAATTAGTGTGATTATCGGCCTATTACAACCTCAATTACACGCTATTACAAATCAAACGTTGACTAATTTTGAAAACCCACGCGTACACATTCAATTGAAGGTCAAACCTTCCAATTAACACAATCCCTTGATCCCCTATATAATCAGACCTCTGTGTACCTTGATCACTCGCTCACTCATCTTCCTAAACCTCCAATTATTCTAAATAACCTCTGTTGATCTCCTTATTGCACGACGATTGACTTTGGTCTTTGACCAGCCAATTATCCACGATTACACATTGTGAGTATCATCTTTGTTATGGGTTTTGTTCATCGGCTATCCAGCAACAAAAGCCCTATATTTAATCGGGCTCATGTTTCCTGGATTGCCTGATTGAAATCTCTAGGGCTCGTAATCTCATTTTGGGGAAAATCTTGAAAACGCGTATATTATATAATTATTTTGAACTCAGAAAGATCACAACCACCGGCCTAGGCCAAGTGGTTGTGACCACGGTCCACAACAAAGGTCACCCGGGTTCGAGTCCCGGCTCTGACCGGTTTGCTCTTTTTCTTTTCTTTTCTTTTTAAAATCAAACAAATAAATATATATATATATTAAATCCTTTTAAATCTTTTAAATTCTTTTAAAAATACCAAAACTATTTTATAAATTCCAAAAAAATTTCATATGTTTAATCTGTTATAAAAGTTTCATTTATAATTTTTATTTTTCAGAAATTCATTTATTTAATATTTATAATAATTAAATCATTTTTAATCTATTAGATTTATAAAAATTCATTTATACATCAAAACAATTTTATTAATTTCTCCAAAATTTATCCTGACTTTATATAAAGTTAAACTTTACTGAAATAATTTTTAATTCAGTAAAATCATTTATTTTATATTTTTAATCAATTTTTGTTAGATTTAATCATAATTAAATCATAACAAATCCAATTTTCATCATTTTTGCACCAAAATTTTATACAAATTATTTTTAATCATTTAGAACAGAAATATGATTTTTAAAATAAGAATTCTTTAATTTTAGTATTTTTAAATATTAAAGTTAAATAATGACTATTTATAAATAAATAGATTTAAAAATCTATTTTAAATGAAATAATTTTATAAAAATTATTTCTACACTTCAAACACTTTATTTTGTATATCCTAAATTCAAATTTCATTAAAAGACTTTTATTTATTTATTTATTAAATTTCTCATAATTAATAAACAATTTGTTTATTAACACAAATAAACGTAATCCCCAATTCGAAGCCCTAGATATACATGCATCCTAGAGTTATTTCACTTACACATTATCAATTACTTTAGGTTAATCTTTTGGGAGAAATCTCAAGTTCATATTTCGTTGTCCAGTCCAATTCCAAGTTACTACGTGAACAGTGAGTATTCCTACCCCTTTTTGCATTTATACATTTTTGGGGTGTTGCATGTACACTATTACAATTTCAAATACAAGTTTACATTTTTACAATACAATTCTAGTACTATGTGCATTGCTTACAACGTGCTTTATGCTTAGACATTACATGTGGATTACATTTGTACTTAGTGAAATCATTAACATGGTACAAGCCGACCTTAACATTGGATAGCGCTATTTGGATTGACAACCCGCCTAGGTTGATTCTCCCCCTTTTTCATCGGAGAATCCGTGGCCATTGTTAAGTTATTATCCACTTGTTGGATAAGTACACTACAGTTCATACAGTACATTATACAGTCACAGGGTTGATTTCGCTCATTTGTTTGATACATGGTTTACATATCCACACTGTAGCTTGCACTTGAATTGTATAACTTTTAATCTACTATATATATCAAAACTAGGAATGCTCACCAACATTTCTTATGTTGACCAAACCTATTTTTGTACATGTTTCAGGTGCAGTTTGATCAAGATACTTTTAGCGCTTTATTATGCAGTTATTTCATTATTTATGTTTCATTTAAGACCTTGTATTTCCATTTTCCTTGTAAGACAATTTTTGGGTTTCATTTAATAATATTTACATTTAAGTACCATGTGCTTTTGAACAATCGTCACTACGTGACACCTCGATGATTCCGCCATCGGTTGGGGTGTTACAGATTGGTATCAGAGCCATGGTTATAGGGAATTAGGTTATTAGAATGCCTTTTAGCCTAGACTATAACCGAATTTCAACTTTCAGGTACAACACTTCCTAATATATCAACCCTCTCATTACCCTTCACTTTCCTTCCTTAATCTTTCCTTTCTTCTCCTTTCTCCTCATCTTTCATCATGACGTATAAGGATGGTGTCCTACAAGGAGTGGAAAGACTACATCATCATGGAGCGGGAGCAGTACCTTTCATAAAGACACTCTTAGGCATAATGCCTACTCTTATTTTGCTCCTTCAAAGTTGTTGAACTTTAATGAGTGTGAAAAAGGACACGTGCAATCTGGAAGGGTGGACGCCTGTACACTGGGTTTTCTGGCATAGGCAAGCATAGCGCATAAATCCATTTACGGACCTGTTATGCTTACCTGGGGATTCCTGGAGTGAGTGTCCACTTATAGGCTAAAGCATGTCTTCTTTGATCACCATTGGGCTCAATTTCTTTGAAAAGTCAACGTTCTTGTTGGGCTTTATAGCTAGACAAGGGCAATCCAAACATGTTATGCATATATATTTCAAATGATATACCTTTATTTCACATACGATATCTTGTGATCATAACTCTTATGCACTATTACACTTACATTCATTAATCTCATAACTTTTCATTGACTGTCTTGTAGATGTCTGCTCGCCGTATGCTCCGTGATGCTAGCCAACGCACTGTTCGTGCCTCTGGACAACGTTCTGATCGTCGCCTTGCTTCTCTTGTCGCTGAGCAAATTGCTGCAGTGATTCCGAATCTTGTTAGTGAGTTAACCCAGAACAGCAACAGTACCAATACTGAGGGTGCAACTCAAACTCGGTGTACCTTCAAACACTTCAACTCATGCAATCCCACGAAGTTTACTGGAGAGGAGGGTGCTACTGGCCTCCTCCAATGGTTTGAAAGTATGGAATGTACCTTCGTGAACAGCGAGTGTCCTGATAACCTCCGCGTTCGCTATGCTACCAGTGTCCTTCAAAAGGGGGCATTGACCTGGTGGAATGGTGAGAAGCGTAATCGGGGCGCTGATGTTGCTCTATCCTTATCTTGGACTGAGGTCAAGGAACTTATGATCGCCAAGTTCTGCCCTAGGAATGAAATGAGGAAGCTAGAGGAAGAGTTCCATGGGTTAAAACAGGACAGTGGTGAAAATCTTGCATACAACACCCGTTATCATGAGCTCAGTATTTTGGTTCCACACATGGTTACCCCGGTCTCTCGAGCAATCGAGAAGTATATTGAGGGACTGCCTGACCTAATTCAAGATGTAGTCACTGGAAGCAGACCCACTACGGTGGAAGAAGCCATTCAGCTTGCAGCCTCCTTGACTGACAAGCACGTCAAAAAGGGAAATTTGGTTAGGAAAGGAACCAAGAAATCAACTGAGAAGACCCCCACCCCTACTACTGAATCATCAAGAGTTGCTGTAGACAATACCGGTTCCAACACTAGGAAGCGGAAGGCCAAGGGTAGAAACTATGCTGTTGTGGCCCCAGTAACTCAGGCTCCAATAGCACAGGCTCCAATGGCTCAGGCTCCTCCTGTTAAGAAGGTTTATAGTGGAAACTTACCCAAGTGTGCCACCTGTCAGTACCATCACCCCACAAATTTTCCTTGCCGCCACTGTACCACCTGTGGTAGGTATGGTCATGTAGCTGCCACATGTCGATCTACGTTTCGACCTCAACCTATTAATGCTCAACCTGTTAACCCTCAACCAGCTCGCCAAAACCCACAACCTATAGCATATGGTCGAGCTTGCTTCAATTGTGGTGATCCGAACCACTTCAGAAACCAATGTCCAGCACTTGTCCCAGCAAACCAAGCAGCAAACCCAGTGGCTCGTGGTCGAGCTTTCAACATCAATGCAACAGAAGCTCAGGAAACTAATGACGTGGTGAATGGTACGTTTTTACTTGATGGTCGTTATGCTTCAATTTTATTTGATACTGGTGCGGATAAAAGTTTTGTGTCATTAGCATTCGAACCTCTATTATCTCACACTCGCTCTAGATTAGGAGCGCCTTTCACGGTCGAGGTCGCAGATGGTAAACCCATCTCAATCGATTCTATCATTCTGGGTTGTACTCTTAGCCTTAACGAACATGACTTCATCATTGATCTTATACCCATGAAATTGGGAAGCTTTGATGTTATCGTGGGTATGGATTGGCTTTCTAAACATCATGCCGAAGTTGTCTGCTTTGAGAAATTTATTCGGTTTCCTCTCGCATCGGGTGACTTCTTACGGGTTTATGGTGAGAAACCATCCAGTGGTCTTAAACTCATGTCTTGCACCCAAGCACAGAAATATCTACGCAAGAAATACGTAGCTTTCTTGGCCCATATTGTGGAAAAGAAAAGTAAAGACAAGAGTATTCAAGATGTTCCTGTTGTTCGTGAGTTTCCCGAAGTTTTTCCTGATGATTTACCGGGACTTCCACCAGTGCGTCCTGTCGAATTTCGTATTGATCTTGTACCTGGTGCTACGCCCGTTGCTAAATCTCCATACCGCCTTGCACCTTCCGAGATGCAAGAACTTGCGAGTCAACTTCAAGAGTTGACAGACAAGGGTTTCATTCGTCCCAGTTCATCACCTTGGGGAGCTCCAGTTTTGTTTGTAAAGAAGAAGGATGGATCTTTCCGTATGTGTATTGATTACCGGGAGTTGAATAAACTCACTATTAAAAACCGGTACCCTTTACCCCGCATTGATGACCTCTTTGATCAACTTCAAGGTTCGACTTGTTTCTCAAAGATCGATCTTCGTTCGGGATATCATCAGCTACGAGTCCATGAAGACGACATTCCAAAAACAGCTTTCCGTACACGTTATGGGCATTACGAGTTTATGGTTATGCCTTTTGGGCTAACGAATGCACCCGCTGTCTTCATGGATCTCATGAATCGCGTGTGCAAACCCTTCTTGGATAAGTTCGTAATTGTTTTCATCGATGACATTCTCATTTACTCTAAGACCAAATCAGCCCACGAGCAACACCTTCGACAAATTTTGGGTCTTTTGAAGAATGAACAACTGTATGCCAAATTCTCCAAATGTGAATTCTGGCTTAAAGAGGTTCAATTTTTGGGACACATTATCAGTGAAAAGGGTATACACGTGGATCCAGCTAAGATTGAGGCTGTTAAGAATTGGATTACACCCAAGTCTCCCACGGAAGTTCGCTCTTTTCTTGGCTTAGCGGGTTATTATCGTCGATTTATTCTCAACTTTTCCAAGATTGCTTTACCTCTCACTTCCTTGACCCATAAGGATAAACCATATGTATGGGGACCCAGTCAGGAAGAAGCATTCCAAACTTTGAAGCAGAAACTGTGTGATGCTCCAATTCTCACCCTACCGGACGGCAGTGAGGATTTCGTGGTTTACTGTGATGCCTCTAATCAAGGCCTTGGTTGTGTCCTCATGCAACGAGGCAAGGTTATAGCATATGCATCACGACAACTGAAAAACCATGAGAAAAATTACACTACCCATGATCTTGAGCTCGGAGCGGTCGTCTTCGCACTTAAGATTTGGCGTCACTATTTATATGGTACAAAATGTGTGATCTTCACTGACCACAAGAGCCTTCAACACATTTTCAACCAGAAAGATCTGAACATACGACAACGACGATGGGTCGAGTTGTTAAATGACTACGACTGCGAGATTCGCTACCATCCTGGCAAAGCGAATGTTGTAGCCGATGCCCTTAGTCGTAAAGGTCATGCCCAGCTTTATTGTGCTCAGGTCCAGTCCGATATTAAACTCCGCATTATTGAAGCCCAACATATCTCTGTTACTGAGGGCAACATGTACGAAGAAATGTCGTGTGGAGCCGAAAATCAGTTGGAAACCAAAAATGGCTTACTTTATTTCATGAACCGTCTTTGGATCCCTGATCGTGACAACCTGCGTACCTTCCTCATGGACGAGTCCCATAAGTCTCGTTATTCCATTCACCCTGGTGCAGATAAGATGTATCAAGATCTGCGTACTTTGTATTGGTGGCCCGGTATGAAAAAGGACATAGCCCTTTATGTGGCTAAATGCCTTACTTGTTCTAAAGTCAAAGCTGAGCACCAACGTCCATCTGGTTTACTTGTGCAACCAGAAATACCAGTATGGAAGTGGGAGAGCATTGCTATGGACTTCATCACGAAGCTTCCACGCACCACCCGCGGACATGACAGTATCTGGGTTATTGTCGATCGTTTGACCAAATCTGCTCACTTCCTACCCATTCGTGAGACCTACACAGCTGAGAAACTGGCTAAGATTTACATCAGTGAGATTGTCAGCCGTCATGGTATTCCTCTAGACATTATTTCCGATCGTGATAGCTGGTTTACTTCTCGCTTTTGGCAGACATTTCAGTCCGCACTTGGTACACAACTAAATCTTAGCACGGCTTATCACCCACAGACGGATGGCCAAACTGAACGAACCATCCAAACATTGGAGGATATGCTTCGAGCGTGCATCATCGACTTTGGTGGTAATTGGGACACGCACCTACCCTTGGTTGAGTTCTCGTATAATAACAGCTACCATTCCAGTATTAACATGGCACCATTTGAGGCACTCTACGGTCGCAAATGTCGTTCCCCTGTGTGTTGGAGCGAGGTTGGTGAAACACAAATCACCGGTCCCGAACTAATACAAGAAACGACAGACAAAATTCATCGCATTCGTGAGAACTTACAAGTTGCTCGAAGCAGACAAAAGAGCTATGCCGATCAAAGGCGCAAGCCTCTAGAATTCCAAGTCGGGGACATGGTACTTCTCAAGGTTTCACCTTGGAAGGGTGTATTTCGGTTTGGAAAGAAAGGGAAACTTGCACCACGATTCGTAGGCCCTTTTAAGATCCTTGAACGAGTTGGGAAGGTGGCTTACAAGCTCGATTTACCACCGGAACTCAATAATGTTCATCCAACGTTTCATGTTTCTAATCTCAAGAAGTGTTTGGCTGAAGATAACCTCCATGTTCCTTTAGAGGATATCCAGATTGACGAATCGATGCGCTTCATAGAGAAACCTGTGGAGATTATGGATCGAGATGTCAAGACGCTTAAGCGAAGCCGAATTCCTATTGTCAAAGTTCGTTGGGAATCCAAACGAGGCCCAGAGTTTACTTGGGAGCGTGAGGACCAAATGATGTCTAAGTATCCTCACCTCTTTCCAGAGACTACCACTTGAAGGAATTTCGGGACGAAATTTCTAAAAGTAGGGGATGCTGTGACATCCGTCACTTTTCATTGTATTCGTTTAATTATTTGTACGTTTTATCGTAATTAATAAACGTGGCATTTTTATTATTTATGAACGTTAAACTCGGGTTCGTTTAATCATGTAATAATAATAATAATAATAATAATTTTCATGTTAAAGGCCCACCTGATGAAGCCCAACAGCCCAACAGGCCGGCCCAAAACACCCTTATTACGTTTAAAAAAATAAATGGTCCTGGCCGGGGTTCGAACCCGCGCCAAGACCGGGTTACACCCAAACACAAACACACTTGACCAACTGAGCTGAGCCTTCTATCTGGTTAAACCCGGATACTTAATAATCTTATACGCGGTTTAAAAACGTGCAGTTTTGACTTGGAAAGTCAACTGCTTGGACGCGTTTGCACAATCAGTCAAGATCAATGCTTGATTGATTCATATTTGGTAAATTAGTGTGATTATCGGCCTATTACAACCTCAATTACACGCTATTACAAATCAAACGTTGACTAATTTTGAAAACCCACGCGTACACATTCAATTGAAGGTCAAACCTTCCAATTAACACAATCCCTTGATCCCCTATATAATCAGACCTCTGTGTACCTTGATCACTCGCTCACTCATCTTCCTAAACCTCCAATTATTCTAAATAACCTCTGTTGATCTCCTTATTGCACGACGATTGACTTTGGTCTTTGACCAGCCAATTATCCACGATTACACATTGTGAGTATCATCTTTGTTATGGGTTTTGTTCATCGGCTATCCAGCAACAAAAGCCCTATATTTAATCGGGCTCATGTTTCCTGGATTGCCTGATTGAAATCTCTAGGGCTCGTAATCTCATTTTGGGGAAAATCTTGAAAACGCGTATATTATATAATTATTTTGAACTCAGAAAGATCACAACCACCGGCCTAGGCCAAGTGGTTGTGACCACGGTCCACAACAAAGGTCACCCGGGTTCGAGTCCCGGCTCTGACCGGTTTGCTCTTTTTCTTTTCTTTTCTTTTTAAAATCAAACAAATAAATATATATATATATTAAATCCTTTTAAATCTTTTAAATTCTTTTAAAAATACCAAAACTATTTTATAAATTCCAAAAAAATTACATATGTTTAATCTGTTATAAAAGTTTCATTTATAATTTTTATTTTTCAGAAATTCATTTATTTAATATTTATAATAATTAAATCATTTTTAATCTATTAGATTTATAAAAATTCATTTATACATCAAAACAATTTTATTAATTTCTCCAAAATTTATCCTGACTTTATATAAAGTTAAACTTTACTGAAATAATTTTTAATTCAGTAAAATCATTTATTTTATATTTTTAATCAATTTTTGTTAGATTTAATCATAATTAAATCATAACAAATCCAATTTTCATCATTTTTGCACCAAAATTTTATACAAATTATTTTTAATCATTTAGAACAGAAATATGATTTTTAAAATAAGAATTCTTTAATTTTAGTATTTTTAAATATTAAAGTTAAATAATGACTATTTATAAATAAATAGATTTAAAAATCTATTTTAAATGAAATAATTTTATAAAAATTATTTCTACACTTCAAACACTTTATTTTGTATATCCTAAATTCAAATTTCATTAAAAGACTTTTATTTATTTATTTATTAAATTTCTCATAATTAATAAACAATTTGTTTATTAACACAAATAAACGTAATCCCCAATTCGAAGCCCTAGATATACATGCATCCTAGAGTTATTTCACTTACACATTATCAATTACTTTAGGTTAATCTTTTGGGAGAAATCTCAAGTTCATATTTCGTTGTCCAGTCCAATTCCAAGTTACTACGTGAACAGTGAGTATTCCTACCCCTTTTTGCATTTATACATTTTTGGGGTGTTGCATGTACACTATTACAATTTCAAATACAAGTTTACATTTTTACAATACAATTCTAGTACTATGTGCATTGCTTACAACGTGCTTTATGCTTAGACATTACATGTGGATTACATTTGTACTTAGTGAAATCATTAACATGGTACAAGCCGACCTTAACATTGGATAGCGCTATTTGGATTGACAACCCGCCTAGGTTGATTCTCCCCCTTTTTCATCGGAGAATCCGTGGCCATTGTTAAGTTATTATCCACTTGTTGGATAAGTACACTACAGTTCATACAGTACATTATACAGTCACAGGGTTGATTTCGCTCATTTGTTTGATACATGGTTTACATATCCACACTGTAGCTTGCACTTGAATTGTATAACTTTTAATCTACTATATATATCAAAACTAGGAATGCTCACCAACATTTCTTATGTTGACCAAACCTATTTTTGTACATGTTTCAGGTGCAGTTTGATCAAGATACTTTTAGCGCTTTATTATGCAGTTATTTCATTATTTATGTTTCATTTAAGACCTTGTATTTCCATTTTCCTTGTAAGACAATTTTTGGGTTTCATTTAATAATATTTACATTTAAGTACCATGTGCTTTTGAACAATCGTCACTACGTGACACCTCGATGATTCCGCCATCGGTTGGGGTGTTACAAGCGTCATCGTCTATACGTGCATGATATTGCACAACATGATAATTAAAGACGAGTGGCGAGTGATATCACCGGTCCACATACAAGATCCCCCAATCCAACCGTTCTTCGATGACGAAGCACTTGCGGAAATGACAGACTCCAATACGCATTTCCACCTTTGAAATGATCTCGTGGAACATCTAGACGAACTTGATCTACTGTATCTCGACGTGGAGGACTGCGAATAGTTTTTCTTTTATTTAGTTTATTTTTAATTTATGTGTTTTTGTATTTCTATTTTTATTTCCTTTTAATATTGTAATTTTATTTTATTTAGTTTTATAATATGTTTAATTAATATGTTTAATTAATGTTTCTTTTAAAAAAATAATAAAAAATAAAGATTTCAGTGAAGTGAATCAGTGGTGTGCTGCCTACGAAAAACTGAATCAGTGAATTAAATCAGTGAAGTGATGTGACAGTGCAGGATTAGTTGAAATCAGTGAAGGAAAAAGAAAAAACTAGTAGCACCCCTTTCACCCTTATTAGACTTCTCACATTTCAGACCTCTCATATTACTACACTAGCTGATTACCCCGCGAGGGTCTCGGGGTTGAAAAATCTAATTTTACGTGATAACCTATTGCAAATGGCTCAAGTTAACTAACCACAAAATCTCTCAATCATTGCATGTTCATAGTATTCTAATCAGTAATAAGTAATAACTCATATTCCCCACAAAATCTAATTTTACGTGATAACATGAACACTTTGTGTGTTTTTTTCCCGTATGAACGAAACCCCACAAAAAAATAGTCGATTTTTTCTTTGTTTTTTATATAGCACTATGGTACTCGTTGGAAAGATAATAAAACGCCTGTTAATTTGGTGTAATTTTTTTCTATAAAAAATCTCGTATATAAAAGATATAAACGTTTAAAAATTATGGGAGGAAATATGAGAGAGAAAATTTTAAATTTATTTTTAAATTATTTTTTCCTAAAATAACTCAATTTAATTAAAAAAGGAAACAATTCAAAAACACCAAAAACTCTCCATTATGATGCTACGTGGCACTCTTAATGGAAGGTTGGGCCTCCATTGCACGCCACGTCAGCATTTACGTTTTCTTTTATATATATAGATAGATTTATGTTTTGGTCTTCGGCTTTTCATTTTCCTTGTTGCCAAGGCATATTAAAATCCATATCTCATGTTTTAGATACATTTCATATCTGTCCCACAATCCATATTCGTTCAATCTATTCTTAGCTTGTTCTTGTGTCAACTACTTATTCCAAGATGTCAGGACGATGTAAAACAACTGCAATCGGCATTGATCTGGGAACAACTTACTCATGTGTTGCTACATGGTTGGATCAGCACAACCGCGTCGAGATCATTCCTAATGAACAGGGTAACAAAATTACCCCATCATGTGTGGCGAGTAACGACACCGAACTTTTAGTTGGTGGAGGTGCCAAAAATCATATCACCAGGAACCCCAAGAACACCGCTTTTGGTTAGTTAATTTAATTACAAACTTATATAGACATCAAATTTTACCTTTATTATTCATTAAGTTTGATATTATTTAACCTGTTTCTTTATGAATTTTTATACTTTCCTTTTTTACTTTCTAGACGTAAAGCGTGTAATTGGAAGCAGATTCAGTGATAGCAAAGTGCAGCAAGACATACAATCATGGCCATTTAAGGTAATAGAAGGTTCTGTTGATAAGCCAATAGTTGTACTTGAACATAACGGTCAAGAGAAGGAGTTTGCCCCTGAAAAAATATCTTCCATGATTCTAAAGAACTTAAAAGAGGCCGCTGAAGCATTTCTCGGTACAACAGTCACAGACGCAGTGATTACAGTACCTGCATATTTCAGTGACAAGCAACGTAAGGCAACAAAGGATGCTGGTATACTAGTTGGTCTCAATGTCTTGCGCTTGATTAATGAACCCACAGCGGCGGCTGTAGCCTATGGTCTAGACAAGCTTGCAGACAAAAACCACCAGCAACATAAAAATGTTTTCATATTTGATTTGGGTGGAGGGACGTTCGATGTGTCTCTTCTCACTATCAGCAACGACGGTACCATTGATGTTAAAGCGGTGGGTGGAGACACTCACTTGGGCGGAGAGGATTTTGACAAGGCCATGGTTGATCATTGCGTACAAGAAATCAAAAAAAGACACAAGAAAGATATTGGTGGAAATGCCAAGGCTATGGGAAGATTGAAAGTGGCATGTGAAAAAGCAAAAAGAGATTTGTCCTCAACAACTCAAACTTCAATTGAAATTGACTCCTTGTATGAGGGTGTTGATTTCTCAATGAAATTTTCACGAGCAAAATTTGAGGAGCTAAATTCTGGTTTCTTTAAGAAGTGCATGGAGCATGTGGAAAACTGTTTAAGAGATAGAAATATACACAAAAATAATATAGATGATATGGTCCTTGTTGGTGGGTCAACTCGCATTCCTAAGGCTCGAGAAATGTTGAGGGAATTGTTTGATTGGAAACCACTTTGCAACAACATCAATGCTGATGAAGCAGTTGCTTATGGCGCAGCAGTGTTGGCTGCGAATTTAAGTGGTAATGGCAATAAAACTGTGAAGGATATTGTTCTTTTAGATGTGACCCCTTGGTCACTTGGTATCAGTATCAATGGAGGAACTATGAGTGTCATATTTCCAAGGAACACACCCATACCCACAACTAGAGAGGATATTTATTTCACACGTTTTGATAACCAAATCTCTATAAGAGTGCCTGTGTATCAGGGTGAATGCAGCGAAGTTAAAGACAACATCTTCCTTGATGAATTCACTCTGTATGGGGTACCACCAGGGCCCGCAGGTAAAGAACAAATAAAGGTTTGCTTTAGCATAGATGCCAATCGCATCCACGGGTAATAAGAAAAGTCTAGTGGTTGCAGAAAGTGGAAATTTTTCTAACGATGACATCGAAAAGATGCTGAAAAAGGTCGGGCGGTAAAAGGTATTGACATTGTTACAAGAAGAAGATTAAAACCAGAGCACCATTAATGTTTATATTATAAAGATGTTTTTGTACTTTTTTTCTTATCAACTCCATGTTTTAAGAAATGTTGGTTTTTATGTTTGTACTGCTTTAAGGTCTTTTATGAGATATGTGTTTTACTTATTTGAGATGCATGAATTTCTTATTAGTAATATCTCATTCCTCTGTCCTTTCTTGGCGATACAAAACACGTAAACTGCACTTCTTATCTCTTTCCTACTGAATTGAAGACTTTATGATATGTATATGAATTTTTCGATGTAAATTACATCATTTTAGTAAATGATGTGTACAAATATATATTTTTTTTCCTGAGCAAATGAATAACTCACTTTTAAAATGAAAACTAGTATCCATGTATAAATGAGCTTGGTTTTCTTTAGAA
The DNA here is from genome assembly GCA_028751855.1 of Ambrosia trifida. Classification (NCBI taxonomy): domain Eukaryota; kingdom Viridiplantae; phylum Streptophyta; class Magnoliopsida; order Asterales; family Asteraceae; genus Ambrosia; species Ambrosia trifida. The sequence continues at coordinate 72,045,526 of CM054131.1, read as the reverse complement.
AATGATTTAAGTTGTTCGAGATGGGAGAAGTAATTAAGTTCTTTTTATCTAAACATAAAAACTAACTAGTTTTATACTTGTCCGGTGGCCGGTTAGTTTAATGACATAATAATATAACCTTTTTTCTTTACATTTCAAACAAAAAAGGGGTTCATGTTTACATATGTTGAGTAAAGATCAAATACATATAGTTTTTTTTTTTGTAAAAACTGTAAGAATCAAAGGGGGTAAAAAAATTTAATTTTTTTTTAGAATTTTTTCTCCCATGTGCTTAAGCATTCTTTCTAGATGAATAATACAAAAAAAAATTAATAAATTTTTTTTTTGTGTAATTACGTCATTAAGGTAAATACATTAGTTTACACTAGAGTAATCATGTAATTACTCTACACGTAATTACTCTACACCAAATATTTTTTTTTTTTTAGTTTTTAATACTATAATATATGTTTAACAATATGGGAAAAAAATTTTGAAAACAAATATTAAAAAAAAATAACCTCCTTAATTCTCACAGTTCTTAATAAAAAAACTATTTATACAGGATCTTTCCCCTACAATGTTAGTATGCCTATAAACCTATCAAAGCAAGGTTAGAGGTAATTTCAATGCGTCAGATCGCATTGAGTCTTTAAGTGACCAATTGACTACTAAGACATAATAACATAAAATAGTTGAGTGAATTGAAAATCTCAAATAACAATCATGCATGATAACTAAACGCCATAATGTGTGGAATGTTTAATTAAACAGGCATGGGTAGGAAATAGGGTTCATAATTTTATTAAATTAATAATAAAAAGAAATAATAACGATACTCTCGTTATTCGTAGGAAATAATATAGTACAATACCGATTACAAAAAATAAATGTAAATGAAAATAAAAACAATTACATATACCGAATCTTGATCCAAGTCGAATACTTTAGTAAACTTCAACCGAACCATCTTGTGTAGCACTCCGCTGCAAGAATAACAAACTTGTTGTAGACGGTTTTTGGTTGAGGATCGTGTTTGACACGGGGCCCTTAAAACAGATTCCGTGCCTCCTCTCAGACGGTCTGTTTCCCAGGGTACAACAACCGGAACAGTAGTCGTACTGCCGGAGATAGTCTTGAGCCCGAGATAACACCGGGTGCTTTGATGTTCTTATATATGTTAGAAAAAGAAAAGGAATTGAAACAAATGAGAGTACTCCTCTCAATCTTGATGAGATCATGTTTCTTTATTTTTGTGAGTTAGAGAATATCTAATTCTCTGTCTAAAAACACTAGTCAAAAGATGAACCCAAGGTTCACTTTTATATTCACAAAGTTGAAACATATGCCATGAATTTAATTATGATCATAAGTGGATCATAAAATAGTAATTACATAGGCAATAAAGTGGTCAAACGAAACTTCTATTTCGTTTATGAGACGAGTTGAAACAGTTACTCTGACCAAGTCAACTGACTGGTTTGACCAAGTCAACTGACTTGTAACAGACTCCTGCTCCAATGCTTCGTGAGCCGCGTGTAGATCAAGATGACGCGCACTAACCAGGTGCTACCTGGTCATGCGCCACTATATTCATGCGCAGCTACGTCATCCGCGCGCGGACGCCAAGCGACTTAGTGCCCATGCGCCACTTGTTACGCGGAAACCAGGACGCTACCTGGTGTTTTGCCATGTACTAGACCACGCGCACGTGGTCAAAAATACAAAGGCGGCTCTCAAGCTGCTCGCGGCGATGCGAAGTGCAAAGTGCACCATCAAAGTGCCACATTGCGCCCATCGCCCATGTCACGCGCGCGCGTGTGCAAGTGTGAGTTAAGGTGCTTCGCATCCTTTAGGGTCCTACTAGTGTTTGGCTCATGCTAAACAATATACAAGGAGTGCTCCTCCTTATAAACCACTTTATTTTTTTTCCTCCCACCAATGTGGGACAAAACTTAATCCATTTTCTCATCTTTGGTTGTTCCAACCTACAACTTCCAAGCTTTGATATCTCATTCATCTGAGCTCTATTTTGGACATAGTTTGATTCGTTGTGATGCTCTCACAATATAGTACACAAACCCATAAATAAATATTTATATAACACATATATAAATATATTTATTTAAGCCCAAAATTAGGGAAAAATCAATTTCCACTACCATTTTTCCAACAGCATGTCCATCACGGCCTCGCTCCTTGTTACCTATGTTGGAGAAAGGTTTTTACTCGTTAAATCGTTGTGGCTCTTGATTTAATCTCCTAATTTTATAAGCATTCGTTTTTTAACGGTCAACAAATCAAACCCGACCACTCTTGGGGGAGTCGTCAAACATCAATTCGGGGGAAAACCCGGTAACCCACCCGTAGTTGTAGACACGGCGGTGAAAATACCGGTAAAACCCGTTTGGCTCAAGAATCGAACTCAGGATTCTCAGGTCTTATATTATTGTCCACCAATGCATTTACCACTTCACTGTAATGGTATTGGCTTTATAACCATTCGTTTTCCTGGTATTTCAACGTAACACAATTTAAACTGAATTGAATTGTCTACCAAAAACTCCTTAATAATTACTCGGAATAAACGAAAATTTGCTTCTGTTTTTCTACTACCCACCCATGTCAAATTTGATCAAAAAAGAAAAGAGATCTATGTGAATAAATTCATTAGTTACAACCTTCTTGCTATTTTTATGTTTTTAAACTTCACACTACAACAAAAATGGCTTTTAAGGACTTTTTGTGTGGGACGCTTGTAAAATAGGGTCCTAAAAACTATTTAATAGGACGAATGAACTTTTGGGGTCCTTTTATAATATACGCTACTAAACCGGTGTCCTAAAAAGGTATTTAATAGGATGGATGATTCTTTGGGGTCTTATTATCATATAACTTAATAAGACACTTAAAATGTAGATCCTAACAAAGTAATTTATAAGACATTTAGTTGTTGGTGTCCCATTAAGCGGTAATGTAATAGGACACTTGATTACCGGGGGTCCTATTAAAACAAAAATTAATACGACCCTTTGTAGTTAAGTCATAAATGTTCGATGTTATATGACCCTTTTTAGTTGAAGTCATATTTGAACATAACCTAATCGGACACTTGACACATGAGTCTTATACCTTTAACCTTTATAGGACCTTTAATCATTGTGGTGTTATTATAATACACCGTAATAGGACACATGATATTTGAGTCATAAAACATTAGTTTTATAGGACGCTTATGCGCTAGAGTTTTATTATAACATATCATAATAGGACACTTAAGACTTGGGTCTTAAAACTTTAACCTTTATAGGACGCTTAATCAAAGTGATATTATTATAATACACCGCAATAGGACACTTGATATAAATACTTGTCTTCTTTCTACTTTACCACACTACAATGTTTGTTGTAGTTGGCGAGCATATACCATTGTAGGGTTCTTAAAAGCTTACAAACATTGAAGGGTACATGATTGGTTCTTGCACTATCACTATAAAAACACCATCCTGCTCGCCCGGGCTGCTATTCAGTTTATATATTGATATTGTGTTGCGTTGTCAAAAGGCCACTGGGCGAGCACCTAGGTACAATTTCAAAACCCAGCCCAAAAAATCGCCGAATGACAGCCCGGGCGAGCAGGACGGTGTTTTTTTATTTTTTATTTTATTTTATTTTATTTTATTTTATTTTTTTTGCAAAAGTGAAATCGGGCGGTGGCTTTTTCCAATCAGCCACATAAAAGCTTTTTTGTAGTGGATATCAATTGAGTGGGAACCCATCTCATTCGTCAACTCTATGTAATCTACTCACACGCATCAATTCTATTACAAGTTCTCGAACCTATGAATCTCTTCATATCATGATTCAAGATTCAAAGTTTGTTTTTTTAAATTTATTTTCTTCCTTAACATAATATATTATGTTGTCTTCAGTATTAGAAAATACACATTTCTTGACACGTGAACAATGACACACGCTCATTTTATTACATTCAAAAGTGTTTATAATAAAAAACATCATAGTTTATAAAATATGAAAAATTGATGATACACAATTTTGTATGTAACTAGAACGTGTGTGTCATGTTTTTTATTATTACTTCTCTAACTATAAAAACCAAGATATCTTTTTTATACTTCATTTTCCCACACAAACCCTAGCCCCGATTCATTCTTTCTCACCGAATGCTCAATTCAGTCCTCCACCCAAACCCTAATCTATGACTTCAAACCAAGCTTCAGTTTTTCGGCTTCTTCACCGCAGACACCAGCCAGAATGATGAGAGGCGCTTAATCGAATGACACGGGGTCGCTGTTGAGGTAAAATGAAGTATATATTGTTGTTGATAATATTGTTAGTCAGTTATTGTTGGATGCTCAAGACACCACCAAAGATATTAGGCTTTTTATTAAATTTAATGGTGGTTTTCTCAGGTACTGTTTTAACATCCTTTGTTTTTGTTTTAATGTTCAAGTTGTAATTTGTTCCTACTCAAAGTGAACCGTGAGATTATTATTTTCAATTTTTCTATTTAAGGAGTTTTATTTTTTATATAGTTTATGCTTGTGTTAGGAGTCATTTTCTGTGGATTTGTTATGATAGAAAATATATGGTTATATCAGGCTATTTTAAGGATCATGAACCAAGAGAGAAAGCATTGCCATCAATCTCAAACCTTTAGAGCTTGGTAATGTTTCAATTCAAGATAATGAGTTTTATAAAGCCAAAAATTAGATGTAGCAACCTTCTGTTTTAGTATAAAAGATAAAGAATGATATTTGGAAATTTTGGGGGAGGGGGGGGGGGTAAGAGAACAATTCAAACAGGTTTGTTTTTTGATTCATTGGGCCGGGTCGTATGACCCAAATTCAAATGTTCTTTTTTTTTTGTCAAACGCCTAATATGGGTCGTATGGCATAGAGCTATACGAGCTAACTTTTGCAATACGAACTAGCCTATATGAGTTTACCCATGAGACACGCCGTAAGACAAGGAGGTGCTTACAATACGGTTCGAACAAGTTTTTTTTTTTTTTTATCAAAAACTTAATTAAAGGCAAATAGATTTTACATTTTTTATGGAAGCCAAGAAATCATGCAGATTTGTTTATTTAAAAAATGATACATTTTTATTCTATTTATGTGGATACTAACAGCAAGCTAACAATTCATTACGTTTTACATTTAGAGTTGCAATCTAGAATCATAATACATTAAACCAAGATAACCATACTTGTTTAGCATGTGGTCGCAAATGTATTAGTTTTGCTTGATAGTCTTGTTAGGGGTTCTTTATTTCAAGAAGTAGATTAATGCACATTTGTTGTTCGATGAAACGACCAAAAGAAACGAAAAGAATTGACTCAACTACAAGTAAGCTGGGATTTTTATTTATAGATACAGTTTATGTTTTCGAACATAAAATCTACCAGAAATACTCCTTAAATGTATAAAAAATTATGCTAATAGTATGAACTAAAATGGAAGGGGACTTGAAACATATTAAGAATGAATTTGGTATTTTAATGGTAAGTTGTCTGAGTCAATTTGTGGTAATTATTTCATGTTTTAAGTGTTTGTAAATAAGGATATCTCTAGGAGACGAACCAACTAAACACCAATATTTAAAGGAACAAGGTGTTGTGATAGTCATATTTATTTATGGGCGAACATTGATAATCAAAGATGGTGCCAGGAACCGAAATGATTAAGCTTGAAGATCAAACCATTGGAAATTCATCAAGCAAAGGTAAGTAAACTCTTATGTTTTATACGCTCAAAATTTGAAGAGTATTAGATTTTGTGTAGTCAACTGATGCGATGATTCCTTTGCTAGTCATATATGAAAACGAATGATTTGCTTTGATATATCCGTTTAGTTAATGTCACGAGTTATAAGAAGTAAATTCCCAAATGGTTGGACCTGAAGCATGGGTTATCTAGTTGCTTAATATATTAGAACTCATAATATGGAGATCGAATATACTAGTAGGCTTTCTGTCCAAGATTAGCTTATTGTGCAACATTTATTTTCCAATTTTGTGAGATCAAAATTGACCAGTAGTTATAATTGAGCAGAAAGTTAGCAAAACAAACTGAGGTTTTGATAAGGACCGATTATTACCCTTATGAGTATCGACATTGTATATTATGTATGCTGTATGGATGGAAGTTACAACCATTGCCTGGTATGATGTTACATAACAAGATCGTTGGTGTGACCATATGGGTTATTTTCCACAATTCAAGATTGTATTGGTGCGTCCATTGCATGGCCTTGTCTTTTCATTCCGGTATGTATTTGTTAAACTTGTAATACAAATAATTTTAATAATATGGAACTTAATGCTTATACATGCACGGCGTCTAGTTAGGATTGCATGGTTTTCAAACGTTGAGCACTTGGTTTATTTTGGATTATGTTTTAAATAAGCTTCCGCTGTAATTGGGGATTCTAAACTATGTTTTCTTAAATTGCATATGTTCATTTAGACTTGTTTATTGTGATCGTTGGTTTGGATCCTGGTTTGTCATACGCCTCGCGGTAAAACTCCGCAAGTGGATTTTGAGGGTGTGACAGATTGGTATCAGAGCCAATGGTTATAGTGAACTAGGACTGCATGTAGAGTCTAGTCTATAGCCGAGTCGCACACACTAGACGATCACTTAGTACTAAACATTATGGTGGTTTACGTATGGGCTTGTCGGGGTGTCTCTGAATCATTTGACCTTCCTATGTTACATCATCCGTTCTATCTTATGTCGGGTTACTTGTTTTCTAGGCAGTGCGGTATATTAGGGTAAATCGTGTACTCTTGAGATTTGTCCAAGGCTCGGACATCTCCTTTCCATACTCCAATAGAAACACTTGCCATAAACTACCGTAGTATTACGGTGTATAGCTAAGAGTCTATGTTCGGTGATTTGAACTTTGAACTAGGAGAACACTTGGAGGACCATGTAGAGCGGTTTATCATTTTGGGTGCACACAAAATCATAAACCGAAATGCATGAAAGCCCTGGTGAGCTCTGGGTTTGAATGGATAGTCCTGAGTTGGATCTGGCTTTGATCTTGTAAATGCTAGTGGCTATCATTAGCTGTGAAACTAAATTTTCTCGTTCTTTCTGTCAGAATCATGTCTGGAGTATGAGGAGGACGTGGAGGTGGTCGCAATGGTGGACGTGGTGGTGATCGCGGTGGTGCTGGTGGTCGTGGAGGTGTGAACCTATCACAGGAAGACCTGAACAACTTGCTGCAAGCTGCCTTTCAGTTAGGGCACAATGGTGGTGGTGGTCCTGTTAACCCACCCCCACCCATGTGTACCTACAAGATGTTTCGGGACTGTAAGCCCCAGGAATTCTCTGGCACTGAGGGTGCGGTGAGTTTACTCAGGTGGTTGGAAAAGGTGGAGTCAGTGTTTCTGATGTGTAACTGTCTCCCAGAGGATCGAGTCAAGTATGCTGCTGCTTTATTCTAGGATGTTGCTTTGACCTGGTGGAATAACATCACTCAGAATATGGGAATAGGGGAGGCTTATGCTATGCCTTGGGAGAATTTTGTGCAACTGCTGAAGCGTGAGTACTGTCCAAGGGAAGAGGTACAGAAGTTAGAGCACGAGGTGTGGAACCTCAAGATGACTGGGTCTGAGATCGAAAAGTATACGGTGAGGCGTAATGAGTTGGCAGTGCTGTGTCCTGATCTGCATGCGCCAGAGTACAGGAGGATTGAACATTATATCTCGGGGCTAGTACCAGAGATCGCAGGGTTGGTGGCTGCGGGAAATCATCCTACATACTCAGAGGTGGTCCGATCAGCTCACAGGATGACAAACTTAAAGGTGAATGAGGGTATTTTGCCTGCTAAGGGTTCGACTGTTAAGGCCCCGGAGAATAACAAGCGTAAGTGGGATAACGAGGGGAAAGGATCTGGGCCAGCACAGCAGGGTAAGAGATTTGATAGCGGGGGTTCTTCTTCTACTGGTAACAAACAGGGTGGTTATGCGGGGAAATTGCCTAAATGCAACAAGTGTGGGCGTCATCATCAGGGGGACTGCGACCGTAATTGTTGCCATCACTGTCAGCGATTTGGGCATTTTGCTAAAGATTGTCGGGCTACACTTCCATCGACCCAGGCCCCAACTACTAACTCGGCTCCTACTGCTCAAGGAACTACGGGATGACAAGGATGTTACAACTGTGGTGAGACTGGGCATTACAAGAAGGATTGCCCGAAACTGAAGCAGGGCGGGAACAACGGTAACGGGAACAACGGGGGCGGTGGCAGGAATGCACGTGCCTTCGTCATTGGAGCCGCTGAGGCTAGACAGGATCCTGACACAGTTACCGGTACGTTCCTTCTCAATAATCGCTCTGTTAGTGTTTTATTTGATTCCGGTGCCGACAAGAGTTTTATATCTGTGGAAGTTAGTTGACTGCTAGAGGTAGTACCCGTACCATTAGAGGCTAAGTATATTATTGAGTTGGCTGACGGTAAAAAGATTGAAGCTACTTGTATCCTTCGGGAGTGTCAACTAGAGTTGTCGGGTTTGTCTTTTCCCATCGACCTTATGCCAGTGCCCTTGGGTCGTTTTGACGTTGTGGTAGGCATAGACTGGTTGTCTTTGTATCGCGCTGAGATCATCTGTTATGACAAGATTATTCGGATTCCCCTTCCTGATGGAGAATTCCTTTCTGTGTACGGTATCAAGGGCGGTGTTCCGCTAAATATCATCTCTAGCATGAAAGCCCTTAAGTGTCTTCGGAAGGGTTACTCGGCCGTTTTGGCACTTTTATCTGTTTCCTCTAGCGATGAGAAGAAGATCGACGATATTCCTGTTGAGTTCAGTATTGAGTTCAGTATTGATCTCGTACCGGGAGCTGCTCCTATTGCTCGGGCCCCCTACCGTCTTGCACCTCCTGAGATGCAAGAATTGTCCAGTCATTTACAGGAACTCTTGGACAAGGGTTTCATTAGACCGAGTTCTTCCCCTTGGGGAGCCCCGATTCTGTTCGTTAAGAAGAAGGATGGAAGTTTTCGACTGTGTGTCGATTACAGAGAATTGAACAAGGTGACCATCAAGAACCGTTATCCTCTTCCACGTATTGATGATCTATTCGACCAACTCCAGGGTTCTAGTTATTACTCCAAAATTGATTTGAGGTCCGGTTATCACCAGTTGCGCGTAAGGGAAGCTGATGTTGCAAAGACTGCCTTTCGTACACGTTATGGCCATTTCGAATTCTTGGTCATGCCTTTCGGTCTCATGAACGCACCGGCGGTTTTCATGGATTTGATGAACCGCGTTTGCAAACCATATATTGACAAGTTCGTCATTGTGTTTATTGATGATATTCTGATTTACTCCAAGAACAAGACCGAACACGAGGAACACCTGCGTTTGGTTTTGGAACTCTTGCGACGGGAACAACTTTACGCTAAGTTCTCAAAGTGTGACTTTTGGTTACGCGAAGTTCAGTTCCTAGGACATGTGGTTAATGAACTAGGAATTCATGTCGATCCAGCTAAGATCGAAGCGATTAAGGACTGGGAAGCACCAAAGACGCCAACTGAGGTGCGGCAATTCCTAGGCCTTGCGGGCTATTATCGTCGTTTCATTCAGGGGTTCTCGAAGATCGCTCAACCCCTCACCACTCTCACGTAGAAGGATAGGAAATTCGCCTGGGGTGAACCACAAGAGTCAGCGTTTGAGGAACTGAAGTCTAAACTGTGTTCTGCTCCTATTTTGTCTTTACCTGAAGGCCCTGATGATTTCGTTGTTTACTGTGATGCTTCTATTCATGGTCTCGGTTGCGTGTTGATGCAACGCGAGAAAGTGATTGCGTATGCTTCTCGTCAACTCAAGGTGCACGAGAAGAACTACACCACCCATGACTTGGAGTTGGGTGCAGTGGTTTTCGCGTTGAAAATTTGGAGACATTACTTGTACGGTACCAAATGCACCATCTACACCGATCACAAGAGTCTTCAACATATTTTCGACCAACAACACTTGAACATACGACAGCGTCGTTGGATTGAACTCCTTAACGACTATGATTGCGCCATTAAGTACCATCCCGGCAAGGCGAATGTAGTAGCAGACGCTTTGAGCAGGAAGGAATCAGTTAATCCTCGTCGCGTGCGGGCGTTGTAGCTCACCATACATTCCTCTCTACCTGACCAACTCCGTTCTGCCCAGTTAGAAGCTTTGAAGGAGTAAAACCTTAAAGCTGAAACCATGCACGGTGCCGACAAGCACCTCGAGAAAAGGCCGGATGGCCTGTACTACTTCGTAGAACACATATGGGTTCCTTTATTCGGGGGACTTCGGGGGCTTGTTCTAGATGAGGCTCATAAGTCCCGGTATTCTATTCATCCTGGTTCGGATAAGATGTACCAAGATCTAAAGGTGCTTTACTGGTGGCCAAACATGAGGTCGGATATAGCCTCATACGTGAGTAAATGCTTGACCTGTGCTAAGGTCAAGGTGGAATACCAGAAACCGTCGGGTCTCTTGCAACAACCTGAAATTCCGGAGTGGAAATGGGAACGGATTACAATGGATTTTGTCACACAACTGCCTAAGTCACCGAACGGGAATGACAAGATATGGGTGATTGTTGATCGGTTGACAAAATCAGCCCATTTTCTCGCTATTAAGGAGACCGACACCATGGATCGTTTGGCTCGTCTTTATCTGAAGGAAGTTGTTTCTAAGCACGGGGTGCCGGTTTCTATTATCTCGGATCGTGACTCCCACTTTACTTCTCACTTCTGGAAGTCTTTACACAAGGCTTTGGGTACCCAGCTGGACATGAGTACCGCTTATCACCCACAGACTGACGGTCAGAGTGAGCGCACGATTCAAACCTTGGAAGACATGCTGCGGGCATGTGTGATCGATTTTGGCAAAGGTTGGGAAGCTCATCTACCGTTAGTAGAATTCTCGTACAACAACAGTTATCACACGAGCATCAAGGCGGCTCCGTTCGAGGCACTGTACGGGCGGAAATGCCGTTCTCCTCTTTGTTGGGTTGAGGTGGGTGAGAGTCAACTCACTGGGCCTGAACTAGTGTACGAAACTTCGGAAAAGATCATACAGATTCGTAACCGGTTGGCAGCGGCACGGGATCGGCAAAAGAGTTATGCCGATCAGCGTCGCAAACCATTGGAATTCCAAGTTGATGACAAAGTACTTCTGAAAGTTTCACCATGGAAGGGCGTCATACGCTTTGGGAAGCGTGGCAAACTCAACCCTCGGTATGTCGGTCCATTTACGATCCTGTAACGGATTGGACCGGTGGCATATCGTCTTGATTTACCGACGGAGCTCGGTAACGTACATAACGTCTTCCATGTGTCCAACTTAAAGAAGTGTCTGGCTGACGAGTCTCTCATCGTTCCACTGGAAGAGATCAAGGTTGATGATCGTCTTCGGATTGTGGAAGAACCTGTGGAGATTCTGGATTACAAGATTCGTAGCCTACGACATAGCAAGATTCGCATTGTTAAGGTTCGCTGGAACTCGAACCGGGGACCAGAGTATACTTGGGAACGGGAGGATCAGATGAAGTCTAAGTATCCTCATCTCTTTCCTAAGGAAGCGTTCGAATCGAGATATGTCTCCACTGCAGCTGAATGAATCTCGGGGCGAGATTCCTTTTAACGTGGGGATGATGTGACAACTCGGGTAAATCTCTCTTTTGGTTTCTATCTTTTGTTTGTTTCCTTCGTTATTCCTTTTGGGTACTGTGCAATTTTCGGGACGAAAATTCTTTTAACGTGGGGATGATGTGACACCCGGCAAATTCTGGTTAACAACGTTATCTAGATGAAAGTCTACCTTAGCGAGTCACGCGTATATTGTACTTAACTGGGTTAGTTAAGTCGTGTTATGGTTCGGGAACTATCAGTTTAGTATAAAGGATCATCGTGTAATATTACTCATTTATTAATTATACGTTACGGATTAAAACGACAAGTGTATTATTTTTGGTGATATTTTGAACCCCTACACAACCATAATTATTCATACATATATCTCTCTATATATATATATAATAATAATAATAATAATAATAATATTAATAATAATAATAATAATAATAATAATAATAATAATAATAACAATAAATATAATTATAACATATACTAAATAACTTGAGTTGTGATTTTCTTACCCTAACCCCTAGCCCATTACCCAAGCCATCCCAGCCCAAAATCCCATAACTGAAGCCCACAACCAAGCCCAAACCCCCCCCCCCCTTGACCGGATTAATTAAAAAAAAAAAGGGATATGCTTCAGACGGGTATCGAACCCGAGTCAAACCCAGACAAACACACCCTCACAACCAGTTGTGCCACAGACCACCTTGGGAATTATTCCAGTTCAAATTATATTTATGGCCTTATTAACTGCTGTTTGTTTCCTCCCTTTTGCTCGCTGCTGCAAGATTCAACAGCCCCAAACCTTTGATTATCAATCAAAGGCCCATACATGGTAACTTAACATGATTACCGGCTTTCGTGGACTATTATGCGTGTGTAATTACGACTGATTGATAATCAATTGACCTATTACGCGTTTTAACATTCAATGGTGGTCAAACCTTACCATTTCATCAAATCAGTGTTTAATCCTATAAATTGGGCATCCCAAAACACTCACAACTCGCCGAAAATATTACCCCCACTCTCAATTTCTGTTTAATTCCCATCTACGAGTTGGAATTGTTCGCTATTTGACTTTCCGGTTGACCCTCGTTGTGGAAACAATTCGTAGAGGTATGTTATAGTAACTTGTTTCCGTGTATTAATCGGCCCTATACAATCCTTAACCCCATGTTTAATTGGTCGCTAATAATGTTCATAATCAGATTGCAATTCTAGGGTTTATAATTTGGGGAAGAACACAAAACTCTGATTATATTTATTTTATTTAAACAGGAACCAAACACAACCACTGGTCTAGACCAAGTGGTTGTATCTGGTGCTCTCCATCTCAGCCACGCGGGTTCGAGTCCCGGGTGTGGCATCCTTTTCCATGTTTTTGTTTTATTTTCCTAAAACAATCATGATTAACATTATATTACTCAAATTTTATAAATTCATTTTAATTTATTAAAACACTTTTAATAATTCTAAAAAAATTATTATTTTTAACAAATCTAATGTCAAAGCTTTATCTACAATTTTTATTTTTCTGAAATTCATTCATTTAATATTTATAATAATTAAATCAATTTTATACTATTATATTTATAAAAATCCATTAAAATATCAAAACAATTTTATTAATTTCTACAAAAATTATCCTATGTTTGTACAATGTTAAACTTTACTGAAATGATTTTTAATTCAGAAAAATCACTTATTTTATATTTTTAATCAATTTTTGTTAGATTTAATCTTAATTAAATCATAATAAATTCAATTTTTATTAATTTTGGACCAAAATTTTATACAATTTATTTTTAAATATTTAGAACAGAAATATGATTTTTAATATAATAATTCTTTAATTTTTGTATTTTTGAAAATTAAAGATAAATCTTGACAATTTGTAATAAATAGATTTAAAAATATATTTTAAAGAAAATAATTTTATAAAAATTATTTTTTATACTTTAAACACATTCTTGTGACTATCTTAGATTTAAAAACTTATAAAAAGATTTTTGGTTATTTATTTACTAAATTTCTCTCAATTGTCAAATATTTTAAATAATAATCAAACAAGCATTCATCCCCAAATTCGAAGCCCTAGAACGTATACATTTGTAGGCTAGATAGACTTATTTATTACCTTATTATAGGGTGATACTTGACATACTTGGGCAACACCATTATTCTACTTTTCAAGAGATAACACTTTTGCTAAGGTGAGTTTACATAGCCCCTTTTCTCTTTTACATTTTTGGGGTGAAACATGTTTAAACATTTTATACTATCATTTAATCACACTTACTCGTAATTCAAATACACTATCATTCTATCATTTGACTGTAACAAAAAGACACAGTACAATCATTAACAATGATCAAGCCGCCTGTTTAGATTATAGCGCTATAGGTCTGACAAACCCATCCCCCGCATAGACTCAGGGATGATCGATAACAGTAATAACATTTAACTAACTTGCGAGTTAGTCATCAGTCGACACAAGGTTTGGTTGTACAAAGACGCATTGTTGCATGTCGGTATCATACTCTATCATCATACAACCCTGAGTGTTGTACAAACTATTGTTATCAACTATTTCTCAAAAACCTATGTAATTCTCACCAACTTTTGTTGACCCAAAAATATTTTCAACTTAACATGTTTCAGGTTCTACATGCTTGAAGATTTGCTTGAAGATATGTGCATAGTTTTATTCAATTTGATGTACGAATTCTTGTAGAATCATTGTATGTAAATTATTTAAATTATTTAATGAAATTATTATTCACCATGAGCTACTGAACAATCATAACGACGTGACATCCCGATGTTTCCGCCATCGGTTGGGGTGTTACAGATTGGTATCAGAGCCATGGTTATAGGGAAATAGGTTATTAGAAAAATAATCTAGTCTATAACCATAGGATTTAACCAGTACTTGCTTCTTTTGCTTGCTATTCTCTATCTCCCTCCTACTTCATATCCCTACTTTCATCCCTACAAGAAGGTTGCTCTCCATCACTGGATCTACTCTTAGACTAATAGGACAAATCCTTAGGTTTAACCTGAACCACCTTGAGATCTCGTCGAAGTTCTAGATTTTAATAACGAACACGTGCAATCTGGAAGGGTGAACGCCTGTATTCTGAGTCTTCTGTCTAGGCTGGCATTGCGCATATATCCCAATCAGACGAGGGACCCGGATGCCTACCTGGGAATTCTCGGGATGAGTGTTCACTTATAGGCTAAAGCATGTCTTCATATGTTATTAGAATTTAGAATCTTTGATAAGTCAACGTTTTCGTTTATTCGTTTTAATTAATGAATAGATGATTACATTCCTTATATAATCTCATTTATTTCACTGTGTCTCTTACAGATCATGCCTCCACGTCGCAGTGCTCGTCTTAACAGTGGTGAAAATCATGATGAAGGAAGTAGCAATCACAACCACAACCATGATACTAACCACAATAACAACAACAACAATGGTGTTGATGCCCAACTAGCTGCAATCATTTCTCAACAAATGGCACAGCAAATCGCAACTCTGGTTCCCAACTTACTAGCTCAAGTCATCCAGTTGAATGGCAACGGGAACGGCAACGGCAACGGGAATGGAAATGGAAATGGACACCACAATGGGAATACTTCCAGCCTGTACCCTTAAGCACTTCAATTCTTGTAATCCCCCAATGTTTAGTGGTGAAGAAGGAGCTACAGGACTCCTCCAATGGTTTGAGGGTATTGAGAATACCTTCATCAACAGTGAGTGCCCCGACAACTTTAAGGTCCGTTATGCCATGAGTGTTCTTCACAAACGAGCACTCACTTGGTGGAATGAAGAAAAGCGTACTCGTGGGGCCGAAGTTGCTCTTGCCATGACATGGGACCAAGTCAAGGAGGTCATGAAGGAAGAGTTTTGTCCTCGCAATGAAGTTAAGAAGCTTGAGGATGAGTTCCACACCTTAGCTCAAGATAGTGGGGAAAACCTTGCCTACAACACCCGCTTTCATGAGCTTAGCTTATTGTTGCCTCACAAAGTCACTCCCCTGCCGGTAGCCATCGAGAAGTACATCGGTGGTCTGCCCATGCAAATCCAGGATACGGTGTGGGGAAGGAATCCTGCCACCTTGGAGGAAGCCAAACGTTTAGCAGCTACCTTAACTGATAATCACGTAAAGAACGGGACCTTAGTTCGGAAAGGCAATAAAACAAGTATTGTAGCCGCGGTAACCACTGAGAACCAGAAGCGTAAGGCCAAGGATCCTGATGTCAACCTCACTACACAAGCTTCTAACAAGAAACCTTATACAGGAAACCACCCATTATGTAATACCTGCAACCGACATCATCCCACTGCTTCAGTGTGTCGCTTGTGCACCAATTGTGGAAGGTATGGCCATCTGGTCAACACGTGTCGTGAGACCCCAAATCCTAATGCCAACCAACTCACCAACCCTGTTCAAGCTGCTAACCTTAATCAATACAACTATGGTCAGTGTTATGAATGTGGAGACCCAAATCACTTCCGAAACCGATGCCCTAAATTGAACAGAGATCAAGACCCCCCAGCTACTTAACAGAAAGCCCTACCATTTGAATAATGTCTACTTTCTCTTTAATTCCATGTATTGCACTTTTGATTCAAATAATAAATTCAAGTATTATCCTAACATCTGTGTGCATGCTTGTTTGTATATGAACTAATTGCTATATCTATAATCATACTTACTTGTACAACAATTAGTTGACTACCAAACAACCTTCTTAACGATTGGTAGAGGTCATCATGTCTTTCCAACAGTCGGGAGAGGCCCTACCACCTGCTCAACGACTGGTGGGGACTATCAGACCTGCTCAACAATCGGTAAAGTCAAAAAAAGGACGCAAAACCCTAATGTAAGGTAAATTGATAATTACGGTCCGGAACGTAATCATGAGTTTACAGGTACGTTAAGGTAGTGTGAAATTTTATCAAGGTTCTCAGTGGTTGACCAATTGTAGGACTAGTGTTTCTCTTAACTTCGGGACGAAGTTCCTAAAAGTAGGGGAGACTGTAATATTACGCATTTATTAATTATACGTTACGGATTAAAACGACAAGTGTATTATTTTTGGTGATATTTTGAACCCCTACACAACTATAATTATTCATACATATATCTCTATATATATATATATAATAATAATAATAATAATAATAATAAATATAATTATAACATATACTAAATATCTTGAGTTGTGATTTTCTTACCATAACCCCTAGCCCATTACCCAAGCCATCCCAGCCCAAAATCCCATAACTGAAGCCCACAACCAAGCCCAAACCCCCCCTTGACCGGATTAATTAAAAAAAAAAAGGGATATGCTTCAGACGGGTATCGAACCCGAGTCAAACCCACACAAACACACCCTCACAACCAGTTGTGCCACAGACCACCTTGGGAATTATTCCAGTTCAAATTATATTTATGGCCTTATTAACTGCTGTCTGTTTCCTCCCTTTTGCTCGCTGCTGCAAGAGTCAACAGGCCCAAACCTTTGATTATCAATCAAAGGCCCATACATGGTAACTTAACATGATTACCGGCTTTCGTGGACTATTATGCGTGTGTAATTACGACTGATTGATAATCAATTGACCTATTACGCGTTTTAACATTCAATGGTGGTCAAACCTTACCATTTCATCAAATCAGTGTTTAATCCTATAAATTGGGCATCCCAAAACACTCACAACTCGCCGAAAATATTACCCCCACTCTCAATTTCTGTTTAATTCCCATCTACGAGTTGGAACTGTTCGCTATTTGACTTTCCGGTTGACCCTCGTTGTGGAAACAATTCGTAGAGGTATGTTATAATACTTTGTTTCCGTGTATTAATCGGCCCTATACAATCCTTAACCCCATGTTTA
This sequence comes from Ambrosia trifida, assembly GCA_028751855.1. Classification (NCBI taxonomy): domain Eukaryota; kingdom Viridiplantae; phylum Streptophyta; class Magnoliopsida; order Asterales; family Asteraceae; genus Ambrosia; species Ambrosia trifida. Next base: position 72,027,966 of record CM054131.1, on the reverse strand, counting down.
ATTGGTCGCTAATAATGTTCATAATCAGATTGCAATTCTAGGGTTTATAATTTGGGGAAGAACACAAAACTCTGATTATATTTATTTTATTTAAACAGGAACCAAACACAACCACTGGTCTAGACCAAGTGGTTGTATCTGGTGCTCTCCATCTCAGCCACGCGGGTTCGAGTCCCGGGTGTGGCATCCTTTTCCATGTTTTTGTTTTATTTTCCTAAAACAATCAAGATTAACATTATATTACTCAAATTTTATAAATTCATTTTAATTTATTAAAACACTTTTAATAATTCTAAAAAAATTATTATTTTTAACAAATCTAATGTCAAAGCTTTATCTACAATTTTTATTTTTCTGAAATTCATTCATTTAATATTTATAATAATTAAATCAATTTTATACTATTATATTTATAAAAATCCATTAAAATATCAAAACAATTTTATTAATTTCTACAAAAATTATCCTATGTTTGTACAATGTTAAACTTTACTGAAATGATTTTTAATTCAGAAAAATCACTTATTTTATATTTTTAATCAATTTTTGTTAGATTTAATCTTAATTAAATCATAATAAATTCAATTTTTATTATTTTTGCACCAAAATTTTATACAATTTATTTTTAAATATTTAGAACAGAAATATGATTTTTAATATAATAATTCTTTAATTTTTGTATTTTTGAAAATTAAAGATAAATCTTGACAATTTGTAATAAATAAATTTAAAAATATATTTTAAAGAAAATAATTTTATAAAAATTATTTTTTATACTTTAAACACATTTTTGTGACTATCTTAGATTTAAAAACTTATAAAAAGATTTTTGGTTATTTATTTACTAAATTTCTCTCAATTGTCAAATATTTTAAATAATAATCAAACAAGCATTCATCCCCAAATTCGAAGCCCTAGAACGTATACATTTGTAGGCTAGATAGACTTATTTATTACCTTATTATAGGGTGATACTTGACATACTTGGGCAACACCATTATTCTACTTTTCAAGAGATAACACTTTTGCTAAGGTGAGTTTACATAGCCCCTTTTCTCTTTTACATTTTTGGGGTGAAACATGTTTAAACATTTTATACTATCATTTAATCATACTTACTCGTAATTCAAATACACTATCATTCTATCATTTGACTGTAACAAAAAGACACAGTACAATCATTAACAATGATCAAGCCGCCTGTTTAGATTATAGCGCTATAGGTCTGACAAACCCATCCCCCGCATAGACTCAGGGATGATCGATAACACTAATAACATTTAACTAACTTGCGAGTTAGTCATCAGTCGACACAAGGTTTGGTTGTACAATGAAGCATTGTTGCATGTCGGTATCATACTCTATCATCATACAACCCTGAGTGTTGTACAAACTATTGTTATCAACTATTTCTCAAAAACCTATGTAATTCTCACCAACTTTTGTTGACCCAAAAATATTTTCAACTTAACATGTTTCAGGTTCTACATGCTTGAAGATTTGCTTGAAGATATGTGCATAGTTTTATTCAATTTGATGTACGAATTCTTGTAGAATCATTGTATGTAAATTATTTAAATTATTTAATGAAATTATTATTCACCATGAGCCACTGAACAATCATCACGACGTGACATCCCGATGTTTCCGCCATCGGTTGGGGTGTTACACATCGGATGTTAGTCTAGAGGTTCATTAGATGTCAGTCCTTAACCAAGTGTACAAATGGTGACGATTCGTAGAATCGTCAGGTCATACGGAACATACAAGTCTCGAGTCCCGGGAATTGGTGAACGAGTGTGAATATGTTTGTTTGCAAGTGTTATGTGTTTAAAATCATTATGTGACTTGTCGGTATGTGAAAATGTGTTAACATATGTTAAAACGGGGTTTAACGCGCAAAACACGCGGAACCAGCCCCTATAGGCGATTAGGGGAGCCCAATCGCCTATAGGGGATGCGATTGGGCCTTCATAGGGGCGATTGGCATGCTAAATGCATGCCTTAGGGGCGATTAGGCCCTAATGGCATGAAGTTTCATGCGATTAGGAGCCCTAATCGCGTGTAAATGCTGCACAATCGCGTGTTATGTGCTGGACGACTAAAAACGACTATAAATACAATGCTTGACCTCCTAAACTTCATAATAACAACCCTAGTCGTCCCATAACCCGCCCCAACACACACACAACCTCTGGAACGTGATTTTGGATCAAAACACAAGGTTTCAAGCTTATTTCATCAATCTAACACAATCTAAGGTGTGATTTTCATCCATGCAATCTTTATTAACGTTTTTATTAAATTCCTAACGGTCCAGACCTGTTCTAAAACGAATAAGCTTTCTGAAAATCGTTAATAAGTGTTGTTAATCGGATTCTAACTATCATGCATGTGTTATGTGTGTTTATGATTAAAAGCTAGGGTTTCTATGATTCAAGATGGATGATTAACATGTTATTAGGTTAGTTTCAGATTAATAATGATATCATGTTAATGAAATCTGAGTAATTGTTCATTAGGGTTATAGTTATGCATGTTAATGTGATGTTTCATGCTATGTGTATTGTGTTGGATTACATGGTTGCATGCAGGGCTGATAAAACAAGGCTAAACGAAGGATTTTGGTTAAAACATGTTTGGTATAGTTGTTGGATTGATATTGGATGATTACACGCGTTCTGGATCTGATTTGGAGCGTTAAACGCGCGAAAAACCGGAACAGCTGGGTTACTGGCGATTAGCAACCCTAATCGCCTATGTTAGGGGTGATTTGGAGGCCAATCGCCTGTAAAGACTCCCTAATCGCCTATATTACATGCGATTGGGGGCTAAATGCCTCTATTACATGCAATTGTGATCCTAAATGCTAGTTAAGTCCTGAAATACATGTCTTATGAGCTAATTGCTAGTAGATGCATGTCTTATGAGCTAATTGCTAGTAGATGCATGTCTTATGAGCTAATTGCTAGTAGATACATGTCTTATGACCTAATTGCTAGTAGATACATGTCTTATGACCTAATTGCTAGTAAATGCATGTCTTATGACCTAATTGCCTATAAACTCCTGAAATGCATGTCTTATGACCTAATTGCCTATATTATAGGCGATTAGCCTTCCTAAATGCCTGTTGACCAACCTAAATGCTAGTTGACTTTTCCTAATCGCGTGTACTGCTGCTGTAAGTGTAAATTAGCATTCCGAGACCCGATTTGACATCTAGGAGCATGCTAGGAACCCCGTAACATATCTAATAACTTGGTAACATATGTTTGGATTTAATTATGTGATACGTGAACTACGTGCTATAACTTGTTGGACGTTAACGTATGTTAAGTGTGATTGCATGATTGTATGTTTGAGAGCGTAAGCATAACACGGGGAGTCTCGGGTCACCAATGGGATGTCGAGTCTTGTACATTGGGTCAGTTAAACAGTCACGGTGTTTTCAAACGAACTTGGTTATGGTCTGGACATCTAGGGACTAACTAACCTGCGGGTTATTAGTCTAAGTACTTGTAACTGTCATATGTTAGGTCGCCGCTTTACGGGACTAGCATAGCTTGCTGAGTTTATTCGTATTACGAAGTAACGCAACCTAAGGTGAGTTTACGGCCCCTCTTTTAACTGGTTTCACTTTTCGGGGGAGAAAACATGTGTTAAAACTTATGTTTGGTTACTACTGTCATACTATGGGTTTTCTATGGTTTACTATACGATCTTTGGAAGTCCCGGGGGAACCATGAATGTGCGGGTTTGCACAATGGGGAAATTTGAATAGCGCTATTGGGAGTGACCAACCCCGCTCGTCGACTTGGAGGGTCGGCGGGTGCATATTGTCTCAAACAGGAACAACAGGTTTACTACATCGGGCACGACATCTGGTTTGCGAGTTAGTAATGGTTTTCCAATCGTAGTAGTAACAAAACATACGCCTAGCTAGCGTACTTTGGTTTTCGATTTGTTATAGTATGGACAGGTTGAACTTGGTACTGTGATTACAAAACCTGTAAACTCACCAGCATTTTTGTGCTGACGTAAACTTTTACATGTTTTCTCAGGTCGCTAAGGTAGCACAATGGAACTAGGGCGCACGCGTCTGCACGGCGTCTAGTTAGGATTGCATGGTTTTCAAACGTTGAGCACTTGGTTTATTTTGGATTATGTTTTAAATAAGCTTCCGCTGTAATTGGGGATTCTAAACTATGTTTTCTTAAATTGCATATGTTCATTTAGACTTGTTTATTGTGATCGTTGGTTTGGATCCTGGTTTGTCATATGCCTCGCGGTAAAACTCCGCAAGTGGATTTTGAGGGTGTGACAGCTCCTTCCTTTGCTAGGCCCAGACTTCCTTTTCCTAAATCCAGCCCATCTCAATCATATGCTCCAGCCCACCTGCACTTATGCAATATATTCAAATCTTTTGTAATAAAAAATAAATAACTTTTCTTTTATTTTGAATATTAAGATTATAATCAATGTACATTTTAACACCCCTCCTTAATCTTAACATTCAAACAACCAAAAAACCTTTAAACTTACTGAAACCCAAATGGGTCAAACATGCCAAGAGAAGCACATATCTCTTCATGTTGTCCAACACCCAATCCTTTGGTCATAATATCAGCAAGCTGTTTTTCAGTATTGATTTTAATAGTCTTGATACTCCCTTTTGAGATTAACTCTCTTAAGAAAAACAAGTCTACTTCAAAGTGTTTAGTCTTATCAAAGAAAACTGGATTACCAGCTATTGATATAGCAGAACTACTATCACAGAACAGATTAACAGGCAACTCAACCTAACAAGGTTAATACAAAAACATTAAAAAATAAACGGTAAACATATAAAACAAACGGTAACAATAAAAAACACTAAAACACAAGAGGGTAAACTAAAAAAATTGCATTTTATAAAAACCAACAAAAAAATGGTACCAACATGTACTAGAACCAGCAAAACGGTCCACAGGACCACTACCAGCGGGTTGGCAGCGGTGTTACCGTGCTGGTAGTTGGTAACCGTGGACAATCCGGTAGGCGCCCCGTCCCCCCTAATAACAAGATCAAGCAAATGGCTGCAAACCATTAATTTGTAATTCACATATGTGAGCATTTATTGTTGTTAGATTAGATTGGCACTTCATTAGTTTACATCTAGTCACATGTACACTACTATTGTATGAAACCGCTCATTTGAAATGTGTTGTTTAGTTGCATATGTTTTGTTTAATCATACCATAGGCTCAAGAAGAGTTTGATATTTCATACTTTAGGTTGCCCGTGAAATATGGTAAGCACTTGACTTCGGTTAACTCAACTCAACTCTGGTGTTGTTTTTATTTGTATGAATGTTGTTTCAACTCACATAACTCTTTGTATATGTCATAAGTAGGTTTATGATAAAATATAAGAGTTTAAGTTCACTCTTTTGATTTAATCTCTTCGATTTAATTATCTTATATATAAACGAGAGTTATATGACATCTTTGATTTTGCAGATGCATTTTGGTGAATGAGAAAGCCAATGTGGTTGGACATGATACGTACTAAATACAAGATTATGGGTCTTATGTAGTTGTAGGTAACCACTGTTTTCCCTCGCTCCTGATAAACTTTATGTAATTGTTGTTATGTGACCTTGATTGTGTAATAGTGTTTTTCTAGAAGAAAGAGTTAGTTAAGCAAAAAAGACGCAACAATGAAGCTACTCTAGAAAACTTATATTTAGTCCTATCTACCACATACAACATTAGCTTCACCAAGATTGAATAATGTATACCAAAGAAGTTAATTTTGGCTGTTAACTAAGGCCAATGGTCAATAGGTTATTAAAATATGAGATCAAAGATACCATTACAATTTCAAGCCAACAATTAATTTCTTAATTACATATGGTTTTTATGTTTTATGCCTATTTTATTTGTAAAAGTAAAAATAAATTTAAAGGGTGTTCTATGGATTGTATTGATGTTAAAGCTAGAGTTTCATGCATGTATATGCGTCAAAGATGGAATGTTAACTTCTTATATATTTTGGCAGAGGGTGTCATAAGGAAGCGATTGTTACAAAAACACTGCGAAGATATTTTCAACCAAAGTAACCATTGCATATTGAAATTCAACGTCAACGACATATTTGTATCGGATCTAATAAGATAGTTTAAAAATAGGTTGAACTAAATAATCAGATCTAATCTACTTGTCAGTCTCTTGGCCCAAATATCACTTAGCGAAAGATGATAATTTTACACTTAGGAATACAAATCATCACATTGACGCGTCATCCAAGGCGGTCGGATTTCGAGCACCTACCACTCTCCGATGAGGCTATCCTCATAATCATAAAGCGACACATCAGAACGACATCTTACCCCGAGCCAGTTATTACCCAAACACCCATATTTTACTGCTTGTTATCACTGATTCCAAACATCCAATTTAACGTAACTTTTTCTATAGTTTGTTATACCTGTTCCAAACACCTAATTTTTTTATTTGCCATTTGTCATAACCCATTCCAAAACATACACCCACTTTCCTTTCTTTCTCTTTCGTCTTTTCCTCCTCCTACACCAACCTCATTCTTTTTCCTTTTCTCTTTCTAAAATAAATTTCCTTTAGTTTGTTCTCTTGTTATCAAACATGAGGAATAAGCTGAGCTATGTAATTAGCACATTTATTTATATAATCAGTCACACAATAACAACACAATCATTTGTATAGCAACACTTCTGTTTAACGAAGCAAGAGTTACCGTGATCGGGAGTGAACCATAGCCGCCATCGAAAGCTAAAGAGCCGTCGTCCACGGCTGCGGCTATCAGGAGCACGTGTGTATTGAAGAAGAAACATTTAAGCAAGCGGATGAGGCGGGTCATCAGAGAAGAGATGGCAACTCGGTACAGCGGAACGTTACGGCAGACTGACGATGATTGTGGTAGTGACTGTGATGAGGAGGTCTCGTGAAGGTGGTTTTAAAGTGAAGTGTAACGTGACCGATAGGGGTTGTAGGCGAAAGCAGCCCCCGTTAGTGAAAGGGGCTATTTATTCCGTTAAAAATGGCACTGTCGGTTGTGTGGTGATGGAGATTGTGTGGTGGCAGCAGCGTTTATGAGTTGTTTTGTGGGGGTAGTTGGTAGCGGATGGTGTGAAGATGAAAAACTAATGGAGTTGGTGGTGATAGGTGGTGGTGATAAGGTTAGCAAGATGAAGATCAGTAGGGAGAGATTAAACAAAAGAGGCTTCTAGAGAAGAAACAAAAGTGAGATAAAAAAGGAGGGTGCATTTTAGCGGGGGCGCATTTTAGTGTTACAAATGGCGGTTCATGTTAGACGGCTGTGGCCATTCAAATTGCTCTGCTATAAATATATTGTAATAGCAACTTCCATTTCTATTACAAGTATTGTCAATTGACTGAATTGGAGGAGGTAATTAAGGTGCAAGGTTTACTTTTTACTTTAGTTGGAGTTATTACAACATGTTATAATTATCAATATAGAGTAGCATGATGGTTTTTAGTATTTGGTATGCAAAAAAAAATTATTACACCTGAATTTTTAAACAAGTCTTAGCTGCCTCTTTAATCCATTTGACATACATCTCTTGATATGAAACAATGTTACGTCTATTTTAAAAGTGTAGGATCGACACAAGATTTGATGATACTGTGCGTGTATGATCGAGTCAAAAGGCATAATCAATTGACAGATTGTTGTTAGGGATGAGACGTGATTGAAGAAAAGTGAGGCTATGAAAAACACACATAAACACACTCAAAATTGGGCAGCACTTCGTTTAGGGTTCAAAGCAAAAAGTACAAAATGTTAGGCAAGCTCAAGTGTACTCTTGAATCAAAGGACATGGTACAATTACTATAGAAAGAAAGTCGGGTAAACAATAGATCCTAAAGAATGTATACTACATACCTTCTCTCAAGAACGATATTATTAGTGTCAGGCAGATGGACGAGGCCGGACACAATTAAGCATGACGTCTTTTGGATGTTCGAACCAAACAGATCGGTTCTTATGACGATAACTTGATCCACTAATCGTGTTTATAAGATTAACCTAAAGGTTGTTTTTCCGGTATGTTACAGGTTAATATACCTGACGAATGTTGGCTTTGCCATGCTCGACTCGGGCACCTAAACTTTGATGCATTAAGCCACTACTAGAAAAATGACATTTCTTGATGCGCATTTGTATGCGCGTAGGATCGGCTAATCAACAAAGATAATGATCAAACAAGTTCAATTCAGGTGCGGAATCTCTGAATTGATCACAAAATGATAATAAAACTAGCAAAACACAGAAATCATCATAAACATAATCATTTCATTCAATTACACAACCAATTACACTTCAAAACGTTGTTTATAATGATTAAACTTGGTTACAGACTCAATAATAACCCTAGGGAGAAACACACACAGGGAGGGAAAACAAAATGACCAAAAGTTAACATTCAAAAATTGAGATTGCCTTATATAGACCTGCACATTCGCCCAATTGACTTGGTCGAATGTGCAGGTTCGACCGTTTAAGGTGGGCGAACCCAGACACATCTATATACAAAACTACTTTCGACCTCCCAGTGCACCTTCGACCGTTCTATTCTACCTTCGACCATCCTTTTCCACATTTGACCATTCGACAAACAACAAAACAACTTTCAATTCGTAATTCAATAACATTAGTCGCAATATGTGCATCTACAACATTTTATGGAACGCGCTCATTTATGACACTCAAAAGCGTGTATCATAAAAAAGTTGTCATGATTTGAAAATTTTGATTAATTAATGACATGCTTTTTTGTGTGTCAAGAACGTAGTGTCATGAAATTAAAAACATGACAGTCTAAAATATCGTGTGTCATCGTTTGCTATCATAACATAACATAATTTTAAAATTTTTATTTCCCTCCCAATCCCGCCCTAACTCTCACCTCTAAAACAACACCACACCAAACAGTTATAATATCAAAAGAACCTTCTTGAACAAACCAATAAACACACTACCACTGATACAAACTTTGGCAAACCTCCACAACAAGCAACCAACCAACTACACCTAAACAAACTATCACGGGTGTCGATTACTACAAAATTCTACAGGTCAATCAAAACGCTAAAGACGGGGACTTGAAGAAAGCTTACCGCAAACTCGCCATGAAGTGGCACCCTGACAAGAACCCCAACAACAAAAAGGATGCAGAAGCCAAATTTAAGACGATTTCTGAAGCCTATGATGTATGTTTATTGAAAATGTTGGTTTTGTATAGTTTTATTTTTGTGGGTTTTTGTTGAATTGTGTTTTTGTGATTGTGATTGCTTGAGTTGGGTTTGATTATTTTATGAGATTTGTTAAATTACTCATAATGTTGGTTTATTAAAGTTTGATTTTTATATTAGTTGTTAATTAATCGGTCGGTTTAAAATTAGGTATGTATTTATGGTTGAATTTTGGGATGGTTGAGTTTGGGTTTGATTAGATTTGTTAAGGATTGAAAATGTTAATTTAGTCAGAATGTTGAGTTTTTGCACTTCAAGTTTATGTTAGTTGTTGAATTTAATCTATTTGTAGCAAGTTAGATACACGGGTATTGTCGAATTAGTCTGAATGTTATGTTCTTACGCTTTAAGTTTGTGTTTGAGTGTCTGAATTCATTCAGTTAGTTGTTGAATATGATCTATTGGTTTAAAATCTTAATTACTAATTCATTCCAGGACAAAGAAAATTACATTAAGATAGCGGGCAGGCGGGCAACAAGCTGCGCCGCCACCCCTTTCTGGATAGCAAATCCTAATCTACTAAAAACATAACCATGTCCACCCGGAGCCGAGATACTACTGTGAATAACCCGCTGGACCCTGGTCAGGAAACGGGTAGCCTCCGGTGCCAATGAGCCAAAGGTATCAAAAACCAAAGGTACAAAAACGTGTTGGTTCTCCTCGCAGGCTTTAGCATGTTTTTCTACCTTCTTTGCCTTTGCTTTCCGGACCGCTTGCCCTGCAACAAAGCCACTATCCCTCAACCCAACTAGGGGAGATACGCCCGTCAGGTCAACACAAGCATGCTTCCCCCCGGCCCACCCAAAGACAAGGAGATCTGGTGGTCGTAGGGTGGATCTCCCTTCTGCTGGATCCGAGAGGAAGTTTACAGGGGCCTCCTTCTTGGCTGAGATCCCAACCCGTCTTAAAATGTCCCACAGAATGTCTCGAACCCAATCATGCCGATATTTAAAACCGGGCAACTCCTTACAATGAACCGCGTGTTCCCCGTATTCATCCAGGCAGGCCTTACGGCACATCGGACAGATGTCATCCTCCTGGTACATTGGGATCATCAGACGATATTTAAGAATGGCCCTGTATTCAATAGCGGACATGCTTTGGCCTAAACCTTCGATCGGGATAACAGTTAGGAAATCTTGGGCGTGGGGGGTTTGCAGGCATTCAATAACTGCCCTCTGAGGGGGGGACAGACCAAAAACTTCACCCAGGTTCTGAGCGATTTTGCCATAAAGGGCATTCGCCAAAGTTTTCTGAGGCTTTGGGGGGCGGTGTCCTTGTTAGAAAAACCGCCAATATCAAAACCTGGGAGATAGTCATTTAGCTTTTCGAGGGCCTGCACGTAGTCCAAGTTTGCGCCGAAAACCCCGCTATTTCGTAGGATATGGTCTTGAAGGTTCCAGGACTGAGCTCGTGACGCCACAAACGCATACATGCCGACATCCTTCGCAGAGAGGAGCCCTAATCCTCCCACACGCATCGGCAAAGACGCCATCGGCCATTGTAGGTCTCCAAAGAAAGGCCCCCCACATACCACTATGTCTTCAATGGCTTCCCGTAAACCCTTGTCAAAACATGACACTGATTCATCCATCATGGAGGGTTGGCAGGTCCGTAACCCAAAAAGCAACTTAGCAACCCCCATACATGACCTGAGCAGGAGGAGTTCACTCTGGGGATCCCTAAGGCAGGGCAAGAGTTGCATGAGTTCAACAGCGCGCGATGCCCTCCGCCTTGCCAATCCGCAGATAAAATAAGGGTCACGGCTAACAGCCCCTTCGAGGAGCTTCACCCCTTTTTCTGGCCTACCAATCCCGCTGGGAAAAAGCCCCTCCTGAAGTTTCACCCCATTACAAGACGGCCAAAAAACCTCTGTTTTCTTAATATTAAGCTGAAGCCCCATGGATGGCCCCTCTAGCCGGATAATGTCTAAGGCTTTAGCAACTTCGGTGGCCTCACCAATAATCGTCCCATCGTCCAGGTACCACACATGAAATGGGAGTTTACAAATTTCTTGTACCCGGAGAACCATAGGGTGTAAAGCAAGGGCAAAAAGGAGGGGACCTAAAGGGTCCCCCTGCTGAACCCCCGTGGTGGCCCCTATACAGTCATTACCAACATACAACCTAGCTGGCTGGGCATATAGGAACTGGACCCATGAATAGATAGACGGGCAACGTTGATGGACCTCTCGAAGAAGGGCAGTGCGGTCGATCATATTAAAGGCGTTCGAAAAATCTACCGTGAGCATAGCCAAGGACCCGTCCGCATGGAAGGAGCTTAAGAGCCTGTTCGCGCTGTGAAGCACCGCCTCCGCCCCATTGGGTGTTCCCACCCCAAATTGAAAGTCCCCAAAGTACTTAGCCATTTCCTTCCCAACCTTCCTCATAGCCACTTTAGAAACTAATCTGCGCCAAATGGCCCCTACGGCAATGGGCCGAATCCCGTTATCAGGTTTCAATAAAGGGGTGAGGGGGGCTGAAGAAATAAATTCAGCTAGAACCCTTGGGCACAAACCCCCTAGCCAAAGGTTGACGACTTCAGTAATAGCTGAGAGCAACCCCATGGAAGTCACTGACCCTTCTCCAGTAAGAGCGTCTAGCAAATGTTGGGCCCTTAAACCGTCCCTCCCACAAGAAGTCCATTTAGGGAAAGACCGGAGACATCCAAGCACACAATCCATATCCACAATAAGGGCGGGCATGACGTCAGAGTTGGCGGGCAGGGACGGAGGAGGCATCACCGGATGTTTGTCAATAAGGGCGTTCATGGTAGATTCCCCAAAATGAGCAACCCCACTGGAACACAAAACCTTGACAGCAGCTGTGAAGTGACCATCCCTAACTTTTCTTAGGCATTGTTTGACATTGGGGCTCTCTTCAGAAGACTTAATCCCCCTTACACCCTGGGTAAAGAAAACACCCTTCCCCGCACTATCAAAAAGGGAAGAAACCAAATCTGAAAACCCAGAACCGTCTTTCCACAAGGAAAGCGCTTGCAGGATGCTACTACATTGCAAGGATTTCCTATTCCCAGACCTCCGCTCCTGCCTAGTGGACGGTTTGACCACCCGCAGAGTACACCTCGGCAATAAAAGCAATTTGACCCAACTTTCTACAGACCCTGGAGAGGCCACCACCTTTCGTAAGGCACCTGTCAAAACTTGGGCGAACGCCAATCGACAGCTTGGCGGAATGCTTTTGACAGTTTGAATGGGCAGAGAGAAAACCTTTTCAAGGAGGGATAAGTCCCCGACAACCCCTCCTGAAGGACCTGGTTCCATATCAGTAGCCGCACGCCGAGGTTTCTGAATCCCCACAATGAAATCTTCCACATCCCCTGTATTCACAGAAAAGGAGAAGACATCATCAACGCCGTGGTTACACCTTTTGCTAAGAGCATGCATCACCATGCACCTCCCATATAGCCATTTGGCCCCATCTTGAAGGGCGCCCCCAACATCCATAAACAGGTCCAGATCTTGAGACATGGCATCTCGCAATGTCGCCTTCTGATTTTCTGTCTTGAAATGCAGACTCTGCATGTGCTCGAGAAGGCGGAAAAAACCCGAAAACCCCGGTTTACCATCTTTACACTCATGGAAATGCTTGAAGGGCATGAACTAAGCCCACTGCTTGAGCCAGGGCCCGAACCTCCTCGCTTACCAATCCGATCCCTTTTTTTAGGAGCCATAAACACATCCAAAGCAACCCAGATAAAAAGCAAGAAAAACCTAAAGGACCCCTACTCGAGGCGAGGTGGGGCAATAAACCGATGAAAACAAGGACTTAAAAACTTCAGGTAGACAACGGGAGAGTAGAGGGGGAGCAACCAACAATTGCTCACCTCCTACCCGTTAACCGCAACACCCTATTTATACCATCATACTATATTATTATTATTATTATTATTATTATTATTATTATTATAATAATTATTATTATTATAATATGTTTGTTTGTTAGGCCAATAAGATGGTAGGTTAACTTTTTCAAGTTAATAGAAAGTCAAGATTACATATTATTATTATTATTATTATTATTATTATTATTATTATTATTATAATATAACAAATATAACAAAAGTGAAAACTTAAACAGGCGAGTATGAAGGGACGAGTAGGAAGGAGACGAATAGGCAGGAGGGGCGAATAGGAGAGCGATTAAGGAAGAGCAGGCGAGTAGAGTTTGAGGTTAGGGGCGATTGGCTAGATGATGGGCAGGAGGGGCGAATAGGTTTAGATTGGGCTAGGAAGGGGACGATTGGGATGGAGGAGGCGAATAGGATTTGAAATCAGACTGTTGCAGGTGGAGGAGGTGGCTCGTCGTAGGAGAAGGTTAGGTACGGTGGTTTTAGGTGGGGGAAAGGGGTGACGGTAGGTGGAGGAGGTGGTTTCAGGGAGAGGGTGGTTTCAGGGAGAGGGAGGAGCGGATCAGAGCATAGTCACATAAATCGCTGAACAGGCCACGATTTGCGATCTGGATCGTCTGTACCGAATCGCGGTACGAACGTGTTCCGGGAATGCTACAAATCGCGACTTCGACCATGAAATTAGCGTTCCGGACGATTAGAGTTTAAATTCCAGCAAAAAATAAACTAGAAATCGAGATGAAGTAGATAGACGAATGCAATAGAGATGAAATACCTTGAAAAAAGATGAAGTGAGCCACTATGATGCTATTTGAGATGAAATATCTTGGGAAGTTAAAGAGATGATGCAAATGGAGATGAAATCTAAATTCTGAATTAAGAGATGATGCAAAGAGATGACGGCTGTAACTAGGGTTACAAATCTTTTGTTTTTTTTTCTTTCACAAAATAACATTCTCACCCTTATGTTATGGTTTTTTGTAAAATTTAGCCCTAAAATATTTCTAACTTGTTTTTATCTTTTCTTATTTATTTATTGAGTTTTATTTGTTGTACCTATAGCATGGTTAGTTATACATAGATGTATTATAGGGATTTTGTGCTTTTAAGGTTGTACATATACTTTATTTAGAAATTAACTGAGACATCGTACCATATTATATGGTACATCGTACCAGAGCGATCCGAAATGAGCCTACCCCCCTTCGTACCGAATTTTACGGACCTAGCGAATTGCGATCCCGTTCCACGTTTCGTACGAGAACGTACCGCGAACCATGTGACTATGGGTAAGAGGAGTGGTAACGTAGAAAATGACCGGTGAGGGTGAAGGTCAGACGTGGGTGACTGGACGGAGAAGGTAGGGGAGGAATAAAGAGAGTAAAAAATGGATGGAGATGTGGCGGAGAAGATGCTAGAAAGATGAGGTTTTTGAAAAAAAAAAAAAAAGACATGTTGCATTGATCTTGACTCAATGATGAGGTTTTTGATTGATTGGAATTTAAATCTTCACTAGATTTTTTTTCTTCATATCACCTTTTTGTATATACTACAGTTTTATTTGAGTTTAATAACTTCACACCTTTTTGGAATGTTGCAGTCGAATTCTGTTAATGTGATTGTGATTTTGATATGTTAAGGTTTTCACTTCATTTGATTTATGAAACATTGAAATTGTTAAATTAGTCCAAATGTTAAGTTTTTAGACTTTAAATTAGTCCGAATGTTGAGTTATTAGACTTTATTAAAAAACTCAGATTGGTGTTTCAATAAGAAGTTGCCCGATTTTTGAAAATATCTTTTTCCATTATACTTCTAAGTTCTAGCCCATCTTCAACATCGGAAGGTAACCTATTTACAAAGGAAATTGGTTACATGTGCAATGCCACTGTGGCACTACATTTCGTGGCTGATAGTTGATGAATGCTGATGTATGTTAGTGTTTTGAAAATAAAGATATAATAAGCCAATTGTTGTATCTTCATTGACCTTTAGTGTTTGACTTTTTCTGGGTGTATGCTGCAATATATTTAATGCTCTTTTTTTGGGTTTTTATTCATTTTTTTTGTATTTCAACACTGACCCAGAAGTTCTAAATATCGCAAGGTTTGGTACCGACAAGAGGGTTGAATTCAAATGGGTCAACACCAAGGTGAGCACTTAATTTTTATATTTAATGTTAATTTCGGCTGCATAGAACTAAAACCATCACGAACCTTAACGTTTAATCTTTTTAATTTAGTTGTTGTCTCGGGTTGGTGGAGGAGTAGATGCTTACACAGATGCTGATATTGATGTCATTTTTGAAGAATAGTCAAGTTAGGCCGTAAGGTTCATTTTCAAGTGATCCGTATTTTTTGGTCTAGACTAACATATTGTATTGATATAATATTTTTGTAACCGTTTAATACATGTGGTAGAATTCGACAAATGCTTATATTATAGTAGGTTTATTTGGTGGAATATATAATATATGCAGTTTTATTATCAAATTTATTGATTTTGTTATTATAAATATAAATTTAATCAAGGGTTATTAGTTATTTTGCTGAATTTATGTTTTATTGGGTAAAAAAGGCATGACACGCAAAATGAGTGTCATAAAGGTGTGTCGTAATTGCTTGTCAAAAAAGAGTGTCATAAATGTGTTTCAAAAATGTGTGTCATGAAAGAGTGTCATAAGAGAGTGTCACTAAAAGATGACACGCTCTTGCATGTCATAAATTTTTTATAACATGTCCTTCCATGACACTTTTTTGTGTGTCATAAACACCCTATTATGACGCGCAATGCGCGTCAAGAAAGGTGTTTTTTCTAGTAGTGAGGGACCCTATCAAAGAACTTAATCGAGTTGCCATATATAAAAAGACATTCGGAACTATGTGACGTATCTGTGGTAGGAAAGCAAGAAAAAGGTGCTTTTCCAAAGGAAGTCAAATACCGTGCGTCCAAACCACTTGAACTCGTATATCCCGATTTGTGTGGAGCTATATCTCCCACGATAAAAGCTAGAAATCACTACATGTTGGTAGTTGTGGATGATTAAAGCAGATTTATGTGGGCGTACTTGGTTAAAACCAAAGATAAAGTTTCAAGTTTAATGATCAAGTTTATTAAAGAAGTGGAGATGAAACTCGGACCAACATTTAAAACTATGAGAACTGATAATGGAAGAGAGTTTACGTCGCGTGTTTTGGAAGATTTCTCCAAGGAGAAAGGAATTAGGAGGCAATACACGGCTCTATATACCCCTCAACAAAACGGGGTGGCCGAGAGACGAAACCAGACTGTAATCGGTACTGCTCAATGCATCATAAAATCTATGATCATACCACAAATATTATGGGGAGAAGCTATTATGCATTCGGTTTATTTGTTAAATCGTGCTTCAACAAAGGCATTACAAGGAACAACTCTGTATGAAGAACTTAAGAAAAGAAGATTGGATTTTTCATTTATTAGTCTTCGGGTGCATAGGATTTG
This sequence comes from Ambrosia trifida, assembly GCA_028751855.1. NCBI lineage: Eukaryota > Viridiplantae > Streptophyta > Magnoliopsida > Asterales > Asteraceae > Ambrosia > Ambrosia trifida. The sequence continues at coordinate 72,011,317 of CM054131.1, read as the reverse complement.
TCAAAATATTAATACCCAGACAGAAGAAGTTGGACGATAGAAGCTCACTCATCATATATTTGGGTTGTCAACCCGAAATAGGTGACAACACACATCGGATGGTTGACCCGATCAAGGTATGGGTACATATAATTCGAGATGGGAATGTGAAGTTCAAAGTGACAGAAGAATATGACTAGAACAATTATTTTCCAAAACCAATATGGAAGAAGGTTCTTGGGTAGATTTTATTATCGAGACCGATACCGGTCCAGTCCCATCCAAAGAAAATATTGTGCCAGAAATCCTGGTATTTTCTCGACCTCAAAATATGCAAATTTATTTGGAATTGAAGGTCCACCTGAGCCTCAACAATTCCAATGAAATTTGCAGATTTTGAGGTCGATAAAATACCAGGATTAACACATCAATTGAAGAAGATTGTGACACTCCGCCAAGGAGGAAATGCGAGATGCAACATCGAGGGCTTATGAGTACTCTGAACCTTTATGTCTCATGATCACATAACAGTAAAAAATGTCTTGATTTCCCGTGCGTTACACGTGTGCAAAACCGGATTAACCATATGTCACACACTGTATGTGTTGGAAAAGCACGTTTTTGTCGTTATTTGCGACTATGATTAACCATATGTGGCAAAACCGGTGTCTTGATTTCCCGTGTGTTACACGTGTGCTAGTTGAAAGTGACACATTAACATGTTCTCAGCCATTTCATATAAAAGACAACATATACATGTGTTTTTGCGCTTTTTTATACATACATCATGGCTATTAACATATGTTTTTCAAAGGTTCTTGTGGTAAAGCTCATTTAACATATGTCTCTCGGTATTTAATACATGTTTCCAAAACGCCATTTTACTTATGTCACATTTTAAGTTCCTAAAACAATTTTTGTGGCCTCTACTCGGCTCTATATAAGCACACACATACTCGTGGCATGTATACGGATATGTAGATGCCCATATTTGACCTTTTATGTGTAGTATGTGTGCTATGTATGAATGTATATGCGTGTATGTATGTATATATGCATGTTTGTTATCATTTTGAGTCTCTTGATCGATATTAATCACTTTGTCCGTCACACGAGTGTGTGCATGAGTGATAGGGGCCGGGTTAACACTATAATCAACTAGTACATGGAAAAAAAAGAAATTGAGATAAGTTTTAACATACCAAGGGTACAAATCGGTTTCTATAAGAAAAGGGTCCATGGTCTTGTCCAATCTCTCGAACTATGGCCTCCACTAGCTTGTTATCACTCTGTTAGGGCTTGGATTGATGGTCTATGGTTGAATAATAGTTCCGTTGAACCTTCGGGTTCTCGGCCAAAGGTTAAACAAAAGGGAAAGGAGAGTTTTTGTGTGTTGTGGTGTTGTGTTCATGTGTGCTTCCCTTGGATCGGTTATATACATGAGAGAAAGAGAGAGGGGGAGAAGAGTGCATTTGATTGGACAATCACATGAGGAAAGTCAATGTGTATGGATCTATACAGTGTAAAAGTTGCCTCCCATTTTAATCAAACTAGTTGACCTAGGTATAGGGTGGCTTGGAAGTTTCTTTCTTGGGTTTATGCTTGGCCGATTCTAGGGAATTGGTGTGGGATTTTTGGTTAGTCAACATGGCATTGGAAGAATGTGTGGGTTTCCATGTTTGTATAAGGCATGAAAATTTGTGTTCTTGGCTTGTATTATAGTGAGTGTGTGTATCGTATGTGTGTGTGTTATATGGATGATAACAGTTGTTTAAATCAATGTACACACACATGGGTATAGGGACGACTTCTAGGTAATAGAAATGAGCCAACAATGGTAGTCAACAAAGTATGGGTGTGTGTTGTAGGATTGTTAGAGTTCTAAAATGGTGTAAGGTATGGAGATTGAAGTTTCGGATGGTTATGTTTGTTTTGTATATGTGTGTCATGCATGTATATGTATGTATGTTTGATAATTGTCATCGATCACACACACACATACATATGTGTCGTATGTTACATGTACATAGACTAGATAGGTTAGTTTTGTCTTGATTATCCGTGTACATGAGTGAGCCGAATGTATACATGCGGATGTGTATGTAATGGATTTATAGTAACCTCAAGTGGTCTTGTGTAGGGATCGATCGTCATGATCCAACACACATTCGTACATATATACATATATGAGGAGTGTCTAGTTTGATAATAATATGTGTTTCGCCACAAGAGAATATTAATAGCATGTGTTAATCATCCATAAACGTGTGTTGTTTTACAGAATTAAGACAAAACTAACTTAACATAAAAAACTAAAGACCCTATTTTATACTAAACTTAACATAAAAAAACTAAAGACCCTATTATTTTTAGCAATTTTTTCCTTTATTTTCGCCAACACTTGTTATTCTAGACCGGGAAGTGACTCGATGTTGGTTACCATTAGCTTAAAGTCTTCACAGTCGACCTCTTCTTATTGCAATTGAAGTTTCTCTTTTTTCTATCTCGGCCCCTTGTTCTTTCTCTTTTTGTTTCATCTTAAGCCTCGCCGGTTGAATTTGGTTAAATTCGGTTAATGCACTCATCAACTTATCCACCTTTGATTCGCCGATGCTTCCTTTTTCACCTTATTTCTTCTTTGCATCCTTTTTAGCTTTGTTTCTACCTATGGGACGTTGAATTTCGGGTTCGGGAACTTCCATGGAATCATCTTCAAAGTCGGGTTCGTCATTAATGTTGATATGGCAATGTGCATCCGAACCACCACTATTATAATCTCCCGTCTCGGATGTTTTCGATGATTTTGCCTCCGCCACTTCGCTTTGAGTCGGCGCCCATTTGGGACATTTTCTTAAAATTTGTCACACATTTACGTATAGAAATGTATGCTTATGTTTAAACTCATATCTTGACATAGCCATTGGTAAAACTACTTCATCACTTGACCCACTAGGCCGATTAACATAAGCATTGTTGTAATAACCACAAAAAAAACCGAACCTTTTTGGTCATTTCTCTATACTTTGAACCTATTGAATGAATTCCTTGGTACGACTCTTTTTGCATTAAAGAAAAAAAATTCTTAGCGACCTCTTTCCAAAAGCTATCCAACCTTTGATTGTTACCTACTATGGACACGTAGAAGCATTGCACTATGCCCCTACCAACGCCTCCTCTTCGATTGTTGACCAAGCTTGACATCTTTTGCTGGTAGCTTCATTTTCCGACTGATCCGATCGCTTGTTTGTGCCTTGTGTCTTCGAGCTTTTGGGTTGTGTTTCGGGAACAACTTCAACATCTTCCTAGTTTTCTATTGGTTCACCCAAGGGAATTGGTTCGTTTTGCATTTCACAAGCTTGACGTGTGTTTTTCCTTTTTTTGTTGTTGTTGCATTTGTATTTGTTGATGGTATTGTTGTTGGAATTGCATTCGTTGAATTTGATAGAACGAACTAGGGCCTTGCTTTTGTTGAAATTGGGTGACCGAATTTGTTGGTCATTTTGAAGTTGGCCGAACACATTTAGAGATTGAATCCCACAAAAGAATATTGTGGAGATTACCAAAATGAATCTATGGAGGGCGAGTAGCCAGGTGACGCAAACGGAGTTGGTGGCGGGTTGTTTAAATCCATGGTGGTTGTTTTTTGTTTTGTAGAGAGTATATTTGTGTGGTCTATAAAATGGTGTAATGTTATTTGTTTATATAATTCATTAATTCGTTTTTTTAACAAAAAGGTTCAAGCGGTCACATTTCAACAATCATCTCAATCTCAACAATAAAATATGGCCCGTGACTATCATAGGGTCCCTCACGATCATCATGCGTGAGGGAGCAGGGGCGGCGTTTGCGTGAGCATACGTGGCTAACAGAAATCTCACTGGCTCCCATGTTCCCGACACCCTAAGGCCTAATGGCTAAAGAGATAAAAGCGCCCAAAAACCAAATTGCTATGACTTTCTCAATTCCAAATTCGTATTTGTATTGAAACAATTTAATAACTTCTAATATAACACATTGAAGAAACACCAGCCAAACAACACTCGACCAACAAAGATAATGTATGAATAAATACCAAGAGATTCTATTAATATGTATATGCACGATTACAAGGAGTATTAACAAGTATTACAGGAAGAATATATTTTTTAATCTTTCTAACAAAACTTAAAGTATCACAATGTGGTGTTTTAGTGTGATAGAAGCTGACCCTTTTCTTCATGGAGTGAAGGGGTATTTATAGTATCTGTAAGTCAACCTCATATGCTAATAATGATGGACAACTCATTCACGCTGGCCCATAGGTGAGACTGTTAAGGGAATTGTTGTTGTCCTTCTCTGATTGGTTGGACGTGCTTCCTACTCGTCATTTCTGTTGTTGCTGATGGCAGGAGATCTTGGAACAGGGAATAAACACTTGTGATTGGTTAAATGTCCTTTTCATGCTCTCCATCCAGCTATCACGTACTAGGTGTTGCGCGTGCTCCACAGAAGGTTCCACTGGCTGTTCCTTCAAGGTTGTCGTGTGCATAAGTTGTTGTGCGGGACATGCACATGCGTGTACTGGTACCTATCTCTTGAAGTCCCACAGTCTATTATCCTTTGTGCTTGTGCAAAGGGTGATAGTCTGGATGTAGTTTGGGTGTGTTTATGCGGGTGATTTTTTGCTAGCACTTTTTGTGGGTTGGCGTTGGATACGACTTACACCAATGAATGTGCGTCACATTTTCTTTGCCATGAGTGCGAAGTGATGTTATTAAGCAGTCGAAACGTGTGTATTAGTAAAATTTTTCAGAAGAGGTGGTACGGTTTTGTCTCTCTTCCACGTGGCACGTTTTTATTGGTTTAGTATTCGGCTTGCGTACTAAGTTACCTGTCTTTTTCTCAACTTCCTCTTTCAAAACCCTTGTAGTTTTTGAAAATTTTCTCCCAGGTGGTAAATCAGCCAATTTCCAAGTATTATTGTGCATTATAGAGTCAATCTCATCTTGGATTGCTTCTTCCAAAATGCAGCATCCCTAGAAGACATAGCCTCATTGAATGTCTTAGGATCCGCATCAATATTAAAACAATATTGATACTGATGTTCAACACCATTCATGGTTGTAGATGCATTATTGTGCGACTAATGCTTTGGATTACTATAAACATATGTTAATGGTGATTGTCGAACGGGCGAAGGAAGTGAAATGTGGGCGAATGAAGGTTTTGGTAGGTGCGAAGGAGAGAAGATATACGAAGGAGAGACAAGGAGTGCGAATGTAGATTTATTGTTTTGTAATGCTTGGTTCGCACGAAGTGTTTGGGCGAACCTGCACATTCGACCATTCAATATGGGCGAATGTGCAGGCCTATAAATAGGTTAAGCCATTTTTGAAAGTCAGTTGTTGTTCATTTTATTTCCCTCCTGTTTTGTGTCTCTCCCTAGTGTTTTGTCAACTTATTTTTACGTCATATCTGATTGTAATCTTTATTAAAACGTGTAATTTGAGTTGATTATTAATGAGAAAAACCTTTGAAAGATGATATCTGTGTTTTGATTGTTTGATTATCATAATTGTGATTGATTCAGGGATTTCGCACCTGAATAAAACTTGTTTGATCAATCTCTTTGTAGATTTGACGATCCTAAGCGCATACAAAGTGGTATCAGAGCCATTATGGATCATAAAACCACAATTTGATAATTTTACAGCAGATTTGGACCTTATTTTGATCAAAAACTTTCTGTTTTCATTGATAACATTGAATTGGTGATAAATTGATTGATTAGAGCTTGTTTTCATGGATAAAATGCATAATTCTCTTTGATAAACTTGTTCCAAATCAAAACCTGATTAATATCATCAAATTCATTCAACTTTTGAAAAAATTGATCAAAATCAACTGATTTTCAAAGAATAACCGTTTTTGAAAAGTTCAGGGTCGAACCTAGGGACAAATGGGCGAACGTGTGTGTTAAACGGTCGAACCAAAGGATTTTTGGTCGAAGGTGGTGTTTTAAGTGGTCGAACCAAGATTTTGTTAGTGTATTGGTGTTCATTCGACCATACCTGTTTCATTCGACCATTCGGACGGTCGAAGGAGAAATTCAAACGGTCGAAGGAGATTTGTGTCTGTTATATCTTACATTCGTATCTTTGAAAACGGTCGAAGGAGAAGATTTTCTTTCTTTCGACCATTCGACTCATACGAAGGAGTAAACTGTTTTAAACTTTTCTAATCTTTTCGTGTTTAAACTTTTTCAGATCAAGATGTGGAACTTTCCGACTACACCACGACCCAACACAACACCACAACAGCAGACAACCATGGATCCTTGGTCGGTTGATGCCCAAAAGACTAGTCAACCATCACAACCTATCAACTATATGGCTATGACTAGTTCTATTCCTCAACATGTTGCGCAACCACAACCGCAACCGATTGGCGACTATTGGGGAGTAGCAGCAGCAGCGGTTCACACACAGACGACCAATGCTATATCAACGCTTATTCAAGACTTGTCATCTGGAAGTGGAAACCGACCACCTAAGCTAATGGAGATGGTCGACTACAATACGTGGAAGACTAAATTCAAGATCCATTTGGAGGGTATGGGTTTAGAGGGTACTGAGGCATGGAAAATGATTACAAAAGGCTATGTTGCTCCAATCTTGGAGAACACGGGAGAGCCTATTCCTTTGGAGAATCTAGCAGACGATGAGAAGAAAAAGTTTGCTATTGAGAAAAAGGCGTTTTCTCAATTGTCCCAAGCTATCAACACAGATTTGCTGCATCAGTTTGGTTCTTGCACAACTTCTAAGCAGCTCTGGGACATGTTGAGAAACAGACATGATGGGAATGAAAAGACTAGGAAGCTAAGGATGGAGGAGCTTCGCAAAGAGTTTGAGAATTTTAGTTACATGGGTAACGAGACTTTGAAAGAGTTGGTTCCAAGGTATTGCCACTTACTAACAGAGCTGTCAAGCTATGAGATTAGCATACCTATGTCTGAACTGGTGGACAAGTTTGCCGATGCGTTGCCACCGTATTGGAACCAGCATATTGAAGTGTTGAAAGAGAAGGATGCGTACCAGTATTGGACGATCAATGAGTTCATACAGAAACTGGAGAACAAAGAGATGGAGGAGAAGAGAAAAGCAAAGAGGGCTCAAATTCCTCAGAATCAAGTTCTGTTGGCATCAGCACTTTGGTAAAACAACAGATGTTTGCATCAGATTTTTGGCAACAGATGTAAACCACCAGATGTTTGACCATCAGATGTTGGCCACGTCTACTCCTAAAAGCAGAGTTTTGGCCACATCAGCGGTTTCACCAGAGCCTATAAAAACCCTGTTTTACCACGATAGTCGTTACACTTACTCATTGTATTCAAAATACTGAAACCGCCTTCTTCATCCTCAAACCCTTACTCCAATTCCACTCACTCTCACACTCGAAAACCATTACAATGGATCTTCAAGCAAAAGCCACCCACAATTATCTTCCATATCTGGTAAAAACAGATGAAAACACTCCATTCCATTCCACCATCGACATCATCTTAAAATCCAAATACCTGACAATCCTAACCGCTGATGCCCCTATCTATCTTGATACCCTCCAAGAATTTTGGTTGAATGATGAGTTTCTTTTTCAAGACAAAAAGCCTACATCCATTATCTTAAAAATTGGAGAGACAAGTATCGTCATTACCCCTGAACTAATATCCACAACCTTCTCACTCAATGACCTGTCAGGTAAAGACTCTTTCCCTTAGGCAGGGCTTCACACAGAGTTTCAGGAAAGAGGTTATGATGCACAGATGACTGGGTCAACACTTTTCAAAAAAAATTTCCCACCAGTCATGAAAATTTTCTTTCATACCCTCCTTCTCTGTGTCTCTGCTAAGTCCACTTCCTTTAATGAAATCCCATTGAGGATTCAGTACTTGGGCTATGCTATGTTGTCAGATTCTGACTTCAATCTATCCCAGGGACTATTTATGGATTTAGTATCAAATGTGAAAGTCATAAAGTCTAGGTCTAACAATGCTTTTTTGATTTACCCAAGAATTTTAAGTGTAATCCTTCAAAAGGTTTTACCAGAAAAAGATTTTAAAAGGGGTGAGTCAATTCAAATGAAGAGTCTAACGGATGAAACATTCATAATAATGCTGGGTTCAACTACCCAAGAAAAAGTACTAAAAGTGTCAAAAGTTTCCAAAACACAAACAAAGAGGACTAAGACAACAACTGTTGTCCAAACCTCTGTTGTTGAGCCCACTGCTCCTGATGATCATGGCACTACATCCAGTGCTGTGAAACCACACCAACCACCTCCTAAAGAAAACATCCATCCACAAAAACCGCCACTAAACCAAAAAGGGGACTTCTGGAAGATGAGATACCAGAAGAAAACCCTGTTGCAACACAAAAGCAACAAGAAACCACTGTTGTCACTTCCTCACAACAATTGGATATATCTCAACCTGACCAAACTCCGCATGAATCCTCACAAAAGGATCCTGTTGTAAGCCAAAGGGAAACACATCATGATACATATGAGTCACTTGGCCATATGTTCACAAGCCCCTCTCCTAGGGCTAATTCTCTTTTCACTCCTCCACATTCACCAAAACATGTTCCTCAAACCATGCAACCTCTGTTTGAGGCTATTGATAAAACACAGGAAAATCCCAGTTCCTTTCCTTCACCCATCAATGAGAGTATACCTCCACAAGTGACTGGGACTGAGGAAAATCAATCAGCCATCCCACAAACAGAAGAGGAGGTTACACCCCTAGAGTTCAATGAAACTCTAGGTGAGTTTTCAAGTGAAGCAACCACTACTAATGTAGAGACCATTGTCTCACAACAGGACAGTGGTTACATAACTAAGACTTCCTTGAAGGCAACAACTGATGAGGCCACTATAGTGTCCCCAAAATCAGTTGGAAGTCCCCAGAACCAAGAAAAAGGGGCATCTGGTTCTCATCCTTTGGACCCACCTCCTAGGACTGACCCAGTTACAACTACCACTGGTAGGAATTCAGATGATCCTATTAACTTAGGTGATGGGTTAAAATACCAAGAATTAACGGACAGAGTACAGTCCATTGAAACCTCTGTTGCTAATATCAAATCAGATATCAAGACAATATTGGGATCATTGGCTACTCTCACCAAGAGTCAACCATCCACAGCTGATATTGCTAGTGAGCTATGGAAATCTATTTCTCCCATCATCATAGCTCACAGAAAACTAGCAGATCAGACTCATGAAACCTACATGGCTGAAATCAGAAATATGGTAGATGCTAGCTACAAAGATACCCATGCTGACATTCAAGCCATTAAAGACCATCTGCTGAAGACCACTGGCTCTGCCCCTACCACAATTCTTAAAGATGAAGATGATGATGACTTCACAGCTGATGATTCCAAAAAGGGGGAGAGTGGCAGAGATAGATTGCCAAAGCTATATCCCTTTGGTTGTCCACCTTCACAAAAAGGTCAATCAAAGTCTGCCAACAAACCAGGGTCTACCCAAACAGCACCACAACAACAACAATCCAATGTTCAAACCAACAAAGCTAAAGAAGTGGACACCTCTGCTAATGAAGAAGCTAAAAAAGCTGCTTAAGAAAAGCAAAAGAGGGCTGACACTTTGGAAGTCAAGGCAGAGGCTTTGGTACAAAAGAAAAGGGAACAACAGCAGGAAGTTGAAGATGTGGGTTCCTCTAAAAGGAAGAAAATGCCTGCCAAACATGTCAAAAAACCACCATCTAAACTTGCTGCTAAAACCACTGCTGCCACCAAAACATCTGATACCACCACAACATCTGAACCTATCACCACAGCCACCAAACCAACCACTAAACCTATCACCACAACCACCAAACCTATCACCACAACCACCAATACACCACCTACAACCAGTACACCCATATATGCCATTCCACTTTCATCATTCTCACCACACGCCTCACAATTTACATCCCATAGACCACCACCAACCATCACACCATTGGTTGTTCAGTATCCCCTTGAACTTGATCTACTCAAGGGGGAAATGCAATCCATCTACAATGCTGAACAACCATCTAAAAGATCTTTCCCATCTCTTCCACATTTTCCTGTTTCCTTAAACATAGACAAATATCTAAAATACAAGGCTGAACAGGCAGATGCCATCATAAAAGAGAAATGCAAAGGGAAAGATGACAGGAGTGCTCAGGGCATCCATTCAGCAGAGCTTAGCAAACTGAGAAGGATTGAAGATTTTGCTAAGACCCTGAGCAACTCTATGTCTACCATGCCTCTCAGCAGTGACATGGAAAGGGAGGTTAGGGAATATCTTCTTGAACAGATCTTGGCAACCATGCCTTATAAAGCAAACAAGAAACAGTTTGCAGGCTGGACCACTCATGCTCTCAGAGAAGAACTCATAAGAATTGAGGAAATAACCAAGAATCCCCCAGCCAAGGTCTCTGCCCCTGATTTCAGTAAAGGCAGAGATCCAGCCAGAGCTTTGAAATTCAAAAGAATGAGACAAGAAATTGTGGCTGCTGACTATGGGGAGATGAAGTCTGTTGCATGATGGTCAGAGCTGAGGTTGGTTGAAACCTACAAGAAGCTCGAAGAAAACAGGAAGAAAGACCCTAACTTGCCCAGAAAACCTGTCTACCCTGATGAACCCCTGATGAAGAGACCTCAACAGGCTTTTACATTAGACAGCCTACTTGATACTTCTGATCTATCAGCTGCTGCAAGAAGACAATTCAAGAAGAAGAAAGAAATGTTTGAAAAGGATCAGAAGAAGTTTGCTGATACTTTTATAAAGGAGGGCCTCTACAATCAAGTACACATTTTCTCAGATCCCACTACTGAAAGACTCATAGAACTCATTGGGAGACCTCCATCACCAAACTCATCCAGAATAAAAATGCATCTCAGCAAATCCTCTGATTCAAAAATTCTAAAATGGAAGGTCAATAAAGACACCCATGAATTGACTTTGCCCAGATTAGATGGAGAGGCTCAAAAGCTAAGCATGGATGATGCATATAGCCTGTGTGCAGATGACCTCCAAACATTGCTGAACCTTGAGCTTGAAAGAGATGCAGAAGACCTCTACTCTTTGAACTTTGAGTTACAATTCAAAGGTCAAATCAAAGAAAGTCTGATGAGGAATAAAGATCAAGAATAAATTCTAGTTATGGCATCATCTGTTCTAGGGGGAGATTGTTGTGTCTGCTCACCTGAAGAAGAACAGATGATTGAAAAGCCAAAATATACTAACAGTTGATCCATATAAATAAACAGCATTTACAACATACTCCGCCCAAAAAACTGTTGACCCTAACAACTGTTCCACCCAAACAACTGCTATGACAACTGCTGCTACAAAGGACTGCTGGATAACAACTGATAGAGAACAACTGCTGACTAAAGGTCTAATAGAGAACAACTGCTGATCAAGTGCTGAAGACTAAAGGTCTGTTGGAGCCAACAGCACTTAGGCTCCAACATATGATACAAGACCATCAGAGTTTTCCTTAACAGTAGTTTACCTTACAATGTTTTGCAATGTAACAGTAGTTTGTATAGGGCAGATGTTTTATGTTGTTATTCTGTTAGAGGTCACTATCTTAGGTGACGTCAGCCCAGGTCACCAGTGGTTTAGATTTGTGAATAAATAGAACAGTGCTTGTACTGTTCTATTCATCACTCACAACATTCTCTCAGACAAACAATCACCGAGTGATCAGGCTGAGGGGGAGTACTTGTATAATCGTTTGTAATCGTTTGTAATCATTTGAGTTTATGAAAGCATTCTATTAAAAAACATTTATTCCTTTTGTTTTGATTATAGTTTATTATTCCGCTGCACTTTCCATTTGTATTCACTTCATTCTTCTCATCTTTACTTGAACAAATCAAAACAATCAAACTCAGATCCTAAAAATTGCACACCTTAGTTAATTGGTTTTAAAAACCTGTTAAACTTCCACTATTCCTAACTGCAAGAATTAGCTTGACAACCTAAGTTAATCAAACTAGAATGATTTCTAGATCTATGGGATATTCCTATATGCCTAGAACATCAAAACCAACAAACAAGTAATCAACTCAAAAAATGCCAGTACACAAATATTCAAAATCAAACATAAAAATTAAACCATGTAACCCAACACATCCAAAACGAAAAAACATAAGTCTTTAATTAAAAACCATAATCTAGTTCATCATCCCAAATTACCAGTAAAAGGTTTAGCCTATAATATTTAGAAACATCTTCATTAAATAAATAAAATTAGTTTTAATCATGTCTAATAAAAAAATAAATAAAAACTAAACAAACCCAAGGCTCCTTGAATATTGATCGTTAACGTGCCTGGACCTTCTCCCCTCCACAACTATTTTAGTCGATCACAGCCCTTCTTCTTCGATTCAATGTTTGCTGTTCTACGTATGAATAATCAATCTCTTCGAAAATAAATTGCTTCGAATTTATATTATATCCTCCGTTCAATCTGTTGCCGTCAAACTAATAGTATATCCATATCTCATTGTGCCCTTTCAATTATGTTAAGGTGTTAGGCTTGGGCACGAGCCCAAGCTTAATATTTTTTTTATTAATTATTATTTACTATTATTATATATAGCATTTTAGCTCCGTGCTTTTAACTCGGGTGTTCTTGACTTGACCAAAGTTATTCATTTACGCTCCAACGTCTATGAACACATGCTCTCAAGTGTTCGTGTCTCAATTAAAATTCCTTCTTTTAGAGCTCATGATCCACGAATACCTATAAAATAATAAAATAAATAAATAAGTACTAAAAACTAATAAAAATCTATAAAATGATACAGAAAGAAAAGCAAAAGAATACATGCCTAAGACTATTAAAACTATATACAAAAGACTCAATTATGACTCAAAATACATAGGAAAATAGATGTGTTTTACGACACATCAATATGCAATATGTGCCTCTTTCACCAATGGTACTCATTTTGGGCTCAGTAAGCCACACCATTTTGTTGTGGTGTATAAGGAGCAGTTGTTTGATGTATTATACCAGTAGATTGAAAATACACTGGATCATAATACTCTCCGCCTCTATCTGTACGAAGGTATTTAATCAAACCACTTATATGAAGCTTAACCTCTTGTTTATAAACATCAAAGTTATCAAGAGCTTCATCGTTTTCACAAAAACAGTTTAGTTGATCATACAAGTCTACTAATCCGGGTGCGGAAACCCTAGATCAGTTACAAAATGATAGTAAATGAAACAAACACGCAAATTCACCTTTTCAATCATCATTCTCATTAATTAACTTGATAAAAGATCTTTACAATTGGATTACAAGTTAATAAGACACTTTCAAAAAGATCAAAACCTATAGAGAGATTCTAGACCAGACACACTAACACAAATGGCAAAAGTTATAATCTAAAACAAAATTTGAGTTTATATAGGTTGCACATTCGCCCCCCGATAGGGTCGAATGTGCACCTTCGCCCCTGACTATGGTACGAATCAGCACACATATAAACACACTTCCATATTCGCCCAGTCTATCTCCTCATTCGACCATTATTTACACCTTCGACCTTCTGAAAACCCATGTTCGCCCCCACGATCTTGACAAAACAACTTTGTATTTGCAATCCAAAGCATTAGTCGCAAATCGTGCACTAACAAACTCCCCCTCGACTATTGCTTGGATTGCTTTCGTGCTTCATCCATCTGCTTGTTCATCAGCTTGATACGCAAGATAGTCTTCTGCTCTTTCGTCATAATTGGCTCGAAAGTTGGTTTTGTTTTCTTCTTTTCGTTCTGAATCTTCACAAACTTTCCCAATTTCTTATCATAGTCACACCCTGCATTGACATCCCATGCGAAACACAAGCATACCACACGTTGGTATTTCAGTGCTTGTTCGCTATCCTTCTCCTCCCAATAAATTTGGTTGTAATAGAGCATGATTATATCTTCATGTGAACAGTTAATCAACCACATAGGATCAAAAATGTGAATCTTTTTAAACTCATCCCTCTTGTCCTTCAGTAAGATAACAGCTTCTGCGGTCTTCCAATCATAGTACCACCACATGAAATCTTTTGAAAAGTGTTGTGGAATCGGCATCAAAGGAATATGCTTCAACACAGTCGGTGGTTTATACTTTAACGTCACCTTGTTCAACCCAGTTATCTGATCAATCTCTTTGTGAACGATTCTTTTAGGATACTGCGGCGTGAACACATCCCATCTAGTTCTGCTTTCTCTTGCCATACGATCTGCGAAATAACCAACTGCATCATTGTTCACAGTTGCTCCAGTCAAAGTATGTCGACAGATATCTCGCACAGCCCAGTAAGGTAGTGTTTTAATATAATGGAATCTGTTGAAATACAGAATCCCTTTCTCTCACTTCACAGCAAGACACCTTAACTGTCTCAAATACTTCCAACCAAGAGCTCTCCCTTTAAACAATTCATTATGATACTTGTAGAAATCACCCTGAATTTCAGTCTTTGGTCGGTTAGCTTCTTTCTCTTTTAGCTTCCTTAACAAACTCTTCAGATCATCAGATTGTTCAGCATTTGGTTTCTGATTCTCTGCATTCTTAAACACTTCACTAACGAATGTTTTGCTCTTCTTTTGTGAAAGTTTCTCAGCCTCTTTTAATACCTCATCAGTAAATTCAAGAAATGCATCATCCTGTTTATCTTTAAAGTACTCTGGATATTCTTCACTGGTAATATCCTCAATCTCTATATCATTAAATACTGTAGTATCTCTATCATCTGAGTGATTTCCAGCTTCTTTTTTAGGAATATTTGGAATTTGATTATCACTCATCAACTCCTCAAGAGATTTACCAACCTGTTTCGCCAAACCTTCAAGAATTTCTTTGGCTACGGCTGCAGAAACTTCACACTGCAGCCATCTTCTAAATCAGGATCATTATATTCAAGCTCATATCTCATATCATCAGACTCAAAAATCTTTGGAAACTTTCCAGTCAGCTCGATCGTCAAAACTTTCTTTGTCAACATCTGACGATACAACTTCTTATCATCATCTGATAAAGCTCTTATCTTGTCAGTCCAGAAAAATACTATCATCATCAGTATTTCCACCAGGTGCTTTTGAGCAAGATTCACCTGCGTCTTTATCATATTCTCTCTTTTCACATCAATACTTTTCCGTATCATCATCATCAGCAGCAGCAGAACTGTTATCATCATAACCTTCTTTAGAACCATCATCATCATCATCTTTTTCTTACTCAGATGGTTCAAAATCAACTTGTTCTTCTTCAGGTTCTTTATCTTCTTCTCCTGCTTTCAACTGTGGAGCTTTCTCATATAGATCATTAATAAGCTTTCTAAGATTCATATCGTCCTTTTTCACCTGTTTGTTCTCAAGTCTCAAAGCAATGTATCTTATTGTGTTTCTTTGTTCATGCATTAACAACTTCTGATTTTCTTCTTGAAGTTGATTTATCTTTGCCTCCAATTCTTCTTGACTCTCTTGAGAAGATACAACAACATCTAACATCTTTTTATCATTCGCTCTTAACTGTTTTATCTCCTGTTGTTGCTGGTTAATCGGTTTCATCATATCAGCAAGCTTTTGATTTATTGCATCCATCACATTGGTAGATAAAGTAACCTGAGGTGTAGAAGCCTCAACAACAAGAGTTTTCTTCTTGAACTTATTTATCACTCTCTCCAAAGTAGCGTCAAAATCTGCAGTAGGATCAACAGACTTTTCTGCAGCAGATTTCTTCAATTTCTTTTAATACTGGGGATGTCACGGGTGTAGCAGCTTTTGAACTACTGACTTCAGGAACTTTCTTTGCTACAAGTAAAATTTCAACTTCTTTAGCACGTCTTTTCTTAGGATTCTCTTTTTCCTCTTTCTTGGACATTGTCTTGTACTTAGGTTTGTTCTGTTTCTCAGTAACTACAGGAGAACCTTCAAAATCTTGTGCTCCCACACCGAGATCTAAATCACCTTCATCTAACTCAATGGAACCTTTCTGTCTCTGTTACTCTATAGTTTTTTTTCAGACTCTCAGACTCACCAGCCATAGTGGCCATGGGCTTGGTTTGTTTGATTGTCTCATCACCTGAATCCCATCTCTCATCTTCTTGAGTCCCCTCAGAATCGGCAGACTCTTCATCAACTAACATCGTTCCCTTTCATGCCATACTTATCTTTCTCCTATTGACTTCTTTGGTTGTTCAACTTCAATAACCTTTGCTTTACCCTTCCCTTTTCCACTTCTTGCACCAACATTCACAACTTGACGTTTTCTCTTTGCTTCTGGATCAACATGAAACAAACGATTATTGTTGTCTGATTCACTGTCAACATTTCTAGCTTTGTTCTCACCCAGATCCTTATATCTTGGATTAACTAAGTGTCCAAACAGGTTCTTATGTGGAGGTCTTTCATTCTTGGGAACCCCTTTATAGCCTTTCATCCTTATCAACGTATTCAGATTCATGTGATCTTGAACTAATATCTGAGTAGGATCTTTCTTCAGATTAGAATAGTTCATATCAAAAATCATTTGTAAGAATCTGGGGTACATCAAAAACTTCTTCGTCTTCAAAACTTTCAGAGGTTCAAGCATGTGATCCAAGATCATTCCCGAAACATTAAACAGCTTATTCCACACCAAAGCAACCATCAAAGAACTTATGCTTTTTCTCATAACATCATAACCACTGCTAACGGATCCAAAAACATGTATAATAACATGAGCTAGATACTTAAACTGCGGACATAACTTTCCTTTGTTCAAAGCTACATCAGTTATTGGTCCGTTGTACTTCATACAAAGAAAACACAATCTCTGTTCTATCCAAGATAAGCTTCTAGGATCTGTCGGTTCATCTTGCAATCTTAATGCTTCCCGAATATCGCTTTCAATAACAATAGCAAGATGTCCCTGAATGTTGCTTACTATTGCTGTTCGATTTTCCCAGAAATCAATCTTCGCATTCCTCCAAAAATCCACTTGATGGTCTTTGTAAATAATTGCCGGTGTAGCTAACGCATAAACGACTCTGCTTCTTCTTGAAAAATCTACTATCCTAGAGAATTCTGTATGCTTCTTCACGTCGCCAAGAAATGCACAATAGTTATGAGCTTCCTCGAACGGCAATTCCTCTTCTTTCTGCTTATTAGTGTCTTTTCCTGACGATCCAGCTGGTATTCCAGTGTTCTGTGATTCTGCCATTTAGATTTCTGCAAAAATGAAACATAGAAATTCATTAAAAACAGACAAAATTTGCAAAATTGAAATTTGATGTTGAAAATTCCACATCCGGGGGTACGAATGAAGATTTTCTGAAGTACGAATGTGGTTATTTGAGTTCAAATGTGAAAGATTATGAACAAAACACCACTTTCGACCATTTATCCCACATTCGACCAAAAAGAATCACATTCGACCGTTTAGGCCACATTCGACCCTTCAATTTTGGTCGAATCTGTCTGTTCTTATGACTAAATTTTCAAAATGCAATTCAGACCATTCTAACTTGTAATTTTCATTTGATTAGCACCTATTATGGCCGATTAAGCTTTCTAAACCACCAATTGTTACAAACATTTCGTTTTAGATAGTTTTCAAGTAGAATCTAGGTCTTATCAGTTTGAATGATCAAAAACACCAAATTATCCTATAATTAACCTAGATTCTAGATTATTCTCCCACTAAAACTATCTAAAACTAAAACCTAATCATCAATTTGGTCTATAATCATTCAAAAATGATCCAACAGTCAAATGCAAGGGTTCGAGCACAAAAACCCTTAATCTGTCTTTGTTTGTGAATGATTACCTGTAAAATTTGTATAGAAATGATTAAAAATGTGTAGAGAACCATAAAATCAGATCAAAGGAACAAGTGCAACAAGGTCTTGCTATCTCATAAAATTTTGAAAAGTTTTGAATGTGGGATCGAATGAAGAACTTGGTATTTATAGATCCCTACATTCGACCAGTTGAATGGGGCAAATGAAAAGATTTGTCTACATTCGACCCTAGTGAAAGGATCGACTGTAGATAAATGGTTCGAATGTACACCACTACACTGGAACACTCCCGTTCGACCAAACTCAAAGGTTCGAATGTAAGAAAATTCCAGATTCGACCCAACGAAGGGGCGAATGAAATTTGGAATTTTTGAAAATTTACCAAATCTCAAAATAGAATCCCGTTCAATCATTTTCACACATTTTAAGCTTCAAACATTCATCATTTCACATGTTATAGATACAAAACTCAAATTGGTTCATCAAGTTTCAGAAAACGACCATCAATCACCATCGGTTATCAAAAATAACGCATAGATGTAAAAATTTTGGTTTTTCTGAAATTTATGCTAAAACACACCTAAAATCTTTTTGAGTTTTTGTATATTTTGTAAAAACAAATGTAATATGAAGAAATGTAAACATAAAGCAGTAAACATTTTGTGATTTCCGGTAAGAGGATCATATCAGTTTTAGAGAAATCTGATCACACCGTTGATCTTTAGTGTTTATTATCATTAAAGACAATGTGTGATCC
Source organism: Ambrosia trifida (assembly GCA_028751855.1). Taxonomy (NCBI): domain Eukaryota; kingdom Viridiplantae; phylum Streptophyta; class Magnoliopsida; order Asterales; family Asteraceae; genus Ambrosia; species Ambrosia trifida. The sequence goes on along the minus strand of CM054131.1, from coordinate 71,992,749 downwards.
AGCAATTGCTGATATTGTTATCTACATAAGCTTTCATGCAGACTGTTATGCAGGGCTTGATACGGTTATTTATATTATAAACAGCATTGTCTGTGGTTCCCACGCACACGACATACTCCCGTATCAAGGAAATTTGGCACAAAGACTCATTGTGACGCGTGACTATGCTTTTGTTATCTGTAATTTACAAGGTATAGAGGCACAGAGGTGTATAGGTCAGCAAATTAATGCTACAAAGTAACTTGTGCACTCTACCAGGTTGAGGGCTTATATCAATCATGATTTGCATTAATGAGTAGATATGATGCATTAGATAATCTTTGATTATCGTCATACATTGAAAGTTCCTCAATTTGGTAACTTTAGGTTTTCGCACTAAAGCTCTTTTATAAAGATACCCTGTCTGATCTAGGTCCGTAAAACCTTACGACAAAAGATCAGAAAGGCTATCCCCATATAACTAAGAACATAACGACTCGAAACCTCCGAATTTTGTACAAAAACCCTATCAAACGAACGTACGGTACTAAGACCATATGCTCATGAGATGTTCATCCTTTTTTGATTGAGAATCGATCTTTTTCTGATCATTTAAATCTTTTTCTTCTTTCACATCTGCAGTTGTGGTGGAAGCACCTGGAGAACCCACCGGTGACCAAAGTTGTTCTGAACGTTTTAGAATCCTTATCTAAGACTTTTGAGTCACAACAGGTTTCTTAGTATCGTTCTCATATTAAACTTTCTTGGTTACCTTCTCTGAATTAACAGATTTAGGTCCAACTTTTGACTTAACAGCAGGCTTAGGAACAACCGTTTATTTGTTAGAAGTTGAGTTCACCAATGGTTTCTTTAATTGTTTTTCGATGGCAATCTTGTTTCGATGAACATAGACAACTTGACAACTTTCCCTCTTTTGAAAATATTGACTTTGATTGTAAAAAGGTGGTCTTTAAGGAATAAAATGTCGTTGTGGATATCTATGATTATCGACTAGACTCTGATATGGCTGCCTATGCTCAACTTCGTGCCTCTTATGTCGCACATACGGAGAGTGAGCAAGTAAATGCCCTTGAGAATTCGTTTTAGGATCGTAATTAAGAAACGTGATCTCACGAATACCAACTGTAGGGTGCGGAATCCCCAACGATCGTGCAAAATGATTCAGGAATAAACGATAAAGATCGGGAGGAAAACAGATAACGAATCACCGAGCAATTTCCATAACTTTAATCTTTGTATTAGATCAAATCAAGATGTTTACAAGTGAAATCTTAGACATAATATAGAGAAAAACACACATACACATTCTAGGGAAAAGGCTCAAATGATAACACACTCAAAATTACAAACTTTTCACTTTATATATACTTCCACCTTTGGCCCTTTTGTATGGTCGAAGGTGGTGTTCATTCGACCCTTTAAGGGTTCGAATGAAGCCTTCTTCCTCATTCAATTTACATTCGACTAGACAAACTACAATCGACCACTCAACTGGTCGAATGTATCTTCCAACTAAAGTCTTGATCTTTTTTCTGATTATCTGAACCTTCGACATTCAGTACTGGATCACTAGCTGGGGACATACATGAATAATGAACTTACAATCTCCCCCTTGGACCTAGCTAGTGATGTACCAAATCAGAAAGCTATCAATTCTTCAAGTCTTGCAATCAACATCTTGAACGAATTGAATACTTTCCTTTTTCATGCACGTTTCTGTCGAAGTTCTTGTCTATCTCTGCAGTAAACTTCAAAATCTTAGACAGACTCAAGAAATCTCAGCTTTGTCATTTGTTGGTCCAGAGATGAAAACAGACATCAAATCTTGAATTCTTCGATCTTTAGTCTTTTCTTTAACAAACTCTGTCTGGTTTCTGTTGTTCTAGTGATCTTGATGTTCAGGTTTGGGTCTTGTCCAGTTACACACTTTGTCGATGAATCTTTGATTAATGCACTTGTTGTGTTTGATTCTGCAGAAAAATTTACTAAAAACTGCACAAACTACAACCAGCGTTAGACACAACAAAAATCTCGGAAGTACTCTTCACATTCCTTTTGACCCTCAATAGTTCTCCCCCTGAACTGTAAAACATTTTTAATATGCACCAGAAACTTGAAAATCTGTAGTCTTTTTCAACTTTTATGTATCTGAGCATTCACATTAAGTATCCCATCATCGGTTATCGAAAATAAAGTAGAAACAAAATATTTTGATTTTTCAAATTTTATGCTAAAACACACCAAAAATCTATTTGAATTTTCAAATGGAATTGCATAATAGTAAACTGAACATAGTTTTGCGAATTTTCCGGTAAGAGGATCATATCAGTATTGGAACAGTCAGTCAAAACTCTTTTTAATTTTCTGCTTTTTAACATTGAGCATCCTACAACCATTACTAGTATGTTTGTCCACTTAAACTCAAAATCATTATTCATTGTTCAGCACTTCAGATACATTATAGTAATATTAGATACTGAAAAATCTATGGTCCCCGCACACGCGACACATTCCCGTATCAAGAATTGCACAAAGTTTCATCGTAATGCGTGATTATATTGTAGTTATCCGTTAGTTACAAGGTATGAGGCACAACGGTGACAGGTCAGCAAATAAATGCTTCAAAACGACTTATGCACTCAACCAGGGTGAGGACTAATATCATACATGATTTTCATCATAGTACTGATACGATGCATTAGATAATCTTTGATTATCATCACACATGTTAAGTTTCTCATTCGGTAACTTAAGGATTTGTCATTAAAGATCTTTTATTAAGATACCCTGACTGATCTAGGTCCGTAAATCAATACGACAAAAGATCAGTTAGGCTATCCCCAGGTAACTTTCAATATAACGACCCGAAACCTCCGATTTTGGCAATCTATCAAACGAGATTTCGGTACTAAGTGAGAATTCGTTTTAAAGACCGAATTCATGGATCGATTACGCGAAAACAACTCGGTTTCAGACGGGAGATTCGAGACGAGACAGATATATACGATAACAACGTCATCACAGATTCGTATTAATTCAGAAACGGTTACAGACACTGTCATCAGTAGGATAAACATCTATCTCGGGGCCGGGGGAGGTCGGGCATGAGCTCCCCCTTGAGAGCATTCAAAGCATAAACTCAAATCTACAAATGAAAACCAACACATGAGATTGCTATTTATAGTCCAACACCAAATTCCACCTTCGCCCCTTTGTAAAGGTCGAATGTGGAATATTTCCACATTCACCCCTTTGTAAAGGTCGAATGTGGACCAAAGTTCCCCTTCGCCCCATTGTATAGGTCGAATGTGGAATGTTTCCACATTCGCCCTTTACCTTGGGTCGAACCTGAACTTTGTGTATTGTCCCATATCTATACAAATGCATCAGATCCATAAAATGCCCTTATGGATCACCACAATCTCATGTAATACAATACAAGACTCAACCCTAGTCTATTCGACAGTGACGTCCACATAAAGTGCATCAACAATCTCCCCCTTGGACGTTGCTGGGGAATCCTAAACACACCTAGCTCTGATACAAGTTGAGAATTCGTTTTAAAGACCGAATTCATGGATCGATTACGCGAAAACAACTCGGTTTCAGACAGGAGATTCGAGACGAGACAGATATATACGATAACAACGTCATCACAGATTCGTATTAATTCAGAAACGGTACAGACACTGTCATCAGTAGGATAAACATCTATCTCGGGGCCGGGAGAGGTCGGGCATGACCTCCCCCTTGAGAGCATTCAAAGCATAAACTCAAATCTACAAATGAAAACCAACACATGAGATTGCTATTTATAGTCCAACACCAAATTCCACCTTTGCCCCTTTGTAAAGGTCGAATGTGGAATATTTCCACATTCGCCCTTTGTAAAGGTCGAATGTGGACCAAAGTTCCCCTTCGCCCCATTGTATAGGTCGAATGTGGAATGTTTCCACATTCGCCCTTTACCTTGGGTCGAACCTGAACTTTGTGTATTGTCCTATATCTTTACAAATGCATCAGATCCATAAAATACCCTTATGGATCACCACAATCTCATGTAATACAATACAAGACTCAACCCTAGTCTATTCGACAGTGACGTCCACAGAAAGTGCATCAACTATCTCCCCCTTGGACGTTGCTGGCGAATCCTAAACACACCTAGCATCTTCAGTCAGTTATTGTTGAAGTATCAGACACATTGTTACATCAACAGAGCCCCATTGTTGTTGTTCCCATTGTTGTTGTTGTTGTTCTTGTTTCCAGCATTGGTGGTGTTGTTGTTCCCTATCTTGTTACCACCACCGTTGTAGTTGTTACCCCTGTTGTTCCCATTACCATTACCATTACCATTCAGCTGTGGACAGTTCCTCTTGAAATGATTCTCACTTCCACACTAATAAAAACCTTTACCACCTCTCTGCTGTTGCCCCTACTGTGCAGCTGGCGGAATTCCCGGAATATACACCCTGCAATCCTTCTGCTTATGTCCCATCTTGCCCCAGCGATCACACTTTATATTGCCACACGTCCCAGTGTGATGCCTATTGCACCTGTTGCACTTAGGTTGGTTCCTTTTATAACCTCCCTGAGAGTTGTTGCGGTTGTTACTACTGCCATGGTTGACTGCCATTCCCTGGGGTTTTCCAGATGCATTCTCCCACTTCCTCTTGTTATCATTGGTACCTGAAGATGAAGCGCCACTAGGGGGTAACAATCCCTCTTCACCTTCTGGTCAGTCAGCTGGTGAACCATACGAATAACCTGCTGGATGGTATTGAGGTTAGCAGCAGTAACCATGATCTTGATTTGAGGCACCAAGCCCTTGATGTATAACTCGATCCTGTTATAGGGCGGGTTGGAGTAATTTGGGCACATTGCCGCAAGTTCGTGCGATCTAGTGGTATAGCTCTCAATCTCCGATCCCACTATATTCAGATTGAGATATTCAGTCTCCAACTTTTGAATCTCATCTCGAGGACAGTACTCCTCCTTCATCAGTTCCTTGAAATCCACCCAAGGTGTTGCATTAGCCACATCAACACCTAGCATCTGCACTTGAGAGTTCCACCAGGATAATGCCAAATTTTCGAGAGTAGCAGTGGCATATTTCACCCTCTCGGTTGGTGGACAGTTACACATAGCGAAGCAAGATTCCAGTTTTTCGAACCACCTCAGTAGCCCGACAGCCCCTTTAGATCCTCCAAAGTTCTGCGGCTTGCAGTCCATGAAGGACTTGTAGGTGCACACTGGAGGGTGATGCCCAGGTTGACCTGAGTACAAAAAGGGAAGAAACAATGAATGAATAATAGAGCGTAACGTTGGAGTCTAGAGAAAAGTTTAGAGCGAGATAGAGTTACCAGCTTGAAAAGCTGCAAGGGCTTCCACCACCCTGTCGTTGATAAGTGCATTCAACTCCGCTTGAGTCATGTTGATGTTGCCTCTCCCGTGTCCTCTTCCCGCCATAGTAATTATACATTTACACTATACTCATTAGAAAACAATAATATGTCCCACATACCATCGTTCACATAGTACAAGTAAACCAGAATATAAATAACATGCGCGAGAATAGAATAAAGAAATCAATTAATAGTTCCAATAAAAATCCAAACATAAGATAAACGATCCTTAAGTCTCACAATGATAAAACGAAAGTCATAATATGAATGTATATGGAATACTAAGATAACAAGATAGTAAAAGTAATCAGTCGTCCTCGCGATCCATGGAGATACATGAGCTCTCATCCTCGCTCTCATCCTCGATCTCTATCTCCAGTGGCTCCTCCTCCTCAGGCTCAAGCTCTTCCTCGAGCGCCGCATCCATCGCTGTCCCGAAAGCATCAAATCCTCCTACTGCAGGCTCTTCCTCGGGATCCTCTTCTAGATCCTCCTCTGGTTCTACACCATTTTGAGCTAGAGCTTCCTCAAGCTTGTTACGGACCAAGGTCAACTCCTCCCTTAAAAGTGTTGTCTCCTGAATAGAAATCGACCTCTCATGTCTATCCTCTGTAGCTTCCTTATTAACCCTTTCCAATTCACCAAACAAGTGGTCGATTTCTCTTTCCATGTGTTTAATAGCCCCATCGGCATTCTGCCTCCAAGACTGAAATTGCCTTACAACATTATATGCATTCTCTGGCTCTGTATGCACGTGCCTAACCATCCCTGCCAAAGACCTCTCCAATGAGTCAATAATGGGAGGGACCTGAGCTGGCACTCCGTATCCTACAACCCACGAGTGCAGCATGTCTGTGAACCACAACCAGCGATTTGTATTCTCATCTGGATTCCCAGCTTGAGCTGGCTGTTCATACAAGTTCAAAGTTGTGTTTTGCGAACTCCCAAGAGGACGATAAGAAGAGTAGTTACGATGAACAGGGTTAGTCATGTTTTCCTGCAATACGTTAGATCAATATACGTATCCAAGAAATAACAAGTGGTATGGTTAGAATAGTGAGTGTACTAATACTTATGCTTTGATGATTATAGACTAGATGCAAATCCTAGTTCACTATAACTAATGGCTCTGATACCAATCTGTCACACCCTCAAATTTCCACTGCGGGGTTTATACAGCGAGGCGCATGACAAACCAGGATCCCATAGCCATAAGTCACATGAACGACTCTAAATGCCCAAACCATTTAGTTCGTTATTGTAAAACCAAGTTGAAAAATTTTAACCAGACAAATTTTAGTATAGCGGAAACGATTAAACAAAACAGTTAAATAAAGTCTGCGCAAAACACCACGCTCAAAACCAAAAGTAAATAGTTAAATGTTAAAAACAGTTTAAATGTTTATAGTCCCATACCTAGTTACCTGCAAAAGCATGCTAACGTGTATCAACATAAAGTCGGTGAGTTCACAAAGTAAAGTAAATGAGTATGTAAATGTGCTGGTTTCCAAAACCACGTAACCAATTAAAAGCGTAGGTCCTCCAGACCAAATTGTTCAAGAGTTATCATTTTAAGCGTGTCAGGGGTATCTAACCCACTCATTGCAACTAAACAAAATTATTGGGACACCTTCAGTAACATAATAATTTGCCTCAATAACTGGTGTCTATCAACACCAGTTCTCAAAATGTGGTCAGAAGTTCATGCCCGTGGCTCAAGCACCTCAGGCATGAGGTTGCTGCACAACCTAATAGCGCTATCAACTAATACCCCGATCCACACAAGGAATCGTAAACCCGACACACACAAGGAGTCAAAACCCGACCCACACAAGGAGTCAAAACCTGAGTAGTCCCAAACCGGACTAGAAAATGTTTACCAAAGTTGTCTCAAACCCGAGACGCATGCTTTTGAGAAAAAGTAGTGAAACTCACCTTAGTATGCAAGCACTAAATTCCAAAATTCAAAGTAGGGTGCACTACCGACTCCCTAGTACAAGTGTCACCAAGTAAGTATATGTGTAATACCATTACACCATATAACCCGTTTGTCCTAGACGTTTAAATGTTCAAGAGTGTGTAAGTGACATCTAGTGATTCTACATGCATAAGTAAACCCTATGGACCCTTTAGTGAATATGTTGGTTACATTTAGTTTTACACTCCATATGCGTCTATACAAGTGCCCATTCAATTGCATATCAAATACATACCACCTAGGACTTCAACTAGTCACGTAAACACATAATACACAATCTACGTTTTTAGGACAGATTGTGCGTCACCAAAACTAATTTATTTAAAATACTAAATCAGGGAGTTAAACTCCCAAATTTTTACTGAATATTCTTTGGGATTCATTTAACAACCACAATTTTTTTTGTCTCAAAACCAAACACAAAAATTATTAAAATTCGATAAACACAGCTATGTTCAGAAAACTTTCACAACAGGTCAGTTTAGTAGAAAAATTCCCAAAAATTGTGAATTCATCCAAACGGGATGAATCCACTTGTAAAACACAAATTGTTCTAATGTTAATATTCTGTAAAAATTTCATAACTTAATTCTTTATAAAACTCGAGTTATGACTGTTTAAAGTCAACTCAGTTTGTTAACCCGAAATTCTGATATGACCTATTTTCAATGAAAATTCCAAAAACAACACAAACGACGTCCAAATCACTCGATTTTACCCATTATGAAAATATAAGACCAGGTATGATTTAACCATGCAAAGAAAACATCAAAACCATCATGTTAAAGCCACGTAACAGACCCTACAAGTTAACCTAAACATTCTGTCCAGATTTTAATCATGCATAAACCTTTATTTAAACGACTCACGTGTGCGTATAATCGATCAACAATCATCAACAATCATTACAAAACATTCCTAAGACCTATTAATATCAGAACCTATCATAATACATGCAAAAATCATAACCTACCGATCAAAACATCAACAACTTGCGCAACAAGTAATCTATTATATCACTAATCGCCTATCATCATGTTTAAACTGTTAAATCTTCAAAAACTTCAAGTTTTAATATTTATAAAAAGGTCTCAGACCTGGACAAACTTAGTTATAGGGTTTGTACAACATAATAATAAGATTAAAGCATAGTAGATTAAGGATTATACCACAAGCTCTTCGAAACAACCAACCGAATGCTCTTGAAGCTTCCCGATCGATGTTCTTGCGCCTTAGCAGGTGGTTTGGGGTTAATATTTCGTTGGTAGGGCAGTAGGGGCGATTAGGGTTTGAGTTTAGGTGATACAAGAGGCTTAGGGTTGCTTAAAAAGGTTTTTAAGTCGGTTTGGTGGCGTCAGGCACCCGCGAGCGGCCCGCTCGGTCCCTAATGATGATAATTTTGACTTTGTTGCTTTTAGTGATGCATATTGGGGCGGTTGTGACAAAGATAGCAAATCCACAACCGCTGGATGTCATTTATTGGGGAGCAGGGTTGTGACCAGGCAGTGTAAGAACCAGACAGCAGTTGCACTGTCTACCTGCGAAGCAGAATAGGTAGCAGCACCTAGTTGTTGCTCACAGGTTCTGTGGATTCAGCAGCAGATGGTTGATTACGGTTTGCAATTTCTAAGAACCTCTATTCATTGTGACAACGAAGTTGCAATTGCATTAACTAAAGACACCATCAATCACTCAAAAGCTAAGCATATCCGGATCAAGTATCTTTTTATCTGTGATTGTTATGCCAAAGAGTTGATTGATATGGTCAAAATCCACACTAATTATCAGAGGGCGGATCCTTTTACCAAAGATTTTGATAAATCCAGATTTGAATATCATTTAAAAGCAAATGGTGTAAAAGAAAAACAAGACTGATCATCACCTTGGTTTATCACTTTTTGTTTTCAAATGTTTTAAAATTTTACTGTTTTTCAAAAAAATCAAAAATCCAAAAATATGTTTTACATTTTAGGGGGAGTCTTTAGTTTTTCAGAAAAGCCAAAAACATTGAAAAATCCAAAAAGTTATAAAAATAGAAAAACCCAAAATGATTTCCAGGAAAAAAGAGGAGATGATCGTACATCAGTGGGGATCTGACACATGCTAAAGAATTGGAATGCAATATGAGGCTTGTGTTGATTTTGTGTGATGTGCTGATAGGCTTCGTAGACCTGTTACTGCGTGTTGGATACATACATATCAAACGAATTGTTATGTGGATGAACACCTCATGGGCATATGTGTAGGTGCATATGTGCGACTAATGCTTTGGATTGGATAAATCATATGTTTTTGTTTTCTGTCGTTGGTGCGAAGGAAGGTTTTGGATGGTGCGAAGGAGAGTTTTCAAAGGTGCGAAGGAAGAATTTTGGGCGAATGAAGACTGTTTATTATGTAGTTTGGTTCGACCGTTCACAATGGGCGAACCTGCACATTCGCACGAACAAAGTGGGCGAATGTGCAGTCTATAAATAGGCAAACTCAGTTTTTGTAGTTAACTTTGAGTCATTTATATCCCGCCACTTTCTGAATTCTCTCTGTAACTTTTTATAAACTTGTTTTGCGTCTAATCCTTGATTGTAATCACTTTTCTACGTGTATTCAAGTTTGATTGTTAATGAAAAACGTTTGAAAATGATGATTTGTGTGTGTTTATCTGATTAGTTATCATTTTGTGCTGGTTTTGGGGATTCCGCACCCAAAACTAAATTGTTTGATTGTCTTTGTAGCTTATCGATCCTTTCACGTGCATACAAAGTGGTATCAGAGACATTCTGAATCAAACAACCACAAATTGATAGTTTCTCAGTTGATTTTGACCCAAATTTGATCAAAAATTTTCTGTTTTAAGTGAACAAACTGAAATGATGTGTTTTTGATTGATTTCACCTTGATTTCGAGTTTGAATTGGATAATTCACTTTATTAAAGTTGTTTCAAATTTCATCCGATTCAAAACCTGATTAAGATCATCAAATTCCATCAACTTTTGATAAACATGATCAAATATAACTGATTTTCAAAGAATAACCGTTTTTGAAATCACAGGGGTCGAACGAGAGAATTCGGTCGAAAGTGGGAGTGTATTAGGTCGAACGAGTGTTTTTGTGGTCGAAAGAGTGATTTTAGTGGTCGAAAGTGAACTTTGATTGCTTATATTTTTCATTCGCACTATTGTGTCTCATTCGTATAATCGTTCGGTCGAAGGAGATTAGTAGAACGGTCGAAGGAAGATTTAAGCGGTCGAAGGAGATTTGATATTTGTTTTTCCACATTCGTATCAGATTATTTGGTCGAAAGAGAAGATTTTTCTCTTTCGCACCTCCGTTCATACGAAGGAGTTTTCTGTTTTTGGAAAAATTTTAATCGTTTCGTGTTTGTTTGTTTGATTGTTTGCAGGATACAATGTGGAACTTTCCAACAACCCCTAGACCTACTCAAGCATCACAACAACAACAAGTCCAAGATCCATGGACAGTAGCGGCACAAAAGACTAGTCAACCATCACAGCCGATCAATTATATGGCTATGACTAGTTCGGCACCACAACAAGTTGTTCAATCAGTACCACAACCGATTGATAACTATTGGGGAGTTGCCGCAGCAGCAGTCCATTCCCAGACGACCAACGCTATTTCTACTCTTATTCATGATCTATCTTCTGGAAGTGGCAATCGTCCACCAAAGTTAATGGACATGAAGGAGTATAACACTTGGAAGACGAAGTTTAAGATTCACGTTGAGGGACAAGGACTTGAAGGAGCTAGAAATGTTGATGGCTGGAAAGAATTTACCACCAGCTACTAGTTCAAAGTCACCGGTTGCTGAGCAGGCACAGAAGAAATAGAAAACCACAACAACTTCAAGCACACCACAAACAAAAGGAATTCCAATGGATGATGTGAATGAAGCATTGGATAATGTGCTGAAGAAAATGAGAAAAGGCAAAATGCAAGAAGTTGTTGAACAACCTGTTAAGAAAAAGGTTTCTGTTGATAGTGATATTATGGATGCTGTTAATCAACGACTGACTAAAATGATGAATATCATTAACAAACAACAGAGTGAGATTGAACAGTTAAAATCGACTGACAAAAAGATGTTAGAGGTTGTAGTCACATCAGCGGATGATAATGCATTGATGAAGAAAACCATTAAGAGGTTGAAGAGGGAAAACAAAAAGTTGCTAAAGCATGAGCAACGGAATACAAGAAGAATAATGGCTTTGAAGGAGGAGAACAAAGAACTGAAGAAGAATAACAAGAAGATGGATAATCTGATTCAAGACTTGTACAATCGAGCTCCTCAACTTCAAGCTGGTGAGGAAGACAAAGAGTTAGATGAACAACAGGTTGATTATGAACCATCAGATGAAGAGGAAGATGATGAATTAGATGAAGATGCTGGAAATGATACTAAGAAGAAGAAGAAAGACGATAATGATGGTGATGATGATTCGAGTGATGGTTCAGGTGAAAGCGGCTCTGCTTCTGATGATAGTGATGATGATGATGATGACGCTGAACAGTTTTCATATGAAAAGCGTGAAACAGGTAAGGGTGGAGAATCAAGTTCGAAAGCTCAGGGAGAGAATGTAGATGATGATGATATTTTCTGGAACGAAAAATTAAAGTCATTGTCTGAAGAAGATAAAACTAAGTATCGTCAGATGTTAACCGATCGAGTCTGGACGATAGACATGACTAGTAGGTTTCCTGAAATATTTGAATCTGATAATAAACTCTTCGAATTGGAATATGATGACCCTGATCTTGAAGATGGGGAAGTGTCTGCAGCTATTTCAAAAGAAATTTTGGAAGGTTTAGCAAAGCAAGTGGGTAAGACGTTAGAAGAATTACTTGCTGATAATTTTATTCCTCAGATTCCTGAGAAAGAAGCTGGAAATCACTCAGATGATCGTGATGTTCCTGCATTCGAGGAAGTCGAGATGGAAGATATTACGAGCGATGAATATCCACAATATTTCAGAACAAATCAAGAATGTGGATTTTCTTTCTCAGACGAATTGCTAAACCATGCTGAGAAAATAGCCAAAGAGAAGAGTAAGATATTTGAAGATCAAATCTTTGAAGGGCATGAGAAGCCTCGGTTCGAACAAACAGACAGTTTGAAGGAGTTGTTGAGGAAGCTAAAGGAGAAGGAGAATAACCGCCCTAAAGCTGATATTCAGGGAAGCTTCTACAAACTTCATAGCAGTATGTTCAAAGGCCGTGCCTTGGCCTGGAAGTTTGTCAAAGAGCTTAGGTGTTTTGCAGTGAAATGGGAGAAAGGTATTCTATACTTTGAGAAGTTTCATCACTTAAAGACTCTTCCTTACTGGGCAATCAGGGATATTTGTCGTCACCGTCTAACGGGAGCGCCAAATAGCCAGATTGATTATTTTGCTGAGAAGATGACCCGCGAAAGTCGAACCGAGTGGAATCTGTTTAGACCTCAGTATCCAAAGAGGATTGAACACAAGAAGGAGATTAACGAGATAACTGGGTTGCCCAAGGTTACTTTGAAGTATAAATCACCGCGAGTGCTGAAGAAAATTTCGTTGTTGCATATTCCTCAGCATTTCGCTAAAGATTTTATCTGGTGGTACTATGATTGGAAGAGAGCAGAGGCCGTGATTGTGTTAAAGGATGGTGAGAAGGATTATAAGAAAGTGCTTATTTTTGATCCTATGTGGCTAATCAATTGCTCACATGAGGATATCATTATGCTATTCTATAATCCTATCTACTCAGACGCAAAAGATGCTGAACAAGCAGGAAAATACCAACGTGTGGTATTTCTATGCTTTGCGTATGACATCAACGCTGGATGTGATTATGAACAGAAGTTGGGTAAAACTGTTGAGAAGGTTGTGCCTGTGAAGAAATCAAAGAAGAAGACATTTCAGCAACCGGAACTGACTAGAGAACAAAAGATTATTCGACACATCAGAATAATGAACAAGCACATGGATGAACAGAGAAGATTACAATCCAAGCAATAGTCGAGGGGGAGTTTGTAGGTGCATATGTGCGACTAATGCTTTGGATTGGATAAATCATATGTTTTTGTTTTCTGTCGTTGGTGCGAAGGAAGGTTTTGGATGGTGCGAAGGAGAGTTTTCAAAGGTGCGAAGGAAGAATTTTGGGCGAATGAAGACTGTTTATTATGTAGTTTGGTTCGACCGTTCACAATGGGCGAACCTGCACATTCGCACGAACAAAGTGGGCGAATGTGCAGTCTATAAATAGGCAAACTCAGTTTTTGTAGTTAACTTTGAGTCATTTATTTCCCGCCACTTTCTGAATTCTCTCTGTAACTTTTTATAAACTTGTTTTGCGTCTAATCCTTGATTGTAATCACTTTTCTACGTGTATTCAAGTTTGATTATTAATGAAAAACGTTTGAAAATGATGATTTGTGTGTGTTTATCTGATTAGTTATCATTTTGTGCTGGTTTTGGGGATTCCGCACCCAAAACTAAATTGTTTGATTGTCTTTGTAGCTTATCGATCCTTTCACGTGCATACAATATGGTCTTAGTACCGTAATTTCGTTTGACAGGGTTTTTTGTACAAAATTCGGAGGTTTCGGGTCGTTATGTTATTAGTTATCTTAGGATAGCCTATCTGATCTTCTATCGTATGGTTTTACAGACCTAGATCAGACAGGGTATCTTTATAAAAGAGCTTTAGTGCCAGAACCTAAATTTACCAAATTGAGGAACTTTCAATGTATGACGATTATCAAAAAATTATCTAATGCATCGTATCTAATCATTGATGCAAATCGTGATTAATATAAGACCTCAACCTGGTAGAGTGCACAAGTACTTTGTAGCATTAATTTGCTGACCTGTACACCTCTGTGCCTCAATACCTTGTAAATTACAGATAACGAAAGCATAATCACGCGTTACAATGAGTCTTTGTGCAAAAATTTCCTTGATACGGGAGTATGTCGTGTGCGTGGGAACCACAGAAAATGTTGTTTATAATTTAAATAACCGTATCAAGCACTGCATAACAGTCTACATGAAAGCTTATGTGGATAACAATATCAGCAGTTACTGGATTACACATTGTCTTTAATGATAATAAACACTAAAGATCAACGGTGTGAACAGATTTCTCAAAAACTGATATGATCATCTTACCGGAAATCACAAAAAGTTTACTGCTTTATGTTTACATTTCTACATTTTACATTTGTTTATGCAAAATTTACAAAAACTCAAAAAGATTTTAGATGTGTTTTAGCATAAATTTCGTAAAAACCAAAATTTTTACATTTCTGTGTTATTTTTGATAACCGATGGTGATTGATGGTCGTTTTCTGAAACTTGATGAACCAATTTGAGTTTTGTATCTATCAAATGTGAAATGATGAATGCTTGAAGCTTAAAATGTGTGAAAATGATTGAACGGGATTCGATTTTGAGATTTGTTAAAATTTTCAAAAATTCCAATTTTTCATTCGTCCCTTTGTTGGGTCGAATGTGGAACTTTCTTACATTCGACCGTTTTAAATTGGTCGAATGGGAATGATCCAGTGTATTGCTTTACATTCGAACTCTTTATCTACATTCGAGCTTTTCAGTAGGGTCGAATGTAGAGAAAGCTTCTAATTCGACCCATTCAAACGGTTGAATGTGGGTGTCGATGTAAACCCAGATCCTCATTCAAACCCTTATTCAATTTTTTTCAAAATTTTCTGAGATAAATAGATCTTGTTGCCCTTGTTTGTTTGACCTTATAATATTGTTACCTACTTGTTTATAATCATTTTCATACAAGTTTTACAGGTAATCATCCACAAACAAAGTCAGATTCTCTGATTTTGTGTTCGAACCCTACCTTATGTCTGTTGGACCATTGTTAGACTGTTATAGACCAAATTGTTGATAGGTTTTTGGTTTTAGATAGTTTTAGGGGGAGAATAATTCACAATCTAGGTTAGTTACAATCTGATTGTATGAATTTGATCATTCAAAATGATTAAGCCCTAGATTATACATGAAAACTATCTAAAACTAAATGTTTGTAACAATTGATTGTTTAGAAAGCTTAATCGGTCAGTATAGGACATGAAGAAACAAAAATTAGATGTTAAAATGGTCTAAATTTGAATTTCGTAATTTTGAATATGAACAGATAGGTTCGACCAGGTAAAAAGGGTCGAATGTGGCCTTTCTAGGTCGGATGAGACTTTTCTAGTCGAATGTAGCTATTCTTAGGGTCGAATGTGACTATTTAGGTCAAATGAACAATTTTAATCAAAAAATTTCATATTCGAGCCTTAGTTTTCACATTCGAACCACCTTAATTCTTCATTCGTACCCCCGATGGGTCAAATGTGGGATTATCCAATCAAATTTCAATTTTTGTCCGTTTCTAATGGGATTGTTCATTCGAACCACCTTAATTCTAAATGGCTGAACCACAAAACACTGAAGTACCAGCTGGATCGTCAGGAAAAGCCACTGATAAGCAGAAAGAAGAGGAATTGCCATTCGAAGAAGCTCATAACTGTTGTGCATTCCTTGCTGAAGTAATGAAACATACAGAATTCTATGGGATTGTTGACTTTTTGAGAAGAAGTAGAGTTGTTGATGCATTAGCTACACCAGCAATTATCTACAAAGATCATTAGGTGGATTTCTGGAAGAATGCGAAGATAGATTTCTGGGAAAATCGAACAGGAATAGTAAGCAACATTAAGGGACAACTTGCTATTGTTACTGAAAATGATATTCGGGAAGCATTAAGATTGCAAGATGAACCGACAGATCCTAGAAGCTTATCTTGGATAGAACAGAGATTGTGTTTTCTTCGTATGAAATACAACGGACCAATAACTGATGGAGCTTTGAATAAACGAAAGTTATGTCCGCGGTTTAAGTATCTAGCTCATGTTATGATACATGTTTTTGGATCCGTTAGCAGTGGTTATGATGTTATGAGAAAGTGCATAAGTTCTTTGATGGTTGCTTTGGTACTTAACAAGCCGTTTAACGTATCGGGGATGCTTTTGGATCACATGCTTGAACCTCTCAAAGATTTGAAGACGAAGAAGTTCTTGATGTACCCCAGATTCATACAGATGATTTTTGATTTGAAGTATTCTAATCTGAAGAAAGACCCTACTCAGATATTAGTTCAAGATCACATGAATCTGAATACGTTGATAAGGATGAAAGGTTATAAAGGGGTTCCTGAGAATGAAAGACCGCCACACAAGAACCTGTTTGGACACTTAATTAATCCAGGATATAAGGATCCGGGTGAGAACAAAGCTTGAAATGCTGACAGTAACTCAGATAACGATAATCCTTTGTTTCATATTGATCTAGAAGCAAAGAAAAAACATCAAGTTGTGAATGTTGGTGCAAAAAGTGGCTAAGGGAAGAGTAAAGCTAAGGTTATTGAAGTTGAACAACCAAAGAAGACAACTAGGAGAAAGAAAAGTATGGCGAGAAAGGGAACGATGTTAGTTAATGAAGAGTCTGCCCATTCTAAGGAGACTAAAGAAGATGAGAGATGGGATTCAGGTGATGAGACAATCAAACAAACCAAGCCCAAGGCCACTGTGGCTGGTGAGTCTGAGAGTCTGAACAAAACTATAGAAGGACAAAAACAAAAGAGTCCAATTACAGTTGATGAGATAGATATGGATCTTGGTATTGGTGAGCAAGATTTCAGTGGATCTCCAATGGTTGGTGAGAAACAGAAGAAACCTAAGTACAAGACAATGTCTAAGAAAGTTCCTGAAGTTAGTAGTTCAAAAGCTGCTACACCCGTGACATCCCCAGTAGTAAAGAAATTGAAGAAATCTACTGCAGAAAAGACTGTTTATCCTACTGCAGATTTTGACACTACTTTGGAAAGAGTGATAAATAAGTTTAGGAAGAAAACTCCTGTTGCTGAGGCTTCTACACCTCAGGTTACTGTATCTAATAATGTGATAGATGTAGTTAATCAAAAGCTTGCTGATATGATGAAACTGATTAACCAGCAACAGCAAGAGATAGAACAGTTAAGAGCAAATGATAAAAAGATGTTAGATGTTGTTGTTTCTTCTCAAGAGAGTCAAGAAGAATTGGAGGCAAAGATAAAACAACTTCAAGAAGAAAATCAGAAGTAAAAGCATGAACAAAAAAACACAAGAAGATACATTTCTTTGAGACTTAAGAACAAACAGGTCAAAAAGGACATAAGAATGTAAGGAAGCTTATTGATGATCTGCATGAAAAAGCTCCACAATTGAAAGTTGGATAGGAAGATAAAGAACTTGAAGAAGAACAAGTTGATTTTGAACCATCCGAGTCTGAAGATGATAAAGAAGAGGATGATGAGGATTTGGATCAGGATGCCGGTGATGCTCCTGAGAAGAAGAAAGATGATGATAATGATGGTTCTGGAGATGACAGTTCTGCTGATGATGATGATGATGATACGGAAAAGTATCGATGTGAAAAGAGAGATTCTGATAATGACGCAGGTGAATCTAGCTCGGAAGCACCTGGTGGAAATACTAATGATGATAGTATCTTCTGGACTGACAAGATAAGAGCTTTATCAGATGATGATAAGAAGTTGTATCATCAGATGTTGACAAAGAAAGTTTGGACGATCGAGCTAACTGGAAATTTTCCAGAAATCTTTGAGTAATGATATGAGATATGAGCTTGAATATAATGATCCTGATCTAGAAGATGGTGAAGTTTTTGCAGCCGTAGCCAAAGAAATTCTTGAAGGATTCGCGAAGCAGGTTGGTAAATCTCTTGAAGAGTGGATGAGTGATAATTAAATTCCAAATATTCCTGAAAAAGAAGCTGGAAATCACTCTGATGATAGAGATACTCCGGTGTTTGAAGATATATAGATTGAGGATATTACCAGTGAAGAATATCCTAAGCTTCAAAGATAAATAGGATGATGCATTTCCTGAATTTACTGATGAGGTATTACAAGAGGCTGAGAAACTTGCACAAAAGAAGAGCGAAACATTCGTTAGTGAAGTGTTCAAGAATGCAGAGAATCAGGAACCAAATGTTGAACAGTATGATGATCTGAAGAGTTTGTTAAGGAAATTGAGAGAAAAAGAAGCCGACCGACCAACGACTAAAATTCAGGATGGTTTCTAAAAGTATCATAACGAATTGTTCAAAGGGAGAGCTCTTGGTTGGAAGTATTTGAGACAACTAAGATGTGTTGCTATGAAGTGGGAAAAGGGGATTCTGTATTTCAACAGATTCCATGATATTAAGACATTACCTTACTAGGCTGTGTGAGATATCTGCCGACATACTTTGTCTGGAGCAACTGTGAACAATGATGTATTTGTTATTTCGCAGATCGTATGGCAAGAGAAAGAAGAACTAGATGGGATGTCTTCACGCCGCAGTATCCTAAAAGAATCATTCACAAGGAGATTGATCGATAATTGGGCTGAACAAGGTGACATTAAAGTATAAACCACCGATTGTGTTGAAACATATTCCGTTGATGCCTATTTCATAACATTTTAGTAAAGATATCATGTGGTGGTACTATGATTGGAAGACCGTATAAGCTGTTATCTTACTAAAGGACAACAGAGATGAGTTAAAAAAGATTCAGATTTTTGATCCTATGTGGTTGAATAACTGTTCACATGAAGATATAAGCATGCTCTATTACAACCCAATTTATTGTGAGGAGAAGGATAGCGAACAAGCACTGAAATACCAACGTGTGGTATGCTTGTGTTTCGCATGGGATGTCAATGTAGGGTGTGGTTATGATAAGAAACTGGGAAAGTTTGTGAAGATTCAGAAAGAAAAGAAGAAAACAAAACCAACTTTTGAGCCAGTTATCACGAAAGAGCAAAAGACTATCTTGTGTATCAAGCTGATGAACAAGCAGATGGATGAAGCACGAAGGCAATCCAAGCAATAGTCGAGGGGGAGTTTGTTAGTGCACGTTTTGGGACTAATGCTTTGGATTGTGCATACTAAGATGTTTTTGTTGATGTCGTGAGGGCGAATGTGAAATTAAGGAAGGTCGAATGAAGAATTTATGGTCGAAGGTAGAGAGAGGATGGGAGAATGTGAAAGACTGATGTGTTGTGTATTGATTCGTACTCTGTTAAGGGGCAAAGGTGCACATTCGACCCTATCGGGGGGGGGGGGGATTGTGCAGCCTATAAATACTTGAAATTTTGTTTTAAGTTTAACTTTTGTCATTTGTGTCAGTGTGTTTTGTCTGTTTTCTCTAGGTTTTCACGAAGTGTCTAGAACGTGATTATTTCATCTTAAACACTAATTCTAAAGTTTATATCAATTGTTTATGAATGAAATGGATGTTGAAAAGGTGAATTTATGTGTTTGATTCATTTACTATCATTTTGTAACTGATCTAGCGTTTCCGCACCTAGATTGGTAGACTTGTATGATCAACTAAACTGCTTTTGTGAAAACGATCCTCTACAAAATCTATTTTGGAATTCTTCGATCTTTAGTCATTTCTTTAACAACCTCTGACTAGTTTCTGTTGTTCTGGTGATCTTGATGTTCAGGTTTGGGTCTTGTTCAGTTACACACTTTGTCGATGAATCTTGAGGAGTGCACCTGTTGTGTTTGATTCTGCAGAAAAGATTTACTAAAAACTGTACAAACTACAACCAGCGTTAGACATGACAAAAATCTCGGAAGTACTCTTCACATTCCTTTTGACCCTCAATAGTTCTCCCCCTGAACTATTCAACTTTTAAGTATCTGAGCATTCACATTAAGTATCCCATCATCGGTTATCAAAAATAAATTTGAAACAAAACATTTTGATTTTTCAAAGTTTATTCTAAAACACACCAAAAATCTATTTGAATTTTCAAATAGATTTGCATAAAAATAAACTAAACATATTTTTGTTATTCTTCTGGTAAGAGGATCATATCAGTATTGAAACAGTCAGTCAAAACTCTTTTTGATAAATTTTCTACTTTTTAACATTGAGCATCCTACAACCATTACCAGTATGTTTGTCCACTTAAACCCAAAATTGGTGTTGAAGAGATTACAGCTGGTAATGTGGCGTCTGGATAATGCTGAAAGCACCGAGAGTGAATAATTTAACACATTGAGAATCAGACACATGCTCTTATTGATATTCAATAAAGGATTAAAAGTTCACTTTTATCAACATCCATCACTTTAAGAGATATTTGACAAATCAATACTCTATAAAATGGACACACATAATACTGGTTATGCCAATAAACCTGCTATGCTAGTTAGAAATGAATACAATATCTGGCAAAGGAGAATGGCACATACATTATCACAGATCAACACTGGTTGCTGGAAATCTGTGATATATGGTCCTCATAAACCAGTAAATATTAATCTTGAAACTAAAGAAGAAATACCAAAAGACCCAAAGGACTATACAAATGATGATTTCCTAAAACTTGAGCTTGATGCTAAAGCTTTCTCTATGTTGGCAATGGCACTCCCAAATGAAATCTACTCTGGACTATTACATTATGATAGTGCCAAAGAGCTTTGGGACTGCCTAAAAGAACAGTTTGGAGGAACTGAAGAGGTGATTGCCAACACCAGAGAAATCCTGGCTAAACAATATGAAACTTTTGCTCATATAAATGGGGAAACTTTAACTTAACAATTTGAAAGATTCTTCTCATTAATATCTGAGCTAAATTTAAATGGTCAGACCTACACAACTGTATCTATCCTTCATAGATTTTTAAGGTCTTTATCTGAAAAATGGGAAACATACTCTATAGTCCTCAGATCCTCACCAGAAGTTAGTAATCCTCACTCTTACAAAATTGCATGGGAGATTACTAACTTTTGAAAGAGAAATCGATCAAAAGAAGAAACTGCAAAGTTCTGGTAAAACTGCTGATAACTATCTACCAGGTAGTACAGCATTGTTGGGACAAGATTCACCTACTTGTTCAAATAGTTTTGGATCTTTTGACCACATTGACATAACTTTTGGGATCTCATCAGAAAGATCATTCCCAGGTTATGACAATGATGAATATAGTCAAACTGCTGATAACATGTGTTTTATCATGGATGATTTAATATTTTTTAGCAATGAGGACTTAGAAGAAATGGACATCATACACCAACTGGCCATGTTAAGTATCAAAATAAACAAATTTTATAAAAGGTCAGGAAGGAAATTTCTAGGACTAAACAGTTCTACAAAAATTGGTTTTGACAAGTCTAAACTTAGATGTCACAAGTGTCAGAAGTTGGGACACTTTGCTAGAGAATGTAGAAGCTCTAGCTACAACCAATCTCAGTCTGGAAATCAGTTTAACCCTAGTTATAATTGGAATAATGGTACACAGGGGAGTGCACATTATGCACAGGCACAAGCTCCACAAATCCAATATGTGCCACAAGTACAATATGTACAGATGCTTGCTCAACAGATGCAGAGCCAACAATCAATCCCTCCCATTCCAGCTTGTCAACAACCTCCACAGACTCAGCAACCCTCACAACAAAGCTTGTTCACCTCAGGGTATGTTGACTGGAGCAGTCTTCCTTTTGACACTACTGAGTGTAATCCTGATGCAGACAAAAAAATGTTTGACATCAACTGGGGAGAACCTGACAAGGGCAGAAAGAATTTTGCCTTAATGGCATTTGAGGGCTGCACCTCAAAATCTGCCCTGTCTCAGGTATCAAAAGAATCTTTAACAAAACTTTGTTCAACTTCATGTAAAGAGTCTTTTGCTCTCATAAGAGAGACTAATGTGCACTTACAAGGCAAAGCAAATGACTCTGAAAGAAAATTCACTCAGATGAAATGTGATTTAGAAAGAAAACTTGCTGTAAAGGCAAAAGAAAATTCTAAATTAACTACCAGTGCTATTGAAACCCAAGCAGAACCTAAAATCATGATAGATGACCTAGGAAATGTCAGAAAAGAGCTTGCTGACACCAAGGTTACTTGTGAAAAATGGGTACAATTGCTTCTTAACAAACAAAGTGCTTCAAATGTTAGGTTTGGCATATGGTACAATCACACTGAAACACCAACAGATTTTTCCACCAAAACAACTGAAGATGGGAGAAAAATTGTTTCAGGTGAAACTTCTGAAGAGAAAGAATGCACATCTTTTCATTAAAACTTGAGTTAATTGCCAATTTAGTCCCTGAGGTTTGTCAAAAATTGTCACTTTCATCCAAATCTTTTTTTTTGGTCAATTTAGTCCCTATGGTTTTATTTTTTTGTCATTTTAGTCCCTGATGTTTGTCAAAAATTGCCACTTTCATCCAAATCTTGTTAGTCCATAGGGACTAAAATGACAAAAAAATGAAACCACGGGGACTAAATTGACCAAAAAAAAAAGATTTGGATGAAAGTAGCAATTTTTGACAAACCTCAGGGACTAAATTGGCATTTAACTCTTAAAACTTTGTAAAAGGTCACAAAGAAAGTTCTTCAGAAGTACTGATAAAATCTGACTTTAAGCCATCAGTAGTTTCATCTACATCAGGAGTTGAGAACCTGAAAACTACTGATGACCTAAAACAAATCAAAACAGTCATAAATTTGCCTTCAAATGAAAAAGAAAAAGAATGTGAAATCTGTGGTTTGTTTAACCACAAGACAGAATTTTGTAGATATAGAAAAGAAATTCAGTACAACAAGAAAATTTCACAACTGGTTGTGGGAAAACAAATAAAAAATGATTTTGAAGAATCTTTTTCTCCCAAGAAACAACAACCAGCAAACAGCTTTTCTCAGAAAAAGATGAAATCTCAACAAAAAATTTTTTTCTCAAAATTCTCTTTCAGTATTTAGACCTACATCATCAGCAGTTTCATAAACTGCTGAGATTAAAGATCTCATGTATATGGTACAACTACTGATGACCAAGGTTGATGGTGGTCCTCAAAAGGATACCACCATTGCTCTTAATGAAAAATCCCTTGCCAAAAAGACATGGATTCCTCAACCTGGTCAAGAACAAACTGTTAATGTTCTCAAGAGCAAACCCAAAGCCAAACTGGCTTGGGTACCTAAATCTAACTAATTTGCTACTTTGTGCAGAGGGTCTCTAGAGGCTTAAATAGCATTTGGTATGTTGATAGTGGAGGCTCATTGCACATGACAGGATGCAGATACCTGATAAACAACTTTATTAGTCAAATAGAAGGATCTGTATCCTTTGGGAACTATGCCAAGGGATATGTGCTAGGACATGGCAATGTCTCCTCTGGAAAAAATACAGTTTGACAAGGTCAGTCTGGTTGAAAACCTTGAGTACAACTTGCTGAGTGTGTCACAAATGTGTGATAAAGGATATTTTTCCTTTTTCACAAAGACATCATGCAAGATCATATCACCAGAAGGCCAGAAGTTGATAGAGAAGATCATTGAAGATCATACTTTGTTGATAGCCAAAAGATGTGGCAATGTCTATGAAGTGGACATTGAAAAAGACAAAAATACTAAACAACACTGCCTGTTTCTTCTCAAAGGCATTAACTTCGGAGACTGATCTCTGGCACAGGAGACTTGGCCATGTGAACTTTAAAACCATAAATAAAGTCACAAAAATGGGCTTGGTCAGAGGTCTACCCTTGATAGTATACCAGTGTCAAGAACACTGTGTATCCTGTTTAAAGGGAAAGCAGCTTAAGTCCTCCTATAAGTCTATTGAAGAATCAAAAACAACTGCATGTCTTCAACAACTCCATATGGACCTATTTGGGCCAGTAAAAAGCATGAGCCTTGGTAAGAAGAAGTACTGCTTGGTCATCATTGATGACTATTCAAGATTCACATGGGTATTATTCTTATTCTCGAAGGATAAGGTAGCTAAAATCATCAAGTTCTTCATTCTACATGTAGAGAAACAATATTCTCTATCTGTCAAAGCCATTAGAAGTGATAATGGGACAGAGTTCAGGAACAAAACTCAGGATGAATTTTGTTTGTCTAAAGGGATTATTAGACAATTCAGTATTCCCAGAACTAATGAACAAAATTGTGTGGTAGAAAGGAAGAGCAGGACATTGATTGAAGAATCAAGAACTATGTTAGCTGATTCAGGCCTACGATTGTATTTTTGGGCTGAAGCAGTTAACACTGCAAGTTATGTTCAAAATAGAGTCCTTGTCAACAAGAGACGCTCCAAGACTGCCTATGAAGTTCTTCACGGCATAAAGCCCCTTGTCTCCTTTTTCAGGGCTTTTGGATGTCAATGTTTCATTCTAAACATTAAAGACTCTATTTCAAAGTTTGCTGCTAAAGTTGACTCAGGTTACTTTCTTGGTTATTCTTCCACTAGAAAAGCCTACAAGGTTTTTAATTCAAGAACCAAGATAGTAGAAGAAACACTGAATGTGAAGTTCAATGAGTCAAAACACACTCTTATTCCAGCACATCCTGTTGAACTCTTTAACCTTGACAGGTTCCACTTTGGACCTGAAAAGACGGTCACTTCATCTAAACCTACTTATTATGGTGATCAGAGGTTTAATGATGAGGATCCAGCACCATGGACTCCTCAAACAGTCATTAAGTCTACTTTCAAACCTTTAGAAGTTTTACAAACTTCTGATTCAACAACTGCTGATGTACAAACTCAAACATCTGCTTCAGCTCCTACAACTACTGAAGATGTTTAAACAGCTGAACCAGACATTATAAACCACAGTGGTTTGTTTGATGAAGTACAAGAGCCACCTACACCTGTCAGTGGTTTACAACAACTGATTGAACACAAAGATCATCCATTGGAACAAATCATGGGTGATATTGCATCAGGTGTTCTCACAAGAAACCAGCTTTCCAACTTTTGCTTCTTCTCAGCATTCAT
The DNA here is from genome assembly GCA_028751855.1 of Ambrosia trifida. Lineage (NCBI taxonomy): Eukaryota > Viridiplantae > Streptophyta > Magnoliopsida > Asterales > Asteraceae > Ambrosia > Ambrosia trifida. The sequence goes on along the minus strand of CM054131.1, from coordinate 71,967,514 downwards.
TTCTCAGTTGGAACCTAAGAAGTACCAAGAAGCCCTCAAAGACAACAATTTGGTGGAAGCTATGCAAGATGAGTTGCTTCAATTCAAGAAGCAACAGGTTTGGGAAATTTGTCCCTTACCACCAAACAAGCTATCAATTGGCACAAGATGGGTTTTCAGGAACAAACAAGATGAAGCTGGTATGATCATTAAGAACAGGCAAGACTGGTGGTACAAGGTTACTCTCAAGAAGAGGGAATTGATTATGATGAAACCTTTGCTCCAGTTGCAAAGCTTGAAGCCATCAGGTTATTTCTGGCCTATGCCATTTCCAAGAAAATAAAAGTTTTTCAAATGGATGTTAAGAGTGCATTTTTGTATGGAAAGATAAAAGAGGAAGTGTATGTTTGTCAGCCACCTGGGTTTGAGGTTCCTTCTCATCCTAAGTGGGTGTACAAAGTTGACAAAGCTCTTTATAGGATAAAACAGGCTCCAAGAGCCTGGTATGAAACACTTACCAACTTTTTGCTCAAAAATAACTTTACAAGAGGCTCTATTGATAAAACTCTTTTCATTAAAAATGTTGGAAATCATGTCTTACTTGTTCAAGAAATGGACACATTCAATTGTCTGACATTGAATGAGTTAATCCAAAAGTTGGAGAACAAAGATGCTAAAGAGAGAAGGAAAGCGAAAAGAGCATAGATCCCCCAAAATCTAGACTTATACTTTGCTAGTTCGTCATCTTCATATGTACCGAATGTTTGAGTTAGTTTTGCACCTCAGGCCGCCTTTGTTTCTAGTTTGGACCCAACAAACCCACTTAACTACTATGGAATTCCAACTTTTTTGTCACATGATTCTCCAACTCAAGCCCCAATGCATTCCGCACCACTGCTTGCTGCTCCAACAGTGAAGATCTTCATCTAATGTTGGTCAAGCCTCATCAAGCTCGAGTCCGATTGTCCTCGAAACTTCGAACATTGACAATGTCACTGTTGAAGTTTCATAAAAGCACGTTGCTTTAGTTTCAGCTTTTGTTGCATCAAATAATGGACTCGTTGCTAGTCAAATTGGAAACAACAATATAACAAATGAAGATTATTCTCAGATCAATAGAGATGAAATGGAGCTTATCGATAAATAGTGGGATTTCGCAAGTGTGGTTAGAAAAGCTCATGAGTTTATGGAGAGAATTGGGAAGACTGATTTGGCTACTACTCCCAACATGACTTATGGTTTCAACAATGTATGCGCTTAGGATCGTCAAATCTACAAAGAGATTGATCAAACAAGTTTGATTCAGGTGCGGAATCCCTGAATCAATCACAAAATGATAATCAAACAATCAAAACACAGAAATCATCTTTCAAAGCTTTTTCTCATTCATAAACAACTTGAATTACACGTTTTAATAATGTTTACAATCAAATCTAACGTGAAAATAAGTTGACACAAACACTAGGGAGAGACACAAAACAGGAGGGAATAAAATGACCAACTACTAACTTTCAAAAAAGAGCTTAACCTATTTATAGGCCTGCACATTCGCCCATATTGCATGGTCGAATGTGCAGGTTCGCCCAAACACCAAGGTCGAACCAAGCATGACATAAACATCTAAACTAGATTCGCACTCCTATCTCTCCTTCGCACCATGAAGACTCCTTCGCACCTTTGAAATCTTTCATTCGCCCACTTTTATCTCCTTCGCCCGTTCGACAAACAACAAAACATATGTTAATAGTAATCCAAAGCATTAGTCGCACAAAATGCATCAACAAACTCCCCCTCGACTATTGCTTGGATTGTTTACGCTCTTGGTCCATTATCTTGTTCATAAGCTTTATGCGCAGTTGTTTCTTCTGTTCTAACGTCATCACCGGTTCAAATACTTGTTTCGGCTTTTTCTTCTTCACTTCAGAAACCTCTTGAATCTTAACAAACTTGCCAAGCTTCTTATCGTTGTCGCATCCGGCATTAATGTAATGAGCAAAGCACAGAAATAGCACACGCTGGTATTTACTTTCTTGTTCAGCATCTGTCACATTACTGAATATCGGATTGTAATACAACATAATTATATCCTAATGTGAACAATTCACCAACCACATAGGATCAAATATGTGTATTTTCTTGAAACTCTTTTCACCATCCTTCAATACTATCACAGCCTCTACAATCTTCCAATCATAATAACACCAGATAAAGTCTATCGCAAAGTGTTGAGGAATCTGCAACAATGGAATATGTTTCAACACTTTCGGTGGTTTGTATTTTAGAGTCACCTTGGGCAAACCAGTAATAGAATCCATGTCTTTCTTGTGAACAATCCGCTTTGGATACTGAGGTGCAAAAAGATTCCACTTCGTCCTGCTTTCCCTCGCCATTTTATCAGCAAAATAGGCAATGTGATCATTTGACGATCCAGTCAACTTATGACGCAAATATCACGAATAGCCCAGTATGGGAGAGTCTTCAAATCATGAAATCTATCAAAATAGAGTATCCCTTTCTCCCACTTCACGGCAACACACTTCAACTGCTTTATAAACTTCCAACCCAATGCTTTTCCTTTAAACATCTCGTTGTGGAGTTTATAGAAGCTCCCCTAAATCTCTGCTTTCGGACGATTGGTTTCTTTCTCTTTCAACTGCCTCAGTAACTCTTTCAAGCTATAAAATTGTTCGATATTCGGTTTATCATGCCCCTTAAACACTTCATCAACAAACATATCACTCTTTTCTTTTGCAAGTTTCTCGGCTTCTTTTAGTAACTCATCAGTGAATGCAGCAAATCCAGAAGCTTTATCTTTCTTGAAATACTCTGGATACTCTTCACTGGTGATATCTTCTATTTCAATCTCCTCTAATGCAGGTACGTCACGATCATCAGAATGATTCCCAGCTTCCTTTTCAGGTAGATTAGGAATCTGGTTATCAGCTAATAGTTCTTCCAACGTTTTACCAACCTGCTTTGCCAAACCTTCAAGAATCTCCTTTGATACTGCCACAGAAACTTCACCATCTTCTAATTCTGGATCATTATAATCCAATTCAAGCATCCTGTCACTTGATTCAAAGATCTCAGAGAATCTACTGGTCATGTCAATCGTCCAGACTCGATCAGTTAGCATCTGGCGATACATCTGTTTATCTTTTTCAGACAATGACTTCAGCTTCTCATTCTAGAAGATCGTATCATCATCAAACGATCCTCTAGGAGCTTTAGAATTGGATTCACCTCCTTTTCCAGATTCCCGTTTCTCATACTTATACTTATCTGTATCTTCATCATCATCATCAAATGCAGAGCTGCTTCCATCACCAGATTCACCATCCGAACCATCATCATCTCCATCATCTTCTTTTTAGGAGTATTTCCTGCATCTTCATCAAGATCCTCATCATCCTCCTCCTCATTATCAGACGGTTCAAAATCAACCTGCTCCTCATCTTGTTCTTTATCTTCTTCACCTTCTTTCAACTGAGGAGCCCGAGAGTATAAATCTTTAATCAGATTATCCATGCTTTTATTACTCTCTTTTAGCTTCTTATTCTCTTCCTTCAAAGCTATAAACCTTCTGGTGTTTCTTTGCTCATGTTTTAACAATTTCCTATTATCCTTCTGCAACTGTTTAATTTTCTTTTTCAGCTCTTCATTGTTCTCATGTGATGTAACAACGACATCCAACATCTTTGAGTCATTCTTTCTCAATTGATTAATTTCTGTCTGCTGCTTATTTATAATATTCATCATCTCAGTAAGTTTTCGATTAACAGTGTTCATCACAACACTATCCACTGTAACCTTTTGAGCAGAAACTTCAGCAACTTCAGGCAGTTTACCCTTCTTCAACTTCTTCAGTACATTATCCAATGCCTCGTTAAAAGCGTCAATACGTAAATCAGATCCCTGTTCAGTACTAGAAGTGGTTGTGGTTTTCTGCTTCTTAGAAGCTGGAGCAGCAACCGGTGATTTCGAGCTTGAAGCAGGTGGCAACTTCTTTCCTGCTACTAAAGATTCAATCTCTCTAGCTCTTTTCTCTGTGGGCTTTAACACCTTTACTTTCTTCTTGAATTGGGGCTTCTTTGGTTTCTCCCCTTGTACTGGCAATCCAGGAAAATCTCCTGATCCCAAACCTAATCCATTTTCCTCTTCATCTAAGTGAATAGGCACTACTAGAAAAAAACACCTTTCTTGACACGCATTGCGTGTCATGAAAGGGTGTTTATGACACACAAAAATAAGTCATTATAGGCATGGTCATAAAATTAATATGACATGCACGCGCGTGTCATCTTTTAATGACACGCATTAATGACACTCTTTCTTGACACACGTTTATGACACGCCTTAATGACACACATTTACGACACGCTATGCGTGTCATCTTTTTTGACAAAAAAATAAAAAAAATTATAAATTACAAATTTACCCTAGATTCAAATATATATATATATATATATATATATATATATATATATATATATGTATGTATTCAAAATAAAATACGTATATTAATAAGATGAAATATATTTCAAAAAATATTGTGTCGATACATTCGTGGAGATATAAAAATACAATTTTACTAGAATATAAAAGTGTCTCGACTACGACCTTATAAGCAGCAACAAAAGCATTTTCCCACAGCTCCGAAATTGCTTCTTTCAAGTTATGTATGCTTTCTAAGGCATAATCTATAAACTTGGGGATTTCAACACATGTACAAAGAGATGAAAGCAATCAACCAAAGTGTGAAACAAATACTGTAAGACAAGTCAACTCGACCACAAATAGTTATTAAACGAGTTAGATATGATAGCCCAAAACCTAATTACTTTCATGTCGGTAATCTAATCGTGTCAGTTGCTATGGACACCGCAAACACCTGCAGCCACCACATTCCATCAAATTTAGAAAGCAACTATTGATAATATCATTATTTTGATGGTTTGACTTCGAAGGTCAAATAAACAACTTCCAAATTCAAGATGGATACAAATACATTAATATTTCAAAAGAAATATGGTACTTGTATAAATCGTACAGGAACTAGTATCAGTAAAAAAAAAAGAACTAGTGTTAAAAGTATATAAAGCATATATAATAACTACGCATTTGACAAAACAAGTTTGACCATCAAATGGTAACTGATTTCAGAATGTATGACCTCTTTAGTCTTAAGAAAAGGCATTAAGTAGAAAAACTATCATTTGGTTGACATCATATGAAGCTTAAACTCAAAGAGAGCGAAAACAAGAAGACTCAAAACTAGAAAGTAACTGATAAAATAAACAAGAATCATGGAGACGACGCCAATATTAAAGATAGATGTTTCCAAAAGAAAATTTAAACAAGATCCGAGTCATGTAGGTTGGGTAATGGGCTGAAACGGTCCAGTATGGGTTGGGTTGACACACAAACACACTTTTTAAATCAAATAATTTGGAAGATCGTACTTACTAGGCTCTTTACAACTTTCAAACTCATTTTGACCAGTTTTCAGCTAAAAAAAATATTTGGCTCTTTGACCCGTTTGAGATCAAACCCAACCCAAACCAACATATTCACCACTATATAAATAAAAATTGTTGAAACTTGAAAATCAAAGAGAATTTGCAGCTTACAAGGCCATTATAATCAAGAAGACAAGTGCAATAGACTTCAACTTCTTCATATATTTTTTGGGCTTTATAATATGTCTTGTAAGTTTTCCTTGATCCTGTTTTGTGGCTTGTTGTTGTCGGCCTTCATGTCTGCAGAAAAAAGCATAGACATATACAACTGGTTATTCGAGATCCAAGTTGATACCAACATCATTAAACAGTATGAGTGAAAGAAAACACGAACACTTTACACTCGCTATGCTAACCTAGACTCAGAACTGAACTCCAAAAGCATCCGAGCAACCTCGACTATGGTCAAAATCCTCTTAACAAGTTTGAAATCTAAGCTCGCTTAAATACATTTTAAACCATCTCAGTCCTGAATTCAAATAGTTACTTATAAACATGTATGGTATCTCACACCTTGTCTCATATCATTCTTATAACCCTTGATCTGATTAAGAAGACACGTGAGTTAATTTTAAGCGAGAATCAACAAAGCATGTAAACATCTATACTCAACAATAAAAATATTCAGATAACACAGCAAACTCATGACCAAATATGAAACAAGTCCATACAAAGCCTAACTAAAAATAGATATCAATAACAATAAAATCCAGAAACAAAAACCAACCAAGTATCCTTTTAATAAAGCAAAACAAGAACAAGATCCAAAGAAAGAGGTAACATTCAAAGGTCTTGTACACTCAAACCTGCATCATATAAATAAAATAAATTAAGTACCAACTCAACAATTAAACAAACAAGAACATTAAAAGTAAACAAACAAACCTGGAGGAAGATAGTGCTACAACTTGTTGGCCATCTCAACATCATGAACACACAAAGTGTAAAGATACTTAGAGCACCTAACCTTGAACTTAACCACGTCTTTGCTCCTCTGGATTTTCACTGACCTTGCATCCTTCCTTTTTGCCGTTAGAAGGAAATCCTTAATCTCATTGATTTGCTTAGGCTAATCAATATTAATCCAATATTAGGTTCAATTTACATATCAACAAGTTCCATTGACATCAAATCCAACCTAATAACAATACACTAAAAAACAAAAACCTAACTTGCAAATTTAAAGAAGCAGCAACAGATAACGGAGATGAAAGTGATACATTAAAATGAATAATAAGACATATTAAGTTTGGATTAAGATCTACTAATTGATTTACAGGTTAACTAACATATTCACATAACAGAAGATGAAATATAATGATGATCTTATTACTCAATTGCTAAGAAAAACGGTCTCACCGCCGCCGCCTACCTAGCTCAATCCTACCTCTCCGTCGTCGTCCTCGAACGCCGCCACGTCATCAGCGGCACCGCTGTCACCTAAGAACACTTTCCTGGCTTCAAATTCTCCCGCTGCAGCTACCTCCAAAGCCTCATCCGTCCTTCCATCATTAGGTATTATTATTATCATTATTATTATTATTATTATTATTATTATTATTATTATTATTATTGAGTTGAGAGGAATAAGAGGAAGTGGATAATGGTATGTGTATAAACAAAGATTAATAATATCTGAATTAGGGTTACGATTGAGAGAGGTAAGCTTGATCTTATAGGTTTGATTTGGGATGATGAGGGTTGAAATGTTCTGGGAATGAAGGTTTGATATTATCTATGGAGTTGTTGAGGGGAGGGGCGAGATTTATGGATGGGAGGGAAAAATTGAATTTGTGAAATTATCTTGTGACACGAAAACATGACACGCAATATTTTTTAGTGTCATGTGTTTCTATTTCTTGACACTACATTCATGACACATAATAAAACATGTCATTAATTAACTAGATTTTTCAATTCATGACAATTTTTTTATGACACACGTTTTTGAGTGTCATAAATGAGTGTGTGTCATAAAATGCGTGTCAAGAAATACATTTTTTCTAGTAGTGAGGGCTCTTAGTTCTCTGTTCCTCCACTGATCTGTTTAGACTAGCAGACTCACCAGCCACAGTGGCATTGGGCGTGGTGGCCTTTACAGTCTCAGTTTCAGAATCCCAACGTTCATCCTCTTGCGTCTCTTCAGAATCGACTGACGCTTCATCCACATGGTGTAAACCTTTCTTAGCCATGCTCTTATGCCTTCTCGACACACTCTTCTTCTTAGCAGGCTCAGTCTCAGGAACAACTTCAATCCTGGTCTCTTTTTCTTTCGACTTTCCACTCTTGGCTCCCACATTCACAACCTGACGTTTTCGCTTCGCCTCAGGGTCAACAGGATGTAACAGATTGTCTTCGTCCGATGCACTGTCAGCATGCCTTACCTCATCTTTACCAGGGTCAACATAATCAATCCTAGCCAAATGACCAAATAAACGTCTAACAGGTGGTCGTTCATTCACCGGCACGCCTTTGTAAGCCTTCATTCTTGCCAAGGTATTAATAGTCATATGCTCTTGAACTATGATCTGCTTCGGATCCCTCTTCAACTTCTTATACTTGTGATCAAATATCATCTGAAGGAATCTAGGATATAACAGAAACTTCCTAGTCCTTGTTCCTCTAACAGGTTCCAATAGATGTTCCATTAGCATCCCTGATACGTTGAACGGTTTGTTCAATATCAGTGCAACCATTATCGAGCTTATACTCTTCATCATCAAGTCATAACCTCCTGCTGCTGAACCAAAGATATGGATCATGACATGTGCCAAATACTTGAATTGGGGACAAAGCTTTCCCTTGTGTAACGAACCATCAGTAATCGGCCCGTTATACTTCATCCTTAGAAAGCATTTCCTCTGTTCAGTAAAGCTAAGTTCTCTAGGATCAGTCTTTTCATCTTCAAGCTTCAAAGCTTCCCTGATATCATTCTCTGAAACGATAACCAATTGTCCTTGAATCTTGCTAACCAGAGATGATTCACACTCCCAGAAATCCATCTTCGCGTTCGTCCAGAACTCTTGTAGCAAGTCTCAGTAAATAATAGCAGGTGTAGCAATTGCATCTATCACCCGACTCCTCTTTAAAAACTCAATAATCCCTGTAAACTCGGTATGCTTCTTTACGTCTCCAAGATATGCACAACAGTTATGTGCATTCTCGAACGGCAAAATCTCTCCCTTTCCTGTCTCAGCAGCTTGTGCAGATGATCCAGCTTGTTCACTAGTTCTTTCCTGTTCAGACATGGTTTATACTGCAAAACAAATCAAGTAAACACGTTAGAAATCGACAAAATAAACAAAATTTGAAAATTTGATAATTGATCTCTACATTCGCCCATTCGGAGGTACGAATGAGAGTTTTTAGAGTGCGAATGAGAATTTTTATGGGTACGAATGTGAAATTTTTTTAATAAATGTTTCATTTGCCCGTTTGAATTCATTCGCCCACATAAACCTTCTCCTTCGTCCATTTTTGTACATTCGACCATTCGAAATGGACGAATGAGACTGTTCTTCATTTCAAATTTCAATTTTGAAATTCATTTGATTTTAACTTGTCATTTTGATTCATTTAACACCTAAAACCTCCGATTAATGTTTCCTAATCATCAATTTCATCAGTTGTTCATTGATTTATGGTTTTATTTCAAAAACTAGGGTTTATTGGTTTTAAAACAATCGATTATGCTAACTGATGATGTTTAATCCTTAGTTTTTGCATAATCTCCCCCTAAAACATTCAATCAATGAATCCCTATCAAAACTAAGATCAATTATCATCAATAAATCCATGTTTAATGTTAGTTAGGGCTTGGACTGAAATGCACTGATTAATCATTCAAAAATGGATGAAAACCTGTAATCAATGATGCAAAATGATCAGCACAAGTAGACGAACACAATGGTAAGATTTAAAAGACACGAGCAACAAGTGGACTTAGGATAAGAAATTTTGAAAAATTTTTGTAATGGGTCGAATGAGCAGATAAGGCTTTATATAGGCTGCTCATACGCCCGTTCACCCCGGTCGAATGTGAAGCTTTTGTCTCCTTCTCCCCTAATGAAAGGTGCGAATGAGACATAAGGGTTCGAAAGAGAAACTGTCCTAAGAACTCTCACATTCGCCCGAAATGAAACGTACGAATGAACAAGAAATTCCTCCTTCGACCCAAGCGAATGGGCGAAGGTGAATCAGGAATTTTGAAAATTTTACCAAATCTCAAAATCGAGTCCCTTTCAAAATATTTTCCAACTTTTAAGCATCCGACAATCATATTTTCTTATTTTATGATTACAAAGCTCAAATGGTTCATCAAGGTTTAGAAAATCGTCATCAACCACTATCAGCTATCAAAAATAAGATAGAAATGTAAAATCTTTTTGGATTTTCTAAAGTTTATGTTAAAACACACCTAAAATCTTTTTGAGTTATGCAATTTTTAACGAGAAATATAAAATGCAGAAATGTAAAGATAAAGCAGTAAATGTTTTGGGATTTCCGGTAAAGGGATCATATCAGTTATTGAGAAATCTGATCACACCGTTGATCTTTTTTATTATTATCATTAAAGACAATGTGTGATCTGGCAACTACTGATATTGTGATCCACATAAACTCACATGTAGACTTTTGTGCAGTGCTTTAGACTGATACGATTATGTATAGTATAAACATAATTGCATGTGGTTCCCATGCACACGACATACTCCCGTATCAAGAAGTTAATGCACAAAGACTCATTGTAAAGCGTGATTATGCTTTCGTCGTCTGTAATTTACAAGGTATAATGCACATAGGTATACAGGTCAGCAAATTAATGCAGCAAAGTAACATGTGCATTCTACCAGGTTGAGGACTGATATCAATCATGATTTGCATCAGTGATTAATACGATGTATTAGATAATCTTTGATTATCATAAAACATGGAAAGTTCCTCAATTCGGTAACTTTAGGATTCGGCATAAAGCTCTTTTATAAAGACACCCTATCTGATCTAGGTCCGTAATGACTTACAGTAGAAGATCAGAGAGGCTATCCCCAGACAAATAATAACATAACGACCCAAAACCTCCGAGTTTTGTACAAATACCCTATCAAACGAAATTACGGTACTAAGACCATATGCCCATGAGGAGTTCATCCACACATCAATTTGTTTGATATGTATGTATCAGGCACGCAGTAATAGGTCTACGAAGCCTATCAGCCCATCGCACAGACTCAGACACACGCCCTATATAGCATTACATTTCTTTAGAATGTGTCAGATCCCTACTGATGTACTATCATTTCCCCATTTTCTCCAGGAAATCATTTTTGGTTTTTCTGATTTTTATAAATTTTTGAATTTACTGTTCCCAAGGATAAGCTGGAGCATTTCAAATATGTGACTGCCCAGATATCGTTTGTTCACAGAAATCTGACGGCATTAATCTACGGGAAAGAAGATATTGCAGTCAGCAAAGAAATTTTCTAATTTTTATGGATTTTGAAATTTTTCAATGTTTTTGGATTTTTGAATGTTTCAGAAAAACAGTAAAATTAAACTAAAAAGCGATAAACTGAGGTGATCAGTTTTGTTTTTCTTCAATACCATTAGCTTTCAAAAGATATTCAAATCTCGATTTATCAAAAGCTTTGGTAAAAAGGTCTGCGCGTTGGTAATCAGTGTGAATTTTGACCATATCGATCAACTCTTTAGCATAACAATCACGGATAAAATGGTATTTAATCCGGATATGTTTAGCCTTTGAGTGATTTACTAAGTCTTTTGTTAATGCGATTGCGGCTTCATTATCACAGTAAATAGGGGTTTTAAGAAATTTCAAACCGTAGTCCACCATCTGTTGTTGGATCCAAAGAACTTGTGAGCAGCAGGTCGATGCTGAAGCGTATTCTGCTTCACATGTGGATAATGCAACTGCGGTCTGTTTCTTGCATTGCCAGGTCACGAGCCTGCTCCCCATAAACTAGCATCCAACCGTTGTGGATTTGCTGTCTTTGTCACAGCCGCCCCAATATGCATCACTAAAAGCGATTAGGTCAAAATTATCATCATTAGGGTACCATAGTCCTCTCGACGGACAACCCTTCAGATATCTAAGGATACGTTTGACAGCTTCAAGATGACTCTGTTTCGGCTTCGACTGATAACGTGCACAGAGATATGTGGCAAACATTATATTAGGTCTGGAGGCGGTGAGGTACATCAGAGATCCGACGATTGCTCTGTATGTAAATGGATCAGTTAGCTCCCCCTTAGCATCAACTCCAATCCCGTGATTAGGTTGTATTAGGGTATCCATCGGCTTGGAATCATCCATCTGGAATCGGCTCAAGACTTTTGAAACGTATTTCGTCTGGTGAATAAAGATCCCCGTTGGTCTTTTTTCCACCTGCAAGCCTAGGAAAAACTGCATCTATCCCATTACGCTCATCTCGAACTTTTCCTGCATAACACGTTCAAATTCTCTGCACAGAATTTCGTTAGTTGACCCAAATATAATATCATCAACATAAATCTGGACTAGAAGCAAGTCATCACCTGTTCGTTTAGTGAATAGTGTGCAATCTACCAAACCTCGCTTGAATCTTTTTGAAAGAAGATACGTGCTCAGCTCCTCATACCATTGCCTTGGAGCCTGGTGCAACCCGTAGAGAGCTTTGTTCAAAACATAGACCTTATCCCGGTGAATAGGATCTTCAAAGCCTGGTGTTTGACCTACGTATACTTCCTCCTTGACCACACCGTAAAGAAATGCGCTCTTGACATCCATTTAATACACCTTAAATTTCTTGAATGATGCAAACGCCAGAAACATTCGGATTGCCTCTAAGCGTGCAACTGGTGCATAGATTTCGTTGTAATCGATTCCCTCCACTTTATGAAATCCTTGTACAACCAAACGAGCTTTGTTCCTTACGATCACTCCTCTATCATCCTTTTTACATTTAAAAACCCACTTCGTTCCAATCTTCTTTCTTCCCAGGGGCAAATCTGTCAGTGTCCAAACGCCAAGTTTCTGGAACTGCAACAACTCCCCTTGCATTGCTTCCACCCAAGCGTCGTCCAAAAGAGCATCCTTGTAAGTTCGCGGCTCCACCTGCGAAACATAACAAGCAAAAGACCAGTCATTCTGAAAACCAGATTTTTGTATTTTGGCATATAAAGTAAGATTGCCAAGGTTTTCCGGTGAGTTAGCATTCCTCAATTGTCCTCTCGTCATCACACTACTACCAGGATCACCAATAACCTGCTCGATCGGGTGAATTCGATGTATCCGAGATTCCGGATAATCTGGTACTTGGACTCCCGTCTGAGTAGTTAAGTTCTCTGCAGAAACCAGATCATTACCCACATTCGATGTTGAAGCACCATTTGTAGTTGGGTTCACTGGTGGTGTCACTATAGCATGATCTATGATAGCTTCACTTGTAACTTCATCGTCGTCATCTTCTGATTCTGATGAATTCAACGTTGTGGAAGCTTCTTGAAATACCTCTTCTTCAACGACAGGAACATTGGTATCATTAGAAGCTGCTTGAGGATTCACGGTAATCGGACGCACCAACGGTGATGTCACTGCGTTTTCAACCTCGTAATATAAACGTAATACAGCCTCTTCAACCAAGCTATCTAGGTTGAATGATTCAAAGAAATCTTTGTAATCAAACAATTAGTCTGGACCGCTTCCCTGTAAATTCTGAGTATACCGTTGCACTTCAACATTAGCCCACTCCTCGACCTGACGAGTCCTTTTGTTGAATACCCGTTTGAGCGGGGTTGCATATCCAACTAAGTATCCTTCCTCAGCCTTCGGTGCGAACTTCTCAGATAGATTAAGCATAGTACAAGGAGCTCCAAGCGGTTCTAGATACTCTAAATTCGGCTTTCGACGATTCAACAGCTCATAAGAAGTTTTGCCAAACTTCTTCACCGTTAAAACACGATTAAGAGTATAACAAGCTGCGTAAATTGCTTCGTTCCAGAACATTACTGGAAGATTTGAGTCCGCAAGCATTGTCCTCGCCGTTTCAATTAGAGTCCTGTTTTTACGTTCCGCGACACCGTTCTGTTGTGGGGTATACGGAGCACTGTATTCATGATGAATTCCTTTGTTTTCACAAAGATCATCCATCTGTGCATTTTTAAACTCCGTCCCATTATCACTCCTAATCCTTTTGATCTTGAGACCATAGATATTTTCCAGACGAGTGAACAGAACTTTCAAATTATCAAACGTGTCGCTCTTTTGGTGTAAGCACATAACCCATGAGAATATTGAATAATCATCAGTCACCACAAGACAGTATAACTCCCCAGCATGACTCTTACGCTTGACCGGTCCAAACAGATCCATGTGCAAACGTTCAAGTGGCAGTTCAACGGAATTAACTTTCTTTGGTCTATGGGATTGTTTGTGCTGCTTACCCTTTTTACAACTCACACACTTGTCATTTAAGTGAAAATGTTTGACGTTCACGCCTGTGACAAGTTCATTTTTCACCAAGTGATTCATCTTTCTGAGGTGAATGTGTCCCATTCTCCTGTGCCACATAATGGATTCTTTTTCTGTAGCCTTGGAGAGGAAACACGTGACTTGACCTTGGGTGGTCATGGCTTTTGACATATCGAGAATGTACAGGTTATTCACTCTCGGCGCCTTGATCATCACCCACTCTTTCGGTAATTCAAAACCCGGCTTGAGTATGTAGCAACATTTGTCATCAAAGTACATAGAAAATTGTTTGTCGCAATCTGACTGACACTCAACAGATTGTAATCTATCTGCTTCACATAAGAAATTCTCTCGAAGCTCACAATTCCATTGCTCACACTACCTTCCATGGTAATATAACCTCCTTTGTTCCCTGCAAACGCTACATATCCTCCAAAGATGTTTCTAATATCAAAAAGTAGTGAAAGATCCCCTGTCATATGGCCAGAAGCTCCACTGTCAACAATCCAAAGACTGCTCACAGGGTCAGCTGAAGCTCCCTGCACATATTAAATAAAGAAATTAGATTTTTCGGGGGACCCAAGCCTGTTTGGTCTTGCGTCTTTGAACAGTTTGTTTCAAAGATTCAGATTTTACAGATTTTTCACAAACATCTTGGTTTTTATCAATCTTTTTCTTATCACACACATCTTTCTCATTCTCAGATTTCACATTTTGTTGTGAAGTTGAAGCACCTTTAGATCCCTTTGGCGACCAAGATTGTTCAGATCTTTTCAAGATCAGGATCTGAGATTTTGGGGTCTCAGCCGGTTTCTTTACTTCATCCTTGAACGATACCTTCTTGGTTACCTTCGCTGATTTAACAGAGACAGGTCCAAATGTTGGTTTGACATTAGGTTTAACAGGAACCTTTTTGTTGTCAACAGTTGCGTTCACTATTGGTTTCTTCAACGGTTTTTCAGTGGCTATCCGGTTGCTTCTATTATAAGTCATCGGACGATTTTCCCTCCTTTTGTATTAATTGCTTTGATTATAAAAAGGGGCTGGTTGAGGGACAAACTATCTCTGTGGATAACAATGATTATCAACCGGACAATCATACCTTTGCTTCATCTCCACCTCGTGCCTCTTGTGTCGTACATACGGGCAGCTGGCAAGTAAATGCCCCCTCTCCCCGCACTTAAAGCACGCACGGTACTCTTCATAATTTTCCTTGATGTTTGACCTAGAATAACTAGCGATAGGATATTGATCAACCATACACAGTCTTCTTAAACTCTCAGGAGCGGGGTCCTTTGAGTAAGTCGGCTCAATAAAACTATTTGACTTATCTGTTGGTTTAACAAATTGTGTGACATTGACCTTTGGCACTTTAGAAATATCCGAATGAATTTTCTTTAAAATTGCTGGAGGAATATCATTTGTTCGCTCATGTTTCGGGAACCAAATGGTACTTTCCTGCCAGATCTTTTCAATTTTTGAATAATTTGCAAATTGAATCGGATATTCTTCATCAGACATGATCTTATCGGAGCCTTGCATCCGATAGAAAACTTTGACAGGTTTATCACACGATTCATTTTCTTTTTCATCTGACTTTTCAACTTTCTTTTCAATTTTCTTTTCAACTTTCTTTTCAACATTCTTAACAACATTCTTTTCAACATTCTTAACAACTTTCTTTTCAACATTCTTTACTGATTGATTCTTTCTGTGAGCGTTAGCCATGGGATGGACAATCTGAGATGGTGAAACCGGTTCAGTAGTGATGATGTGATTTTCATCAGGAATATCACTCACTTTTTCAACAACCGTCTCAGATTGTTCATCCTCTTCATCAGAATCATCAGCAGCAACCACACCCTCATTGTTTCCCAGAACAGGTCTAACATCAGAATACGGGTCTCCCACACTGGATGTGTTTGACTCGTTATCCGATGTAGAGTCAGATTTAATTGTGCTCTCCGGTGCTATTGCATGCAAATTATGGTTTTCAAACAACACCGGAGCTGGGACAGCTTTGTAGTTTGCACTACTAGACTGTGAAGGCTCTTCTATTATGTGGTCAACGACATAAGCAATATGCTTATAACTCTCAAGCTTTTTGTTCAGTTTTCTGCAAAGCACTTGATGGTGGCCATTTCCAATTTTGTGTTTTCTAAATCATTGATAAGTCTTTTTCAATTCAGAAACGTCTTTCTTATAACCATCAAGTACTCTGTTGAATTCTTTTGATTCTTTTTGATATAATTGACAGTTGATTTTTGCACTCTCAAGTTGAACCTTGAGTTGCTTATTTTCATCTGTCAATTTATCACAAGCTTTGCATTGTTTAACACAAGTTGAATTAGAATTAACAGTAGATTCAGTACTTACCTGTTTAGGAGGTTCTGTCATCGCCATCAGTGCAAAGTGTGCTTCCTTCCTAGCGAAAAACTTGGAATAGTCCATTCTGGTGCAAGCATCATCCACTATGCATGGTTTCCTTGTCATCAAGAAGTCGGCTTCAGCAAGCAACTGGTTAATGTCGTCATCCAGTGAGTTAACACTAGATTCAGAGTCAGACTCACTCTCCTCATCCGAATAAGTAGAATCAAACTGTTCTGGAATATCAGCAACCGAATCTAGAATCATTCCAGACTTCTTTTCTTCAACATCATCATTCATCTCATCATTCAACTCTTCAATCTTCAACTCACTCATCTTCTCAGACACAATCTCTTCCTCAACCTCCACCGTGTTGTAGTCGACCATCTCCATAAGCTTAGGTGGACGGTTTCCACTCCCCAAGGACAAGTCATGAATAAGAGTTGAACCGACCAAGGATCCATGGTTGTCTGTGAGTGAACCGCTGCTGCTGCTACTCCCCAATAGTCGCCAATCGGTTGCGGTTGTGGTTGCGCAACGTGTTGAGGAATAGTACTAGTCATAGCCATATAATTGATAGGTTGTGATGTTTGACTAGACTTTTGGGCAGCAACCGACCAAGGATCCATGGTTGTCTGCTGTTGTGGTGTCGTGTTAGGTCGTGGTGTAGTAGGAAAGTTCCACATCTTGATCTGAAAATGATTAAACACGAAAAGATTAGAAAAGTTTAAAACAGATTTCTCCTTCATATGAGTCGAGTGGTCGAATGAGAGAAAATGTTCTCCTTCAACCATTTGAAATGATACGAATGAGAGATATAACAAACACAAATCTCTTTCGACCGTTTAACCCTCTTTCGACCGTTTGAATTTCACCTTCGACCGTCCGAATGGTCGAATGAGACAAATATGGCCGAATGAACACCAATACACTAACAAACTCTAGGTACAACCACTTAAAACACCACCTTCGACTAAAAATCCTTTGGTTCGACTGTTTAACACACACGTTCGCTCATTCTCCCTAGGTTCGACCCTGCACTTTCAAAAACGGTTATTCTTTGAAAATCAGTTAATTTTTGATCAAATTTTTCAAAAGTTGAAAGAATTTGATGATTCTAATCAGGTTTTGCTTCGGATATGATTTGGAACAAGTTTATCAAAGAGAATTATGCATTTTATCCATGAAAACAAGCTCTAATCAATCAATTTATCACCAATTCAGTTTTATCAATGAAAACAGAAAGTTTTTGATCAAAATAGGGTCCAAATCTGCTATAAAATTATCAATTTGTGGTTGTTTGATCCATAATGGCCTTGATACCACTTAGTATGCGCTTAGGATCGTCAAATCTACAAAGAGATTGATCAAACAAGTTTGATTCAGGTGCGGAATCCATGAATCAATCACAAAATGATAATCAAACAATCAAAACACAGAAATCATCTTTCAAAGCTTTTTCTCATTCATAAACAACTTGAATTACACGTTTTAATAATGTTTACAATCAAATCTAACGTGAAAATAAGTTGACACAAACACTAGGGAGAGACACAAAACAAGAGGGAATAAAATGACCAACTACTAACTTTCAAAAAAGAGCTTAACCTATTTATAGGCCTGCACATTCACCCATATTGCATGGTCGAATGTGCAGGTTTGCCCAAACACCATGGTCGAACCAAGCATGACATAAACATCTAAACTACATTCTCACTCCTATCTCTCCTTCGCACCATGAAGACTCCTTCACACCTTTGAAATCTTTCATTCGCCCACTTTTATCTCCTTCGCCCGTTCGACAAACAGCAAAACATATGTTAATAGTAATCCAAAGCATTAGTCGCACAAAATGCATCAACAAACAAAGCCAAAGTTACCTGCTTCAACTGTGGCACCAAAGGCCACCTTGCTCGTAAATGTACTAGCCCGAAGAAACAAGGTAACTCGTATCCATTTAATAACAACAATCAAAACCGTCTATCAAAACCAAAACCGGCAACTCACTCTATTCTATGCTACTCAAAGACAAACATTACCACCACAGCAATCGCAAAACATTCCAAACACTGAAAGAAACATTGTCCAAGTATCCACTCCTACAAACCCAAATCAAAACCATAATGACAACAAAGCATTGATGATACAATCAAATGAGGGGTTTAACTGGAATGACGTGCAGTTGGGAGTTGAAGAGCTATCTAGTGAGAATTTGGCATGTTATACTCAAGAAGTAGTTGAAGAAGTCACTGAACAAATGGAGGGAGTTGTTGAAGAAACAGTTGTTGAATGTGAAGAGTCTAGTGAGGTGATTGAAGAAAGTGTTGAAGTGGATTCAGAAGTTCAAGATTCTGATTTCTCGGATTCACAAAGTGAAGCTAATTTTAAAGCAAGCTTGAACTCACTTGATAATGATGTTGATTAGTTACTTGCTGAAGCTGATTTTCTGATTACCAAGAAGTCATGCATGGTGGATGATGCGTATACTCCAATCGACTATTCTAAATTCTTTTCTCGCAAGGAGTCGCATTTCACCCTCATGGCAATGACTGAATCATCAACACTAGTAAGTTCTAACTTACTACCTAAATGTCATGATTGTGTTACATTACTAGGTAAGTGTGATAGACTTGAAGAGCATGTTCTCAACTTAAAATCTGATTTACCTAGTGCTAGAACCGTAAATCATAATTTTAGGAAAAATGAAAAGGTTTTAAACAAAACTCTTGAAAGTTAGATGAAAGATTTGTCTGAATTAACAAAAGCCCTTGCTAACAAGCAAGTAGCCATTAATAACTACATTAATAAAATTGAAGATACAAAACTACAAATGGCCAAAGTTAGATGTTTGTATGAGAAAATTAACAAGAAATTTAAAAGCTATCTCAATGTGAGATATATCTTGGACCACGTTGTGGAGTTACCAAACAAAGACAGTGTACCCACAAGTATAGGTTATAACTCTATTCCATCACTAGTACTTTTTGAAAATCATAACTTTGACATGAGTGTTCCACATCTGAAACTGAATCAAACACTTCAAGTGTAGGTGATCCGTATTCAGATGTGAGACCGATACTTGGAATCAATAATGAAAATGTGGTAGCTGTGACTGATGATTTTGAGTCAGATACTAAGGAAGAACCTGAACCTTTAGTTGAGATTCCATTGGAAAATCACATTGCATGTGATCCAACTCCTAAGGTTCAAGTTCCTACAAAGGTTGAAAACAAAGCTAATCCATCAGCACAGAATTGTGAGTTGAAAGAATCTGAGAAGGGAGTGCAAATATTCTATCTGATGGAGGGTTTCGATCAGATATTTTCAGATGAGGAATATCCCATACAGTTTGTCATTTATTCCAAGATTTCTAAACTCTGGCAAGAAAGTAATATTTGGTTTCCAAGATTTGAGACAATAAATGGCTTTCCACCCAAGTTAATTAGAAATCTGCATGTGATGGTTTGAAGAAATAAAATATTCATGTGACTGAATTTGTAAAGCCAACCGAAAGTGTTGAACCGTCTTAAGAATGAAGTGTATTGAAGATCAATACCCGGTAAACACTTTTGCGACGGTACATGATAAAGGAATGTTTGAGGAATATCGTGCCTGCATTAAATGAGGGGAGAGATGTCATTTACTTGCTCTCTACCCATATGTAAGATGTAAAAGGCTTAAAGTTGAAAACAGCCAAATGTGGAACCATAAGGCATTTGAGAGTTGTTTCTCCTAAATAGCCAAATGTGGAACCATAAGGAAAATAGCCGATTGTTTATGACAATCACAATCGAATTTCCATTAATCAAATGGAGAAGAAAGTTAAGGTGAACTCTATAAATGACAAACATGAGGTTTATTTGGAAAAAGCAACTGCTAAACCATCAGTTAAGTCGAATGTTGGACCTTCGTGTGTTAAATAAGACAAGGTTACCAAAATTGATCAAAACAAGATTTTACGAAAGAAAAATGACAAAGTTAAATCTGAATCAACTAAGCAAATTAAGATTTTAAAGAAACCTGAGCAACCTTGGTTACCGAAAGTTTCTTCTAAGAGTAAATTACTATTTGAGTCCATGTGTTTTGATGGTTTTAACTACTTGAATCCAAAACCAAAATACTTAACTATCTGAGCACTTGATTTTCAATTTGTAACAATCTATGTCCAATTTACTAACTTGGTTAGATTTTCTCAGTTAATTTTCATGAAATCACTAAAATACCCTTTTTATATGTTATTGTTATTATTATTATATTACACACATACACACACACACACACACATATATATATATATATATATATATAAATAACATATATATGCACATACAGACAACCATCACAACTCTGAGCACCCCCAAGAACCACCATTACCACCACCCCTGCACCACCACTGTCACGCCACTACACTGAACCACTACACCAACCCCACCTCAACTACACCACCACTGTTTCAACCCTCTGCATCACATCTTTGCACCACCACCACAATACCACTCACGACCACCATTACAACTCTGACCACCCTCACTGCACCACCCTCTGACCACCCCTACTGCACCACCCTCTTATGACACCACTGCACAGCTGCACCACTGCACGGCTGCACCACTACACCAACCCAACCCCCACTACACCACCCTCTTTCTCTCACTAATCAGATCGCCTCAACAGAAATCATCCAGATTCAATAGACTATATAACTTAAGAATCAAATGATAGTTAAATACTTCAAACCAGTCGTCACATGGCTCCTATATATAGATCAGAAGTGATCGGAACGGTGACCAGGGTTTCATCGGAACATGGTCAGAGACTAACCGGATTACAGTCGGTTATTGAAGATAGAAGCGGGGGAGGGGTTATGGTGGCTTAATGAGGGGATGATATAAATTGAGGTGAAGAGTTGGTCAGTTGTAAGGACAAAAAGGATTGACAAAACCACTTTTGATACCTTAGTCTTAATCAGATTCTGCAATATTTTGCTAAGTATAGGAAACTGCTGAAGAAGAAGATTACATGTACTGAAGAAGCTAAAGACAAGTGCTGAAGAGCAATGTTCAGAAATTCTGAAGACAAACCAGACAACTTCTCTGAAGAACTACTGAAGACCAAACTTCTGAAGAATACTCATAAGAAGTTTGTCACTCATCAGCTGTTCTGTTGGAAGCTTCCCACCGCCTTATACTTAAGTAGTTTAGTATTATATAATACTTTTGTTGAAGTCTTTGTACAAGTACCAATGCTATAGCCTGTTGTAGTATTAGTATTATTATAATGCTTTAATACTTCTCATGTATGTATCCTAACAGTCTATAAATAGATGGGTTCATCTCACTAAGCATTTACAGCATTTACTGTGCAATTTACTTTGATAGATTAAGAATCATTTAAATCATTTACTGTTTTATTCATTAACTGCTTTGATTCTCATTTACTACTTTAAGTTCATAGATCAAGGGGAAGTAACAACTCCTTTTAAAAAGTGAAACTTTAACTTGAACACTTACATTTATTCCGCTGTGCAATTTAATTTGATAGATTTTACACAAGTGTTCAGAATAAGAATTGTTAAACAGAAACCTGATCCAACAATTGGTATCAGAGCTCTGGTTCATCTGATCAAATATCAATCTAACAAAATTAGAATCAGAGACAGGCTCTTATTGATATTCAATAAAAGATAATAGTTCACTTTTTAAACATCCATCACTTTAAGAAACCATTGATCAATCAAATTTCTTAATAATGTACCCTTATAATATTGGATCTGCCAATAAACCTCCTATGCTAGTCAGAAATGAATACAATATCTGGCAAAAGAGGTTGGCACACACTTTATCTCAAACAAATACTGGATGTTGGAGATCTGTCATGTATGGACCCCATAAAGCAGTAATAACTGATCCAGAAACTAAAGTAGAAAGACCAAAAGAACCAAAAGACTACACTGATGAAGATTTCCTAAAACTCCCACATGAAATATATGCTGGGCTTTTACATTGTGAAAGTGACAAAGAGCTATGGGGTTGCCTAAAAGAACAGTTTGGAGGAACTGACGAGGTGATTGGCAACACCAAAGAAATTCTTGCTCAACAATATGAAACCTTTACTCATATTAGTGTGGAGACTTTATCACAACAACTAGAAAGATTCTCCTCATTAATTTCCGAGTTCAAGTTAAATGGTCAGACCTACACAAACTCATCTATGCTTCATAGATTTTTAAGTTCTTTACCAGAAAAATGGGAAACTTACTTTATAGTTCTCAGGTCAGGACCAGATTTTGACTCCCTTACACTTATAAAACTACATGGGATATTAATAACTTTTAAAAGAGAAATCAATCAAAAGAGGAAGTTACAAAACTCTGGTAAAACTGCTGATGACTATATTCCAGGTAGCACAACACTTTTGGGACAAGACTCATCATCTTGTTCTAATGATTTTGGATCTTTTGACAACATTGACATAACTGTTGGGATCTCATCAAAAGGGTCATATCCAGCTTATGACAATGAAGAAAACAGGGAAACTACTCACAACATGTGTTTTATAATGGATGATTTAAAAAATTTCAGTAGTGATGACTTAGAGGAAATGGACATACTACACCAACTGGCCATGTTAAGTATTAAAACTAACAAATTTTACAAAAGGTCAGGAAGAAAATTTCCAGGACTGAGTAGTTCAATAAAAGTTAGTTTTGACAAATCAAAACTGAGACGTCATAAGTGTTAGAAGTTGGGACACTTTGCTAAAGAGTGTAGAAGCTCTAGCTTTAACCCCCACAAGCTCAACAACAGTAGGGTCAACAATAGATGCCTTCCATTCCTGCTGCTCAACAACCCCCACAAGCTCAACAACCCACTCAACAAAGTCTATTCCCAAATGAGTATGTTGACCGGAGCAGTCTTCCTTTTGACACATCTGAATGCAGTCAAGATGCAGACAATAAAGTCTTTGACATATACTGGGGAGAACCTGATAATGGCATAAAGAATTTTTCATAAATGGCTTTTGGGGGATGCTCCTCTAATGCTGCCTTATCTCAAGTGTCAAAAGAGTCTCTTTTAAAACTACGCTCAAAATCATGCAAAGAATCATTTGCTTTAATAGGAGAGACAAATGTGCATCTACAGGGCAAAGCCAATGACTCTGAAATAATACACTCAAATGAAATGTGATTTAGAAAGAAAATTTGCTTCAAAGTCAAAAAAAATTCTAAATTGACAAATAGTGCTATTGAAACCCAAGGACAGATAAAAAGCATGATAGAAAACCTAGGAAATGTCAGAAAAGAGCTTGCTGACACCAAGGTTGATTCTGAAAATTGGGTGGAATCATGTAGAGGTTACCAAATGCTGCTTAACAAACTGCATCAATTGTTATGTTTGGCAAAGGGTACAATCACACAGAATCACCAACTGATTTTACTCCCAAAACTACTGATGATGGGAGTAAAATAGTTCAAACTTCTGATATGAAAGACTACACATCTATTCATCAGAACATTCTTAAAAATGAATGTCCTGCATAAGAAAAAACAACTGACATTATGTCATCATTAGTTTCATCTACATCAGGAGTTGAGACCCTAAAAACTACTAATGACCTAATTTAGAATTCAAAAACTGTCAGTTCTTTGCCTTCCGAAAATCCTAAAAATTTGAAAGGACAGGCAAAACCATGTGAAATTTATGGTCTGCTCAATAACAAAACAGAATTTTGTAGATATACAACTGATTGGGGGAAAACAAATCAACCAAGACTTTGAAAATACTTTTTATCCCATCAAGCAGCAACCAAGTAACACCTTTTCTCAGAGAAAGACAAAATCTCAACCACAGTCTTTTTCTCAAAATTCTTCTTCAGAAGTTAGCCCAAAATCATCAACAGTTTCATAGACTGCTGAGGTAAAAGATTTTGATAAATATGGTTAAATTTTTGATGACCAAAGTTGATGGTGAATCTCAACAAGGTCCCACCGTTGTTCTAAAAAATAAATGCATTGCCAAAAAGACATCGATTTCTAAAAATGGTCCACATCAAACTATTATTCTTCCTATTCTTAAGAGTAAACTCAAAGCCAAAATGGCTTGGGTTCCCAAAACTGACTAATTTACTCTTTGTGCAGAGGGTCTCCAGAGGTCTAAATAGCATTTGGTATGTTGTTAGTGGAGGCTCAATTCACATGACAGGATGCAGGTACCTAATCAATGATTTCATAAGTCATAGAGAAGTATCTGTGTCCTTTGGGAACATTGCCAAGAGATATGTGCTATGTAAGGACAAAAAGGATTGTTGAAACCTCTTTTGCTAACCTTAGTCTAATTCCTACTTCTGCCAAAATATTCTAAGTATGAAACTTCTAAAGAAAGAAGACACAAGTACTGAAGAAAGATTCAACAAGTACTGAAGAGTAAAGATCAGAAGTTCTGAAGTCAAACCAGACAAGTCTACTGAAGAACTACTGAAGACATACTACTCATCAGTAGTTTGTCACTCGTTAACACTTGTAATAGAATCTTTCCACCGCCCTTATGTTTCAGTAGTTTAGTAGTTTATTATTACTTTATCTTTTGTACAAGTTCCAAGACAGCAACTTGTTGCAGACTTGCTTTTGTAACAAGGTTCATGTATTTGTTTGTCTATAAATAGATGGGTTAATCCCTCTGTTTTAGACATCGATTTTAATTGAAAACTGAAATCCTTCAGAGCTTTTACTTGATATTCCATTTCATAATCTGAGAATCTATTTTCTTATTTATTGTCATATACATTCAATTCCTAGATTCTCATTAACTGTCTTTAGTTTAAAAACATACAGGGGGAGTAATAACTCCTGTTGATAGTGAAACTTTATAACTTATTCCGCTACATGCAAACTTCTTTGATTAAACTTGCATAAACACATACGTGTTCATAAGCGAGAAACTGTTAAAAGAGCATACTGATCCAACAATTGGTATCAGAGCACTGGTTTATCTGATCAAATATGTCACACCCTCAAATTACCACTTGCGGAGTTTTACCGCGAGGCGCATGACAAACCAGGATCCAAGTCAACGATCACAATAAACAACTCTATATGAAAAACGTAAAACCATAAACAACGATTTTTATAAGCGGAAGCATTTAAGAAGAATTTAATCAGTTACAATAGTATTCCAAAGTATTCAAAACACTTTATTTCAAAACGTCCAACTAAGCCTAGACGCCAATGCAGACCCGTGCGCCTAGTTCCATTTGTTGCTACCTTAGCGACCTGAGAAAAACATGCCAAAAGATGTCAACATATAATGCTGGTGAGTTCACAGGTTTGTTCAATATGTTATCAAAATGTTACCAGAATGTTACCATGTCCATACTATATCCATGTTACCAAGTACGCTAGCTAGGCGTATGTTTTGTTACTACTACGGTTGGAAAACCATTACTAGACTGTTACCATGTGTTCAGCCCGATGTGTTGTAGCCACGCTACGAGTGTTACCAGTTCGAGACAATATGCACCCGCCCGGCCCTCCAAGCCGTCGTGTGGGGTTTGTCAAACCCAATAGATCTATCCACATTTCCCCCGTTGTGCATCCCCGCACATTCATGGTTTTCCCTGGGACTTTAAAAATCGTATAGTACACAAGTTTAAAACCATAGTATGACATATGTTACCAAAATCGTTTAGTGCATGTTTTCTCCCCCAAAGATTAAAGCAGTAAAAGTGGGGCCGTGAACTCACCTTAGATAGCGTTCTTCGGTTACAAGTAAAGATGTTAAGCCCTTGATAATCCCTCTACCGGAGATCTATCAAAATGTTCACATAAGTGTTCCGACTAATAACCATAAGGTTATCTAGTCCCCGATTGTCCAGATCGTAACCAAGTATGTTTTAAAACGTGTTTAAATGTTTAACCAACACACTAGACCGACCCGACATTCCGTTGGTGACCCATTACCCTAACTAATCAAGTACACATAGATTACACACAAGGTTCAAGCAAAAAACACTTAGTTTGTATCAAAAATCTCATTTCTGCATCAGAACGGTCGAACCAGTCAGTTTAAGTCTGCTTCGCCCGTTTTTAACCTCCTTCGACCGTTTGATGCCTCCTTCGACCGTTCTACCACTTTCGCCCAACAAAACCCAGGTTCGACCCTGGATTCCCTCCTTCGCACCTTCGATCGGTCGAAGGAGTCCAGGTTCGCCCCTGTTATGCAAATTTTCCCAAAAACGCTTCAAACACATTCAAAACGACTCGAAACATCATCAAACACAGCAGTCAAGCATGAATAACTTATCCCTACAAAACCCCACCGATTTTCCCCAATAATACGCCCATTTCAGCCCATTCCCAAAATGGTAAAAATTATGGAAACGTCACAATCATGCATGGATTATTTATCCAATTTGGAAACTTTTGAAATCGATTCATATTCAACTTGAAATGCTCAGTTTGTCGAGTGTTCGATCTTTCCTTATTAGTTCTATTGATCATAAATATCATGCATCAAGTCTAGATTCGTTAAAACCCCCAAATACCCATAATATCATCATTTATCCAATCCTAACCCTAAACAACAATAATCTAGCATCAATAACAATCCTATATCATGTTTCTATCATAGATACAGCAGCAAATCATTGAGCAACACATAACACCACATAATATACAATTTACATATGTTTATCATCATGGAAACCTGTGTCAAATGATAATGTTTTGGTTTAGAAAGATGTTTAAAAGGTTTTTAATCATAAAAACACCCTTAGAACAGATCCGGACAATTAGGGTTAGACGAAAACGAATTAAAATGCTTTTAAAAAGGTTTAGGATTAAGAACACACCTTGGATTCTTGTTTAGATGTTGTAGATAGGTTAGATTATGAAAAAGAATAGCAAAAACTCCATCCTTAGTGATCAAGATCGTTTGAGAGTGTTTTGGGACGGTTAGGGTTTTTGAAATGATGAAAAATGACAAAGTTAGGTATTTATACTAATCCTCCTTCGCCCCATATCAATGGTCGAAGGTGGCCTCCTTCGACCCTTCCACATATACTTAATTAGTTCATGTAATGTCACCAACAACGGAACCCGATACTAGTGTATTGCCAAAATGACTCCCAATGACCCTCCAGGTCATTGCACCCTGGACAATCCTTACTTGACCCGACTCAACTAACCCAGTTAAGTTCGTTTATAAATGTTTCTCGCTAAGGTAGACTTAGATGTTACTAAAATGTTTACGCCAAACATGCCGGGTGTCACATCATCCCCACGTTGAAAGAATTTTCGTCCCGAAAATTGCACAAAGCCCCAAAAAGAAAGAAAAGAAAAGAACAGAAGGAAAAGAAAATTACCGGATGTCACATCATCCCCACGTTGAAAGGAATCTCGACCCGAGATTCATTCCGCTTCGGCTGTAACATGCCTCGATTCAAACGCGCGTTTCGGAAAAAGATGAGGGTATTTAGCTTTCATTTGATCCTCCCGTTCCCATGTGAACTCCGGTCCACGATTCGAGTTCCAACGGACTTTAACGATGCGGATTTTACTCTGACGAAGGCTGCGAATCTTGTAGTCGAGAATCTCGACAGGTTCCTCCACAATGCGAAGACGATCTTCAACCTTGATCTCGTCCAGTGGTACAATCAGAGATTCATCAGCCAGACACTTCTTCAAGTTAGACACATGAAAGACGTTGTGCACACTACCGAGCTCCGCCGGTAGGTCAAGTCTGTATGCCACCGGTCCAATCCGATCCAGGATTGCGAATGGTCCAACATAACGAGGGTTAAGCTTGCCACGCTTTCCAAAGCGTATGACGCCCTTCCATGGTGAAACTTTCAAAAGTACCCTGTCCCCAACCTGGAACTCCAAAGGTTTTCGACGGCGATCGGCATAGCTCTTCTGACCATCCCGAGCAGCAGCCAAACGCTGACGAATCTGTACGATTTTCTCCGAAGTTTCGTACACAAGTTCCGGACCGGTGAGCTGGCTCTCGCCCACCTCGGCCCAACAAAGTGGTGATCGACATTTCCGTCCGTAAAGAGCCTCGAACGGAGCTACCTTGATACTAGAGTGATAGCTGTTGTTATAGGAGAACTCCACTAATGGCAGGTGGATCTCCCAACTTTTGCCAAAATCGATAACCCATGCCCGAAGCATGTCTTCCAAGGTTTGAATCGTCCGCTCACTCTGTCCATCAGTTTGCGGATGATAAGCTGTACTCATATCCAACTGAGTACCCAAAGCCTTGTGCAGAGCCTTCCAGAAACGCGAAGCAAAACGAGAATCACGATTAGAGATAATAGAAACAGGCACCCCGTGTCGCGCAACCACCTCTTTAAGGTACAGTCGAGCCAACCGCTCGAGTCCATTGGTTTCCTTAATAGGTATGAAACGTGCCGATTTTGTCAGCCGGTCAACAATCACCCATATCATATCATAACCACTAGGCGACCTTGGTAGTTTGGTGACAAAATCAATCGTGATTCGCTCCCACTTCCATTCCGGAACCTCTAGTTGTTGCAGGAGACCAGACTGCCTCTGATACTCCACTTTGACTTTAGCACAAGTCAAGCATTTGCTGACATAAGAAGCTATATCAGCCTTCATGTTCGGCCACCAATAAAGTATCTTCAAATTCTGATACATCTTATCGGAACCAGGGTGAATAGAATACCAGGATTTGTGAGCTTCATCCAAAACAAGCTCGCGCAATCCCCTGAACAATGGAACCCAAACACGTCCCGCGAAATAGTGTAAGCCATCGGTCCTGAGTTCAAGATGCTTGTCAGCACTGTGCATAGTCTCAGCCTTATGGTTTTCCTCCTTCAAGGCTTCCAACTGTGCAGAACGGATTCGGTCAGGCAATGACGAATGAATGGTGAGCTGTAAGGCTCGAACACGGCGAGGATTCGCAGACTCCTTCCTGCTCAAGGCGTCCGCCACAACGTTCGCCTTGCATGGATGGTATTTGATAGCACAGTCATAATCGCTCAGGAGTTCAACCTAGCGACGCTGCCGCATGTTTAACACCTTCTGGTCAAAAATATGCGATAACCTCAAATTACCACTTGCGGAGTTTTACCGCGAGGCGCATGACAAACCAGGATCCAAGTCAACGATCACAATAAACAACTCTATATGAAAAACGTAAAACCATAAACAACGATTTTTATAAGTGGAAGCATTTAAGAAGAATTTAATCAGTTACAATAGTATTCCAAAGTATTCAAAACACTTTATTTCAAAACGTCCAACTAAGCCTAGACGCCAATGCAGACCCGTGCGCCTTGTTCCATTTGTTGCTACCTTAGCGACCTGAGAAAAACATGCCAAAAGATGTCAACATATAATGCTGGTGAGTTCACAGGTTTGTTCAATATGTTATCAAAATGTTACCAGAATGTTACCATGTCCATACTATATCCATGTTACCAAGTACGCTAGCTAGGCGTATGTTTTGTTACTACTACGGTTGGAAAACCATTACTAGACTGTTACCATGTGTTCAGCCCGATGTGTTGTAGCCACGCTACGAGTGTTACCAGTTCGAGACAATATGCACCCGCCCGGACCTACAAGCCGTCGAGTGGGGTTTGTCAAACCCAATAGATCTATCCACATTTCCCCCGTTGTGCATCCCCGCACATTCATGGTTTTCCCCGGGACTTTAAAAGATCGTATAGTACACAAGTTTAAAACCATAGTATGACATATATTACCAAAATCGTTTAGTGCATGTTTTCTCCCCCAAAGATTAAAGCAGTAAAAGTGGGGCCGTGAACTCACCTTAGATAGCGTTCTTCGGTTACAAGTAAAGATGTTAAGCCCTTGATAATCCCTCTACCAGAGATCTATCAAAATGTTCACATAAGTTTCCGACTAATAACCATAAGGTTATCTAGTCCCCGATTGTCCAGATCGTAACCAAGTATGTTTTAAAACGTGTTTAAATGTTTAACCGACACACTAGACCGACCCGACATTCCGTTGGTGACCCATTACCCTAACTAATCAAGTACACATAGATTACACACAAGGTTCAAACATAAAACACTTAGTTTGTATCAAAAATCTCATTTCTGCATCAGAACGGTCGAACCAGTCAGTTTAAGTCTCCTTCGCCCGTTTTTAACCTCCTTCGACCGTTTGATGCCTCCTTCGACCGTTCTGCCACTTTCGCCCAACAAAACCCAGGTTCGACCCTGGATTCCCTCCTTCGCACCTTCGATCGGTCGAAGGAGTCTAGGTTCGCCCCTGTTTTGCAAATTTTCCCAAAAACGCTTCAAACACATTCAAAACGACTCGAAACATCATCAAACACAGCAGTCAAGCATGAATAACTTATCCCTACAAAACCCCACCGATTTCCCCCAATAATACGCCCATTTCAGCCCTTTCCCAAAATGGTAAAAATTATGGAAACGTCACAATCATGCATGGATTATTTACCCAATTTGGAAACTTTTGAAATCGATTCATATTCAACATGAAATGCTCAGTTTGTCGAGTGTTCGATCTTTCCTTATTAGTTCAATTGATCATAAATATCATGCATCAAGTCTAGATTCGATAAAACCCCCAAATACCCATAATATCATCATTTATCCAATCCTAACCCTAAACAACAATAATCTAGCATCAATAACAATCCTATATCATGTTTCTATCATAGATACAACAGCAAATCATTGAACAACACATAACACCACATAATACACAATTTACATATGTTTATCATCATGGAAACCTATGTCAAATGATAATGTTTTGGTTTAGAAAGATGTTTAAAAGGTTTTTAATCATAAAAACACCCTTAGAACAGATCCGGACAATTAGGGTTAGACGAAAACGAATTAAAATGCTTTTAAAAAGGTTTAGGATTAAGAACACACCTTGGATTCTTGTTTAGATGTTGTAGATAGGTTAGATTATGAAAAAGAAGAGCAAAAACTCCATCCTTAGTGATCAAGATCGTTTGAGAGTGTTTTGGGACGGTTAGGGTTTGTGAAATGATGAAAAATGACAAAGTTAGGTATTTATACTAATCTTCCTTCGCCCCATATCAATGGTCGAAGGTGGCCTCCTTCGACCCTTCCACATATACTTAATTAGTTCATGTAATGTCACCAACAACGGAACCCGGTACTAGTGTATTGCCAAAATGACTCCCAATGACCCTCCAGGTCATTGCACCCTGGACAATCCTTACTTGACCCGACTCAACTAACCCAGTTAAGTTCATTTATAAATGTTTCTCGCAAAGGTAGACTTAGATGTTACTAAAATGTTTACGCCAAACATGTCGGGTGTCACATCATCCCCACGTTGAAAGAATTTTCATCCCGAAAATTGCGCAAAGCCCCAAAAAGAAAGAAACGAAAAGAACAGAACGAAAAGAAAATTACCGGATGTCACATCATCCCCACGTTGAAAGGAATCTCGACCCGAGATTCATTCCGCTTCGGCTGTAACATGCCTCGATTCAAACGCGCGTTTCGGAAAAAGATGAGGGTATTTAGCTTTCATTTGATCCTCCCGTTCCCATGTGAACTCCGATCCACGATTCGAGTTCCAACGGACTTTAACGATGCGGGTTTTACTCCGACGAAGGCTGCGAAACTTGTAGTCGAGAATCTCGACAGGTTCCTCCACAATGCGAAGACGATCATCAACCTTGATCTCCTCCAGTGGTACAATCAGAGATTCATCAGCCAGACACTTCTTCAAGTTAGACACATGGAAGACGTTGTGCATGTAACATCGCAAAATTTTCACGAAACTTTTATACGAAAAGCCCTTATTATCCTTAATTCTATACTAAGGTGCCCAAGTCTATATTTACTTTTCCTAACTCACAATATATATATATATATATATATACACATCTATATAATGCATTTTTTTTCTAATAATAATAATAATAATGATAATAATAATAATTATAATTAAGCTTTTAAAAAAAAAATATATATGTATTTATACTACACACAAATCTGATTTTTTGTAATAAAGACCCCATCTCCTTTTAGCCCAACTTGGCCCAGACCCCCAAGCCCAAACAACATGGCCCAACCCCCTTTCCCTTTTCCTTACTTTAAAAAAAAACGGGGGAACCGCTTCACCCGGGATTCGAACCGGACACCAAGGGCACACAACACACGCGTGTTATCCACTGATCCACACCCTTCAATTTGCTTTTAACTCAGACTTACTTATATTTATACTCGTTTTCAGCTCTCCCTTCTTCTTTCCTAATGGTCGCGCAGCAGCAGCAGTTGGATTAAACTTTTTACCAAACCTTTGATTCAGCAATCAATTATACAAACATGGATTGTTGCGTGATTATCGGCCCTATACGACTCGGATTCACGCGTATTAACAATCAATTGATACCAAAATTAACAAAGGACACGCGTGAACTTTAATCTTTGGTCAAACCTTCCAATTCGAATGTCCAGAGCTATACCCTATAAATTGAGGCCTTCTGAACCTTGATCACTCGCTCACAACTCTCTCTCAACCTCCAATTCTCTCTGAAACACTCTAATTTTTATAATCTTGTTCGTCGTTGACTTTTATCATTGACCGAACAATCTAACACGAATCAACACTGTAAGTATAATGTTTTATGTGGGTTTTGATCACCGGCGTTCACACATCAAAAACCCTAACATTAATCGGGTTAAAGATGTGTGAATTGCTTGATTGCTGAAACTAGGGCTCGTATATGATTTTTGGGGATAAACCTAATTCACGCGTATGTATTTATTTTAATCTGAACAAGATTCATCACAACCACAGGCCTAGGCCAAGTGGTTGTGACTGTGGCTTATAACCAAAGACACCCGGGTTCGAGTCCCGCTGTGCCCTTCTTTCTTTTCTTTTTCATATTTTAAACAACAAATCAATTATATATATATATATATTTCATTTAAACTTGTAAATTCATTTTTAATTATTAAAACCTTGTTATAAATTCTAAAAAAATTATTTTTATCAAATCTGATGTCAAAGTTTCATCTACCATTTTTAGTTTTCTGAAATTTATTTATTTAATATTTATAATAAATAAATCAAGTTTATTCCATTTTATTTATAAAATTCCATTAAAATATCAAAACGATCTTATTAATTTCCACAAAAATTATTTTAAGTTTTTATAACATTAAACTTTTCAGAAATGATTTTTAATTCAGTAAAATCATTTATTTTATATTTTTAATCAATTTTTGTTAGATTTAATCATAATTAAATCATAATAAATCCAATTTTCATTATTTTTGCACCAAAATTTTATACAAATTATTTTTAATCATTTAGAACAGAAATATGATTTTTAAAAATAGAAATTCTTTAATTTTAGTATTTTTGAATATTAAAGTTAATTGTTGGCAATTTGTAATAAATAGATTTAAAAATCTATTTTAAGGAAAATAATTTTATAAAAATTATTTTTATACTTTAAACACATTCTTGTGACCATCCTAGATTTAACACTCATAAAAAAGATTTTTGGTTATTATTTACTAAATTTCTCTCAATTGGCGAATATTTTTAATATTAATCGAACAAGCATTTATCCCCAATTCGAAGCCCTAGAAACTTATACATTTTTAGGATTGATAGACTTAGACATATTCATTACTTTATTATAGGGTGATACTTGATACATTTGGTCAACACATTTCTCAACAGATATAACATTTTACCAAGGTGAGTTTTACATAGCCCCTTTTCTATTTATCACCATTTTTGGGGTGAAACATGTTTATAACATCATCATTGCAATTCAATCATCAATGTGTCTATGTGTTTTCTATGTTGCATTATGTCTTGAGCATGATTAGAGTAAGCACCATTCTAGCATAATCATTAACATTGATCAGCCGGCGGTATACATTGATAGATCTATTGGACTGACAATCCCACCCGGATACGTGCCTCCTACAAAGGTTACGTGGGTGTTTGTTATCGTATAACATTATTGGACCATGAGCGTATGGTATGTATCATATTATAACAGTCATCAGGGTTGGTTATGCACTCGATTTATTTCTAGTATGTTCTCACATATGGACTAGATTGACATGACACATGAATTGCACATCATTTTTATTCAATTATCAAAAACCTATGTAATTCTCACCAACTTTTGTTGACCCAAAACATTTTCAACTTAACATGTTTCAGGTTCTACTTGTTTGAAGATTTGCTTGAAGATGTGTGCATAGTTTATCCAAATTGATGTACAAATTCTAGAATCATTGTATGTAAATTATTTAAATCATTTAATGGAATCTATTATTCACCA
The DNA here is from genome assembly GCA_028751855.1 of Ambrosia trifida. NCBI lineage: Eukaryota > Viridiplantae > Streptophyta > Magnoliopsida > Asterales > Asteraceae > Ambrosia > Ambrosia trifida. The sequence goes on along the minus strand of CM054131.1, from coordinate 71,932,862 downwards.
TGAGCTACTGAACAATCATCAATACGTGACATCCCGATGTTTCCGCCATCGGTTGGGGTGTTACAGATTGGTATCAGAGCCATGGTTATAGGGAATTAGGTTATTAGAAAAATAATCTAGTCTATAACCATAGGAATTAACCAGTACTTGCTTCTTTTACTTGCTATCCTCTATCTCCCTCCTACTTCATATCCCTACTTTCATCCCTACAAGAAGGTTGCCCTCCATCACTGGATCCACTCTTAGACTAATAAGGCAAAATCCTCAGGTTTAACCTGAACCCCCTTGAGATCTCGTTGAAGTTCTAGATTTTAATAACGAACACGTGCAATCTGGAAGGGTGAACGCCTGTATTCTGAGTCTTCTGTCTAGGCTGGCATTGCGCATATATCCCAATCAGACGAGGGACCCGGATGCCTACCTGGGAATTCTCGGGATGAGTGTTCACTTATAGGCTAAAGCATGTCTTCATATGTTATTAGAATTTAGAATCTTTGATAAGTCAACGTTTTCGTTTATTCGTTTTAATTAATGAATAAATGATTACATTCCTTATATAAACTCTCATTCATTTCATTGTGTCTATTACAGATCATGCCTCCTCGTCGCAGCACTCGCAACAGCACTGGTGAGAACCACGATGAAGGTAGTGACAACCATGGTCATGACCAAGGTCCTGGTCACAACAACAATGGGGTCGATGCTCAACTGGCTGCGATCATTTCTCAACAAATGGCGCAGCAAATCGCAACTCTGGTTCCCAATTTACTTGCTCAGGTCATCCAATTGAAGGGCAACGGGAATGGTCACAACAATGGGAACGGGAATGGCAATGGCAATGGAAATGGACCCCAAGCTTGCACCCTTAAACATTTCAACTCTTGTAACCCTCCAAAGTTCAGCGGTGAAGAAGGAGCTACAGGACTCCTACAATGGTTTGAGGGCATTGAAAATACCTTCATTAACAGTGAATGCCCCGACAATTTTAAGGTCCGTTATGCCATGAGTGTTCTTCATAAGCGAGCACTCACTTGGTGGAATGAAGAAAAACGCACTCGCGGAGCTGAAGCTGCACTAGCCTTAACCTGGGATCAAGCTAAAGACATTATGAAGGCAGAGTTCTGTCCTCGTAATGAAATCAAGAAACTGGAAGACGAATTTTATGATCTTGCTCAAGACAGTGGGGAAAACCTTGCTTACAACACTCGCTTTCACGAACTTAGCTTACTGCTACCCCACAAAGTCACCCCTTTGCCCCTTGCGATCGAAAAATACATTGGTGGCTTACCGATGCAGATTCAAGACACAGTGTGGGGAAGGAACCCTGCTACCTTGGAGGAAGCAAAGCGTTTGGCTGCCACCCTAACAGATAACCATGTGAAGGCAGGAACCCTGACTCGTAAAGGGGAAAAGAAAAAGGATACTCCCCAACCTGCCGTCGAAATCAAAACTGAGGCCTCAACCAACGGGAAAAACATGGTCAGGAATTTTGCAATAGACACCACTGCCCCACCCACCAAGAAACAATACAATGGGAACCTACCTAAGTGTGACACCTGCCAGTATCACCATCCAACTCAAGTACCCTGTCGACAGTGCACCAATTGTCAGAGGTATGGGCATCTTGCAGAAGCTTGTCGAATCCCTGCTACAAACGCTCTTGATGCTCCAAATAATCCCGCTTGAGACCCTCCAACTACTCAACATCAAACCCTACCATTTGAATATTTACTTTCTCTTTAATTTCATGTATTGTCACTTTTGAATCAGATAATAAATTCAAGTATTATTATAACATCTGTGTGCATGCTTGTTTGTATATGAACTGATTGCTATAACAATAATCATATTTGCTTATTTGTACAACAATTAGTTGACTACCAAACAACCTATTTTAACGATTGGTAGAGGTCATCATGTCTTTCCAACAGTCGGGAGAGGCCCTACCACCTGCTCAACGACTAGTGGGGACTATCAGACCTGCTCAACAATCGGTAGAGTCATAAAAGGACGCAAAACCCTAACGTAAGGTAAATTGGTAATTACGGTCCGGAACGTAATCATGAATTTACAGGTACGTTAAAGTAGTGTGAAATTTTATCAAGGTTCCGGTAGTTGACCAATTGTAAACCTAGTGTTTCTCTTAACTTCGGGACGAAGTTCCTAAAAGTAGGGGAGACTGTAACATCGCAAAATTTTCACGAAACTTTTATACGAAAAGCCCTTATTATCCTTAATTCTATACTAAGGTGCCCAAGTCTATATTTACTTTTCCTAACTCACAATATATATATATATATATATACACATCTATATAATGCATTTTTTTTCTAATAATAATAATAATAATGATAATAATAATAATTATAATTAAGCTTTTAAAAAAAAATATATATGTATTTATACTACACACAAATCTGATTTTTTGTAATAAAGACCCCATCTCCTTTTAGCCCAACTTGGCCCAGACCCCCAAGCCCAAACAACATGGCCCAACCCCCTTTCCCTTTTCCTTACTTTAAAAAAAAACGGGGGAACCGCTTCACCCGGGATTCGAACCGGACACCAAGGGCACACAACACACGCGTGTTATCCACTGATCCACACCCTTCAATTTGCTTTTAACTCAGACTTACTTATATTTATACTCGTTTTCAGCTCTCCCTTCTTCTTTCCTAATGGTCGCGCAGCAGCAGCAGTTGGATTAAACTTTTTACCAAACCTTTGATTCAGCAATCAATTATACAAACATGGATTGTTGCGTGATTATCGGCCCTATACGACTCGGATTCACGCGTATTAACAATCAATTGATACCAAAATTAACAAAGAACACGCGTGAACTTTAATCTTTGGTCAAACCTTCCAATTCGAATGTCCAGAGCTATACCCTATAAATTGAGGCCTTCTGAACCTTGATCACTCGCTCACAACTCTCTCTCAACCTCCAATTCTCTCTGAAACACTCTAATTTTTATAATCTTGTTCGTCGTTGACTTTTATCATTGACCGAACAATCTAACACGAATCAACACTGTAAGTATAATGTTTTATGTGGGTTTTGATCACCGGCGTTCACACATCAAAAACCCTAACATTAATCGGGTTAAAGATGTGTGAATTGCTTGATTGCTGAAACTAGGGCTCGTATATGATTTTTGGGGATAAACCTAATTCACGCGTATGTATTTATTTTAATCTGAACAAGATTCATCACAACCACAGGCCTAGGCCAAGTGGTTGTGACTGTGGCTTATAACCAAAGACACCCGGGTTCGAGTCCCGCTGTGCCCTTCTTTCTTTTCTTTTTCATATTTTAAACAACAAATCAATTATATATATATATATATATTTCATTTAAACTTGTAAATTCATTTTTAATTATTAAAACCTTGTTATAAATTCTAAAAAAATTATTTTTATCAAATCTGATGTCAAAGTTTCATCTACCATTTTTAGTTTTCTGAAATTTATTTATTTAATATTTATAATAAATAAATCAAGTTTATTCCATTTTATTTATAAAATTCCATTAAAATATCAAAACGATCTTATTAATTTCCACAAAAATTATTTTAAGTTTTTATAACATTAAACTTTTCAGAAATGATTTTTAATTCAGTAAAATCATTTATTTTATATTTTTAATCAATTTTTGTTAGATTTAATCATAATTAAATCATAATAAATCCAATTTTCATTATTTTTGCACCAAAATTTTATACAAATTATTTTTAATCATTTAGAACAGAAATATGATTTTTAAAAATAGAAATTCTTTAATTTTAGTATTTTTGAATATTAAAGTTAATTGTTGGCAATTTGTAATAAATAGATTTAAAAATCTATTTTAAGGAAAATAATTTTATAAAAATTATTTTTATACTTTAAACACATTCTTGTGACCATCCTAGATTTAACACTCATAAAAAAGATTTTTGGTTATTATTTACTAAATTTCTCTCAATTGGCGAATATTTTTAATATTAATCGAACAAGTATTTATCCCCAATTCGAAGCCCTAGAAACTTATACATTTTTAGGATTGATAGACTTAGACATATTCATTACTTTATTATAGGGTGATACTTGATACATTTGGTCAACACATTTCTCAACAGATATAACATTTTACCAAGGTGAGTTTTACATAGCCCCTTTTCTATTTATCACCATTTTTGGGGTGAAACATGTTTATAACATCATCATTGCAATTCAATCATCAATGTGTCTATGTGTTTTCTACGTTGCATTATGTCTTGAGCATGATTAGAGTAAGCACCATTCTAGCATAATCATTAACATTGATCAGCCGGCGGTATACATTGATAGATCTATTGGACTGACAATCCCACCCGGATACGTGCCTCCTACAAAGGTTACGTGGGTGTTTGTTATCGTATAACATTATTGGACCATGAGCGTATGGTATGTATCATATTATAACAGTCATCAGGGTTGGTTATGCACTCGATTTATTTCTAGTATGTTCTCACATATGGACAAGATTGACATGACACATGAATTGCACATCATTTTTATTCAATTATCAAAAACCTATGTAATTCTCACCAACTTTTGTTGACCCAAAACATTTTCAACTTAACATGTTTCAGGTTCTACTTGTTTGAAGATTTGCTTGAAGATGTGTGCATAGTTTATCCAAATTGATGTACAAATTCTAGAATCATTGTATGTAAATTATTTAAATCATTTAATGGAATCTATTATTCACCATGAGCTACTGAACAATCATCAATACGTGACATCCCGATGTTTCCGCCATCGGTTGGGGTGTTACAGTGCACACTACCGATCTCCGCCGGTAGGTCAAGTCTGTATGCCACCGGTCCAATCCGATCCAGGATTGCGAATGGTCCGACATAACGAGGGTTAAGCTTGCCACGCTTTCCAAAGCGTATGACGCCCTTCCATGGTGAAACTTTCAAAAGTACCCTGTCCCCAACCTGGAACTCCAAAGGTTTTCGACGGCGATCGGCATAGCTCTTCTGACCATCCCGAGCAGCAGCCAAACGCTGACGAATCTGTACGATTTTCTCCGAAGTTTGTACACAAGTTCCGGACCGGTGAGCTGGCTCTCGCCCACCTCGGCCCAACAAAGTGGTGATCGACATTTCCGTCCGTAAAGTGCCTCGAACGGAGCTGCCTTGATACTAGAGTGATAGCTGTTGTTGTAGGAGAACTCCACTAATGGCAGGTGGATCTCCGAACTTTTGCCAAAATCGATAACACATACCCGAAGCATGTCTTCCAAGGTTTGAATCGTCCGTTCACTCTGTCCATCAGTTTGCGGATGATAAGCTGTACTCATATCAACTGAGTACCCAAAGCCTTGTGCAGAGCCTTCCAGAAACGCGAAGCAAAACGAGAATCACGATCAGAGATAATAGAAACAGGCACCCCATGTCGCGCAACCACCTCTTTAAGGTACAGTCGAGCCAACCGCTCGAGTCCATCGGTTTCCTTAATAGGTATGAAACGTGCCGATTTTGTCAGCGGGTCAACAATCACCCAGATCATATCATAACCACTAGGCGACCTTGGTAGTTTGGTGACAAAATCCATCGTGATTCGCTCCCACTTCCATTCCGGAACCTCTGGTTGTTGCAGGAGACCAGACGGCCTCTGATACTCCACTTTGACTTTAGCACAAGTCAAGCATTTGCTGACATAAGAAGCTATATCAGCCTTCATGTTCGGCCACCAATAGAGTATCTTCAAATTCTGATACATCTTATCGGAGCCAGGGTGAATAGAATACCAGGATTTGTGAGCTTCATCCAAAACAAGCTCGCGCAATCCCCCGAACAATGGAACCTAAACACGTCCCGCGAAATAGTGTAAGCCATCGGTCCTGAGTTCAAGATGCTTGTCAGCACTATGCATGAATGGTGAGCTGTAAGGCTCGAACACGGCGAGGATTCGCAGACTCCTTCCTGCTCAAGGCGTCCGCCACAACGTTCGCCTTGCCAGGATGGTATTTGATAGCACAGTCATAATCGTTCAGGTGTTCAACCCAGCGACGCTGCCGCATGTTTAACACCTTCTGGTCGAAAATATGCTGAAGACTCTTGTGATCGGTATATACTTCACAGTTGGTACCGTACAAGTAATGTCTCCAGATTTTCAACGCAAAGACTACCGCACCCAGTTCCAAGTCATGAGTAGTGTAGTTCTTCTCATGAACTTTGAGTTGACGAGAAGCATAAGCGATAACCTTCCCGCGTTGCATCAACACACAACCGAGACCCCGAATAGAAGCGTCACAGTACACAACAAAGTCATCCGTACCCTCTGGTAAGGATAGGACAGGTGCAAAACAAAGTTTAAGCTTCAACATCTGAAATGCTGATTCTTGTGGTTCATCCCAGTCGAACTTTCGGTCCTTCTGGGTAAGAGTAGTGAGGGGTTGAGCGATCTTCGAAAATCCCTCAATGAAGCGACGATAGTAACCCGCAAGACCTAGGAATTGCCGCACCTCAGATGGCGTCTTTGGTGCTTCCCAGTCTTTAATAGCTTCGATCTTAGCCGGATCGACATGAATTCCCAGTTCATTCACCACATGCCCTAGGAATTGAACTTCACGCAACCAAAAATCACACTTTGAGAACTTAGCATACAACTGCTCCTGTCTCAAAAGTTCCAAGACCAACCGTAGATGTTCCTCATGATCCGCCCTGTTCTTGGAATAAATCAGAATATCATCAATGAACACGATGACGAACTTGTCAAGGTAAGGTTTGCAAACGCGGTTCATCAAATCCATGAACACCGCCGGTGTGTTAGTGAGACCAAAAGGCATGACCAAGAACTCAAAATGGCCATAGCGAGTGCGAAAAGCAGTCTTCTGAATGTCAGCTTCCCTGACGCGCAACTGGTGATAACCGGACCGCAAATCGATCTTCGAATAGTAGCTGGAGCCCTGAAGCTGGTCAAAGAGATCGTCAATACGAGGAAGAGGATAACAATTCTTGATGGTCACTTTGTTCAGCTCACGATAATCAATACACATGCGAAGACTTCCATCCTTCTTCTTCACAAACAAAATAGGAGCTCCCCACGGGGAAGAACTCGGTCGGATGAAACCCTTTTCCAAGAGTTCCTGCAACTGACTGGACAACTCTTGCATCTCGGGAGGTGCAAGACGATACGGAGCTCGGGCAATAGGAGCTGCGCCCGGAGTAAGATCAATACCAAACTCAACCTGACGATGGGGAGGAAGACCAGGTAAATCATCAGGAAACACATCCGGAAAGTCACGAACCACCGGAATATCCTCGATCTTCTTCTCATCGTCAGTAGAAACGTTAACAAGTGCCAGAATGGCTGAACAACCCTTCCGAAGATACTTACGGGCTTTCATGCTAGAAATGATACTCAGCGGAGCACCGCTTTTCTCGCCACGAACCGAAAGAATCTCTCCATCACGGAGAGGGATCCGAATAACCTTGTCTAAACAAACGATCTCCGCGTGATACAACGATTACCAATCCATGCCGACCACAACATCAAAACTACCCAGGGGTACCGGCATAAGGTCAATGGGGAAGGACAAACCCGACAGTTCCAAGCGACATTCCTCAAGGGTGTGTGTCGCTTCGATTTTCTTACCATCAGCCTCTAAAGGTGTGGGTACTATATCTAGCAATCGACTAATATCCAAAGACACGAAACTCCTATCGGCACCAGAATCAAATAAGACAGAAACATAGCGATCATTAAAAAGGAACGTACCGGTAACTGTGTCTGGATCCTGCCTAGCCTCTGCAGATCCAATGACGAAAGCACGTGCAGTCCTGCCTCCGCCGCCATTGTTCCTGTTACCGTTCCCGTTCTTCCCATTGTCGCCCTGTTTCAGCTTGGGACAGTCACGCTTGAAATGTCCCGTGTCACCACAGTTATAACACCCCTGCCTCCCCTGAGTCCCCTGAGTAGCAGGAGCAGGAGCAGGAGTAGGGGTACGAGCCTGGGCCGACGGAAGTGTTGCCCTGCAGTCCTTAGCCAGGTGTCCAAGCTGGTTGCACCGATGACAGCATGCCTTATCACAGTTCCCCGAGATATGGTAACCACACCGGTTACTATTGGGATGCTTCCCGATATACCCACCTGTCTTCTGCCCCGAAGACGATCCAGATGACTCAAACTTCTTTGCCGGCTGAGACAGCGCCGGTACAACACTCTTCCCCATACCATCCCACTTCCTCTTGTTCCACTCAATAACCTTCACAGCAGCACCCTTGGGAGGCAAAACACCTTCTGCCACCTTTAGGTTAGTCATCCGATGAGCTGATCGAACAACTTCAACAATAGTGGGAAGATTCCCAACAGCCACCAACCCAGCAATCTCCGGCACTAGCCCAGACACATAGTGCTCGATCCTCCTGTACTCGGGTGTGTGCAAATCAGGGCACAACACCGCCAGCTCGTTTCTCCTCACAGTGTATTCTTCAATATCAGACCCAACCATCTTGTAGCTCCAGACCTCATGTTCCAACTTCTGTATCTCCTCTCTCGGACAATACTCACCTCTCAACAGCTGCACAAACTCCGCCCAAGGCATAGCAATAGCCTCTCCCAATCCCATTTCTGAGTGGTAGCATTCCACCACGACAGTGCAGGCCCCTCAAATGTCGCAGTAGCATACTTCACCCGGTCCCCAGCAGGACAGTTACACATAACGAATACAGACTCCACCTTTTCCAGCCATCGGAGCAGTCCCACCGCTCCGTCAGTTCCAGCGAAGTTATGGGGCTGACAGTCCCGAAACTTCTTATAAGAGCACTGAGGTGGGGGTGGATTGGCACCAACACCTGAAACACGGTACACGAGTAAAACACAAACGAAAGGACACGAAACCCAAATATGAGGCAAGGTCGACAAAATCAACTCACCACCCATGGCATTAATCCCAGCCTGGAAGTTAGCCATAGCCATGTTCACTTGCTGCTGTAGCAAGTTGTTCAGCTCAGCTTGGGTCATGTTGATATTTCCATCACCACCGTCTCCAGCACGACCACCGCCGCCAGCACGGCCACCGCCGCCACCACGACGTCCACCACCGCGAGCTCCAGACATGATCTAACAAATCAAGAAATCGAGGGATTCAGATTCACTTCCACTGTCAACCACTAGAAATTTACAAGAGTTGACCTAGGGAACAAATCCAGGACTATACATCCAAACTCGAAGTCCATTGGGATTTTCATGCATTCCAGTTTATTATTTCGTGTGCACCCGAAATGATAAACTGCTCTACATGGTCTTCCAGATGTACCCCTAATCCAGACCCCAGTCACCGAATATCGTCGCCTAGTAACGTGTGACGATAGGTGCAAGTGAAGGAAGGCATGTGTGTGCTAGAACCAACAAATCAACCCATCCTTCTTCAATCCAGAAGAAGAAGACAAGAGTAGGTAAGAACCTAAATAAAAACGGATGATGTAACAGAGAAGTATGATGATGATGTAAGGACACCCCGACAACGTTAGTACGTATCCCACTAATAGACTCAAAGTATGTGACCGTCTAGTGTCTGCGACTCGGCTATAGACCAGACTCTACATGCAGTCCTAGTTCACTATAACCATTGGCTCAGATACCAATCTGTCACACCCTCAAATTACCACTTGCGGAGTTTTACCGCGAGGCGCATGACAAACCAGGATCCAAGTCAACGATCACAATAAACAACTCTATATGAAAAACGTAAAACCATAAACAACGATTTTTAGGAAGCATTTAAGAAGAATTTAATCAGTTACAATAGTATTCCAAAGTATTCAAAACACTTTATTTCAAAACGTCCAACTAAGCCTAGACGCCAATGCAGACCCGTGCGCCTAGTTCCATTTGTTGCTACCTTAGCGACCTGAGAAAAACATGCCAAAAGATGTCAACATATAATGCTGGTGAGTTCACAGGTTTGTTCAATATGTTATCAAAATGTTACCAGAATGTTACCATGTCTATACTATATCCATGTTACCAAGTACGCTAGCTAGGCGTATGTTTTGTTACTACTACGATTGGAAAACCATTACTAGACTGTTACCATGTGTTCAGCCCGATGTGTTGTAGCCACACTACGAGTGTTACCAGTTCGAGACAATATGCACCCGCCCGGCCCTGCAAGCCGTCGAGTGGGGTTTGTCAAACCCAATAGATCTATCCACATTTCCCCCGTTGTGCATCCCCGCACATTCATGGTTTTCCCCGGGACTTTAAAAGATCGTATAGTACACAAGTTTAAAACCATAGTATGACATATGTTACCAAAATCGTTTAGTGCATGTTTTCTCCCCCAAAGATTAAAGCAGTAAAAGTGGGGCCGTGAACTCACCTTAGATAGCGTTCTTCGGTTACAAGTAAAGATGTTAAGCCCTTGATAATCCCTCTACCGGAGATCTATCAAAACGTTCACATAAGTGTTCCGACTAATAACCATAAGGTTATCTAGTCCCCGATTGTCCAGATCGTAACCAAGTATGTTTTAAAACGTGTTTAAATGTTTAACCGACACACTAGACCGACCCGACATTCCGTTGGTGACCCATTACCCTAACTAATCAAGTACACATAGATTACACACAAGGTTCAAACATAAAACACTTAGTTTGTATCAAAAATCTCATTTCTGCATCAGAACGGTCGAACCAGTCAGTTTAAGTCTCCTTCGCCCGTTTTTAACCTCCTTCGACCGTTTGATGCCTCCTTCGACCGTTCTGCCACTTTCGCCCAACAAAACCCAGGTTCGACCCTGGATTCCCTCCTTCGCACCTTCGATCGGTCGAAGGAGTCTAGGTTCGCCCCTGTTGTGCAAATTTTCCCAAAAACGCTTCAAACACATTCAAAACGACTCAAAACATCATCAAACACAACAGTCAAGCATGAATAACTTATCCCTACAAAACCCCACCGATTTCCCCCAATAATACGCCCATTTCAGCCCTTTCCCAAAATGGTAAAAATTATGGAAGCGTCACAATCATGCATGGATTATTTACCCAATTTGGAAACTTTTGAAATCGATTCATATTCAACTTGAAATGCTCAGTTTGTCGAGTGTTCGATCTTTCCTTATTAGTTCTATTGATCATAAATATCATGCATCAAGTCTAGATTCGTTAAAACCCCCAAATACCCATAATATCATCATTTATCCAATCCTAACCCTAAACAACAATAATCTAGCATCAATAACAATCCTATATCATGTTTCTATCATAGATACAACAGCAAATCATTGAACAACACATAACACCACATAATACACAATTTACATATGTTTATCATCATGGAAACCTATGTCAAATGATAGTGTTTTGGTTTAGAAAGATGTTTAAAAGGTTTTTAATCATAAAAACACCCTTAGAACAGATTCGGACAATTAGGGTTAGACGAAAATGAATTAAAATGCTTTTAAAAAGGTTTAGGATTAAGAACACACCTTGGATTCTTGATTAGATGTTGTAGATAGGTTAGATTATGAAAAAGAAGAGCAAAAACTCCATCCTTAGTGATCAAGATCGTTTGAGAGTGTTTTGGGACGGTTAGGGTTTGTGAAATGATGAAAAATGACAAAGTTAGGTATTTATACTAATCCTCCTTCGCCCCATATCAATGGTCGAAGGTGGCCTCCTTCGACCCTTCCACATATACTTAATTAGTTCATGTAATGTCACCAACAACGGAACCCGGTACTAGTGTATTGCCAAAATGACTCCCAATGACCCTCCAGGTCATTGCACCCTGGACAATCCTTACTTGACCTGACTCAACTAACCCAGTTAAGTTCGTTTATAAATGTTTCTCGCTAAGGTAGACTTAGATGTTACTAAAATGTTTACGCCAAACATGCCGGGTGTCACATCATCCCCACGTTGAAAGAATTTTCATCCCGAAAATTGCGCAAAGCCCCAAAAAGAAAGAAACGAAAAGAACAGAACGAAAAGAAAATTACCGGATGTCACATCATCCCCACGTTGAAAGGAATCTCGACCCGAGATTCATTCCGCTTCGGCTGTAACATGCCTCGATTCAAACGCGCGTTTCGGAAAAAGATGAGGGTATTTAGCTTTCATTTGATCCTCCCGTTCCCATGTGAACTCCGATCCACGATTCGAGTTCCAACGGACTTCAACGATGCGTGTTTTAGTCCGACAAAGGCTGCGAATCTTGTAGTCGAGAATCTCGACAGGTTCCTCCACAATGCGAAGACGATCATCAACCTTGATCTCCTCCAGTGGTACAATCAGAGATTCATCAGCCAGACACTTCTTCAAGTTAGACACATGGAAGACGTTGTGCACACTACCGAGCTCCGCCGGTAGGTCAAGTCTGTATGCCACCGGTCCAATCCGATCCAGGATTGCGAATGGTCCGACATAACGAGGGTTAAGCTTGCCACGCTTTCCAAAGCGTATGACGCCCTTCCATGGTGAAACTTTCAAAAGTACCCTGTCCCCAACCTGGAACTCCAAAGGTTTTCGACGGCGATCGGCATAGCTCTTCTGACCATCCCGAGCAGCAGCCAAACGCTGACGAATCTGTACGATTTTCTCCGAAGTTTCGTACACAAGTTCCGGACCGGTGAGCTGGCTCTCGCCCACCTCGGCCCAACAAAGTGGTGATCGACATTTCCGTCCGTAAAGTGCCTCGAACGGAGCTGCCTTGATACTAGAGTGATAGCTGTTGTTGTAGGAGAACTCCACTAATGGCAGGTGGTGTGACACCCGGCAAATTCTGGTTAACAACGTTGTCTAGATGAAAGTCTACCTTAGCGAGTCACGCGTATATTGTACTTAACTGGGTTAGTTAAGTCGGGTTATGGTTCGGGAACTATCGGTTTAGTCTAGAGGATCATTGGATGTTGGTCTAGAGGTTCATTAGATGTCGGTCCTTAACCAAGTGTACAAACGGTGACGATTTGTAGGATCGTCAGGGCATACGGAACATACGAGTCTCGAGTCCCGGGAATTGGTGAACGAGGGTGAATATGTGTATTTACATGTGTTATGTGTTTACAATCATTATGTGACTTGTCGGTATGTGAATATGTGTTAACATATGTTAAAACGGGGTTTAACACGCAAAACACACGAAACTAGCCCCTATGGGCGATTAGGGGGCTAAATGCATGACTGTTCATGCAATTAGGCCCAAATGCATGACTGTTCATGCGATTGGGGGGCCAATTGCATGACTGTTCATGCGATTAGGCCCAAATGCATTACTGTTCATGCGATTAGGATTCCTAATCGCGTGTAAAGCTGCATAATCGCGTGTTACGGGCTGGACGACTAAAAACGACTATAAATACCATACTTGACCTCATAAACTTCATTATACAAACCCTAGTCGTCCCATAACCTGCCCCAACACACACACAACCTCTGGAACGCGATTTTTGATCAAAACACAAGGATTCAAGTATAATCCATCGTTCTTTCATAATCCTAAGGTTTGGTTTCCATCCATGAATCTTTATAAACGTTTTTAATAAATCCCTAATGGTCCAGACCTGTTCATAAACGAAAAAGCTTTCTGAAAATCGTCAATAAGGGTTGTTAATCGGATTATAACTAATATACATGCGTTATGGGTGTGTATGATTAGAAAGATAGGATTTTTATGATTCTTGATGATGATTTGATGTGTTATCATGCTAGGTCAGAATTGATATTGATAGTATGATGATAGAAATCTCAGTAATTGGATAATAGGGTTATGATTACATGTGTTTGTTTGATGTTGCATGCTATGTGAATGGTGTTTGGATTGCTTTGGTTGCATGCAGGACTGATTATACGAGGTTGAACGAAGGGTTTCGGGTTAAACATGTTTAGGATAGTGTTTGGGATGATATTGGGTAGTTACACACGTTCTGGATCTGATTTGGAGTGTTAAACGCGCGAAAAACCGGAACAGCATGGTTACAGGCGAGTAGCAATGCTAATCGCCTATAACTCATGCGATTGGGGTGCTAATCGCCAATAATATCATGTGATTAGCCCCAATCGCCTATAAGTTCATGTGATTAGCCCCAATTGCTAGTAAGTTCATGTGATTAGCCCCAATTGCTAGTAAGTTCATGTGATTAGCCCCAATTGCTAGTAAGTTCATGTGATTAGCCCCAATTGCTAGTAAGTTCATGTGATTAGCCCTAAATGCTAATAATTTCATATGGTATAGCCCAATCGCCTATAATAGTGGCGATTAGGATTCCTAATTGCTAGTTGACCAACCTAAATGCTAGTTGACTTTTCCTAATCGCGTGTACTGCTGCAGTAAGTGTAAATTAGCATTCCGAGGACCGATTTGACATGTAGAAACATGCTAGGAACCCCGTAACATGTCTAATAACTTGGTAACATATATTTGGATGTATTTCGGTGATACGTGAACTATGTGCTATAACTTGTTGTGCGTTAACGTATGTTAAGTGTACTTGCGTTATTGTATGTTTTGTAGCGTAAACATAACACGGGGAGTCTCGGGTCACCAATGGGATGTCGAGTCTTGTACTTTGGGTCGGTTAAACAGTCACGGTGTTTTCAAACGAACTTGGTTATGGTCTGGACATCTAGGGACTAATTAGCCTGCGGGTTATTAGTCTAAGTACTTGTAACTGTCGTATGTTAGGTCGCCGCTTTACGGGACTAGCATAGCAGCTGAGTTTACTCGGGTTAAGGAGTAACGGAACTTAAGGTGAGTTTACGGCCCCTCTTTTAAACTGGTTTTATACTTTCGGGGGAGAAAACATGTGTTAAAACGATTATTTGGTAATTACTGTCATACTATGGGTTTCTATTGTGTACTACACGATCTTTGGAAGTCCCGGGGGGAACCATGAATGTGCGGGTTTGCACAACGGGGAAATGTGAATAGCGCTATTGGGAGTGACCAACCCCGCTCGTCGACTTGGAGGGTCGGCGGGTGCATATTGTCTCAAACAGGAACAACAGGAACATACATCGGGCATACTTTTGGTATTCGCGTTAGTAATGGTTTTCCAATCGTGGTAGTAACAAAACGTACGCCTAGCTAGCGTATACTGGTTTTCTATTTGTTATAGTATGGACAGGTGGACTTGGTACTTGGATACAAAACCTGTAAACTCACCAGCATTTTTGTGCTGACGTAAACTTTTACATGTTTTCTCAGGTCGCTAAGGTAGCACGACTGGACTAGGGCGCACGCGTCTGCATGGCGTCTAACTAGGGTTGCATGGTCATTTGAACGTTGAACTATTGTTTTATGGTTGAGATACTGTTTTTGAATAAGCTTCCGCTGTGAACGGGATTTTTGAACTATGTTTTGAAATTGCATTTATATTCATTTAGACTTGTTTATTGTGATCGTTGGTTTGGATCCTGGTTTGTCATGCGCCTCGCGGTAAAACTCCGCAAGTGGATTTTGAGGGTGTGACAGATTGGTATCAGAGCCAGGTTATTGTGAACTAGGACTGCATGTAGAGTCTAGTCTATAGCCGAGTCGCACACACTAGACGATCACATGGTACTAAACATTAAGGTGGTTTACGTATGGTCTTGTCGGGGTGTCTCTAAATCGTTGGTCTTTCTAAGTTACATCATCCGTTCTATCTTAGGTCGGGTTACGTACTTTCTTGGCGGGGTAGTATATTGGAGTAAATCGTGTACTCTTGAGATTTGTCCAAGGCTCGGACATCTCCCTTTCATACTCCAATAGAAACACTTGCCATAAACTACCGTAGTATTACGGTGTATAGCTAAGAGTCTATGTTCGGTGATTTGAACTTTGAACTAGGAGAACACTTGGAGGACCATGTAGAGCGTTTTATCATTTTGGGTGCACACAAAATCATAAAACGAAATGCATGGAAGCCCTAGTGAGCTCTGGGTTTGAGGGGATAGTCCTGGATTGGATCTGGCTTTGATCTTGTGAACATTAGTGGTTATCTTTAACTGCGAGACTAAATTTTCTCGTTCTTTCTGCCAGAATCATGTCTGGAGTGCGTGGAGGACGTGGAGGTGGTCGCAATGGTGGACGTGGTGGTGGTCGCGGTGGTGCTGGCGGTCGTGGTGGAGGTATTAACCTATCACAGGCTGATCTGAACAACTTGCTCCAAGCTGCCTTCCAGTTAGGGCACAACGGTGGTGGTAAGTTGTTTTATCCATTTTCTTTGCCTCATTGGTGAGCCTTGTTTACGTTATTCGTGGTTTCTCATACGTTTCATTTCAGGTGGTCCTGTTGACCCACCCCCACCCATGTGCACCTACAAGATGTTCCGGGACTGCAAGCCCCAGGAATTCTCTGGCACTGAGGGTGCGGTCAGTTTGCTTAGGTGGTTGGAGAAAGTGGAGTCGGTATTTCTGATGTGTAACTGTCTCCCAGAAGATCGGGTGAAGTATTCTGCTGCGTTGTTTCAGGACGTGGCATTGACTTGGTGGAATGGCATCACCCAGAACATGGGTATTGGGGAGGCATATGCTATGCCATGGGAGAACTTTGTGCAGTTGCTGAATCGGGAGTATTGCCCGAGAGAAGAGGTACAGAAGCTGGAACATGAGGTATGGAACCTCAAGATGACTGGATCGGAAATCGAGAAGTATACTGTGAGGAGGAATGAGTTGGCAGTGCTGTGTCCCGATCTGCACGTGCCAGAGTATCGTAAGATTGAACATTATGTCTCAGGGTTAGTGCCGGAAATTGCAGGGTTGGTAGCTGCTGGAAATCATCCTACTTATGCGGAGGTAGTTCGATCGGCACATAGGATGACTAACTTAAAGGTGAATGAGGGGATTTTGCCTGCGAAAGGTTCAACTGTTAAGGCTCCAGAGAACAACAAGCGCAAGTGGGAAAATGACGGGAAAGGATCTGGGTCTGCACAGCAGGGTAAAAGGTTTGATAATGGGGGTTCATCTTCTTCGGGTAACAAGCAGGGTGGTTATGCGGGAAAACTGCCCAAATGTAACAAGTGTGGACGCCATCATCAAGGGAACTGCGACAGTAACCGTTGTCACCGCTGCCAGCGAACAGGGCATTATGCTAAAGATTGTCGAGCTGCACTTCCATCAACTCAGGCTCCAAGCAACACCCCAGCTCCTGCTGCTCAAGGAACTGGGGGGAAACAGGGATGTTACAACTGCGGGGATACTGGGCACTACAAGAAGGATTGCCCAAAACTGAAACAGGGTGGAAACAACAATAATGGGAACAACGGGGGCGGTGGCAGGAACGCACGCGCCTTCGTCATTGGAGCCGCTGAGGCTAGGCAGGACCCTGACACAGTCACCGGTACGTTTCTTCTCAATAATCGTTCTGTTAGCGTGTTATTTGATTCTGGTGCCGACAAGAGTTTTGTATCCATGGATGTTAGTCGACTGCTAGATGTAGCACCCGTACCATTAGAGGCCAAGTATATTATTGAGTTAGCTGACGGTAAAACGATTGAAGCTACTAGTGTTCTTCGGGAGTGTCAATTAGAATTGTCGGGTATATCGTTTCCCATCGACCTTATGCCGGTACCTTTGGGTAGTTTTGACGTTGTGGTAGGAATGGATTGGTTATCTTTGTATCGCGCGGAGATTGTCTGTTACGATAAGGTTATTCGGATTCCTCTCCCTGATGGAGAATTTATTTCTGTATACGGTATCAAGGGTGGTGTTCCGCTAAACATCATCTCTAGCATGAAAGCCCTTAAGTGTCTTCGAAAGGGTTATCCAGCTGTTTTGGCACTCTTATCTGTTTCCTCTGTTGATGAGAAGAAGATCGACGACATCCCGGTGGTACGCGAGTTTCTTGATGTTTTTCCCGATGATTTATCTGGTCTTCCTCCTCATCGTCAAGTCGAGTTCGGTATTGATCTTGTACCAGGGGCTGCTCCTATTGCTCGGGCCCCCTACCGTCTTGCACCTCCCGAGATGCAGGAATTGTCTAGTCAGTTACAGGAACTCTTGGACAAGGGTTTCATCCGGCCAAGTTCTTCCCCTTGGGGAGCCCCGATTTTATTTGTTAAGAAGAAGGATGGGAGTTTCCGATTGTGCGTAGACTACAGAGAACTGAACAAATTGACCATCAAGAACCGTTATCCTCTTCCACGTATTGATGATCTATTCGACCAGCTTCAGGGTTCTAGTTATTATTCCAAGATCGATTTGAGGTCCTGTTATCACCAGCTGCGCGTCAGGGAGGCTGACGTTGCAAAGACTGCTTTTCGAACACGTTATGGCCATTTCGAATTCTTGGTCATGCCTTTCGGTCTCACGAACGCACCGGCGGTTTTCATGGACTTGATGAACCGCGTCTGTAAACCATATTTGGACAAGTTCGTCATTGTGTTTATTGATGACATTCTGATCTACTCCAAGAACGAGACCGAACACGGGGAACATCTGCGGTTAGTTTTGGAACTTTTGCGACGGGAGCAACTTTACGCCAAGTTCTCAAAGTGTGACTTTTGGTTACGCGAAGTTCAATTCCTAGGACATGTGGTTAATGAACTAGGAATTCATGTCGATCCAGCTAAAATCGAAGCAATCAAGGACTGGGGAGCACCAAAGACGCCAACTGAGGTGCGGCAATTCCTAGGCCTTGCGGGCTATTATCGTCGTTTCATTCAGGGGTTCTCAAAGATTGCTCAACCCCTCACCACTCTCACTCAGAAGGATAGGAAGTTCGACTGGGGTGAACCACAAGAGTCAGCGTTTGAAGAACTAAAGTCTAAACTGTGTTCTGCTCCTATTTTGTCTTTACCTGAAGGTCCTGATGATTATGTTGTTTACTGTGACGCTTCCATTCATGGACTCGGTTGCGTGTTGATGCAACGCGAGAAAGTGATTGCGTATGCTTCTCGTCAACTCAAAGTGCACGAGAAGAACTACACAACTCATGACTTGGAGTTGGGTGCTGTGGTATTCGCGTTGAAAATTTGGAGACATTACTTGTACGGTACCAAATGCACCATCTACACCGATCACAAGAGTCTCCAACACATTTTCGACCAACAACACTTGAACATACGACAGCGTCGTTGGATTGAACTTTTGAACGACTATGATTGTGCTATTAAGTACCATCCTGGCAAGGCGAATGTTGTAGCAGACGCCTTGAGCAGGAAGGAATCTACTAAACCTCGTCGCGTTCGGGCGTTGCAACTCACTATCCATTCGTCGTTACCTGATCAACTCCGTTCTGCCCAGTTAGAAGCTTTGAAGGAGGAAAACCTTAAAGCTGAAACCATGCACGGTGCCGACAAGCACCTGGAGCGAAGGCCTGATGGCCTGCACTATTTCGCAGAACGTATATGGGTTCCTTTGTTCGGGGGACTACGGGAGCTTGTTCTTGATGAAGCTCATAAGTCCCGATATTCTATTCATCCTGGTTCGGATAAGATGTACCAAGATCTAAAGGTGCTTTACTGGTGGCCAAACATGAGGTCGGACATAGCCTCATACGTGAGCAAATGCTTGACTTGTGCTAAGGTCAAGGTGGAATACCAGAAACCGTCGGGTCTCCTGCAACAACCTGAAATTCCGGAATGGAAATGGGAACGGATTACTATGGATTTTGTCACACAACTTCCTAAATCACCAAGCGGGAATGACAAGATATGGGTGATTGTCGATCGGTTGACGAAGTCAGCCCATTTTCTTGCTATTAAGGAGACCGACACCATGGATCGCTTGGCTCGTCTTTATTTGAAGGAAGTTGTTTCTAAACACGGGGTGCCAGTTTCTATTATCTCGGATCGTGACTCCCATTTTACTCCTCACTTCTGGAAGTCTTTGCACAAGGCTTTGGGTACCCAACTAGACATGAGTACAGCTTACCATCCACAGACTGACGGTCAGAGTGAGCGTACGATTCAAACTTTAGAAGACATACTGCGGGCATGTGTGATCGATTTTGGCAAGGGTTGGGAAGCTCATCTGCCGTTGGTAGAATTCTCGTACAATAACAGTTATCACACGAGCATCAAGGCTGCTCCGTTCGAAGCACTGTACGGACGGAAATGCCGTTCTCCTCTTTGTTGGGCTGAAGTGGGTGAGAGTCAACTCACTGGGCCTGAACTAGTGTACGAAACTTCGGAAAAGATCGTACAGATTCGTAATCGGTTGGCGGCGGCACGGGACCGGCAAAAGAGTTATGCTGATCAGCGTCGCAAACCACTGGAGTTCCAAGTCAATGACAAGGTACTTCTAAAAGTCTCACCGTGGAAGGGCGTCATACGCTTTGGGAAGCGTGGCAAACTCAATCCGCGATATGTCGGCCCATTTACGATCCTGGAACGGATTGGGCCGGTGGCATATCGACTTGATCTACCGACGGAACTCGGTAACGTACATAACGTCTTTCACGTGTCAAACTTGAAGAAGTGTCTGGCTGACGAGTCTCTCATCGTTCCACTGGAAGAGATCAAGGTTGATGATCGTCTTCGGATTGTGGAAGAACCTGTGGAGATCCTTGATTACAAGATTCGTAGCCTGCGTCACAGCAAAATTCGTATCGTTAAGGTTCGGTGGAACTCGGACCGGGGACCGGAATATACATGGGAACGGGAGGATCAGATGAAGTCTAAGTATCCTCATCTTTTTCCTAAGGAAGCGTTCGAGTCGAGACATGTCTCTTCGGCAGCTGAATGAATCTCGGGTCGAGATTCCTTTTAACGTGGGGATGATGTGACAACTCGGGTAAATCTCTCTCTGTTGATTCCTATCTTTTTGTTTGTTCCCTTCGTTGTTTCTTTCGTTACTTATGCAATTTTCGGGACGAAAATTCTTTTAACGTGGGGATGATGTGACACCCGGCAAATTCTGGTTAACAACGTTGTCTAGATGAAAGTCTACCTTAGCGAGTCACGCGTATATTGTACTTAACTGGGTTAGTTAAGTCGGGTTATGGTTCGGGAACTATCGGTTTAGTCTAGAGGATCATTGGATGTTGGTCTAGAGGTTCATTAGATGTCGGTCCTTAACCAAGTGTACAAACGGTGACGATTTGTAGGATCGTCAGGGCATACGGAACATACGAGTCTCGAGTCCCGGGAATTGGTGAACGAGGGTGAATATGTGTATTTACATGTGTTATGTGTTTACAATCATTATGTGACTTGTCGGTATGTGAATATGTGTTAACATATGTTAAAACGGGGTTTAACACGCAAAACACACGAAACTAGCCCCTATGGGCGATTAGGGGGCTAAATGCATGACTGTTCATGCAATTAGGCCCAAATGCATGACTGTTCATGCGATTGGGGGGCCAATTGCATGACTGTTCATGCGATTAGGCCCAAATGCATTACTGTTCATGCGATTAGGATTCCTAATCGCGTGTAAAGCTGCATAATCGCGTGTTACGGGCTGGACGACTAAAAACGACTATAAATACCATACTTGACCTCATAAACTTCATTATACAAACCCTAGTCGTCCCATAACCTGCCCCAACACACACACAACCTCTGGAACGCGATTTTTGATCAAAACACAAGGATTCAAGCATAATCCATCGTTCTTTCATAATCCTAAGGTTTGGTTTCCATCCATGAATCTTTATAAACGTTTTTAATAAATCCCTAATGGTCCAGACCTGTTCATAAACGAAAAAGCTTTCTGAAAATCGTCAATAAGGGTTGTTAATCGGATTATAACTAATATACATGCGTTATGGGTGTGTATGATTAGAAAGATAGGATTTTTATGATTCTTGATGATGATTTGATGTGTTATCATGCTAGGTCAGAATTGATATTGATAGTATGATGATAGAAATCTCAGTAATTGGATAATAGGGTTATGATTACATGTGTTTGTTTGATGTTGCATGCTATGTGAATGGTGTTTGGATTGCTTTGGTTGCATGCAGGACTGATTATACGAGGTTGAACGAAGGGTTTCGGGTTAAACATGTTTAGGATAGTGTTTGGGATGATATTGGGTAGTTACACACGTTCTGGATCTGATTTGGAGTGTTAAACGCGCGAAAAACCGGAACAGCATGGTTACAGGCGAGTAGCAATGCTAATCGCCTATAACTCATGCGATTGGGGTGCTAATCGCCAATAATATCATGTGATTAGCCCCAATCGCCTATAAGTTCATGTGATTAGCCCCAATTGCTAGTAAGTTCATGTGATTAGCCCCAATTGCTAGTAAGTTCATGTGATTAGCCCCAATTGCTAGTAAGTTCATGTGATTAGCCCCAATTGCTAGTAAGTTCATGTGATTAGCCCTAAATGCTAATAATTTCATATGGTATAGCCCAATCGCCTATAATAGTGGCGATTAGGATTCCTAATTGCTAGTTGACCAACCTAAATGCTAGTTGACTTTTCCTAATCGCGTGTACTGCTGCAGTAAGTGTAAATTAGCATTCCGAGGACCGATTTGACATGTAGAAACATGCTAGGAACCCCGTAACATGTCTAATAACTTGGTAACATATATTTGGATGTATTTCGGTGATACGTGAACTATGTGCTATAACTTGTTGTGCGTTAACGTATGTTAAGTGTACTTGCGTTATTGTATGTTTTGTAGCGTAAACATAACACGGGGAGTCTCGGGTCACCAATGGGATGTCGAGTCTTGTACTTTGGGTCGGTTAAACAGTCACGGTGTTTTCAAACGAACTTGGTTATGGTCTGGACATCTAGGGACTAATTAGCCTGCGGGTTATTAGTCAAGTACTTGTAACTGTCGTATGTTAGGTCGCCGCTTTACGGGACTAGCATAGCAGCTGAGTTTACTCGGGTTAAGGAGTAACGGAACTTAAGGTGAGTTTACGGCCCCTCTTTTAAACTGGTTTTATACTTTCGGGGGAGAAAACATGTGTTAAAACGATTATTTGGTAATTACTGTCATACTATGGGTTTCTATTGTGTACTACACGATCTTTGGAAGTCCCGGGGGGAACCATGAATGTGCGGGTTTGCACAACGGGGAAATGTGAATAGCGCTATTGGGAGTGACCAACCCCGCTCGTCGACTTGGAGGGTCGGCGGGTGCATATTGTCTCAAACAGGAACAACAGGAACATACATCGGGCATACTTTTGGTATTCGCGTTAGTAATGGTTTTCCAATCGTGGTAGTAACAAAACGTACGCCTAGCTAGCGTATACTGGTTTTCTATTTGTTATAGTATGGACAGGTGGACTTGGTACTTGGATACAAAACCTGTAAACTCACCAGCATTTTTGTGCTGACGTAAACTTTTACATGTTTTCTCAGGTCGCTAAGGTAGCACGACTGGACTAGGGCGCACGCGTCTGCATGGCGTCTAACTAGGGTTGCATGGTCATTTGAACGTTGAACTATTGTTTTATGGTTGAGATACTGTTTTTGAATAAGCTTCCGCTGTGAACGGGATTTTTGAACTATGTTTTGAAATTGCATTTATATTCATTTAGACTTGTTTATTGTGATCGTTGGTTTGGATCCTGGTTTGTCATGCGCCTCGCGGTAAAACTCCGCAAGTGGATTTTGAGGGTGTGACAGGTGGATCTCCCAACTTTTGCCAAAATCGATAACACAGACCCGAAGCATGTCTTCCAAGGTTTGAATCGTCCGCTCACTCTGTCCATCAGTTTGCGGATGATAAGCTGTACTCATATCCAACTGAGTACACAAAGCCTTGTGCAGAGCCTTCCAGAAACGCGAAGCAAAACGAGAATCACGATCAGAGATAATAGAAACAGGCACCCCGTGTCGCGCAACCACCTCTTTAAGGTACAGTCGAGCCAACCGCTCGAGTCCATCGGTTTCCTTAATAGGTATGAAACGTGCCGATTTTGTCAGCCGGTCAACAATCACCCAGATCATATCATAACCACTAGGCGACCTTGGTAGTTTGGTGACAAAATCCATCGTGATTCGCGCCCACTTCCATTCCGAAACCTCTGGTTGTTGCAGGAGACCAGACGGCCTCTGATACTCCACTTTGACTTTAGCACAAGTCAAGCATTTGCTGACATAAGAAGCTATATCAGCCTTCATGTTCGGCCACCAATAAAGTATCTTCAAATTCTGATACATCTTATCGGAGCCAGGGTGAATAGAATACCAGGATTTGTGAGCTTCATCCAAAACAAGCTCGCGCAATCCCCCGAACAATGGAACCCAAACATGTCCCGCGAAATAGTGTAAGCCTTCGGTCCTGAGTTCAAGATGCTTGTCAGCACTGTGCATAGTCTCAGCCTTAAGGTTTTCCTCCTTCAAGGCTTCCAACTGTGCAGAACGGATTCGGTCAGGCAATGACGAATGAATGGTGAGCTGTAAGGCTCGAACACGGCGAGGATTCGCAGACTCCTTCCTGCTCAAGGCCTCCGCCATAACGTTCGCCTTGCCAGGATGGTATTTGATAGCACAGTCATAATCGTTCAGGTGTTCAACCCAGCGACGCTGCCGCATGTTTAACACCTTCTGGTCGAAAATATGCTGAAGACTCTTGTGATCGGTATATACTTCACACTTGGTACCGTACAAGTAATGTCTCCAGATTTTCAACGCAAAGACTACCGCACCCAGTTCCAAGTCATGAGTAGTGTAGTTCTTCTCATGAACTTTGAGTTGACGAGAAGCATAAGCAATAACCTTCCCGCGTTGCATCAACACACAACCGAGACCCCGAATAGAAGCGTCACAGTACACAACAAAGTCATCCGTACCCTCTGGTAAGGATAGGACAGGTGCAGAACAAAGTTTATGCTTCAACATCTGAAATGCTGATTCTTGTGGTTCATCCCAGTCGAACTTTCGGTCCTTCTGGGTAAGAGTAGTGAGGGGTTGAGCGATCTTCGAAAATCCCTCAATGAAGCGACGATAGTAACCCGCAAGACCTAGGAATTGCCGCACCTCAGATGGCGTCTTGGGTGCTTCCCAGTCTTTAATAGCTTCGATCTTAGCCGGGTCGACATGAATTCCCAGTTCATTCACCACATGCCCTAGGAATTGAACTTCACGCAACCAAAAATCAAACTTTGAGAACTTAGCATACAACTGCTCCTGTCTCAAAAGTTCCAAGACCAACCGTAGATGTTCCTCATGATCCGCCTTGTTCTTGGAATAAATCAGAATATCATCAATGAACACGATGACGAACTTGTCAAGGTAAGGTTTGCAAACGCGGTTCATCAAATCCATGAACACCGCCGGTGTGTTAGTGAGACCAAAAGGCATGACCAAGAACTCAAAATGGCCATAGCGAGTGCGAAAAGCAGTCTTCTGAATGTCAGCTTCCCTGACGCGCAACTGGTGATAACCGGACCGCAAATCGATCTTCGAATAGTAGCTGGAGCCCTGAAGCTGGTCAAAGAGATCGTCAATACGAGGAAGAGGATAACGATTCTTGATGGTCACTTTGTTCACCTCATGATAATCAATACACATGCGAAGACTTCCATCCTTCTTCTTCACAAACAAAATAGGAGCTCCCCACGGGGAAGAACTCGGTCGGATGAAACCCTTTTCCAAGTGTTCCTGCAACTGACTGGACAACTCTTGCATCTCGGGAGGTGCAAGACGATACGGAGCTCGGGCAATAGGAGCTGCGCCCGGAGTAAGATCAATACCAAACTCAACCTGACGATGGGGAGGAAGACCAGGTAAATCATCAGGAAACACATCCGGAAAGTCACGAACCACCGGAATATCCTCGATCTTCTTCTCATCGTCAGTAGAAACGTTAACAAGTGCCAGAATGGCTGAACAACCCTTCCGAAGATACTTACGGGCTTTCATGCTAGAAATGATACTCAGCGGAGCACCGCTTTTCTCGCCACGAACCGAAAGAATCTCTCCATCACGGAGAGGGATCCGAATAACCTTGTCTAAACAAACGATCTCCGCGTGATACAACGATTACCAATCCATGCCGACCACAACATCAAAACTACCCAGGGGTATCGGCATAAGGTCAATGGGGAAGGACAAACCCGACAGTTCCAAGCGACATTCCTCAAGGGTGTGTGTCGCTTCGATTTTCTTACCATCAGCCTCTAAAGGTGTGGGTACTATATCTAGCAATCGACTAATATCCAAAGACACGAAACTCCTATCGGCACCAGAATCAAATAAGACAGAAACATAGCGATCATTAAAAAGGAACGTACCGGTAACTGTGTCTGGATCCTGCCTAGCCTCTGCAGATCCAATGACGAAAGCACGTGCAGTCCTGCCTCCGCCGCCATTGTTCCTGTTACCGTTCCCGTTCTTCCCATTGTCGCCCTGTTTCAGCTTGGGACAGTCACGCTTGAAATGTCCCGTGTCACCACAGTTATAACACCCCTGCCTCCCCTGAGTCCCCTGAGTAGCAGGAGCAGGAGCAGGAGTAGGGGTACGAGCCTGGGCCGACGGAAGTGTTGTCCTGCAGTCCTTAGCCAGGTGTCCAAGCTGGTTGCACTGATGACAGCGTGCCTTATCACAGTTCCCCGAGAGATGGTAACCACACCGGTTACTATTGGGATGCTTCCCGATATACCCACCTGTCTTCTGCCCCGAAGACGATCCAGATGACTCAAACTTCTTTGCCGGATGAGACAGCGCCGGTACAACACTCTTCCCCATACCATCCCACTTCCTCTTGTTCCACTCAATAACCTTCACAGCAGCACCCTTGGGAGGCAAAACACCGTCTGCCACCTTTAGGTTAGTCATCCGATGAGCTGATCGGACAACTTCAGCAATAGTGGGAAGATTCCCAGCAGCCACCAACCCAGCAATCTCCGGCACTAGCCCAGACACATAGTGCTCGATCCTCCTGTACTCGGGTGTGTGCAAATCAGGGCACAACACCGCCAGCTCGTTTCTCCTCACAGTGTATTCTTCAATATCAGACCCAACCATCTTGTAGCTCCAGACCTCATGTTCCAACTTCTGTATCTCCTCTCTCGGACAATACTCACCTCTCAACAGCTGCACAAACTCCGCCCAAGGCATAGCAATAGCCTCTCCCAATCCCATTTCTGAGTGGTAGCATTCCACCACGACAGTGCAGGCCCCTCAAATGTCGCAGTAGCATACTTCACCCGGTCCCCAGCAGGACAGTTACACATAACGAATACAGACTCCACCTTCTCCAGCCATCGGAGCAGTCCCACCGCTCCCTCAGTTCCAGCGAAGTTATGGGGCTGACAGTCCCGAAACTTCTTATAAGAGCACTGAGGTGGGGGTGGATTGGCACCAACACCTGAAATGTAACACCCCAACCGATGGCGGAAACATCGGGGTGCCACGTATTGATGATTGTTCAGTAGCTCATGGTGAATAATAAATTCCATTAAATGATTTAATTGAATTACATACAATTGTTCTAGAATTTGTACATCAAATTGAATAAAACTATACACATATCTTCAAGCATCAAGTCAAATCTTCAAGCAAATAGGACCTGAAACATATTAAGTTGAAAAGGTTTTGGGTCAACAAAAGTTGGCGAGAGTTACATAGGTTTTTGATAATTGAATAAAAATGTTGTGCAATTCATGTGTCATGTCAATCTAGTCCATATGTGAGAACATACTAGAAATAAATCGAGTGCATAACCAAACCTGATGACTGTTATGATGTGGTACCTCCCATACGCTCATGGTTCCCCTAAATATGTTATACGATAACAAACACCCACGCTACCTTTGTAGGAGGCACGTATCCGGGTGGGATTGTCAGTCCAATAGATCTATCAATGTATACCGCCGGCTTGTACGGAGTTAATGATTATGCTAGAATGGTGCTTACTCTAATCATGCTCAAGACATAATGCAACATAGAAAACACATAGACACATTGATGATTGAATTGCAATGATGTTGTTATAAACATGTTTCACCCCAAAAATAGTGAAAATAGAGTAAAAGGGGCTATGTAAACTCACCTTGGTAAAATGTTATATCTGTTGAGAAATTTGGATAATTGTGTTGCCCAAATGTATCAAGTATCACCCTATAATGAGGTAATAAATATGTCTAAGTCTATCTAGTATACAAATGTATATGTTCTAGGGCTTCGAATTGGGGATAAATGCTTGTTTGATTATTATTAAAAATATTCGCCAATTGAGAGAAATTTAGTAAATAAATAACCAAAAATCTTTTTATGAAATTTAAATTTAAGATGGTCACAAGAATGTGTTTAAAGTATAAAAATAATTTTTATAAAATTATTTTCTCTAAAATTGATTATTAAATCTATTTATTACAAATTGTCAAACTTTAACTTTAATAATTAAAAATTACTAAAATTAAAGAATTATCAGTTTAAAAATTATATTTCTGTTCTAAATGATCAGAAATAATTTGTATAAAATTTTGGTGCAAAAATATTAAAAATTGGATTTATTATGATTTAATTATGATTAAAACTAGCAAAAATTGATTAAAAATATTAAATAAATGATTTTTCAGAAATAAAAATCATTTCTGAAAAGATTAATGTTATAAAAACTCAGGATAATTTTTGTGGAAATTAATAAGATCGTTTTGATATTTTTATAGATTTTTATAAATAAAATAGAATAAACTTGATTTAATTATTATATATATTAAATAAATTAATTTTTGAAAACTAAAAATTTTAGGTTGAACTTCTACATCAGATTAGTATAAGATAATTTTTATAGAATTTTTAAAAGTGTTTTAGTATTAGAATTATAAGTAATATATATATATATATATATATATATATATATATATATAGATTTGATAAAACACAAAAAAAATAACGGCTTGTGGCAGCCGGGTTTTGAACCTGCGTGTGCTGGGTAACAAAGCATCAACACAACCACTTGGTCTAGACCTGTGGTTGTGTTAGGATTCAGTTTGTTTAATATTTAACGTTTACCCGCAACACTTGTTCTTCCCCAATTCTTCATATGCGAGCCCTAACTTTCAAGATCGTTCAATTAGCAAACGATAGCCCCTAAATTGTTGGGGCTATCATTCTAACAGGGCCGATTAACAAAACCACGTAATCAATTGTAACTTACAGTGCATCGAGGTGTGATTTGAAGCGGTCATCTAGGAAAGTCAACACACGAGCAAACGATGATCAAAACGGGTTTATCAGAGGAAATTGAGGGTAGAGAGAGTATGTTCGGCGAGTGTTGGTTGTAGAGAAGGTTCCAATTTACAGTGAGAGGCTCGTGGGTTTAAATTGGGTAATGGTTGACTCGTGTTGAATTTTGACGCGATGATTGAACTCGATTAGGAAGATTATTATGACAAATTGGTGCGTGTGATCTGTCGTACCTTAACAACGAGCTAATCACGAGTTGATTTTCCATATCTGTGTTTAACTTGAAGTCAAATAAGGAAGGAATGGAGGGAATCGCGCGTCTGCAACAGCAGCGAGCATCAGCAACCAAAAACGTGAAATAAGAAGCCCTTAAATATAATTTGAATCAGGATTACATCATGAAATGAGCTCTGGCTCGGCTGGTTGGTGCATGTGGGTGTGTGTGGGAGGTCTCCGGTTCGAGCCTCGACTGGAGCATAATTTTTTTGATTAAACCGTGACACAAAAGGAGGAGGGGTTGGGCTTGGTTTCAGATGGGCCGACTAATGGGCTGGGGTACTGGCTGTGTGTGTGGGCTCGAGATTTGTTCAGAAAATTTTAGATGGGCTTTGAGCATTTATAAAAAGAAAATAACTCTACACAAAAAATTCTGATTTGTGTTACATTTACTATTATTATTATTATTATTATTATTATTATTATTATTATACACATACATACATATATATATATATATAAGTTGTGAGTTTGGAAGAGAAAATAAAGGCTTAAGTACACTTGAAAAAAATATATAAGATTAAAATTTGGGTAGAAATAAAAAAAAAAAAAATTTCGCGATGTTACAGTCTCCCTACTTTTGGAAACTTCGTCCCGAAGTTATTGAAAACACAGGGTTCAAGGGGATTGGATCGAAATTGGGACAAGTGTGACCTGGAGAATTTTATGTTAGGGCATGACAATGAATAGAGTAACCTGTCTCGAATAGCATGGATAAGAGGCGTGTTACGTGTGAGTTGAGCTACTAGATACCTAGAGTTTACATTTGGTTATCTACCGAAAATCTTGATAGAAATTCACACCACCTTAACGTACCTGTAAATTCATGATTACGTTCCGGACCGCAATCACCAATTTACCTTACATTAAGGTTTTGTGTCCTTCTATGACTCTACCGATTGTTGAGCAGGTCTGATAGTCTCCACCAGTCGTTGAGCAGGTGGTAGGGCCTCTCCCCGACTGTTGGAAAGACATGGTGACCTCCACCAATCGTTGAGTTGATTGTTTGGTAGTCAACTAATTGTTGTACAAGTAACCAAGTATGATTATAGATATAGCAATTAGTTCACATTCAAACAAGCATGCACACAGATGTTATGATAATACTTGAATTTATTACTTGAATCAAAAGCGCCATTACATAGAATTAAAGGCAAACAACATTTAAATGGTGGAACTTGCTGTTAAGTAGCTGGAGGGTCTTGATCTTGGTTTAGTTTAGGGCATCGGTTACGGTAGTGATTTGGGTTTCCACATTTATAGCATAATTACCAGGATGATTAGGATTAGTAACCTGAGCAGGGTTATGAATAATCGCAGCCAGTTGGGCATCAACACCTTTGTTTTTTTTTTTGTTGTTGTTGTGGTTGATGTTGTTGTTGTTACTTTCCTCTTGGTTTTTACCACTGTTATTGCGAGTGCTGTGACGTGGAGACATGATCTGTAAGGGGCACAATGAAGGTTCAATGTGGCATGAAATGAATGAGGCGATATAAGGAATGTAATCATTTATTCATTAATTAAAACGAATAAACGAAAACGTTGACTTATCGAAGATTCCAGATTTTAATAACATATGAAGACATGCTTTAGCCTATAAGTGAACACTCATCCCGAGAATTCCCAGGTAGGCATCCGGGTCCCTCGTCTGATTGGGATATATGCGTAATGCCAGCCTAGACAGAAGACTCAGAATACAGGCGTTCACCCTTCCAGATTGCACGTGTTCGTTATTAAAATCTAGAACTTCGACGAGATCTCAAGGGGGTTCAGGTTAAACCTGAGGATTTTGTCCTATCAATCTAAGAGTAGATCCACTGATGGAGAGCAACCTTCTTGTAGGGATGATAGTAGGGATAAGAAGTAGGAGGGAGATAGAGAATAGCAAGTAAAAGAAGCAAGTACTTGTTAAATCCTATGGTTATAGACTAGATTATTTTTCTAATAACCTAATTCCCTATAACCATGGCTCTGATACCAATCTGTAACACCCCAACCGATGGCGGAAACATCGGGGTGCCACGTATTGATGATTGTTCAGTAGCTCATGGTGAATAATAAATTCCATTAAATGATTTAATTGAATTACATACAATTGTTCTAGAATTTGTACATCAAATTGAATAAAACTATACACATATCTTCAAGCATCAAGTCAAATCTTCAAGCAAATAGGACCCGAAACATGTTAAGTTGAAAAGGTTTTGGGTCAACAAAAGTTGGTGAGAGTTACATAGGTTTTTGATAATTGAATAAAAATGTTGTGCAATTCATGTGTCATGTCAATCTAGTCCATATGTGAGAACATACTAGAAATAAATCGAGTGCATAACCAAACCTGATGACTGTTATGATGTGGTACCTCCCATACGCTCATGGTTCACCTAAATGTGTTATACGATAACAAACACCCACGCTACCTTTGTAGGAGGCACGTATCCGGGTGGGATTGTCAGTCCAATAGATCTATCAATGTATACCGCCGGCTTGTACGGAGTTAATGATTATGCTAGAATGGTGCTTACTCTAATCATGCTCAAGACATAATGCAACATAGAAAACACATAGACACATTGATGATTGAATTGCAATGATGTTGTTATAAACATGTTTCACCCCAAAAATAGTGAAAATAGAGTAAAAGGGGCTATGTAAACTCACCTTGGTAAAATGTTATATCTGTTGAGAAATTTGGATAATTGTGTTGCCCAAATGTATCAAGTATCACCCTATAATGAGGTAATAAATATGTCTAAGTCTATCTAGTATACAAATGTATATGTTCTAGGGCTTCGAATTGGGGATAAATGCTTGTTTGATTATTATTAAAAATATTCGCCAATTGAGAGAAATTTAGTAAATAAATAACCAAAAATCTTTTTATGAAATTTAAATTTAAGATGGTCACAAGAATGTGTTTAAAGTATAAAAATAATTTTTATAAAATTATTTTCTCTAAAATTGATTATTAAATCTATTTATTACAAATTGTCAAACTTTAACTTTAATAATTAAAAATTACTAAAATTAAAGAATTATCAGTTTAAAAATTATATTTCTGTTCTAAATGATCAGAAATAATTTGTATAAAATTTTGGTGCAAAAATATTAAAAATTGGATTTATTATGATTTAATTATGATTAAAACTAGCAAAAATTGATTAAAAATATTAAATAAATGATTTTTCGGAAATAAAAATCATTTCTGAAAAGATTAATGTTATAAAAACTCAGGATAATTTTTGTGGAAATTAATAAGATCGTTTTGATATTTTTATAGATTTTTATAAATAAAATAGAATAAACTTGATTTAATTATTATATATATTAAATAAATTAATTTTTGAAAACTAAAAATTGTAGGTTGAACTTCTACATCAGATTAGTATAAGATAATTTTTATAGAATTTTTAAAAGTGTTTTAGTATTTAAAATGAATTTATGAATTATAAGTAATATATATATATATATATATATATAGATTTGATAAAACACAAAAAAAATAAAGGCTTGTGGCAGCCGGGTTTTGAACCTGCGTGTGCTGGGTAACAAAGCATCAACACAACCACTTGGTCTAGACCTGTGGTTGTGTTAGGATTCAGTTTGTTTAATATTTAACGTTTACCCGCAACACTTGTTCTTCCCCAATTCTTCATATGCGAGCCCTAACTTTCAAGATCGTTC
This sequence comes from Ambrosia trifida, assembly GCA_028751855.1. Lineage (NCBI taxonomy): Eukaryota > Viridiplantae > Streptophyta > Magnoliopsida > Asterales > Asteraceae > Ambrosia > Ambrosia trifida. The sequence continues at coordinate 71,899,888 of CM054131.1, read as the reverse complement.
AATTAGCAAACGATAGCTCCTAAATTGTTGGGGCTATCGTTCTAACAGGGCCGATTAACAAAACCACGTAATCAATTGTAACTTACAGTGCATCGAGGTGTGATTTGAAGCGGTCATCTAGGAAAGTCAACACACGAGCAAACGATGATCAAAACGGGTTTATCAGAGGAAATTAAGGGTAGAGAGAGTATGTTCGGCGAGTGTTGGTTGTAGAGAAGGTTCCAATTTATAGTGAGAGGCTCGTGGGTTTAAATTGGGTAATGGTTGACTCGTGTTGAATGTTGACGCGATGATTGGACTCGATTAGGAAAATTATTATGACAAATTGGTGCGTGTGATCTGTCGTACCTTAACAACGAGCTAATCACGAGTTGATTTTCCATATCTGTGTTTAACTTGAAGTCAAATAAGGAAGGAATGGAGGGAATCGCGCGTCTGCAACAGCAGCGAGCATCAGCAACCAAAAACGTGAAATAAGAAGCCCTTAAATATAATTTGAATCAGGATTACATCATGAAATGAGCTCTGGCTCGGCTGGTTGGTGCGTGTGGGTGTGTGTGGAAGGTCTCCTGTTCGAGCCTCGACTGGAGCATAATTTTTTTGATTAAACCGTGACACAAAAGGAGGAGGGGTTGGGCTTGGTTTCAGATGGGCCGACTAATGGGCTGGGGTACTGGCTGTGTGTGTGGGCTCGAGATTTGTTCAGAAAATTTTAGATGGGCTTTGAGCATTTATAAAAAGAAAATAACTCTACACAAAAAAATCTGATTTGTGTTACATTTACTATTATTATTATTATTATTATTATTATTATTATTATTATTATTATACACATACATACATGTATATATATATATATATACATATATATATATATATATAAGTTGTGAGTTTGGAAGAGAAAATAAAGGCTTAAGTACACTTGAAAAAAATATATAAGATTAAAATTTGGGTAGAAATAAAAAAAAAAATTTCGCGATGTTACATGAAACACGGTACACGAGTAAAACACAAACGAAAGGACACGAAACCCAAAAATGAGGAAAGGTCGACAAAATCAACTCACCACCCATGGCATTAATCCCAGCTTGGAAGTTAGCCATAGCCATGTTCACTTGCTGCTGTAGCAAGTTGTTCAGCTCAGCTTGGGTCATGTTGATATTTCCATGACCACCGTCTCCAGCACGACCACCGCCGCCAGCACGGCCACCGCCGCCACCACGACGTCCACCACCGCGAGCTCCAGACATGATCTAACAAATCAAGAAATCGAGGGATTCAGATTCACTTCCACTGTCAACCACTAGAAATTTACAAGAGTTGACCTAGGGAACAAATCCAGGACTATACATCCAAACTCGAAGTCCATTGGGATTTTCATGCATTCCAGTTTATTATTTCGTGTGCACCCGAAATGATAAACTGCTCTACATGGTCTTCCAGATGTACCCCTAATCCAGACCCCAGTCACCGAATATCGTCGCCTAGTAACGTGTGACGATAGGTGCAAGTGAAGGAAGGCATGTGTGTGCTAGAACCAACAAATCAACCCATCCTTCTTCAATCCAGAAGAAGAAGACAAGAGTAGGTAAGAACCTAAATAAAAACGGATGATGTAACAGAGAAGTATGATGATGATGTAAGGACACCCCGACAACGTTAGTACGTATCCCACTAATAGACTCAAAGTATGTGACCGTCTAGTGTCTGCGACTCGGCTATAGACCAGACTCTACATGCAGTCCTAGTTCACTATAACCATTGGCTCGGATACCAATCTGTCACACCCTTAAATTACCACTTGCGGAGTTTTACCGCGAGGCGCATGACAACCCAGGATCCAAGTCAACGAACATAATAAACAACTCTATATGAAAAACGTAAAACCATAAACAACGATTTTTATAAGCGGAAGCATTTAAGAAGAATTTAATCAGTTACAATAGTATTCCAAAGTATTCAAAACACTTTATTTCAAAACGTCCAGCTAATCCTAGACGCCAATGCAGACCCGTGCACCTAGTTCCATTTGTTGCTACCTTAGCGACCTGAGAAAAACATGCCAAAAGATGTCAACATATAATGCTAGTGAGTTCACAGGTTTGTTCAATATGTTATCAAAATGTTACCAGAATGTTACCATATCTATACTATATCCATGTTACCAAGTACGCTAGCTAGGCGTATGTTTTGTTACTACTACGATTGGAAAACCATTACTAGACTGTTACCATGTGTTCAGCCCGATGTTTTGTAGCCACACTACGAGTGTTACCAGTTCGAGACAATATGCACCCGCCCGGCCCTCCAAGCCGTCGAGTGGGGTTTGTCAAACCCAATAGATCTATCCACATTTCCCCCATTGTGCATCCCCGCACATTCATGGTGTTCCCCGGGACTTTAAAAGATCGTATAGTACACAAGTTTAAAACCATAGTATGACATATGTTACCAAAATCGTTTAGTGCATGTTTTCTCCCCCAAAGATTAAAGCAGTAAAAGTGGGGCCGTGAACTCACCTTAGATAGCGTTCTTCGGTTACAAGTAAAGATGTTAAGCCATTGATAATCCCTCTATCGGAGATCTATCAAAATGTTCACATAAGTGTTCCGACTAATAACCATAAGGTTATCTAGTCCCCGATTGTCCAGATCGTAACCAAGTATGTTTTAAAACGTGTTTAAATGTTTAACCGACACACTAGACCGACCCGACATTCCGTTGGTGACCCATTACCCTAACTAATCAAGTACACATAGATTACACACAAGGTTCAAACATAAAACACTTAGTTTGTATCAAAAATCTCATTTCTGCATCAGAACGGTCGAACCAGTCAGTTTAAGTCTCCTTCGCCCGTTTTTAACCTCCTTCGACCGTTTGATGCCTCCTTCGACCGTTCTGCCACTTTCGCCCAACAAAACCCAGGTTCGACCCTGGATTCCCTCCTTCGCACCTTCGATCGGTCGAAGGAGTCCAGGTTCGCCCCTGTTGTGCAAATTTTCCCAAAAACGCTTCAAACACATTCAAAACGACTCGAAACATCATCAAACACAGCAGTCAAGCATGAATAACTTATCCCTACAAAACCCCACCGATTTCCCCCAATAATACGCCCATTTCAGCCCTTTCCCAAAATGGTAAAAATTATGGAAACGTCACAATCATGCATGGATTATTTACCCAATTTGGAAACTTTTGAAATCGATTCATATTCAACTTGAAATGCTCAGTTTGTCGAGTGTTCGATCTTTCCTTATTAGTTCTATTGATCATAAATATCATGCATCAAGTCTAGATTCGTTAAAACCCACAAATACCCATAATATCATCATTTATCCAATCCTAACCCTAAACAACAATAATCTAGCATCAATAACAATCCTATATCATGTTTCTATCATAGATACAGCAGCAAATCATTGAACAACACATAACACCACATAATACACAATTTACATATGTTTATCATCATGGAAACCTATGTCAAATGATAATCTTTTGGTTTAGAAAGATGTTTAAAAGGTTTTTAATCATAAAAACACCCTTAGAACAGATCCGGACAATTAGGGTTAGACGAAAACGAATTAAAATGCTTTTAAAAAGGTTTAGGATTAAGAACACACCTTGGATTCTTGTTTAGATGTTGTAGATAGGTTAGATTATTAAAAAGAAAAGCAAAAACTCCTTCCTTAGGGATCAAGATCGTTTGAGAGTGTTTTGGGACGGTTAGGGTGTGTGAAATGATGAAAAATGACAAAGTTTGGTATTTATACTAATCCTCCTTCGCCCCATATCAATGGTCGAAGGTGGCCTCCTTCGACCCTTCCACAGGGTCGAATGAGCCCTGTCCTGGTCGAAGGGAATTCTTTCAATTCCACATCCCAGGTTCGCCCATTTACAAAGGGTCGAACCAAACAAAATGTTCTCCTTCGACCACTCGAAGTGGTCGAACCAGAACTCATGTTTAACTAGTTTTCCAGTTTGTCGTGTTTAACGCATTCTAACACATCTTAACACATAAGCATGCATCCTTAGTCTATATTTAACATATTTAAGCATAGATAATCATTTACACATCATTTAAACACATCTATGTATATAATCCACCACACGACCCATAATCTACACATATACTTAATTAGTTCATGTAATGTCACCAACAACGGAACCCGGTACTAGTGTATTGCCCAAATGACTCCCAATGACCCTCGAGGTCATTGCACCCTGGACAATCCTAACTTGACCCGACTCAACTAACCCAGTTAAGTTCGTTAATAAATGTTTCTCGCTAAGGTAGACTTAGATGTTACTAAAATGTTTAAGCCAAACATGCCGGGTGTCACAAAATATCAATCTAACAAATTGAGAATCAGACACAGGCTCTTATTGATATTCAATAAAGGATAAAAGTTCACGTTTTTCAACATCCATCACTTTGAGAGAAACTTGACATCGGTATATACTTCACACTTGGTACCGTACAAGTAATGTCTCCAGATTTTCAACGCAAAGACTACCGCACCCAGTTCCAAGTCATGAGTAGTGTAGTTCTTCTCATGAACTTTGAGTTGACGAGAAGCATAAGCGATAACGTTCCCGCTTTGCATCAACACACAACCGAGACCCCGAATAGAAGCGTCACAGTACACAACAAAGTCATCCGTACCCTCTGGTAAGGATAGGACAGGTGCAGAACAAAGTTTAAGCTTCAACATCTGAAATGCTGATTCTTGTGGTTATCCCAGTCGAACTTTCGGTCCTTCTGGGTAAGAGTAGTGAGGGGTTGAGCGATCTTCGAAAATCCCTCAATGAAGCGACGATAGTAACCCGCAAGACCTAGGAATTGCCGCACCTCAGATGGCGTCTTTGGTGCTTCCCAGTCTTCAATAGCTTCGATCTTAGCCGGATCGACATGAATTCCCAGTTCATTCACCACATGCCCTAGGAATTGAACTTCAAGCAACCAAAAATTACACTTTGAGAACTTAGCATACAACTGCTCCTGTCTCAAAAGTTCCAAGACCAACCGTAGATGTTCCTCATGATCCGCCTTGTTCTTGGAATAAATCAGAATATCGTCAATGAACACGATGACGAACTTGTTAAGGTAAGGTTTGCAAACGCGGTTCATCAAATCCATGAACACTGCCGGTGCGTTAGTGAGACTAAAAGGCATGACCAAGAACTCAAAATGGCCATAGCGAGTGCGAAAAGCAGTCTTCTGAATGTCAGCTTCCCTGACGCGCAACTGGTGACCGGACCGCAAATCGATCTTCGAATAGTAGTTGTAGCCCTGAAGCTGGTCAAAGAGATCGTCAATACGAGGATGAGGATAACAATTCTTGATGGTCACTTTGTTCAGCTCACGATAATCAATACACATGCGAAGACTTCCATCCATCTTCTTCACGAAAAAAATAAGAGCTCCCCACGGGGAAGAACTCGGTCGGATGAAACCCTTTTCCTAGAGTTCCTGCAACTGACTGGACAACTCTTGCATCTCGGGAGGTGCAAGACGATACGGAGCTCGGGCAATAGGAGCTGCGCCCGGAGTAAGATCAATACCAAACTCAACCTGACGATGGGGAGGAAGACCAGGTAAATCATCAGGAAACACATCAGGAAAGTCACGAACCACCGGAATATCCTCGATCTTCTTCTCATCGTCAGTAGAAACGTTAACAAGTGCCAGAATGGCTGAACAACCCTTCCGAAGATACTTACGGGCTTTCATGCTAGAAATGATACTCAGCGGAGCACCGCTTTTCTCGCCACGAACCGAAAGAATCTCTCCATCAGGGAGAGGGATCCGAATAACCTTGTCGAAACAAACGATCTCCGCGCGATACAACGATAACCAATCCATGCCGACCACGACATCAAAACTACCCAAGGGTACCGGCATAAGGCCAATGGGGAAGGACAAACCCGACAGTTCCAAGCGACATTCCTTAAGGGTATGTGTCGCTTCGATTTTCTTACCATCAACCAATTCTATTAAGTACTTAGCCTCTAAAGGTGTGGGTACTATATCTAGCAATCGACTAATATCCTAAGACACGAAACTCCTATCGGCACCAGAATCAAATAAAACAGAAACATAGCGATCATTAAGAAGGAACGTACCGGTAACTGTGTCTGGATCCTGCCTAGCCTCTGCAGATCCAATGACGAAAGCACGTGCAGTCCTGCCTCCGCCGCTATTGTTCCTGTTACCGTTCCCGTTCTTCCCATTGTCGCCCTGTTTCAGCTTGGGACAGTCACGCTTGAAATGTCCCGTGTCACCACAGTTATAACACCCCTGCCTCCCCTGAGTCCCCTGAGTAGCAGGAGCAGGAGCAGGAGTAGGGGTACGAGCCTGGGCCGACGGAAGTGTTGCCCTGCAGTCCTTAGCCAGGTGTCCAAGCTGGTTGCACCGATGACAGCGTGCCTTATCACAGTTCCCCGAGAGATGGTAACCACACCGGTTACTATTGGGATGCTTTCCGATATACCCACCTGTCTTCTGCCCCGAAGACGATCCAGATGACTCAAACATCTTTGCCGGCTGAGATGGCGCCGGTACAACACTCTTTCCCATACCATCCCACTTCCTCTTGTTCCACTCAGTAACCTTCACAGCAGCACCCTTGGGAGGCAAAACACCTTCTGCCACCTTCAGGTTAGTCATCCGATGTGCTGATCGGACAACTTCAGCAATAGTGGGAAGATTCCCAGCAGCCACCAACCCAGCAATCTCCGGCACTAGCCCAGACACATAGTGCTCGATCCTCCTGTACTCGGGTGTGTGCAAATCAGGGCACAACACCGCCAGCTCGTTTCTCCTCACAGTGTATTCTTCAATCTCAGACCCAACCATCTTGTAGCTCCAGACCTCATGTTCCAACTTCTGTATCTCCTCTCTCGGACAATACTCACCTCTCAACAGCTGCACAAACTCCGCCCAAGGCATAGCAATAGCCTCTCCCAATCCCATGTTCTGAGTGGTAGCATTCCACCACGACAGTGCAGGCCCCTCAAATGTCGCAGTAGCATACTTCACCCGGTCCCCAGCAGGACAGTTACACATAACTAAAACAGACTCCACCTTCTCCAGCCATCGGAGCAGTCCCACCGCTCCCTCAGTTCCAGCGAAGTTATGGGGCTGAAAGTCCCAAAACTTCTTATAAGAGCACTGAGGTGGGGGTGGATTGGCACCAACACCTGAAACACGGTACACGAGTAAAACACAAACGAAAGGACACGAAACCCGAAAATGAGGCAATGTCGACAAAATCAACTCACCACCCATGGCATTAATCCCAGCCTGGAAGTTAGCCATAGCCATGTTCACTTGCTGCTGTAGCAAGTTGTTCAGCTCAGCTTGGGTCATGATGATATTTCCACGACCACCGCCGCCAGCACGGCCAGCGCCGCCACCACGACGTCCACCACCGCGGGCTCCAGACATGATCTAACAAATCAAGAAAACGAGGGATTCAGAGTCACTTCCACTGTCAACCACTAGAAATTTACAAGAGTTGACCTAGGGAACAAATCCAGGACAATACATCCAAACTCGAAGTCCATCGGGATTTTCATGCATTCCAGTTTATTATTTCGTTGTGCACCCGAAATGATAAACTGCTCTACATGGTCCTCCAGATGTACCCCTAATCCAGACCCAGTCACCGAATATCGTCGCCTAGTAACGTGTGACGATAGGTGCAAGTGTAGGAAGGCATGTGTGAGCTAGAACCAACAAATCAACCCTCCTTCTTCAATCCAGATGAAGAAGACAAGAGTAGGTAAGAACCTAAATAAAAATGGATGATGTAACAGAGAAGTATGATGATGATGTAAGGACACCCCGACAACGTTAGTATGTATCCCACTAATAGACTCAAAGTATGTGACCGTCTAGTGTGTGCGACTCGGCTATAGACCAGAATCTACATGCAGTCCTAGTTCACTATAACCATTGGCTCTGATACCAATCTGTCACACCCTCAAATTACCACTTGCGGAGTTTTACCGCGTGGCGCATGACAAACCAGGATCCAAGTCAACGATCACAATAAACAACTCTATATGAAAAACGTAAAACCATAAAAAACGATTTTTATAAGCGGACGCATTTAAGAAGAATTTAATCAGTTACAATAGTATTCCAAAGTATTCAAAACACTTTATTTCAAAAAGTGCAACTAAGCCTAGACGCCAAGGCAGACCCGTGCGCCTAGTTCCATTTGTTGCTACCTTAGCGACCTGAGAAAAACATGCCAAAAGATGTCAGCATATAATGCTGGTGAGTTCGCAGGTTTGTTCAATATGTTATCAAAATGTTACCAGAATGTTACCATGTCCATACTATATCCATGTTACCAAGTACGCTAGCTAGGTGTATGTTTTGTTACTACTACAATTGGAAAACCATTACTAGACTGTTACCATGTGTTCAGCCCGATGTATTGTAGCCACGCTACGAGTGTTACCAGTTCGAGACAATATGCACCCGCCCGGCCCTCCAAGCCGTCGAGTGGGGTTTGTCAAACCCAATAGATCTATCCACATTTCCCCCGTTGTGCATCCCCGCACATTCATGGTTTTCCCCGAGACTTTTAAAGATCGTATAGTACACAAGTTTAAAACCATAGTATGACATATGTTACCAAAATCGTTTAATGCATGTTTTCTCCCCCAAAGATTAAAGCAGTAAAAGTGGGGCCGTGAACTCACCTTAGATAGCGTTCTTCGGTTACAAGTAAAGATGTTAAGCCCTTGATAATCCCTCTACCGGAGATCTATCAAAATGTTCACATAAGTGTTTCGACTAATAACCATAAGGTTAACTAGTCCCCGATTGTTCAGATCGTAACCAAGTATGTTTTAAAACGTGTTTAAATGTTTAACCGACACACTAGACCGACCCGACATTCCGTTGGTGACCCATTACCCTAACTAATCAAGTACACATAGATTACACACTAGGTTCAAGCATAAAACACTTAGTTTTTATCAAAAATCTCATTTCTGCATCAGAACGGTCGAACCAGTCAGTTTAAGTCTCCTTCACCCGTTTTTCACCTCCTTCGACCGTTTGATGCCTCCTTCGACCGTTCTGCCACTTTCGCCCAACAAAACCCAGGTTCGCCCCTGTTGTGCAAATTTTCCCAAAAACGCTTCAAACACATTCAAAACGACTCGAAACATCATCAAACACAGCAGTCAAGCATGAATAACTTATCCCTACAAAACCCCACCGATTTCCCCCAATAATACGCCCATTTTAGCCCTTTCCCAAAATGGTAAAAATTATGGAAACGTCACAATCATGCATGGATTATTTACCCAATTTGGAAACTTTTGAAATCGATTCATATTCAACTTGAAATGCTCAGTTTGTCGAGTGTTCGATCTTTCCTTATTAGTTCTATTGATCATAAATATCATGCATCAAGTCTAGATTCGTTAAACCCCCCCCCCCCAAATACCCATAATATCATCATTTATCCAATCCTAACCCTAAACAACAATAATCTAGCATCAATAACAATCCTATATCATGTTTCTATCATAGATACAGTAGCAAATCATTGAACAACACATAACACCACATAATACACAATTTACATATGTTTATCATCATGGAAACCTATGTCAAATGATAATCTTTTGGTTTAGAAAGATGTTTAAAAGGTTTTTAATCATAAAAACACCCTTAGAACAGATCCGGACAATTAGGGTTAGACGAAAACGAATTAAAATGCTTTTAAAAAGGTTTAGGATTAAGAACACACCTTGGATTCTTGTTTAGATGTTGTAGATAGGTTAGATTATGAAAAAGAAGAGCAAAAACTCCTTCCTTAGTGATCAAGATCGTTTGAGAGTGTTTTGGGACGGTTAGGGTGTGTGAAATGATGAAAAATGACAAAGTTTGGTATTTATACTAATCCTCCTTCGCCCCATATCAATGGTCGAAGGTGGCCTCCTTCGACCCTTCCACAGGGTCGAATGAGCCCTGTCCTGGTCGAAGGGAATTCTTTCAATTCCACATCCCAGGTTCGCCCATTTACAAAGGGTCGAACCAAACAAAATGTTCTCCTTCGACCACACGAAGTGGTCGAACCAGAACTCATGTTTAACTAGTTTTCCAGTTTGTTGTGTTTAACGCATTCTAACACATCTTAACACATAAGCATGCATCCTTAGTCTATATTTAACATATTTAAGCATAGATAATCATTTACACATCATTTAAACACGTCTATGTATATAATCCACCACACGACCCATAATCTACACATATACTTAATTAGTTCATGTAATGTCACCAACAACGGAACCCGGTACTAGTGTATTGCCCAAATGACTCCCAATGACCCTCCAGGTCATTGCACCCTGGACAATCCTAACTTGACCCGACTCAACTAACCCAGTTAAGTTCGTTTATAAATGTTTCTCGCTAAGGTAGACTTAGATGTTACTAAAATGTTTAAGCCAAACATGCCGGGTGTCACAAAATATCAATCTAACAAATTGAGAATCAGACACAAGCTCTTATTGATATTCAATAAAGGATAAAAGTTCACTTTTTTCAACATCCATCACTTTGAGAGAAACTTGACAAATCCAATACTCTCAAAAATGGATCCTCATAATATTGGTTCTGCCAATAAGCCTGCCATGCTTGTTCATTCAGAATACAACATATGGCAGAAAAGGATGGCACATACTCTGTCTCAGACCAACACTGGTTGTTGGTAATCTGTGTTATATGGTCCTCACAAACCAGGAAATATAAACCTTGAAACTAAAGTTGAAATACCCAAGGACCCAAAAGACTACACAGATGAAGATTTCCTTAAACTTGAGCTTGATGCCAAGGCTTTCTCTATGTTGGCAATGGCACTCCCAAATGAAATCTACTTTGGAATTTTATATTGTGAAAGTGCCAAAGAGCTTTGGGCCTACCTAAAAGAGCAGTTTGGAGGAACTGAAGAGGTGATTGCCAACACAAGAGAAATCCTGGCTCAACAATATGATACATTTACTCATATTAATTGGAAAACTTTGACACAACAGTTTGAAAGATTCTACACATTAATTTCTAAGTTGAAATTAAATGGTCAGACCTACACAAATGTATCTATGCTTCATAGTTTTTTAAGGGCATTACCAGAAAAATGGGAAACTTACTCTATAATTCTCATATCTTCACCAGATTTTAACTCCCTCACTCTTACAAAATTACATGGGAGATTGTTAACCTTTGAAAGAGAATTTGATCAAAAGAAAATGTTGCAAAGTTCTGGTAAAACAGCTGATGACTATATACAGGTAGTACAACACTTTTGGGACAAGACTAACCTTCTTCTCTATATAATTTTTGATCTTTTGACCACATTGACATAATTGCTGGGATCTCATCAGAAAGATCATATCCAGCTTATAAGAATGATGAAAATAGTCAAACTGCTGATAACATGTGTTTTATCATGGATGTCTTGAATAATTTTAGCAGTGATGACTTTGAAGAAATGGACATTTTACACCAACTGGCCATGTTATGTATAAAAACTAACAAATTTTACAAAAGGTCAGGAAGGAAATTTCCAGGACTGAATAGTTAAACAAAAATTGGTTTTGACAAATCTAAACTTAGATGTCACAAGTGTCAGAAGTTGGGACACTTTGCTAGAGAGTGTAGAAGCTCAAGCCATAACCAACCACAGTCTGGTAATCAGTTTAACCCTAATTATAATAGAAATAATGGAACATAGGGAAGTACACATTTTGTTCAAGAATAAGCTCCACAAATCCAATATGTGTCACAAATACAATATGTATAGATGCCTGCTAAACAAATGCAGAGCCAATAATCAATGCGTTCCATTCCAGCTGGTCAACAACCTCCACAAACTCAGCAACCCTCACAACAAAGTCTTTTCACTTCAGGGTATGTTGACTGGAGCAGTCTTCCTTTTGACACAACTGAGTGCAATTCTGATGCAGACAACAAAATGTTTGACATCGACTGGGCAGAAGCTGACAATGGCAGAAAGAACTTTGCCTTAATGGCATTTGAGGGCTGCACCTCAAAATTTGCCTTATCTCATGTATCAAAAGAATCTTTGACAAAACTATGTTCAAACTCATGCAAAGAATATTTTGCTCTCATAAGAGAGACCAATGTGCATTTAGAAAGAAAATATACTCAAATAAAATGTGATTTAGAAAGAAAACTTGCTGCAAAATCAAAAGAAAATTCTAAATTAACAAACAATGCTATTGAAACCCAAGCACAACTTGAAATCATGATAGAAGACCTAGGAAATGTCAAAAAAGAGCTTGCTGACACCAAGGTTGAATGTGAAAAATGGGTTGAGTCATGTAAAGGGTACCAACTGCTGGTTAACAAACAAAGTGCATCAAATGTTAGGTTTGGCATAGGGTACAAATACACTGAAACACCAACTGATTTTTCTCCCAAAACTACTGATGATAGGAGAAGAATAGTTAAAAATCAAACTTCTGAAGAGAAAGAATGCACATCTTTTCATGAAAACTTTTTAAAACTTGAAAAACAAAGTTCTTCAGAAGTACTGATTAAATCTGACTTTAAGCCATCAGTAGTTTCATCTACATCAGGAGTTGAGAACCTGAAAACTACTGATGACCTAAATCAAATCAAGACTGTCAGCAATGTGCATTTAAATGAAAGAGAAAAGGCAAAAGAATGTGAAATTTGTGGTTTGTTTAACCATAAACAGAATTTTGTAGAATCGGTATAATAAGAAGATTTCACAACTGGTTGTCGGAAAACAACTCAAAAATGATTTTGAAGAAACTTTCTTTCCCAACAAACAACAACCAGGCAACACCTTTTCTCAGAAAAAGATGAAATCTCAAAAACAGTCTTTTTCTCAAAATTCTCTTTCAGTAGTTAGACCTAAATCATCAGCAGTTTCACAAACTGCTGAGATTAAAGATCTCATGAATATGGTACAACTACTGATGACCAAGGTTGATGGTGGTCCTCAAAAGGATACCACCATTGCTCTAAATGAAAAATCCATTGCCAAAAAGACATCGATTCCTAAACCTAGTCAAGAACAAACTGTTAATGTTCTCAAGAGCAAACCCAAAGCCAAATTGGCTTGGGTTCCCCCATCCAACTAATTTGCTACTTTGTGTAGAGGGTCTCCCAAGGCTTAAATAGCATTTGGTATGTCGATAGTGGAGGCTCAATGCACATGACATGATGCAGATACCTGATAAACAATTTTATCAGTCAAAGAGAAGGATCTGTATCCTTTGGGAACAATGCCAAGGGATATGTGCTAGGACATGCCAATCTCTCTTCAGGCAAATTACAGTTTGACAAGGTCAATCTGGTTGAAAACCTTGAGTACAACTTGTTGTGTGTGTCACAAATGTGTGATAAAGGATATTCTTCCTTTTTTCACAAAGACAACCTTCAAGAACATATCACCAGAAGGCCAAAAGTTGAAAGAGAAGATCATTGAAGATCATACTTTGTTGATAGCCAAAAGATGTGGCAATGTCTATGCACTAGACATTGAAAAGGACAAAGTACTGAATAGCACTGCTTGTTTCTTCTCAAGGGCATTACCTTTAGAGACTGATCCCTGGCACAGGAGACTTGGCCATGTGAACTTTAAAACCATAAATAAAGTTACAAAAATGGGCTTGATTAGAGGTATGCCTTTGAAAGTATACTGGTGTCAAGAACACTGTTTATCCTGTTTAAAGGGAAAACAGCATAAGTCCTCCTATAAGTCTATTGAAGAATCTAAAACAACTGCATGTCTTCAACTACTCCATATGGACTTATTTGGGCCAGTCAAAATCATGAGCCTTGGTAAAAAGAAATACTGCCTAGTCATCATTGATGACTATTTAAGATTCACATGGGTCTTCTTCTTATTCTCCAAGGATGAGGCAGCTGAAATTATCAAGTTCTTCATTCTAGAAGTAGAGAAACAAAATTCTCTTTCTGTCAAAGCCATTAGAAGTGACAATAGGACAGAGTTCAAGAACAATACTCTGGATGAATTCTACTTGTCTAAAGGGATTATTAGACAATTCAGTGTACCCAGAACTCCTGAACAAAATGGTGTGGTAGAATGGAAGAACAGGACACTAATTGAAGCAGCAAGAACCATGTTAGCTGATTCAGACCTACCATTGTATTTCTGGGCTAAAGCAGTCAACACTGCATGTTATGTTCAGAATAGAGTCCTTGTCAACAAGAGACACTCCAAAACTGCCTATGAAGTTCTTCATGGCATTAAGCCCATTATCTCCTTTTTTAGGGATTTTGGATGTCAATGTTTCATTCTAAACATTAAAGACTCTATTTCAAAGTTTGCTGTAAAAGTTGATTCCGGTTATTTTCTTGGTTACTCTTCCACTAGAAAAGCCTACAAGGTTTTTAACTTAAGAACCAATATAGTAAAAGAAACACTGAATGTCAAGTTCAATGAGTCAAAACACACTCTCATTCCAGCATATCCTGCTGAACTCTTTGACCTTGACAGCTTCCATTTCGGACCTGAAAAGACTGTTATTTCATCTAAACATATTTATTATGGTGTTCAAAGTTTTGATGGTGAGGATCTTGCACCATGGACTCCTAATACAATCATTAAGTCAACTTTCAAACTATCAGATGTTTCACAAGCTTCTAATTCAACAACTGCTGATGTACAAACTCAAACATCTGTTTCAGCTCCTACAACTACTGATGATGTTCGAACAGCTGAACCAGATATTATAAACCTCAGTGGTTTTTTTGAAGAAGTACAAGAGCCACCTACACCTATCAGTGGTTTACAACAACTCATTGAACACAAGGATCATCCATTGGATCAAATCATGAGTGATATTGCATCAGGTGTTCTCACAAAAAGCCAACTTTCCAACCTTTGCTTTTTCTCAGCATTCATTTCTCAATTGGAACCTAAAAAGTATCAAGAAGCCATCAAAGACAACAAATGGGTGCAAGCTATGCAAGAAGAGTTGCTCCAATTCAGGAAGCAACAGGTTTAGGAAATATGTCCCTTACCACCAAACAAGCTACCAATTGGCACAAGATGAGTTTTAGGAATAAACAAGATGAAGCTGGTATGATTATCAAGAATAAGGCAAGACTGGTGGTAAGGTTATTCTCAAGAAGAGGGAATTGACTATGATGAAACCTTTGCTCCAGTTGCAAGACTTGAAGCCATCAGGTTATTCTTGACTTATGCAATTTCCAACAAAATTAAGGTTTTTCAAATGGATGTTAAAAGTGCATTTTTGTATGGAAAAATTAAAGAGGAAGTGTATGTCTGTCAGCCACCTAGGTTTGAGGATGCTTCTCATCCTGAGTGGGTGTACCAACTTGACAAAGCTCTTTATGGGCTAAAACAGGCTCCTAGAGCCTGGTATGAAACACTTTCAAACTTTTTACTCAAAAATAACTTTACTAGAGGATCCATTGATAAAACTCTTTTCATAAAACATGTTGGAAATCATGTCCTACTTGTTCAAATTTATGTTGATGATATCATATTTGGTTCAACAAACACAAAATTGTGTGATGAATTCAAGAAACTCATGCAATCAAAATTTGAGATGAGTACAATAGGAGAACTACAGTACTTTTTAGAACTGCAAATTAAACAACAATCAAATGGAACTTTTATACATCAATCTAAATATGTGAAAGAATTATTGAACAAATTTTCTTTACAAGACTGTAAATCATGTTCCACTCCCATGACACCAACCAAACAAGTTGAACCAGATGATCAAGGAAAACAGGTTGATCAAACCATGTATAGATGTATGATAGGTTCCCTTCTGTATCTAACTGCTTCTAGACCAGATATTATGTTTTCAACATGTCTTTGTGCTAGATATCAATCAACTCCTGGGGAATCACACTTCATTGCAATCAAAAGAATCTTCAGATATCTGAAAGGAACTCCTACACTAGGAATTTGGTATTCGGCTTCTAGAAATACAAAGTTAATAGCTTTTTTAGATAGTGACTATGCAGGGTGCAAAATGTCATGGAAATCAACATCTGGTGGTTGTCAATTCTTGGGAAACTGTCTAGTGTCCTGGCAATCAAAGAAGCAAACATCTGTTGCAACTTCCATTGCAGCTGCAAGTTGTACATCACATATAAAATGGCCCCAATATCAAATTCTTGATTATGGAATCAAAGAGACCAAGACATCATTGCTTGTAGACAGTAAATCTTCCATTAGCATCATTCAAAATCCTGTTTAGTTTTCAAAAAACTAAACATATTGAAATCAGGTATCATTTCATAAGGGATTGCTATGAAAAAGGCAAGATTGAAGTGAAGCATGTGACAACAGCTAATCAAATAGCTGACATATTCACAAAACCCCTTGACACATCAACATTTCAGAAGTTAGTATCCATGCTTGGGATGCTAAATTTGTAAGTGTTTCTTTTATTTTTCTGCACATATTTTTATTTTCACTTACATCTGTCTGTCATAAAACTTTTGAAAAACAAAAGGAGAGAAACTACTGATGTACAAAACATTAGTATGGGGATATTTTCTGAAAAATGATTAACTTCTGATAAAATAAACTTCAGAAGTTATAAATAAAGTGTTTATAAACATTCTCATCAGTTGTTAACAAACTACTGAAGAGAAAATGGGAACTACTGATGAAAATTGTTCTTCATCAGCAGTTTTGTCAATAAGGGTAAATCAGACATTTCCTATTTCAGATGTTTGACCTACGGCGGTCATAAACTTCTGATAAACACATTTTCCATCACTTATCATTTCAAAAAGCAATAATTCCCTCCTTCTCTCTCATAAACACTCTCAAATTCTCTCCTGCAAACAAAAACACTGTTCGATCCACACACACACAAACCACATGGCTCTCATACTGAAACAGGGACACAATCAAAGAGGCTACTTTGAGAAACATGAAGCATGGTCCCAATACAATGAAATCATTGATTTAGTCGTCAAATACCAATACTTCACTGCCCTCACCATTGATTATCCAATCCATACTGAAACTCTTAATGAGTTCTAGGCAAATGCCGAGATGGTGACAGTGAATGATCAGATTATTTCCCTAAATTCAACTATCCAAGGGAAAGTAATGGAAATCACACCGGCTACATTGGGAATAAGATTGGGTCTGGATGATGTGGATGCACCAGATATTTTTCCCAACTCTGAAATTCATTTAACCATGACAGAGTGTGGTTACCAAGGTACTCTCTCACATGCAGCCATTTTTAAGAAATATTTTGAACCAAAATATAAACTTTTGTTTCATTACATCATCATGTGCTTGAGTCCAAAAACTGGATCTTATGATCAGATGCCTTCTACTTTTCAACCTATTTTTCATTCCATTGTGAATGAAACAAAATTCAGGGCATCAACACTTTTCTTTAATGAGTTGGTGTTGCATCACCAAAATTCTAAAAAGAAGTTTTTGTTGTATCCAAGGTTCATATTGCATTGCACAATTAAATAACTTGGAGATGAGGTGCTTGTGGGAAAACAACTGTTTTAAATCCATTAACCTTACAAGCATACTCAAGGCATAACAAACCGGCTGCCTGGCCAAAAGATGACCAAGGGGAACCAGAAACAGTCCCCATGGAACCACCATCTTCCAAACCTTCACCCAAAAAGGCCAAGAAAACCAAACAACAAAAGCCTAAACCCACCAACCTTAAAAGAAAGGAAGTTCAGGAAATTGAGATGCCTGAAACTGCTGATGAGCAATCTGCACTTGTCAAAGATGTGACTGAAACATCCTCTCAGTCTCATCCATCTCAAACCCCCAAAAGAGCACCCATTACCATTCTTTTCAAAAGAAAGAAATATAAAAAGACCACGACTACTGATCCTTCTTTTGAAACTGCTGAACCTTTACCCTAAACTGTTGAACCAGAACCATCACACACAACCATTGAAATTGCCAAACTTTTCTCCAGGCTAAGAGAGACAATCCAATCAGAACATGTCAATCCCCAACAAACACATCAAACAGGGGAACTACCATCAGAAGTTGACATGGATGTGGATGTCATTAGCCCTATCCCAAGAGATGAGGATGAACCATGGTTTCTATGCCCAAACTTAGAGACTCTAGGTACATTTGAGGCTGCTACTACTCATTTACCACCCAGTGGTGGATCTGAGGACAGAAGTAACATTGCTAAGACCTCACATGTGGCAACTACTGATGAAGGCTTTATGCCTGAGGTAGGAAATCCTCATAAGCAATAACAGAGGTTCATGAGACAACTGGTTTAAGCCCAGCTCATGGTACAACTGATAATGTCTTCATTGAGGATGTCATCAGGGTTTCAGATGATTCCATTAATTTGGATGATGATTCACACTCCACAAAACATGAATTGATGGCTGCTAGTAAAGGTCCCGAATCTGGTGTCTATAAGCTCAAAGAGCTGTTCACAACAGATCAGGTTAAGGACAACTTAATCCCTAATTCCCCTAAAGTAGCATCTTCAGTACACTCTGAAGATCACCCAAAAACACCCCCTCACTAAAAATGCCTACCCAATTCCCTGGGTCATCTAGCATAGACTTGAACCACCTATGCAGCCCAGATGGTCCCCTATACCAGATGATGAACACCCTCATAACCAATCACCTCAAATCTTTCACAACTTCTTGGGAGTTGAAAACCACAACTCCATTTGAGGTGATAACCCACAAACTAAGTGAGCTATCCAACAAAATTGACAACAATACAAGACAGCTTGCAAAGTTATCTGGTAGAACTTCTCAACCTGGCAGGCTTCCAGAAGTGGATGAAGCCAAAAAGGGGGAGAAGATTAAGGAACCAAGAGAGTCACTCGAAGCCAGGAAAAGGCAAGAGTGCCTCTACAAAAACAAGAGAAAGAGAAAGCGCAAAAAGACTTAGAAGATCAAGATAGGCTTCTTTCTGGAACTGAAGTTTAAGCTGAAACTTCCCAAGGCCTCAATGAAGAAACTTCTCAAGGCTCTGAAAGTATTGAAGACAATCCTTTAGTAGTTGATACTTCTATCAACCCTTCAGCAGTTAACACTTCCAACATTCAAACTGAAGAGCCTTATATGGAAACTAAACACATTCCAACTCCTATTCCAAGGCCTGCAACCACTCAAATGCCTGTACTAAACCCTTCCCCCATCTCAATGTCCAAAGAATTACTGGAGAAGAGTCTACTTACAGCACAAAAGAAGGCTAAGAAGATGAGATTTGGAACAACCTAGAAGCAAGGGAAGATATAAGCTACACTGAAAAGCTCAAAGCTTATAAAGAAGAGTTGAATAAACAAGTTGCATTTTAAAGAGTTGTTGAGGAAGACAAAAGACAACAACTGATGTATTTTATTACAAAGAACAGTAAGACTAAAGCTTATTCACTCAAAGGGCTCTCCATAGATGAGCTTACAAGAAGAGCTCAACTTGTTGATGACAAGATTGCCACTGAAAGACAGAAGGGCAATGAGAGCTGAGATAATAGATGAATTGGTAGCCAATGATTTTGGTTCAAAAGCCTCAGTGTCAAAATGGAGAGAAGACAAGTTATTTGACACATATAAAAGATTCAAGGCTGACAAGGCTGCTAATCCAGAGAAGTACAAAACTTCTGAAGTGTCAACTTCAGTAGTTAGAACTTCTGGTCCTAGACAATCAAAGCCTGCTACCAAGAAGAATCAAGAGGAGGTCACAAAGACTGATTTCAATATGGTGTTTCTTGAAGGCAATACAGTTGTACAAGGAGACTTTATGATTGAAGAAAAGCCTCTACTGACACAATTCAGGGATCCTTCAACATTTGCTTACCAAATTCAGAAGACTATAACTGATAAACTGCACACAAAGGTAATCACTGAACATTATTTTCCTACCTTTGATATACCTAATGTGGTGCAAACAGAAGAGGGTGGAATATCCCACCTGAGGGTCACTGAAGTAGAAAACATCCCACACTCAGGAACATCCCAGGGATCCAGCATCGTCCCTTACACTTTAGATTTTGACAAATCTAAAGTTCTGAATATGAGATGGTCATTTACTAATTCCAACTCAGTATTAGTGACAAGGAGAGATCGTTCAAGCAAGGCCATCAAATCTATGAATGAACTGAAAAATCTATCAACACAAGACATGCTTACAATTCAACATCTTGAACCTGAACAAGGATCTCTCATAAATGAACAACTGAACCAACTCAAGACTTCCATGTTCAGAGAAATTTGGAAGATACTTTAAGACAGAAGAAGACAAATAAAGAATTAGATAAGGTTTTGGCTTCATCAATCCAGGGGGAGATTGTAAGGACAAAAAGGATTGTTGAAACCTCTTTTCCTAACCTTAGTCTAATTCCTACTTCTGCCAAAATATTATAAGTATGAAACTACTGAAGAAAGAAGACACAAGTATTGAAGAAGGATTCAACAAGTACTGAAGAGTAAAGATCGGAAGTTCTGAAGTCAATCCAGACAAGTCTACTGAAGAACTGCTAAAGACAAGCTACTCATTAGTAGTTTGTCACTCATTAGCACTTGTAATAGAATTTTCCACCGCCTTTATGTTTCAGTTGTTTAGTAGTTTATTATTACTTTATCTTTTGTACAAGTTCCAATACTGCAACTTGTTGCAGACTTGCTTTTGTAACAAGGTTATTGTATTTGGTTGTCTATAAATAGATGGGTTAGTCCCTCTGTTTTAGACATCGATTTTAATTGAAAACTAAAATCATTTAGAGCTTTTACTTGATATTCCATTTCATAATTCGAGAATCTATTTGCTTATTTATTGTCATATACATTCAATACTTAGATTCTCATTAACTCTCTTTAGTTTACAAACATCCATGGGGAGTAATAACTCCTATTGATAGTGAAACTTTATAACTTATTCTGCTGCATGCAAACTGCTTTGATTAAACTTGCAAAAACACATAAGTGTTCATAAGTAAGCAACTGTTAAAAGAGCATACTGATCCAACATGCTAAGATATGTCAATGTATCCTCTGGAAAATGCAGTTTGACAAGGTCAATCTGGTTGAAAACTTGGAACACAACTTGTTGAGTGTTTCACAAATGTGTGATAAAGGATATTGTTACTTTTTCACCAAAACTACCTGTTAGATTACCTTACAAGAAAGCCAATAGTTGATAGAGAATATCATTGAAGACCATACTTTGCTGATTGCCAAAAGATATGTCAATGTCTATGCAGTGGACATTGAAAAAGACAAAGTATTGAATAACACTACCTGTTTCTTCTCAAAGGCATCAACTTCTGAAATAGATATCGGTCACAGGAGACTTGGCCATGTGAACTTTAAAACCATAAATAAAGTCACAAAAATGGGCTTGGTCAGAGTTCTACCCTTGAAGGTATACCAGTGTAAAGACAACTCTGTGTCCTGTCTTAAGGGAAAACAACATATGTCCTCCTATAAGTCTATTGAAGAATAAAAAACAACTGCATGTCTTCAATTACTCCATATGGACTTTTTTGGGCCAGTTAAAATCATGAGCCTTGGTAAGAAGAAGTACCAGTTGGTCATCATTGAAGACTACTCAAGATTCACATGGGTCTTCTTCTTATTTTCCAAGGATGAGGCAGCTGATATCATCAAATTCTTCATTATAGAAGTATAGAAACAATATTCTCTCTCTGTTAAAGTCATAAGAAGTGACAATGGGATAGAGTTCAGGAACAAAAATCTGGATGAATTCTGTTTGTCTAAAGGAATTGTTAGACAATTCAGCATTCCCAGAACTCCTAAACAAAATGGTGTGGTAGAAAGGAAGAATAGAACATTGATTGAATCAGCAAGAACTATGTTAGCTGATTTAGGCCTACCTCCCTATTTTTGGGCTGAAGCAGTCAACACAGCTTGTTATGTTCAAAATAGAGTCCTTGTCACCAAATGTCATTCTAAAACTACATATGAAATTCTTCATGGCATTAAGCCCCTTATCTCCTTTTTCAGGGCTTTTGAATGTCAATGCTTTATCCTCAACATCAAATACTCTATTTCAAAGTTTGCTGCTCAAGTTGAATCAGGTTCCTTTCTTGGTTATTCTCCCACTAGAAAAGCCTATAAGGTATTTAATTCCAGAACTAATATAGTTGAAGAAACACTAAATGTCGTGTTCAATAAGTCAAAACATGCACTCATTCCAGCACATCCTGCTGAACTCTTTGACCTTGACAGTTTTAATTTCACACCTGAAAAGACTTCTATTTCATCTAAACCCACTTATTATGGTGATCAAGGGCTTAATGATGATGAGTAGTTTGTCTTCACTAGTTCTCCAGTTGACTTGACTGGTTTGACTTCAGAACTTCTGATCATTACTCTTCAGCACTTGATGTCTTCTTCTTCAATACTTTGAATCTAGTTTTTCAGCAGTTTCCATACTTAGCATTTCTTGCAGAAATAGGAATAAGACTAAGGCTTGCAAAAGTGGTTTCTTCAATCCTTTTTGTCCTTACAATCCCCCCCTGCATTGATGAAGCCAAAACCTTATCTAATCCTTTATTCTCTTTTTCTACCATCAAGCATCTTCCAAATTTCTCTGAACGTGGAAGTCTTGAGTTGTTGTATTTGTTCTTCAGTGAGAGATCCTTGCTCTGGTACAAGATGTTGTATTGTGAGTAGGTCTTTTGAAGATATTTTTCTCAGTTCAGTTATAGACGTGAAGACCTTTCTTGAACGATCTCTTCTTGTGATCATTACTGAGTTGGAATCAGTGAATGACCATTTCACTATGTTCACATTAGATTGGTCAAAGTCTAAAGTGTAGGGGACCAAGTTGGTCTCCTGGGTTGATCCTAATTGTGGAAAGTTTTCTACTTCAGTGACCCTCAGGTGAGATTCTCTACCTTCTTCAGTATGCACAACATCAGGTATATCAAAAGTAGGGAGATGATGTTCAGTGATTACCATAGTGTGTTTTTTGTCTGTTATTGGTTGTTGTATTTGGTAAGCAAATGTGGAAGGATCCCTAAATTGTGTCAACAGAGGCTTCTCTTCAATCACAAAGTCTCCTTGTACTACTGTATTGCCTTCAAGCAATACCATCTTGAAATCAGTCTTATGATCTCCTCTGGCTTCTTTTTGGTAGCAAGCTTTGATGTTGATTGTCTTGCACCGGAAGTTCTAACTACTGTAGTTTGTGATACTTCAGAAGTTTTGAACTTCTTTGGATTTGCAGCCTTATCAGCATTGGATGTTTTATAAGTGTCATGCAAAGGGTCTTCTCTCCATTTTGACACCGATGCTTTTGAACAAAATCCATTGGCTGCCAATTCTTCTATAACCTCAGCTCTCTTTGCCTTTATGTCTTTTTCTGTGGCTAGCTTGTCAGATACAATCTGACCTCGTCTTGTCAATTCATCAACAGAGAGCCTTTTGAGTGAGTATTTGTTTAGTTTTGCTATTCTTGGAGATCTATGTCATCAGTTGTTGTCTCTTGTAGATTAAGTCATCCCTTGCTTCTAGGCTGTTCCAAATATTGTCTTCATTGGCCTTCTTCTGTGCTACTCTTAAACTCTTATCCAACAGTTCTTTAGACATTGATATGGGAGAAGGGTTTAAGACAGTTGTTTGAGTAGGTGCAGGCCTTGGAATTTCAGCTGGAGTGGGTTCAATTGCCTTGAAAAGCTGTTCTGTTTGAATGTAGGAAGTGTTAACTACTGAAGGGTTGATAAGGCTATCAACTACTGAAGGATTGTCTTTAGTACTTTCTTAGACTTCAGGAGTTTCTTCAATTTGGCCTTGGGATTTCTCAGCTGCTTCTTTAGCTTCTTTAAGGAGCCTTTCTTGATGTTCTTTTTTGCTTTTGGGCATCCTTTTGTTGTTGTGCCTCTTTTGCCTTTGTATTGGCTTCAAGTGACACTGTTGGTTGCTTAATCTTCTCCCCCTTTTTGGCTTCATCCACTTCTGGAAACCAAACAGGTAGAGGAGTTACACCAAATAATTTAGCAAGTTTTCTTATGTTGTTATCTATCTTCTTTGACAGCTCACCAATTTTGCTGTTGATCATCTCAAGTTGAGTGTTGGTCTTCAACTCCAAAGCAGTTGAAAATGACTTGAGATGTGGAGAAATTAGAGTGTTCATCATCTGGTATAAGGGACCAGCGGGGCTGCATAGTTGGTTCAAGTCTATGCTTGATGACCTAGTGAATTGGGTAGGCTTTTGATGTGGAGGGGGTATTTTTGGGTGATCTTTAGTATGAACTGAAGATGCCACTTTAGGGGAATCAGGGTTCAAGTGGTCTTTAACCTGATCTTTTGTGACCAGCTCTTTGGGCTTAGAGACATCAGATTTAGGACCTTCACAAATAGCCGTCAATTCATGTTGTGGAGAGTTTGAATCAACATCCAAATCAATGGAATCATCTGAATCCCTAGTGACATCCTTAAGGAGAACATCATTAGTTGTATCATGAGCTAGGCCCAACCATGTTTTCTCATGAACCTCTTTGTCTTGGTACTACAGATTTCGTACTTCAGACATAATGCCTTCATTAGTAGTTGTCACATTTGAGGTCTTAACAATGTTACTTCTATCCTCAGATACAAAACTGGATGGTAAATGAGTAGTAGCAGCCTCAAATGGGTATCTATGTTTGGGCTTAGACACCCTGGTTCATCCTCATCTCTTGGGATAGGGCTATTAACATCCTCCTCCATGTCAACTTATGATTGTTTATACCCTATTTGATGTGTTTGTTGGGGATTGACATGTTCAGATGGGATTGTTTCTTTTAGCCTAGAGAGAAGTTTGACAATTTCAATTGTGGTGTGAGATGTTTCTGGTTCAGTAGTTTTTGGTAAAGGGTCAGCAGTTTCAAAGGATGGATCATTAGTTATAGTCTTTTTAAGTTTCTTCCTTCGAAATAAAATGGTAATTGGTGCTCTTTTGGGGGTTTGAGATGAGTGAGACTGAGAGGATGTTTCTGTCACATATTTAACAAGTGCAGATTGCACATCAGTAGTTTTAGGCATCTCAACTTCCTGAACTGCCTTTCTTTTAGGTATGGTGGGTTTTGATTTTTGTTGCTTTGGTTTCTTGGCCTTTTTAGGTATAGGTTTGGAAGATGTAGGTTCCATGGAGACCGGTTCTTGTTTCCCTTGGTCATCTTCTGGCAAAGTTGTCGGTTTGTTATGCCTTGAGTATGCTTGTGAGGTTAATGGGTTTAAAACTGATATTTTACCCACAAGCTCCTCATTTCCAAGTTCATTAATTATACATTGCATGATAAACCTTGGATACAACAAAAATTTCGTTTTAGAATTTTGGTGATGCAACACCAACTAATTAAAGAAAAGTGCTGATACCCTGTATTTTGTTTCATTCACAATGGAATGAAAAATAGGTTGAAAAGTAGAGGCCGTCTGATCATAAGATCCAGTTTTGGGACTTAAACACATTGTAACGTTTCGCATTTTTATTTAGTTTGTAATAAGGATGTTATTCAATAAAGCTTCGAATCTCGGCATTTTATGAGTATTAAAAGTATTTTCCATCATTTTCAATCTAGTATAATCATATATATTCATAAAAATATATTTTATATGGGATAAATGTTCGAAAAAAAATAAATGTGTGAACCGGGACTCGAACCCGTGTCCACCACATAGCCAAACCATACAACAACCAGCTGAGCCATAAGCCTTATGTGTTATAATTCCTACGCATATTAAATATAAGGATTGATAATTAACATGTCAGTTGACTTTGAAAGTCAACACCCACAACAAACCATTCAATTAACCTACGAATTTCTACGAATTCTCTGATAATCAGTTATAGGGAGTTCGTTAGCATCTTATCCGGCCCTATCCCCACAACGATTTCAACTAAAACGAACCAGAAAATGCAAATAACTCGCGTATTGTTCGCGTCTTCAATTTAAAATTATAATCGTTCAATTCATCGAAATTATTATAAATAGGACTCTTCCCTAGAGCCTAACACCACCGATAAACATTTCCTCACTATCAATTTCTGTTATAACACACTCTTTAATCTAGTTCAATCGCGTTTTGGTTTCCAAGCTTACTCGAATCAATCAAGCATTAATCCCCACTGTAAGCATCAATTTTTTGTTGTGTTTAGTTAATCGGCAATCAACAAACAATAGCCCCAATAAATCAGAGGCTATTGTTTGTTATTAAAGATTATTAGAAAAACTAGGGTTCATTGTATGTATTTGGGGAAGATGACACTCTGCAAACATCGTATTTAATTTAAGCGATATGAAAATAATCACCAACTGAATATAGATCGGCTGGTGATATACACTGGGTTAAAAACGTGAACTGGCTCGTGTCTGGGTTCGAACCCAGGCACAAGCTTTTTATTTCTTTGATAATTTTTCTTAAGCTAAGGAACCTTTATAATTAATCGAAACCAACTATTATTGTTCTCAGGGTCAGACCAATTGGTCTGGCTTGTGATTTTAAAGCTAATGAACCGGCCAAGGACTCGGGTTCGAGCCTTGGCACATACAACCATTTTTTTTATTTCCTTTATACTTATATAATCTACATTTATTTTTAAAAATAGATTTTAAATACTAAACATGGTTTATAAATTCTACAAAATTTATTTTAAGTTAGTCTTATGATAAAGTTTAATATCCAACTTTTAGTTTTTCAAAAATTATTTATTTATTATATATTATAAATATTACAAGTTTATTCATTTATAATTTCAAAATTCTATAAAAATATCAAAACGACTTTATAAAATCCCACAAAAATTATTTTAAACTTATAAATCAATAAACATTTCAGAAATAAATTTTATTTCATAAAAATCATTTATTTAATATTTTTAATCGATTTTTGTTATTTTAATTGTAAATAAAACATAGTAAATTGATTTTTCATTATTTTTACATCAAAATTTCACATAAATTATTATTAATCATTTAGATCAGAAATATAATTTTTTGATTTGAAATTTATAAATTTTAATATTTTTAAATATTAAGTCTATATTTTGTCAAATAAGTATTAATATATAAATATTCATTAATTAAGAAAATAATTTTATAAAAATTATTTTCACATTTATTAGATTATAAAACAACTACCTTTAATTAATATTGGTCAGAAATATTTTTATTAATTATTTCTTTATTTATTAAGTTATTAACAATTACTCGAATTTAATCATAAATCAATTGTTAATCCCCAAATTAGGAACCCTAGCATACTTTAGACTAGAAAACTTAGACTTATTATGTTTTCCCCAAAACTTATTTATTACCTTGAAATAGGGTGATATTTGGATATACACGAGCCACATTTATTTATATATCAAAGGGTCTCCATCCTAACACTAAGGTGAGTTTACATAGCCCTTTTTCCATTCACTATTTTGGGGTGAAACATGTTACAACATTCAATTTACAATTCAATCATAAGTGTCTATGTGTTATTCTATGTTGCATTATGTCATAAACATTACTAGGGTAAGCACATTATTCTAGCATAATCATTAACATTGATCAGCCGACGGTATACAATGATAGATTTATTAGACTGACAATCCCACCGGATACGTGTACCTCCTACATAGGTAGCGTGGGTGATTGTTATCGAACACATAACATAATCGAGTGAACCATATGCGTATGGGATGGACCACAGTATTCTAGTCTCAAGGGTTGATTATGCACTCGATTTACCTGATAGTTTGTTTTCACATATGGACTAGACTAGCCATGACACTCGAATTGTACAACATTTTTTTATTCAATATACAAACCTATGTAATTCTCACCAACATTTTGTTGACCCAAAAACATTTTCAAAATTAACATGTTTCAAGTAACAATGAAGCTGAAGCTTAGGGTGTGCTTGGAGAAGTTATTTGAAGTTGTTTGATTTATTTAATGTTATGTACTAGCATTTCAATTTCTTAGACAATGTTTCTTTTGGATATTATGCTATGAATAAAGTATTTAAAATTCAATAAATACCATGTGCTACTGAAACAATCATCAATGCGTGACATCCCGATGTTTCCGCCATCGGTTGGGGTGTTACACACATGATTATGTAATGAAACAAAAGTTTGTACTTTGAATCAAAATATTTCTTATAGATTGTAGCATGTGAGAGAGTACCTTGGTAACCACACTCCATCATGGTTAATTGAATTTCAGAATTAGGAATATTCTCTGGTGCATCAGCATCATCCAGACCAAGTCTTATTCCCAGAGTAGCCGGTGTGAGTGCCATAACTTTCCTTTGGATAGTTGATTTTAGGGAATTACCTTGTTGTTCACTGTTACCGCCTCGGCGTTTGCCCACAACTCATTAAGAGTTTAATTGTGGATTCGAGGATCATTGGTGAAAGCAATGTTGTATTGGGATTTGACGAATAAATCAATGATTTTGTCGTATTGGGACCAGGCTTCATCCTTAACGAAGTAGCCTCGTTGATTATGTCCCTGTTTTAGTATAAGTGCCATGGTGTTTGTGTGGATCGAACAGTGTTTTTGTTGTTGTTGCAGTGGAGGGTTTGTGAGTGTTTTTGAGAGAGAAGGAGGGAATTTTTGCTTTTTGAAAGGATATTATGAGAAAAGGTGCTTATCAGAAGTTTATAACCGCCCTAGGTCAAACTTCTGAAATAGGAAATGTCTAATTTACCCTTATTGACAAAACTGCTGATGAAGAACAATATTCATCAGTAGTTCCTATTTCTCTTCAGTAGTTTGTTAAAAACTAATGAGAATAATTTACAAACACTTTATTCATAACTTCTGAAGTTTATTTTATCAGAAGTTAATCATTTTTTTGAAAATATCCCCAATCTGATGTTTTGTACATCAGAAGTTTCTCTCTTTTTGGTTATTAGAAGTTTTATGACAGATTAGTAGCAAAGTAAGTGAAAGCAAAATATGTGCGGGAAATTAACGGCTTTTTCAGATAGTGACTATGCAGGGTGCAAAATGTCAAGAAAATCAACATCTGGTGGTTGTCAATTCATGGGAAACTGTCTAGTGTCCTGGCAATCAAAGAAGCAAACATATGTGGCAACTTCAACTGCTGAAGCATAATACATTGCAGCTGCAAGTTGTACATCACATATTCAATGGCTTCAGTATTAATTGCTTGATTATGGTATCAAAGAGACCAAGACCCCATTGCTTGTAGACGGTAAATCCCCCATTAGCATAATTCAAAATCCTGTTCAGTTTTCAAAGACTAAACATATTAAAATTAGGTATCATTTCATAAGAGATTGCTATGAAAAAGGAAAGTTTGAGGTGAAACATGTGACATTACTTGTAATTCCAAGTGTAGGAGTTCATTCAGATATCTGAAAATTCCTTTAACTGCAATTAGTTGTGATTCCCTAGGAGCTGATTGATATCTAACACAAATACATGTTGAAACATAATATTTGATCTAGATGCAGTTAAATAAAGTAGGTAACCTATCATACATCTATACATGGGAGTGGAAGCTGATTTACAGTCTTTTAAAGAAAATTTGTTCACTAATTCTTTAACATATTTTGATTGATGTATAAAAGTTCCACTTGTTGTTTGTTTGATCTGCAGTCCTAAAAAGTACTACAGTTCTCCCATGGTACTCATCTCAAATCTTGATTGCATGAGTTTCTTAAATTCATCACACAGTTTTGAATTTGTTGAACCAAAAATAATATCATAAACATAAATTTGAACAAGTAGGATGTGATTTCTAACATGCTTTATGAAAAAGAGTTTTGTCAATAGAGCCTCTTGTAAAGTGATTTTTAAGTAAAAAGTTTGAAAGTGTTTCTAACCAAGCTCTAGGAGCCTGTTTTAGCCCATAAAGAGCTTTGTTAAGTTTGTACACCCAATCAGGATGAGAAGGATCCTCAAACTCAGGTGGCTGACAAACATACACTTCCTCTTTTTTTCTATATAAAAATGCCCTTTTTACATCCATTTGAAAAACTTTATTTTTGTTGGAAATTGAATAAGCCAAAAATAACATGATGGCTTCAAGCCTTGCAACTAGAGCAAATGTTTCATCATAATCAATTCCTTCTTCTTGAGAATAACCTTGTACCACCGGTCTTGCCTTG
This sequence comes from Ambrosia trifida, assembly GCA_028751855.1. Taxonomy (NCBI): domain Eukaryota; kingdom Viridiplantae; phylum Streptophyta; class Magnoliopsida; order Asterales; family Asteraceae; genus Ambrosia; species Ambrosia trifida. The sequence goes on along the minus strand of CM054131.1, from coordinate 71,869,743 downwards.
TTCTTGATAATTAAACCAGACTCATCTTGTTTGTTTCTGAAAACCCATCTTGTTCCAATTGGTTGTTTGTTTGGAGGTAAGGGACAAATTTCCCAAACCTATTGCTTTTTGAACTGTAATAGTTCATCTTGCATTGCTTCAACCCAAATGTTGTCTTTAAGTGCTTCCTGATACTTCTTAGGTTCCAACATAGAGATAAATACTAAGAATAAGCAGAAGTTGGAAAGCTGGTTTCTTGTAAGTACCCCTGATGCAATATCACCCATGATTTGATCCAATGGATGATCTTTATGTTCAATCAGTTGTTGTAAACCATTGATAGGTGTAGGCTCTTGTACTTCTTCAAACAAACCACCGAGGTTGATTCGAACATCTTAAGTAGTTGCAGGAGCTGAATCAGAATTTTGAGTTTGTACATCAGCATTTGTTGAATCAGAAGTTTGAGGAACTTCTGATGGTTTGAAAGTTGATTTAATGACTGTATTTGGAGTCCATGATGGAGGACCATCATCAAACCCTTGATTACCATAATAAGTGGTTTTAGATGAATCAACAGTCTTTTTAGGTCCGAAATTAAAACTGTCAAGGTCAAAGAGTTCAGCAGGATGTGCTGGAATGAGTGCATGTTTTAATTCATTGAACTTGACATTCAGTGTTTCTTCTACTATCTTGGTTTTGGAATTGAATACCTTGTTGGCTTTTCTACTTGAAGAATAACCAAGAAAATAACTTGTATCAACTTTAGCAGCAAACTTTGAAATAACGTCTTTGATGTTGAGGATAAAACATTGATATCCAAAAGCCCTGAAAAAGGAGATGGGGGGCTTAATGCCATGAAGAATTTCATATGCAGTTTTCGAATGTCTCTTGGTGATAAGAACTCTATTCTGAACATAACAAGCTGTGTTGACTGCTTCAGCCAAAAAATAAAGAGGTAGGCCTGAATCAGCTAACATTGTTCTTGCTGCTTAAATCAATGTTCTGTTCTTCCCTTCTACCACACGATTTTGTTCACGAGTTCTGGGAATGCTGAATTGTCTAACAATCCCTTTAGACAAACAGAATTTATCCAGAGTTTTGATCCTGAACTCTGTCCCATTGTCATTTCTTATGACTTTGAAGTAGAGAGAATATTGTTTCTCTACGTGTAGAATGAAGAACTAGATAAGTTCAGCTGCCTCATCCTTGGAAAATAAGAAGAAAATCCATGTGAATCTTGAGTAGTCATCAATGATGACTAAGCAGTATTTCTACTTACCAAGGCTCATGATTTTGACTGGCCCAAATAAGTCCATATGAAGTAGTTGAAGACATGCAGTTGTTTTTTATTCTTCAATAGACTTATAGGAGGACTTATGTTGTTTTCCCTTAAGACATGATACATAGTGTTTGTAAGGCTCAGAAATTGTATAGTTTTACGCTTATCTTTATTGTACATGTTTATATTTATTGGGCTTAGATTAAGACTTGGGCTTGGGTCAGGCCATGCGGGCCAATGTGGTAGAGGCTCCTATATATTGTCATGTTTTGTTTATTGTTAGGTAGACCTCTCTCTTTAGTAATCATGTAGCCCCTTGTGCGAACCTTGTTCCAGACGAGTTCTCTCATGAGCAAGGTTCCTAGAGATTGTACCAGACATTCCTAGAGAACGTGTGCAATCTTCTTAGCGATCGTACCAGACGGTTCTTTGAAACTGTGTGCGATCGAAGCAGCGGCACGATGTTGTTAATAATATTTTCTTTCTTCTTCTTTTGTTCTTACATTCAATCTTGTTTTCCGCACGCGATTGGGTGTGTTTGATACCCCGGAGAGGATTCTGGACTTACAATTGGTATCAGAGCCTATGTAGTCTTTGGATGGCTCGGTTCGGTATCAACACGAAGATCAAAAGAAGGTTTAGCATATTTTCGGGGGATGTATGTTCGTCGAACTAGAGGTTCTCCGGTTCATGTTGGGTTTGTTTATATTATGTGAAATCGTGATTTCATTAAGTTTTCGGTATGGGAATTGGAGAATGTATCTTGGTTGGGTTCGAGATGGTTGTTCTTGAATATGCTTGAGTTGGGATGATGTTCATGATAATTGCTAAAAGGTTAGTCCGATTATGGGTTGATGTGGTCCTTGTTACTGTTAATTTAGATTAAATATTCATAATGTTCAACATGATGCTCGTAACATTTAGTTGGATTGATCTTGCTGGATCTATGTTGGGCGATGGGTTATATTTGTGGGTGTGGATTATCCAATTGGTGATTGAAAATTTATTGACTTTCCAATTTGATTTCCTTAAATTTTTGGAATCAGTTGATTGGTTTGCATAAATCATGAAGTCAATATATTTATTTTTTTAGTGGATAGCTATTGCTTGAATTATAATTCTCGTAAAAATGGCGGAATATGCGAGAAATTTGGCAGCAAATTACATGGTCTTTAAGGAATTAAAAGGTTGATTTTTTAAGGTTAACATAACATGTATCGGGTCTTAATTTTGGGGTTGACACATAGATTTAGTTGACTAAGCAATGGGCCGGGAATAATCTATTATTTTGTTATGATGGGCTGATGGTTGGTATGGGCTAAGGAAATGATTGTTTACTTTAATATTGGAGTTGGGCTGGGTTTAAATGATTTTGGACTGTGTCTGATTGGATTGGAAGGTTTATAGAAGAGAGTGGGCTTGTTCACTGCTGGACTATTGAAATAGAAGACCCACGATGGAAGATCATCATATGAAGATTTCTATTAAGCCGTAATTAAGATAGCATAAAACTAGGGGGATATTGTAAGGCAAAAAAAAAAAATTTGAATAGTTTTATGCTTATCTTTATTTTACACGTTTATATTTATTGGGCTTAGTTTTAGTGATTGGGCTTGGGTCAGGCCATGTGGGCCAATGAGTTAGAGGCTCCTATATATTGTCTTGTTTAGTTTATTGTTAGGTAGACCTCTCACTTTAGTAATCATGTAGCCCCTTGTGCGAACCATGTACCAGACGAGTTCTCTCGTGTGCAAGGTTCCTAGAGATTGTACCAGACGTTCGTAGAGAACGTGTGCAATCTTCTTAGCGATCGTACCAGACGGTTCATTGAAACCGTGTGCGATCAAAGCAGCGGCACGATGTTATTAATAATATTTTCTTTTTTTTTCTTTTGTTCTTACACTCAATCTTGTTTTCCGCACTCGATTGGGTGTGTTTGATATCTCGGAGAGGATTCTGAACTTACACGATTATCCGAAAATTTTCAAAATCAGAATCGGAATCCTAAATTTCGGATTATCCGATTTTCGGAAATCCGAAAATCGGATTATCCAAAATTACGGATAATTCGGATTCGAATTATCGGATTCGGATTTTTTTGAACACCCCTAGTGACAACTAAATTTCTCCATCTATAAACTCTAAAATGTATCAATATGGGTGTAGACTAAACAGGGCCGGCTCAACGTTTCTTGGAGCCTAAAGCGAACAATGAAATAGAGGCCCTTTTACTTTATATATTTTTTTTTGGAGTGTAGCTATTTTATTATTATACTAGCGGCAATGCCCGCGCGTTGCGGCGGGTGTCTCGACTAACCCACGTGATGTTGCGAACCATAATTTATAATGTGGCATCATTTTTAAAAGTTTCTTAATCATCTCGTGATATATGGTACGGTGGAAGAGCAACATGAACATGACATCAACTGTGACTTTTATGTTTTCAGTTGATTTCAACATATGCCTTACAATAGACCTCATGACTCAAACTCGAATGTGTATTGACCGTGCTACTTGGGTGTCTTTCTTATTTTGATCTCTCAAAAAGATTTACATGCATTAATGTAGGAGTCAACAAATTGGGTTCATGTCATCTCTTTCCAACAATTTGCGTAAAAAAATTTAATCAAATGCAGGTCCAAACAAATACTCTTTAACGAAAACAAAATGTATTAACAAGAAACATCAAAAGTGATGCTTTTGCTCCAAATTCCCTTTACAGTATCCATTAATTTTATATTAGAAGAGAGATTTGGAAGCACGCCTAGTGTCATACGGAGGCAGCGAGTGACAACAATTCGGTTCTTCCATGGCTGCCTATAAACTGTAAGCGGTAAAAGTTTTGAAGTCAAAAGGACAACTTATCCAATAATAATTCTAAAGCCATATAAGATTAATTAACTCAATCGCCCTTTCATGAGTCTCTCGGTCATTTCAGTTGACATCCTGTACCAGATGCACATTTGAATATCTCAAATTATATGCGTCATGCCCGAATGTTGATGACTTTTTAACCATTTAAAATTGATATAATGAGAAAATATAATTCAGGGTGTTTTGATGAAAGTGGTTATGTGAAGCTGAGTAATCGAGACCAGCCCTGCCTGGGAATTATATTAAATACTTTTATCTTTAAAAAAAAAGAGCCGGGTTTTCTCATTTTGTCCGATATTATATTGGACGGAAGGGAGAAGCAAACAGAGGTTACATTTTGCAACTGGCATAAAATATATTAGGCCAGAAAAAAAGCCATTAAAATTTAAAATTTGGTTAGGATAACCAACTTTAAAGGATTTTGATTTAAGGTAATTTGATTCACAAACAATTAACCGGTAGACATTTTTTTTCCCAATGTGACAGCCTGATTAGGTAATTAACTCAAATCAAATTTTGAAACTTTCATGTGTTTGTGTAGCCAAAAATAATATATATGAGTTTAGGGAACAAAAATATGACCAGATGCCACTTAATGCAAATAATCAGCCAATTGAGACGAAGATATCTCTCATCTTCTTCCGGTGGAATTCCAGATTTAGATCGAATGGAGAAATCTCTTTTACTTTTTCAATGCAGAAGTTGAAAGGCTTAAATTAAGTAACTATAAAAATGAAAATTCAACTAAAATTGCTAAGGGCAGTATATTAAGCATAGAGAAAGGAAACTTGTGGTAGGTTTTGCCTAAATTAGAAGGGGATCGACCCATTATGTTGTCCACTCGGAGCACCATAACATTGTATATGTCTAACTTACCGTTGATAGAGTAAATCATAAACAAGATACAATAGATGATAGCTTCTATATAATACAGTGAAAAAACATGTTAAAAGTAATGTATAAAATGGTACTCTAGTAGATTTAGAAGTACAACAAAAAGTCATTATAATGCCTTTTGAAATGAAAGATGAACAAAAGAAAGCTATTGAAAAGTGAAAACATTATTAAATGATGTCCAAACTCCAAATAAAAAAAGCCACAGTGATGATGTTGCAACCAAAAACAAGTAGAGCTAATGACTAATTTGGTTTTATAAAGTATGTTGTAGAGGGTTAGAACAATGAGAGTCTGATTACATAAACCAAAATATTAGGACACAATAGCAATGTGACTTATTGATAATAGAGCAAGTGATAGACATAAGTGATAGACATCATCAATGACAAGGCCAAAGTGAGGGGAACCATAATGATGGGCAACCCATGAAGAGAAATAGGCATATGTAAACTAAAAGCCAACGGACTATCTAGAACTGCAAACACAGAAAGGTGGAGGTGCACATCCGAACCGGTTCATGTAAAACCAACACCAATCGTATAAAGAAACTGGTGAACCGAGTTTCCAGCTTGTAATCAGTTTGCGTATATATTCTTGGATACCGACGTTGAACCCGGTTCGGAATGAAACTGAGGATAAATCCTGTTTGAAAGTTGCCCGGTTTAGCCCAGTTTGATCCGGTGTGTTTCGATTTAGACCAACTGGTATCTAAACTGTTTCGGTTTAGGCGCTTTTAAAACACAGCAGCCAATATCTATAATCTTGGTTGAAAAGTAAATTCATCTTCTAAATGATACATGCTTAACTTCATATGAATAAAAAAATCAATACAAAAACAAAAAGAATACAGAATTCCAAATCTATTCAAGTAGTAATACTTCAAAGTCCAAAGTAGGGGTATAAATGATGCGCAAGGGCTCAAGAGCTACTCGGGATCAGATCGATAAAAAGCTCGAATGAGCCGAGCCTTAACGAGCCCGAGCTCGAGCTTGAAAAATGACTCGTTTAGTTATCGAGCCCGGGCTCAAGCTTTTCATACAAAGACCGTTTAGGCTCGCGAGCCTAAACGAGCCCAAAGAAATTTTATATTATTATTATTTTATTTATAGTATATCTTTATTTAACATTGGCGAGCCGAGCTTTTAGCTCCATTAAAATTGTTCTAAAATTATTTCGAGTCGAGCCGAGCTCTTGGGTTTTACATTCGAGCCGAGCTTGGACTCAAAGTATTAGGCTTAAACCGAGCTGAGCTCGAGCTTCATAAAAGCATGACAAGCCAAGCTCAAGCCCAATCAGGCTCGGGCTCGGGCTCGGCTCGGCTCGTTTACACCCCTACTTCATAGATACATATAATAAAAAAGACTTAGTCAAACATGACTTATATATACAGGCTCCATGGCTGTTTCTAATGATGCAAATAGCGATCAAACAACCATAACCAAAATCTGATTCTAACTAAACTAAGTCATGAAAGCAACAAACAGACGTTCTACTGATCACTGATCAGGTACTCCCTCCATACACAACGCAACGCAAATTAGATCAAATTTGTAGAACTCAAAAACAAAATCACAACAAGTCAATAAATACTATACAGAAACAGAACACAAAACGTTCTATCGATCAGATTATATGAGCTCCAATTTAAGCTCGAGCTTCTTTAAGCTGGCTCGATTTGAGCGACTTAGCTAGCTTACACCCCATATATATATATGGTTTTTTTTTCATTGAGTTATGAAAAATCAGTATTAGTAAACATGATTACAAAAATCAAATTATTAAATTAGTATTGTTCATTTTGTTTGGAGGTTTTGATTATAGATCGAATAAAATCAATAGAACTAGGATGTCAAAAGCAAATGCGTTGAAGGGATTCAGTGATATAGAGACACGAGAAATGAAGACCAGTTAGGACTATTTATAAAGAACACAAAAGACATATGATCGTACTTGAGAAAGACCTTGTGCTTTTGCTTGATGCTTACGCAGGAATGGTGTCTTCTTCAGCAAAACCGCAAAAGGATATGGGGAAATATATAACTGTGGATTGCGTATTTATTACAACTCTACATACATTAATCTCTTTTTTTTTATCAAGAAATGACTCTATCTTCCCCATCATCGTCAAATTCATTTCGGTATAAAATCCCTAATCCACCATAGCCGCCAAATAGATTATAAAACCCACCATAAAATCCCTAATCCACACATCTTTATAATACGAGACTTAATAAAAAATCAAACACATACCTGGTATTTAATGTCATATGAACAATGTTTAATCCTAATACTTTTCCAGCTGGAGTGGTTGGTAATAATCGTCGGTCTCCCTATCGAGGTCTCAATCCATCGTTGCTTGTTCACCACCGCAAAACACCATTGACCACGGCAAAACCCTAAATCTTAATCACAACCACCACTATCAAATCATCCTCACCTATCAATCAGTTCACAATAGTCCCAGAGCCTCGCCGGTAAAAAAAAAAGAATGACGACCTATAGAGGAGGAACATCCAAGAGAATTAATAGAAGAGAAAGGGGCACTGATGGAATTTATGGTCAGCATTCAATTGCATATTCAATTTTGTACTGATAAGCATTCATGGGGGTCGATTGGAATGACCATGTGTTGATGTACTATTATGTGGACGTCATTGTCGAATAGACTAGGGTTGAGTCTTGTATTGTATTACATGAGATTGTGGTGATCTATAAGGGCATTTTATGGATCTGATGCATTTGTAAATATAGACCATAATCATAAGCTAGATTCGACCATTCAAAAGGGTCGAATGTGGAAAAGTTCCACATTCGACCTAATCATATGGGCGAAGGTGGCTTTAGATTGTGGACTATATATAGCAATCTCATGTGTGTTTTTCATTTGAAGATTTGAGTTTGAGCTTTGAATGCTCTCAAGGGGGAGGTCATGCCCGACCTCCCCCAGCCCCGAGATAGATGTTTATCCTACTGATGACAGTGTCTGTAACCGCTTCTGAATTAATACGAATATGTGATGACTTTGTTATCGTCAATTTCTGTCTCGTCTTGAATCTCCCGTCTATAACCGAGTTGTTTTCGCGTAATCGATCCATGGATTCGGTTTTTAACCGGATTCTCACCATGCCGATTCAATGATCCTAAAGAGTTTAGTACGAGGGACAAGGTCAGGGAATAAGGGCAGAGATGGAACAAAATTTTGATATTGTAAAGGAGGAGGACGGTGAAATGTCTACATTACCCTCCTAGGTGTCTTAATTGTCAACAACATCCCTATAATGCCCTTAAATGTGTTGCTTAAATATGTTGTACATGTTGCTTTTGAAGTCGTACGGAAATAAAAATTACTATATTAGTCATAACTCCTCCTTAATAAGATAAAATATATATATATATATATATATATATATATGTATATTTACAATTGCCAACGATAATATATATATATATATATATATATATATATATATATGTAAATTAAATTCCGTACAAATCTAGGTTTTGAGAGCCAAAATCCGGATCCGGTGAACCTAAACTATCCTAACTCAAATCAGCAATCAAATAACCAAATCATACATAAACAGATAGCGATTATATAACAATTAGAAAACTAATTCAGATGCAGTAATATCAGATCTTCAACATTATAGTCGTTTCTTTTTGCCATATCTTTTTTCTTTTTCTTCTCCCAAATCCTCCTCCGGCGACATATTATTCTCCGGCGATCGATTCTCGTCCACATAATATCTATTTCCTTCTTCAAACCGATCGATTATATAATCTGGTCACTCTGCTCCATCCGTTCACTGTCGAACAGTTCCGTCGTCTCCGTCGTTTTCCTTCTTCAAACCGATCGATTATATAATTCGTTCACTATGCTCCATCCGTTCACTGTCGAACAGTTCCGTCGTCTCCGTCGTTTTCACTCCCTTTACCTGAACAGCTTCGTCGTCCCAACGGCTCTTTTTCCAATTCGCCTCTTTCGACCTGTTGTTTTCCTCCTTCGTCCGTTTCTTCACTCGTTCGCCCTTTTATAGTCTCGCTCTCCCTGTTACGATCTCGTTCGACCGGTCCTCTCCTTCGACCGTTTTTGTTTTTCTGTTTCTGTCCTTAGTCTGTTTTGTAATTTGTTTTCCTTCCTTAAGTTGTTTTGTAATGGGTTGATTTAGTATACCTTCGTTTATAATTATAGTTATATAATAAGTTTTCCACAGTTATTATAATATAGTAATAATAGTATTTTACTTATTGTATTATAATAATAATAATAATAATAATAATAATAATAATAATAATAATAATAATAATAATAATAATAATAATAAGTGGTGGCGTCGCCAGGCTCGGTTGAAAATTGGGTCCAATTGCTATTGCTCCCGCGGTTAACCCTGAGGGTGGTCAGACCGTCCTCCAGGCAAGAGCGAAGATCTGGGAACAGGAAATCTCTGCAGTGTAGTAGCATAATGCAAGCGCTTGTAGTATGGAAAGATGGGTCTGGGTTTGCGGTCTTGGTCTCTTCCCTCTTGGATAGCGTGGGGGTGTGGTGGTATCTAGAGGAGAAGTCAGAAGGGAAGAGGACAATGAAACGGAAACGAATATAAAGGAATGTCTTCGAAAAGTCAGGGATGGGCATTTCACGGCGGCGGTTAAGGTTCTGTGCTCCAGTGGGGTTGCCCCTCTATGTGAATTGACCATGCAAGCCCTCATTGATAAACACCCAGTGGTGCCGCCTCCATTTTTTCTGTCTAACCCTATCGCCCAACCCGCTCTATCTGTAGATGGGGATTGTGTGCTCAAATGTATCCGATCTTTCCCTAAAGGGACGTCTTGCGGTAGGGATGGGATACAGGCCCAACACCTGTTGGATGCTATGGGTGGCGAAGGCTCGGTGACTTCCTCAGGCTTGCTCGCTGCCATTACTGAAGTTGTCAACTTATTGCTTGGGGGGCCTGCCCTAAGGCACTTGCTGATTTTGTTGCCTCGGCCCCCCTCACCCCCTTATTGAAGCTCGATAATGGAATTCGACCTATTGCTGTGGGGGGCATTTGGCGGAGGTTGGTTTCTAAGGTGGCAATGAAGAAGGTTCGGAAGGACATGGCCCAGTACCTAGGGGATTTTCAATTTGGAGTAGGCGTACCAAATGGGGCAGAGGCGGTGCTTCACAGTGCCAACCGGTTCCTGAATTCTTTTCAAGTGGATGGGTCCTTGGCTCTGCTTACAGTAGACTTTTCCAATGCCTTCAACATGGTCGACCGCACAGCCTTTCTTCAAGAGGTTCACCAGCGATGCCCGTATATCTATCCGTGGGTCCAGTTCCTTTACGCCCACTCTGCTAGGCTGTACGTGGGTAATGATTGTATTGGGGCTACCACCGGAGTGCAGCAAGGAGAACCTTTGGGGCTCCTTCTCTTTGCTCTTGCCTTACATCCTCTCATCATGCGGGTTCAGGAAAACTGTAATCTCCCGTTCCATGCTTGGTATTTGGATGATGGGACGATTATAGGCAACGCAGCTGCGGTTGCTAAGGCTTTAGACATTATCAACGTGCATGGGCCATCTCTGGGGCTTCATCTCAATATTAAGAAAACAGAGGTCTTTTGGCCGACGTGTGACGGGTTGAAAAGCCAGGAAGGGCTTTTCCCGACAGAGATTGGTAGACCTAAGAAAGGGGTTAAGCTCCTTGGTGGGGCTGTTAGCCGAGATCCTGCCTTTATCGGGGAGTTGGCAGGGCGGCGGGCTACGAGTGCGGTTGCCCTCATGAAACTACTGCCCCGCCTTAGAGATCCACAGAGTGAACTCCTGCTGCTCAGGTCATGCATGGGGGTCGCTAAGTTACTTTTTGGGTTACGAACTTGCCAACCCCACTTCATGATGGATGCGGTATCCCTTTTCGATGATGGTCTCCGCGAAGCTATTGAAGATATAGTTGTGTGTGGCAGCCCCTTCTTCGGGGACCTCCAGTGGCGCTTGGCATCCTTGCCGATGCGTTTAGGTGGTTTGGGCCTCCTTTCAGCTCGAGATGTTGGGGTCTATGCCTTTGTGGCGTCTAGAGCTCAGTCTTGGAAACTTCAGGATCATATCCTCCGAAACAGTGGGGTCATTGGACTAGACCCAGACTATCAATAGGCGCTCGAACGCTTAAATGTCTATCTCCCGGGTTTTGATATTGGCGGTTTATCTAACAAGGACACCGCCCCCCAAAGCCACAAAAAACTTTGGCGAATGCTCTTTTAGCAAAACTGCTCAGAGCCTGGGAGAAATTTTTGAGTTTTCCACTCGCCAGAAGGCGGTGATTGAATGCCTAAAGGGCCCTCATGCTCAGGATTTTTTGACCGTTATCCCGATTGAGGGTTTGGGTCAATGCATGTCTGCAGTAGAGTACAGGGCTATACTCAAGTATCGATTGATGATCCCTATCTACCCGGAAGATGAAACATGCCCCATCTGCCGTAAAACCTGCATGGATAAATACGGGGAGCATGCACTCCATTGCAAGGAGCTCCCTGGTTTCAAATATCGGCATGACTGGGTGAGAGATGTTTTGTGGGATATCTTGAGAAGAGCTGGGATCTCTGCAAAAAAGGAGGCCCCTGTAAACTTCCTCACAGACCCCACGGAAGGGAGATCCACCCTGCGACCAGCAGACCTGCTTGTCTTTGGTTGGGAGAGAGGGAAACAAGCCTGTGTGGACCTCACCGGGGTATCTCCGCTGGTTGGGTTACGGAAAACAGGGTTCGTAGCTGGGCAAACATCAAGAAAGGCGGAATCAAAGAAAGTAGATAAACATGCTAAAGCCTGTGCAGATAACCAACATGTCTTTATCCCTCTGGCTTTCGACACCTTTGGCTCCCTAGCGCCAGAAGCTATTCGTTTCTTAACCAGGGTCCAACGGGTTGTCCACAGAAATGTTTCATCCCCAGGGGGCAAGGTTTTGTCTTTAGTAGACTAGGGTTTGCAATTCAAAACGGGGTGGCGGCGCAGCTTGTTGCCCGTCTACCAGTTATTATGATGTAACTTCCGTATTTTGTTTTAATAAAGCTGAGTATTATAAGGGAAAAAAAAAGATGTTATTTTCTAATTTCTCGTTTGATATATTATTCCAATTTCAACGTTAATATCTAAGTTGAATAAGTCAAGCAATGATACTTTTGTCCGCTCTATATTTATAAATACACACGCATCTAGATCAACACCAAAATAAATATTACATGTTTAAATATAAACATATGTATATAAATTTGAGCAGATTACTGAAACTTATATAAGCTAATAAACTTAAAGTAAAAAAATTAAATAAAATTGAAACTCTTTTTTAATTAAAATGACAAGTATAAAAAATATAAAACAAAAATTTCGAATATAATGTATGATTAAACACCTTCATATTTATTTATATTATTATATATATTAATTCATAACATAGGGAACAATAGTTTACTTTTTTTCTTTTGCATTTTGGCCACTAAATTTTTTTTCTTTATAGAAGACAAATTTTCTTTCTTCATAAAAGACAAAGGACATGACTACAAGAGTTCATATGGATAACAAAAAAACAAATTTATATACTTCTATTTAGCAACTACTTTGTGCAGTACTAGGTTGTAAGTTATGCATTAGGGGTGTTTTTTGCTTTGGGTTGCTGTACCATGTGCAGAAAGAATTGTACATATTCTACACCTCTCATCTTCATTCTTCTTTTCTACACAACACACTTTTCAATCTCTCTCTCTCTCTCTCTCTCTCTCTCTCTCTCTCTCTTCAGTGTACCTTTCTTCCATCTCATAAAACAATAATAATGTCTCATGGAGGAGCCCGTCGCCACCAACGAAGGTTATCCCAGTCGGTGTTTGACTTCCGAGACGATGTTCTTCAAGGTTGCTTTTCTCCCTCTTCCTGTCTTATTATTATTACTAGGTTATGTACCCGTGTGATACACGGGTTGAACAATTTAAATTATATATAAAATTAAAAATATAATTAAGAAAAATTAGATTACATGTTATATTTAAAATAAATAAAATTGCCTTTACAATCGAAAAATATTAAATATGCATTAGCCCCTAAATAATTTCTTGCAAAGACATTCATATTCACATAAAACGGTTTCCAAACTTTTCAACATATATCTTCCATACCGTGGTTGTTACCTTGTAGACTGCAGGTACACCAGAAAAAATCAAAAGTAATAAGATACATTTGTTTAGGCTAAGATGTAAAAAATGAAATTAATTTAAAAATATCTCCTCATCCGTTAAACCATCCCAATTGAGTATCGTTAATTTGGATTTGACATCAAGTTTCTTGCAAAGCCAAAATATTTCTAACCTTTAGTGTATAATCATTTTTTTTAACATCAAGGTCCTTAAACATAATGTCATTTATTGGTTCAATATGACTGTAATTATAAAAAAAAAGATTTCGTGATTTAATAGCGTGAAAATGAAGGTAAAACGAATTACTAATGAAAAGACTGTTGCCACTTAGATATTGTATTTCTCTGTTGAAGTAACTTGAAACAACACAATCAATGAAAATTTCAAACAATGATTTTTCATACATAAAATGTATTTTATATATCAAGTTATTATAATACGAAAATAGCTAAGCATATTTAGTTTTAATTAATCAAATATTTAATTAATTTGGATTGATTTGTTTTATTTTGTTTGTTCAGAACACTATAAGAAATATAGTTTTAAACTTAGAGTGAAAGACAACATATTAAAAAATAGCTTAATTAACGTTCACGATTTAAATTTAAATTTAATAACATATAAATACTCTATCTTAAAAAAATGAATATTTTTTTTTAATAATATTTACTTCTATTAGCTAATAAACATTTTCAAATCATGTCTAGTAATTTATTTCTAATTTTGTATTAAAATATAATCATATTAATTAATTTACAAAGACATAGTATATATATATATATATATATATATATATATATATTGAACTAAATTTTGATAATAAAATTAAAAGTTATAGTTGTAATTAATAAAAATTAAAAGATAAGTATTTTTAAATAAAGAAACAAATTACAATAAATGTATTATTTTAAATAAGAAAATGAGAGGCTTTATGAGGGAGTTCTTAGTATTCCATGTGTTGTCTTTTATTAGTATAGATAGCAATAGATTAATGTTGATTGGTTTACTTTATTTATTTGTTTAGAACAATATGAAAGACTAATAAAAAAGCTTAACCAATTACATTGTGTATTAATTTGCTTATTTGACTTTTGAACTCTTTTAAACATCTAGAATTAGTATGTACTTGCTGAGCATATTTAACATATAAAACAATGACCAAAATAATAAAAAAAATACTTAATAATCATTTGTCAAACATCATAACAAACATAGTTTTAAACGTAGAATAAAAGATCAAAATTTTATAAATGAGTTTATTTAAGGTACACGATTTAAATTTAAAGTTAATAACATATAAATATGTTATATAAAAAAGAATCACTAATATTTAAATAATTTTTAATTCGGTTAGTTAATAGATCTTTTTAAAGTATGCCTAATAATTTATTTCAAATTTTGTATTAAAACATAATTATATTAAATGCGAAAACATAATATAAATATGTTAAATAGAATTTTAGTATTTATATTAATAACAGAAATCATTAAATCCATTTTTAATGATTTCTGTTACAACTATGATTATTAATGTATTTATATTTTTTTTGGAAAGAAAATTTCATTCACCAAGACCACCTAATTGGTCCTCAAATCAAGGACCAACCGGCGACCCGACATAACATCTCAATCCAACGGATACACATACCATTTATGCCATTCTACCTCTTTACTTCTATTTCTATTACAAAACCAAAAGAAAGTAGTATACTTAATCGTCTCGACTATCTCTATCGGTCTTCGGACCTTGTTGTTAAAAATACGGTTGTTGCATTCATTCTAGACGACCCACATGGTTGTATATACTATTCCACGCATAACTTTCTTTGCGTTCTTTGGCATGGAATGGTTATTCGGAATCTTCAAAACATCTTCAACATCAAAGAAAATTGTCGGGGATAACCTGCACCATTTCTCGAGTCTATGCCACACCTCTTGGACAAACACACAACCCGTGAAAATGTGCATGTCCGTTTCCAGCTCAGCCTGACAGAAAGTGCAGCAAGTATTCGGAAGCCGTACACCTCGTTTTATTAGTTCTGCGATTGTAGGTAACCGATTTAAAGCCGCCCTCCACACCATAACCTTACATTTGAGCGGCACCCAAGTCTTCCAACTAATTTTTGGTCTTTGGTCAGCATCTATAGCATCGAACAGCATGTTTTTAGCGGATTTCACAGAAACAAACCATCTTTAGCAAGCTTCCATTTCCATCTATCCCTTCCGCCCCTCCATTCATACTCGTGAATTTCTGAAAGTAGCTGAAATAACTCCGATACTTCCGCAGCCGTATTTGGGATCGTCCTCCATTCCCAAGACAAAGTCTTTATATTATCATTGACCGAAATTCTCTCTGCTACCGTCACCCATTTGTGCCTTTCGAGTTGGAAGAGATTTGGAAACACCACTCTAAGTGGTTCTTCTCGTAACCACGGATCACCCCAAAAAGTAATAGAATTGCCGTCACCGATATCTCCACCAAAGAAGGAATTGAAAGTTGACCCATTTGGTGCTATTTTTTCCCCAACTTTAACTATGCGTTTCCAACATCCGTTTGATGATGCCATACAAGGTAGCAAAGCCCACGGTCTACTATTCCCATGACAAGCCATAATTAATTTTTTCCACAAGCCATTGGCTTCGTTTTTAAATCTCCAAGTCCATTTTAAAAGAAGCGCATCATTAACGTCTTCCAATTTAGAAACTCCCAAGCCACCTTTCTTTTTAGGATAGGTAACAATATCCCAAGAAACCCAATGAATCTTTTTATCTATACTTGCACCCACCCATAAAAAGCGACGCATAATAGACTCAATTGATTCAATAACTGCCTTTGGAGCCTTATAAAGAGAAAGATAGTAAACGGGAAGGCTTTCTAAAACCGTTTTAATGAGAATAAGACGACCACCAATCGAGAGATTTGTAGCTTTCCATGACACAAGCCGGTTACGAATGACTTCAACGACCGGCTCCCAATTGCTAACCCGGGACATTTTGGCCCCCACTTGTATACCAAGATAAGTAAACGGGAATCCGCCTCTTTTACAACCAAGAAAACTCATCATGTTGTCCACTTCCGAGTTCTCCACACCAACCCCATAAATATTAGATTTATGGAGATTAATGCGGAGGCCGGAGCAAATGTAAAAAATACGAAGAACTCTCGCAATACCTTGGATATTATTCTTTGACCATTCACCCATAATTAGAGCATCATCCGCATAAAAAAGGTGTGTCAATTCCATATCATCGTTCGTAAAATCCACACCTTTAATAACTCCAAGAGATTTGGCTTTGTCCAACATCCACGATAAGGCTTCCATAACAATCAAAAAGAGAAATGGCGACATTGGATCACCTTGGCGAAGCCCCTTTTCACACCTAAAATCAAATGTGGGGGATCCGTTAACTAGAACCGCGGCTCTAGAAGAGTGACAAATACCTTTAATCCACTCGCACCAACGAGAATGAAACCCCATTTGGGACATAATAGATAACAAGAAGTTCCAGTTTACATTGTCATAGGCCTTCTCGAAATCTATTTTTAACAAAAAAGCCTTTTTCTTCCGTCTCTTCAAACAATTGATAACCTCATTCACCATCAATGGATCATCTAAAATGAAACGACCCGAAATAAAAGCAGACTGAGAATAAGAAATGATGTTCCCCAAAACCTTTTTGAGACGATTAGCAAGGATTTTGGAAATCACCTTACTAATCATTCCAATCAAGGTAATAGGCCTATAATCCCTAAGACCCAACGGTGTTTTGGTCTTTGGAATTAAAGTGATAAAAGCCGAACCGCACCCCGGACTGATGGTACAAGAATTGTGAAAATCCAACATGATATTAACAAAATCGTCTTCAAAATGATTCCAAAATCTTTTCACAAATCGAAAATTAAACCCGCCGGGGCCCGGCGCCTTACTTGAACCACACTCAAATACCGCATTTTTAATCTCTTGTCTCGAAAATAGTGCCACCATGTTCTCGCAATCCTGCTGGCCGATTCTACTAATATTCGAGCAAATAAGGTTGGGCCGATTATTATTTTTTTCTTTGAAGTGGTCCCGAAAAAACCGCATAACCTCTCTTTTAACCAAAGTAGGTTTAGTAACCAACTCCTCATTAACCATAATACCCGGGATAGAATTTCGTGCCTTTCTCCCATTCACCACATTATGAAAAAAATTAGAATTCTCGTCACCCAAAGTGGCCCACTTAACGCGAGATTTTTGTTTGATATCCCGTGCCTTCATATTCTCGATGTCTTCTAAGGCTTTTTTACACTCGGTCCAAATCCATATGTCAGCATCTTCCAATTCACTGTTCTCCATATGTCTTTCGATATCCTCTTTCTCTCTTCGTAGGCGACTTTCCTCCTCCAATTCTTTAGCACTATACTCCTTGAACCATGCTTTCAAACAATTTCTCAGCATCTTTAATTTGTTTAGGAGATTAAGATCGGCCCTCCATTCATCAGTCCAACCATCCAAACGTGTTTGAATAACCTGCACACACCCAGGCCTATCCAACCAAGAATCAAAAAATCTAAATGGTTTGGGTCCAAAATTCGTGTCGTTAATAGAAAATACCAATGGTGAATGATCCGACCATTCTCTATTAATGGCCCGGACGCACGCGTTAGGCCATTTATTAAAAATATTATCACAAACCAAAACCCGGTCGATTCTACTAAACTTACAAACGCCTTTTCTATTCGTCATGCACGTGTACTTTAGCCCCTTCAAATCAAATTCTCGCAGACCAACTTCATCAATAAAGTTATTAAAATCGCGAGCACAAACCGGGTCAAAAACCGAATTTTTTCTTTCGTCCCTGTCTCTAACCGCATTAAAGTCTCCAAACACATTCCACCACCCATGATGACCACCCATCAAATTGTTAATTTTCGACCACAACATTCTTTTTCCTTCATTAGATTGCGGCGCATAGACATTGACAATATTAATACGAATCGACCCGGCCAAAATAGAACCCGCCACATGTAGATAATTTCGATCTTTATTCACTACTTCTTTAGAAAAAACCTTAGGATCCCATAGACACATTATACCCCCCGAATTACCCCACGCATTCACCTCTTCATATTCAAACCCCACACCTCCCCAATAATTAGAAACCAAGGACGATGAAATATTACTACCCATCGTTTCTTGCAATCCAATAAAAGAAATCCCATGAACGTCTTTAAGTCTCCTAATCCAAGCCGATTTACCTCGACCCCCAATCCCACGAATATTAATAGAGAGACAATTCATACCTTACCATCTCGTATGTCTTCAAGAACAATCGATTCCTGAATCAACCCATGTGAATTACCAAGGTTAGCGCCAAGCTTAGAGCCCAATTTAATCGTAGCCTCCACTTCATTAATTGGTTCAGCTTCAAGATTCTCATCCACAGATAGCACCTCTAAATTCTCTCCATCTTCTTCACTGTGAACCGGCTGGGAATTAAAGTCCATATCATTGGACCCCTCATGCGCTCCACCAACATCACCTCCTAATTCTGGGCCCAAGCCCAGTAGCGAATCTAACCCGAATATGTCATCTAGGCATTTGGCCTTTTTACCGGCCTTTGTTTTTTCAAGGATACTGGAATATGCCGGATTGGGCCGATCCAGAGTACCAAGCCCAGATTTCTTTTTTCTTTTGTTAATAAAATTCGAGTGGTCCACAGTGTCATAATTAACATCAAAATTTTGTTCAAAGTCAAATTGGTCTCCTGCCACAAATTCCTCCATCCCATCAATACCATCATCAAACCTTTCCAAAAGACTAGGATCCCCATTAACTTCATTAATTATATTGGGAGTTACCAAATTAACTTCCACCTCCTCTGTGGCCGGAAACCCACCGTCATCCGTTACAATATTCTCGGCAGCCGCTTCCATCACCGGAGTCGCAGCCTTCATCTCGTCATCCTCCTTTTGAACTTCCATGTTATCTTCCGACTCTGGTTCAGACTCTGTTGCCGCAATATCCGGAATTTTATAAAACTCAGGCACCCAAACGCCGGCCTCTTCTGCAACCCAGACCGCGAATTTTCTATCTCTCCATACCAAACATACCGATTGACCGATGATCTTCCCTTCCCCCACTAACACCCCAATGTAATCGTAAGACAGATCACCATCATCGTTGGACCTGGTCGCTCTATGAACAATCTTACCAAATGAACTACCAATCGCGTCTATAACTTCACTGGAGATTAGCTGCATAGGGAGACCCGTAAGCTTAAGCCAAGCCAACCTTTCGAAGCCAAAAGATTGACCCATCCAAACATCCAACTTAGAAAATCTCCCAATCACCTCCCGTGCCGCTGCTAAACCAACTTGAGCCTTCTGTTCATCTTCGAATGAAATCAAAACAGAGAGACCTCCAATATATTGGATCTTAGTCATACCTGGACATATCTCGTGCATGATCACATGGATACTTTTGAGGGCATCCAAATCAATCATACGAGCCACCACAGCCCTACCATGCAAATCCGTAAACGCTTCGATCTCGCTTTTGATAACAATAGACTTTTGACTACCTACATTCCCAGGTTTACCCGTAAGAGTTTCCGTAAAGGATCTAGAGCCATTATAAAACGAATTAGGATTCCATGCTGGCGGTCTTTCATCATTTCCTTGATTCTTCTTGTTGTAAGCGTTCTGTTTGGATGAGGATGGTTGATCCATTCTTATTTCGCCTTCCTCCAACGTGAATCTCGCCATATTTGCCTTGAGCCAACAATCACCAATGCGAATCTTGCAAATCAAACGAACCAATTCATTGCTATCTTTAACATCAAGAAACGAAACAAAGCCAAAACGATTACCGGCTTTGTCTCGCTTCCTAGCGATATAAATATCATAAATATCACCATAGGAGCGAATAAAACCCGACAAATCATTACCGCTGCATCTATCCGACAAATCATTACCGCTGCATCTAGCCGGAATGTTAGGCGGCTGGCGAGACATCCCGAGAGAGTTTTGCTTAAACGTGGAATAATTCCTGAAATATATGTATGTATTTATATTATGATTTTGAAAACAATTAATATAATTATATTTGAATTTATTTTATATTAAATAGTAAAATTAGGGAACTCATGAGGAAGTGCCATGTGTCCCTCATGTGTTTTCTTTTATTAGTATAGAAAGATTATTATTATTATTATTATTATTATTATTATTATTATTATTATTATTATTATTATTATTATTATTATTATCTACTTTGATAGTGCTTTTATTATGTTTCTTATAAACTAATGTGACATTTTTATCTATAAACTCGATGTTGCATCTGTTAAGAATATAATTCAGAATTTTGGATCTAGAATTACATGTTAATTTCACTTTTTATATTTTTACTTTTTTTTTTTTTGAATCTTAGTATTAGGTATTATTCTTTTTTTTTTTGTTGGTACTTATGCTTATATTCAGACTTGTTTTGTGTCTTCTGTTGTATGTGAGTTTTTAGGTTTACCTGCTGATGATGTTGGGCTTGCATTTGAGGGTTTGAAGATTCGAGCTTGATTGGCGCAGGTAACCATATCTATGTATGTGGTTTATGAGAGCTTTAGGGTATAGTTTAAATATAATTTGTTTACACTATTGATGTAGAGTCTTGAGGTTTTAATTAAATTGGGTTTAGTCATAAACTAAACTCTAACATCAACGTATTCATATTCTTTCCATTTTACTTTATTGTTAATTGGAAAATTAAGCATATAAGAAACATGTTTGACGCATTATTGAAACACAACTTTTACTCCCGATGGTAAGGAACTGATGAATTGTGGATTATTTTTGTAGGTTTTGTGAATCAAGCTTCTTATATGTTTAATGTTCTGTTGTTGTGTTGTGTTTTTGTGATATTAGCAGGTCAGAATTAAGTTGATGATGAAGCGAATTACAACTTTTAATCATGGTTTATTGTGTGCTTTTAGTTACTAATTTGAACAACCAAAGGAGTGATAATGGGTAATTATTTTCTTTCATATTTGGGAAATTGGGTTCCTTAATTCTATTTAATCAAAACTTTAATATCGTAATTCTCATCAGTTGTTGCTTTGCACTTTTGCAGTTGATTGAATTGTCTCAAGTGCCATGTCCAAAAGGTCATTCAGACTAGAACATCATCTTGGTAATTTGTTTATTTTTGATACTTATGATCTAGATTGGACTATCCAAAATCAAATACTTAAGACCAAAGGTTTCAGGCGTTAGGTTCATTTCCAGGCGACTACACCACCTCCGCGACTTTGATCTCTCCCCACGGCAACAGATTTCGTTAACTAAACCATTGAAGAGGATGGTATTGCTGACCGGTGCTGGAAGGGCGGCGACGACAGCGTAAAGGTCACCCACGGTGATGGGGTTCAACATCAACAGATCAAGACACAAAGATGATGAGTGAGAGGCATTGTGTTTCCGTTAACCCAATGGATTCACAGGTTGAGCCATCAAACACTTTTGGTATTTTTATGCTTATGAAAATGGGTTTTGCGTTTTTACCAGGTTGGTCACGGATATGAAAATTACCAAGTTAGTAATCGATGTTTATTTGTCTGAATAAGTCGGGCAACTTTAATAATTTTTTGTTCGGTGTTTTGTATTAGTTAGTTAGAACGGACAAGGAATCAAAAGTGTAAAAGATAGCTTCTATTTGATAGTTGGTAGATAAAAATGTAGTAAACTGGTTTGACATTGGATGGAATAAATCCGATGGATATATAAAAATAAAGACTTTTTTATGTTCAAAGAAGCTATTTGTTATTATAGGAGGTGTACAATGTGATTGATAGCCAAACGTGAATTCATGTTCCCTTCTTGCATTCTGTATACAATTTGTTTGCGGTTAAGATGTGTATCCGGGTTTGTGTGTGCATAAGGTCCATCTGTCACTAGGCGCCCTCAATTGAAAAGATGCAACCGACGAACTCATCAGGTATAAAGAAATAAATACTCAAAATTATTTATGTAATCCCTTCGTAAAAATATAACTGCTATTGTCCTTTGGATTGCAGAATCGACTGTATTTGGTTTCACTATTAACCATTTGTGAGGTATACAAAAATTAAACCAGCTTTCATAACCTATAATAAGCAGAATTAGTGTCAAATGAGCGGTAAACTCCATTTTCTCCTATAATACCTCACCATTTTGATTCAAGGAATAAAGGCAATCCATCATAATTATGATCACAGGTTCTGAAGGTCTCTCCAAAACCAATAACTGTCACCAGGGTTCAGTTTGTTGTTTTTAGTGGCATTGTATTTCTAATGTGAACATCAAATCCTCACAAGCGGTCTAAACTTAGTAGCATGTAATTCTTATTAAGTTATAAATCGTTCTGACATATTAGCTTCTTCATGCTAAAACAACGTGTGTAAGTCCCGAATGCTAGATCTTGTGAAATGCAATAGATTGTTATCACTTATAAACACCTATTTGTTAGGTGTTTTAAGTGATTAATCCAGAAAAACAAAGATACTAGATGAACATGAATAAAACCGACACACACAATGAATAACATGATGATTCCATTACTGATTTGATGATGAATAACCTTGGAATACACAGACTAGTACGCACCTATTCACGTGTGCTACAAAGATAATCCCAAAACCCTAGAGAAACAAGCTGCACACACATTCTATTTATAACCAGGAGTTGGGCCTGCGCACTTAACATAAGTGCGCATGGCCCGTCCAAATAAGTGCGCAGCTTAGGGTTTCTCACATACAACTTTGTCTAAATAACATAACTAACCCTCTAACTATCAAGCTATACAATAACTATCAAAAGTCTATGATCTGGTAACTGTCGTCTCAATATAACCCAACAATGCTCCCCCTAGACCACAGCTACCAGTTCTTCCATCTTCAATCAATCTCAACCTCGCTTTGCTCCCCCTCAGCCTGTTCTAGGGGGTCTTGAATGCACAGGGCGACTGCATCTTTTTCAACTACAGGAGGAGCTTGAGTTGATTCTGTTGCAGGTCTTTCCGGATTAGCTACTGTTGCAGGATCTTTTGTCTGTACCTCTGAAGTAGTCTCGACTTCAGGTTGAGTAACTTCTGCATCAGCAGCAGCAGCAGTAGCTTGAGCAGCTTTCTCCCTGTCTTCCTTTTCTTTATCTGCTGCATTGATCCTGTCGACTATATCAAGCAGCTCCCTTATCAGATTCATAACCCGATCCACAGCCCTTCTAAATAACACCGCTTCTTCAAACAACGCGTTCCCGACACCCACATTAATCTGATTCGCAAACAGCATATTCAGATCTGACAGATTAAGTGCAAACACATCTACTGGATCCAAAATCCTCAAAGCCTCCGAATCGTCCTGCAATTTAATGACTGCTTCACCAGTGTTGTTGTCATAAAACCACTTCTTAAAGTCCCTCAGCATAACTGGAAGCTCAGATCGAATAGGAACTCGTGTGACGACCTGAGGAGGGTCAATCACATAAGTTATCATGCCTCGTCCTGTTGCTGGATCAATTCGTCTCTTGGAGATCCGTCTCCTTGGTTTCTGCGGCTTGAAGATTTGGAAATCAGTGTCACATTCTTTCCTTATAAACCACACAAGCATGGACCCCGTGGTGTCGTGGGAGTGGTTGATGAATGGGGCCCTGCTAAGCTCCCTGATATCCCATCGAGGAAGAGACTTCAGTTCTTTTTGACCCTTGAAGTACTGTATCACTCCCCCTCTTCTCTTCACGACAAACAACCTTTTCTCTTCATCATACTTCCAGGAGATAATCTTCTCCTTGTGAGTTGACCTGGTGTGATGGATATTTTGATGCAGGCCTGGAATGGTGATGGGCTTTGTTAGGATCTGAGTTTGATTGTTTTGATTATATTTAACTAAAATGATAAGAGTGAAATGAATATAGAATGGAAAGTGCAGCGGAATAATAAACTATTAATCAAAACACGAGAGTAATTGTTTTCTGATCGAATGCTTTCATTTATCTAAAAGATTACAATCATACAAGTACTCCCCCTCAGCCTGATCACACAGTGATTGTTTGTCTGAGAGAATGTTTGTGTGTGTGATGCAATAGAACAGTACAAGCACTTTTCTATTTATAGACAAACCTAAACCACTGATGACCTAGGCTGACGTCACCTAAGACAGTGAATCTCTAACAGAATAACAAACATAAAACATCTGCCTATTACAAACTACTGTTACATTGAAAACACTGAAGATAAACTACTGTTGTAGGAAAACTCTGATGGTCTTGTATCCTCTGCTGGAGCCTAAGTGTTGTTGGCTCCAGCAGTGCTTTAGTCTTCAGTACTTGGATCAGCAGTTGTTCTTCATCAGACCTTTGGTCAGCAGTTGTTCTTCATCAGTGTTTATTTAGCAGTCCTTTGTATCAGCAGTTGTCATAGCAGTTGTTTGGATAGAACAGTTGTTAGAGTCAGCAGTCTTTTGGGAGAAGTATGTTGTAAGGACTGTTTATTGAGAGGATCAACTGTTAGCATATTTTGGCTTTCCAATCATCTGTTCTTCTCCAGGTCAGCAGACCCAACAATCTCCCCCTAGAACAGATGATGCCAAAACTCAGCTTTATTTACTGATCTTTATTCCTCATCAGACTTTCTCTGATTTGATCTTTGAAATGTAGTTCAAAGTTCAGAGCAAATAAGTCTTCTTCATCTCTTTCATGTTCTAGATTTAGCAATGTTTGAAGATCATCTGCACATAAGCTGTATGCATCCTCCATGCTGATCTTCTGAACTCTTCCATCTGACCTGAGCAAAGTCAATTCATGGTTGTCTTTGTTGACTTTCCATTTTAGAATTTTTGAGTCAGTGGATTTGCTGAGATGAACTTTTATTTGGGATGAGTTTGGTGATGGAGGTCTTCCAATGAGTTCCCTAAGTTTCTCTGTTGTAGGATCAGAGAAAAAGTGTATCTGATTGAAGAGCCCTTCCTTGATGAATGTATCAACAAACTTCTTCTGATCTTCTTCTGACATTTCCTTCTGTTTCTTGACTGTCTTCTTGCAGCAGTTGATAGATCAGAAGTTTCAAGTAAGCTGTCCAAGGTAAAAGTCTGCTAGGGTCTCTTCATCAGTGGCTCATCAGTATAGACAGGTTTTCTAGGTAGGCTGGGATCCTTCTTTCTGTTTTCTTCAAGACTCTTGTATGTCTCAACCAACCTCAGCTCAGACCATCTAGAGACAGACCTCATTTCCCCATAGTTAGCAGCTACTATCTCTTGTCTCATTCTTTTAAACTTTAAGGCTCTGACTGGGTCTCTGCCTTTGCCAAAATTAGGAGTAGAGACTTTAGCCTTGGGGTCTTTAGCCATTTCTTCTATTCTGAGAAGTTCTTCTCTTAGTGCATGTGTGGTCCAACCATTAAACTGCTTTTTGGTTGCTTTATATGGCTTGGTTGCCAAGATCTGTTCCAGAAGAGAATCCCTAACCTCCTTTTCCAAGTCACCACTGAGAGGCATGGAGGACATGGAGTTGCTTAGGGTCTTAGCAAAATCCTCAATCCTTCTGAGTTTGCTAAGCTCTGCTGAATGGATGCCCTGAGCAGTCCTGTCATCCTTCCCTTTGCATTTCTCCTTAATGATGGCATCTACCTGTTCACCCTTGTATTTAAGATATGTATCAATGTTTAGGGGAACAGGGAAATTTGGGAGAGATGGGAAGGATCTGTCAGATGGTTGTTCAGTATTGTAGAAGGATTGTAATTCCCCCTTGAGTAGATCAAGTTCAAGGGGATACTGAACAACCAATGGTGTAATGGTTGGTGGTGGTCTATGGGAACTGAATTTGGATGTGTGTGGTGAGAATGATGAAATTGGAATAGCTGTGATAGGAGTGGATTGTGCAGTTGATGTGGTGTTTGGTGATGTGTGTATGTTTTCATCATGTACAACAAAGGTTGATTTTCTCTTCCTTGTGTACAAGATTTTGGGAGATGGTGATTTGGTAGCAGTGGTTGGATTAACATCTGTTGGCCTTTTAGTAGGTCCAGCAGATGTTTGGGACTTGGTTGGTGATGTAGGTTTGGGTGTAGGTTTGGTGGTTGTATGTTCAGATGTGCTTGTAGGTTTAGGTACTGTGGTTTGGGAAGCAGTGTTTTGTGTGGTTTCAGTGTTTTGGGTGGCAGTGGTTTCAGCCGCACTGGTTTTGTCAACAGAGGTGTTTAGCTTGGATGGTGGTTTTCTGACATGTTTAGCAGGCCTTTTCATCCTTTTTGAGGATCCCACATCTTCAATCTCCTACTGTTGTTCTCTCTTGAGGTTCACCAGCAACTCTGCTTTAGCTTCCAAGGTGTCAGCCCTTTTTTGTTTGGCCTTAGCAGCCTTTTCAGCTTCTATGTTTGCAGAGTTGTCTACTGCTTTGCTTTTGTCAGTGGTTTGTTGTGGTGCTGTTGGTGTTGTTTGTTGTGGTGCTGTTTGTGTTGCTTGTTGTTGTTGTTGTGGTGCTGTTTGACTAGCCTCTGGTTTGTTGGCAGACTTAGCATTTCCCTTTTTAGAAGGAGGACAGCCAAAGGGATCTAACTTTGGTAGCCTATCTCTGCCACTCTCCCCTTTTTTGGCATCATCAGCCGTGAAGACATCATCATCTTCATCCCTGAGAATGGTGGTAGGGGCAGAACCAGTGGTCTTCAACAGGTGATCTTTGATGGCTTTAATGTCTGCATGTGTATCTTTGTACCTTGCATCCACCATGTTTCTGATCTCAGCCATATAAGTTTCATGTGTCTGATCAGCTAGTTTTCTGTGGGCTATGATGATGGGGGAAACGGATTTCCATAGCTCACTAGCTATATCAGCTGTTGATGGTTGACTTTTGGAAAGATCTGCTATGGAACCCAGTATAAGCTTGACATCATATTTGATGTCTGCTACAGAGGTTTCAATTGCATGAACTCCGTCCGTCAATTCTTGGTATTTTGACCCATCTCCTAAGTTAATAGGATCATCTGAGTCCCTACCAGTGGTAGTTCTACCTGATTCAGTCCTAATAGGTGAATCAGATGCTCCTTTTTCTTGGTACTGGGGACTTCCAACTGTTTTTTGGAGACACTATAGTGGCTTCATCAGTTGTTGCCTTCAAGGGAGTCTTAGCAATGTAATAACTGTCCTGGTGTGAGACAATGGTCTCTACATCAGTAGTGGCTGCTCCACTTGAAAACTCACCTAGAGTTGCATTGAACTCAGGTGGTGTAACCTCCTCTACTGTTTGTTGGATGGCAGATTGAATGTTCTCAGGACCAGTCACTTGTGGGGGTATGCTCTCAGTGATAGGTGGAAGAGAGGAACTGGGATCTTCCTGAGATTTCTCAATTGCTTCAAACAGAGGTTGCATAGTTTGTGGAACATGATGTGATGGTGAGGGTGGAGGAGTAACAAGAGAACTAGCCCTGGGAGAGGGGCTTGTGAACATTTGGCCAAGTGACTCAAATGTATCATGATGTGTTTCCCCTTAGCTTACAACATGATCCTTTTGGGAGGATTCATGAGGAGTTTGGTCAGGTGGAGGTATGTCCAACTGTTGTGAGGAAGTAACAACAGTGGTTTCTGGTTTCTTTGGTGGTGCAACAGAGTTTTCATCTGGTACCTCATCATCCAGAAGTCTCATTTGTGGTTGAGTGGTGGTTTATGTGGATGGATGTTTCTTTTTGGAAGTGGCTGGTGTGGGTTTCACAGCACTGGATGTAGTGCCATGATCACCAGGAGCAGTGGGCTCAACAACAGAGGTTTTGACAACAGTTGTTGTCTTTGTCCTCTTTGTTTGTGTTTTAGAAACTTTGGACACTTTTGACACTTTTTCTTGGGTGCTTCCACCCAGCATTCTAGTGAAAGTTTCATCAGTTAAGCTTTTCATTTGCATTGCCTCACCCTTTTTGAAAACCTTTTCTGGTAAGACCTTTTGTAGGATTACACTAAGAATTCTTGGGTAAATTAGAAAAGCATTGTTAGACCCAGACTTAATTGCTTTCACATTTGACACTAAGTCCATGAACAATCCCTGGGAAAGATTGAAGTCAGAGTTTGACAACATGGCATATCCTAGATATTGCATCCTTAATGGGATTTCATTGAAGGATGTGGATTTAGCGGAGACACACAGAAGAAGGGTATGGAAGAAAAATTTCATGACTGGTGGGAAAAACTTTTTGAAAAGAGTTGATCCAGTCATTTGACCATCATACCCTCTTTCTTGAAACTCAGTGTGAAGCTCTGTTTTTGTGAAGGAGTCCTTACCTGCCAGGTCATTTAGTGAGAAGGTTGTGGATATGATATCAGGGGTAATGACGATACTAGTTTCTCCAATTTTGGAAATAATGGAAGTAGGCTTTTTGTCTTGCAATAGAAACTCAGCATTCAACCAGAACTCTTGGAGAGTATCGATATAGATGGGGGCGTCAGCGGTTAAGATGGGTAGGTATTTGGAGTTTAGAAGAATGTCGATGGTGAAATGGAATGAGACGTTGTCATCTGTTTTAACCAGATATGGGAGACAATTGTGGGTGGCTTTGGCTTGAAGATCCATTTTAATGGATTCCGAAGGTGATGATGAATGAAATTTGATTGAGGGTTTGAGAATGAAGAAGGCGGTTTCAGTATTTTGAATACAATGAGACAGTGGAACATCTGTTGTGGTAAAACAGGGTTTTTATAGGCTCAAAAGAAACCGCTGATGTGGCCAAACTTCTGCTTGTATGAGCAGACGTGGCAATCATCTGATGGATGAAACATCTGGTGGAGAACAGCTGTTTTGGCAAACAACTGATACAAACAGCTGATGGAACCAACTGTTGTATATTTTTTTTTGTATATATATATATATATATATAGGGAAACAGTTGTTTTATCTGATCAGATGTTTTGAAACAGATTTTTCAACCAACAGTGGATATGAATGAAACAGTGGTTGTTTTATCTGATCATATGTTGTAAGCAGATTTTTCAACCAAACAGCTATTTAGAAGAAATTTTGATTTTCTGAAACATTTTATTATTATTCCTTTTTAAAAGAAAATTTATTTGTTTACTCCATGTTTAACATACCAATTCTGGAAATCAGATTTGTAAAGGTAGATGTGTCTAAAGCTTTTGTCAACACATCTGCCAACTGATCTTCTGTTGGAACATGGTGCAGAGAAATCAAACCTTTTTCATAGCTGTCTCTGACAAAATGATGTCTGATGTCAATGTGTTTGGTAGTGGAATGAGAGACTGGATTCTTGATGATATTTTCAGCAGCTTGACTGTCCAACATGAGTGGGGTCTGTAGTGCAGTTATCCCAAAATCCAGTAATTGATTTTGAAGCCACATGAGTTGGGCTGTACAGCTTGCAGCAGCAATGTATTCAGCTTCAGCTGTTGAGGTTGAAACAGCTGCCTGCTTTTTGCTTTGCCAGGAAACTAAGGCATTCCCTAGAAATTGGCACCCTCCTGATGTGGACTTTCTTGTGGTGTGACAGCCAGCAAAGTCACTATCTGAATAACCTGAAAGCTCAATGTTTCCATTAGCAGGATACCAGATACCAAGTGTGGGAGCACCTTTGAGGTATCTGAATATCCTTTTCACAGCAATAAGGTTTGACTTTCCGGGTGAAGCCTGGGATCTTGCACAGACACAGGTAGCGAACATAATGTCTGGCCTAGATGCAGTTAAGTACAGTAAAGACCCAATCATGCATCTATAATGTGTTTGATCAACCAGTTCATCCTTGTCATCAATAGTGAGCAGCTTGACTGTACTCATGGGTGTACTACATGGCTTACAATCATTCATCTCAAATCTGGTTAATAAATTCTTTATATATTTGTTTTGGTGAATGAATGTGCCATTTTGCAGTTGTTTCACTTGAAGACCAAGGAAACAATGAAGCTCACCCATGGCACTCATCTCAAACTCTGCTGTCATGAGTTTTCTGAACTCTTCACACATTTGGTTACATGTGGATCCAAAAATGATGTCATCCACATATATTTGAACAATCATTAAGTGTTTCCCTTTCCATTTAAGAAATAAAGTTTTGTCTATTTTACCTCTTGTGAAACCAATGGATAAGAGAAATGTGGAAAGAGTTTCATACCAGGCCCTTGGTGCTTGTTTGAGGCCATACAAAGCTTTGTTGAGCTTGTAGACATAGTCAGGATGGAATGTGTCTTCAAAACCAGGTGGCTGACATACACAGACCTCCTCCTGAATTTTGCCATAAAGGAAAGCACATTTGATGTCCATCTGATACACCTTTATGTTATGGTTGACAGCAAAGGCTAAAAATAGTCTGATGGCTTCTAGTCTTGCTACAGGAGCAAAAGTTTCATCATAATCTATTCCTTCTTCTTGTCTGAAGCCTTGAACCACAAGCCTGGCTTTATTTTTGACAACAATACCCCTTTCATCAGTTTTGTTTTTGAAGACCCACTTTGTTCCTATAGGACAAACATCCTTAGGTAGTGGTACAAGCTCCCATACTTGCTGTCTTTTAAATTGAAGGAGTTCTTCTTGCATGGATTCTACCCAACTGTTGTCTTTTAGCGCCTCTTGGTACTTGACAGGTTGTGTGAGAGATAGGAAACCTGCAAAAAGACAGATATTGGAGGATTGGCTTCTTGTGAGCACACCCTCTCTGATGTTGCCAATGATCTGGTCTGGTGGATGAGCTCTTAAGTAAATAAGATCTCCCTGATATGGTATGATGGCATTTTGAGGTGATGGACAGAGGTTTGGTGACTCTGTTGGTGTAACATTTGTTGGTACTTCTGTAGTGCCATCAGATGTTTGGAATGGTAATGGAGGAATGGGTCCAAGTGGTGTGAAACTGGACTGACTTTTGTCAACAGATGATTGACTTTTGTCAACAGACGATTGTTCAGTGGTTGTGAGAGGTGAGACAGTGGTTTGAGGATAAGAATGGCCAATAGTGGTTGACACAGCTGTGGCAGAGTTTTGACAATTGTTTTGAACAGCTGCTTCCTCTGAGGTAGAATAGATTTTGTAGTGACTGGGGATCACAACATCTGTTCTGTATTCTTGTTGTGGAGACTGTGGAATACCTGCATTGTTAGTTTTAACAGTGATATCTTCAAATTTGAATTTATCTAAATCAAATAGTTCAGCATGATTTGTAGGGATTTTTAGAGATGAAAGTTCATTGAACTTTACATTCAGAGTTTCTTCTATTGTCTTGGTCTTTGTGTTAAACACTTTATAGGCCTTGGCAGTAGAAGAATATCCCATAAAATAACCACAATCTACTTTGGCTACAAATTTTGAAATGGAATCTTTGAGGTTTAAAATGAAACATGGGCAGCCAAAGATTTTGAAGAATGAAATTAATGGTTTGATTTTGAACAAAATTTCATAAGCAGTTTTTTGATGTCTGGGGTTGATCAAAACTCTGTTTTGAACATAGCAAACAGTGTTTACAGCTTCTGCCCAGAAGGACAGTGGCAAACCAGAATCTGCTAGCATGGTTCTTGCAGCTTCTATAAGAGTTCAATTTTTCCTTTCAACCACCCCATTTTGTTCTGGTGTTCTTGGGATGCTGTACTGCCTCACAATCCCTTTTGACACACAGAAATCATCCAACTCCTTATTCTTAAACTCTGTTCCATTGTCACTCCTGAAGACTTTTACTAGCAAGTCATATTGTTTTTCAACTTTGGTGACAAAGTCCTTCAATATACCTGCAGTCTCATCCTTAGAATGTAAAAAGTAAGTCCATGTAAACCTAGAAAAATCATCAACTATTACAAGACAAAATCTTTTTCTTCTTAGGCTCATGATTTTAACAGGGCCAAACAAGTCCATGTGCAACAATTGTAGACACTGACTGGTTTTGGACTCATCAATGGATTTGTAAGAGCTTTTATGTTGTTTCCCTTTTAAACAAGAAACACAATGCTCATCACATTTGAATTCTTTTGATGGTAAACCTCTGACAAGGCATTGTTTGGAGAGTGTGTTGATAGTGTTAAGGTTGGTGTGACCCAATCTCCTATGCCACAATTCTGTCTCCTTTGTGGAGGCAGCAGAGAACAAACAGACATTTGCCATAGGATTGTCCTTTAACATATCAACAACATACACATTGCCACTTCTATGAGCAACAAGTTGTGCTTTGCTCTCAGCAATGATGGTATCAATCTTTTTCACCACTTCTGGCCCAATAATCTTGCAAGTTTTCTTTGTGAAGAATGAGCCATAACCTTTGTCACTCATTTGTGAAACACTCAGAAGATTAAACTTGAGATTATCAATAAGATTGACATTTTCAAACTTGAGTTTTCCAGCTTGTACAGTCCCTGAACCCAACACCTTACCTTTTGAATCATTACCAAAGGATATATCACCCCCTCCATGAGCCAAGAAGTCCAGAAGAAGGGCTCTACATCCTGTCATGTGCCTGGAGCCTCCACTATCTACATACCAAAGACTATCTAAACAAGCAGAAGCTCCCTGCACATCAGTAATGGATTAGTTTTGGTGAGTGTCCAAAGCCAAGTTGGCTTTGGATGGGTCCTTAGACCTTTCAGACTCAAGCTTTGGAAGGTGATCAGTGGTTTGGACTAATTTTTGAATTAAGTTCAACAACTGCTGCTGACCATTTGCCAGTGCTTGAATGTCAATACTTGGGGCAACAGTTGTTTGATCACTTCCAGACAGATGATAATACCCATATGGATTTCTGTTCACTCTTGGTTTAGAGGGTCTTTTTGGCTCCTCATAAACATGTGGCAGACTATGACATGGTGGTTGTCCATAACCTCTTGGGTATTTGCTTGTGGGTGGAGCATCTGTTACTTGGACATCCCTCGAAGTAGATGTTTCAAGTCTTTTAGTAACAGATGTTTGGACAGGGGTGAAAGTCTGTTTGGGCTTTCCTTTTGAAGTACTAACCACAGGATTTGCAAGAGTTTTAGCTTTGTATTCTTGTATTTTTACATCAAAATTTTTTAGATACAAGCACTCTTTGGTCTTGTGATTCTTTTTCCCACATATTGAGCATGTGGCTTTGGAATCACATTCACTTGTTCCTTTGTTAATGTCATATGCTTTTAGAAGAAAACAGTTTTTAGTGACATGATTCTTCTTCTCACAGAAATCACAGAACAAGTTGACAGTCTTTTCTTTCTTCTTCCCCTTTTCTGCCTTCTTTTCAGCAGATGTTTGAGCATCTGCTGGAAGGTTTTTCAGGGGAATGACTTTTGCCTGAGGAGCTGTCTTTCCTTCAGGTGTTTTAAAATCAACATGTTTAAAATTCTCAAGAGTATCACACTCATCAGACCAGGTAGGTTTAAATTCATACTTTTCAAGTTCAGTGAATGATGAGGAACCTTCTAGTTTTTCAAGAACAATTTTCTTACCATTTGGTTCAGTGATTTTAATCTCTTGACCCTGCAGGTTTGTTGGAACTATCTCAACAGACTTTTGAATCTTTTTGTCAGTGTTTTCAAAAGCTGGAGCAGTGGTTTCAAAACCAAAACCAAACTTCACATGAATTTTGGTTTGTTTGTTGAGTAGCATCTCAAAACCTCTACATGATTCCACCCATTTCTCACATTCAACTTGGGTGGACTCAAGCTCACTTTTAAAACTTTGATATTTTGCTATCATAGTTTGGAGCTGGTCTTTGGTTATGGTTGCTTCATGTTTTAAGCTGCTTATTTCAGACTCCTTTTCAGTTAAACTTGTTTTTAAATCTTTTGAAAGTTTCTCAAATTTAACTTCATCATCTAAAATTTTCTTTCTAAGGTTTTCATTCACCTCTTTGATGTTAGCAAATGTAATTACATATTTGTCAGAACACAACTCTTTAAGAATTTGAGGAGATACCTTAGCAGCAGCCATCAATGCACAATCACACTTGCACTCACAATCATCAGATGCACCCCAGGGATCTGAGAGATTCACAACCTCTTCTTCAGGTTTTTCACCTGTAACAACTTCATCAACAACATCATTAGTCACAACATCAGATTCAGTCACCACCTCCTCAGATTCAATCTCATCAACCATAGCCATGAAACAAAAGTTTTCTAGTTCATTTTCAGCTTTGGCAACTAATGCAAAATTTTCATCTGTTAACTCATCAGGTATACTGCTCCAATCAACGAAGCCTTGTGTAAAGAAGCTCTGTTGATTGGTCTCTGCAGGAGCAGAGGATGAAGCAACAGTCGTTTGCACAGGTGCTTGAGTAACAGGTGTTTGCACATAGTGGATCTGAGGAACAGTGGTTTGGACATACTGGACAGGAATAGTGTTTGAGGACTGTGCAAAATGAGCAGTGTTTTGCACATTTGGTCCAGGGGTATTATAGGAATTCTGATAAGTGTTGGTCTGTGGTCTTTGATTTGGATAGGTGATTATAGGTGTACCATGTTGACTCCTACATTCCTTAGCAAAATGACCAAGTCTATGACATTTGTAACACTTTATCTTTGATTTATCCAACCCAACCTTTGATCTGCCAGTTAACCCTGGAAACCTTCTCCTAGTTTTCTTGTAAAAATTGTTAGTTCTTACACTGAGAAGGGCCAATTGGTGCATAATGTCCATTTCTTCCAAATCATCAGGGTCAAAGTATTTCAGGTCATCATACTCAAAGGATATATTGTCAGATGCCTGGATATCACCACCACTTGCTGTGAAGGCATAGTTTGGTGAATAAGAATCAGAGTTAAAACCTGAGTTAAAACCTGAGGTTATGTCAATGAAATGATCATAACTCTGATCCTTAGTATTTCCAGGCACCTCATCATGACCCAAAAGTGTTGTATTCCCAAATACATAATCATCAGACACTTTTCCAGAGTCCTGGAGCTTCTTTTTCTGGTTAAGCTCTCTCTCATAGGTCAAGAGCTTACCATGAAGCTGGGTTAGTGATAGGTCTTTAAATCCAATTGAGTTTCTCATCACAATAGCAATAGTGTCCCATTTGTCTGGTAGTGATCTTAAAAACCTATGGTTCAGGGTTGAATGAGGGTAAGTAAGACCAACCAATTTTAGTTCACTAATTAAACAATTAAACCTCTCAAACTGTTGAGTTAATGACTCTCCTTTGACATGACTGAATGTTTCATATTGTTGGTTAAGTATTTCACGATTGTTTTCAAAACCTCCTCAGTCCCACCAAATTGTTCTTTCAGTGCATCCCACAACTCCTTTGCACTGTTACAGTGTAACAGCCCAACATATATATCATTGGGTAGAGCCATGGCCACAATACTGAAGGCCTTAGCATCTAACTCAATTTTCTAAAAATCCTGGTCGGAGTAGTTTTCAAGTTTCTTTGGCTCTTGAACCTTGGGATCTTCAGTACTCGGCACCGTCGGAACATGTGGTCCGAAGATAACCGACTTCCAACACCCAGTGTTCTGTTGAGCTAGAACATGGCTCATCCGACGTTGCCAGATATTGTATTCAGATCTGACAAGCATCGGTGGCTTGTTATTCGTGCCAGTGTTATGTGGATCGTGATTGATTGAAGCCATTCTCTGATTTTTCAAAAAACAAAGTCTGTTTAAAAACGGTTGAAACGAAATTAAACTATTACTCTGTTTTCAATCCAACAGACAAACGATATCAATAATTGTGAGCTGATCTGTTTATATTAAATTGATTTGTTAGATCGAATTTAATTGACCAAGCTCTGATACCAATTGTTAGGATCTGAGTTTGATTGTTTTGATTATATTTAACTAAAATGACAAGAGTGAAATGAATATAGAATGGAAAGTGCAGCGGAATAATAAACTATTAATCAAAACACGAGAGTAATTGTTTTCTGATCGAATGCTTTCATTTATCTAAAAGATTACAATCATACAAGTACTCCCCCTCAGCCTGATCACACAGTGATTGTTTGTCTGAGAGAATGTTTGTGTGTGTGATGCAATAGAACAGTACAAGCACTGTTCTATTTATAGACAAACCTAAACCACTGATGACCTAGGCTGATGTCACCTAAGACAGTGACCTCTAACAGAATAACAAACATAAAACATCTGCCTATTACAAACTACTGTTACATTGAAAACACTGAAGATAAACTACTGTTGTAGGAAAACTCTGATGGTCTTGTATCCTCTGCTGGAGCCTAAGTGCTGTTGGCTCCAGCAGTGCTTTAGTCTTCAGTACTTGGATCAGCAGTTGTTCTTCATCAGACCTTTGGTCAGCAGTTGATCTTCATCAGTGTTTATTTAGCAGTCCTTTGTATCAGCAGTTGTCATAGCAGTTGTTTGGATAGAACAGTTGTTTGAGTCAGCAGTCTTTTGGGAGAAGTATGTTGTAAGGACTGTTTATTGAGAGGATCAACTGTTAGCATATTTTGGCTTTCCAATCATCTGTTCTTCTCCAGGTCAGCAGACCCAACAGGCTTTCCAGGAAACCAAGTTGATCTTTCAGGATCCAACTTGTGCCCATCTGACGTCTCATAAACAACCTCTTCATCTATTCCCATCTCCACAAACCTATCTGGCATCTCATCTTCACTGATCTCGTCAACCTCACTTTCCTCAGCCTCTCTTTCTTTTTCTTTCTCTTCCTCCAAAAACTTCCCGATATCAAAAACCTCATCAAATGTTGTGCTTGGAGCACCAGTCTGCTGTTGCCTCAATTCTTGGAACATGTCAAACATTTTCATCTGAACCTGATTCTGAAACTTAATCAGGTATCGTTGATCCTTGATGATTTTCTCCATGTTTCTGTTCTTGTGCTTGAGCTTCTTCACTTTCTTTCTCAGCTCTTGATTGTTGTGCACATCACTTTTCAGGGTACAGATTTCCCTAGCAGTCGTCTTTCCAACCTCTTTCACTAGCTTCTCATACAGTTCCTGATGTACCGGTTTGCGACGTGGTGCAGCAGGAGCTGAGGAGGATAGTTTAGCTGGCTGTTGAGCTGGAGCTTTAAGGGCTGGAGCAGCAGCTGTGGAAGGCCCGGGTTGTTCTGGTTGTTCTGCCCCAAAGATAGATTCCAAGATCACCTGTTGCTCGATATCGTCTTGAGTCATTACACGAGGAATCTCTGACTGAGGTAGCTGTTCTCTCCTTTTCTTTCTTGCTGCCCTCTCGAAATCAGGAACTTGTTGTAAGACTGCAGCAGTCTCAAGCTATTCGGGTGTCTGTGTTTCTCTGCTCTCTTGTAATAAACCAGTTGGCCTTTGCCTTTTGCTGGGCTTTGATGGAGCAGTTTCAGTAGCCACTCTTTTCCCCCTGGCCTTCTCTAGAGCTATCTCTTCAGCAGTTGGTTGGGCTGAAGATGGAGCAGGGTCAGATGAACCAGGTGCAGAACCCGCTGTGGATTGTTGACGAGTTTCAATAGCATCTAGCCTTCTCTTCTTGATCTTGTTGTAAAGTTCCATCACCAAAGGATATCGCTGGGCTGCATACATATTTTCCAGCATGGGTTCCCAGTCACGCGTGTTGCACTCAGTAAAGAATCGTGCCCCTTTGGTGAAATTGTATTGATCACCAAGGGGCAGATTCTCGTGTTGTGCGTTGATCATCATCTGCACGAACCTTGGGTACATAACCCATTTGCCTGACCCACCATATAGTCAAAGATCATGCCCGACAAGTTGAAGACTTCATTCTTGCAAATCTTTATCATTGTTGTCGACCATTCAGTACTGGGCGCGTTGTAGCCTCCTTTTCGATGACATAGAGACATAATAAATACGTGACTGA
Organism: Ambrosia trifida; assembly: GCA_028751855.1. Classification (NCBI taxonomy): domain Eukaryota; kingdom Viridiplantae; phylum Streptophyta; class Magnoliopsida; order Asterales; family Asteraceae; genus Ambrosia; species Ambrosia trifida. Next base: position 71,831,850 of record CM054131.1, on the reverse strand, counting down.
TTAGTCTCCAGTCTCTTGTCAGCTGGCTTTTCTTTATAACGCCTCTCTTGTCAAAATCTCCCTTGTAGCCGAAATTCTTGAACTGTTGGTGAATATCTGCTTTGGGCATGAATCTAACAGTTCCTGGCTGATCTTGCAGTCTCAGCACGTTCCGAACGGTATCTCCAGTGATGACTACAGCCTTGTTTCGGACTGTAGCGTTTATTTGCTTGACTCTTCCAGCAGTTTCAACTCGAGCAGACCTCCAGAAGTCTTCAATGTGAGAACAGTAGACTGGTACAATGTGCTGCATAGCATATCCGACTTTGCTGCATCTGATCCAAGTCACTACGTCTTTAAACTTCACATCATCAGTCTCAAGATTCATCGGCTGATTGTGCATTCCTCTCGGATCCCAGTCGAGTGCCATCTGTTTAAACCAAGAGCACGAAAAGCCAATTAGATCTCTTGAATACGAATCGACATCCAATGACTGACCTTAGACTTAAACTTCGACGGACAACGTACTTAGACTTAGATTTTTTTTTTTTTTTTTTTTAGTTTTGTAATTTTAACAGTCATAGGATTAAGGTTTGATGGATTGGTTTCATCAGTGTCAATGATACGTTTGATTTTCAGTTTTAAGATCATTAACGTCCGGGTTTAAGTACGCAGTCCGTTCAAGTGTCTCAATGGTCAAGATAAGTGTCACATTGTTTAAAGTTCAAGTATGTATGTCCACAAGTGCGCAGGCCAAGTCAAAATCAATTGAGTCAAGTAATCAGTCAAGTACGCACGTACTTGACTAAGCACTTAGATTAGTACGCAGGCTCTAGACAAGTGCGCAGATCTAATCATACACGGGCATGGTAACCCCTTGGCAACACAGTCAAGTCTGCGTACTAGATAAGTACGCAGACACTTAAACCTTTGTGGACATACATACTTGACTAAGCACTTAGATTAGTACGCAGGCTCTAGACAAGTGCGCAGATCTAATCATACACGGGCATGGTAACCCCTTGGCAACACAGTCAAGTCTGCGTACTAGATATGTACGCAGACACTTAAACCTTCGTTTAAGATTTTAAGTTCACACTCAAGTACGCAGGTCATTAGGGTTTCAAAGGCTTTGTATGATTATGAGACAAGTGCGCAGTCTCTATGAGACAAGTGCGCACTGTTCATTATCAAGTACGTAGTCTTCAAAAATTCAAACACAGAAACCCAATAAAACCCACAACTGAAACCTTCAATCGTGCTTTTAGTTCCTGTAATCACAAGCAAGAGACCATCAGTACATAATAACTACCTTAAACAGTGGTGAGGATCAATAAAATGAAAAGAATGAAGTTTGATTTGGGGTGATAAGGTGTGATTAATGGACGCTAATGGTGATTAGAGTTTGAATGTATGATGATGAACGTTGATGATGAGATGAGGATGAACAGGTATGGTAAAGTAAGTTAGGGTTAAAGAAGATAAAGTTTGTTAACAGAAAATTAATTGAGAATATATACAGTGACCATATGGGCTGCGCACTTGAGTCAAGTGCGCAGGGCCCAATCAAGTACGCATGGTTCAAAATTTTTTGGCCCAATGAGAGTTTAAAAGCCCAAATCCATTTTAGTATGTGGGGATTTACCAGAACTCACCTTCTGCATTCAAGATCATACTAACCATACCTGCCAGGGCCCGTTTCAACTTCCCGTTGGATAGCTGTAGCCTAAGAACAATTGTCGGTATGCTTGTCTGTAACCTCACGAATTTTCCCATTTATTTTGCATTAAAGTATTTCCCGATCCATGATATAAAGTCTAATTTATTTCTAAGTACTCTTATCTTTATCCGTGCACTGTATTTTTCTAAGTTCCTTTTATCATTGTACTTAAAAAAAAATCTTCAATCATGACATATGTCCTATGCTAATTCTATTTATAAAATCCTCATTTTATAAGACGGTGTTTTTATTTTGCATTAAAGTGGTGGTGGTGGTGAGGTGAAGAAGATGAAGTGGGGAAGATGAAGTGTGGGACCCACATTAATAGGTATTATTTTTTATTAAAGTAAGGGTAGTTTAGTAATTTTACACCCACTTAACTGGATTATTTAACCTCAGTTAGCTCCAGGGACTATCCGAGTGCAAAAAATTCACTGTTTCGGGACTAAGCCTGTAATTTTGAAAACTTAGGGACTATAGGTGAAATTTGGGCAAACCACAGGGACTATTCGAGCAATTTTCTCTATTTAAAGCTAATCATTTTTCCAATTACATTTATAATCTCAAACAAGGAAGATATAAATTCGTTTCAAAATATATATATATATATCAAAGCCTTGAGTCAAGAGTCAAAGTCTTGACAACATAATTCTTGGAGTCAAAGTCTTAGTCAAACAGTCAAAGTCTTAGTCAACAGTCAAAGTCTTAGTCAAATAGTCAATTCATCATAAAACCTTACTTTATGGTGTTGACCAATTTTAATGGCTAATTGAATCCAAAACTAGTATAAAAACCCACCTATGAACCATTACACTTGCCACCTCTAAATCGATTGTTTCAATCCGATTAAGCTTTCCCTCATATTTTTCTTCTATAGTCTATTACTTCTACAACTGAAGCTTTGATTATAAGCTCTTGTAATTGGCGAATTGGAAGCATGATATTCTTTCTTTTTTTTCCGGATTTCTTATTTCTTCAAATTGAGTTCTAGTTGCCAAGGTGAGTTTACGTAACCATGTTATTGCAATTCTTTATACTTGCAACATTATACTTAGGCAATTCTACATACATGTCTAGTTGTAAACTTTAATGCCTCATGATTTAGACAACAACAACAGTTTCAACGAGTTTCAACATTACATAATCATTAGCTATGGCCAAGCCGGCGATACTCAATAATAGACTATTGGATTGACAATCCCACCCGGATACGTGTACCTCCTACATAGGTAGCGTGGGTGATTGTTACCGTTCCAACATATTATTATGGTGAACCGTGGATGACGGGATGGACCTAAACTAATCGGAGGTTTGATTATGTCGATTCAACATATCATGTTTATTCATGTAGACTTAAACTTACGATAGACATATGAATTGCTAAACTTTTATTCTTAAACTTAATTGCTTGACATGGCTTATGTATTCTCACCAACTTCTAGTTGACCCCCCCCCCCATTTTTACAACTCAACAGGAAATAATGATGCGTGAAGACTAGAGTGTTAGAATGAGAAGACAAATTGAAGTTTATGCTTATTTGATGTATTAGATTTCCATTCAAAACTTATTATGTATTTCAATTTTGGATATTTGCACTTTAAAATAATTTCAATTAAAACTTGATTACCATGTGCTACTGTATACTCATTCTTACGTGACACCTCGATGTTTCCGCCATCGGTTGGGGTGTTACAGATTGGTATCAGAGCCATGGTTATAGGGAATTAGGTTATTAGAAAAAAAAAATCTAGTCTATAACCATAGGATTTTAATCAGTACTTGCTCCTTTTACTTGCAACCTTACGTGTTTATATTCTCTATCCTACTTCTTATCCTTACTTTAGTCCCTACAAGAAGATTGTTCACCATCACAAGATCTACTCTTAGACTAATAGGACAAATCCTCAGGTTTAGCCTGAACCACCTTGAAGATCTCGTCGAAGTTCTAGATTTTAATAACGAACACGTGCAATCTGGAAGGGTGAACGCCTGTATTCTGAGTTTTCTGTTTAGGACTGGCATTGCGCATAAATCCCAATCAGACGAGGGACCCGGATGCCTACCTGGGAATTCTCGGGATGAGTGTTCACTTATAGGCTAAAGCATGTCTTCACTATGTTATTAGAATCTAGAAGTTTTGATAAGTCGACGTTTTCGTTTATTCGTTTTAATTAATGAATAAATGATTACACTCACTTTCCTTATACTAAGCTCTAAAATCTCAAAATTTTACAGCTTAAATCAATCTCATTTCATAACCATCTATGGATTTCACAATCACACTTCACCTTACCATCTTAGCCACTTTTTAAATATTCAACACCCTACCAAAATCATATTATTTCATTTCTCCACATGTTACTTATTTTTAAAAACTATAACCTCATACCTTAGCACAAACTAAAGATTTCTAAATCCTGTTGTATTTTCATTACCTAGTAACTTTACAAAGTACATATTTTTTTGTCAAAAGATGTCCTCGAACTTAAATTCAATTGTTTATTTATTGACGTAACAAACAATTTTCTATATAATGTTTTAAACTATTAAAAATCACTTAATAGAACCTTGATCTTCAAAACCTAATGTCATGTTTGAAATCTCCAACTAACGGGAATATTTTTATCAAAGCCCGCTTAGCTTTTTCTATTTAACAACTTTTGCTTTATGTATAAAACCAATTTTGAAAATAAGATTTTTTTTATCCATAGGAATAATATCTAGTCTCTAAATTCTCCATCGACACTCACTCACTTTCAACTTGTTCAAATTTTTACAATATTTGGCATATACCACAATCATGTTTTCTTATACACTTGATTATAACCTTTGATCCAAACCACAAAATTTACACTGCTACATAATCTCCTTACTATAAAATAAACTCTTTATCAACTATCTTCACATTCACTATCTCTCACAACCTTGATTCTGCTTCAAGATTTTTCATCATCCTCTCAAGAACTAAATTCATATCCTTCACCTTCTCACACATGAGCTAGTTACCCATGATAACCAAACTATTGAAACTTGATTGTGTGTTGCATCAAACATAATCCTTAGTTATACATGAGGATTCGACTATCTACCATATTTGAACATTTGAAACTAGAATTCATGGAATATAAACTATTTGCTATAGATACACCTAGAGTCATTAACCTTCTCTAGGACAACACTATTACAACTTGCATGCTATGATTGATACTTGATTGTTTATATGTACATATTATCAATTTGCAATTTATGTGTAAAATAATTGGTACACTTAATCAAACAACTGGTAGAGGATGAAGTACTTGCTCAACAGTTAGTTGAGTACCAAATAACCTACTCAACGATTGGTAGAGGTCATCATGCCTGCTCAACAGTCGGTAGAGGCCCTACAACCTGCTCAACGACTGGTAGAGGCTATCGCACCTGCTCAACAATCGGTAGAGGTTCTTACTCACTAACTGGTAGAAGTCTTTTTCCTGCTCAACAGTTGGACTCATTTTTGGATACATTGTATACGATTCAATCACAAGGTTATTTTGAATTACTTACATGTGTGTTTAGAGTCATAGAAGGACACAAAACCCTAATGTAAGGTAAATTGGTGATTACGGTCCGGTACGTAATCATGAATTTACAGGTACGTTAAGGTAGTGTGAAATTCTATCAAGGTTTTTGGTAGATAACCAATTATAAACTCTAGTTACCTGTTTAGTATTTCTATAGTCAATTAACTCATGCATTTCTTTTTAAGATTCCTAAAACTTAAAGTTTAGTGTTTTGCTAGATTCTTATTCTCCTTGCTATTTTAGACGAACCTAATCCAACCCTTAAAACCCAGACCTATCAAACCTCTTACCAAATTATTCGAAATAGTTTATTCTGTTACCTATAAATTCATGTCATGACTTAACACAAATTTTCTAAACCACAGTTGCCCTAATTTCTACCCAATCACCCTCAACTCGGTGTTTTTTTTATAACTTCGGGACGAAGTTTCTAAAAGTAGGGGAGATTGTAACCTCACGAATTTTCCCATTTATTTTGCATTAAAGTATTTCCCGATCCATGATATAAAGTCTAATTTATTTCTAAGTATTCTTATCTTTATCCGTGCACTCTATTTTTCTAAGTTCCTTTTATCATTGTACTTAAAAAAAAATCTTCAATCATGACATATGTCCTATGCTAATTCTATTTATAAAATCGTCATTTTATAAGACGGTGTTTTTATTTTCTAATTCAAACTAATGATTTTTTTTTATTTCTTATTTAAAGCTAATCATTTTTCCAATTACATTTATAATCTCAAACAAGGAAGATATAAATTCGTTTCAATATATATATATATATATAAATATATCAAAGCCTTGAGTCAATTGTTTCAATCCGATTACACTTGCCACCTCTAAATCGATTGTTTCAATCCGATTAAACTTTCCCTCATACTTTTCTTCTATAGTCTATTACTTCTACAACTGAAGCTTTGATTATAAGCTCTTGTAATTGGCGAATTGGATGCATGATAATCTTTCTTTTTTTTTTCGGATTTCTTATTTCTTCAAATTGAGTTCTAGTTGCCAAGGTGAGTTTACGTAACCATGTTATTGCAATTCTTTATACTTGCAACATTATACTTAGGCAATTCTACATACAAGTTTAGTTGTAAACTTTAATGCCTCATGATTTAGACAACAACAACAGTTTCAACGAGTTTCAACATTACATAATCATTAGCTATGGCCAAGCCGGCGATACTCAATAATAGATCTATTGGATTAACAATCCCACCCGGATACGTGTACCTCCTACATAGGTAGCGTGGGTGATTGTTATCGTTCCAACATATTATTAAGGTGAACCGTGGATGACGGGATGGACCTAAACTAGTCGGAGGTTTGATTATGTCGATTCAACATATCATGTTTATTCATGTAGACTTAAACTTATGATAGACATATGAATTGTTAAACTTTTATTCTTAAACTTAATTTCTTGACATGGCTTATGTATTCTCACCAACTTCTAGTTGACCCCCCCATTTTTACAACTCAACAGGAAATAATGATGCGTGAAGACTAGAGTGTTAGAATGAGAAGACAAATTAAAGTTTATGCTTATTTGATGTATTAGATTTCCATTCAAAACTTATTATGTATTTCAATTTTGGATATTTGCACATTAAAATAATTTCAATTAAAACTTGATTACCATGTGCTACTGTATACTCATTCTTACGTGACACCTCGATGTTTCCGCCATCGGTTGGGGTGTTACATTGCCCACTTAAATCCATGCCTTTTCTCTTTCAACATGTGGTTGGTGATGCGGTTTATCATGTTCTTTGGTAATATTGACGAAAATTTTATGGACCCCACAGTGTGCTAGGTATTGGCCTACCGATCCTCAAGGTTTATTGAAAAATAATTATGAGAGCTTCAGGTCTATGTTACCATAAGCAAAGAAGATGATCATTATCTTGATCAGATGATGAGAGCTTCAGGTCTATGTTACCATAAGTAGAGAAGATGATCATCTGATCGTTTGGTGAGCTATCTAGATATGTTTGCACGTCACTAACATTGCGTGTCCTTTGCTGCTCAGTTTCAAAAATTTTCTTAGCCCCGCATTGATAGCTTGCACTCTTAGGTGTCTTTTAATTTACCTATACACAAAAATTTCTGTGTCTTTTAATTTCTCAACCTGTGTATGACCGGACTCAGCTTGTGCAGACCTATAGCACAGTGGGAATCCAGCTTTCCGTGTAGATCTTCATTGTTAATCACTTATTAGCAGTTTACTTGATTCCAGGCTGAATCTACCGACACATCGTTGCTTGAGGCCACAACATCCTCTGGGTCCTATTCACATGCTGACGAGATATGATTAGTTCCTATCATTTCCTGAAGTAATTTTGCATTAGGGATGGACTAGTTTTACTTTCTCCCCCAAAAATCTTTTTTTAAGTAAACAGAAGATTTTTCTGTAAATTATGCAACAGTAAATTTTTTTTTATTCAAAATTTATCATCTCAAGCCATGTAACCAACTGATGAAAACGGGTTTTGTCAAAAGCTTTTGTAAACATATCTGCCTTTTGATCAGCAGTATCTATTGGCAGCACTTGTATTTATCCTTTGTCGTGAGCATCGCGAATGGAATGAATCCGAATTTCAATATGTTTGGTTTTAGAATGATCAAATGGATTCTTCACAATGTCACGACCGACATCATTATCAATAAAAATAGGTGTATGCATGACGTTCAAACCGTAGTCCAAAAGCTGATTTTGGATCCATAACACCTGACAACAACAACTGGATGCAGCTGTGTATTCAGCTTGAGCAGTGGAGATGAACACTGTAGTCTGCTTCTTGCTCAGCCAAGACACTAGCCTGTTACCCAGAAATTGACAACCACCAGAGACAGATTTTCTGCCAATCCTATAACCTGCATGATCACTATCAGAGTAAGCGATTAGATCAAAATTATCACTCTTAGGATACCATAAACCAAGTTTTGGTGTTCCTTTGAGGTAGCGGAAGACTCTTTTCACTGCAGTTTCATGCGATTGCTTGGGATTGGACTAAAAACGCGCGCAGCATCCAACTGCCCACATGATATCTGGTCTACTAGCTGTTAGTTACATCAGTGAGCCAATCATTGATCGATAAGTGTGAGGATTCACTGAAAGGCCCTGAAGATCTGGTACAAGTGTTGTTTGGGCCGCAAAAGGAGTATTGGACGGCTTGCAGTCAGTCATGTTGTATTTTGCCAGAATGTCTCTTGTATACTTGGCTTGATGGATGAGAATTCCGTCTTCTTTCTGCTGAACTTCCAAGCCTAAGAAAAACGATAATTCGCCCATCATGCTCATTTCAAATTGAGACTTCATAATGCTTTCAAATTCCCTGCATAAATTTTCATTAGTGGAGCCAAAGATAATATCGTCAACATAAATTTGAACAAGGATAGAATGTTTGTTGACTTCTTTGGTGAATAGAGTCATGTCAATCTTCCCTCTGGTGTACCCATTCTGCAGCAAGTATGAAGATAAGGTCTCATACCAAGCTCGAGGAGCTTGATGAAGTCCATAGAGAGCCTTATCCAATTTGTAGTACTTGTTGGGATGATGAGGGTCTTCAAAACCCGGGGGTTGACAGACGTAGACTTCTTCCTTGATCTTCCCGTACAGGAATGCACTCTTCACATCCATTTGAAAGACTTTGAAGTTCTTGTATGAGGCGTATGCCAAGAAGATACGGATGGCTTCAAGTCGAGCAACTGGAGCGAACACTTCCTCATAGTCAATCCTTCCTGCTGACGAAAGCCCTGAACTACCAGACGAGCCTTGTTCTTGATCACCACACATCTTTCATCCATTTTGTTGCGAAAAACCCATCTTGTTCCAATAGGATACTTCCCTTCAGGTAGATCCACAAGTTCCCAAACCTTGAGCTTTCTAATCTGATACAGCTCATCCTGCATGGCTTCAACCCAACTTGTATCTCTGACAGCATCTTCAATGCTGAAGGGTACCGTCTACGATAAGAAGGCTGATAGTGCAATATTAAGTTTATCTGCCTGATTCCTAGTGAGAACACCCTCAGAGATTGGTCCAATGATGTTCTCCACAGGATGATTCTTAGAAGACTTAAATCCCATGTTTGGTTCTTCTTGAATTTGGGAAGGCAGATTAGAAATGTGATCTACAAGAATTAATGAGCTGGATGGATCATTTGCAGACTGTTGTGCTGAAGATGTTTCTTCTGAAGCTGGAGTACTTTCAGGAGATGGAGTAGTTTCAACAGTTGCATCACCATTTGTGGACTGAAGAGGAACAATTGGATCACCTACGAGTGGAGAAAATCGGGTGGTGAAAGGTGCAGCATCATCTTCGGAAGAGTAAAGAGTATCTTCAAGAGGAGAAGGATCGGCTGCTTGTTTTTCAGATGATTGTTCTTCAATGATGCTGAAATTGTTGAAAACAACATCCACGTCAAAGAACCAGTCAGGACCGGCTCCTGTGTTAGTAGAGTTGGATTCTTGCCAATCAACATAGTAAGATTCGAGAACCATTTTGGTTCGTTTGTTGTACACTCTATAAGCCTTTTGACTTGAAGAGTATCCAACAAAGAAGCACTCATCTCCAACTGCATCAAACTTCATTATATTCTCGTAGTTGTTGAGCAGCGTACATGAGCATCCAAATGGCCTGAAGTAGTCAATCAGAGGTTTTCTTTTAAAAAGCAATTCATAACCTGTTTTCCCGCGCGTCTTTACAATTAAGACTCTGTTAAGAACATAACAGGCGGTATTCACAGCTTCAGCCCAGAAGATGATCGGCAATTTGGAGTCGATTAACATGGTTCTGGCCGCTTCAATAAGTGTACGATTCTTCCTTTCAACAACTCCATTCTGTTGAGTAGTTCTCGTAGCACTGTACTGAAGATGAATTCCTTTGTTGTTGCAGAAAGTCACGAAGCTTTGATTTTTGAATTCAGTTCCGTGATCGCTTCTGATTGATCTAACTTTTGTCTTCACTATGTTCTCAATGAGAGGAACAAACAGCATCAATATCTCAGCAGCTTCACTTTTGTATTCTAAGAAGTACACCGATGTAAAGCGAGAAAAATCATCTGTTATCACCAAACAATAAGACTTTGTAGCTAGACTTTTAACACTAATAGGACCGAAAAGATCCATATGCAATAATTGAAGAGGTGAGTCTATAGAGTTCACTGTCTTGGACTTGTGCGATTTCTTGTATTGTTTTCCTTTGGCAAATGCTAAACATTTTTCAGAAAAAAGGAATTCCTTGGAAGGAAGACCTCTTACAATATTTAATTTTGAATGTTTGTTAATGTTTTTAAAGTTAACATGTCCTAATCGCCTGTGCCATAACAGTGACTCTGACTCGGATGCTTTAGAAAGTAAGCATGTCATTTGACATTCTGACTTGGCATCTCTCATGTTTATCACATAAGTGTTATTCTGTCTAGGAGCTTTAAGCATAATCATATTGGTAGGAGGTATGAATCCTGGCTTTAGAAAGATGCACTCCATGTCATTAAATAACACTGAGATTCCTTTGTCGCAGACTTGTGATACACTCAGCAGATTGTAGCACAATTCTGGAACATAGTTCACATCTTCTAAAGTCAGTGCATCAGAAATCACGTCTCCTATCCCAACTATCTTTCCGCCCTTCTCGTTGCCGGCGAAAGCAACAAACTCTCCATCAATAAACCAATAGTTTTTGAGGAGTTCTTTCAGCCCCGTCATGTGCCTTGAAGCCCCGCTATCAACATGCCATAGATATCTCATCAGGGCAATCAACCATTTCTGTAGTTTATTCTGAAATACACAAAAAACAAAAGAAATATACAGATGAATATACGAGACACTGTGTACAATCACGACTCAGACCATATTTTTAAGTAACTTTTGGAATCCAGGTCTGTTTTAGTTTTAATCTGTCGTGATTTTCACCCAAAACTGACTCTTGTCTTTTCCAAGTTTTTGTGACTTTAACAAAACTTCTTATAGTTTCTTGAAGATTTTTAATTTGATCAGAAAAAGATTTTTGAGTCTTGGCATCACTTTGTGATTTAGGTTTCAAATGACAATTTTTAACCACATGCCCCTCATTTCCACATCTAAAGAATTTAGAGTGTTTAGGCTTGATCTTTGAAGTAGATCTGGATGATGATGGTTGTGATGTTCTTCTCTTGTATTTGCTTGAGTTGGGGCTGTCTCTTGAACATGGTTCATCAATGCTGTTGTTGCTTGATTTCTCATTTGTGTTGCATTCTGGCTCGCTAATGTCACTTTTTGTATCACTCTGTGATTCTTCAGAAGTTATGTTATCTGTTTCACTTTGTGATTCTTCAGAACATGACATATCTGTTGATGATGGAGTAAACTCTGGAATTTCTTCAGTAAGAAATTTCCCGAACCTGTTTCTTTTTAGTTCTGGTACAAACGGAGATGGTCTATCTACATTTTCATTATCAGAGAATGCATCATTAAGATCAACACAAACTGGCATAACATTTTCAACACAAATATCTGAGCGTTTGATAGGATTCATCCTATCATCAGGGTCCACAACACCCTTTAAATTAAGTTTAGAAGTTAATGTAGTACAGTCATCCGGCCTAGATAAACTATTACAGTTATCCATCCTAGATAAACTATTACAAGCATCCAGTTTAGTTAAGTTATTACATTCATCCGAATTCAAAATAGTTTTAGACTTGTCATGACTCCAGATGAACCAATTCACTGTAGAGTAATTGGCACCTGGGTGACCTAACCGCATCGTTTGTCCACTACAACTCTCATCATCGTCCACCTGATCCTGTTGGGTCATATCTGCACTGCTTTTACTTATATTAGAGTTTGACTCAGATTTGACACATTCTTTTTCAAAAAGATCATTTTTTGGATGTGGTTTTGGAATGGGTATATATTCACTTTTGCTCAAAGGTAAAAATAGAGATTTTACAAGTCCCTTTTTATCCTTATACCCAATTCCATCTTTGACGAATGATTTCCTTGAACAATCAAGGATATCTGTATGAGCATGCTTGCTTACATTCCATTTGTCCACAACAATTTGGAGATGATTTGTTTCATTTCTGGATATTTCTAGTTTTTCTGTTAAGTCATTCATTAAAAAATCATTCTGAGAACAAATTCCGTTAGAGTTTGCATTTCAGCTATTGTAGCATTTAACTTTCGCTGATATGCTAACTCATTTTCTTTCATTTCAGTGTTGATTTTTCGGATGTCATCCATTTCCCTTAAAATTTTGTATGTGCGTGAAAGGATCGATAACAAACAAAGAATGATCAAACAAGTTAGTTTTAGGTGCGGAAACCCTAAAACTATCACAAAATAATAATCAAACAGATTCAAACACACAGATCATCATTTTCAAAAGTTTTCATTAATAAATCACTCGATTACACGTTGAAATAATGATACAATCAAGGTATGAACGATAAACGAGTTAAACAAAACACTAGAGAGAGTTTCTGAAAGTGGAGGGAATAATAATCATCAAAAGTTACATTCAAAAATCAAACTTGTCTATTTATAGACTGCACATTCGCCCAAATTGATTGTGCGAATGTGCAGGTTCGCCCAAATCATCTGGTCGAACCAAGCTTTACAATAAACTAAATCACATTCGTCCATAATGTCTTCCTTCGCACCTTTCAAGCTTCCTTCGCACCAACTGAAAACCTCCTTCGCACCTTCGATATCACCAAAACTTATTGTGTTGTACAATCCAAAGCTTTAGTCGCACTTTTGCATCTACAAACTCCCCCTCGACTATTGCTTGGATTGTGTTCGTCGTTGTTCGTCCATTCTAATGTTCATCAGTCTGATGTGTCGTTGAATCCTTTGTTCTTTTGTCATCACCGGTTCCTGAAATTGCGTTTGCTTCTTCTTTTTCAGCTCAGGCACCTTTTGCTTCTCAACAAACTTTCCCAACTTCTCATCATAGTCACACCCAGCATTGATATCATATGCAAAGCATAGAAATACCACATGTTGGTACTTTCCTGCTTGCTCAGCATCTTTTGCATCTGAATAGATCGGATTGTAGAACAACATAATAATATCCTCATGTGAACAGTTTATCAACCACATGGGATCAAAGATGTGTACTTTCTTGTAGTTCGACTCTCCGTCTTTTAACACAATCACGGCCTCTGCATTCTTCCAATCATAATACCACCGGATGAAGTCTTTGGCGAAGTGTTGCGGGATAGGCAGCAAAGGAATCTTTTTCAACACTCGCGGTGGTTTGTACTTTAACGTCACCTTGGGCATACCAGTTATCAAATCAATATCCTTCTTATGAACAATTCGCTTTGGATATTGTGGTGTAAACAAGTCCCACTTGGTTCGGCTTTCTCTAGTCATTTTCTCAGCAAAGTAGGTAATCTGACTATTTGACGCTCCCGATAAACGGTGACGACAAATATCACGGATTGCCCAATAGGGAAGAGTCTTCAAGTGATGAAACTTGTCGAAATACAAGATCCCCTTCTCCCACTTTACTGCAAAGCATCTCAACTCTTTAACAAACTTCCAGGCCAATGCACGACCTTTGAAAATACCATTATGAAGTTTGTAAAAGCTTCCTTGAATATCTGCTTTCGGACGATTGTTTTCCTTTTCTTTCAACTTCTTCAAAAACTCTTTCAAACTCTCCGACTGCTCGAACCGTGGTTTTTCATGCCCTTTGAAGATTTCATCTTCAAACACTTTGCTCTTCTCTTTAGCTAGTTTCTCGGCATGGTTTAGCAGTTCATCTGAGAAAGAGAATCCACAATCTTGATTAGTCTTGAAGTATTGTGGATACTCTTCGCTTGTAATATCTTCCATTTCAACTTCTTCAAACGCATGAACATCATGATCATCCGAATGATTTCCAGCTTCTTTCTCAGGTATCTTAGGAATGAAGTTGTCAGCAAGTAATTCTTCCAAAGTCTTTCCTACTTGCTTTGCTAAACCCTCAAATATCTCTTTCGAAATTGCCGCAGAAACTTCCCCATCCTCAAGATCAGGGTCATCAAACTCCAACTCGAATAGTTTATTGTTCGATTCAAATATCTCTGGAAATCTGCTAGTCATGTCGATCGTCCAGACTCGATCAGTGAGCATCTGGCGATACTTGTTCTTATCGTCTTCAGAGAATGACTGCAATTTCTCGTTCCAGAATATATCATCATCAACATTCTCACCAGGAGCCTTAGAGCTCGATTCACCGCCCTTATCTGAGTCACGCTTCTCGTATGTAAACTTATCAGCGTCATCATCATCATCATCACTACTATCATCAAATGTAGAACCGTTTCCATCACTCGAACCATCATCTGATCCTCCATCATCCTTATCATCCTTCTTCTTCTTCTTTGTATCATTTCCTGCATCTTCATCAAGTTCATCATCTTCTTCTTCATCAGATAGTTCGAAATCAACTTGTTCCTCTTCTCTTTCTTTGTCTACTTCACCAGCTTGAAGTTGAGGAGCTTGAGAGTACAAGTTCTTGATTAGATCATCCATATGCTTGTTACTCTTCTTTAACTGTTTGTTCTCCTCCTTCAAGACTATGATTCTCCTGGTGTTTCGTTGCTCGTGCTTCAGCAACTTCTTATTTTCTCTCTTCAATCTCTTGATTGTTTTCTTCAAAGTCTCATTATCATCTGCTGATGTGACTACGACCTCCAACATCTTCTTATTATTAGACTTTAACTGCTCAATCTCAGTTTGTTGTTGGTTAATCAGATTCATCATCTCAGACAGTCTCTGATTCACAACACTCATAACATCACTATCCAACGAAACTTTCGTCTTCTTTGGTGGTTCAACAGCATCAGACAGTTTGCCTTTTCTGATCTTTTTAAGCACATTATCCAATGCCTCATGAACATCATCCATAGGTATTTCTTTAGTTTGTGGTGTGCTCGATGTTGTCGCAGTCTTCTGCTTCTTTTGAGCTGGTGCAATAACCGGTGATTTAGAACTTGTAGCCGGTGGTAGTTTCATACCAGCTATCAAAGATTCTATCTCTTTCTTCCTCTTGAAGCTCGGCTTCTCCTGTTTCTTCTTTTCTTTCCTAGCAGCTTGCACAGGAGAACCAACAAACGTTTCATCAACATTCAAACCCAACTCTTCTTCATCAACAGGAATAGGACTTTTGTTCCCTTGATCCTCAACGTTCTGGTTAGCAGACGCACCAGCCTAAGTGGCCTTGGGCATGGTTGTCTCTACCGTTTCAGCATCTGAATTCCATTGTTCATCCTCTAGCGTCTCTTCTGAATCAACAGACGCTTCGTCAACTATATGTAAACCCTTTTTCGCCATCCTCTTATTTCTTCTCGGCGTGTTTTTCTTCTTCTTAGGTTCAGAAACCTCTATCCTTATCTCCTGTTTCTTTGTCTTCCCACTCTTTGCGCCTACATTCACAACTTGTCTTTTGCGCTTAGCATCAGGATCAACATGATGTAACGGATTATCAGGATCAGAATCACTGTTTACATTCCTCAAAAGCCCTTCACCCGGATCTGTATAATCCACTCTAGCTAGGTGTCCAAATAAACGTCTTACTGGAGGACGTTCTTCAACAGACAATCCCTTATATGCTTTCATCCTAGCGAGTGTATTCAGCGACATATGTTCCTGAACAACAATGTGTTTAGGATCTCTTTTCAGATCTTAATACATGTGATCAAATATCATTTGGAGGAAACGAGGATAAAGCAGAAACATAAGATTCCTCGTGCCGTTCACAGGCTCCAATAAATGAGACATCAGCATGCCAGATACATTGAACGGTTTGTTCAATACTAAAGCAACCATCATAGAACTGATGCTCTTCCTCATCAAATCATAACCTCCAGCTGCAGATCCGAATACGTGAATCAAAACGTGTGCCAGATATTTAAATTGGGGGCACAGTTTTCCCTTATGCAATGAACCGTCAGTGATTGGTCCATTGTATTTCATCCTGAGGAAGCACTTTCGCTAATCCATAAATGTAAACTCCTTTGGATCTGTCGGCTCATCATTCAAATTCAACGCTTCCCTCAGATCCTCTTCGCAAACAATGACTCGTTGTCCTTGAATCTTGCTCGTCAAACAAGATTCGCACTTCCAGAAGTCAAGTTTAGCATTCGACCAGAATTCTTGAATCATATCCTTGTATATAACTGTCGGCGTAGCAATGGCATCTATCACCCTGCTTCTCTTCAGAAAGTCAATAATTCCAACGAACTCTGTGTGCTTCTTTATGTCTCCGAGATACGCACAGCAGTTATGTGCGTTTTCAAAGTCTAACTGTTTGGCAGGCTGTGATGATGATCCTGCTTGTTCCGTCGTCTTCTGTTGTTCAGACATCGTTAAATCTGCAAAACAAACAAAAACACACGTTAAAAATCGACAAAATTTCAAATTGAAAATTTTTGGTCATAAACCTTCTCTTTCGCCCAAACGGGGGTACGAAAGAGATTTTTCATGGTGCGAATGAGACACATAAGTGGTACGAATGTGTGAATGTTGAATAAAAATTTCATTCGCCCACATATTCCTCATTCGACCGTTTTGATTTCTTCCTTCGCCCATTCGTACTGGTCGAAGGAATCAGTTCATAATTTTGAAATTTCAATTTTGAATTTGAATGATTCTGAACATGTCCATTTGATTGAAATCAAACCTAATAATGCCGATTAACATTCCTAAACTAACAGATTCAACAATTATGTATTGTGTTTGTGTTTTCACCTAAAAACTAGGGTTTAAACATTGATTGATCAATCAGTCGAGTTTTAAACCATGGTTTTGGTTATATCTCCCCCTAAAACACACACACAATAAACCCTATGCATCAGTTGTTACAGTTATGTTGTGTTTAAGCAAGTTTGAACAATTAGGGCTCGGAATGTAAAACAGGGATTAAGTCATGAAATCATTGATGATAACCTGTGAAATAGATGGCAAAATGATCAGTATAGAATGCCGAACACAATGAAATGATTTAAAAGAAACGAGCAATAAGGTGAGGTTAATGATGAAAATCTGGAAAAAATATGAATGGGGTTCGAATGAGCAGATGGGTATATAAAGGCATACTCCTTCGCCCGTTTTAGTCATACGAAGGAGAAACTTTTGGCTCCTTCGACCCTAGTGAAAGGGTACGAATGAGGCAAAAGGGTTCGAATGAGAAAATGTTCATGAACACTCTCCTTCGCCCAAATAAAACATACGAAGGAACATGTAAAATCCCACATTCGACCAATCGAATGGGCGAATGAGAAATGGGATTTTTGAAAATTTTCCAAATCTCAAAAACGAGGCCCGGTCCAATTATTTTCCAACTTTTAAGCATCCAACAATCATGTTTTCACATTTTAGAAGTTGCAAAGCTCAAATGGTGTATCAAGGTTTAGAAAATCGACATCAACCACCATCAGTTATCAAAAATAAGATGAAAAAGAAAAATCTTTTAGGATTTTCTAAAGTTTATGCTAAAACACACCTAAAATCTTTTTGAGTTTTGTAATTTTTGACGATAAAATAAAATGCAGAAATGTAAATGAAAAACTGTAAATATTTTTGGGATTTCCGGTAAAGGGATCATATCAGTTATTGAGAAATCTGATCACACCGTTGATCTTTTTGAAATTAGTATCATTAAAGACAATGTGTGATCCGGCAATTGCTGATATTGTGATCCACATAAACTCACATGCAGACTTTTGTGCAATGCTTTATACTGATACTGATATTTATAGTATAAACGCAATTGTCTGTGGTTCCCACGCACACGACATACTCCCGTATCAAGAAGTAAATGCACAAAGACTCATTGTAAAGCGTGATTATGCTTTCGTCGTCTGTAATTGTACAAGATATAATGCATAGAGGTATACAGGTCAGCAAATTAATGCAGCAAAGTAACATATGCACTATACAAGGTTGAGGACTGATATTAATCATGATTTGCATCAATGATCAATACGATGTAATAGATAATCATTGATCATCATATAACATGGAAAGTTCCTCAATTCGGTAACTTTAGGATTTGGCATATAGCTCTTTTATAAAGACACCCTGTCTGATCTAGGTCCGTAATGACTTACAGCAGAAGATCAGAGAGGCTATTCCCAGACAACTAATAACATAACGACTCTAAACCTTTGAGTTTTGTACACATACCCTATCAAACGAAATTACGGTACTAAGACCATATGCCCATGAGGAGTTCATCCACACAACAATTCGTTTGATATGTATGTATCAGGCACGCAGTGATAGGTCTACGAAGCCTATCAGCACATCGCACAGACTCAGACACACGCCCTATATATGTGACACCCTAGGAAAATCCCACATCGGCCGTGGCCAGGAGAGATCCTTGGTTCATAAGTAATGTCTTGCCTCTTAAATAACCAACGCGTTTTGGGGCTTAATGTTAGTGGATGAGAGGAGAACTCCATAGTTAAGCGTGCTCAGGTGGGAGCAGTACCTGGATGGGTGACCTCCTGGGAACTCTCCACTTGGGCAACCAAAAACAAATCCGTGATCTCGGGATGGGCAAAGCGGACAATATTGGTGGTGAGAGGGGCGGATGTTACAGATGGTATCAGAGCCACTCCTGTGTCGTTCGGGATGGTGGGTGCATACCTCATCAGGGACGATGAGACTCTAACAGGGGGTGAATGTGACACCCCAGGAAAATCCCACATCGGCCGTGGCCAGGAGAGATCCTTGGTTCATAAGTAATGTCTTGCCTCTTAAATAACCAACGTGTTTTGGGGCTTAATGTTAGTGGATGAGAGGAGAACTCCATAGTTAAGCGTGCTCAGGTGGGAGAAATTCCAGGATGGGTGACCTCCTGGGAAGTCTCCACCAGGGCACCCAAAAACAAATCCGTGAGCTCTAGGTGGGCAAAGCGGAGAATATTGGTGGTGAGAGGGGCTGGGTGTTACAGCTGATGTGATACCCCGCAATTTCACGTTCTACTTAACTAGGGTTAGCTAGTTAAGTCACACGTCGCACAGTTAATTCAATGCATTCTACTTAACTAGGGTTAGCTAGTTAAGTCACACGTCGCACAGTTATAGGGTAATAACTGCATGAAGTGGTAATTCGAGGAATTACCAGACTATATACATGATTAGTGAACCTCGGACGTTGGTGAACAAAGAGTTTAATAATTGTGAGTTAACTGATTGAGATTGATTGCAATTACGTGCTTCTGTGATACGCTGTGAAAATATGTGCAAACCGTATGTGATTACGTGAATTTAATCGGATACTATAATAAAAATCGTTAAAGGTGGACCATTAGGTTGATTAGGGTCTTAACACATGGGGTTGCACTTGTTACGGTCCGAAATAACGAAAGCGTCAAAGGAAAACACGTCAGGAGACGAAACGGGCCACCCACGCGCGCCGAGGGCCTGTGAGCGAGCGCTCACAGAGTCCGAGCGGGCGCTCACAGAGTCCGAGCGGGCGCTCACAGATTCCGAGCCGGCGCTCGAAGAAGCCTAACGAGTCTTAACCGACTTACACACCTATTTAAGCATCCTTAACCCCCATGCAACCCCTAAACTCAACCCTAATCGCCCCCTTACTGCCCCACACGAAATATTAACCATAAAGCTCCTGCTAAGGCTCAAGATCATCAATTGGGAAGCTCCAAAGGCGCACGGTTGATCGAATCGAAGAGCCAAGGGTATAATCTTTGATTCCTTACGCTTCTATCTTGTGTTTTTGTTATAAAAATCATGTAACAAAGTTTGTCCACGTCTGAAAGTTTTTAACAATCATTAAAACATGAAGTTTTTGAAGATTAAACGGATCAAACATAATAATAAACGAGTAGTAACATCATAGGATACTTGTTGCGCAAGTTATTGATGTTTTGGTCTTTAAAGTTGTGATCTTTGCATGTTTAGTAGTAGAATCTGATCATAATAAGTATTAGGGATGATTGGTAATGATGATTGATGTTTGTTGATTGTTTTTTTATGCATACGGTAGTCGATTAAAGTATGATTTAGGCGAAACTAAAATCTGGACAGAATGATTAGACAAACTCGTAGGAGCTGTAACACGGCCTTATCATAATGATTTTGGTATTTTCATTGCAGGATTGAGTCACACATGGTCTTAGCTTTTCATAATGGGTAAAATCAAGTGTTTTGGACGTCGGTTGAGTCGTTTTTGGAATTTTCATTGAAAATAGGTCAGGTCAGAATTTCGGGTATCAAACTGAGTCAACTTTGAAACATCATAACTCATGTTTTATAAAGAGTTGGATTGTGAAATTTTTACAGAAGATTAAAATTGGAGTAATATGATTTTTCCAAGTGGATTCATCCTGTTTGGATGAATACACAATTTTTGGGAATTTATCTACCAAACTGACCTGTTAGGAAGGTTTTCTGAACATAGCTGAATTAGACGAATTTTAATTACTTTTGTGTTTGGATTTAAGACAAAACAAAAATAGGTATTGTTGAATGAATCCCAAAGAAAATTCAGTAAAAATTTGGGAGGTTAACTCACTGATTTACTATTTTAAATAAATTCGTTTTGATGGTGCACAATCTGTCCTGAGAACACAGATTGTGTATTATGTGCTTATGTGATTAATTGAGGTCTTAGGTGGTATGGAATTGACGTGTAACTGAAGTACACTTATTTGAGACATGTACGGAATGTAGAAACTAATTATAACCAACACATTCACCAACGAGTCCGTAGGGTTTACTATTGCATGTAGAATCACTAGGCGTCACATACACATTTTTGAATGTTTAAACGCCTTGGACAAACGGGTTATATGGTGTAATGGTATTACACATATACTTACTTAGTGATATATGTAATAGGGAGTCGGTAGCACACCCTACTTTGGGATTTGGATTTACTTGCTTGCATACTAAGGTGAGTTTCACTACTCTTATTCTCAAAAGCATGCGTCTCGGGGAGACAACTTACTTACTGTACTAGTCCATGTTTGGGACTACTATTTTTATCTCCGGTTTTTGGATGGGTTGATTCCTGGGAGGAATCAGACCTTGCTAGTTTCACACTCTGTGTCCTTGATGAACTAAACTACACTCTATCACGGAAGTCCTTCACTATTTACCGAATGAGTTGCCGGGTGGCAAGCGGGTTACTAGTTGATAGCGCTATTAGGTTTGACAAACCTCAAACCGTGCTGGGAGCCGGGCGTGAACTACTACCTTAGATTTTATCATTGTTGATAGGCAATGATGGGAGGCAAAAACCAGCTCGCGGGGCGAGTGCATCGTTCAAATAGCAATTCGGTATATCTTTGTTTAGTTATCATGAATGGGTTAGCTACCCTTGGCATACGCTGAACTAGTGGTACTTGGTTCTTGGTTTTGGTTGTTGATTACTACTTTTGGGTTTGGGAAAACCTAACTACTGTTTCTTGGTTTGGGAAACCTACACTTTTACTTACCTTACTTTGTGAACTCACCAACTTTATGTTGACACACGATAGCGTGCTTTTGCAGGTCTCTAGGTTCGGAGCACGATAGGACATGCATCATTGTGTCATGGGTTGTGAACATTATTTAACTTATACTTTACTTTGTATTCAACGGTTTTATTTTGGGCGCGTTGTTTTGCGCATGAACTTAAATGGTTATGTTTGAATTACGCTTCCGCAACTTAACTGAACTTTTTGGTAAACACTAAACGTGATTTTCAATAACGAACTAAATGGTTTGGGCATTAGAGTCGTTCTTATGACTTATGGCTATGGGATCCTGGTATGTCATGCGCATCGCGGTATAAACCCCGCAGTGGAAATTTGAGGGTGTGACAATATAGCATTACATTATTTAGAATGTGTCAGATCCCCACTGATGTACTATCATTTCCCTTTATACTCCAGGAAATCATTTTAGAATTTTCTGATTTTTATAGATTTTCGAATTTACTGTTCCCGAGGATAAGCTGGAGCATTTCAAATATGTGACTGCCCAGATATCGTTTGTTCACAGAAATCTGACGGCATTAATCTAAGGGAAGAAGATATAGCAGTCAGCAAAGAAATTTTCTAATTTTTATGGATTTTGAAATTTTTCAATGTTTTTGGGTTTTCGAAATTTTTCTGAAAAGCAGTAAAAATTTTAAACTAAAAAGTGATAGACTGAGGTGGTGATCAGTCCTGTTTTTCTTTAATACCATTAGCTTTTAAAAGATAATCAAATCTGGATTTGTCAAAAGCTTTGGTAAAAAGATCGGCGCGTTGGTAATCAGTGTGGATTTTGACCATATCGATCAACTCTTTAGCATAACAATTACGGATAAAATGATATTTAATCCGAATATGTTTAGCCTTTGAGTGATTTACTAAGTCTTTTGTTAATGCGATTGCGGCCTCATTATCACAGTAAATAGGGGTTTTAAGAAATTGCAAACCGTAATCCACCATCTGCTGTTGGATCCAAAGAACCTGTGAGCAGCAGCTCGATGCTGAAACGTATTCTGCTTCACATGTGGATAGTGCAACTGCTGTTTGTTTCTTGCATTGCCAGGTCACGAGCCTGCTCCCCATAAACTGACATCCAGCCGTTGTGGATTTGCTGTCTTTGTCACAGCCGCCCCAATCTGCATCACTAAAAGCGATTAGGTCAAAATTATCATCATGAGGGTACCAAAGTCCTTTCGATGGACAACTCTTCAGATATCTAAGGATACGCTTGACAGCTGCAAGATGACTCTGTTTCGGCTTCGATTGATATCGCGCACAAAGACATGTCGCAAACATTATATCAGGTCTAGACGCTGTGAGATACATTAGAGATCCGATGATTGCTCTGTATGTAAATGGATCAGTCAGCCCCCCCCCCTTAAGGTCAACTCCAATCCCGTGATTGGGCTATATCGGGGTATCCATCGGCTTTGAATCATCCATCTGGAATCGGCTCAAGACTTCAGAAATGTATTTCGTCTGGTGAATAAAGATCCCCGTTGGTCTTTGCTCCACCTACAAGCCGAGGAAAAACTGCATTTCTCCCATTGCGCTCATTTCGAACTTTTCCAGCATAACATGTTCAAATTCCCTGCACAGAAGTTCGTTAGTTGACCCGAAAATAATATCATCAACATAAATTTGTACAAGAAGCAAATCATCTCCTGCTCGTTTCGTGAACAGTGTGCAGTCTACCAGTCCGCGTTTGAATCCTTTCGAGAGAAGATACGTGCTCAGCTCCTCATACCATTGTCTCGGAGCCTGGTGCAACCCGTAGAGAGCTTTGTTTAACACATAAACCTTATCCCGGTGAATAGGGTCCTCAAAGCCTGGCGGTTGACCTACGTAAACTTCCTCTTTGACCACACCGTAAAGAAAAGTGCTCTTTACATCCATCTGATACACCTTAAATTTCTTCCATGATGCAAACGCGAGGAACATTCGGTTAGCTTCCAAGCGTGCAACCGGTGCATAGATTTCATTGTAGTCGATTCCTTCAACCTGATGAAAACCTTGAACGACCAAACGAGCTTTGTTTCGCACTATGACTCCTCTGTCATCCTTCTGTCACTTAAACACCCATTTGGTTCCAATTTTCTTTCTTCCAGGGGTCAAATCTGTCAGGGTCCATACACCAAGTTTCTGAAATTGTAATAACTCCTCCTGCATTGCTTCCACCCAGGCATCATCCAAAAGAGCATCCTTGTAAGTTCGCGGCTCGACCTGCGAAACACAACAAGCAAACGACCAGTCATTTTGAAAACCAGATTTCTGTATTTTGGCATATAAAGGAAGGTTGCTAATATTTTATGGTGCTTGAGCATTTCTCAGCTGCCCTCTTGTCATCACACTACTACCAGGATCACCAATAACCTGTTCAAGCGGGTGTATCCGATGTATCCGAGATTCCGGATAATCAGGTACTTGTACTCCCATTTGAGTTGTCAAATTCTCTGTAGAAACCAGATCATTACCCACATTCGATGTTGAAGCATCAGTATTAGTTGGGTTCACTGGTGGTGTCACTGTAGCGTTTTCCAGAATAGCTTCACTTGTTGCATCATCGTCTTCATCTTCTGATTCGGATGAATTAAGCGTTGTAGAAGCTTCTTGGAACACCTCTTCTTCCATCACATGAGCATTGGTATCATTAGAAGCTGCTTGAGGATTTACCGTGATCGGACGCACTAAAGGTGATGTTACGGCATTTTCGACCTCGTAATATAAGCGAAGTACAGCTTCTTCAACCATGCTATCTAGATTGAATGATTCAAAGAAGTCTTTGTAATCAAAAATCCAATCTGGTCCTCCACCCTGTACATTTTGTGTATATCTTTGAACTTCGACATTAGCCCACTCCTCGACTTTTCTAGTTCTTTTGTTGAATACCCGTTTTAATGGGGTTGCATATCCAACAAAATAACCTTCTTCAGCCTTTGGTGCGAACTTCTCCGAAGGATTCAGCATTGTACACGGGGCACCAAATGGTTCTAGATACTCCAGATTCGGCTTGCGTCGGTTCAACAGCTCATAAGAAGTCTTGCCAAACTTCTTCACTGTCAAAACACGGTTAAGAGTATAACATGCTGCGTAAATAACTTCATTCCAGAACATGAC
Source organism: Ambrosia trifida (assembly GCA_028751855.1). Taxonomy (NCBI): domain Eukaryota; kingdom Viridiplantae; phylum Streptophyta; class Magnoliopsida; order Asterales; family Asteraceae; genus Ambrosia; species Ambrosia trifida. The sequence goes on along the minus strand of CM054131.1, from coordinate 71,806,996 downwards.
TAGAAGATTTGAATCCGCAAGCATAGTTCTCGCCTTCTCTATTAGAGTCCTGTTCTTTCTCTCTGCGACACCGTTCTGCTGGGGTGTATACGGAGCGCTATATTCATGATGAATTCCTTTGTTTGCACAAAGATCCTCCATCTGAGCGTTTTTGAACTCCGTCCCATTGTCACTCCGGATTCGTTTGATCTTCAGACCATATATATTCTCCAGACGTGTAAACAGAACCTTCAGGTTATCAGTCACCACAAGACAATACAACTCCCCGGCATGACTTTTACGTCTGACTGGACCGAATAAGTCCATATGCAAACGTTCAAGTGGCAGCTCAACGGAATTGACTTTCTTTGATCTATGGGATTGTTTGTGCTGCTTTCCCTTTTTGCAACTAACACGCTTGTCATTCAAATGGAAGTGTTTCACATTAACTCCCGTGACAAGTTCATTCTTCACTAACTGGTTCATCTTTCGCAAATGGATGTGTCCCATTCTCCTGTGCCACATAATTGATTCTTTTTCTGTAGCCTTAGAGAGGAAACACGTGACTTGGCCATGGGTGGTCATTGCTTTAGACATATCGAGAATATACAAGTTGTTTACTCTCAGTGCCTTCAGCATCACCCACTCTTTCGGAAGCTCAAACCCAGGTTTCAAGATGTAGCAGGATTTGTCATCAAAATACACAGAAAATTGTTTATCACAAATTTGACTAACACTGAGCAGATTGTAATCTATTTGTTTCACGTAAGATATCCGCTCAAATGTTACTATCCCATTGCTTACACTACCCTCCATCGTAATGTAGCCTCCCTTATTACCAGCAAATGCCACATAACCTCCGTTAATGTTTTTGATATCAAAGAGTAGCGTGAGGTCCCCTGTCATGTGACCAGAAGCTCCACTGTCAACAATCCATAGGCTGCTAACAGGGCCAGCTGGAGCTCCCTGCACATATAAAGTAGAGCAGTTAGATCTTTTGGGGGACCCAAGCCTGTTTGGTCTTGGGTCTTTGAACGGGTTGTTTCAAAGAGTCATTCAATTCACAAACATCTTGGGTTAAATCAACCCCTTTCTTCTCACTCACAATTTTCTTTTTCTCACTCTTCTCATTCTGTGAAGTAGAGGCTCCTTCAGATTCCTTAGATGACCAAGATTGCTCAGATCTTTTCAAGATCCGTATCTGAGATTTTGAAGTCTCAGTCGGTTTCCTTACTTCATCTTTAAATGCAACCTTCTTGGTTACCTTCTCTGATTTAACAGAGACAGGTCCAACTGGTTGTTTTCCATTAGGTTTAGGAGCAACCTTTTTGTTATCAGCAGTTGAGTTCATCATAGGTTTCTTAGTAGATTTATCAGTGGTCATCCGGTTGCGTTTATCATACGTCATCGGACGGTTTTCCCTCTTGTTGTAAAAATTGTTTTGATTATGATAAGATTCTTGCTGAGGGAAATACCGTCTTTGTTGATAACCGTAGTTGTCAACCAGATAATCATGATATTGCCTCATCTCCACCTCGTGCCTTTTGTGTCGTACGTACGGGCAGGCGGCAAGTAAATGTCCCCGTTCCCCGCACTTATAACATGCACGGTATTCCTCATAGTTTTCCTTGATCGGCGACTTGGAAAAACTAGCAATGGGATATAGATCGACCATGCATTGTTTCCTTAAACTCTCAGGAGCTGGTTCCTTCGAGTAAGTCGGTTCAATAAAACTATTTGCTTTATCAACAGGCAAAACAAATTGTGTGACATTAACCTTGGCATCTTTATCCGAATAAATTTTGTCTAAAATTTCTTGAGGAATGTCATTGGTTCTTTCAGATTTTGGAAACCAAATCGTACTTTCCTGCCAGATCTTTTCGATTTTTGAATAATTGACAAACTTAATCGGGTATTCATCATCGGATAAAATCTTATCGGAGCCTTGCATCCGATAGAAGATTTTGACAGGTTTGTCACACGATTCATTGCTCATATCATTGGTTTTCTCAGATTTAAGCTCATTTTTCTTTTTTACCGGTTTAACCACATTTTTCTCAGATTTAGTTTCAATTTTCTTTTCTACCGGTTTTCTCACATTTTTCTCAACCTTCTTTACCTCTTTCTTTTCAAAACTCTTACCAACAGACTTCTCATTTTTCTTAACCTCATTTTTACGATGAGCATTTGCCATTGGATAAATGATCTGAGACGGTGAAACTGGCTCAGTAGTGATTATATGATTTTCATCAGGGATATCACTTTCAATTTCAACCGTCTCAGATGTTTCATCTTCTTAATCTGAATCATCAGCAGCGACCACACCCTCATTATTTCCCAGTACTGGTCTCACATCAGAATATGGATCCCCGACACTGGAAGTGTTAGGTTCATTTTCTGATGTGAAGTCGGAATTGATTAAAGTCTCCGGTGGTATTGCATGTAAGTTGTGGTTCTCAAATAATACCGGAGATGGGACCGCCTTATAGTTTGCACTATTCGACTGGGAGGGTTCTTCTATGATATGGTCAACTACATATGCTATGTGCTTGTAACTCTCTAACTTCTTGTTTACTTTTTCAGCAAAGCACTTGATGGTTGCCATTTCCAATTTAGTGTTTTCCATTTCATTGATGTAGTTATTAATGGCAAGTTGTTTAATTGACAATGTCTTTTTAAGTTCAGACACATCCTTTTTATAACCATCAAGAACTTTGTTGAAATCTTTTAAATCCTTTTGATAAATCTGACAATTGAGTTTGGCACTCTCAAGTTGGACCTTGAGAAGCTTGTTTTCATCAGTCAGTTTTTCAAAATCAGCACATTTATCACATTTAACACACGCTTGAGATTGAGTTTCAGAACTTACCGGCTTAGGAGGTTCTGTCATGGCCATCAAAGCGAAGTGAGCTTCCTTCCCTGCGAAGAATTTGGAGTAGTCAATCTTGGTGCACGCATCATCCACCATACATGACTTGCGGGTCATCAGGAAATCAGCTTCAGCTAACAGTTGGTCAATGTCATCATCTAGTGAATTCACACTAGTCTCTGAATCAGATTCGCTCTCCATATCCGAGTAAGCTGAATCGTATTGGTCTCTAACATCCGTGACAGAATCAAGAATCATCCCAGATTTCTTGTCTTCACTCTCAACAATCACATCCTCATTCACTTCCTCAATCTTCAACTCTGACACTTTTTCAATCACAACCTCCTCTTCAATCTCCTCATTCTCATCCAAACTCATCTGCTGTGCCACACAAGCCACGTTACCAGCAGTGATCTCCTCCACCCCCAATTGCATACCAGTCCAATCAAAACCTTCATCCTTTTGGATCACAAGTGCTTGGTTTTGATTGTCAGTTTGGTTTTGGTTTTGTGTGTTAGTTGAAGTGATAGGAACAATAGTTCGGTTTGGATTTTGTGGAGGTTGGTTTTGAGTTGTGGATTGTCTAGTGTTAGTGTTTTGTTGACGGTTCTGATAAATGTTTTGTGGTTGAAAGCTTGAGATGTTGGGACTGTTGTATGACACTTGATTTTGGTTTTGGTTTTGTCTGTTTTGGTATGTTGAATTGAAGGGGTTTCGATTACCTTGTTGTGCTAGCTGTGTGCACTCTCTTTTAAAGTGACCCTTCTCTCCACAATTAAAGCATGTAACTTTTGCTTTGTTGAATCCGTATGTGGTGTTAGGAGAGGTTGAGAGATCAATTCTGCCAGTCTTCTGAATTAAATCAGTGGCTCTCCTCATAATGCTTGCAAAAGCCCACTGAATGTCCATCAGCTCCATCTCCTCTTTGTCGATTTGAGCGTAGTCCTCATTGGTGAGATTGTTATTTCCAATTTGACTCGCAACCAAACCGTTGTAAGAAGCAACCATAGCAGATACAAGAGCAACATGCTGTTGAGCAATTTCAACAGTCACATTGTTAAGGTTTGAGGTCTCTAACACAATCGGGTTTTGACTTGATTGTGCTTGAGTAATCTGTATCTGATTCATATGAGGAGGATATTGTTGTTGTTGTTGAGGTTGACTTGATGTATAGCATCCTGCTTGTTGTAATGGTGAAAAAGGTGGAATAAAGTTTGATGTTTGATAAGGTTGTTGTGTGTATGATGGTGTGTAGGATGAAGTTTGAGCAAGGTAGTTGATGGGTGCTTTTGTTGGTTCAATAACGTTGGATACACATGCTATGTGAGGAGCAACATTAGAAGGGGTGCTTGAAGCAGAAAGAGAGTTAGATGTACCACTCACATATAAATCAGGATTCTGTGGAATCTGAGCTCTCTTAGCTTTTCTCTTTTCCTCCATCTCTTTGTTTTCCAGTTTTTGAATGAACTCGTAAATAGTCCAATACTGGTATGCATCCTTTTCCTTCAACACTTCGATGTGTTGGTTCCAGTAGGGTGGTAAAGCATCAGCAAATTTATCTACTAACTCTGACATTGGAATGCTGATTTCATAGCTCGACAGTTCAGTGAGCAAATGGCAATACCGTGGAACCAACTCTTTTAGGGTCGCATTACCCATGTAACTGAAGTTTTCAAATTCCTTCCGAAGCTCTTCCATCCTCAGCTTCCTTGTCTTCTCATTTCCATCATGTCGATTTCTCAATATATCCCATAGTTGTTTGGAGGTTGTACACGATCCAAACTGATGCAATAAATCAGTGTTGATCGCCTGGGATAGCTGAGAAAATGCCTTCTTCTCTATCGCAAACCTTTTCTTCTCGTCATCCGCCAAATTCTCCAAAGGTATCGGTTCTCCAGTATTCTCTAGAATAGGAGCAACGTAACCCTTCACAATCATTTGCCGTGCCTTGGCGCCCTCAAGTCCTTGTCCCTCAACATGGATCTTGAACTTCGTCTTCCAAGTATTGTACTCCTTCATGTCCATAAGCTTTGGTGGACGATTGCCGCTTTCAGAGGATAGATCATGAATAAGAGTGGATATAGCGTTGGTCGTCTGCGAATGAACTGCTGCTGCTGCGACTCCCCAGTAGTTGTCAATCGATTGTTGTAATGGTTGAACAACTTGTTGTGGAGCCGAACTAGTCATTGCCATATAATTGATTGGCTGTGATGGTTGACTAGTCTTCTGAGCTGCAATGGACCACGGATCTTGTGTTGTCTGCTGTTGTGGTGCTTGAGTAGGTCTAGGCATTGTTGGGAAGTTCCACATCTTGTCCTGCAAACGATTAAACACGAAAAGATTAGAAATGTTTTAAAACAGGATGCTCCTTCGTATAAACGAACGTGCGAATGAGAAATAAAGTTCTCCTTCGACCGTTTTTGATTGATACGAATGTGAACTAAAACAACAAAATCTCCTTCGACCACTTTAGTCTCTCTTTCGACCGTTCTCTTGCTCCTTCGACCGTTCGATCAGGCGAAGGTGAAACAAATGGACGAATGAACAAAATAAGCAATCAAAGTCTTCTTTCGACCACTATAACACCTCCTTCGTACACAAAATCCTTCTTTCGACCCAAATAAATTCCACTTTCGACCAAACTCTCTCTTTCGACCCCTGAGATTTCAAAAACGGTTATTCTTTGAAAATCAGTTAATTTTGATCATGTTTATCAAATGTTGATGGATTTTGATGATCTAAATCAGGTTTTGAATCGGAATTGATTTGGAACAACTTTAATGAAGAGAATTATCCGATTTAAACTTGAAATCAAGGTGTAATCAATCAAAATCTTATCACATCAGTTTGTTCATTGAAAACAGAAACTTTTTGACCAAAATTGGGTCCTAATCAACTGAGAGACTATTAATTTGTGGTCGTTTGATCCGGACTGTCTCTGATACCACTTTGTTTGTGCGTGAAAGGATCGATAACAAACAAAGAATGATCAAACAAGTTAGTTTTAGGTGCGGAAACCCTAAAACTATCACAAAATAATAATCAAACAGATTCAAACACACAGATCATCATTTTCAAAAGTTTTCATTAATAAATCACTCGATTACACGTTGAAATAATGATACAATCAAGGTATGAACGATAAACGAGTTAAACAAAACACTAGAGTGAGTTTCTGAAAGTGGAGGGAATAATAATCATCAAAAGTTACATTCAAAAATCAAACTTGTCTATTTATAGACTGCACATTCGCCCAAATTGATTGTGTGAATGTGCAGGTTCGCCCAAATCATCTGGTCGAACCAAGCTTTACAATAAACTAAATCACATTCGTCCATAATGTCTTCCTTCGCACCTTTCAAGCTTCCTTCGCACCAACTGAAAACCTCCTTCGCACCTTCGATATCACCAAAACATATTGTGTTGTACAATCCAAAGCTTTAGTCGCACTTTTGCATCTACAAATTTTCCTATTGTGGGACAAACAGTAAGCAACAACTGTAACACACCTTGGTGAGCACAACTTTGATTTTATTTCAAGCGGAATACTTACCAGATCTCTCTCCTCAACTTTCTTCTGCACGCTCTGCGGTTGTTGATCAGCTTTGGTTGTGGAAGTCTTCTCAGCAACTAAAGCTTCCTCGGTAGCAACCTCCTTTCCCTTCTCCTCATTCAGCACACCTTTTAAACCAGCATTCTCCATCCTTTCTCCTTTTGGCATCTCCGCTGATGACCCTTCCAAACAGCTCACACCAAGTGTTGATTTTGTGCAGATCTTTGCCATCAGTGCCTTGTTCACTTCAGCCTCAGCCACAGCAACTTCCTCTCCCCAGCCAAAATCTTGAACCACCAGTGCCTTCTGCTGATTTGCTTCGTTTCCATCCGTGATTGCCACCATCCTCTTTGCCGGTTTAATTTCAGCTTGATTCAACGTTGGACATTCATACTTGAAGTGTCCGAGAGTTTTGCAATTGTAGCACCTGATTTTTGACTTATCAAAGCCAGCCTTTCCCATTCCAACCCTTCGACCTGTTCTGTCCTGAAACCTCTTCACTCTTAGAGTAATCATAGCCATTTGCCATTTTAGGTCCATCTCCTCCATATCATCTGGATCCACTTGATACCTGTCTTCAGGATTCATCATCTCACTCTTGATCTCACCTGTCTTTAAAGCCTCAAAGCTAGACATGAAAGTGTTGAAGAGCTCAACATGTTCGTTAGCAAGCTTTGTTTGTTGTGGGTTGAGAGTCCTTGCCACTGGGTCGGAGTATGGAACGGTCTTTCCTGAACTGGAGTTACCACCACCCATTCCATCAACATACACATTAGACGAGCTTGAACCCATGTTACCCACTGGGATCATTAATGCCAAATTTTTCATTGCAGTGCTGGGTGCGACCTTCGGATTGGTCTGGTTCATCTCTCTCTTCGTGATGTCCATCTCAAACGATTTCAGGGTGTTGATAAGGTCAGCCAAAGTAGACTGGGCGTCTAGATATTCTTTCCTGATCAACATACACTGGATGCTCCATTCTTTTGGCAGGGAGTCAAGCAGCTTCTTGATTGAATTTCTGTTGTACACAGGAATTCCCGCCTTCTTCATCTTGGTCAACATACTCATGAACCTTCCGATATGTGAGCTCAAGCTTTCCCCACGAATGCTACTGAACATGTCATATTCTTTCTGCACCATGTCTTGCTTATACTGGCGCATCTCTTCATTCCCTTCGTAGTACTCATTTAACGCAAACCACAGATCGTGCGCAGTGCCATACTCCTCAGACATGTTATAAACATCGTTTGATAAGGCCATGGTAAGGGCACCATAAGCCTTATGATCTCTCTGGAGTAGCTGTTTATCGACATCAGTGTAAGTGGTTGGATCAGGGTTAAACTCTTCTCCTGTGGCAGTGGTTCTCATTGGAATGTGTGGGCCCAACTGGATCGAATTCCATTGGGTGAAGTCCGTGACATAGAAGAATGACCTCATTCTGTTCTTCCAAGTTCCATAGTCTTCAACACCTTTTAACTTAGGAACTCTAGTTGTGGTTCCGGTTTCAAGTTCTTGTTGAGTGATAGGATTTACTGTTGAGTGGTTATCGTTACCGGCCACAGTAACGATGATTCCATTACTGATTTGATGATGAATAACCTTGGAATACACAGACTAGTACGCACCTATTCACGTGTGCTACAAAGATAATCCCAAAACCCTACAGAAACAAGCTGCACACACATTCTATTTATAACCAAGAGTTGGGCCTGCGCACTTAACATAAGTGCGCAGGGCCCGTCCAAATAAGTGTGCAGCTTAGGGTTTCTCACATACAACTTTGTCTAAATAACATAACTAACCCTCTAACTATCAAGCTATACAATAACTATCAAAAGTCTATGATCTGGTAATTGTGGTCTCAATATAACCCAACAACGTGCTTCGTCCACCACCATTAAACTGTAGACACTGAACACGGTGTTGAGGTTTCCTCAATCCTCACTCAAACAACCGACGATGGTGGTGCTATGGTGTAACCAATGACTAGGGTAGAGGTAGAAAATCTCCGGCAACATGTGACGAGGGAGGTACTACAGGTAAGATTTTGGAATAAAATCGCTACGGTAGTAGTCTTTTCGTTTTAAGGTTATTAATTTCGGTTATCAAATTGTATTTTTTGCCTAATTCCTAATGATTGCGTCCACTGCAGAATTATTGAATCATTTGTACACCTTTTGTCGATTTTTGAAGTAGAACCTAAATGAGGGTTCAGGTAATCCCCTTTTATTCATACCTTCTATTTTTAGTTTTGTTTACTTCCGTGATTTAGAGTTCAGCACTTTCTATTGTTTATGCTCCTAGCCGATGGGAAAGACATCATTCTTACATTAAAGGTATTGTTAATTTGTTATATGAGTTAGCGCCCTAACCTTAGCAGCATAAGAAACTTCGTTTTCGACTATTTAATTTGCCGTTGATCACACCTCTTTGTTTTCCTTTGTATATTTTATGGGAAACAGTACAGGAACAACAAGTTTTATCTTTAGAGTTCAACAAGTTTTCCTATTCAATAATTCAACTTTTACATGCATTCCATTCGGATGCTAATTTGAATGTGGCCATTTTCTTGGTTGTTTCAAATGCTAATTTAGTTGTTTCAAATGCTACATGTTTGTTTTGTGTAAATATTATTTATTCGCCGTTTTTAAGTTTTCCTACTTATTATAGCTCTTTTATTACATGTTTCCTTTTTGATTTGATTTTCACCGGATGTTTGTTTGATGCGTTCACATATATTGCTGCTATATGTTGTTTTATTATGTACCTGTAAGAGGTTACTAATTTTGAGTCCACTCATGTGCATTGCGTATGGTACTTTGCAGCCGTTTTGGTTTGACAAAGTGACTATAATGCGGCTCGGGACATGAAATCTTTGTGGTTTTATAACGCTTATGCTTTGTAACTAATATATGTGCATGTAGCAGCACATTTTTAGACAGTCTAAAGAAACCAAACATCCGGTTGCCCCGGCGCTGCAACGCGCGGCGGGTATAAAACTAGATTCCCCGCCGCAACGCGCGGGGGACGAAACCTAGTTCTAATATAAATATTAAATAAAACAAAAATGTTAACTTAATGTAAAAATAATACAATAAACCTTGAAATGAATAGTAGTAACGGGGTTAACTTCTTTGTTTTTATTTTTATTTTTTAACAACTCAACGACGCCAATAGTACCAATGGTGTTATCGTATAGTCGTGTGTAATGTCGCTATCATACCAAGTACCGCAACAAACCAAACTGTAGGCCTACGTTTTGACGTAACTTTTGTCCAAATTCAAGTTGGTATAAATTTCAATTTACATTTTGACGGTGTAAATTCGGAAGAGTAGTAACGGAAACGTCGTTAGTGGTAAGGGTGTTAGTACTAATGGCGTTAACTTTTTCGTTTTAACAACTCAATGATAACGCCATTAGTAATAATTGCTTTAGTACTAACGGATTAAGTAAGGGCAAAACTGTTAGTACTAACGGCGTTAGCGTATAGTCATATGGAATGCCGCTACCATACCATGTACCCAACAAACGAAACTGTAGGTCTACGTTTTGACGTAACTTTTGTCCAGATTCGAATTGGTATAAATTTCAGTTTAAGTTTTGACAGTATAAATTCGAGTTACGGTATGTTTAGACGACGGCGGAACGCGCCGCGGGTAACATACTAGTTAATATAATAGTAGAAAACTTTAACAAAAATAATCTGTACCTACTACATGGGAAACCTAAAAAGGTAAATAATAAAATATTAATATATTTTTGAGTTGAACCATATGTTCTTTTCTTCTTCCTTGTTCCCTCTGTAATTTTTCTTCATCGCTGCCAACTACCGGAGTTCTCATATTGGAAAAAAAACTTAGATCTAAACGTTGTTCACTCTATTTTAATTGAATGTCATGGGTTCAGATATTGCTATTAATTAGCCTCATCTGGTGACCCCTGTGTGTACTTTTAAGATGTTCATGGACTGCAAACCCTACAACTTCAGTGGGACTAACGAAGCAGTGGGAATGCTCAGGTGGCTAGAGAAGATCGAGTCGGTTTTTGCTATGTGCAACTGTCTGGATGCTGATCGCATGAAGTATGCCACGTGGACTTTTTAAGGTCCTGCTCTAACTTGGTGGAACTCCACCACATCGACTCTTGGCTTGGGGGAAGCCAATGCTATGCCGTGGACGGTATTTGTTCAAAGGTTGAATGCTGAGTACTGCTCTAGGGATGAAATTAAGAGGTTGGAGCATGAGTTCTGGAACTCAAGATGGTGGGTTCGGAGATTGAAGAGTATACCAAAGCATAATAAGTTGGTTGTGATGTGTCCTGGTATAGCTACGCCAGAGTATCAGAGGATCGAGCATTATATCGCTAGGTTGGTGCCAGAGATTGCTGGGTATGTGGCTACGACTGATCATACTACATTGTTGTCTACTATTCGGTCGGCCCACAAGCTGACTAACATGAAGGATGCTAAGGGTGTTTTGCCTCCCAGGGGCGCTGTTGTGAAAGCCCATGTGGATAACAAGAGGAAGTGGAAAAGTGTGGGGAAGAATGCTGGATCGTCTTAGTCACAACAACAGGTGAAGAAGTTTGAAGCAACAGGTTCGTCGTCTGATCAGAAACAAGGTGGGTATGATGGGAAGAATCCGAGGTGTGATATGTGTGGGTACCATCATGTGGGGATTTGTGACGAGTTTCTCTATAATCATAGTCATCGGGTCGATCATCTGGCTAAAGATTGTAGGGCCAACATTCAGCCAAAGCAGGTTCAAGCGGTTATCCCCACTCCTGCTACTCAGGGAAACTAAGGGTGTTATAACTGTGGGAAATAGGGCACTTTAGGCATAATTTTTGTAAGGCGAAGCAGGGCGAGAATGGAAACAACGTGGGTGGCGGCAGGAATGCGCGTGTTATCGTGATTGGTTTTGGCGAGACCCGAAGGATCCTGACACTGTTACTAGTATTTTCTCTCCTATTGATTGCTATGCCTCGGTTGATTTTGATTGTTGTATCGTTAAGAGTTTCAACTCTATTGAGTTTTATCTGTGGCTAGACATGGTACCTATATTTCGAGGGACTAGGTACTTAGTTATCATATGTCATGCTGAGACGGTTTTTCTTTTCAAACTCGTTATGATTATTTGGAATTCTTGGTTGTGTATTTTGGTCTCGTCAATGCACATGTGGTATTCATGAATTCAACGAACCGCATCTTGCGAGCCTTATTTTGTGCTTGCTTGGGGGTACAAGTGATTTTGTTATTAATCGTGGTGTTTCTATTTTGAGTCTCGGTTGTGTGTTGACGCTACGCAAGGAGATTGTTGTTTACGTTTTTTTTCGTCAACCTAGAGTCCGTAAGGGGAGGAATACATCGCCCATGTTTTGAGATCCGAAGACGCTACTTGTACGGTTCCAGGTGTGTTGGTTATACAGATCACAAGAGTCTTCGGCATATTTTCAACCCGGAGGGGTTAATCGTGTGGCAGTTGGTATCAGTAATATCGTGTTCATCTTGAGGAAGTGGTTCCTCGGCCTGGAATGCTTGTTTCCATCATCTCTGATTTGTGATTTTCGTTTCGTTTTGTTTTGTGTTCTGGGAAGCGTTGCTCTGAGCATTGGGTGCTCGGTAGGTTATGTGTACAGATCATCTTTCGTATTGTTCGGATTTATTTGGGTTCATGTTTTGGACGGGGTCCTCGTGGGAACGAGGGATCTATGTAGCCTCATTCATTACCTAAGCGTGTACTTAGATCAACACCTATTACTGTTGAAGCTGAGTGAATATCGGGACGAGATTCCTTCCAACAGGGGAATGATGTAGCGACCGGGAAAAGTTTTCTTCTTTTCGTCCTTTTCCTTTTCGGCCTCGAGCAATTTTCGGGATGAAAATTCTTCAATAGGTGGATCATGTGACACCCGGAAAATTCAGATTAGTAACTTTTCTCAAACTAGTAAGTCTACCTTAGCGAGTCATGCATACATTATACTTAACTGGGTCAGTTGAGTCGTTAGATGGTTTGGGGAATCATCGGGAGTCGTTACGATGGTCCAAGGGATTATCGGGGGTCGGTCCATAACCATGTGTACAAGGATTAGTTACTTGTAGAATTGTCGGATTTAATGCACACACGCAGGTCTCGGGGATTGGTGAACGGATGTGAACGTGTTAGTTATCAAGTATTATGTGTTTATATGTGTTAAAATAGTGTTTAACGCGCCGAAAACCCATACAGAACTGCAAGGGGCAATTAGTCTGCTAATCCCCACCTGCAGGGGCGAGTAGTCTGTTATTAGGGGCGAGTAGCATGCTACACGCCTGTAACAGCAGGGACGACTAGGAACACTTATAAATATCACCCTTGACTTATAAAACACCATTTGTGAAACCCTAACTCGTCCCAAAACTTTCCCACACCATAATCAACCCTTGGAACTCGTTTTTGCTCTAAAACCTATCATTTCCAAGCTTACACATCCTCTTTAGCAAAACCTAAGGTGTGTTATCCATCCTAAGCCTTTATCAAGTTGTTATTTTGATCCCTAACGGTCCAATCCTAGTGTTGTGAAGTTTGTGTCTTTGAAAACCTTTAAAAATCAGTTTTACAAGTCTAATCCTTCATATTTGTTCTATGTGATGTATTCATGCAAGTTATGGTTTTTGATGATTAAAACATGAAGTTTTCTATGTCTTTAATGTGTTACTGATATAAATGAGTTGATATGATGATTTCCTAGGATTTTGAAGGGTTATTAAGGTGTTTTCATGAATATGCATTTTGACTCGTTTGGCTGATTTATGGGAATCTAGGATGACATATATTGATTTGATGATTGCTTGATGATAGGGTTTATGTTAGAATGATGTAGTAACAGTAGGATATTGATTTGCGACGTTGTTATGTGATGAAATCCGGATATTTGCTATTTAGAGTAAGTTATGCATGATTGATGTGATGTTTTCATAATATTATTCCATTTTTGGAAATGCTTGCAATTAGGGTGATAGACTGATGATAAATTGGGGGTTTTTCATTTAGAATATGTTGTTTGATGATTTTGGATTCATGTTGGGTGTTTTTGCATATTTCGGATTTGATTTCGAGGGTCGAACGCGCGAAAAGTACCTCCTGGACTACAGGAGGCGAGTAGGGTTCCTACTTGCCTGTCCAGGGGCGAGTAGCAATCCTAATTGCTTGTTTGATTACTAATCGCGTGTTTTGATGCCTAATCATGTGTTTTGCTACTGTAAGTGTATTTTAAGATTCCGAAACATGGTTTAACACTTAGGAACATACTTATAACCCTGTGGCATGCTTAGAAACCTGATAACATGTATTTAGACTCGTATATGCAGTATGTGAACTATATGTTAGAAATAGCGAACTTTTATGCGTGTTAAGTGCATAGTTGTGTATGATTTCTTAGTTTCTTGTATTTGGCTAACACAATGGGATGTCGGGCCTTGTCGTGTGTGGTCAGATTAATGTTCGAACATATTTTCAAATGTACATGGTTATGGTCTGGACATTCAGGGACTAGTTGACCCACGGGTTAATAGTCTTGTTACTTATATACATTTAATGATAGGTCGCCAACTCTAGGGACGGTTATTACATTGTCTATTTTTTATTAAAAAGAACGCAACCCAAGGTGAGTTCACGAACCGACTTTTACTAGTTTTGTTTTTGGGGGAGAAACATGCTACACATTTTAGAAACGCAAAGATTATGTTATACTCTGTTGATCTTTTGTTTACTATACAATGCACACACGTAAGTCCTAGGGGAAACCATGAATATGTGGGCATACATAATGGAGAAATGTGGATAGATCTATTGGGCCTGACAAACCCCACTCGGTCAACTGGCGGTCGAACAGGTGCATATTCTCTCTAACTCTCAGCAACAAAAGACACACAAACTCGGGCAGCAACGCATGCAACGCTTGTCAGTAATGGTTTTCAGTAACACAATCGTAGTAGTAAAAACACTTAACGTGTAGCTAACGTTCGCACAACATAGTAATAATGGAATGGATTTCTCAAACATATGGATGTTGGTGCAAGTTTGTGACAGATACTCAAACGGATAAACAAACGCTCGTGATTATTAACAGAAGACTTTATATTGTTCATGTGGTTAGAAGAACTTGTCTAAGTTAGTTCTAGAATATGTAATTAAGCTTTCATTGTAAAAGCCCAACAGAAGCCCATATAAATGCCCATGAGGATGCATGTATATAAGCAAATGATGCATGGGGTTTTAGGGGTTGGTCAGTTGGTGGGTCTTGTGTGGTAGAGAGAGATTGAGAGACTTCTTGTGCAAGCTAGTTTACAAGATTCATAGTTAGGTGTTATTGTATGTTATCAGTGATTCGTGCAATAAGATAAAACGTTAAAAAGTAATCTTGTGATTGTTCTTTGTGTGATATCCACGGATCAAAGATATTCCGCGTCTAGGATTCGTGTTTGGTTTGATTGCAGAGAAGATCTCAAGGGAAAGGGACCTACAAATGGTATCAGAGCTTTCAGGCTAGATATCATTCAAGGAACGAGTTCGTGGTGATTGAAATCAATCGGTTTGAATTGTTTTAATTATTCTTTTTGTTTCGTAATTAAATTTTTTTTTTAATTATTTTTGTTTCGTAATTATGTTTAGTTGCAGACACTTGAACGAGTTCGTAATTATTTTTAAAGCAAATAATTATTTTTTGTTGCAAACAAAACAAAACAAGGTTGTGGTGAATATGTAATTATTTGTTTCGGAATTTTTGAAGCAGACACTTGAACAACGGATTAACAAGGGGAGTTTGTTTCAAAACTTTGAAACTTTTACCTTGTGTTCTGTTTTGCTTTTTATCGAAAAAAAAAAATTTGTTTTGTTCACGCATTCTTATATTTTTTTTTGTTCTTTTGATTTTAGATTTAGATAGCTTATTATTATTTTTTTTCTGTTTTTGCTACGGTTCTTTTCATTTTTTTAAAAAAATTACGGTTCATTTTTTTAATGCTTCTAGTTAAATTTTTTTTTTGTCATATTATTAATTTTGTTCTTGATCTTATGATTTGTTTGTGTTTTTGCAGGTTCTAGGATTGTTCGGGTTTGATATAAACTGGCCAAGAACATCAAGACCACTTTAATTTTTATTAAATTTATTGTGTTTCATCTTGTTTTGTGGTTTTGATTTCTGTTTGTGCAAGATTTTTGAAATTAGGAAAGGAAGGAAAAGATAAGGAAATGATTAGAAAGATTTTGAAATTCAAATCTATCTCAATCAATTCCTAATTTTTTGGGATCTCTTAGTTGTCAACAACTTTGGGAACAAGTTAAAGGATTCTCGGACAAAGAGGTTCTCGAACACGTTTGGTCTTTGGAAATAGATTATTGTTCTCGGACAAAGACTCTAGTTCTCGGCTACACAGAAGTTCTCAGGCACGCAGTGGAATTCGGATACAAGACTAGTTCTCGGATTTTTTATATTGTTTTTGGTTCACGGATTGCACAACATTAGTTCTCGGAATTCTGTTCTCTAAAATAACTAAGATTCTCGAACATTTTTAGTTCTTGGAAACTTAGTTCTCGGACACAAGGAGTTGTTCTCAAACTCATCTTTCGTTCTCGGATAGATTGTGGTTCTTGGACTACAATTTGGGCCCCGAAAACATTTGGACCCAATTTGTCTTGGTCTTGGACTTGGACTTTTGACCTACATTCATATCTTGGACATTTAAAATTATTTTAAATCCTATCAAACAACAATTAAAATGTCGACTCTAAACAAGATGTTGGAAATGGACCATGAAGTAGGCAAGTCAAACTCACCACCTAAAATGATTTCAGTTAATGATTATTATTGGTGGAAGGACAAGTTTGAAGAATGGGCTTGGTTCTATATGATGAGAGGATGGATTTGCATAAGAGATGGTTACATACCACCATACAGAGATGTTGATGGTCGAATTGTTAAGGTTGACTTCAAAAATATGGATGAAGAAGAGAAGCTTATGTTCGAAGCTAAGAACAAGGCACATGCTGCTATCACACTGAGCATGCCACAAGAGATATTGCACACGTTTAGAAAAGTTCAAAATGCACAAGATTTGTGGGTAGCTCTAGAGAAACGTTTTCAGGGAAATGATGTTGTTAAGAAAAATATAATTGACTTAATCATGAAACAGTTTGCTGTCTTTAGGGCATTCACATGTGAAACCCTAGAAGAGATCATCACGAGATACTACCATCTTTTTATGGAACTAGAGAACTACAAGATTGAGCACACTGATGTAGAGATGACCACCAAGATTCTGGATGCCTTGCCTTCAACGTGGGAAGTCTATATTCTTCTCATTAAAGAGAATCCAGAATTCGCCACCTACACGCTTGATGATGTTATAGGAAAGCTAAGTGGATATGATTTGGCTATGAAGAGGAAGGATGAAGGTTCTGATCAGGTTCAAGATCCGGGAGTGTATTATGGGAAATCATCATCCAAATCCTCATCTGGTGGCACTTCAAGCAGCAGTGGGAATGCAACTGCATTCTTCCCAGGAGATAATTCTGGTAACATTGTGTTAGATTCTGATGGTGGAGTTTGTTTTGTGTCTGTTTTAGTTGAGTCAATAAAAGTGAAGGACATTCCTTCAGGAAAAGCCCAGGGAAAGAGCACTGCTGAGTTCAATAAATCTGACTCCACATGCGACCACAAGTCATGCAAGTCAATGCCCATGAGTGTAAAATCAGCAGAAGAGCAAGTTGCTTTTTTGTCTTCCTTTGTAGCATCTTATGAGAACTACATACAAGGGAAGATAAACGATCCGGCAATGTTCGATGATGACTACGATCAGATAGATCCGGATGACTTAGAGGAAATGGATCTTCAGTGGAATCTTGCTATGATTGCGAGAAGAGCAAGAAAGTTCATGGAGAGGACAGGAATGAAGCTAGTTGGAGACCCGGTTTTGATAAGTCAAAGGTTAAGTGTTATAACTGCTACGGGTATAGGCACTTTGCCAGAGAATGTGCGAGACCAAAGAGTCAAAATCAGGGAAACACCACAAGGAAAATCTCATCAGTGGCGCCTTCTTAGAGTAACTTTAGCTCTAAGGCACTAATAGTGGCTAAGCCTGACGGTACATATGACTGGAGCAGTGTTTTAGATGGAGCTGATGGATCAGGAAATCAAGCTCTCATGGCAGAAATTATTGAAGAGGGATATGAGAATGCTGAGAAACCTGTTGAGCAAGTGACTGAGGAACAGGTTAATGAGACAGAAACAGAAGTGAATTAGTGTAAGGAGAATAAAGATGAAGCAGCTGCAACTGAGAGTGAAGCAAATAAAGAGGTATCTACCCTGGTGCTGGATCTGACAGCATCAACTGAAGGGATGTCTGCTAAAGAATTCATGGCATACATGGCAGACTTATCATCCAATGAGAAAAAGGTACTCCTTCCTTTACCTTTAGTTGTAGAAGCTTGTAATAAGTGTGTCGATTATGCTGAGCGTATTTTGTTACTTGTGCAAGAAATTGATAATGTAGCTAAGCATAACACCGACTTAGTTGTGCTTCTTGATAAAGAGAAAGAGTTTAACATAGGTGTTTTGGTCAAACATTATCTAGTAAAAATGACTTTGTATTCCAAATTAGTTTATGTGAGGTAGAGTGCTAAATGTGTAGAAATATGTTTGTAAATCAATAGTATTCTGAAGATGATGTATCAGGATGTTAAAGAATAAAAAATATAACAACTATGATCCGGATGGCTTAGGTTAGTCTCGGGATGGACAGTTATATCCTCAGGATGGACAGTAATATCCTCAGGATGGAACTGCTAGGGATGAATAAATAAAGTATTTAAACAAGAGAAACAACACACGATCTACGAGGAAAGCCCTTGATCAGTTGTAGATCGCCGGAATAAAACCTCGGGAGGAGTCTAGGTCCCTGCCTTGTTTGTTAATATTATTGTGGTAAAATGATACAACTTTGGATGAGTATTTAGACGAGTGTACTATGATTACAATGATTGTGCAAGTGTTTGTGATCAACTAATTGTATGTGTTAGTTATAGTGTAAGCAATGTGTCCTATACTCGTCCAATACCACCAATTATATAGTACACGAAATTAACAAAACAATCCCATGAAATATGCTAAGTAGTTAGGTTTTTGAAAGCTTGTGGACTGTTTTAGGTGACCATTGTGGGTGTTTCGGCTGTAGTGGAAGTTGGATAGCAGTTTCCATCTTTCTCGCCTTGCATTCATCACTTTGGCGGTTACACTTTGACTCATTCTTCAAGTTTATACGGCTAGAGCTCATGCATCCTTGATATCTCTGATTTAGTAAGACTTTGTAGCGGTTAAAGGGGAGTTACAAGTCTTACTCATGCATTAATTACACCTGCAATAACATAAGTACAAGATAATTTGTTAGTTCATTCTCAGGATGTGCACATGCCGAAACACTGCTACATCCTGAAGTCAAACAAGTCCTTCAACATCCTTGGGGATGGTACATTAGGATGTTAGGTAAAATCATCCTGAGGATTTTCACCCTCAACAATTGTCCCCAAAAATATGTTACCGTTATCTTAATGGTAAAAATATTTTTCTCAATCGATGGGCCCATCTCTCCTTGTTTCGAGATCTAACGGCTATTTTTTAGGCTAAATTTTTGTGATAACCATTATGCCTCATCATATCCTGCTGCCTATATCTATGCTATTTTTTTTTGCTTCTTTCTCGTCTTCTCTTTCTTATTCCTGCAAAAAGATGTATTTTAAATTAGTTTTTTAGAATGAGGAAGAAATTAACAAGGGCTCTTGGAAGCGTTGGAATCCCTAAGGATTTCATAGCCCAAAACTTGATCAAAGATCCTAATCAAGAAATCTGCACTTTTTATGATAAATATATTCAAGCCCTTAAGAAATCAGGGGCTTTTCTTGATTTTGCCGTCTTTCGGCCTTTTGACCTAAATGCAAAGTCCGACTTTGGTTCTTCTGTCTGGGTTTGCTTTTTCTTTTTACCATTCCAGCTTGGCCTCAAATATCCATTCCCAGATTTCATCAAAGAATTCTTTGATGCGACAGGGATGGCTTTTGCACAGGCCATGCTTGAGATCTGGAGGATCTTAATAGTTTGTGACAAGATCATTCAGACTCACGGCATTAACCATCAAGTTGGTGAGATCCGATAAGCCCTGGAAATCAAAATTCTTTTTTGTAAGGAGGGATTCCATTCCTTATGGGGATGAAATTCCCATGTCCTGGTTAAGAAGCGGTTAATATGTTAGATATAAACAAGATAGTCACATCCCGAGGATGTTAGTAATATTCTAAACCATCTTCATTTTGCAGGTGCTTGTTTTGCAAAACTTGTTCCTACTTTGGACGACGCTTTCATCAGACGCAAGGCAATACTAGAGCTACGTGCTTCAGCAAGGACTTTTGGAATAGAAGAATGTTTTTCTACAAGTCGTGCCACTGAGATGTCTGGTAAGTCATATCCTGAGAATATGTTTATCCTTGGTTTTTGTATTAACCTATGTATGTCTTTCTTATATCAGCAAAGAAGCCTCATTACTTTGATCTTGTCGAGATTGACAGTCAAGATATTAAGTCATCAAAGATAACCTCTCTATCCAGCTCCAGGATGACAAGTCCTCCTCCTGCCCCTAAGGCTAAAGCTGCAGCTTCTTCTTAGAAGAGGAAGGTTGCCAGCACTTCGAATCAAGAAACTTCTCCCTTTGATGGTCTCAATTGTGATGCCATCATAGGCAAGGTTTCTCAGTTTGTACTTCAGGTATGTTGTGCATCCTGGGGATGGTAATGGTTGTTACCAGTATAAGGTCTGAATACTTACCTGACTCCATCATTTTTGTAGGGGCATGAATACTTGATGAAGTCCCTCGATGACATGAACAAAGACTTTTGCTGATACTAAGGCTAAGCTCAAGGATGCAAAGAAGTCTACCCTTGATAAGGCCAAACAGCTTGAGAATAAAGTTGGCAAGGTGGAGACTGAGCTGAAGGTGGTGAAGGCTACTTAAGCCAAAAGCCTGAGGGACCATCAAAAGGAGATGGAAGAGTATAAGCAAGGGTTGATTAAATCTGCCACTATCTCTCTTTTTCAAGCTAGGGTGAGGATGGCATTGCAAGCTAAGGATCCCAACTTTAAGATAGAAGACTGGGACGCTGAAGCTTGGTAAGAAAAGATCCTCAGTCTAGGTGGAAAGGAAGTGGCGTCTGAGTCCACCCATGTTTTCGTTCCTCAGGATGCTTGCAAAGAATTTGAGGAGACAGAGGCCGAGGTCACGGATGCTGGTGTGGCCAAGGAGTTTCAGGTTGATGAACCGGTGGGCAATGAAGGATGAGATGACTAGGCCAGAGCCCACTTTTTATAATATTTGGGTGGTTTGTGAACAATTTAAACAATTTCTTTTTATGTCTGTATGAACAATGAAAGTCTTTGGGGTGGAGGGATCTTGATTTTCAAGACGAAGCCCAAAGTCTTTTTCTACCCTGACTTTGAAATGCTGACCCTTGGTGGATGGATCCTGATTTAGGATGAAGCTAGGGGTTGGTATTATCTTTTTAAGAATAATATATCGATAACCTTTGATATCTTCGTGTTCTTTATTCTCTTTGTCTTTGTACAAACATTAGCAAACACTTAGTGATATAAAAGAACGAAAAATAATACCTGATCTTGCCATATTCTTCATAAGTCCTTTACATCGTCAAGATGATCTTCATTATCCTGAGGATGTCCCTAGTCTCTCTTTCATCCTTAGGATGGTCTTACATCTTGAGGATGTCCTCAGTGTAATATCTTCAGTAAAGACTTCAAGTTCATAATCCTAAGGAAAAATTGAATATTAATAATATCCTGCAAAGGAAAACTTTGTTATTATACGGGCGACAAGGCCTTTGGTTTATCTGGGATCAAAACCCCTTTTGAAATAATCATGGTGACAAAACCCATAGGAATAACTGGCGACAAGGCCCTGGTGACTAGACCAAACACGAGAAAGAGACATTGAAAAATGTCTAAACCTTAAGAGCTCCATCGTATATCTCAAAGATAATGAAATTGTCAGCCACTTTGACATGAATGGTCCCACCATCCCGAGAATACACATGGGCATCATGCGCTCCAGGCGAGGGTTTCTAATCCAATGTGAAAGGTGAAAACCTTTAAACCTTAGGAAGGTGGTAGATACCTTAACGTAGGAGAGCGTGGCCAACCCCCTAGTCTTCCAAGCATTCCATCTTTAGGATGGTACTGCAAGATTCTCAGGACGGACTATTTCTAGACCATGTTTAGTAAAAATATAATCAATCGAAATAGATAAAGGAAAAATACTTACATATGAGATAATTAATCTCTATCAGCCTTCACCTTCATCCCACCTATGATTCGGACCATAGTTTCTCTTCTACTGAGATCAATTACATGCATCCGTAAACATGGTAGTATTTTAAGTGAATTGCATTCCAAGACCTTGGTACAATCTCTCCTTCCATTGTTGATAACCAATATGCTCCTTTTCCAGCTTCAGAATCGATCAAGTATGGACCTTCCCACTTGGAAGCTAGCTTACCATCACTTGGTTTTGTTGCGTTCTGGAAGGCTTTTCTTAATACCAAGTTTCCTTCTTGAAATCTTCTTATCCTGATATACTTGTTGTAAGCTTTAGCAATCCTTTGTTGATATGCAGCCATCCTTACTTTAGCAGCATCCCTGAGTTCATCCACAGTTTCCAAATCCTGAAGTAATGCTT
Source organism: Ambrosia trifida (assembly GCA_028751855.1). Lineage (NCBI taxonomy): Eukaryota > Viridiplantae > Streptophyta > Magnoliopsida > Asterales > Asteraceae > Ambrosia > Ambrosia trifida. Next base: position 71,784,822 of record CM054131.1, on the reverse strand, counting down.
CTGAATTGGTAGTTGCATCTTGAAGATGTTTCCTTGCTGTAGGCATGACCATCTTTGTTGGCAGCATTGCTTCTGTTCCAAAGACCAAGGAGAAAGGTGTTTGACCAGTAGCATTCTTGGAAGTAGTCCTATCTGCCCAGAGTACAAATGGAAGTTCTTCTGCCCATTTCCCTTTCTTTTCCCCAAGCATCTTCTTCAGGTTGTTGACGATGATTTTGTTTGAAGATTCTGCTTGTCCATTAGCTTGAGGATGGACTGGTGTTGAGGTTACCATCTTGATTCCCCAACTCTCACAAAAGTCAGTTGTTCTTTTTCTTATGAATTGAGAACCATTATCAGAAATAATCTCAGATGTTATTCCAAATCTTGTTAGGATGTTTCTTTTGATGAATGAGACCACCTCTTTATCTCTAACTTGTACAAATGCTTCAACTTCAATCCATTTTGAAAAGTAATATGTCATTACCAGCATAAATACCATTCCTCCAGGGGCTTTGGATAGCTTTCCTACTATGTCCATCCCCCATTTCATGAAGGGCCATGATGAAATAATAGAATGTAGTGGTTCAGCAGCTTGGTGAAGGATGTTGCTATGTCTTTGGCATGGATCACATTTTTGAAATATAACATGGCATCCTCCTTCATAGTAGGCCAATAGTATCATGTCCTCAAAATCTTCGAGTAGAGAGATCTTCCTCCTATATGATTTCCACAATCTCCTTCGTGAATGTCTTTGAGCACTTCATTTGCTTCATCCTTGTTGAGACATCTCAGATATATGGACCTGCAAGAGATTTTCTATACAAAATATTATCTATAATTGTGAATTTAGATACCTTCATCCTGAAAGCCTTTGATTTTCTTCATCAGGAATGACATCCTCTTGTAAATATTTTATTATAGGAGTCATCCATGATGAATCATCTTGTGCCTGAGTAGCTAAAACAGTGATATCCTCGGGATGGACCGTTTTATCCTCGGGATAAACTGTTTCATCCCCAGGATGCCACTCTTAAATTGCTGGTTTCAAAATGTGAATGATGGGAATCTTGGACCCTATTGGTAGATTTAGGGAGGATCCTAGATTTGCTAAGGCATTAGCTTCAGTATTTTCTTCCCTAGGTACCTGTGTTAGTGAAAATTCTACAAAAGAAATTGATAAATTTTTAACTTTTTCAAGATAAAGAGCTAACTTTTGTCCTTTTACTATATAAGACCCATTAAAATGATTAGTAATCAACAAAGAATCAACAAATACTTCTATATTAACAATATGCATGTCTTTAGCAAGTTTTAGTAGTATCCCTAAGCCTGTTCCTTTTGCATTTGAAACACCATCAGTATACAAAATCCATTTTCCTAAGTTTTCGTTTAATTGTTGTACTTCAGACTCTACTTCACTCACGATATCACTACTGAAATCAGCTACAAAATCTGCTAGAGCCTGAGATTTGATTGCATTTCTAGGCTCGTACACTAAGTCAAAGGAACTCAGTTTTACTGACCACTTAGCCATTCTACCTGACATTTCTGGCTTTCTAAGTACATTTTTAATGGGATAATTAGTTTGTACATGTATCCTATGTGTTTCAAAGTAATGCCTTAACTTAGTGGATGCCATTATCAAAGCTAAAATAAGTTTTTCGAGATAAGAATGCCCGGTCTCAGCATCTAGTAGAGTTTTACTTACATAGTATACAGGATGTTGTTCCCCCTTGAAGTCTCTTACCATGACTTCACTTATAGCATTCCCAGAAACTGCAATATATAACTTCAGTGGTTCTCCATCCTCATGCTTCATCAGGAGTGGAGCTGCTGCTAGATATTCTACCAGTTTCTTAAATGCTTCCTCGTGTTTCTGTCCCCGTCGAATTTACTATTCTTCCTCAGGATATCATAGAATTCTTTGCATTTATCCGAGGATTTCAAAATGAATCTGTTTAAGGCTGCTATCCTGCCTGTCAGCCTTTGTACATCCTTGATATTTTTTGGGGATTTGATATCAAGGATGGCCTTTATTTGTTCAGGGCTGGCCTCTATCCCTCTTTTAGTAACTAGATATCCTAGAAACTTTCCAGCACCGACTCCAAAATAACATTTAGATGGGTTCAACTTCATATTATAGGCGTCTAGGATGTCAAATGCCTCCTTAAGATCTTGAAGATGATTTTCTGCCTTCATGGACTTGACCACCATGTCATCAATGTACACCTCCATTGTGTCCCCAATCTTTTCTTTAAACATCATATTCACTAGCCTTTGGTAGGTTGCACCTACATTTTTTAATCCAAAAGGCATAGCTATATAACAATATATACCTGATGGGGTCATAAATGCTGTGTCCTCTTGACCCTCTGGTTCCATTTGAATTAGTTGGAATCCTGAGGATGCATCCATGAATGTCAGCATTTCATGTCCTGCTGTAGCATCAACCATTGAATCTATATGTGGTAATGGGAATGGGTCTTTAGGACAAGCTTTATTGAGGTCTGTGTAGTCTACACATACTCTCAACTTCCCATTCTTCTTTTGAACCACCACCACGTTGGCAAGCCATCTTGGAAATTTTACTTCTCTTATCATCTTGGATTTAAGGAGTTTATCCACTTTTTCTTGTATGATGACATTTCGTTCTGGAGCAAACTTCCTTCTCTTTTGTTGAATGGGCTTGAAATTCTTATCAGTCCCGAGTTTATGAGTGATGACATGCTTAGAAATGCTAGTCATATCTTCATGCTTCCATGCAAAAGTATACATCCTGCATTTAAGAAATGAGATTAGTGATTGTTCAATATCATTAGGGATATTTTTACCAATTAGCACAGTGTTATCCTTGTTGTCGTTGTCAAGGCAAACAGCCTTTACATCCTGCTCAGGATGTGCCTTGACATCTTGAGGATGGCACTGTGCATCCTTCTGTAGTGGCTATGCTTGACGTGACGAAGCCTTCATTGATGTTGTATAACAGTCCTTGGCTTCTTGTTGGTCACTATTTACTTTGACGACTCCCCAAGGTGTGGGTAACTTTATACATTGATGGTATGTTGAAGGGACTGCCTTCATGTCATGTATCCAGGGTCTCCCCAAGATGACATTGTAGCAAGATTAGGAATCTATCACACAGAATCTCTGGATAGAGTTCACCCCTTCCACATTCACTGGCAGTTTTATGTCTCACACTGTGCTCTTAGTTTCTCCACTGAAGCCCAGTAAGACTGATGATCTAGAAACTATTTCAGATTCCGGGATATTCATTCTTTTAAAAGCTTCAAGCTGGATGATGTTCACCGAACTTCCTCCATCTACAAGAATCCTGCGAACAAAGTGGTTAGCAATATACAAAGTAATAACCAAACCGTCATGATGAGGATCAAGAATGTTTTCTCGGTCCTCTTCCTCGAAGCTGATCACTTTAGAGGTAGTCAGGATGGTCGTCTTCGTTGGTCTTTCTCCTTTTTCAGACTTTGTTTCCCTCACATACCTTTTAGCAGCTGAGTATGAGGTTCCACAAATGTCTGACCCTCCTGAAATGAAGTTAATAATACCAGCATCCTTAGGTGGGGATGCTGCTCTTTCTGGGATGTTGCTGCCATCCTGAGCTCTTGATTTCTTTTTGCCCAGGAGTTCTTTAAGATGACCTTTGCTCAAGAGATAGGCTATCTCCTTTCTCAAAGCTATACAATCTTCAGTGATATGGCCGAAATCTTCGTGATAGGCACACCATTTGGATTTATCCTTCCATCCTGCCTTATTCTCTTTTCTTGGCCATCTTGCTTTGTCCCCTAGATCTTTCACGGCATACATCAATCCTGTTACATCCACAGAAAAACAATAATCTGATAATTTAGGGTAGTCATCCTCATCGTCGTCCTCTACCACATTGACCTTCTTATTATCAGGCCTAGCATGTGGTTTATGTTAATATGGTTCATATGTGGGAGTGGACTTTCGATTGGGATGGTTATATTTTGAGGATGATTCTATCCTCTCTTGAATTTTCTTATCATCCTCAAGTCAGATGAATCTTAGAGCTCTGTTCCTGACTTCATCCAAGTTCCTTCATGGATTCATCACCAATTCTTGGTAGAATGGTGAATCTCTTTGCAACCCCATCTTGAATGCTTGTACTGCTGTTGTGACATCCAGGTTCGGGATGTCAAGTGCTTCCTTTCCAAACCTAGTAATGTATTCCCTTAGTGATTCTCCCTGTGGTTGAGTCACCCTGTATAGATCACTTGTCAAGCGTTCGAACGTTCAACTACAAGAAAACTGATTATTGAACATGTTAATTAAATGTGCAAAAGAAGTAATAGAATAGGGTGGAACACTTAGGAGCCATTTCAGGGCTGGACCGGTGAGAGTTGAGCCAAATCCCTTGCATAAACATGTTTCTTTCAGATTGGCAGGGATCGGATTTATTTCCATCCTTTCCCTATATTGAGCCACATGCTCTTCAGGATCTGTAGATCCATCATAGAGCTTCATGCTTGGAGTTTGAAACTGTTTTGGAATCTCTGCATCACATATGGGAGATGCAACTCTTGACACTCTATGGCATGCCGAGGATACTTTAGGGATGGGTTGTACTATCCCTGGAACACTCGATACCATATCCTCGATCTTCTGGAGCTCCCTTGCTAGCTGAGGACTTATTCCCGTATCCTGCAAAGAAGCAACATCATTAGCAGTAAAAGTACTAGAACTGAAATTGTTACCGTTAATGTTATATCCTTGGGATGGCACAGGTGTGTATCCTGTATCCCTGGTGGTTGCCACCCTGGGAGCAGTAATTGTTTCTGGAGCAGAGTATCCAGAACTCATGGGGATAAAATCTCCTTGATGCACCCCTCCAGAGATGGTAGAATTAAAATCTAACGCCCTGGGCTGCAATGGTGTCCCCATGTCTTCACTTGGCCTTCTTGAGGATGATTTAAGAGCTAGTATCCCTCTTATCAACATCTGGTTTATGTCTTGTTGTTGATGTATCGAATCCTTCATTATTTCAAACATAGAGGTGGTAAGGCAGTATTTCAATACAAAAAACAGGAGGAGTAGATCTAGATGGTCTAGGTGGGATTTGGGAAGTGGAACTTCTTGGAAGTGCAGATGGAGGTGGTAAGGCAGTATTTCTGGCAGAGGTTGTAGATGGCATGGATGTTGAAACAGATTTTTGTGAAGAAGCCATAGTTGTCAAATTTTGTAAAAAAAAGAATTAAATAAGAGAATGTTTTAACAAATTTTTTTTATGTTAAAATAGCACCACTTGCCCCACGGTGGGCGCCAAATTGTTTTGGTAAAAATATATATAGTAAAAATAACTTTGTATTCCAAATTAGTTTATGTGAGGTAGAGTGCTAAATGTGTAGAAATATGTTTGCAAATCAATAGTATTCTGAAGATGATGTATCAGGATGTTAAAGAATCAAAAATATAACAACTATGATCCGGATGGCTTAGGTTAGTCTCGGGATGGACAGTTATATCCTCAAGATGGACAGTTATATCCTCACGATGGATCTGCTAGGGATGAATAAATAATGTATTTAAACAAGAGAAACAACACACGATCTATGAGGAAAGCCCTTGATCAGTTGTAGATTGTCGGCATAAAACCTCGGGAGGAGTCTAGGCCCCTGCCTTGTTTGTTAATATTAATGTGCTAAAAAGATACAACTTTGGATAAGTATTTAGATGAGTGTACTATGATTACAATGATTGTGCAAGTGTTTGTGATCAACTAAGTGTATGTGTGTAGCTATAGTGTGAGCAATGTGTCCTATACTCGTCCAGTACCCCCATTTATATAGTACATGAAATTAACAAAACAATCCCACAAAATATGCTAAGTAGTTAAGGTTTTTGAAAGCTTGTGGACTGTTTTTGGTGACCATTGTGGGTGTTTGGCTGTAGTGGACGTTGGATAGTAGTTTCCACCTTTCTCGCCTTGCATTCATCACTTTGGCGGTTACACTTTGACTCATTCTTCAAGTTTATACGGGTAGAGCTCGTGCATCCTTGATATCTCTGATTTAGTAAGACTTTGTAGCCGTTAAAGGGAAGTTACAAGTATTACTCATGCATTAATTACACCTGCACTAACATAAGTACAAGATAATTTGTTAGTTCATTCTCAGGATGTGCACATGCCGAAACACTGCTACATCTTGAATTCAGACAAGTCCTTCAACATCCTGGGATGGTACATTAGGATGTTAGGTAAAATCATCCAGAGGATTTTTCACCCTCAACAATTGGTAATAAGATTAGAGAAGGGAACCTGAAAACCTCCCTTAATGCTGCTAAGAAAGATCTAAAAGAACTTAACTATGCCCTCAGGGAAAAGATAGATTACCTTAATCTAACATAGTTGGCCTTAATTGATAAACAAGAAGAGATTGGTAAGAAAAATGCTGAAATAGACCAACTTAAGGTTAAGGTACCCGATCTGAATAGGCAAATAGATCAAGTTCCCAACTCTAAGTATCTTATTAATGCCTTAATAGACTCTAGAAACGACACTAAGAAGCATAAAGATGATAAAAGTTGATTAGGTTACCAAGATATGCCTCCTCCTGCAACTGGTAACTATTCGTTTTTACCAACTAAGAAGGAAGTAACTGAGGAAATTTGTAAGCCTAAGTTAGATGAAATGGAAGTTGATGTTAGTGAGAGTGAAAATAGTTTTGAGAATGGCAGTTCATCCAATGTGTCAATGGATGAAGAAACATGTGAAATGTTTAAGAACACTAAAGGGTCGGGGTTAATAAAGATAATACAGTTAAAACTAACCCAACTGAATCAAAGAAAGAAAACCCAGTGATTTCAAAAACTCAAAACAAAAAGGCTGAACCAAAAATTATTTTGAAGAATCCTAAATTTGTTAAACAAGGTGAAGCCAAAACTGAAGAAATCAAACAGGGTAATGCTGAATGTTTTGGTAACACTTCACCCAAATCTGCTAGCAATGAGGGATCGACCTCAAGGGGACAGTACAAAAAGCCCCTTGAGAAGCGATCTTGTTTTAAATGTAACACCCCAACCGATGGCGGAAACATCGGGATGTCACGTATTGATGATTGTTCAGTAGCTCATGGTAAATAATAAATTTCAATAAATGATTTAAATAAATTACATACAATTGTTCTAAGAATTTTGTACATCAAAATGAAAAATACTAGCTACGCATCTTCAAGCAATAACTCTAATCTTCAAGCAAGCTATAACCTGAAACATGTTAAGTTTGAAAATATTTTGGGTCAACAAAAGTTGGTGAGAATTACATATGTTTTGATAATCGAATAAAACATGTACAATTCAAGTGTCATGGCAAGTCTAGTCCATATGTGAAAACATACTAGAAGTAAATTGAGTGCATAATCAACCCTTGTGACTGTTATAATGTGGTGTTAGGACAAAAAGGATTGGTGAACCACTTTTGCAAACCTTAGTCTAATTCACTTTCTGTCAAAATACTCTAAGTATGGAACTGCTGAAGACAAGGAATCAAACTGCTGAAGAAGAGATTCATAAGTACTGAAGAAGAAGTTATCAGAAGTTCTGAAGTTCAAACCAGACACTTCTACTGAAGAACTACTGAAGACAAACTACTCATCAGTAGTTTGTCATTCATCAGTACTTAAAGAAGATCTTTTCCACCGCCTTTGTATATCAGTAGTTTAATACTTTAGTATTTCTTTTGCTTTATGTACAAGTTCCAAGACTGCAACTTGTTGCAACTTGTTTCTGAACTTGCTTTTTGGCAAGGTTCATGTATTTGTAAAGTCTATAAATAGAAGGATTCATCCTTCTGTTTTAGACATTGATTTTAATACAAGAAATCCTTCAACTCTTATTATTGTTATTTCCATTTCGTGTTTACTGAGAATCTGTCGAAGTATTTCATTCTCATTCAATACATAGATTCTCAATAAACACTTCTCATTTATTAGTTCTTGATTCCAGGGGGGAGTAATAACTCCTGTTGCTAAGTGTAGCTATAAAACATATAAACATTCCGCTGTGCTAACACTCACCAAGAACTTGCTAAACACTTAAGTGTCAACTAGCAAGTTCAACTAAAAGAGCAGCTAATACTGATCCAACAATTGGTATCAGAGCACTGGTTTATCTGATCACATATCAATCTAACAAATTGAGAATCAGACACAGGCTCTTGTTGATATTCAATAAAGGATTATAAGCTCACTTTTATCAACATCCATCACTTTAAGAGATATTTGACAAATCAATACTCTTTAAAATGGATCCTTATAATACTGGTTCTGCCACTAAACCTGCCATGCTTGTAAGAAATGAATATAACATATGGCAAAAGAGAATGGCACATACCTTGTCACAAACCAACACAGGTTGTTGGAGATCTGTGATATATGGTCCTCATAAACCAGTAAACATAAAACTTGAAACTAAGGAAGAGATTCCAAAAGAACCAAAAGACTATACTGATGATGATTTCCTAAAACTTGAGCTTTATGCAAAAGCTTTTTCTATGTTGGCAATGGCACTCCCAAATGAAATCTATTCTAGCCTATTACATTGTGATAGTGCCAAAGAGCTTTGGGACTGCCTAAAAGAACAGTTTGGAGGAACTGAAGAGGTGATTGCCAACACCAGAGAAATCTTGGCTCAACAATATGAAACTTTTGCTCACATTAATGGGGAAACTTTAACTCAGCAATTTGAAAGATTTTCCTCATTAATATCTTAGCTAAAACTAAATGGTCAGACCTATACAACTGTATCTATGCTTCATAGATTTTTAAGGTCTTTACCTGATAAATGGGAAACATACTCAATAGTCTTAAGATCTTCACCAGATTTTAGCTCCCTCACTCTTACAAAACTTCATGGGAGATTACTTACTTTTGAGAGAGAAATTGATCAAAAGAAAAAGTTACAAAATTCTGGTAAAACTGCTGATGACTATCTACCTGGTAGTACAGCACTATTGGGACAAGACTCACCAACTTGTTCAAATAGTTTTGGATCTTTTGACCACATTGACATAACTGCTGGGATCTCATCTGAAAGATCATTCCCAGGTTATGACAATAATGACTTTGGTCAAACTGCTGATAACATGTGTTTTATCATGGATGACTTAAATAGTTTCAGCAGTGATGACCTTGAAGAAATGGATATTTTGCACCAACTGGCCATGTTAAGTTTAAAAACAAATAAATTTTACAAAAGGTCAGGAAGGAAGTTTCCAGGACTTAACAGTTCTACAAAAATTGGTTTTGACAAATCTAAACTTAGATGTCATAAGTGTCAAAAGTTGGGACACTTTGCTAGAGAATGTAGAAGCTCTGGCTTTAACCAATCTCAGTCTGGAAACAATTTTAACCCCAATTATAACAGGAATAATGGAACACAAAGGAGTGCCCATTTTGTACAGGCACAAGCTCCACAACACCAATATGTGCCACAAGTACAATATGTACAGATGCCTGCTCAACAGATGCAGAGCCAACAATCAATTCCTCCCTTTCCAGCTGCTCAACAACCTCCACAGCAACAACAACCCTCTCAACAAAGTTTATTTACCTCAGGGTATGTTGACTAGAGCAGTCTTCCTTTTGACACCACAGAGTGCAATCCTGATGCAAACAACAAAATGTTTGACATCAACTGGGGAGAGTCTGAAAATGGCAGAAAGAACTTTGCCTTAATGGCATTTGAGGGATGCTCCTCAAAATCTGCCTTGTCTCAGGTATCAAAAGAATCTTTGACAAAACTATGTTCAAATTCATGAAAGAATCTTTTGCTCTCATAAGAGAGACAAATGTGCACTTACAAGGAAAAGCTAATGATTCTGAGAGAAAACCCACTTAGATAAAATGTGATTTAGAAAGAAAACTTTCTGCAAAAACAAAAGAAGTTTCTAAATTGACTAACTCCGCTATTGAAACCCAAGCACAAATCAAAATAATGATTAATGACCTAGGAAATCTCAGACAATAGCTTGCTGACACCAAGGTCACAAGTGAAAAATGGGTGGAATCTTGTAAGGGGTACCAACTATTGCTAAACAAACAAAGTGCTTCAAATGTTAGGTTTGGCATAGGGTACAATCACACTGAAACACCAACAGATTTCTCTCCCAAAACTACTGAAGATGGGAGAAAAATTGCTTCAGGTGAAACATCTGAAGAGGAAGAATGCACATCTTTCCATGAAAACTTTCTAAAATCACACAAAGAAAGTTCTTCAGAAGTATTGATTAAATTTGACTTTAAGTCATCAGCAGTTTCAAGTACATCAGGAGTTGAGAACCTGAAAACTACTGATGACCTAAAACCAATCAAAACTGTCAGAGATTTGTCTTTGAAAGAAAAGACAAAAGAATGTGAAATTTGTGGTCTGTTTAACCACAAAACAGAATTTAGCAGATATAGAAAGGGTATTCAGTTTAATAAGAAAAATCAACTGGTTGTGGGGGAACAAATCAAAAATGGTTATGTAAAAACCTATTCTCCCAAGAAACAACAACCAGCAAAAACCCTTTCTCAGAAAAAGACAAAATCTCAACAAAAGTCTTTTTCTCAAAATTCTCCTTCAGTAGTTAGAGCTAAATCATCAGCAGTTTCACAAACTGCTGAGATTAAAGATCTTATGAACATGGTACAACTACTGATGATCAAAGTTGATGGTGGTCCTCAAAAGGATACCACCATTGTACTTAATGCAAAATCCATTGCCAAAAAGACATGGATTTCTAAACTTGGTCAAGAACAAACTGTAAATGTTCTCAAGAGCAAACCCAAAGCCAAACTGGCTTGGGTTCCTAAATCTAACTAATTTGATATATTGTGAAGAGAGTTTCCAGAGGCTTGAATAGCATTTGGTATGTAGACAGTGGAGGCTCAATGCACATGACAGGATGCAGATACCTGATAAACAATTTTATCAGTCAAAGAGATGGATCTGTGTCCTTTGGGAACAATGCTAAGGGATATGTGCTAGGACATGGCAATGTCTCCTCTGGCAAAATACAGTTTGACAAGGTCAATCTGGTTGAAAACCTTGAGTACAACTTGCTTAGTGTGTCACAAATGTGTGATAAAGGATATTCTTCTTTTTCACAAAGACAGCATGCAAGATCATATCACCAGAAGGCCAGAAGTTGATAGAGAAGATCATTGAAGATCATACTTTGTTAATTGCCAAAAGATGTGGCAATGTCTATGCAGTGGACATTGAAAAAGACAAAGTACTGAACAGCACTGCCTGTTTCTTCTCAAGGGCATCAACTTCAGAAACTGATCTCTGGCACAGGAGACTTGGCCATGTGAACTTTAAAACCATAAATAAAGTCACAAAAATGGGCTTGGTCAGAGGTCTACCCTTAAAAGTATACCAGTGTCAAGAACATTGTGTATCCTGTTTAAAGGGTAAACAACATAAGTCCTCCTATAAGTCTATTGAAGAATCAAAAACAACTGCATGTCTTCAACTACTCCATATGGACTTCTATGGGCCTGTAAAGATCATGAGCCTTGGTAAAAAGAAGTACTGCTTAGTCCTCATTGATGACTACTCAAGATTTACATGGGAATTCTTCTTATATTCCAAGGATGAGGCTGCTGAAATCATCAAGTTCTTCATTCTACAAGTAGAGAAACAATACTCTCTACCTGTCAAAACCATTAGAAGTGATAATGGGACAGAGTTCAGGAACAAAACTCTGAATGACTTCTGTTTGTCTAAAGGGATTATTTGACAATTCAGTGTTGCCAGAACTCCTGAACAAAATGGTGTGGTAGAAAGGAAGGACAGAACTTTAATAGGAACAAGAACAATGTTAGCTGATTCTGTCCTACCTTTATACTTCTGGGCAGAAGCAGTTAACACATCATGATATGTTCAAAATAGAGTTCTTGTTGTCAAGAGACATTCAAAGACTGCCTATGAAGTTCTTCATGGCATGAAGCCCCTTATCTCCTTTTTCAGGGCTTTTGGATGTCAATGTTTCATCTTGAACATCAAGGAATCTATTTCAAAGTTTGCTGCCAAAGTTGACTCAGGTTACTTTCTTGGTTATTCATCAACTAGAAAAGCCTACAAGGTTTTTAACTCAAAAAACCAGGATAGTAGAAGAAACACTGAATGTCAAGTTCAATGAGTCAAAACACACTCTCATTCCAGCACATCCTGCTGAACTCTTTGACCTTGACAACTTTCATTTTGAACCTGAAAAGACTGTCACTTCATCCAAACCTACTTATTATGGTGATCAAAGGTTTGATGATGAGGATCCAGCACCATGGACTCCTCAAACAGTCATTAAGTCAACTTCAAAACCATCAGAAGTTTCACAAACTTCTGATTCAACAAATACTGAAGGCCAAACTCAAACATCTGCTTCAGCACCTGCAACTACTGAAGACACTGAAACTGCTGAACCAGATATAATAGACCTCAGTAGTTTGTTTGAAGAACATGAGCCACCAACACCTGTCAGTGGTTTACAATAACTGATCGAACACAAAGATCATCCACTTGATCAAATCATGGGTGATATTGCATCAGGTGTTCTTACAAGAAACCAGCTTTCCAACTTTTGTCTATTCTCAACATTTATTTCACAGTTGGAACCAAAGAAGTACCAGGAAGCTCTCAAAGACAACAATTGGGTGCAGGCAATGCAAGATGAATTGCTTCAATTCAACAAGCAACAGGTTTGGGAAATCTGTCCCTTACCACCAAACAAGCAACCAATTGGCACAAGATGGGTTTTCAGGAACAAACAAGATGAGGCTGGAATTATAATAAAGAACAAGGCAAGACTGGTAGTGCAAGGTTACTCTCAAGAAGAAGGCATTGACTATGATGAAACCTTTGCTCCAGTTGCAAGGCTTGAAGCCATCAGGTTATTTCTGGCCTATGCCATTTCCAACAAAATAAAAGTTTATCAAATGGATGTCAAGAGTGCATTTTTGTATGGAAAGATAAAAGAGGAAGTGTATGTTAGTCAGCCACCTGGGTTTGAGGATCCTTCTCATCCTGAGTGGGTGTACAAACTAGACAAAGCTCTTTATGGGCTCAAACAGGCTCCTAGAGCCTGGTATGATACACTTTCAACCTTTTTACTCAAAAATAACTTCACAAGAGGTGCCATTGATAAAACACTTTTTATAAAACATGTTGGAAATCATTTCTTACTTGTTCAAATATATGTTGATGATATCATTTTTGGTTCAACAAACACAAAATTGTGTGATGAATTTAAGAAACTCATGCAATCAAAATTTGATATGAGTACAATGGGAGAACTGCAGTACTTTTTGGGACTGCAGATTAAACAACAAACAAATGGAACTTTTATACATCAATCAAAATATGTTAAAGAATTATTAAACAAATTTTCTTTACAAGACTGTAAATCATGTTCCACTCCCATGACACCAACCACAAAAGTTGAACCAGATGATCAAGGAAAACAGGTTGATCAAACCATGTATAGATGTATGATAGGTTCCCTTTTATATCTAACTGCTTCTAGACCAGATATTATGTTTTCAACATGTGTCTGTGCTAGATATCAATCAACTACTAGGGAATCACACCTTATTGCAGTCAAAAGAATTTTCAGATATCTGAAAGGAAATCCCACACTTGGAATTTGGTATCCTGCTTCAAGCAATACCAAGTTATCAGCTTTTTCAGATAGTGACTATGCATGGTGTAAAATGTCAAGAAAATCAACATCTGGTGGTTGTCAATTCTTGGGAAATTGCCTAGTGTCCTGGCAATCAAAGAAGCAAACATCTGTTGCAACTTCAACTGCTGAAGCTGAATACATTGCAGCTGCAAGTTGTACATCACAGATACAATGGCTCCAATATCAACTTCTTGATTATGGAATCAAAGAGACCAAGGCACCATTGCTTGTAGACAGCAAATCTGCCATTAGCATCATTCAAAATCTTGTTCAGTTTTCAAAAACTAAACACATTGAAATCAGAGATTGCTATGAAAAAGGCAAGATTGAAGTGAAACATGTAGCAACAGCTAATCAAATAGCTGACATTTTCACTAAACCCCTTGACACATCAACATTTCAGAAGTTAGTATCCATGCTAGGGATGCTAAATTTGTAAGTGTTTCTATTTATTTTTCTGCACATTTTTTGCTTTTCACTTACATCTGTTTTCAAACACTTGAAAAACTTCTGAAAAGAGAGAAACTACTGATGAACAAAACATCAGTATGGGGATAATTTCTGAAAACTGATTAACTTCTGATAAAATAATCTTCAGAAGTTATGAATAAAAGTATTTATAAAGTATTTCTCATCAGCTGTTAAAACTACTGAAGAGAAAATGGGAACTACTGATGAGGATAATCCTTCATCAGCAATTTAGTCAAAAAGGGCAAATCTGACTTTTCCCATCATCAGAAGTTTGATCTAGTCGGTTTAAAACTTCTGATAAAGAGATTTTTAACCTAGGCGGTTTAAAAACTTCTAATAAAGAAGATCCAAGCGGTTAAAAACTTCTGATAAATATCTTTTTTTCAACACTTATCCTTTCAAACACAAAAATTCCCTCCTTCTCTCTCAAGAAAGCTTTCAAACCCCTGAACCTGCAACACAAAATCACTATTCGATTCAACAACACACACAAACCACATGGCTTTAGTTCTCAAACAGGGACACAATCTCAGAGCCTACTTAGAAAAACAAGAAGGCTGGTCCCAATACGATGAGATCATTGATCTCGTCGTCAAATCCCAATATTTCACCGCTCTCACCATAGACCCACCAATTCATCCTAAAACTCTAAATGAGTTCTGGGCTAATGCTGAGACAGTGATGGTGGATCATGAAGTTATCTCCCTCAACTCAACAATTAGAGGAAGACAAATGGCCATAACACCGGCCATACTCTCAAACAGACTGGGGTTGAATGATGTGAATGCCCCTGAAAAGTTTGACAACTCTGCTATCCACCTAACCATGACTGAGTGTGGTTATCAAGGTACTCTCTCACAAGCTACAATCTTTAAAAAGTATTTTGAACCAAAATATAAACTTTTGTTTCATTATATTATTATGTGCTTGAGTCCTAAAACTGGGTCTTATGACCAGATGCCCTCAACCTTTCAACCAATCTTTCATTCTATTGGGAATGAAACAAATTTCAGGGCATCAAAACTTTTATTTAATGAGTTGGTGTTACATCACAATAACACTAAGAAAAAGTTTTTGTTATATCCAAGGTTCATTATGCAGTGCATAATATCTGAACTGGGTAATGAGGTGCTTGTGGGTAAAATTGAAATTTTAAAACCCTTAACCTCACAAGCATACTCAAGGCACAACAAACAGGCTGCCTGGCCAGAAGATGACCAAGGGGAACAAGCACCAGTCCCCATGGAACCCTCATCTTCCAAACCTACTCCTCCAAAGGCCAAGAAACCCAAGATAACAAAACAAAAACCCACCAAACCCAAATGAAAAGTTGTTCAGGAGGTTGAGATGCCTGAACAAACTACTGTGCAATCTGCACTTCTTAAAGATGTGACTGAAACATCCTCTCAGTCTCATCCATCTCAAACCCCACCAAGAGCACCAATAACTATCCTTTTCAAAAGAAAAAGACTTAGAAAAACTATTCCAATAGATTCTTCTTTTGAAACTGCTGAACCCACTGCCCAAACTACTGAACCAGCACCCCAAATTTCTGAACCAGACATCGAAATAGCCAAACTTCTCTCTGGGCTAAAAGAGAAAGTCGTAGATGCAAATGTGCGACTAAAGCTTTGGATTGTACAACACAATATGTTTTGGTGATATCGAAGGTGCGAAGGAGGTTTTCAGTTGGTGCGAAGGAAGCTTGAAAGGTGCGAAGGAAGATGATATGTACGAATGAAGATTTAGATTATAGTAGAACTTGGTTCGACTAGTTGATTTGGGCGAACCTGCACATTCGCACAATCAATTTGGGCGAATGTGCAGTCTATAAATAGACAAGTTTGATTTTTGAATGCAACTTTTGATCATTATTATTCCCTCCACTTTCAGAAACTCTCTCTAGTGTTTTGTTTAACTCGTTTATCGTTCATACCTTGATTGTATCTATATTTCAACGTGTAATCGAGTGATTTATTAATGAAAACTTTTGAAAATGATGATCTGTGTGTTTGAATCTGTTTGATTATTATTTTGTGATAGTTTTAGGGTTTCCGCACCTAAAACTAACTTGTTTAATCATTCTTTGTTTGTTATCGATCCTTTCACGCACATACAAAGTGGTATCAGAGCCATTACGGATCAAACAACCACAAATTAATAGTCTCTCAGTTGATTTGGACCCAATTTTGGTCAAAAAGTTTCTGTTTTCAATGAACAAACTGATGTGATAAGATTTTGATTGATTACACCTTGATTTCGAGTTTAAATCGGATAATTCTCTTCATTAAAGTTGTTCCAAATCAATTCCGATTCAAAACCTAATTTAGATCATCAACATCCATCAACATTTGATAAACATGATCAAAATTAACTGATTTTCAAAGAATAACCGTTTTTGAAATCTTAGGGGTCGAAAGAGAGAGTTTGGTCGAAAGTGGAAATCATTTGGGTCGAAAGAAGGATTTTCTGTACGAAGGAGGTGTTATAGTGGTCGAAAGAAGACTTTGATCGCTTATTTTGTTCATTCGTCCATTTGTTTCACCTTCGCCTGATCGAACGGACGAAGGAGCAAGAGAACGGTCGAAAGAGAGACTAAAGTGGTCGAAGGAGTTTTTGTTGTTTTAGTTCACATTCGTATCAATCAAAAACGGTCGAAGGAGAAATTTATTTCTCATTCGCACGTTCGTTTATACGAAGGAGCATCCTGTTTTAAAACATTTTTAATCTTTTCGTGTTTAATCGTTTGCAGGACAAGATGTGGAACTTCCCAACAACGCCTAGACCTACTCAAGCACCACAACAGCAGACAACACAAGATCCGTGGTCCGTTGCAGCCCAGAAGACTAGTCAACCATCATAGCCAATCAATTATATGGCAATGACTAGTTCGGCTCCACAACAAGTTGTTCAACCATTACCACAACCGATTGACAACTATTGGGGAGTCGCAGCAGCAGCAGTTCATTCGCAGACGACCAACGATATATCCACTCTTATTCATGATTTATCCTCTGGAATCGGCAATCGTCCACCAAAGCTAATGGACATGAAGGAGTACAATACTTGGAAGACGAAGTTTAAGATCCATGTTGAGGGACAAGGACTTGAGGGAGCCGAGGCATGGCAAATGATTGTGAAGGGTTACGTTGCTCCTATTCTGGAGAATACTGGAGAACCGATACCTTTGGAGAATTTGGCGGATGATGAGAAGAAAAGGTTTGCGTTAGAGAAGAAGGCATTCTCTCAGCTATCCCAGGCGATCAACACTGATCTATTGCATCAGTTTGGATCGTGCACAACATCCAAACAACTATGGGATATGCTGAGAAATCGACATGATGGAAATGAGAAGACAAGAAAGCTGAGGATGGAAGAGCTTCGGAAGGAATTTGAAAACTTCAGTTACATGGGTAATGAGACCCTAAAAGAGTTGGTTCCAAGGTATTGCCATTTGCTCACTGAATTGTCGAGCTATGAGATCAGCATTCCAATGTCGGAGTTAGTAGATAAATTTGCTGATGCTTTACCACCCTACTGGAACCAACACATCGAAGTGTTAAAGGAGAAGGATGCATACCAGTATTGGACTATTAACGAGTTAATTCAAAAGCTGGAAAACAAAGAGACGGAGGAAAAGTGATAAGCTAAGAGAGCTCAGATTCCACAGAATCCTGATCTATATGTGAGTGGTACATCTAACTCTCTTTCTGCTTCAAGCACCACCACTAATGTTGCTCCTCACATAGCATGTGTATCCAACGTTGTTGAACCAACAAAAGCACCCATCAATTACCTTGCCCAATCTTCATCCTACACACCATCATACACACAACAACCTTATCAAACACCAAACTTTATTCCACCTTTTTCACCGTTACAACAAGCCGCATGCTACACATCAAGTCAACCTCAACAACAACAACATTATCCTCCTCATATGAATCAGATGCAGATTACTCATGCACAATCAAGTCAAAACCCGATTGTGTTAGAGACCTCGAATCTTAACAATGTGACTGTTGAAATTGCTCAACAGCATGTTGCTCTTGTATCTGCTATGGTTGCTTCTTACAACGGTTTGGTTGCGAGTCAAATTGGTAACAACAATCTCACCAATGAGGACTACGCTCAAATCGACAAAGAGGAGATGGAGTTGATGGACATTCAGTGGGCTTTTGCAAGCATTATGAGGAGAGCCACTGATTTTATTCAGAAGACTGGCAGAATTGATCTCTCAACTTCTCCCAATACCACATACGGATTCAACAAAGCAAAAGTTACATGCTTCAACTGTGGTGAGAAGGGACATTTTAAAAGAGAGTGCACACAGCCAGCACAGCAAGGTAACCGAAACCCTTTCAATTCAACATACCAAAATAGACAAAACCAAAACCAAAATCAAGTGTCATACAACAGTCCCAACATCTCAAGCTTTCAACCACAAAACAATTATCAGGACCGTCAACAAAACACCAACACTAGACAATCCACAACTCAAAACCAACCTCAATAAAATCCAAACCGAACTATTGTTCCTATCACTACAACCAACACACAAAACCAAAACCAAACTGATAATCAAAACCAAGCACTTGTGATCCAAAAGGATGAAGGCTTTGATTGGACTGGTATGCAATTGGGGTGGAGGAGATCACTGCTGGGAACGTGGCATGTGTGGCACAGCAGATGAGTTTGGATGAGAATGAAGAGATTGAAGAGGAGGTTGTGATTGAAAAAGTGTCGGAGTTGAAAATTGAGGAAGTGAATGAGGATGTGCTTGTTGAGAGTGAAGATTGGGGCGGCTGTCAAGCGTATCCATAGATATCTGAAGGGTTGTCCATCGAAAGGACTTTGGTACCCTCATGATGATAATTTTGACCTAATCGCTTTTAGCGATGCAGATTGGGGCGGCTGTGACAAAGACAGCAAATCCACAACGGCTAGATGTCAGTTTATGGGGAGCAGGTTTGTGACCTGGCAATGCAAGAAACAAACCGCAGTTGCACTATCCACATGTGAAGCGGAATACGTTTCAGCATCGAGCTGCTGCTCACGGTTTCTTTGGATCCAACAGCAGATGGTGGATTACGGTTTGCAATTTCTTAAAACCCCTATTTACTGTGATAATGAGGCCGCAATCGCATTAACAAAAGACTTAGTAAATCATTCAAAGGCTAAACATATCTGGATTAAATATCATTTTATTCGTGATTGTTATGCTAAAGAGTTGATAGATATGGTCAAAATCCACACTGATTACCAACGCGCAGATCTTTTTACCAAAGCTTTTGACAAATCCAGATTTGATTATCTTTTAAAAGCTAATGGTATTAAAGAAAAACAGGACTGATCACCACCTCAGTCTAGCACTTTTTAGTTTAAATTGTTACTGCTTTTCAGATAAATTTCGAAAATCCAAAAACATTGAAAAATTTCAAAATCCATAAAAATTAGAAAATTTCTTTGCTGACTGCTATATCTTCTTCCCTTAGATTAATGCCGTCAGATTTCTGTGAACATACGATATCTGGGCAGTCACATATTTGAAATGCTCCAGCTTATCCTTGGGAACAGTAAATTCGAAAATCTATAAAAATCAGAAAATTCTAAAATGATTTCCTGGAGTATAAAGAGAAATGATAGTATATCAGTGGGGATCTGACACATTCTAAATAATGTAATGCTATATAGGGCGTGTGTCTGAGTTTGTGCAATGTGCTGATAGTCTTTGTAGACCTATTACTGCGTGCCTGATACATACATATCAAACGAATTGTTGTGTTGATGAACTCCTCATGGGCATATGGTCTTAGTACCGTAATTTCGTTTGATAGGGTATTTGTACAAAACTCGGAGGTTTAGGGTCGTTATGTTATTAGTTGTCTGGGGATAGCCTCTCTGATCTTCTGCTGTAAGTCATTACGGACCTAGATCAGACAGTGTGTCTTTATAAAAGAGCTATATGCCAAATCCTAAAGTTACCGAATTGAGGAACTTTCCATGTTATATGATGATCAAAGTTTATCTATTACATCGTATTGATCATTGGTGCAAATCATGATTAATATCTGTCCTCAACCTGGTATAGTGCATATGTTACTTTGCTGCATTAATTTGCTGACCTGTATACCTCTATGCGTTATATCCTGTACAATTACAGACGACGAAAGCATAATCACGCTTTACAATGAGTCTTTGTGCATTTACTTCTTGATACGGGAGTATGTCGTGTGTGTGGGAACCACAGACAATTGCGCTTATACTATAAATATCAGTATCAGTATAAAGCACTGCACAAAAGTCTGCATGTGAGTTTATGTGGATCACAATATCAGCAACTGCCAGATCACACATTGTCTTTAATGATAATAATTTCAAAAAGATCAACGGTGTGATCAGATTTCTCAAAAACTGATATGAACCCTTTACCGGAAATTCCAAAAACATTTCTGCATTTTATTTTATCGTCAAAAATTACAAAACTCAAAAAGATTTTAGGTGTGTTTTAGCATAAACTTTAGAAAATCCGAAAACATTTTTCTTTTTCATCTTATTTTTGATAACTGATGGTGGTTGATGTCGATTTTCTAAACCTTGATACACCATTTGAGCTTTGTAACTTTTAAAATGTGAAAACATGATTGTTGGATACTTAAAAGATGGAAAATAATTGGACCGGGACTCGTTTTTGAGATTTGGAAAATTTTCAAAAATCCCATTTCTCATTCGCCCATTCGGTTGGTCGAATGTGGGACTTTACATGTTCCTTCATATGTTTTATTTGGGCGAAGGAGAGAGTTCATGAACATTTTCTCATTCGAACCCTTTTGTCTCATTCGTACCCTTTCACTAGGGTCGAAGTAGCCAAAAGTTTCTCCTTCGTATGACTAAAACGGGGGAAGGAGTATGCCTTTATATACCCATCTGCTCATTCGAACCCCATTCATATTTTTTCCAGATTTTCATCATTAAACTCACCTTATTGCTCGTTCATTTTATACCATTTCATTCTGTTCGTGACTTCACACTGATCATTTTGCCATCTTATTTACAGGTTTTCATCAAGGATTTAAGGATCTAATCCCTGTTTTACAATTTGAGTCCTAATTGTTCAAAACTGCTTAAAAACAATATAATTGTTACAATTGATGCATAGGGTTTATTGTATGTGTGTTTTAGGGGGAGATATAACAAAAACATTGGTTTAAAACTCAACAGTTTGATTAATCAGTGTTTAATCCCTAGTTTTTAATAGAAAACACAAATACAATACTTAATCAATGAATCTGCTAGATTAGGAATGTTAATCGGCATTATTAGGTTTGGTTTCAATCAAATGGACATGTTCAGAATCATTCAAATTCAAAATTGAAATTTCAAAATTAAGAACTGATTCCTTCGACCAGTACGAATGGGCGAAGGAAGAAAATCATATGGTCGAATGAGGAATATGTGGGCGAATGAAACATTTTATCAAAACTCATACATTCGTACCTTTTGTTTCTCATTCGTACCTTTGCAAAAACTCTTTCGTACCCCCGTTTGGGCGAAAGAGAAGAGTTGTTACCAAAACTTTTCAATTTGAAATTTTGTCGATTATTAACGTGTGTTTTTGTTTGTTTTGCAGATTTAACGATGACTGAACAATAGAAGACGACGGAACAAGCTGGATCCTCATCACAGCCTGCCAAACAGTTAGACTTTGAAAACGCACATAACTGCTGTGCGTATCTCGGAGACGTAAAGAAGCACACAGAGTTCGTCGGAATTATTGATTTTCTAAAGAGAAGCAGGGTGATAGATGCCATTGCGACGCCAACTGTTATATACAGGGATATGATTCAAGAATTCTGGTCAAATGCTAAACTTGACTTCTGGAAGTGCGAATCTTGTTTGACAAGCAAGATTCAAGGACAACGAGTCATTGTTTGCGAAGAGGATCTGAGGGAAGCGTTGAATTTGAATGATGAGCCGACTGATCCAAAGGAGTTTACATTTATGGATCAGCGAAAGTGCTTCCTCAGGATGAAGTACAATGGACCAATCACTGACGGTTCATTGCATAAAGGAAAACTGTGCCCGCAATTCAAATATCTGGCACATGTTTTGATTCACGTATTCGGATCTGCAGCTGGAGGTTATGATTTGATGAGGAAGAGCATCAGTTCTATGATGGTTGCTTTAGTATTGAACAAACCGTTCAATGTCTCTGGCATGCTGATGTCTCATTTACTGGAGCCTGTTAATGGCACGAGGAATCTGAAGTTTCTTTTATATCCTCGTTTCCTCCAGATGATATTTGATCACAAGTATAAGGAGCTGAAAAGAGATCCTGAACACATTGTTGTTCAGGAACATATGTCGCTGAATACACTCGCTAGGATGAAAGCATATAAGGGATTGTCTGTTGAAGAACGTCCTCCAGTAAGACGTTTATTTGGACACCTAGCTAGAGTGGATTATATAGATCCGGGTGAAGGGCTTGTGTGAAATGTAAACAGTGATTCTGATCCTGATAATCCTTTACATCATGTTGATCCTGATGCTAAGCGCAAAAGACAAGTTGTGAATGTAGGCGCAAAGAGTGGGAAGACAAAGAAACAGGAGATAAGGATAGAGGTTTCTGAACCTGAGAAGAAGAAAAGTACGCAAAGAAGAAATAAGAGGATGGCAAAAAAGGGTTTACATATAGTTGATGAAGCGTGTGTTGATTCAGAAGAGACGCTAGAGAATGAATAATGGAATTCAGATGCTGAAACGGTAGAGACAACCATGCCCAATGTAACACCCCGCCCCTCTCATCACCAATATTGTCCGCTTTGCCCATCCAGAGCTCACGGATTTGTTTTTGGTTGCCCAAGTGGAGACTTCCCAGGAGGTCACCCATCCTGAAATTTCTCCCACCTGAGCACGCTTAACTGTGGAGTTCTCCTCTCATCCACTAACATTAAGCCCCAAAACGCGTTGGTGATTTAAGAGGCAAGACATTACTTATGAACCAAGGATCTCTCCTGGCCACGGCCGATGTGGGATTTTCCTGGGGTGTCACACCCAAGGCCACTGAGGCTGGTGCGTCTGCTAGCCAGAACGTTGAGGATCAAGGGAACAAAAGTCCTATTCCTGTTGATGAAGAAGAGTTGGGTTTGAATGTAGATGAGACGTTTGTTGGTTCTCCTGTGCAAGCTGCTAGGAAAGAAAAGAAGAAACAGGAGAAGCCGAGCATTAAGAGAAAGAAAGAGATAGAATCGTTGATAGCTGGTAAGAAACTACCACCAGCTACAAGTTCTAAATCACCGGTTATTGCACCAGCTCAAAAGAAGCAGAAGACTGCGACAACATCGAGCACACCACAAACTGAAGAAATACCTATGGATGATGTTAATGAGGCATTGGATAATGTGCTTAAAAAGATCAGAAAAGGCAAACTGCCTGAAGCTGTTGAACCACCAAAGAAGACGAAAGTTTCGGTGGATAGTGATGTTATGAGTGTTGTGAATCAGAGACTGTCTGAGATGATGAATCTGATTAACAAACAACAAACTGAGATTGAGCAGTTAAAGTCTAATGATAAGAAGATGTTGGAGGTCGTAGTCACATCAGCAGATGATAATGAGACTTTGAAGAAAACAATCAAAAGGTTGAAGAGAGAAAATAAGAAGTTGCTGAAACACGAGCAACGAAACACCAGGAGAATCATAGTCTTGAAGGAGGAGAACAAACAGTTAAAGAAGAGTAACAAGCATATGGATGATCTGATCAAGAACTTGTACTCTCAAGCTCCTCAACTTCAAGCTGGTGAAGTAGACAAAGAAAGAGAAGAAGAACAAGTTGATTTCGAACTATCTGATGAAGAAGAAGATGATGAACTTTATGAAGATGCAGGAAACGATACAAAGAAGAAGAAGAAGGATGATAAGGATGATGGAGGATCAGATGATGGTTCGAGTGATGGAAACGGCTCTGCATTTGATGATAGTAGTGATGATGATGATGATGATGCTGACAAGTTTACTTATGAGAAGTGTGACTCAGATAAGGGTGGTGAATCGAGCTCTAAGGCTCCTGGAGAGAATGTTGATGATGATATATTCTGGAACGAGAAATTGCAGTCATTGTCTGAAGATGATAAGAACAAGTGTCGCCAGATGCTCACTGATCGAGTCTGGACGATCGACATGACTAGCAGGTTTCCAGAAATATTTGAATCGAACAATAAACTATTTGAGTTGGAGTTTGATGACCCTGATCTTGAAGATGGGGAAGTTTCTGCGGCTATTTAGAAAGAGATACTTGAAGGTTTAGCAAAGCAAGTAGGCAAAACTTTGGAAGAATTACTTGTAGACAACTTTATTCCAAAGATACCTGAGAAAGAGGCTGGGAATCATTCGGATGATCATGATGTTCATGCGTTTGAAGAAGTTGAAATGGAAGACATTACAAGCGAGGAGTATCCACAATACTTCAAGACTAATCAAGATTGTGGATTCTTTTTCTCAGATGAACTGCTAAACCATGCCGAGAAACTAGCTAAAGAGAAGAGCAAAGCGTTTGAAGACGAAATCTTCAAAGGGCATGACAAACCACGGTTCGAGCAGTCGGAGAGTTTGAAAGAGTTTTTGAAGAAGTTGAAAGAAAAAGAAAACAATCGTCCGAAACCTGATATTCAAGGAAGCTTTTACAAACTTCATAATGGAATTTTCAAAGATCGTGCATTGGCCTGGAAGTTTGTTAAAGAATTGAGATGCTTCGCAGTAAAGTGGGAGAAGGGGATTTTGTATTTCGACAAGTTCATCACTTGAAGACTCTTCCCTATTGGGCAATCCATGATATTTGTCGTCACCGGTTATCGGGAGCGTCAAATAGTCAGATTACCTACTTTGCTAAGAAAATGACTAGAGAAAGCCGAACCAAGTGGGAATTGTTTACACCAGAATATCCAAAGCGAATTGTTCATAAGAAGGATATTGATTTGATAACTGGTATGCCCAAGGTGACGTTAAAGTACAAACCACCGCGAGTGTTGAAAAAGATTCCTTTGTTGCCTATCCCACAACACTTCGCCAAAGATTTCATCTGGTGGTATTATGATTGGAAGATTGCAGAGGCCGTGATTGTGTTAAAAGACGGAGAGATGAACTACAAGAAAGTACATATCTTTGATCCCATGTGGTTAATAAACTGTTCACATGAGGATATTATTATGTTATTCTACAATCCGATCTATTCAGATGCGAAAGATGCTGAGCAAGCAGGAAAGTACCAACGTGTGGTATTTCTATGCTTTGCGTATGATATCAGTGCTGGATGTGACTATGGAGAGAAGCTGGGAAAGTTTGTTGAAAAGCAAAAGGTGCCTGAGCTGAAAACGAAGAAGCAAAAGCAATTTCATGAACCGGTGTTGACGAAAGAACAAAGGATTCAACGACACATCAAACTGATGAACATTAGAATGGACGAAGAACGACGAACACAATCCAAGCAATAGTCGAGGGGGAGTTTGTAGATGCAAAAGTCCGACTAAAGATTTGGATTGTACAACACAATATGTTTTGGTGATATCGAAGGTGCGAATGAGGTTTTCAGTTGGTGCGAAGGAAGCTTGAAAGGTGCGAAGGAAGATGATATGTACGAATGAAGATTTAGATTATAGTAGAACTTGGTTCGACCAGTTGATTTGGGCGAACCTGCACATTCGCACAATCAATTTGGGCGAATGTGCAGTCTATAAATAGACAAGTTTGATTTTTGAATGCAACTTTTGATCATTATTATTCCCTCCACTTTCAGAAACTCTCTCTAGTGTTTTGTTTAACTCGTTTATCGTTCATACCTTGATTGTATCTATATTTCAACGTGTAATCGAGTGATTTATTAATGAAAACTTTTGAAAATGATGATCTGTGTGTTTGAATCTGTTTGATTATATTTTGTGATAGTTTTAGGTTTCCGCACCTAAAACTAACTTGTTTGATCATTCTTTGTTTGTTATCGATCCTTTCACGCACATACAAAAGTCCCATCAACACATGTCAGTCCACATCAACCACATCAAACAGGGGACATAGACTCAGACAGTGACATGGATGTGGACACTCATAGCCCTAACCAAAGAGATGAGGATGAACCAGGGTCTCTAAGCCCAAACATAGAAACCTTTGGTACTTTTGAGGCTGCTACTACTCATTTACCACCCAGTGGTGGACCTGAGGACAGAAGTAAAATAGCTAAGACCTCAACTGTGGCAACTACTGATGAAGGCTTAATGCCTGAGGTAGGAAATCCTTTGAACCAAGAACAAGAGGTACATGAGACAACTGAGTTGGGCTCAGCTCATGATGTAACTGATACAGTCCTCATTGAGGATGTAATCAGGGATTCAGATGATTCCATTAATTTGGATGATGTTTCAAAACTCAAAACTACTGAATTGACGGCTATAAGTGAAGGTCCTGCACCTGGTGTCTCTAAGCTCAAGAAGCTAGTCACACCATCTCAGGTTAAAGCCCACTCAATCCATGATTCCCCTAGAGTGGCATCTCCTGTACAACAAGGAGATCAACCAAAAACACACCCCTCACTACAAATGCCTACCCAATTCCCTGGGCAATCAAGCATAGATGATGTTTCAAAACTCAAAACTACTGAATTGACGGCTATAAGTGAAGATCCTGCACCTGGTGTCTCTAAGCTCAAGAAGCTAGTCACACCATCTCAGGTTAAAGCCCACTCAATCCATGATTCCCCTAGAGTGGCATCTCCTGTACAACAAGGAGATCAACCAAAAACACACCCCTCACTACAAATGCCTACCCAATTCCCTGGGCAATCAAGCATAGACCTGAACCAACTATGCAGCCCAGATGGTCCCTTGTATCACATGATGAACACCCTCATCAAAAATCACATCCAAACATACATAGCTGACTTGGAGCTGTCCATAAAGAACCAATTTGGAGTGATACAGACGAAGATGAATGATCTGTCCAACAAAATTGATCACAACAGCAAACAGATTGCTCATCTTCAAGGTCATTTCTCCCAAGCTTCAACTTCCAAAGGTGATAAAGCCAAAAAGGGGGAGATAATCAAGGTACCTATGGATACACTTGAAGCCAAAAGAAAGGCAAGAGTGGCTATCCTAGCTAGAGATCAACAAGATCAAGCCAGAAAAGAGAAACTGGCACAACAGTTTGGTGTCTCTATTCAAGAAATAGAAGATGCTGAAAAGGCTGATGAATCCCAAGGGCATAATGAAGAATCCTTTGATGGCCAAAGTTCTGATGAAGAATCAGAAAGTACTGAAGACAATCCTTCAGTAGTTGACAAACCTTCAGAAGTTGTCAACCCATCAGAAGTTAACACTTCCAAGACTCAAACTGCTGACCCTTCCAGATCAACTGCTCCTATTCAACCAACCTCTGCTCCTATCAGGCCTACTACAACAGTTACAACAATGACTGTGCTAAACCCTTCTCCAATATCTCAATCAGCTGAATTACTAGAGAAGAGTTTAGTTGCAGCCCAAAAGAAGGCCAGAGAAGATCTGATTTGGAAAAATCTGGAAGAAAGGGATGACTTAGACCTAAGCCATGAAGAAAAACTTCAGGCTTATGAAGCTGAACTACAAAGGCAGGCTAGCCTAGATGAGATTGCTGAACAAGACAAAAGACATCAACTGATGTCTTACATTATGAAGAACAGCAAAGTCAAAGCCCACACATTGAAGAGACTCTCTGTGGAAGAGCTGACAAGAAGAGCTCAACTGATTGCAGATAAACTTGCAACAGGTAAAGACACAAAGGCCAAGAGAGCTCAGATGATAGAAGAACTGGTAGCCAATGGTTATGGTTCAAAAGCCTCAGTGTCCAAGTGGAAAGAAGAAAGATTGGTGGACACATACAGAAAATACAAGGCTGCAAGGGCTGCTAATCCAGAGAAGTTTCAAACTGCTGAAGCTTCAACTTCAGTAGTTAGAACTTCTGGTGTTCAAAGAAGACCAGCTACCCAAAGAAAGAAGACAGAGGAAAAAGTAAAGACTGATTTCAGAATGGTACTACTAGAAGGTAGTACAGTAGTACATTCTGATTTTGACATAGAAGAAAAGCCTCTGCTAACACAATTCAGGGATCCTTCCACCTTTGCATATCAAATTCAGAAGACCATCACAGACAAACTGCACACCAAGGTAGTAACTGAACATCACTTGCCTACATTTCAGATACCTAATGTGATGGAACAACAGCAGGGAAGTGAATCCCACCTGAGAGTCACTGAAGTTGAAAACATTCAACACTCAGGAGAAACCCAGGGTACCACCATGGTTACCTACACTGCAGACTTTGACAAGTCTAAAGTACCAATCATCAGATGGTCCTTTACTGATAACAACTCAGTACTTGTGACAAGAAGAGATCAAACAAGCAGGGAATATAAGTCGATGAAAGAACTGAAGAAACTATCACCCAAAGACCTGCTTACAATCCAACACTTGGAACCAAGAAAAGGTTCTCTTACTGATGATCAACTCAACCAACTCAAGAATTCCATGTTCAAAGGAATATGGAAAATTGTGAAGGATAGAAAGGAACAATAAGGAATTAGTAAGGTTTTGGCTTCATCAATCCAGGGGGAGATTGTTAGGACAAAAAGGATTGGTGAAACCACTTTTGCAAACCTTAGTCTAATTCACTTTCTGTCAAAATACTCTAAGTATGGAACTGCTGAAGACAAGGAATCAAACTGCTGAAGAAGAGATTCAGAAGTACTGAAGAAGAAGTCATCAGAAGTTCTATAGATCAAACCAGACACTTCTACTGAAGAACTACTGAAGACAAACTACTCATCAGTAGTTTGTCATTCATCAGTACTTAAAGAAGATCTTTTCCACCGCCTTTGTATATCAGTAGTTTAATACTTTAGTATTTCTTTTGCTTTATGTACAAGTTCCAAGACTGCAACTTGTTGCAACTTGTTTCTGAACTTGCTTTTTGGCAAGGTTCATGTATTTGTAAAGTCTATAAATAGAAGGATTCATCCTTCTGTTTTAGACATTGATTTTAATACAAGAAATCCTTCAACTCTTATTATTGTTATTTCCATTTCGTGTTTACTGAGAATCTGTCGAAGTATTTCATTCTCATTCAATACATAGATTCTCAATAAACACTTCTCATTTATTAGTTCTTGATTCCAGGGGGGAGTAATAACTCCTGTTGCTAAGTGTAGCTATAAAACATATAAACATTCCGCTGTGCTAACACTCACCAAGAACTTGCTAAACACTTAAGTGTCAACTAGCAAGTTCAACTAAAAGAGCAGCTAATACTGATCCAACATGTGGTACATCCCATACGCTCATGGTTCACTCGAATATGTTATGTGATAACAAACACCCACGCTACCTTTGTAGGAGGCACGTATCCGGGTGGGATTGTCAGTCCAATAGATCTATCATTGTATACCGTCGGCTGATCAATGTTAATGATTATGCTAGAATTGTGCTTACCCTAGTCATGTTCAAGACATAATGCAACATAGAAAAACACATAGACACTTTGATGATTGAATTGCATATAGAATGTTGTAACATGTTTCACCCCAAAATGTTGATAAATAGAAAAGGGGCTATGTAAAACTCACCTTAGCAAAATGTTATATCTCGTGAAAAAAATAGAATAATGTGTTGTGAATGTATGCGAGGCGAATCCCAAAGACTCAACAACGTAGCTAGTCCAAATTGAAGAAAACGAAAAAGAAAGAATATCAAGCTTCCAATTCGCCAATTACAAGAGCTTATAATCAAAGCTTCAATTATAGAAGTAATAGACTATAGAAGAAAGGTATGAGGGAAAGTTTAATCGGATTAAAACAATTGATTTAGAGGTGCAAAGTATAATGGGTCATAGGTGGGTTTTTATACTAGTTTTGGAGTCAATTAGCCATTAAAATTGGTCAACACCATAAAGTAAGGATTTATGATGAATTGACTATTTGACTAAGACTTTGACTGTTTGACTAAGAATTTGACTGTTTGACTAAGACTTTGACTAATCAATTTAAGGAATGTGTTAAGTTTATTTTCTTCTGAAATACTACACAAGATGATAGTTGGCTCAGTTGGTTGTCACTGTGTGTTGGTTGGCTGTGGACGCGGGTTCGAGTCCCGGTCCACACAAATCTTTTTTTGGCAATTATTTCCCTAAAACTATATTATTCTAAATTCATAATATGATTATATAAGCCCGAAAGTGACTCGAAATATTTTTAAAACGTACAAAAGTGTCGAGATACAAATAATTATTAGTTTAAGGTATTTAAAACATATATTGTTTAAAACAATACATTCTTTTTATCAAAAAAAAATTAGGGGAAATTCGCGATGTTACAGTCTCCCCTACTTTTGGAAACTTCGTCCCGACGTTATTAAAAACACAGGTTTGAGGTTGATTAGGTAGAAATTAAGGCTGCTGTGGTTTGGGTTAAGGCGCGACATGAATTTATAGGTAATAGAATAATTTGTTTCGAATAATTTGGATAAGAGGTTTGAGATGTGAGTTTTAAGGATTGGATTAGGTTCGTCTGAAGTAGCAAGAAGCATAAGAATCTAGCAAAATACTAAACTTATGTTTTAGGAATCTTATAAGAAATGCATGAATTGATTGGCTATATGAAAACCAAATGAACTACTAAAACCTTATTAGAATTTCACACTACCTTAATGTACCTGTAAATTCATGATTACGTTCCGGACCGCAATCAACAATTTACCTTACATTAGGGTTTTGTGTCCTTCTATGACTCTAAACACACATGTAAGTAATGCAAAATAACCTTGTGATTGAATCGTTTACAATGTATCCAAAAATGAGTCCAACTGTTGAGTAGGAAAAAGACTTCTACCAGTCAGTGAGTAAGAACCTCTACCGATTGTTGAGCAGGTGCGATAGCCTCTACCAGTCGTTGAGCAGGTTGTAGGGCCTCTACCGACTGTTGAGCAGGCATGATGACCTCTACCAATCTTTGAGTAGGTTATTTGGTACTCAACTAACTGTTGAGCAAGTACTTAATCCTCTACCAGTTGTTTCATTAAGTGTACCAATTATTTAACACATAAATTGCAAATTGATAATATGTACATATAAACAATCAAGTATCAAGCATAGCATGCGAGTTGTAATAGTGTTGTCCTAGACAAGGTTAATGACTCTAGGTGTGTCTATAGCAAATAGTTTATATTCCATGATTTCTAGTATCAAATGTTTAAATATGGTAGATAATCGAATCCTCTTGTATAACTAAGGATTATGTTTGATGCAACACACAATCAAGTTTCAATAGTTTGGTTATCATGGGTAACTAGCTCATGTGTGAGAAGGTGAAGGATATGAATTTAGTTCTTGAGACGATGATGAAAAATCTTGAAGCAGAATCAAGGTTGTGAGAGATAGTGAATGTGAAGATAGTTGATAAAGAGTTTATTTTATAGTAAGGAGATTATGTAGCAGTGTAAATTTTGGGGTTTGGATCAAAGGTTATAACCAAGTGTATAAGAAAACATGATTGTGGTATATGCCAAATATTGTAAAAATTTGAACAAGTTGAAAATGAGTGAGTGTCGATGGAGAATTTAGAGACTAGATATTATTCCTATGGAAAAAAAAATCTTATTTTCAAAATTGGTTTTATACATAAAGCAAAAGTTGTTAAATAGTACAAGCTAAGTGGGCTTTGATTAAAATATTCCCGTTAGTTGGAGATTTCAAACATGACATTAGTTTTGAAGATCAAGGTTCTATTAAGTGATTTTTAATAGTTTAAAGCATTATATAGAAAATTGTTTCTAATGTCAATAAATAAACAATTTAATTTAAGTTCGAGGACATCTTTTGACAAAAATATGTACTTTGTAAAGTTACTAGGTAATGAAAATACAACAAGATTTAGAAATCTTTAGTTTGTGCTAAGGTATGAGGTTATAGTTTTTTAAAAAAATAAGTAACATGTGGAGAAATGAAATAATATGATTTGGGTAGGGTGTTGAATATTTAAAAAAGTGGCTAAGATGGTAAGGTGAACTGTGATTGTGAAATCCATATATGGTTATGAAATGAGATTGATTTAAGCTGTAAAATTTTGAGATTTTAGAGCTTAGTTTAAGGAAAGTGAGTGTAATCATTTATTCATTAATTAAAACTAATAAACGAAAACGTTGACTTATCAAAGATTCTAGATTCTAATAACATAGTGAAGACATGCTTTCGCCTATAAGTGAACACTCATCCTGAGAATTCCCAGGTAGGCATTCGGGTCCCTCGTCTGATTGGGATATATGCACAATGCCAGCCTAGACAGAAGACTCAGAATACAGGCGTTCAGCCTTCCAGATTGCAAGTGTCATGGCAAGTCTAGTCCATATGTGAAAACATACTAGAAGTAAATCGAGTGCATAATCAACCCTTGTGACTGTTTTAATGTGTTACATCCCATACGCTCATGGTTCACTCGAATATGTTATGCGATAACAAACACCCACGCTACCTTTGTAGGAGGCACGTATCCGGGTGGGATTGTCAGTCCAATAGATCTATCATTGTATACCGTCGGCTGATCAATGTTAATGATTATGATAGAATTGTGCTTAACCTAGTCATGTTCAAGACATAATGCAACATAGAAAAACACATAGACACTTTGATGATTGAATTGCATATAGAATGTTGTAACATGTTTCACCCCAAAATGGTGATAAATAGAAAAGGGGCTATGTAAAACTCACCTTAGCAAAATGTTATGTCTCATGAAAAAAATAGAATAATGTGTTATGAATGTATGCGAGGCGAATCCCAAAGACTCAACAACATAGCTAGTCCAAATTGAAGAAAACGAAAAAGAAAGAATATCAAGCTTCCAATTCGCCAATTACAATAGCTTATAATCAAAGCTTCAATTGTAGAAGTAATAGACTATAGAAGAAAGGTATGAGGGAAAGTTTAATCGGATTGAAACAATCGATTTAGAGGTGCAAAGTATAATGGGTCATAGGTGGGTTTTTATACTAGTTTTGGAGTCAATTAGCCATTAAAATTGGTCAACACCATAAAGTAAGGTTTTATGATGAATTGACTATTTGACTAAGACTTTGACTGTTTGACTAAGAATTTGACTGTTTGACTAAGACTTTGACTAATCAATTTAAGGAATGTGTTAAGTTTATTTTCTTCTGAAATACTACACAAGATGATAGTTGGCTCAGTTGGTTGTCACTGTGTGTTGGTTGGCTGTGGACGCGGGTTCGAGTCCCGGTCCACACAAATCTTTTTTTGGCAATTATTTCCCTAAAAATATATTATTCTAAATTCATAATATGATTATATAAGCCCGAAAGTGACTCGAAATATTTTTAAAACGTACAAAAGTGTCGAGATACAAATAATTATTAGTTTAAGGTATTTAAAACATATATTGTTTAAAACAATAAATTCTTTTTATCAAAAAAAAATTAGGGGAAATTCGCGATGTTACATTAAATGTCATCAAAAAGGTCATGTAGCTAGCATGTCTACTGTCAAAAAGAAGGACAACACTACATCAACGGACACAAAGAAAGGTGAGACTGCTGCTAAGTCTGAAAACAGGAAAGAGGTAAGTAACTTTGCAATAAAATCTTTGCAAAGGCAATTAGAAAAAGAATATGATGGTTGGTCTAGGGATCCAGGCAAACGACCAGTAAATAAAATTTTTGAAAACCCTGCATTTGTCCTTAGACAGGTGAGTGTTGGCCAGGCAAGCACTTCTGGAGCTATTCCTCCAAAGCAGACACCTCCTACTAATGTCAACAAATACCAACTACCATATAGGAAACAATGTCACCAAAGTCCACAAGGTGAAAAATTTAATTTTGTTAATAATCAAAATGGTTATTGGGATAGACACTATTCAAATAACCAAAATTTTTCTAGAAATAACTACAATCAGGGACACTCCAACAGAGGAAGTTATCCTCAAAGTAACAGTAATGGGCCAATGAATAACGGAGGATATTACAATCCTCATAATCAAAGGCCCTACAGATATTATAACCAAATGAACAGAAACAGTCCACCTAGATCCAGGACTCGAGTGGGGAGTGATGGATATTGGAGGAGTTTACTGTTGTCGATGAAATGGGACGACCCAAGACTTTCACAGCTTGGTTCCCCTACTCTAACTAATCTTCTTTGTGAATGCAGGAGCTGCTGAGGAGGGTTATCAACTGGTGGTATGTTGATAGCGGCTGCTCCAGACATATGACAGGGGAGTTGAGAGTGCTGATTGAATTTATGAAGTGTCATGGAGGTTATGTGAACTTTGCTGGCACCAAAGGCGGGCGCATATCAGGAAAGGGGAAGGTCACTAAGGGCAAGATCACCCTAGAAGGAGTGCACTATGTTAAGGAGCTCAAACACAATCTCATGAGTCTCTCACAAATTTGCGACAAGGGGCATTCGGTTCACTTCACCAAGACTGAAGCTTTAGTGTTGAAACCAGGGGTGGTAATTCCTAAAGAGTGGATAATCATGAGGGCAACTAGAAGAAACGAAACATACATCATGGACATGAGTATACCTGACGATACTTCAGAGGAGACCACATGCC
This sequence comes from Ambrosia trifida, assembly GCA_028751855.1. Lineage (NCBI taxonomy): Eukaryota > Viridiplantae > Streptophyta > Magnoliopsida > Asterales > Asteraceae > Ambrosia > Ambrosia trifida. The sequence goes on along the minus strand of CM054131.1, from coordinate 71,750,030 downwards.
TTCTTTCAAGAGCATCTGAATCAGATTCACTATTATAGCACAGGAAAATGGGGCACATCACTTCAGAAAGCTGAACTACATTGTGAAAAACAGTTTGGTGACAGGTGTTCCTTTAAAAAGCTTTGGGGTTGAGGATAAATGTGTCCCTTGTAAAAAGGGAAAGCAACAAAAGAAACCTCATCACCCTAAAGCTATCAATACCATCTCTGCTCCTTTCGAACTACTTCACATGGAACTATTCGGTCCAGTGAACGTTAGAAGCCTTGGTCGTAAATTCTATTGCCTTGTGATTACTGATGATTTTTCCAGATTCTCGTGGGTGTTTTTCTTAGGTTCGAAGGATGAAACAGGAGAAGTCTTAACAAACTTCAGTCTTCAAGCAGAGAATCTATTCAACACCACTCTTAAGAGAATCAGAAGCGACAACAGCTCGGAGTTCAAGAACAACACATTTTCAATCTTTTGCATTCGCAAGGGAATTGAACATCAATTTAGTGCTCCTTATGAGCCACAGCAGAATGGAGTCGCGGAGAGGAAAAATAGGACTTTGATTGAATCAACACGGACAATGCTAACTGACTCTAAGCTTCCTGTTCAATTCTGGGGGAGGCTTTGTGTAACATTACGCATTTAATACTTGTACGTTACGCATGACATTTAATAAAAACGTCAAGTTTCATAATTATCGTCGCATTTATTATTTTTTTTGTCGTTAATATGGAACCCTAATGATATATATATTATTATATGTGTGTGTGTGGTTATAATTAATTCAAAAAAATAACCTGCCTTGGCCGGGACTCGAACCCGCGCCAAAGGCCGGGTTAAACCAACACTAATGCACAAACCAGCTGGGCTGGCCTTCTGTTTGTGATAAACCCGGATTGATATTAATATTATTCACGCTTAAAAATCCTCACAGTTGACTAGAAAAGTCAACTGTGGGATTCCTTGTTGTGCAATCCGTATGATTAACGCGTAATTGATGAATTTTTGGCAACTTCGTGCTATTATCGGCCCAATCCAACATTATTGCACAACAATTACACGGCATCGTTGCCCTAATCATCTAATTGGCCGCGTATTATTACAAGGAAAGTCAAACTACCTATTTAACCCTAACCCTAATCCTCTTGTATAAATTGAGGCTTCCTGGACCTTGTCTAATCGCTCACAACTCTCTCTCAATCCCTATTTCTCTCTGATTCTCTCTGTTTTGATCTATCTGTTCGTGGTTTGACTTTTCCCGTTGACCCGATCATCATCATCATTACCACACTGTGAGTTCAATTGTTTTGGTGGGTTATATTCATCGGCGATCAGACAACATTAGCCCTAACAATAATCGGGCTATAGTTGTCTGATTTGCTCAATTGATTTATCTAGGGTTCTTCGTTTACGAATTTGGGGATACGGCTTTGTTGCTCCGTGTATTTAATAATTATGAATCCAGATCCATCACAACCACCGGCCTAGGCCAAGTGGTTGTGACTCTGGTCTTGTACCGAGGTCATCCGGGTTCGAGTCCGGCTCTGACCGGCTTTTTGTCCTTTCTTTTCTTTTCTTTTTATTAAACAAACACTAATTATATATATATATATATATATTAATCCTTTAATCTTTTAAATTCTTTTTAAAATACCTAAACTACTTTATAAATTCTAAAAAAATTATAATTGTTTAGTCTGATATAAAAGTTTTATTTGTAATTTTTATTTTCCAGAAAATCATTTATTTAATAATTATAATAATTAAATCATTTTTATACTATTATATTTATAAAAATCCATTATTATATCAAAACAGTTTTATTAAATTCCACAAAAATTATCCTAACTTTTTATAAAGTTAAACTTTACTGAAATAATTTTTAATTCAGTAAAATCATTTATTTATTATTTTTAATCAATTTTTGTAAGATTTAATCATATTTAATTCATAATAAATCCAATTTTCATCATTTTTGCACCAAAATTTTACACAATTTATTTTTAATCATTTAGAACAGAATTATGATTTTTAAAATAAGATTTCTTTAATTTTAGTATTTTTGAATATTAAAGTTAATAATTGGCTATTTATGAATAAATAGATTTAAAAATCTATTTTAAATGAAATAATTTTATAAAAATTATTTTATTGCTTCAAACACTTTAATGTGCACACTCAAAATTCAAACTTTATAAAAAGACTATTTTTCATTTATTATCCAATTTTCTTTATTTAATTAACATTTTTGAATTAAATTTAACAATTGACTATCCCCAAATCAAAACCCTAGGATACACATATTAGTTACATAGACTTAGACTTATTATATATTACCTCATTATAGGGTAATAATTGGAATCACTTTGGGCAACACAATTATCATATCTTTCAAACAAGTTAACATTTGCTAAGGTGAGTTTACATAGCCCCTTTTATCACCACTTTTGGGGTGAAACATGTTATAACACTTTTCATTGCAATTCAATCATCAATGTGTTTGTGTGTTTTCTATGTTGCATATTGTCTTGAACATGATTAGAGTAAGCACATTCTAGCATAATCATTAACATTGATCAGCCGACGGTATACATTGATAGATCTATTGGACTGACAATCCCACCCGGATACGTGCCTCCTACCAAGGCTACGTGGGTGTTTGTTATCGCATAACATTATTGGGACCATAAGTGTATGGTATGTATCATTTTATAACAGTCAATAGGGTTGATTATGCACTCGATTTATTTCTAATATGTTTCTCACATATGGGCTAGATTAACATGACACATGAATTGCATAACATTTTATTCATTTATCATCAAAAACCTATGTAATTCTCACCAACTTATGTTGACCCAAAATACTTTCAAAATTAACATGTTTCAGGTAACAACGAAGCTGAGGTTTGAGTTAGCATGAGGATATATCTTGAAGTTTATTTGAAGTTTTTGAAGTTATTGTTTGATGTTATGTATTTGAATGCTTAGACATTATTTCACATTTTGGATATTATGTTTGAATAAATTATTTAAAATTTATATTATACCATGTGCTACTGAAAACAATCATCAATACGTGGCACCCCGATGTTTCCGCCATCGGTTGGAGTGTTACAGATTGGTATCAGAGCCTTGGTTATAGGGAATTAGGTTATTAGAAATAATCTAGACTATAACCTTAGGGACTAAAACAGTACTTGCTTCTCCTACTTGTAACCCTAATTGCTTCCCTAATCCTATCCTTATCCTATACCTTATAACCCTAAACCTACATGTGACTACTCTTAATTGTCTGCTGCAATCCTGATCCACCAATAGATTTATAGGACAAAATCCTCAGGTTTAACCTGAACCCCCTTGAGATCTCGTCGAAGTTCTAGATTTTAATAACGAACACGTGCAATCTGGAAGGGTGAACGCCTGTATTCTGAGTCTTCTGTCTAGGCTGGCATTGCGCATATATCCCAATCAGACGAGGGACCCGGATGCCTACCTGGGAATTCTCGGGATGAGTGTTCACTTATAGGCTAAAGCATGTCTTCATATGTTATTAGAATTTAGAATCTTTGATAAGTCAACGTTTTCGTTTATTCGTTTTAATTAATGAATAAATGATTACATTCCTTATATGAACTCTCATTCATTTCATTGTGTCTATTACAGATCATGCCTCCTCGTCGCAGCACTCGCAACAACAATGGTGAGAACCCCGCAGAAGGTGGAGATAACCATAACCACAACCATGACCAAGCTCCTAACCACAACAACAATGGGGTCGATGCTCAACTGGCTGCGATCATTTCTCAACAAATGGCGCAGCAAATCGCAACTCTGGTTCCCAACTTGCTTGCTCAGGTCATCCAATTGAATGGGAATGGTCACAACAACGGGAACGGGAATGGCAATGGCAATGGTAATGGAAATGGACCCCAAGCTTGCACCCTCAAGCACTTCAACTCTTGTAACCCTCCAAAGTTCAGCGGTGAAGAAGGAGCTACTGGACTTCTCCAATGGTTTGAGGGTATTGAAAATACCTTCATCAACAGTGAGTGCCCCAACAATGTCAAGGTTCGTTACGCCATGAGTGTTCTCCATAAACGAGCACTCACATGGTGGAATGAAGAAAAGCGTACTCGTGGGGCCGAAGTTGCTCTTGCTATGACTTGGGACCAGGTCAAAGAGATCATGAAGGAGGAGTTCTGTCCTCGAAATGAAGTTAAAAAGCTTGAGGATGAGTTTCACACCTTGGCTCAAGATAGTGGGGAAAACCTCGCCTACAACACCCGCTTTCATGAGCTTAGCTTACTGTTGCCACACAAGGTTACTCCTCTGCCGGTAGCCATCGAGAAGTACATCGGTGGTCTGCCCATGCAAATCCAGGACACTGTCTGGGGTAGAAATCCTGCAACTCTGGAAGAGGCCAAACGTCTAGCAGCCACTCTTACTGATAATCATGTGAAGAATGGTACTCTGGTTCGCAAGGGCTCTAAGAAGACTGTTGCCAAAGATACTCCACAGCCTGCAATTGAAGTCAAGCCTGAGACCTCAAGCAACAAGAAGCGCAAGGCTAGAAACTATATGGTTGCTGCTACTCCACCTGCTGCCCAAAACCCAGCCAAGAAACCATACACCGGACCTCACCCTTTGTGCAACACTTGCAAGTATCACCATCCCACACAGGTGCCATGTCGATTCTGTACTAAGTGTCAAAGGTATGGTCACCTGGTGAACGTCTGTCGATCTCCTGCTGCCCAAGACAACAACAACCCAGCTCCCAACCAAAACCAACAAAACAACAGGCCTACTCGTGGTCAATGCTACGAGTGTGGTAACCCTAATCACTACATCAACAACTGCCCTAACCGTAACCGTAACCAAAACCAGAACCAAAACCAAAACCAGAACCGCAACCAGAACCAAGGTGCTCGAGGTCGCGCCTACAATCTCAACGCTAATCAGGCCCGTGACAACAATGAAGTGGTGAATGGTACGTTTCTCATTAATAATCACTATGCATCCATATTATTTGATTCAGGAGCTGATAAGTCATTCGTGTCACTGAAGTTTGAACCTTTACTTAACTTACCCCACACTAATCTAGAAGACCCTTTTGTGGTAGAGGTAGCTAACGGGAAGTCTATTTCGATCGGTTCTATTATTCGTAACTGCTTGTTGAATCTCGATGATCGTACCTTCCCTATCGATCTTATTCCCATGCATCTTGGTAGTTTTGATGTCATAGTAGGCATGGACTGGTTGTCAACTCATCATGCCGAAATTCTGTGCTTCGAGAAAGTCATACGCATTCCTCTCGAATCTGGTGAGATTTTGAAGATCTATGGTGAGAAACCCTGTGGTGAGCTTAAGCTTATGTCTTGTAGTACTGCCCAAAAGTACTTACGAAAGGGGTATACAGCCTTCTTAGCTAATGTGATAGAGAAGAAGGACAAAGGCAAGAGTATCCAAGACATTCCTATTATTCGTGACTATCCTGAAGTCTTTCCAGAGGATTTACCTGGTTTGCCTCCTGCTCGACAAGTGGAGTTTCGTATTGATCTTATTCCTGGTGCTAATCCTATAGCTAAAGCTCCTTATCGTCTTGCACCCTCTGAGATGCAAGAACTTGCTAGTCAATTACAGGAACTTTCTGATAAAGGGTTCATTCGCCCTAGTTCTTCTCCATGGGGAGCCCCTGTCTTATTTGTTAAAAAGAAGGATGGTTCTCTTCGGATGTGTATTGACTACCGTGAACTCAACAAACTCACCATCAAGAATCGTTATCCACTTCCTAGGATTGACGATCTCTTCGATCAACTTCAAGGAGCAACCCACTTCTCGAAGATTGATCTCCGTTCTGGTTATCATCAGCTTAGAGTCCACGATGAAGATATTCCCAAGACAGCTTTTCGCACTCGCTACGGTCACTATGAATTCATGGTTATGCCTTTCGGTTTGACCAATGCTCCCGCGGTATTTATGGATTTGATGAATCGGGTTTGTAGACCCTATCTCGACAAATTCGTGATCGTTTTCATCGATGATATTTTGATTTACTCTAAATCAAAATCCGATCACGAGCAACATCTTCACTCTATCTTGAGTCTCCTAAAGAAAGAACAACTGTACGCCAAGTTCTCCAAATGTGAATTTTGGCTTAAGGAAGTTCAATTTTTGGGACATGTCATTGATATGAACGGAATTCATGTTGATCCTGCAAAGATCGAAGCTGTGAAGGATTGGAGTGTTCCTACCACTCCAACGGAAGTCCGTTCTTTTCTTGGGTTGGCTGGTTATTATCGTCGATTCATCGCCAATTTCTCCAAGATCGCTGTTCCTCTCACTACCTTGACTCACAAGGGTAAACCCTATGAGTGGGGACCTAAGCAAGAGGAAGCATTTGAAACTCTTAAGCTGAAACTCTGTGAAGCTCCTGTCTTATCTCTACCTGATGGTAATGATGATTTCGTGGTCTACTGTGATGCATCAAACCAAGGTCTCGGTTGTGTTCTCATGCAACGAGGAAAGGTTATTGCTTATGCGTCTCGACAACTCAAGATTCACGAGAAAAATTATACCACCCATGATCTTGAATTGGGTGCTGTTGTCTTTGCACTCAAGATTTGGAGACATTATCTCTATGGGACCAAATGTGTGGTGTTCACGGACCACAAAAGTCTCCAACATGTCTTCGACCAAAAGAATCTTAACATGAGGCAACGACGTTGGGTGGAATTACTTAACGACTACGATTGCGAAATTCGCTACCATCCTGGCAAGGCGAATGTTGTGGCTGACGCACTTAGTCGTAAAGAGCGTGTCAAACTCCAATGTGCGAGAGTTCGTACCGATCTCCAAGATCGCATTCTCCAGGCTCAACACACCTCAGTCACCCAAGGTAACATGTACGATGAAATGTCTTGTGGTGCTGAGACTCAACTTGAAACCAAACCCGATGGTCTCCTTTATTTTCTTAATCGACTGTGGATTCCCGACCGTGATGATCTTCGTACTTTTCTCATGAACGAGGCTCATAAGTCTCGTTATTCTATTCATCCTGGAGCTGACAAGATGTACCAAGATCTCCGTTATTCTTATTGGTGGCCTGGTATGAAGAAAGACATTGCTCTTTTCGTTGCAAAATGCCTCACTTGTTCCAAGGTTAAGGCTGAACATCAACGACCATCTGGTATGCTTGAACAACCAGAGATTCCTGTCTGGAAATGGGAGAGCATAGCTATGGATTTCATCACCAAACTCCCTCGCACACCCAAAGGTTTTGATAGTATTTGGGTAATTGTCGATCGTTTGACCAAGTCCGCTCACTTTCTACCTATTCGTGAGAAGTATTCTGTGGAAAGGTTGGCACAGATGTACGTAAGTGAAATCGTATGTCGTCACGGTATACCTTTGGACATTATTTCTGATCGCGATGGTCGTTTCACCTCTCACTTTTGGGAATCTCTACAAAAAGCTTTGGGTACTAAGTTGAACCTGAGCACTGCTTATCACCCTCAAACGGATGGTCAGACTGAACGAACCATCCAAACACTTGAGGACATGCTCAGGGCGTGTGTCATCGATTTTGGTGGCGCATGGGATTCTCATCTTCCTTTGGTTGAGTTTTCATACAACAACAGTTATCACGCCAGCATTAACATGGCTCCTTTTGAGGCACTCTATGGTCGGAAATGTCGTTCTCCTGTCTGTTGGACCGAGGTTGGTGAAGCTCGTATTACTGGACCCGAACTAATCCAGGAAACCACAGACAAAATCCAGCTTATTCAGGATAACCTTCTCAAGGCTCGAAGTCGCCAAAAGAGTTATGCTGATAAACGTCGTAAACCCTTGGAATTTCAGGTTGGGGACCTTGTGCTACTTAAGGTATCCCCTTGGAAAGGAGTTATTCGTTTCGGTAGAAAGGGAAAACTAGCTCCTCGATACGTAGGCCCCTTCAAAATTCTTGACAGAGTTGGGAAAGTGGCTTACAGACTTGAGCTTCCACCTGAGCTAAGCAATGTTCACCCGACCTTCCATGTTTCGAATCTCAAGAAATGCTTAGCAGATGAGAACCTTCATGTTCCTCTTGAGGATGTGCAAATCGATGAAAGCATGCACATTATCGAGAAACCCGTCGAGATTGTTGACACTGGAGTCAAGAAACTCAAACGCAGTCGTATTCCGATCGTTAAGGTTCGTTGGGAATCTAAACGAGGCCCAGAGTTCACTTGGGAGCGTAAAGACCAGATGAAATCGAAGTATCCGCATCTTTTTCCACCAGACTCTCCAACTCCAACTTCGGGACGAAGTTCCTAAAAGTAGGGGAGACTGTAACATTACGCATTTAATACTTGTACGTTACGCATGACATTTAATAAAAACGTCAAGTTTCATAATTATCGTCGCAATTATTATTTTTTTTGTCGTTAATATGGAACCCTAATGATATATATATTATTATATGTGTGTGTGTGGTTATAATTAATTCAAAAAAATAACCTGCCTTGGCCGGGACTCGAACCCGCGCCAAAGGCCGGGTTAAACCAACACTAATGCACAAACCAGCTGGGCTGGCCTTCTGTTTGTGATAAACCCGGATTGATATTAATATTATTCACGCTTAAAAATCCTCACAGTTGACTAGAAAAGTCAACTGTGGGATTCCTTGTTGTGCAATCCGTATGATTAACGCGTAATTGATGAATTTTTGGCAACTTCGTGCTATTATCGGCCCAATCCAACATTATTGCACAACAATTACACGGCATCGTTGCCCTAATCATCTAATTGGCCGCGTATTATTACAAGGAAAGTCAAACTACCTATTTAACCCTAACCCTAATCCTCTTGTATAAATTGAGGCTTCCTGGACCTTGTCTAATCGCTCACAACTCTCTCTCAATCCCTATTTCTCTCTGATTCTCTCTGTTTTGATCTATCTGTTCGTGGTTTGACTTTTCCCGTTGACCCGATCATCATCATCATTACCACACTGTGAGTTCAATTGTTTTGGTGGGTTATATTCATCGGCGATCAGACAACATTAGCCCTAACAATAATCGGGCTATAGTTGTCTGATTTGCTCAATTGATTTATCTAGGGTTCTTCGTTTACGAATTTGGGGATAAGGCTTTGTTGCTCCGTGTATTTAATAATTATGAATCCAGATCCATCACAACCACCGGCCTAGGCCAAGTGGTTGTGACTCTGGTCTTGTACCGAGGTCATCCGGGTTCGAGTCCGGCTCTGACCGGCTTTTTGTCCTTTCTTTTCTTTTCTTTTTATTAAACAAACACTAATTATATATATATATATATTAATCCTTTAATCTTTTAAATTCTTTTTAAAATACCTAAACTACTTTATAAATTCTAAAAAAATTATAATTGTTTAGTCTGATATAAAAGTTTTATTTGTAATTTTTATTTTCCAGAAAATCATTTATTTAATAATTATAATAATTAAATCATTTTTATACTATTATATTTATAAAAATCCATTATTATATCAAAACAGTTTTATTAAATTCCACAAAAATTATCCTAACTTTTTATAAAGTTAAACTTTACTGAAATAATTTTTAATTCAGTAAAATCATTTATTTATTATTTTTAATCAATTTTTGTAAGATTTAATCATATTTAATTCATAATAAATCCAATTTTCATCATTTTTGCACCAAAATTTTACACAAATTATTTTTAATCATTTAGAACAGAATTATGATTTTTAAAATAAGATTTCTTTAATTTTAGTATTTTTGAATATTAAAGTTAATAATTGGCTATTTATGAATAAATAGATTTAAAAATCTATTTTAAATGAAATAATTTTATAAAAATTATTTTATTGCTTCAAACACTTTAATGTGCACACTCAAAATTCAAACTTTATAAAAAGACTATTTTTCATTTATTATCCAATTTTCTTTATTTAATTAACATTTTTGAATTAAATTTAACAATTGACTATCCCCAAATCAAAACCCTAGGATACACATATTAGTTACATAGACTTAGACTTATTATATATTACCTCATTATAGGGTAATAATTGGAATCACTTTGGGCAACACAATTATCATATCTTTCAAACAAGTTAACATTTGCTAAGGTGAGTTTACATAGCCCCTTTTATCACCACTTTTGGGGTGAAACATGTTATAACACTTTTCATTGCAATTCAATCATCAATGTGTTTGTGTGTTTTCTATGTTGCATATTGTCTTGAACATGATTAGAGTAAGCACATTCTAGCATAATCATTAACATTGATCAGCCGACGGTATACATTGATAGATCTATTGGACTGACAATCCCACCCGGATACGTGCCTCCTACCAAGGCTACGTGGGTGTTTGTTATCGCATAACATTATTGGGACCATAAGTGTATGGTATGTATCATTTTATAACAGTCAATAGGGTTGATTATGCACTCGATTTATTTCTAATATGTTTCTCACATATGGGCTAGATTAACATGACACATGAATTGCATAACATTTTATTCATTTATCATCAAAAACCTATGTAATTCTCACCAACTTATGTTGACCCAAAATACTTTCAAAATTAACATGTTTCAGGTAACAACGAAGCTGAGGTTTGAGTTAGCATGAGGATATATCTTGAAGTTTATTTGAAGTTTTTGAAGTTATTGTTTGATGTTATGTATTTGAATGCTTAGACATTATTTCACATTTTGGATATTATGTTTGAATAAATTATTTAAAATTTATATTATACCATGTGCTACTGAAAACAATCATCAATACGTGGCACCCCGATGTTTCCGCCATCGGTTGGGGTGTTACACTTTGAATACAGGTTGCTATGTTCTGAATAGGGTTTTGACCGTCAAGAAACACAATAAAACGTGTTATGAACTCTTGAATGGTCGAATACCAAATATCAAAGATTTTGAACCATTTGGGATGCCTTGCACTATTCTTAAAAATAAAAACCAACCAAAATTTGGTGAGATTTTTGACGAGGGATTTTTCCTTGGTTATGTACCTAGATCACCAAATAAACGTGTTTTTAATAAATCTAAAGGTGTAGTAGAAATTGCTTTCAACATTGAAATAACTAGTTACTCACCAAAGTATAGTGCACAGGAACCCAGTTGGATGTTCGATTATGATTCTGTTTTTAAATCCTTTAATGTTCCTCACACCTTTAATGCAGAACCAAATGAAGAACCAGTGATTGTTGCTGAGGATGACGACGACTTTGTTTCACCTCGTTCAATAGTCCCAGTTTCTGCAGAAAAGGACAAGACAGATGCTCAAGCAAGCTCTTCGGGAAACAATCAATCTACATCTACTGAACCTGCCACCGAACCTGAAGCAGAACCTTTCACGAACCCGTTCGGGACATATTCTACTGATGAAGAAGTGGCTACAGAAGCAATTGGCTCCAACATAGATGATGAATTAACAATTAACACAGTGGCATCAACACGTACTAATAAAGATCATCTAGTTGACTATATATTGGGAGATCCTACTGCGGGAATTCAGACAAGGAGACGCTTTGCGACTGCCAACTGCATGTACGCAAGAATTAAATACTCAGGGATTGTGAACAAATGTATGAAATGCTTTATCTCACAGATCAAACCGATCACGTATCAACTGGCTCTTCGTGACAACTCGTGGGTAGAGGAAATGCAGGAGGAGCGGGCTCAGTTTAGGAAGCTCAAAGTCTGGGAGTTGGTCGATCTCCCTCAGGGTGCATAGGAAATTGGCACCAAATGGCTTTTTTGGAACAAGAAAGAGGATAATGGTGTTGTGGTCAGGAATAAGGCTCGACTAGTGGTCAAAGGGTTTAATCAACAGGAAGGGATAGACTTCAATGAAGTGTTTGCACCAGTTTCTAGGCTGGAGGCAATTCGCTTGTTTTTGGCCTTTGCGTCTCATAAAGGATTTAAAGTTTCTTAGTTAGACGTTAAAAGCGCCTTTCTATATGGAAAAGTCCAAGAGCTGGTGTATGTCTGTCAACCACCGGGGTTCACAGATCCAGAATATCTAAATCGGGTCTATAAACTTGACAAGGCCCTTTATGGACTTCATCAGGCACCCAGGGCATGGTATGAGACTCTGTCTTTATACCTCTTGTAAAATGGCTTTGAGAGAGGAAAGATTGACAATACACTTTTCATTCAGAGAAAAGTAGAAGATTTATTGATGGTACAGGTGTACATTGATGACATTATCTTCGGGTCACCAAATGATAACTTATTCGTCACAGGTGGTTTATTGACTTTGTAAGTTTATATGTGTGATGATGGTTTACTTACAAGTTGATTGAGTGTGACATGTATTTTGATCATAATGATGGACGTGATGAGGTCTGAACCTCCTTTTGGACAAATTCATGTGATTCAATAAAACTTTTGAAGAAACAGAGACAAGAAGACGATAAAACACTGAAGTTCTAAACAACAGCTGCTGATTTTAGAAGACTTAGCAGCTCAGGGGGAGAAATATACATATAGGAAGAAATATTCTGTGTTTCAGGGGAGAGTAAAAAGACTTCAGATCGAGTAATGCATTCGTGTAGAGCTCAAGTGGATGTTTTTACAATCTAAGCTTATTCTCAGGAGGAGTTACTTAATTCTCAAGAGATACTGAACATAAGAGAGCTGTTAAAGACTCAAGATCACAAGTTGAAGAAGACATTATATTGTTCGTGTCGTTTAGTCGACAATCTCAAGATCAAGCTGTTGAAGATTAAAGACATCAAGTGGAAGATACTTGAAGATACTTTGGGATTTTAAAAAATAATCTTAAAGAGCATATGTCAAAGGGGAGTTTGTTGGTGCAAGTTTGTGACAGGTACTCAAACGGATAAACAAACGCTCAGGATTATTGACAGAAGACTTTATATTGTTCTTATCATTAGAAGAACTTTTCTAAGTTAGTTCTTGAATATGTAATTAAGCTTGCATTGTAAAATCCCAACAGAAGGCCAGATAAAAGCCTATGAGGATGCATATATACAAGCAAATGATGCATGGGGTTTTAGGGGATGGTCAGTTGGTGGGTCTTGTGTGGTAGAGAGAGATTGAGAGAGTTCTTGTGCAAGATAGTTTACAAGATTCATAGTTAGGTCTTATTGTATGTTATCAGTGATTCGTGTAATAAGATAAAACGTCAAAAAGTAATCTTGTGATTGTTCTTTGTGTGATATCCACGGATCAAAGATATTCCGCGTCTAGGATTCGTGTTTGGTTTGATTGCAGATAAGATCTTAAAGGAAATGGACCTACAATGGAAACGTTTTCGTAAAACCTGTGAACTCACCAACATTATATGTTAACATTTTTGGCATGTTCACGGACTAGGCACACGGGCCTTGCATGGCGTCTTGGGTCTTCTAGTTGCATGTTTTAAATAAATACTTTAGACTACGTTTATTTTATTTTGTTCTGTAAAAATGATTATGCTTCTGCTGTCGGTTTTATGATATTAAAAACACAATTGTTTAGCTTATGTATTTTTACATTTAGTTGTCGTTTATTGTAACCGTTGACTTGGATCCTGGTGTGTCACGCGCCTCGCGGTTAAACCCTGCACGTGGAATTTGAGGGTGTGATAGATTGATATCAAAGCCAATGGTTATAGTGAAATATGACTGTATGTAGAGTCTAGACTATAGCCGAGTCTCACACACTAGATGATCGCATACATATGAGTCGTGTTACATGGTACATTTACTAATTTGTAGGGGTATCGGTGTCATTTTCATCTATATGTTACATCATCCATTCTATCCTTTATCTGTTCCTACTTCTTGTCCTTATCTTATCCTTTCCTTCGGGTTTGAAATCTGTTGATGCACGATTTGCGACTAATGATTTGGATTGCAAATACAAAGTTGTTTTGGGTGAAGTCGTGGGGGCGAACGTGGAATTAAAGAAGGTCGAAGGTGGATTAAATGGTCAAAGGTAGAGAGAGATGGGCGAATGTGGAAGACTGATGTGATATGTGCTAATTCGTACTATATTCATGGACGAACCTGCACATTCGACCCTGACGGGGGGCGAATTTGCAGTACTATAAATACTTGAAATTTTGTTTTAAGTTTAACTTTTGGTCATTTGAGTCGTGTTTATGTCCTGAAGTTTCTCTCTAGTTTCTAAACCTTCTGTGATTGTCTTATTTACTTGTAAACCGAATTGTAAAGATCTATTTCAAGCTAATTAATGAAAATTTTGATTGAAAGGTGTATTTGCGTGTTTGATTCATTTACTATCATTTTGTAACTGATCTAGGGATTCCGCACCTGGATTAGTAGACTTGTATGTTCAACTAAACTTGTTTTTGTGAAAACGATCATCTACAAAGTGGTATCAGAGCCTATACGGATCATACAACTACATATTGATAGTTTTTGAACTGATTTGGACCCAAATTTGATCAAATTTTTTCTGTTTTGAATGAACAATGAGTTTTGATGAAAATTGATTGATTCGGACAAGATTTTACGGATAAAATCAAGATTTCCATTCATTAAAGTTATTCCAAATCATTTCCTAAGCAAAACATGCTAAACATCATCAAAATCCATCAACTTTTGAAAAAATTGGGATCAAAATAACTGATTTTCAAAGAATAACCGTTTTTCAAATGGGTCAGGTCGAACCTAAGAGAGAAGGGTCAAACGTGTAGAGTTTTAGGGTCGAACCTAGCTTTTTCAGGTTGAAAGTACAGTATTTTAGGTCGAACCAAGATTTTTGTGTGGTGGGTTTGTACATTCGACCAAGGTTGTTACATTCGACCTTACGGGAGGTAGAACGTGGGTTGTAATCGGTCGAAAGTGAGTTAGTGTGTTACATTTTCTACATTCGAGTCAGACTAAGGGGTCGAACCTGGAATTTTTCCACATTCGATCCCCCGACTGTGAAAAAGGGTCGAACGTAGAACTGTTGAGGAAATTTTTTAAGTATTTCACATTTCGAACTTCATAAACGATATGTGGGGATTTCCATCAACACCTAGGCCTCATACTACACAGCAACAACACGTTACCATGGATCCTTGGGCTGTAGTCGTATAAAAGACGAATATTCAACCATCTCAGCCGATCAATTACCTCGTGATGAGTAGTTCGATTCCACAGAATGTTGCTTAACCTCCGATACAACCCATTAATGATTATTGGGCGTTGCAGCAGCAGCGGTACACACTCAAACTACTAATGCTATTTCTACTCTAATAAATGACTTGTCTTCAGGTAGTGGAAACCGTCCACCTAAGCTGATGGAGATGGCAGATTAAACTCAATGGAAGAAAAAGTTCAAGATTCACTTGGAAGGGATGGGATTAGAAGGTAGAGTGGCATGGTAGATAATTGCTAAGGGATATGTTGTACCAGTGTGGGGGAATGAAACTTTGAAGGAACTTATTCCGAGATATTGTCATCTTTTGACTGAATTGTCGATCTATGATATAAAAATTCCCATGTTAGAGTTGGTAGACAAATTTGCTGATTCTCTACCACCGTATTGGAATCAACATATTGAGGTTTTAAAGGAAAAAGATGCTTATCAATATTTGACTATCAATGAGCTTATTCAAAAGCTAGAGAACAAAGAATTGGAAGAGAAGAGGAAAGCAAAGAGATCACAATTTCCTCAGAATCCGGAGTTTTATCATGCTGGCTAAGCAGTTAATGCGGTGGGAAATCGAATATCGGTCAAAGGCCGATATTTGATATATAGGTTATCACGGTGGGATATCGGCGGGATATCGGTAATTTTAATATCATGTAGAATTTTAATATTTATATATTAACATAATATAAAACCTAAACATAGTCATATATAATACTAAATTACTAATAGTAATATCAAAAGTCAAGACTCCAAAGTGTCAATATTTGAAATGTTATCTATATATAACCTAAAACATAATAATATATAATACTTACAAATTTGATGACAGTCACATACAAATGGTAGAAGACGAAGGAGAGACAAATCTGTCCAGTCTAGGGTTTTGAAAGTGTTTTTGGGTAGTTGGGCTCTTAATATTTATGGGCTTATTAAAAAAATGATTATTATTGGCTTTTATTGTAATTTGGCCTATAAAAAGGCAAAACCCGGAAATGCGGCGCTATAACCGATATATGAGAATCAAAATATCGGTGGGATATCGGCAAATATCACCGATAATATCGGTACCGATATTTGCCACCGATATTTGACACGGAATATCGGTGAGGGTCCGATAACCGATATCCCACTGATATCCCACCGATATCCCACCGATATTGACTGCTTAGCATGCTGTAGATGCATTATTGTGCGACTAATGCTTTGGATTACAATAAACATATGTTAATGGTGATTGTCGAACGGGCGAAGGAAGTATAATGTGGGCGAATGAAGAAATTAGTGGGTGCGAAGGAGAAAATATATACGAAGGAGAGGCAAGGAGTGCGAATGTAGATTTATTGTTTTGTAGTGCTTGGTTCGCACGAAGTGTTTGGGCGAACCTGCACATTCGACCATTCAATATGGGCGAATGTGCAGGCCTATAAATAGGTTAAGCCATTTTTGAAAGTTAGTTGTTGATCATTTTATTTCCCTCCTGTTTTGTGTCTCTCCCTAGTGTTTTGTCAACTTATTTTCACGTCATATCTGATTGTAATCTTTATTATAAACGTGTAATTTGAGTTGATTAATAATGAGAAAAACCTTTGAAAGATGATTTCTATGTTTTTATTGTTTGATTATCATAATTGTGATTGATTCAGGGATTCCGCACCTGAATCAAACTTGTTTGATCAATCTCTTTGTAGATTTGACGATCCTAAGCGCATACAAAGTGGTATCAGAGCCATTATGGATCAAACAACCACAATTTGATAATTTTACAGCAGATTTGGACCCAATTTTGATCAAAAACTTTCTGTTTTCATTGATAACATTGAATTGGTGATAAATTGATTGATTAGAGCTTGTTTTCATGGATAAAATGCATAATTCTCTTTGATAAACTTGTTCCAAATCAAATCCGAATCAAAACCTGATTAATATCATCAAATTCTTTCAACTTTGAAAAATTTGATCAAAATCAACTGATTTTCAAAGAATAACCGTTTTTGAAAAGTTTAGGGTCGAACCTAGGGAGAAATGGGCGAACGTGTGTGTTAAACGGTCGAACCAAAGGATTTTTGGTCGAAGGTGGTGTTTTAAGTGGTCGAACCAAGAGTTTGTTAGTGTTTTGGTGTTCATTCGACCATACCTGTTTCATTCGACCATTCGGACGGTCGAAGGAGATTTTCATACGGTCGAAGGAGATTTGTGTTTGTTATATCTTTCATTCGTATCTTTGAAAACGGTCGAAGGAGAAGATTTTCTCTCAATCGACCATTCGACTCATACGAAGGAGTAAACTGTTTTAAACTTTTCTAATCTTTTCGTGTTTAAACTTTTTCAGATCAAGATGTGGAACTTTCCGACTACACCACGACCCAACACGACACCACAACAGCAGACAACCATGGATCCTTGGTCGGTTGCTGCCTAAAAGACTAGTCAACCATCTCAACCTATCAACTACATAGCTATGACTAGTTCTATTCCTCAACATGTTGCGCAAACACAACCGCAACCGATTGGCGACTATTGGGGAGTAGCAGCCACAGCGGTTCACACACAGACGACCAATGCTATATCAACGCTTAATCAAGACTTGTCATCTGGAAGTGGAAACCGACCACCTAAGCTGATGGAGATGGTCGACTACAACACGTGGAAGACTAAATTCAAGATCCATTTGGAGGGTATGGGTTTAGAGGGAACTGAGGCATGGCAAATGATTGCGAAAGGCTATGTTGCTCCGATCTTGGAGAACACGAGAGAGCCTATTCCTTTGGAGAATCTAGCAGACGATGAGAAGAAAAGGCTTGCTATTGAGAAAAAGGCATTTTCTCAATTGTCCCAAGCTATCAACACAGATTTGCTGCATCAGTTTGGTTCGTGCACAACTTCTAAGCAGTTGTGTGACATGTTGAGAAACAGACATGATGGGAATGGGAAAACTAGGAAGCTAAGGATGGAGGAGCTTCGCAAAGAGTTTGAGAATTTTAGTTACATGGGTAACGAAACTTTGAAAGAATTGGTTCAAAGGTATTGTCACTTACTCACAGAGCTGTCAAGCTATGAGATTAGCATACCTATGTCCGAACTGGTGGACAAGTTTGCCGATGCGTTGCCACCGTATTGGAACCAGCATATTGAAGTGTTGAAAGAGAAGGATGCGTACCAGTATTGGACGATCAACGAGTTTATACAAAAATTGGAGAACAAAGAGAAGGAGGAGAAGAGGAAAGCAAAGAGAGCTCAAATTCCTCAGAATCTGGAACTTTATCTTGGTGGTACATCTTCTTCTCATACTACTTCCAGTTCTACTACCAACGTTGCTCCACACATCGCGTGCGTATCCAACATCGTTGAACCACCCAAAGAACCTATCAACTACCTTGCTCAAACATCTTCATATACTTCACCATCATATCCTACAACAACTACTTATATTTTACCATTCTCACCCATGCAACAAGCAGCGTGTTACTCTGCCAGCCAACCTCAACAACAACAATCATACAACCCTCAAATGAATCAAATTCAACTTAACCAAAACCAACCGAATCAAAGCCCGATTGTGTTGGAGACTTCAAATCTGAATAATGTTACTGTTCAGATTGCTCAACAACATGTAGCATTAGCTTCAGCGATGGTAGCATCATACAACGGTCTGGTTGCTAGTCAAATTGGAAACAACAATTTGACCAATGAGGACTATGCACAGATCGGGAGAACGGATCTTTCAACTTCTGCTAACACCACTTATGGAAGCATCATGAGAAGAGCCACTGGTTTCATTCAGAAGACCGGGAGAACGGATCTTTCAACTTCTGCTAACACCACTTATGGCTTCAAGAAAGCCAAAGTAACTTGTTTCAACTATGGTGAAAAAGGTCATTTTAAAAGAGAGTGTACACAGCCGGAACAGCAAGGTAATCGAAATCCATTTAACTCTTCATACCAAAACCGTCAAACTCAAAACCAAAACCAAGTATCATATCAAAGTTCCAACAATATCTCAAGCTTTCAACCTCACAACAACTATCAAAACCGCCAAAATAACCAACAAAATAACAATGCTAGACAATCCACATCACAAAACCAAAACCAAACACAACAGAACTCAAACCGAACAATCATTCCCATATCTACACCAAACACACAAACTCAAACTGAAAACCCAAACCAAGCATTGGTGATACAGAAGGATGAGGGTTTCGATTGGACCGGTATGCAGTTGGGTGTGGAAGAAATTACTGCTGGGAATGTGGCTTGTGTGGCACAGAAGATGAAATTGGATGAACCGGTGGAGGTTGAAGAAGTGGTTGTGTCTGAGAAGTTGAGTGAGTTAAAGATTGAAGAGGTAAATGATGAGATGAATGTTGATGTTGATTGTGCTGAGAAGAAGACTGGAATGGTTATGGATACTGTTGCTGATATTCCAAAACAGTTTGATTCCACTTATTCTGATGAAGAAAGTTATTCTGACTCGGAATCTAGTGTTAACTCACTAAATGACGACATTGACCAGTTACTAGCTGAAGCCGATTTCTTGATGACTTGGAAGTCATGCATGGTGGATGATGCTTGCACCAGAATTGACTACTCCAAGTTTTTCGCTGGGAAGGAAGCTCATTTTTCTCTAATGGCAATGACAGAACCTCCTAAGAAGGTAAGTACCGAATCTACTATTAATTCCAATGCAACTTGTGTTAAGAATTGCAAAATTTGTGATAAATTGACAGATGAAAATAAGCAACTCAAGGTTCAACTTGAGAGTGCAAAAATTAATTGTCAATTGTATCAGAAAGAGTCAAAAGAATTCAACAAAGATCTTGATGGGTATAAGAAAGATATTTCTGAATTGAAAACGACTTTGTCTTTAAAACAAATGGCCATAAATAACTACATTAATGATTTAGAAAACACAAAATTGGAAATGGCCACCATCAAGTGCTTTGCTGAGAAAGTGAACAAAAAGCTTGAAAGCTATAAGCACATTGCTCATGTAGTTGACCACATCATAGAAGAACCTTCACAGGTGAGTAGTGCAAACTACAAAGCTGTCCCAGCTCCGGTGTTGTTCGAAAACCATAATTTGCATGCGATAGCACCGGAGAGCTTAGTCAAATCTGACTCTACATCAGATAACGAGTCCAACACATCCAGTGTCGGAGACCCGTATTCTGATGTTAGACCTGTTCTGGGAAACAATGAAGGTGTAGTAGCTGCTGATGATTCTGATGAAGAGGATGAACAGTCTGAGACGGTTGTTGAAAAACTGAGTGATATTCCTGATGAAAATCACATCATCACTACTGAACCGGTTTCACCTTCTCAGATTGTCCATCCCATGGCTAACGCTCACAGAAAGAATCATTCAGCAAAGAATGTTGATAAGAAAGTTGAGAAGTCTGTTGTTAAGAATGCTGAAAAGAAAGGGGTTAAGAATGCTGAAAAGAAAATTGCAAATAAAACTGAAAAGTCAAATGAAGTGAAAAACGAATCGTGTGATAAACCTGTGAAAGTTTTCTATCGGATGCAAGGCTCCGATAAGATTATGTCTGATGAAGAATATCCGATTCAATTTGCAAACTATTCTAAAATTGAAAAGATCTGGCAGGAAAGTACAATTTGGTTCCCAAAACATGAACGAACTAATGATATTCCTCCAGCTTTTTTAAAGAAAATTCATTCAGATAATTCTAAAGACACAAAGGTCAATGTCACACAATTTGTTAAACCAACAGACAAGTCAAATAGTTTTATTGAGCCGACTTACTCAATGGATCCAGCTCCTGAGAGTTTAAGAAGACAGTGTATGGTTGATCAATATCCCAATGCTAGTTATTCTAAGTCGAACATCAAGGAAAACTATGAAGAGTACCGTGCGTGTTTTAAGTGCGGGGAAATGGGACATTTACTTGCTAACTGCCGGTATGTAGGACACAAGAGGCACGAGGTGGAGATGAAGCAAAGATATGACTGTCCGGTTGATAATTACAGTTATCCACAGAGACGGTTTTTCCCTCAACAAGAACCTTATTATAACCAAAACAATTATTTCAAAAGGAGGGATAATCGTCCGATGACTTATGATAAACGTAACCGGATAGCCACTAAGAAATCGCTGAAGAAACCATTGGTGGACACAACTGCTGACAACAAAAAGGTTCCTGCTAAACCTAATGTCAAACCAGCAGTTGGACCTGTCTCTGTTAAATCAGAGAACGTAACCAAGAAGGTATCGTTCAAGGAAGAAGTAAAGAAACCGGCTGAGACCTCAAAATCTCAGATCCGAATCTTGAAACGGACTGAACAATCATGGTCATCAAAGGGGTCTAAGGGTGCTTCAACTTCACAAAATGTGAAATCTGAGAAAGAAAAAGATTTGTGTGAAAAGAAAGAGGTTGTTAAAAACCAAGATGTTTGTGAGACAAATGAATCTTTGAAACAATCAGTTCAAAGACCCAAGACCAAACAGGCTTGGGTCCCCCGAAAAATCTAACTTTTCTACTTGATATGTGCAGGGAGCTTCAGCTGGCCCTGTTAGCAGTCTTTGGATTGTTGACAGTGGAGCTTCTGGCCATATGACTGGGGATCTATCGCTACTGTTCTATATTCGAAATATCAATGGAGGCTATGTTGAGTGTCAGTCAGATATGCGACAAGCAATTTTCTGTATACTTTGACGACAAATCTTGCTACATTCTCAAGCTGGGGTTTGAATTACCAAAAGAGTGGGTGATGCTAAAGGCGCCGAGAGTGAACAACCTGTACATTCTCGATATGTCAAAGGCAATGACCACCCAGGGCCAAGTCACGTGTTTCCTCTCCAAGGCTACAGAAAAAGAATCCATTATGTGGCACAGGAGGATGGGACACATAAACCTCAGAAAAACGAATCAATTGGTTAAAAACGAACTTTTCACAGGCGTTAACGTCAAACATTTTCACCTAAATGACAAGTGTGTAAGCTGCAAAAAGGGTAAGCAGCACAAACAATCCCATAGACCAAAGAAAGTTAATCCCGTTGAACTGTCGCTTGAACGTTTGCACATGGATCTGTTTGGACCGGTCAAGCGTAAGAGTCATGCTGGGGAGTTATACTGTCTTGTGGTGACTGATGATTACTCAAGATTTTCATGGGTGATGTGCTTACACAGGAAGAGTGTAACACCCCAACCGATGGCGGAAACATCGGGGTGCCACGTATTGATGATTGTTCAGTAGCTCATGGTGAATAATAGATTCCATTAAATGATTTAAATGAATTACATACAATAGTTCTAGAATTGGTACATCAAATTGAATAAATCTATGCACATATCTTCAAGTATCAATTCATATCTTCAAGCAAATAGAACCTGAAACATGTTAAGTTGAAAAGATTTTGGGTCAACAAAAGTTGGTGAGAATTACATAGGTTTTTTATAATTGAATAAAAATGATGTGCAATTCATGTGTCATGTTAATCTAGTCCATATGTGAGAACATACTAGAAATAAATCGAGTGCATAATCAACCCTGATGACTGTTATAATATGATACATACCATACGCTCATGGTCCAATATGTTATACGATAACAAACACCCACGCAACCTTTGTAGGAGGCACGTATCCGGGTGGGATTGTCAGTCCAATAGATCTATCAATGTATACCGTCGGCTTGTACGGAGTTAATGATTATGCTAGAATGGTGCTTACTCTAATCATGCTAAAGACATAATGCAACATAGAAAACACATAAACACATTGATGATTGAATTGCATAAATGATGTTATAACATGTTTCACCCCAAAAATGGTGATAAATAAAAAGGGGCTATGTAAAACTCACCTTGGTAAAATGTTATATCTGTTGAGAAATGTGTTGACCAAATGTATCAAGTATCACCCTAAAATGAGGTAATAAATATGTCTATGTCTATCAAGTCTACAAATGTATAAGTTTCTAGGGCTTCGAATTGGGGATAAACGCTTGTTTGATTATTATTAAAAATGTTCGCCAATTGAGAGAAATTTAGTAAATAAATAACTAAAAATCTTTTTATAAATGTTAAATCTAGGATGGTCACAAGAATGTGTTTAAAGTATAAAAATAATTTTTATAAAATTATTTTCTTTAAAATAGATTATTTAATCTATTTAAAATCTATTTACAATTATGTTTCGGGTATAATTGGACAGTCAAACGCAGAAGTCAAACTTGATAAGAAATGCTTCGAAAGATGAAAGGAATCAGAAATTGAGTGTTGAGAGGGTGTTATCGGCGAGTAGTGATGGTACAGCAAGGTTCAATTTATAGGGTAGTATCATGGGTGCTCGAAATGGAAACCATTGACCAAGCTTTAACACAAACGCGTATATGGGTTTAAATCGAGTATGTTTGACCGGTTTAATGTGTATAAACGCGTGATTGCTCGTCATTTACATGTTTACGAAACATTTAGTCAATTGTTTCCATAAATCAGGTTCAAATCTAAGGTCAAAAATGAGATCTTGCAGGCTGTTCGCGCGTCTGCTGTTAGCAGCGATCAGTAACAGAGTTTTAAGAAGGTTATTTATAATTTACGAGTTAGATATAAACCAAAAGATCAGCATAGCTTAGTTGGTTGGTCGTTGTGTGTTATTTGTGGTTGCCTCCGGTTCGAAACCCGGCTGAGGCCAACATTTGTCTTTTTTTTTTTTGTTAACAGGGCAAGGAAGGGGAGGGTGAGGGGCTTGGCCCGGTTAACTGAGGTGGGCCAAATTTTGTGGGCTGCAACTTTCAAAAGGAAGATATTTGGGCTTCCAAATTTCTAAAAGAAACAATGGAAAAGAGTGGGCTTGTTCTAACACTATTTTTTTTTTACTACAAAAATCTGGATTATTATTATTATTATTATTATTATTATTATTATTTTTATTATTATATATGCATATATATATATATATATATATATAAGTTGTGGTAGGAAAAACTTAGGCACGTTATATAATGAACGATAAAATAAAAATATATATATATATATATAAAGTACGTTTAGAATTTGGGAATAATTTTGCGATGTTACAGTCTCCCCTACTTTTGAAAACTTCGTCCCGAAGTTTATTGAAAACACAGGGTTGAAGAGGATTGGATAAAAATTAGGACAAGTGTGACTTGAAGAATTTTATGTTAGGGCATGACAATGAATCGAGTAACCTGTCTCGAATAGCGTGGATAGGAGGCGCGTTACGTGTGAGTTGATTTACTAAATGAACTACTAGATATTTGGTTAACTACCGGAAATCTTGATAGAATTCTACACCACCTTAACGTACCTGTAAATTCACGATTACGTTCCGGACCGTAATCCCCAATTTACCTTACATTAGGGTTTTGCGTCCTTCTACGACTCATTCGATTGTTGAGCAGGTCTGATAGTCTCCTCCAGTCGTTGAGCAGGTGGTAGGGCCTCTCCCGACTGTTGGAAAGACATGATGACCTCTACCAATCGTTAAGTAGGTTGTTTTGGTAGTCAACTATTTGTTGTACAAGTAAGCAAGTATGATTATAGATATAGCAATTAGTTCACATTCAAACAAGCATGCACACAGATGTTATAATAATACTCGAATTTTTATTACTTGAAAATAATAATGTCAGTACATGAAATTTAAAGAGAAAAATAGACATCTTTCAGATGGTAGAGTTTGCTGTTAAGTAACTGGAGGGTCTCAAGTGGGTTATTTGGAGCATCAAGAGCGTTTGTAGCAGGGATTCGGCAAGTGTCCGCAAGATGTCCATACCTTTGACAATTGGTACACTGACGGCAGGGCACTTGGGTTGGATGGTGATACTGGCAGGTGTCACACTTAGGTAGCTTCCCGCGGTATTGTTTCTTGTTGGGTGGGGTAGTGGTGTCTTTTGCAAAATTCTTGGTCTTACGCTTCTGGTTCTTGGTAGTTAATGCGGCCACAATACTTGTTTTCTTGCCTTTCCGAACTAAGGTCCTATTCCTTTCGTGATTTCCGACGCCATTTCCAATGCCATTCCCATCCATTTGGATGTCTTGAGTCAACAAGTTAGAAACCAGAGTTGTGATTTGTTGCGCCAATTGTTGGGAAAGAATCGCAGCTAGT
This sequence comes from Ambrosia trifida, assembly GCA_028751855.1. NCBI lineage: Eukaryota > Viridiplantae > Streptophyta > Magnoliopsida > Asterales > Asteraceae > Ambrosia > Ambrosia trifida. Next base: position 71,724,833 of record CM054131.1, on the reverse strand, counting down.
TGGGCATCACTCCCATTAATGTGGTTAGTGTTGTGGACGTTGCTATTCACTTCATCTTGATTGTCACCATTGTTAAGGAGAGTGCTGCGACGTGGAGACATGATCTGTAAGGGACACAATGAAGTGAACGAGGTTATATAAGGAATGTAATCATTTATTCATTAATTAAAACGAATAAACGAAAACGTTGACTTATCAAAGATTCCAAATTCTAATAACATATGAAGACATGCTTTAGCCTATAAGTGAACACTCATCCCGAGAATTCCCAGGTAGGCATCCGGGTCCCTCGTCTGATTGGGATATATGCGCAATGCCAGCCTAGACAGAAGGCTCAGAATACAGGCGTTCACCCTTCGAGATTGCACGTGTTCGTTATTAAAATCTAGAATTTCGACGAGATCTCAAGGGGGTTCTGGTTAAAACCTGAGGAATTTGTCCTATTAGTCTATGAGTAGATCCACTGATGGAGAGCAACCTTCTTGTAGGAATGAAAGTAGGGATATGAAGTAGGAGGGAGATAGAGAATAGCAAGTAAAGGAAGCAAGTACTTGTTAATTCCTATGGTTATAGACTAGATTATTTTTCTAATAACCTAATTCCCTATAACCATGGCTCTAATACCAATCTGTAACACCCCAACCGATGGCGGAAACATCGGGGTGCCACGTATTGATGATTGTTCAGTAGCTCATGGTGAATAATAGATTCCATTAAATGATTTAAATGAATTACATACAATAGTTCTAGAATTGGTACATCAAATTGAATAAATCTATGCACATATCTTCAAGTATCAATTCATATCTTCAAGCAAATAGAACCTGAAACATGTTAAGTTGAAAAGATTTTGGGTCAACAAAAGTTGGTGAGAATTACATAGGTTTTTGATAATTGAATAAAAATGATGTGCAATTCATGTGTCATGTTAATCTAGTCCATATGTGAGAACATACTAGAAATAAATCGAGTGCATAATCAACCCTGATGACTGTTATAATATGATACATACCATACGCTCATGGTCCAATATGTTATACGATAACAAACACCCACGCAACCTTTGTAGGAGGCACGTATCCGGGTGGGATTGTCAGTCCAATAGATCTATCAATGTATACCGTCAGCTTGTACGGAGTTAATGATTATGCTAGAATGGTGCTTACTCTAATCATGCTCAAGACATAATGCAACATAGAAAACACATAAACACATTGATGATTGAATTGCATAAATGATGTTATAACATGTTTCACCCCAAAAATGGTGATAAATAAAAAGGGGCTATGTAAAACTCACCTTGGTAAAATGTTATATCTGTTGAGAAATGTGTTGACCAAATGTATCAAGTATCACCCTAAAATGAGGTAATAAATATCTCTAAGTCTATCAAGTCTACAAATGTATAAGTTTCTAGGGCTTCGAATTGGGGATAAACGCTTGTTTGATTATTATTAAAAATGTTCGCCAATTGAGAGAAATTTAGTAAATAAATAACTAAAAATCTTTTTATAAATGTTAAATCTAGGATGGTCACAAGAATGTGTTTAAAGTATAAAAATAATTTTTATAAAATTATTTTCTTTAAAATAGATTATTTAATCTATTTATAACAAATTGTCAAAATCTAACTTTAATATTTAAAAATATTAAAATTAAATAATTATATTTTTTAAAAATCATATTTCTATTCTAAATGATCAGAAATAATTTGTATAAAATTTTGGTGCAAAAATATTAAAAATTGGATTTATTATGATTTAATTATGATTAAAATTAACAAAAATTGATTAAAAATATTAAATAAATGATTTTTCAGAAATAAAAATCATTTCTGAAAAGCTTAATGTTATAAAAACTTAAGATAATTTTTGTGGAAATTAACAAGATCGTTTTGATATTTTTATAGATTTTTATAAATAAAATAGAATAAACTTGATTTATTTATTATATATAATAAATAAATAAATTTTTGAAAATTAAAAATTGTAAGTTAAACCTCTTTATCAGTTTAACTAAAAATAATTTTTGTACAATTATTAAAATTGTTTTAGTATTTTAAAATGAATTTATAAGATATAAATAATATATATATAATTGATTTTAATTATTTTTGATTAAAAACAAATCAAGAAGAAAAAAAAGATGTTTGCTGATCACAGGACTCGAACCCGTGTGTTTCATGAGCATGGCACCAGACACAACCACTTGGTCTAGACCTGTGGTTGTGTTTGGTTCCAGTTTGATTAATATTCATATTTATACTTGATTAAGTGTTCTTCCCCAAATTAATACTTGCGAGCCCTAGATTATCAATTGATCAGTACACACGACATTAACCCAATCAATCATGGGGTTAATGTCGTGCACATGCCGAATAACAAATCCCACAAAAAAAAAAAATAACAACTTACAATTATGTTTCGGGTATAATTGGACAGTCAAACGCAGAAGTCAAACTTGATAAGAAATGCTTCAAAAGATGAAAGGAATCAGAAATTGAGTGTTGAGAGGGTGTTATCGGCGAGTAGTGATGGTACAGCAAGGTTCAATTTATAGGGTAGTATCATGGGTGCTCGAAATGGAAACCATTGAACAAGCTTTAACACAAACGCGTATATGGGTTTAAATCGAGTATGTTTGACCGGTTTAATGTGTATAAACGCGTGATTGCTCGTCATTTACATGTTTACGAAACATTTAGTCAATTGTTTCCATAAATCGGGTTCAAATCTAAGGTCAATAGTGAGATCTTGCAGGCTGTTCGCGCGTCTGCTGTTAGCAGCGATCAGTAACAGAGTTTTAAGAAGGTTATTTATAATTTACGAGTTAGATATAAACCAAAAGATCAGCATAGCTTAGTTGGTTGGTCGTTGTGTGTTATTTGTGGTTGCCTCCGGTTCGAAACCCGGCTGAGGCCAACATTTGTCTTTTTTTTTTTTTTAACAGGGCAAGGAAGGGGAGGGTGAGGGGCTTGGGCCGGTTAACTGAGGTGGGCCAAATTTTGTGGGCTGCAACTTTCAAAAGCAAGATATTTGGGCTTCCAAATTTCTAAAAGAAACAATGGAAAAGAGTGGGCTTGTTCTAACACTATTTTTTTTTACTACAAAAATCTGGATTATTATTATTATTATTATTATTATTATTATTATTATTATTTTTATTATTATATATGCATATATATATATATATATATAAGTTGTGGTAGGAAAAACTTAGGCACGTTATATAATGAACGATAAAATAAAAATATATATATATATAAAGTACGTTTAGAATTTGGGAATAATTTTGCGATGTTACAAAGAGCGACACATTTGACAACTTGAAAGTTCTGTTCACTCGTCTGGAAAATATCTATGGTCTTAAGATCAAGAGGATTAGGAGTGACAATGGGACGGAGTTTAAAAATGCACAGATGGACGATCTTTGTGAAAACAAAGGAATTCATCATGAATATAGTGCTTCGTCTACCCCACAACAGAACAGTGTCGCGGAACGTAAAAACAGGACTCTAATTGAAATGGCGAGGACAATGCTTGCGGACTCAAATCTTCCAGTAATGTTCTGGAACGAAGCAATTTATGCAGCTTGTTATACTCTTAATCGTGTTTTAACGGTGAAGAAGTTTGGTAAAACTTCTTATGAGCTGTTGAATCGTCGCAAGCCGAATTTAGAGTATCTAGAACCGTTTGGAGCTCCTTGTACCATGCTTAATCCATCTGAGAAGTTCGCACCAAAGGCCAAGGAAGGATACTTTGTTGGATATGCAACCCCGCTCAAACGGGTATTCAACAAAAGAACTCGTCAGGTCGAGGAGTGGGCTAACGTTGAAGTGCAACGGTACACTCAGAATTTACAAGGAAGCGGTCCAGACTGGATGTTTGATTACAAAGATTTCTTTGAATCATTCAATCTAGATAGCTTGGTTGAAGAGGCTGTACTACATTTATATTACGAGGTCGAAAACGCAGTGACTTCACCGTTAGTGCGTCCGATTACCGTGAATCCTCAAATAGCTTCTAATGATGCCAATTTTCCTGTCGTCGAAGAAGAGGTATTTCTAGAAGCTTCTACAACGTTGAATTCATCAGAATCAGAAGATGACGATGATGATGTTACAAGCGAAGCTATCTTAGATCATGCTACAGTGATACCACCAGTGAACCAAACTACAAATGGTTCTTCAACATCGAATGTAGGTAATGATCTGGTTTCTGCAGAGAACTTAACTACTCAGACGGGAGTCCAAGTACCTGATTATCCGGAATCTCGGATACATCGAATTCACCCGATTGAGCAGGTTATTGGTGATCCTGGTAGCAGTGTGATGACAAGAGGGAAATTGAGGAATGTGAACTCACCAGAAAACCTTGGCAATCTTGTTTTATATGCCAAGAAAAAAAAATCTGGTTTTCAAAATGACTGGTCTTTTGCTTGTTATGTTTCGCAGGTGGAGCCGCAAACTTACAAGAATGCTCTTTTGGATGACGCTTGGGTGGAAGCAATGCAAGAGGAGTTGTTGCAGTTTCAGAAACTTGGCGTCTGGACACTGACAGATCTGCCCCCAGGAAGAAAGAAGATTGGAACGAAGTGGGTGTTTAAATGCAAAAAGGATGATAGAGGAGTGATCGTAAGGAACAAAGCTCGTTTGGTTGTACAAGGATTTCATCAGGTTGAGGGAATCGATTACAACGAAATCTATGCACCAGTTGCACGTCTAGAGGCAATCCGAATGTTTCTGGCATTTGCATCATACAAGAAATTTAAGGTGTATCAGATGGATGTCAAGAGCGCATTTCTTTACGGTGTGGTCAAAGAGGAAGTATATGTAAGTCAACCACCAGGCTTTGAAGACCCTATTCACCGGGATAAGGTCTACGTACTGAACAAAGCTCTCTGCGGGTTGCACCAAGCTCCAAGGCAATGGTATGAGGAGCTGAGCACATATCTTCTCTCAAAAGGATTCAAGCGAGGTTTGGTAGACTGCACACTGTTCACTAAACGAACAGGCGATGACTTGCTTCTAGTCCAGATTTATGTTGACGATATTATATTTGGGTCTACTAACGAACTTCTGTGCAGAGAATTTGAACGTGTTATGCAGGAAAAGTTCGAGATGAGCGCAATGGGAGAGATGCAGTTTTTCCTAGGCTTGCAGGTGGAACAAAGACCAACGGGGATCTTTATTCACCAGACGAAATACGTTTCTGAAGTCTTGAGCCGATTCCAGATGGATGATTCAAAGCCGATGGATACCCCAATACAGCCTAATCACGGGATTGGAGTTGACGCGAAGGGGGAGCTGACTGATCCATTTACATACAGAGCAATCGTCGGATCTCTGATGTATCTCACTGCCTCCAGACCTGATATAATGTTTGCCACATGTCTCTGTGCACGTTATCAATCGAAGCCGAAACAGAGTCATCTTGCAGCTGTCAAACGTATCCTTAGATATCTGAAGGGTTGTCCGTCGAGAGGACTATGGTACCCTAATGATGATAATTTTGACCTAATCGCTTTTAGTGATGCAGATTGGGGCGGCTGTGACAAAGACAACAAATCCACAACGGCTGGATGCCAGTTTATAGGGAGCGGGCTCGTGACCTAGCAATGCAAGAAACAGACCGCAGTTGCATTATCCACATGTGAAGCAGAATACGTTTTAGCATCAAGCTGCTGCTCACAGGATGTTTGGATCCAACAACAGATGGTGGACTACGGTTTGCAATTTCTTAAAATCCCTATTTACTGTGATAATGAAGCCGCAATCGCATTAACAAAAGACTTAGTAAATCACTCAAAGGCTAAACATATCCGGATTAAATATCATTTTATCCGCGATTGTTATGCTAAAGAGTTGATCGATATGGTCAAAATCCACATTGATTACCAACGCGCAGACCTTTTTACCAAAGCTTTTGATAAATCGAGATTTGAATATCTTTTGAAAGCTAATGGTATTAAAGAAAAACAGGACTGATCACCACCTCAGTTTATCGCGTTTTAGTTTAATTTTTACTGTTTTTCAGAAAAAATTCAAAAATCCAAAAACATTGAAAAATTTCAAAATCCATAAAAATTAGAAAATTTCTTTGCTGACTGCTATATCTTTTTCCCTTAGATTAATGCCGTCAGATTTCTGTGAACAAACGATATCTGGGCAGTCACATATTTGAAATGCTCCAGCTTATCCTTGGGAACTGTAAATTCAAAAATCTATAAAAAATTAGAAAAACTAAAAATGATTTCCTTGAGAAAAAGGGGAAATGATAGTACATCAGTGGGGATCTGACACACTCTAAAGAAATGAAATGCTATATAGGGCGTGTGTCTGAGTCTGTGCGATGTGCTGATAGGCTTCGTAGACCTATTACTGCGTGCCTGATACATACATATCAAACGAATTTTGGTCGTTATGTTATTAGTTGTCTGGGGATAGCCTCTCTGATCTTCTGCTGTAAGTCATTACGGACCTAGATCAGATGGGGTGTCTTTATAAAAGAGCTTTATGCCAAATCCTAAAGTTACCGAATTGAGGAATATTCCATGTTTTATGATGATCAAAGATTATCTATTACATCGTATTAATCACTGATGCAAATCATGATTAATATCAGTCCTCAACCTGGTAAAGTGCACATGTTACTTTGTTGCATTAATTTGCTGACCTGTATACCTCTATGCATTATACCTTGAAAATTACAGACGACGAAAGCATAATCACGCTTTACAATGAGTCTTTGTGCATTTACTTCTTGATACGTGAGTATGTCGTGTGCGTGGGAACCATAGACAATTATGTTTCTATTATACATAATCGTATCAGTTTAAAGCACTGCACAAAAGTCTGCATGTGAGTTTATGTGGATCACAATATCAACAGTTGCTAGATCACACATTGTCTTTAATGATGATATTCAAAAGATCAACGGTGTGATCAGATTTCTCAATAACTGATATGATCCCTTTACCGGAAATCCCAAAACATTTACTGTTTTCTATTTACATTTCTGCATTTTATTTTCTCGTCAAAAATTACAAAACTCAAAAAGATTTTAGGTGTGTTTTAACATAAACTTTAGAAAATCCAAAAAGATTTTACATTTCTATCTTATTTTTGATAGCTGATGGTGGTTGATGCCGATTTTCTAAACCTTGATGAACCATTTGAGCTTTGTTATCTTTAATTGAGAAAATATGATTGTCGGATGCTTAAAAGTTGGAAAATATTTTGAACGGGACTCGATTTTGAGATTTGGTAAAATTTTTAAAATTCCTGATTCACTTTCGCCCATTCGATTGGATCGAAGGAGGAATTTCTTTTTCATTTGTACGTTTCATTTTGGGCGAATGTGAGAATTCTTTAGTTATTTTCTCTTTCGAACCCTTATGACTCATTCGTACCTTTCATTAGGGGCGAAGGAGACATAAGCTTCACATTCGACCGAGGTAAACGGGCGAATGAGAAGTCTATATATATACTGATCTGCTCATTCGAACCCTTACAAAAAAATTTAAAATTTTCTGATTTAAAGTCAATTTGTTGCTCGTGCTTTTTAGACCATCTCATTGTGTTCGTCTGTTGATTCTTATCAGTTTCCATTCATTTTTACAGGTTAATATCCATTATTGAACGATTAATCAGTGATTTAGTGTTCGAGCCCTAACCACCATTGAACAGGGTCTTACACCTGATAATTGGACTTGAATGTGATAGGGATTTATTGTTTAAGTGTTTTAGGAGGAGATTATCCAAAAACATAGGTTTAAACACTACCAGTTAGGTTAATCGATTGTTTAAACACATAGAACCCTAGTTTTTGATTGAAAACAGTTAATCAATGGTTAACTGGTTAAATTGGTTGTTAGGAAAGGTTAATCGGAAGTTTTTGTTGGTTAATGAATCAAAATAACAAGTTGAAATCAATTGATGTTCAAAATTGAAATTTTGAAATGAAGAACTGTCCCTTCGCACGTTTCGAACGGTAGAACGTACAAAAATGGGCGAAGGAGTAAGTTTTGTTTGGACGAATGAACATATTTGGGCGAATGAAAATTTTTATCAAAAACTTTTACATTCGTACCTATAAATTCACATTCGTACCCCCAGAAACTCTCATTCGCACCTCCGTTTGGGCGAATGAAGAGTTCAATTAGTTCAATTACCAAATTTTCAAACATTGTTTATTTTGTCGATTTTTAACATGTTTACTTGTTTTATTTTGCAGTTTAAACCATGTCTGAACATGAGAAACCTACTGAACAAGCTGGATCATCTACACAAGCCGCTGATAAAGGAAATGAAGAACTGTTGCCGTTCGAGAATGCGCATAACTGTTGTGCATATCTTGGGGACGTTAAGAAGCATACAGAGTTCACAGAGATTATAGAGTTTCTGAAGAGAAATCGGGTGATAGATGCAATTGCTACATCTGCTATTATCTATCGAGACATGATACAAGAGTTTTGGACTGAAGCAAAGATGGATTTCTGGGAGTGTGAATCGTCTCTGGTGAGCAAGATACAAGGGAAGCTAGTTATCGTTTCAGAGAATGATATCAGGGAAGCTTTGAAGCTTCAAGATGAAAAGACTGATCCCAGAGAGCTTAGTTTTACCGAACAGAGGAAATGCTTCTTTAGGATGAAATATAATGGGCCGATTATTGATGGCTCGTTACACAAGGGAAAGCTTTGTCCGCAATTCAAGTATTTGGTGCAAGTGATGATTCACGTCTTCGGTTCAGCTGCAGGAGGTTATGAGCTGATGAGAAAGGGTATTAGCTCAATGATGGTAGCACTGATATTGAACAAACTGTTGTTGTATCCTCGATTCCTTCAGATGATTTTTGATCACAAGTATAAAGAGTTGAAGAGGGATCCAAAGCAGATTATAGTTCAAGAACATATGTCCATCAATACACTGGCAAGAATGAAAGCTTATAAAGGCTTGACGTTGAATGAACGTCCACATGTTAGACGTTTATTTGGACACTTGGCGAGGATTGACTATGAGGATCTGGGTAAAGGTGAAGTAAGACATGCTGATAGTGCTTCAGACGAAACAATCCATTGCATCCTGTTGATCCAGATGCAAAGCGAAAGCGACAGGTTGTTAACGTGGGAGCTAAAAGTGGGAAAGGGATAGGGAAAGGGATAGAGAAAGAGCATGGCGAAGAAAGGGTTACACCTAGTTGATGAGGCGTCGATTGATTCTGAAGAGACGCAGGAAGATGAACACTGGGATTCTAAAACTGAGACTTTAAAGACTACCACGCCAAAGGCCACTGTGGCTGGTGAGTCTGCGAGTTTGAACAGATCGGTGGAGGAATAGAGAATGAGGGTTTAGGCTTGGGAGCAGGAGACTTTCCTGGTTCACCAGTTTAGGGGGAGAAACCAAAGAAGCCTCAATATAAGAAGAAAGAAAAGGTGGTAAAGCCCGAAGAGAAAAGAGCTAATGAGATTGAAACGTTGATAGCAGGAAAGAAGTTGCGACCTGCTTCTAGCTCGAAATCACCTATTGCAGCTCTAGCCTCGAAGAAGAAGAAAACCACAACTACTTCAAGTACTGAACATGGAGCTGATATACCTGTTGATACCTTTAATGAAGCATTAGATAACGTACTGAAGAAGATGAAGAAGGGTAAACTGCCAGAGGTTGCTGAAGTTTCTACTTGAGAGGTTACAGTGGATAGTGATGTGATGAACACTGTTAACCGGAAACTTGCTGAAATGATGAATATCATAAACAAGCAGCAGACATAGATTGACCAATTGAGAAAGAATGACTCAAAGATGTTGGATGTAGTGGTTATATCAAATGAGAATAATGAAGAGCTGAAGAAGAAAATTAAACGGTTGCAGAATGATAATCAGAAACTGTTAAAACATGAGCAAAGAAGGTGAAGAGGATAATCTGATTAAAGATTTATACTCTCGAGCTCCTCAATTGAAAGAAGGTGAAGAGGATAAAGAGGTAGACGAGGAGCAGGTTGATTTTGAACTATCTGATGATGATGAGGAGGATGATGAAGATCTTGATGAAGATGCTGGTAAGGCTCCTAAAAAGAAGAAGGTTGATGATGATGATAGTTCGAATGATGGTTCTGGTGATGATAGCAGCTCTGCATTTGATGATGATGATGATGACAATGATGATGACGATACAGACAAATATAAGTATGAGAAGAGAGAATCTGGAAAAGGAGGAGAATCTAGTTCAAAAGCCCCTGGAGGATTAGTGGATGATGATACGATCTTCTGGAATGAAAAGCTGAAGTCTGTGTCTGAAGATGATAAACAGATGTATCGCCAGATGCTTACTGATCGAGTCTGGACGATTGACATGACTAGCAGATTTTCTGAGATCTTTGAATCTTGTGACAGGGTGTTTGAATTAGAATATAATGATCCAGATTTGGAAGATGGTGAAGTCTCGGCGGCGATGACAAAAGAGATTTTTGAAGGTTTAGCGAAACAGGTTGGAAAAACGTTAGAAGAACTGTTAGCTGATAACGAGATTCCTGATCTACTTGAAAAGGAAGCTGGAAATCATTCTGATGATCGAGACGTACCTGTGTTCGAGGATATTGAAGTTGAAGATATCACAAGTGAAGAGTATCCAGAATATTTTAAGAAAGATAAGGATTCTGGATTTACTTCTTTCACTGATGAACTATTGAATGAAGCCGAGAGACTTGCAAAAGAGAAGAGCGATATCTTTGTTGATGAAGTATTCAGAGGGCATGATAAACCGCATATCAGACAATCCGATAGCTTGAAAGAGTTACTGAGGGAATTAAAAGAGAAAGAGGCTAATCGTCCGAAAGCTGAGATTCAGGGTAGCTTCTATAAATTCTACAACGAAATGTTTAAAGGAAAAGCGTTGGGTTGGAAGTTTATAAAGCAATTGAAGTGTGTTGCCGTAAAGTGGGAGAAGGGGATCCTATACTCTGATAGATTTCATGATTTGAAGACTCTCCCATACTGGGCCATTCGTGATATTTGTCGTCACAAGTTGACTGGAACGACAAATGATCAGATTGCCTACTTTGCTGATAAGATGGCTAGAGAAAGTAGGACGAAGTGGATTCTCTTTGAACCTCGGTATCCAAAAAGGATTGTTCACAAGAAAACCATTGATGATATTACCGGTTTGCCCAAGGTGACTTTAAAGTACAAACCACCAAAAGTGTTGAGTCATATTCCATTGTTGCAAATTCCTCAACATTTTGCAAAAGACTTTATCTGGTGGTACTACGATTGGAAGATTGCAGAAGCTGTGATAGTGTTGAAAGACGGAGACAAGAATTTCAGAAAGATACACATATTTGATCCCATGTGGTTGGTGAATTTCTCACATGAGGACATCATTATGTTGTATTACAATCCTATTTTCAGCGATGTGAAGGATGCTGAACAAGCAAGTAAATACCAGCGTGTGGTATTTCTATGCTTTGCTCATGATATCAACGCCAGATGCGACTATGATAAGAAGCTCGGCAAGTTTGTTAAAGTTCAAGAAGTTCCTGAAGTGAAGAAGAAAAAGCAGAAGCAAGTATTTGAGAAGGTAATGTCGTTGGAAGAAAAGAAATTACTGCGCATAAAGTTGATGAACAAGAGAATGGATGAAGAACGAAGACTTAAACAATCCAAGCAATAGTCGAGGGGGAGTTTGTAGATGCATTATTGTGCGACTATTGCTTTGGATTACAATAAACATATGTTAATGGTGATTGTCGAACGGGCGAAGGAAGTATAATGTGGGAGAATGAAGAAATTAGTGGGTGCGAAGGAGAAAATATATACGAAGGAGAGACAAGGAGTGCGAAGGTAGATTTATTGTTTTGTAGTGCTTGGTTCGCACGAAGTGTTTGGGCGAACCTGCACATTCGACCATTCAATATGGGCGAATGTGCAGGCCTATAAATAGGTTAAGCCATTTTTGAAAGTTAGTTGTTGATCATTTTATTTCCCTCTTGTTTTGTGTGTCTCCCTAGTGTTTTGTCAACTTATTTTCACGTCATATCTGATTGTAATCTTTATTATAAACGTGTAATTTGAGTTGATTATTAATGAGAAAAACCTTTGAAAGATGATTTCTGTGTTTTGATTGTTTGATTATCATAATTGTGATTGATTCAGGGATTCCGCACCTGAATCAAACTTGTTTGATCAATCTCTTTGTAGATTTGACGATCCTAAGCGCATACACATGTTGGTACATCTTCTACTTTGACTAGTTCGAGTGTTGGTATTACAATTGTTCCACACATTGCTTATGTCTCAAGTGTCATGGAACCACCTAAAAACCCAATAAACTACCTTGCTCAAACTTCATCCTACACACCACCATCATACACTAATTCTAACATTCCACCGTTTTCACCAATGCAACAAGCAGCATGTTACACATCTAGCCTGAATCAACCTCAACAACAACCTTACATTCCACAAATGAATCAAAATCAATGAAGTCAAAGTCCGACAGTGTTGGAAACATCCAACATGAATATTGTCATAGTTGAAGTTGCTCAGCAACACATTGCATTGGTCTCAGCAATGGTTGCTTCACACAATGATTGGTAGCTAGTCAAATTGGTAACAATAATCTAACCAATGAAGACTATGCTCAGATTGATAAGGAAGAAATGGAGACGAGCAACTAAGTTTATTGAGAAGACATGAAGAACTGATCAGGCTACATCACCCAATACGACATATGGCTTCAACAAAGCCAAAGTCACTTGTTTTAATTGTAGTGCTAAAGGTCATTTCAAGATGGAGTGCACTCAGCCAGCTCAACAAGGTAACAGAAATCCACTCAACTCAAATTATCAGAATCGTCAATCTCAAAACCAAGTAACCTATCAAAGCCAAAACAACAATAACTATCAACCTCAAAACAATTATCAAAACCGAAAGAACACCTCACAGAACAACCCTGTTAGACAAACAACTACACCCAACCAGACTCAAATCCAAACACCACATAACCCAACCAGAAGCATCATTCCAATTTCAACACCAAATAGCCAACAACAAACATAAACTCAAAATCAAGCGTTGGTGATCCAAAAGGTTGAAGGTTATGACTGGACAGGGATGCAATTGGGTGTTGAAGAAATTACTGCGAGGAATGTAGGATGTGTTGCTCAGAAGATTGACTTAGAGGAGTCGGTGATAGTTGGAGAAGTTTTGGAGACTGAGAAGGTTTCTAAAGTAAAAATTGAGGAGATGGTAGATGAAGTTGATGTTTCTGTTATTGATCAAACTGCAGAATCACAAGTTGAGAAGACTTCAGGAATGGTCATTAATTCTGTCACTGATATTCCTAATGAGCATGATTCGGCGTATTCTGATTCAGAGAGTGAAACAGAGTCGGAAGCTAGTTGCAATTCATTAGATGGTGAGATTGATCAACTCTTAGCCGAAGCTGATTTTCTAATGACTCGGAAGTCATGCATTGTTGATGATGCCTTTACCAAAATTGACTACTCAAAGTTCTTTGCTGGAAAAGAGGCGCATTTTGCACTCATGGCTATGACAGATCCTCCAAAGTAGGTAAGTTCTGAATCCACTATTAATATGAATAGTGATAAGTATTGTGGAACTTGTGATAGACTGACAGAGGAAAACAAGCAACTCAAGTTCCAACTTGAGAGTGCGAGAATCAACTGTCAATATTATCGCAAGGAATCCAATGAGTTTAACAAAGTGCTTGATGGTTATAAAAAGGACATTTCTGATCTAAAGAAAACTCTTGCGTCAAAACAACTTGCTATAAACAGTTATATAAATGAACTTGAAGAAAAAAAATTAAAAATGGCCAACATCAAATGCCTTGCTGAAAAGGTGAACAAGAAGTTAGAAAACTATAAACACATTGCTTATGTGATTGACCATATCATTGAAGAACCCTTACACCTTAGTAGTGCAAACTACAAGGCTGTTCCATCCCCAGTGTTATTTGAGAACCACAATTTACACTCAATAACACCGGAGAGTTCAGTCAAATCTGACTCTACACCGGATAATGAATCTAACCCTTCTAGTGTTGGAGATCCACATTCCGATGTTAGACCGATTTTAGGGTTGAATGATGAGGGAGTGACTGCTGTAACTGATGACTCAGACTCAGAAAATGAGAAACCTGAGAAAGTGAGTGATATTCCTCTGGAAAATCACACTATCACAAATGTACCAATATCACCTTCCCAGGTTTCACATCTAATGGCAAATGCACATCGAGTAAATCAATCAGTAAAGAAAAAAGTGAAAAATGAATTAGTTGACAAACCTGTCAAAGTATTTTATCGGATGGAAGGATCCGATTAGATTATCTCTGACGAGGAGTATCCGATAAAATTTGCAAATTTTTCAAAAATCGAGAAAATCTGGCAGGAATGTACTATTTGGTTTCCTAAACATGAAAGGACCAGTGATGTACCTCCAGAAATTTTAAAGAAAATATATCTGGATACTCCAAAAGAACCTAAGGTTCATGTCACTGAGTTCATCAAGCCGAAAGAAAAGACTAATAGTTTTCTTGAGTCGGCTTACTCAAAGGACCCAGCTGCTGAGAGTTTGAGACGTAGATGTGTGGATGATCAATATCCAAGCAATTCCTACGCTAAGCCGAATAGCAAGAATGTTTTTGAGGAATACCGTGCATGTTTCAAGTGTGGGGAGAGAGGGCATTTACTTGCTCACTGCCCGTACGTGAGGCGTAAAAGGCACGAAGTTAAGATGAGGCAATCTTATAGAAGTCCAGTTGACAATCATAGTTATCCTCAAAGAGGTTTTGTCCCTAAACCAGCACCATTTTATAATCAAAGACGTTATTTTCAAAGGAGGGATAATCGTCAATTTACCTATGATCGTCAAAACCGGATTGCTATGGAAAAACCATTGAAGAAACTAATGGTGAACTCAACTGTTGATAAACAAAAGGTTCCTCCAAAACCTGTTGTTAAATCATCAGTTGGACCTGTCTCTGTTAAGTCAGAGAAGGTAACTAAGAAGGTTTCATTCAAAAACGATACAAAGAAACCGACTGAGACTCTAAAATCTCAGATCAGGATTCTAAAATGTTCGGAACAATCTTGGTCACCATCGGGTTCTCCGGGTGCTTCTACCTCAAAGGCTAATGAAAAACTTCAAAGTTAGAAAGGTTTGATAGATCAGAAAAAGGTCGATTCAAAACCTAATGTTTGTGTGAATGAATCTTTGAAATCTAATGTTCAAAGACCCAAGACCAAGCAGGCTTCGGTCCCCCGAAACAACTAATGTTTTTCCTTTATTTGTGCAGGGAGCTCCAGCTAGCCTTGTTAGCAGTCTTTGGATTGTTGACAGTGGAGCTTCTGGTCACATGACAGGTGATTTGACGCTGCTATTCGATATAAAGAACATCAATGGAGGATATGTAGCGTTTGCTGGAAATAAAGGAGGTTATATCACGATGGAGGGAAGTGTTAGTAACGGGATTGTGAGTTTCGAAAGGATTTTGTATGCGAAACAAATTGACTATAATCCGTTAAGTGTGAGCCAAATCCGTGACAAACAGTTTTCTGTGCACTTCGATGATAAATCATGTTATATCCTCAAACCCGGCTTCGTTATTCCAAAGGAGTGGATCATGCTGAAAGCACCAAGATTGAATAATCTTTACATTCTTGATATGTCTAAAGCTATGACAACTCAGGGCCAAGTTACGTGGTTCCTATCAAAGGATACAGAGAAAGAATCAATTATGTGGCACAGGAGGATGGGACATATTCACCTCAGAAAAATGAATCATTTGGTGAAGAATGAGCTTGTTGAAGGCGTTAATGTCAAACATTTTCATCTCAATGACAAGTGTGTGAGTTGCAAGAAGGGGAAACAACTCAAATAGTCTCACAAACAAAAGAAAGTGAACTCTGTTGAAATGCCACTTGAGCGTTTGCACATGGACCTATTCGGACCTGTCAAGCGTAAGAGTCATGTCAGAGAGCTTTACTATCTTGTGGTTACTGACGATTACTCAAGATTCTCGTGGGTGATGTGCTTATAACATAAAAGTGACACGTTCAACAACTTGAAAGTTCTGTTCACTCGTTTAATAAAAATCTACAGTTTGAAGATTAAAAGAATTCGGAGTGACAACGGGACGGAGTTAAAAAATGCACAGATGGATGCTCTTTGTGAAGATAAAGGAATTCATCATAAAAATAGTGCTCCGTGTACTCCACAACAAAACGGTGTCATTGAGAGGAAAAACAGGACTCTAATAGAAACGGCACATACCATGCTTGCGGACTCTAACCTTCCAGTAATGTTCTGGAATGAAGCCATATACGCAGCTTGTTACACGTTGAATCGTGTGTTAACAGTGACGAAGTTTGGCAAAATATCTTATGAAATGTTGAACATACGTAAGCCGAATATGGAGTATCTAGAACCATTTGGAGCACCTTGTACAATGTTAAATCCGTCTGAGAAGTTTGCACCAAAAGATGAAGAGGGATTCTATGTTAGATATGCAACCCTGCTCAAACGAGTATTCAACAAACGAACTCGTCAGGTAGAGGAGTGGGCTAACATTGAAGTTCAACGATATACTCAGAACGCATAGGGAAGCAGTCCAGATTGGATGTTTGATTATAAAGACTTGAATCATTCAATCTAGATAACTTGTTTGAAGAGGCTGTTCTAAGACTTTATTACGAGTGTGAAAATGCTGTGACTTCACCGTTGGTGCGTCCGATCACCGTAACTCCTCCAGTAGCTTCTAATGATACCAATGTTCCTGCGGCTGAAGAAGAGATTTTCCAGGAAGCTTCAACTACTCTTAACTCATCAGAATCGGAAGATGATGATGATGTCACAAGTGAAGCTATTCTAGATCTTGCAATAGAGGCACCACCAGTGAACCCAAATCCAGATGTTGTTTCATCGTCTAACACAGGTAATAATCTATATTCGGCAGAAAATCTGACTACTCAAATGGGACTTCCATTACCTGATCATCCAGAATCTCGGATTCATTGTATTCACCCACTCGAGCAAGTTATTGGTGACCCTGGAAGTAGTGTCATGACTAGAGGACAACTTTGTAGTGCAAATTCACCTGAAAAATCTTGGCGCTTTAGCTTTATATGCCAAAATTCAAAAATCTGGCTGTCAGAATTATTGGTCCTTTGCTTGTTATGTTTCGCAGGAGGAGCCGCGGACATACAAAGACGCTCTATTGGATGATGCTTGGGTTGAGGAAATGCAAGTAGAATTGTTGTAGTTTCAGAAGCTGGGTGTTTGGACACTTACAGATTTACCTCCTAGAAGAAAGAAAATAGGAACCAAATGGGTTTTCAAATGTAAAAAGGATGATAGAGGCGTAATAGTTATAAACAAAACTCGGTTAGTAGTTCAAGGTTTCCATCAAGTTGAAGAAATTGACTACAATGAGTTTTCCAGATGTTGTTTCATCGTCTAACACATCCATTTGATACTCCTTGAATTTCTTCTAGCGTTTGCCTCGTACAAGAAATTCAAGGTGTATCAAATGGATGTCAAGAACGCATTTCTATATGGTGTGGTCAAGAAAGAGGTATATGTTGGTCAACCTCCAGGCATTGAAGATCCTATCCACCGGGATAAGGTTTACGTTCTCAACAAAGCACTCTACGGGTTGCACCAGGCTCCACGTCAATGGTATGAGGAGCTAAGCACATACCTACTATCCAAAGGATTCAAACGAGGTTTGGTAGACTGTACTCTATTCACCAAAAGAACAAAGGACGACTTGCTTCTCATCCAGATATATGTTGACGATATTATTTTTGGATCTACTAATGAAATTTTATGCAGAGAATTTGAAAAAGTAATGCAGGAAAAGTTCAAGATGAGTGCAACGGGGGAAATGTAGTTTTTCCTAGGCTTGAAGGTGGATCAAAGGCCAACGAGCATTTTCATTCACCAAACCAAATACGTATCTGAAGTCTTGAGCCAATTCCAGATGGAAGATTCGAAGCCGATGGTTACCCCGATTGAACCTAATCACGGGATTGGAGTTGACGCTAAGGGGTAGCTGACAGATCCTTTCACATATAGAGTAATCATCGGGTCTCTGATGTATCTCACAACATCTAGACCAGATATAATGTTCGCTACATGTCTCTGCGCACGATTCCAATCGAAGCCGAAACAAAGTCATCTAACAACTGTCAAGCGGATCCTACGATATCTGAAGGGTTGTCCGTCGAGAGGACTTTGGTACCCTAATGATGATAATTTTGACTTTGTTGCTTTTAGTGATGCAGATTGGGGCGGTTGTGACAAAGATAGCAAATCAACAACGGTTGGATGTCAATTCTTGGGGAGCAGGTTCGTGACCTGGCAGTGTAAGAAGCAGACAGCAGTCGTGTGACGTTCGGCAAGATTAAGGTAAATCCGTACGTAATTAATATATGTAAGTAACTGTTCTGAGCAAGAATTAATATCAATTAAGTATACCAGAGTATTCGGAAAATAGCTGAGTCCAATAGATGGCATAGGATTGCCATAGTTTAACTAGACGGAATCAAATAAGAATAAAGTAGTACGAAACGGACGTTGGGGAGTACCCGACGATATTTAAATAACCGAAAACGATCCCAAATGCCCGGGATATAAAATAAAGGGTATTTTTATGAAATATAAAGTGTTTTGGAACCCCAAAACTATAAATGAAAACCCCAAATTAAAATCTCCCGGTAGCGGATAAAGTTCGCGTATCGCACCCGATGCGCGTAAAATATGTATTTTCACCGGGTAAGAGCCTAAATAACTTACTAATACTTAAACTAGACTATGTTTAAGGGTAAGTGGGAGTTAATTATATGTCCGGAATAGCTCGTAATAAGAACGCGCAAAATCCCAAAAACCCTAACCGAACCGATTCGATTCTAACCAAATAGTTAGGAGATATTTTTGGCACAAAGACTGGGACTGACAAGGGACATTAGGCGAGCCCAACATGGTGGCTTAAGTCACCCTAGTGTTGGCTAATCTAAGAGACAATATCATGATGTTTGGGACAATTAAGATATTTTATTTTTATAATAAAAAAATACACATTATAAACTCATGAATACTCATGTTTCCATTACAAACAAACTCAAACAACCTTCATTTTGGCTGCTGATCAGCCGTGAGTTTATACCCCATTCCCACCTTGATTTCAAGTTCTAAAATCTCATAAATAATCACCATTTAAACCCATATTCAAGTGTGTTCAAGTGCTTTGGAGCTTAACCTTGGAAGACACACATAACCCCTTCATAATCAACTTGCGGGGCAAAGTAAAATAGTCTGGTTTTGGTTACAGGCCTATGAGGATTCCATCGGTATTAGGACTTGCAACCCTAATAGCATATGTAGCACATTTCTTATTTCGTTATACGCACTTAGTTACAAAAGAATGTTAATTTATTTGTGTGTCAAAACCTGTGAAACTCACCAATATATTTATATATTGATGTTTTCCCTAACATATCTTTCATGTAACTAAGAATGTGAAGGCGTGTAATGGCTAGGGCGGGCGAAATAAAGACGAGGCGGACTTTTGTTAGGGATTTACTAATATTTCCTATGGGATTGGGAAATAGTTGAAAATTCTTATTTTGTTAAAAAACTACATTTTGGGACGTGTATCTAAACAAAATACTTTCCGCCAGCTAATGAATGTTTATTTTCTAAATTATGTGTTTGTTTAATTTTTGCTATGAAACATTTCTCTTTCGCGTCCACGCCACGTGTTTCCGCCGTTGTCGTGATGTGACAAGTCGCACTATCTACTTCCAAAGCAGAATATGTAGCAGTCTTGAGTTGTTGCTCACAGGTTCTGTGGATTCAGCGAAGCCGCAATTGCTTTAACTAAAGACACGGTCAATCACTCAAAAGCTAAGCATATCCGGATTAGGTATCATTTTATCCGTGATTGTTAAGCCAAAGAGTTGATTGATATGGTCAAAATCCACACTAATTATCAACGTGCTGATCTTTTTACCAATGCTTTTTATAGATCGAGATTCGAATTTTTATTAAAAGCTAATGGTGTAAAAGAAAAACAAGACTAATCATCATCTCTGTTTATCACTTTTTGTTTTCAAATTTTTAAAAGTTTTACTGTTTTTTAGAAAATTCAAAAACCCAAAAATATGTTTTACATTTTAGGGGGAGTCTTTATTCAGAAAAATAAAAAAAACATTGAAAAATTCAAAAAGCCATAAAAATCAGAAAAACCCAAAATGATTTTCCAGGATTAAAATAGGAAATGATAGTACATCAGTGGGGATCTGACACATGCTAAAGATTTGAAATGTTATATAAGTCATGTGTTGAGTCTATGTTATGTGCTGGTAGGCTTCGTAGACCTATTACTGCGTGTTGGATATATACATATCAAACGAATTGATATGTGGATGAACACCTCATGGGGATATGGTCTTAGTACAGTAATTTCGTTTAATAGGGTTTTTGTACAAAATTTGGAGGTTTCGGGTTGTTATGTTATTTGTTATCTAGGGATAGCCTATGTGATCTTCTGTCGTAAGGTTTTACGGACCTAGATCAGACAGGGTATCTTTATAAAAGAGCTTTAGTGCCAAAACCTAAAGTTACCGGATTTAGGAAGTTTCAATGTATGACGATAATCACAGATTATCTTGTATGCGCTTAGGATCGTCAAACCTACAAAGGGATTGATCAAACAAGTTTGATTCAGGTGCAAAATCCCTGAATCAATCAAAATTATGATAATCAAGCAATCAAAACACAGAAATCATCATTTCAAAGGTTTTTCTCATTAATAATCAACTCAAATTACACGTTTAGATAAAGATTACAATCAGAAATGACGTGAAAATAAGTTGACAAAACACTAGGGAGAGACACAAAACAGGAGGGAAATGAAATGAACAACAACTAACTTTCAAAAATGGCTTAACCTATTTATAGGCCTGCACATTCGCCCATATTGAATGGTCGAATGTGCAGGTTCACCCAATCATATCGTGCGAACCAAGCACTTCATAACAATTAATTCTTCATTCCCCCCTTTGTCTCTCCTTCGTATATATTTCCTCCTTCGCACCTATTAAAACTTTCATTCGCCCACATTCAAACTCCTTCGCCCATTCGACAATCATTATTAACATATGTTTATTGTAAATCCAAAGCATTAGTCGCACAATAATGCATCTACAAACTCCCCCTCGACTATTGCTTGGATTGTTTAAGTCTTCGTTCTTCATCCATTCTCTTGTTCATCAGCTTTATACGCAGTAATTTCTTCTCTTCCAACGTCATCACCTTTTCAAATACTTGCTTCGGCTTTTTCTTTTTTGCTTCAGTAACCTCTTGAGCTTTAACAAACTTGCCGAGCTTCTCATTATAGTCGCATCCGGCATTGATATCATGAGCAAAACACAAAAATACCACACGCTGATATTTACTAGCTTGTTCAGCATCCTTCACATCGCTGAAAATAGGATTGTGATACAACATTATGATGTCCTCATGTGAACAATTCACCAACCACATGGGATCAAAAATGTGTATCTTTTTGAAATTCTTGTCTCCGTCTTTCAACACTATCACAGCTTCTGCAATCTTCCAATCGTAGTACCACCAGATAAAGTCTTTTGCAAAATGTTGAGGAATTTGCAACAATCGAATATGCCTAAACACTTTTGGTGGTTTGTACTTTAAAGTCACCTTGTGAACAATCCTCTTTGGATACTGAGGTTCAAATAGATTCCACTTCGTCCTGCTTTCTCTAGCCATCTTATCAGCAAAGTAGGCAATCTGATCATTTGTTGTTCCAGTCAACTTGTGACGACAAATATCACGAATGGCCCAGTATGGGAGAGTCTTCAAATCATGAAATCTATCAAAGTATAGGATCCCCTTCTCCCACTTCACTGCAACACACTTCAATTGCTTTATAAACTTCCAACCCAAAGCTTTTCCTTTAAACATTTCGTTGTGGAATTTATAAAAGCTACGCTGAATCTCAGCTTTAGGACGATTAGCCTCTTTCTCTTTTAATTCCCTCAGTAACTCTTTCAAGCTATCTGATTGTCTGATATGCGGTTTATCATGCCCTCTGAACACTTCATCAACAAACATATCGCTCTTCTCTTTTGCAAGTCTCCCGGCTTCCTTTAACAATTCATCAGTGAAAGCAGTAAATCCAGAATCCTTGTCTCTCTTAAAATATTCTGGATATTCTTCACTAGTCACATCTTCAACTTCTATATCCTCGAACCCAGGTACGTCACGATCATCAGAATGATTTCCAGCTTCCTTTTCAGGTAGATCAGGAATCTGGTTATCAGCCAACAGTTCTTCTAATGTTTTTCCAACCTGTTTCGCTAAACCTTCAAAGATCTCTTTAGTCATCGCCGACGAGACTTCACCATCTTCCAAATCTGGATCATTATATTCTAATTCAAACACCCTGTCACAAGATTCAAAGATCTCAAAAAATCTGTTGGTCATGTCAATCGTCCAGACTCGATCAGTCAGCATCTGGCGATACATCTGTTTATCATCTTCAGACATAGACTTCAGCTTTTCATTCCAGAAGATCGTATCATCATCCACTGATCCTCGAGGAGCTTTTGAACTAGATTCTCCTCCTTTTCCAGATTCTCTCTTCTCATACTTATATTTGTCTGTATCATCATCATCATTGTCATCAGAAATGACGTGAAAATAAGTTGACAAAACACTAGGGAGAGACACAAAACAGGAGGGAAATGAAATGAACAACAACTAACTTTCAAAAATGGCTTAACCTATTTATAGGCCTGCACATTCGCCCATATTGAATGGTCGAATGTGCAGGTTCACCCAATCATATCGTGCGAACCAAGCACTTCATAACAATTAATTCTTCATTCCCCCCTTTGTCTCTCCTTCGTATATATTTCCTCCTTCGCACCTATTAAAACTTTCATTCGCCCACATTCAAACTCCTTCGCCCATTCGACAATCATTATTAACATATGTTTATTGTAAATCCAAAGCATTAGTCGCACAATAATGCATCTACAAACTCCCCCTCGACTATTGCTTGGATTGTTTAAGTCTTCGTTCTTCATCCATTCTCTTGTTCATCAGCTTTATACGCAGTAATTTCTTCTCTTCCAACGTCATCACCTTTTCAAATACTTGCTTCGGCTTTTTCTTTTTTGCTTCAGTAACCTCTTGAGCTTTAACAAACTTGCCGAGCTTCTCATTATAGTCGCATCCGGCATTGATATCATGAGCAAAACACAAAAATACCACACGCTGATATTTACTAGCTTGTTCAGCATCCTTCACATCGCTGAAAATAGGATTGTGATACAACATTATGATGTCCTCATGTGAACAATTCACCAACCACATGGGATCAAAAATGTGTATCTTTTTGAAATTCTTGTCTCCGTCTTTCAACACTATCACAGCTTCTGCAATCTTCCAATCGTAGTACCACCAGATAAAGTCTTTTGCAAAATGTTGAGGAATTTGCAACAATCGAATATGCCTAAACACTTTTGGTGGTTTGTACTTTAAAGTCACCTTGTGAACAATCCTCTTTGGATACTGAGGTTCAAATAGATTCCACTTCGTCCTGCTTTCTCTAGCCATCTTATCAGCAAAGTAGGCAATCTGATCATTTGTTGTTCCAGTCAACTTGTGACGACAAATATCACGAATGGCCCAGTATGGGAGAGTCTTCAAATCATGAAATCTATCAAAGTATAGGATCCCCTTCTCCCACTTCACTGCAACACACTTCAATTGCTTTATAAACTTCCAACCCAAAGCTTTTCCTTTAAACATTTCGTTGTGGAATTTATAAAAGCTACGCTGAATCTCAGCTTTAGGACGATTAGCCTCTTTCTCTTTTAATTCCCTCAGTAACTCTTTCAAGCTATCTGATTGTCTGATATGCGGTTTATCATGCCCTCTGAACACTTCATCAACAAACATATCGCTCTTCTCTTTTGCAAGTCTCCCGGCTTCCTTTAACAATTCATCAGTGAAAGCAGTAAATCCAGAATCCTTGTCTCTCTTAAAATATTCTGGATATTCTTCACTAGTCACATCTTCAACTTCTATATCCTCGAACCCAGGTACGTCACGATCATCAGAATGATTTCCAGCTTCCTTTTCAGGTAGATCAGGAATCTGGTTATCAGCCAACAGTTCTTCTAATGTTTTTCCAACCTGTTTCGCTAAACCTTCAAAGATCTCTTTAGTCATCGCCGACGAGACTTCACCATCTTCCAAATCTGGATCATTATATTCTAATTCAAACACCCTGTCACAAGATTCAAAGATCTCAAAAAATCTGTTGGTCATGTCAATCGTCCAGACTCGATCAGTCAGCATCTGGCGATACATCTGTTTATCATCTTCAGACATAGACTTCAGCTTTTCATTCCAGAAGATCGTATCATCATCCACTGATCCTCGAGGAGCTTTTGAACTAGATTCTCCTCCTTTTCCAGATTCTCTCTTCTCATACTTATATTTGTCTGTATCATCATCATCATTGTCATCAGAAATGACGTGAAAATAAGTTGACAAAACACTAGGGAGAGACACAAAACAGGAGGGAAATGAAATGAACAACAACTAACTTTCAAAAATGGCTTAACCTATTTATAGGCCTGCACATTCGCCCATATTGAATGGTCGAATGTGCAGGTTCACCCAATCATATCGTGCGAACCAAGCACTTCATAACAATTAATTCTTCATTCCCCCCTTTGTCTCTCCTTCGTATATATTTCCTCCTTCGCACCTATTAAAACTTTCATTCGCCCACATTCAAACTCCTTCGCCCATTCGACAATCATTATTAACATATGTTTATTGTAAATCCAAAGCATTAGTCGCACAATAATGCATCTACAAACTCCCCCTCGACTATTGCTTGGATTGTTTAAGTCTTCGTTCTTCATCCATTCTCTTGTTCATCAGCTTTATACGCAGTAATTTCTTCTCTTCCAACGTCATCACCTTTTCAAATACTTGCTTCGGCTTTTTCTTTTTTGCTTCAGTAACCTCTTGAGCTTTAACAAACTTGCCGAGCTTCTCATTATAGTCGCATCCGGCATTGATATCATGAGCAAAACACAAAAATACCACACGCTGATATTTACTAGCTTGTTCAGCATCCTTCACATCGCTGAAAATAGGATTGTGATACAACATTATGATGTCCTCATGTGAACAATTCACCAACCACATGGGATCAAAAATGTGTATCTTTTTGAAATTCTTGTCTCCGTCTTTCAACACTATCACAGCTTCTGCAATCTTCCAATCGTAGTACCACCAGATAAAGTCTTTTGCAAAATGTTGAGGAATTTGCAACAATCGAATATGCCTAAACACTTTTGGTGGTTTGTACTTTAAAGTCACCTTGTGAACAATCCTCTTTGGATACTGAGGTTCAAATAGATTCCACTTCGTCCTGCTTTCTCTAGCCATCTTATCAGCAAAGTAGGCAATCTGATCATTTGTTGTTCCAGTCAACTTGTGACGACAAATATCACGAATGGCCCAGTATGGGAGAGTCTTCAAATCATGAAATCTATCAAAGTATAGGATCCCCTTCTCCCACTTCACTGCAACACACTTCAATTGCTTTATAAACTTCCAACCCAAAGCTTTTCCTTTAAACATTTCGTTGTGGAATTTATAAAAGCTACGCTGAATCTCAGCTTTAGGACGATTAGCCTCTTTCTCTTTTAATTCCCTCAGTAACTCTTTCAAGCTATCTGATTGTCTGATATGCGGTTTATCATGCCCTCTGAACACTTCATCAACAAACATATCGCTCTTCTCTTTTGCAAGTCTCCCGGCTTCCTTTAACAATTCATCAGTGAAAGCAGTAAATCCAGAATCCTTGTCTCTCTTAAAATATTCTGGATATTCTTCACTAGTCACATCTTCAACTTCTATATCCTCGAACCCAGGTACGTCACGATCATCAGAATGATTTCCAGCTTCCTTTTCAGGTAGATCAGGAATCTGGTTATCAGCCAACAGTTCTTCTAATGTTTTTCCAACCTGTTTCGCTAAACCTTCAAAGATCTCTTTAGTCATCGCCGACGAGACTTCACCATCTTCCAAATCTGGATCATTATATTCTAATTCAAACACCCTGTCACAAGATTCAAAGATCTCAAAAAATCTGTTGGTCATGTCAATCGTCCAGACTCGATCAGTCAGCATCTGGCGATACATCTGTTTATCATCTTCAGACATAGACTTCAGCTTTTCATTCCAGAAGATCGTATCATCATCCACTGATCCTCGAGGAGCTTTTGAACTAGATTCTCCTCCTTTTCCAGATTCTCTCTTCTCATACTTATATTTGTCTGTATCATCATCATCATTGTCATCAGAAATGACGTGAAAATAAGTTGACAAAACACTAGGGAGAGACACAAAACAGGAGGGAAATGAAATGAACAACAACTAACTTTCAAAAATGGCTTAACCTATTTATAGGCCTGCACATTCGCCCATATTGAATGGTCGAATGTGCAGGTTCACCCAATCATATCGTGCGAACCAAGCACTTCATAACAATTAATTCTTCATTCCCCCCTTTGTCTCTCCTTCGTATATATTTCCTCCTTCGCACCTATTAAAACTTTCATTCGCCCACATTCAAACTCCTTCGCCCATTCGACAATCATTATTAACATATGTTTATTGTAAATCCAAAGCATTAGTCGCACAATAATGCATCTACAAACTCCCCCTCGACTATTGCTTGGATTGTTTAAGTCTTCGTTCTTCATCCATTCTCTTGTTCATCAGCTTTATACGCAGTAATTTCTTCTCTTCCAACGTCATCACCTTTTCAAATACTTGCTTCGGCTTTTTCTTTTTTGCTTCAGTAACCTCTTGAGCTTTAACAAACTTGCCGAGCTTCTCATTATAGTCGCATCCGGCATTGATATCATGAGCAAAACACAAAAATACCACACGCTGATATTTACTAGCTTGTTCAGCATCCTTCACATCGCTGAAAATAGGATTGTGATACAACATTATGATGTCCTCATGTGAACAATTCACCAACCACATGGGATCAAAAATGTGTATCTTTTTGAAATTCTTGTCTCCGTCTTTCAACACTATCACAGCTTCTGCAATCTTCCAATCGTAGTACCACCAGATAAAGTCTTTTGCAAAATGTTGAGGAATTTGCAACAATCGAATATGCCTAAACACTTTTGGTGGTTTGTACTTTAAAGTCACCTTGTGAACAATCCTCTTTGGATACTGAGGTTCAAATAGATTCCACTTCGTCCTGCTTTCTCTAGCCATCTTATCAGCAAAGTAGGCAATCTGATCATTTGTTGTTCCAGTCAACTTGTGACGACAAATATCACGAATGGCCCAGTATGGGAGAGTCTTCAAATCATGAAATCTATCAAAGTATAGGATCCCCTTCTCCCACTTCACTGCAACACACTTCAATTGCTTTATAAACTTCCAACCCAAAGCTTTTCCTTTAAACATTTCGTTGTGGAATTTATAAAAGCTACGCTGAATCTCAGCTTTAGGACGATTAGCCTCTTTCTCTTTTAATTCCCTCAGTAACTCTTTCAAGCTATCTGATTGTCTGATATGCGGTTTATCATGCCCTCTGAACACTTCATCAACAAACATATCGCTCTTCTCTTTTGCAAGTCTCCCGGCTTCCTTTAACAATTCATCAGTGAAAGCAGTAAATCCAGAATCCTTGTCTCTCTTAAAATATTCTGGATATTCTTCACTAGTCACATCTTCAACTTCTATATCCTCGAACCCAGGTACGTCACGATCATCAGAATGATTTCCAGCTTCCTTTTCAGGTAGATCAGGAATCTGGTTATCAGCCAACAGTTCTTCTAATGTTTTTCCAACCTGTTTCGCTAAACCTTCAAAGATCTCTTTAGTCATCGCCGAAGAGACTTCACCATCTTCCAAATCTGGATCATTATATTCTAATTCAAACACCCTGTCACAAGATTCAAAGATCTCAAAAAATCTGTTGGTCATGTCAATCGTCCAGACTCGATCAGTCAGCATCTGGCGATACATCTGTTTATCATCTTCAGACATAGACTTCAGCTTTTCATTCCAGAAGATCGTATCATCATCCACTGATCCTCGAGGAGCTTTTGAACTAGATTCTCCTCCTTTTCCAGATTCTCTCTTCTCATACTTATATTTGTCTGTATCATCATCATCATTGTCATCATCATCATCATCAAATGCAGAGCTGCTATCATCACCAGAACCATCATTCTAACCATCATCATCATCATCCTTCTTCTTTTTAGGAGCTTTACCAGCATCTTCATCAAGATCTTCATCATCCTCATCATCATCATCAGATAGTTCAAAATCAACCTGCTCCTCTTCTAGCTCTTTATCCTCTTCACCTTCTTTTAACTGAGGAGCTCGAGAGTATAAATCTTTAATCAGATTATCCATGTTTTTATTACTCTCTTTCAGCTTCTTATTTTCTCCTTTCAAAGCTATAATCCGTCTGGTGTTCCTTTGCTCATGTTTCAACAGCTTCTTATTATCCTTTTGCAACTTTTTGATCTTCTTTTTCAATTTCTCATTATTCTCATGTGATGTAACCACTACATCCAACATCTTTGAGTCGTTTTGTCTCAATTGGGCAATCTCAGTCTTCTGCTTGTTTATTAAGTTCATCATTTTAGCAAGTTTCCGATTAACAGTGTTCATCACATCACTATCCACTGTAACCTTTTTAGTGGAAACTTCAGCAACCTCTGGCAGTTTACCCTTCTTCATCTTCTTCAGTACGTTATCTAATGCTTCATTAAATGCTTCAACAGGTATATCAGCTCCCTGTTCAGTACTGGAAGTTGTAGTGGTTTTCTGCTTCTTTGAGGCTGGAGTAGCAATTGGTGATTTTGAGCTAGAAGCAAGTGGCAACTTCTTTCCTGCTATCAACGCTTCAATCTCTCTAGCTCTCTTCTCTGCGGGCTTTACCGCCCTTTCTTTCTTTTTGAATTGGGGCTTCTTTGGTTTCCCCCCCTGAACTGGCGAACCAGGAAAATCTCCTGCTCCCAGACCTAAACCCTCATCCTCTTCATCCAATCGAATAGGGCTATTCATTCTCTGTTCCTCCACAGATCTGTTCAAACTCTCAGACTCACCAGCCACAGTGGCCTTGGGCGCGGTAGTCTTTACAGTTTCAGCATCTGAATCCCAGTGTTCATCTTCCTGCATCTCTTCAGAATCGACTGACGCTTCATCAACAATGTGTAATCCTTTCTTAGCCATGGTCTTATTCCTTCTTGGTGCACTCTTCTTCTTAGCAGGCTCAAGAACAACATCTATCCTGATCTCTTTCTCTTTCTCTTTCCCACTCTTTGCTCCAACATTAACAACCTGTCGCTTTCGCATTGCATCTGGATCAACAGGATGTAATGGATTGTCTTCGTCTGAATCACTATTAGCATGCCTTACTTCACCTTTACCCGGATCCTCATAGTCAATCCTCGCCAAATGTCCAAATAAACGTCTAACAGGTGGACGTTCATTCAACGACAAGCCTTTATAAGCTTTCATTCTTGCCAGTGTATTGATGGACATATGTTCTTGAACTACAATCTGCTTCGGATCCCTCTTCAATTCTTTATACTTGTGATCAAAAATCATCTGAAGGAATCGAGGATACAACAAAAACATCAGATTCCTTGTGCCTCTGACAGGTTCCAACAGATGTTCCATCAGCATCCCTGATACATTGAACGGTTTGTTCAATATCAGTGCCACCATCATTTAGCTAATACTCTTTCTCATCAGATCATAACCTCCAGCAGCTGAACCAAATACATGAATCATCACATGCGCCAAATACTTGAATTGTGGACACAACTTTCCCTTGTGCAACGAGCCATCAGTAATCGGCCCGTTGTATTTCATCCTTAGAAAGCACTTTCTTTGTTCCATAAAACTAAGCTCTCTGGGATCAGTCTTTTCATCTTGAAGATTCAAAGCTTCCCTGATATCCTTCTCTGAAACGATGACCAATTTTCCTTGTATCTTCCTTACCAGAGACGATTCACACTCCTAGAAATCCATCTTAGCTTCCGTCCAAAACTCTTGTATCATGTCTCGATAGATAATAGCAGGTGTAGCAATTGCGTCTATCACCCGACTTCTCTTCAGAAACTCTATAATCTCTGTGAATTCAGTATGCTTCTTGACGTCCCCAAGATATGCACAACAGTTGTGCGCATTCTCGAACGTCAATAGTTCTTCTTTTCCTTTACCAGCGGCTTGTTAAGATGATCCAGCTTGTTCAGTAGGTTTCTCCTGTTCAGACATGGTTTAAACTGCAAAATAAAGCAAGTAAACATGTTAAAAATCGAAAAATAATCAAAGTTTTAAAATTTGGTATTTTAACTACTCATTCGCCCATACGGAGGTGCGAATGAGAAATTCTTGGTACGAATGTAAAATGTTTTTGAAAAATGTTTCATTCGCCCATTTGTTGTAACATTTCGCATTTAATTATTTGTATGTTACGGATTAAAACGACAAGTCTTATTATTTTTATAATTTTTGGAGATATTTTGAACCCCTATACAATGATAATTATTCATACATATATTTATATATATATATAGTGGTTTATAATAATAATAATAATAATAATAATAATAATAATAAAAATAATAATAAACCTTGGATAAACAAAGTGTTTCACTAAACCAAGTCTGGCCCAATTGCACCTCTTGCTATCCTTGTTATCCAGCCCAAGCCCAATAGCCCATCACCCCTCCTTTGATCCGGCCCACTGTCCCCCTCCACTCTCTAATTAGTTAATAAAAAAAATGGTGTTCCCCGCCGAGGTTCGAACCGGAGACCTCCCACACACAGCACACGCGCACTAGCCGTCTGCTCCACACCTTTGTTTTGATTTAAACCCAACATTTATTATATATAAGGCGACTTTCAATTCACCTTTTCTTCCCTGTGGACGCGCAGCAGCAGGTATATGCTATGGATTTCCATTTTTTTTCTTTTTTTGACCAGCCTAATTTACTTGATTAACGCGGGTTGACTTGGTGTACGTGATTTCCGGCCATCTATGACCAGAATACACGTCTATTAACAATCAATTGATACAAATTAAACCCATATGCGCGTATTACATTAAAACCTTGGTCAACCTTACCATTTCTTCAATCCATCGATCAACACTATAAATTGAACCTCTGCGAGTCTTCACAACTCGCCAAATAGCTCTTCTCAACCCCTAATCTTCTTCAATTCACTCTGTTCTTGTTCTTGACTCGCTGTTTGACTTTTAAGCTTGACCAAGCAATTGAACACGAAACAGACTTGTAAGTCCAATCTTTTCTGTGGGTTTTGTATAACGGCCATCACTCATCAATAGCCCCATGATTAATTGGGCTATTGATGAGTAAATCAAACTATTGCAGATCTAGGGTTCGTGATTGATGAATTGGGGATAAAACTGATTTGATATAGCATATTTATTTTATTTAAACAAGGTTAAATCACAACCACAGGCCTAGGCCAAGTGGTTGTGATCAATGCTTGTAACCAAGGGCACCCGGGTTCGAGTCCCGGCATAGGCGCCCTTTTCCACTTCTTTTTCATTTTTTTAAACAAACCATTTATATTTATATATTATCTTTAAATCTTGTAAATTCATTTTTAAATATTAAAACCTTTTTATAAATTCTAAAAAAATTATATTTATCAAATCTGATGTAAAAGATTTATCTACAATTTTTAGTTTTCTGAAATTCATCAATTTTATATTATTATATTTATATAAATCCATTAAAATATCAAAACAATTTTATAAATTCCTACAAAAATTATCCTGAGTTTGTACAATGTTAAAATTTACTGAAATGATTTTTAATTCAGAAAAATCATTTATTTTATATTTTTAATCAATTTTTGTTAGTTTTAATCATAATTAAATCATAATAAATTCAATTTTTATTATTTTTGCACCAAAATTTTATACAATTTATTTTTAAATATTTAGAACAGAAATATGATTTTTAAAATAATAATTCTTTAATTTTTGTGTTTTTAAATATTAAAGTTAAATTTTGGCAATTTGTAATAAATAGATTTAAAAATCTATTTTAAAGAAAATAATTTTATAAAAATTATTTTTATACTTCAAACACATTATTGTGAACATTCTAAATTCAAATTTTATAAAAAGACTTTCTTTTATTTAATTATCAAATTTCCCTTTTATTTAATTAACATTTTATTCAACAATAATCTAGTCTATAACCATAGGATTTAACCAATACTTGCTTCTTTTACTTGCTATTCACTATCTCCTACTTCTTATCCCTACTTTCACCCTTACAAGAAGGTTGCTCTCAATCACTGGAACTACTCTTAGACTAATAGGACAAAATCCTCAGGTTTAACCTGAACCACCTTGAGATCTCGTCGAAGTTCTAGATTTTAATAACGAACACGTGCAATCTGGAAGGGTGAACGCCTGTATTCTGAGTCTTCTGTCTAGGCTGGCATTGCGCATATATCCCAATCAGACGAGGGACCCGGATGCCTACCTGGGAATTCTCGGGATGAGTGTTCACTTATAGGCTAAAGCACGTCTTCATATGTTATTAGAATTTAGAATCTTTGATAAGTCAACGTTTTCGTTTATTCGTTTTAAATAAATGAATAAATGATTACACTCCTTATATAATCTCATTAATTTCACTGTGTCTCTTACAGATCATGCCTCCACGTCGCAGTGCTCGTCTTAACAGTGGTGAAAATCACGATGAAGGAAGTAGCAATCACAACCACAACCACGATACTAACCACAACAACAACAACAACAACAACAATGGTGTCGATGCTCAGCTGGCTGCAATCATTTCTCAACAAATGGCGCAGCAAATCGCAACTCTGGTTCCCAACTTACTAGCTTAAGTCATCCAGTTGAACGGCAACGGGAACGGCAACGGCAACGGGAATGGAAATGGAAATCACAACGGGAATGGACTTCCAGCCTGTACCCATAAACACTTTAATTCCTGTAATCCCCCAAAGTTCAGTGGAGAAGAAGGAGCTACAGGAATCCTACAATGGTTTGAGGGTATTGAGAATACCTTCATCAACAGTGAGTGCCCCGACAATTTTAAAGTCCGTTATGCCATGAGTGTTCTTCATAAACGAGCACTCACCTGGTGGAATGAAGAAAAACGCACTCGCGGAGCTGAAGCTGCACTAGCCTTAACTTGGGATCAAGCTAAAGACATTATGAAGGCAGAGTTCTGTCCTCGTAATGAAGTTAAGAAGCTGGAAGATGAATTTCATGATCTTGCTCAAGACAGTGGGGAAAACCTTGCTTACAACACTCGTTTCCACGAGCTTAGCTTACTGCTACCCCACAAAGTCACCCCTTTGCCCATTGCTATCGAAAAATACATTGGTGGTTTACCGATGCAGATTCAAGACACAGTGTGGGGAAGGAACCCT
This sequence comes from Ambrosia trifida, assembly GCA_028751855.1. Classification (NCBI taxonomy): domain Eukaryota; kingdom Viridiplantae; phylum Streptophyta; class Magnoliopsida; order Asterales; family Asteraceae; genus Ambrosia; species Ambrosia trifida. The sequence goes on along the minus strand of CM054131.1, from coordinate 71,691,263 downwards.
GCTACTTTGGAGGAAGCAAAGCGTTTGGCTGCCACCCTAACAGATAACCATGTGAAGGCAGGAACCCTGACTCGTAAAGGGGAAAAGAAAAAGGATACTTCCCAACCTGCCGTTGAAATCAAAACCGAGGCCTCAACCAACGGGAAGTGTAAGGTCAAGAATTTTGCAATAGACACCACTGCCCCACCCAACAAGAAACAATACAATGGGAAACTACCTAAGTGTGACACCTGCCAGTACCACCACCCAACTCAAGTACCCTGCTGACAGTGCACCAATTGTCAAAGATATGGGCATCTTGCACACGCTTGTCGAATCCCTGTTATAAATGCTCTTGATGCTCCAAATAACCCTGCTTGAAACCCTCCAGCTAGCAAACCCTACCATTTTTAATAATGTCTGCTTTCTCTTTAAATCTATGTATTGACACTTTTTGATTCTAATAATAAATTCAAGTATTATCATAACATCTGTGTGCATGCTTGTCTTAATGTGAATTAATTGTTATATATACTTGCTTACTTGTACAACAATTAGTTGACTACCAAACAACCTACTTAACGATTGGTAGAGGTCATCATGTCTTTCCAACAGTCGGGAGAGGCCCTACCACCTGCTCAACGACTGGTGGGGACTATCAGACCTGCTCAACAATCGGTAAAGTCATAAAAGGACGCAAAACCCTAATGTAAGGTAAATTAATAATTACGGTCCGGAACGTAATCATGAATTTACAGGTACGTTAAGGTAGTGTGAAATTATATCAAGGTTTCCGGTAGTTGACCAATTGTAACCCTGGTTTTCTCTTAACTTCGGGACGAAGTTCCTAAAAGTAGGGGAGACTGTAACATTTCGCATTTAATTATTTGTACGTTACGGATTAAAACGACAAGTCTTTTTATTTTTATAGTTTTTGGAGATATTTTGAACCCCTATACAATGATAATTATTCATACATATATTTATATATATATATATAGTGGTTTATAATAATAATAATAATAATAAAAATAATAAACCTTGGATAAACAAAGTGTTTCACTAAACCAAGTCTGGCCCAATTGCACCTCTTGCTATCCTTGTTATCCAACCCAAGCCCAATAGCCCATCACCCCTCCTTTGATCCGGCCCACTGTCCCCCTCCACTCTCTAATCAGTTAATAAAAAAATGGTGTTCCCCGCCGAGGTTCGAACCGGAGACCTCCCACACACAGCACACGCGCACTAGCCGTCTGCTCCACACCTTTGTTTTGATTTAAACCCAACATTTATTATATATAAGGCGACTTTCAATTCACCTTTTCTTCCCTGTGGACGCGCAGCAGCAGGTATATGCTATGGATTTCCATTTTTTTCCTTTTTTTGACCAGCCTAATTTACTTGATTAACGCGGGTTGACTTGGTGTACGTGATTTCCGGCCATCTATGACCAGAATACACGTCTATTAACAATCAATTGATACAAATTAAACCCATATGCGCGTATTACATTAAAACCTTGGTCAACCTTACCATTTCTTCAATCCATCGATCAACACTATAAATTGAACCTCTGCGAGTCTTCACAACTCGCCAATAAACTCTTCTCAACCCCCAATCTTCTTCAATTCACTCTGTTCTTGTTCTTGACTCGTTGTTTGACTTTTAAGTTTGACCAAGCAATCGAACACGAAACAGACTTGTAAGTCCAATCTTTTCTGTGGGTTTTGTATAACGGCCATCACTCATCAATAGCCCCATGATTAATTGGGCTATTGATGAGTAAATCAAACTATTGCAGATCTAGGGTTCGTGATTGATGAATTGGGGATAAAACTGATTTGATATAGCATATTTATTTTATTTAAACAGGGTTAAATCACAACCACAGGCCTAGGCCAAGTGGTTGTGATCAATGCTTGTAACCAAGGGCACCCGGGTTCGAGTCCCGGCATGGGCGCCCTTTTCCACTTCTTTTTCATTTTTTTTAAACAAACCATTTATATTTATATATTATCTTTAAATCTTGTAAATTCATTTTTAAATATTAAAACCTTTTTATAAATTCTAAAAAAATTATATTTATCAAATCTGATGTAAAAGATTTATCTACAATTTTTAGTTTTCTGAAATTCATCAATTTTATACTATTATATTTATAAAAATCCATTAAAATATCAAAACAATTTTATAAATTCCTACAAAAATTATCCTGAGTTTGTACAATGTTAAACTTTATTGAAATGATTTTTAATTCAGAAAAATCATTTATTTTATATTTTTAATCAATTTTTGTCAGTTTTAATCATAATTAAATCATAATAAATTCAATTTTTATTATTTTTGCACAAAAATTTTATAAAATTTATTTTTAAATATTTAGAACAGAAATATGATTTTTAAAATAATAATTCTTTAATTTTAGTATTTTTAAATATTAAAGTTAAATTTTGGCAATTTGTAATAAATAGATTTAAAAATCTATTTTAAAGAAAATAATTTTATAAAAATATTTTTATACTTCAAACACATTATTGTGAACATTCTAAATTCAAATTTTATAAAAAGACTTTCTTTTATTTAATTATCAAATTTCCCTTTTATTTAATTAACATTTTATTCAACAATTGGATATCCCCAAATCGAAACCCTAGAATATACTAGTTAGACTTAGACTTATTTATTACCTTATTATAGGGTGATACTTGACACATTTGGGCAACACACTATTCTATTTTTCAAGAGATAACATTTTGCTAAGGTGAGTTTTACATAGCCCCTTTTCTATTTATCACCATTTTTGGGGTGAAACATGTTACAACATTATTTATGCAATTCAATCATCAATGTGTCTATGTGTATTTCTATGTTGCATTATGTCTTGAACATGACTAGGGTAAGCACAATTCTAGCATAAACATTCATCAGCCAAACGGTATACATTGATAGATCTATTGGACTGACAATCCCACCCGGATACGTGCCTCCTACAAAGGTTACGTGGGTGTTTGTTACTGCAATATAAACGAGTGAACCATGAGCGTATGGGATGTACCACAATTACAACAGTCAACAAGGTTGATTATGCACTCGATTTACTTCTAGTATGTTTTCGCATATGGACTAGATTGCCATGACACATGAATTGCACAACAATTTTATTCTATTATCAAAACCTATGTAATTCTCACCAACATTTGTTGACCCAAAACATTTTCAACTTAACATGTTTCAGGTTCTACTTGCTTGAAGATTTGAATTGATGCTTGAAGATATGTGTATAGTTTTATTCAATTTGTTGTACAAGTTCTAGAACAATTGTATGTAATTCATTTAAATTATTTAATGAAATTTATTATTCACCATGAGCTACTGAACAATCATCAATACGTGACATCCCGATGTTTCCGCCATCGGTTGGGGTGTTACATTTGTGTTCATTCGCCCAGACAAAACTTACTCCTTCGCCCAGTTTTACTCTTTCGACCGTTCGAAAGGGGCGAAGGAATCTGTTCTTCATTTCAAATTTTCAATTTTGAAAACCAGTGGATTTCAACTTGTTATTTTGATTCATTAGGCTCCTAAAACCTCCGATTAACCTTTCCTAACAAACAATTTTATCAGTTAAACATTGATTAAGTGTTTTTAATCAAAAACTAGGATTCTATGTTTTTAAACAATCGATTACCCTAACTGTTGATGTTTAAACCTAAGTTTTTGGATAATCTCCCCCTAAAACACTTAAACAATGAACCCCTAACACATTTAAGTTCAATTATCAAGTATAAAACCCTGTTCAATAAAAATTAGGGCTCGAACTGAAATTTGAGGATTAAACAGTCAAATCTTGATATTAACCTGTAAAAGTTATTGCAAAATGATCAGAAGAATCAGGCAAACACAATGGTAAGATCTAAATAACACGAGCAACAAGTGGACTTTAATTCAGAATTTTTGGAATTTTTTTTATAAGGGTTCGAATGAGCAGATAAGAATATATATAGGCTTCTCATTCGCCCGTTTACCTCGGTCGAATGTGAATCTTATGTCTCCGTTGCCCCTAATAAAAGGTACGAATGAGACACAAGGGTTCGAAAGATAAAACAACTAAAGAACTCTCACCTTCGCCCGAAATAAAACGTACGAATGAAAAGAAAAATTCCTCCTTCGACCCAATCGAATGGGCGAAAGTGAATCAGGAATTTTTAAAATTTTACCAAATCTCAAAATCGAGTCCCATTCAAAATATTTTCCAACTATTAAGCACCCGACAATCATATTTTCTCAATTAAAGATGACAAAGCTCAAATGGTTCATCAATGTTTAGAAAATCGTCATCAACCACCATCAGCTATCAAAAATAAGATAGAAATGTAAAGTCTTTTTGGATTTTCTAAAGTTTATGTTAAAACACACCTAAAATCTTTTTGAGTTTTGTTATTTTTGACGAGAAAATAAAATGCAGAAATGTAAAGATAAAACAGTAAATGTTTTGGGATTTCCGGTAAAGGGATCATATCAGTTATCGAGATATCTGATCACACCGTTGATCTTTTGATTATTATCATTAAAGACAATATGTGATCTGGCAACTGCTGATATTGTGATCCACATAAACTCACATGCAGACTTTTGTGCAGTACTTTAGACTGATACTATTATATATAGTATAAACATATGTGTCTGTGGTTCCCACGCACACGACATACTCCCGTATCAAGAAGTAAATGCACAAAGACTCATTGTAAAGTGTGATTATGCTTTCGTCGTCTATAATTTACAAGGTATAATGCACAGAGGTATACAGGTCAGCAAATTAATGCAGCAAAGTAACATGTGCACTTTACCAGGTTGAGGACTGATATTAATCATGATTTGCATCAGTGATTAATACGATGTAATAGATAATCTTTGATCATCATAAAACATAGAAAGTTCCTCAATTCGGTAACTTTAGGATTTGGCATAAAGCTCTTTTATAAAGACACCCTATCTGATCTAGGTCTGTAATGAGTTACAGCAGAAGATCAGAGAGGCTATCCCGAGACAACTAATAACATAACGACCCTAAACCTTCGAGTTTTTTACAAATACCCTATCAAACGAAATTACGGTACTAAGACCATATGCCAATGAGGAGTTCATCCACACAACAATTCGTTTGATATGTATGTATGAGGCAGGCAGTAATAGGTCTACGAAGCCTATCAACACATTGCACAGTCTCAGACACACGCCCTATAAAGCATTACATTTCTTAGAATGTGTCAGATCCCCACTGGTATACTATCATTTCCCCTTTTTCTCCAGGAAATCATTTTTGGTTTTTCTGATTTTTATAAATTTTTGAATTTACTGTTCCTAGGGATAAGCTGGAGCATTTCAAATATGTGACTGCCCAGATATCGTTTGTTCACAGAAATCTGACGGCGTTAATCTAAGGGAAGAAGATATAGTAGTCAGCAAAGAAATTTTCTAATTTTTATGGATTTTGAAATTTTTCAATGTTTTTGGATTTTCGAATTTTTCTGAAAAAAAGTAAAAAATAAACTAAAAAGCGATAAACTGAGGTGGTGATCAGTCTTGTTTTTCTTTAATACCATTAGCTTTCAAAAGATATTCAAATCTCGATTTATCAAAAGCTTTGGTAAAAAGGTCTGCGCGTTGGTAATCAGTGTGGATTTTGACCATATCGATCAACTCTTTAGCATAACAAACGCGGATAAAATGATATTTAATCCGGATATGTTTAGCCTTTGAGTGATTTACTAAGTCTTTTGTTAATGCAATTGCGGCTTCATTATCACAGTAAATAGGGGTTTTATGAAATTGCAAACCGTAGTCCACCATCTGTTGTTGGATCCAAAGAACCTGTGAGCAGCAGCTCGATGCTGAAACGTATTCTGCTTCACATGTGGATAATGAAACTGCGGTCTGTTTCTTGCATTGCCAGGTCACGATCCTGCTCCCCATAAACTGGCATCCAGCCATTGTGGATTTGCTGTCTTTGTCACAGCCGCCCCAATCTGCATCACTAAAAGCGATTAGGTCAAAATTATCATCTTTAGGGTACCAAAGTCCTCTCGACGGACAACCCTTCAGATATCTAAGGATACGTTTGACAGCTGCAAGATGACTCTGTTTCGGCTTCGATTGATAACGTGCACAGAGACATGTGGCAAACATTATATCAGGTCTGGAGGCAGTGAGATACATCAGAGATCCGACGATTGCTCTGTATGTAAATGGGTCAGTTAACTCCCCCTTAGCGTCAACACCAATCCCGTGATTAGGTTGTATTGGGGTATCCATCGGCTTCGAATCATCCATCTGGAATTGGCACAAGACTTCAGAAAAATATTTTGGTAGCGTTTGGTATGATGGAATGAAAGGTGGAATGGAATGAACCATTACGAGGTAATGAAAAATAGTGTGTTTGGTTGGTTAAAGGAATGGAATCACCCATTCCACAAGGCATTCCATTCCCTCAAAACCATTCCATCCACCCCCCATGTTTTTTTTTTCATTCCATCCCTTATTCACCCTTTTACTAACAAAACCATAACCCACCACCACCCACCACCATCGTCACCATCCACCACCGCTATCGCCACCACCCACCACCGCCGTCATCACCCACCACCGACCACCACCGCCGCCATCCAACACCACCCACCACCGCCCACCACCATCATCCACCCACCGCTGCCTCCACCACCTACCACCGTCACTCACCACAGTTTCCTTTACCCACCACTACCGCTGCCACCCACCACCACCCATCACCGCCGTCTCCTCCACCCACTACCGCCACTACTCACCATCGTCACCCACCCACCATCACCCCCATCCACCTCCACCCATCGCCACCATTGCCGCCACCCACCACCGTCGTCGCCACCACCTATCACCGCCGTCGCCATCCACCACGCTACCGCCACACACCACCACCTACCATTACCACCAACCACCACCACCGCCACCACCGCCACTACTCACCATCGTCACCCACCATTACGGCCATCCACCTCCACCTTCCACCGTCGCCTCCACCGCCACCACCGACCACCGCCGCTACCGCCACATATCACCACCCACCATCACCACCACCACTGACCACCACCTACCACCCACCACTGACCACCGCCACTAACCACCGATTTTATTCTTTCGTCTTTTTTTTGTCTATCCAACAACACAAAGTAATGTTTTGTTTCATTCCCACGTGGCAACCAAACAAGACATGGAATGGTAATGATCCATTCCATTACCTTGTCCATTCCATTACCTCGTCCATTTCATTCCCTTATTCATTCCATTACCCCATACCAAACAAAGCCTTTGTCTGGTGAATAAAGACCCCCGTTGGTCTTTGTTCCAACTGCAAGCCTAGGAAAAACTGAATCTCTCCCATTGCGCTCATCTCGAACTTTTCCTGCATAACACGTTCAAATTCTCTGCACAGAAGTTCGTTAGTAGACCCAAATATAATATCGTCAACATAAATCTGGACTAGAAGCAAATCATCGCCTGTTCGTTTAGTGAACAGTGTGGAATCTACCAAACCTCGCTTGAATCCTTTCGAGAGAAGATATGTGCTCAGCTCCTCATACCGTTGCCTTGGAGCTTGGTGCAACCCGTAGAGAGCTTTGTTCAGTACGTAGACCTTATCCCGGTGAATAGGGTCTTCAAAGCCTGGTGGTTGACCTACATATACTTCCTCTTTGACCACACCGTAAAGAAATGCGCTCTTGACATCCATCTGATACACCTTAAATTTCTTGTATGATGCAAACGCCAGAAACATTCGGATTGCCTCTAGGCGTGCAACTGGTGCATAGATTTCGTTGTAATCGATTCCCTCAACCTGATGAAATCCTTGTACAACCAAACGAGCTTTGTTCCTTATGATCACTCCTCTATCATCCTTTTTGCATTTAAACACCCACTTAGTGCCAATCTTCTTTCTTCTCGGGGGCAGATCTGTCAGTGTCCAGACGCCAAGTTTCTGAAACTGCAATAACTCCTCTTGCATTGCTTCCACCCAAGCGTCGTCCAAAAGAGCATCCTTGTAAGTTCGCGGCTCCACCTGCGAAACATAACAAGCAAAAGACCAGTCATTTTGAAAACCAGATTTTGGTATTTTGGCATATAAAGCAAGATTGCCAATGTTTTCTGGTGTGTTCGCATTCCTCAATTGTCCTCTAGTCATCACACTACTACCAGGATCACCAATAACTTGCTCGATCGGGTGAATTCGATGTATCCGAGATTCCGGATAATCAGGTACTTGGACTCCCGTCTGAGTAGTTAAGTTCTCTGCAGAAACCAGATCATTACCCACATTCGATGTTGAAGCACCATTTGTAATTGGCTTCACTGGTGGTGTCACTGTAGCATGATCTAAGATACCTTCGCTTGTAACATCATCGTCGTCATCTTCTGATTCTGATGAATTCAACGTTGTTGAAGCTTCTTGAAATACCTCTTCTTTGACGACAGGAACACTGGCATCATTAGAAGCTGTTTGAGGATTCACAGTAATCGGACGCACTAACGGTGAAGTCACTGCGTTTTCAACCTCGTAATACAAACGTAGTACAGCCTCTTCAACCAAGCTATCTAGATTGAATGATTCAAAGAAATCTTTGTAATCAAACATCCAGTTTGGACCGCTTCCTTGTAAATTCTGAGTGTACCGTTGCACTTCAACGTTAGCCTACTCCTCGACCTGACGAGTACATTTGTTGAATACCCGTTTGAGCGGGGTTGCATATCCAACAAAATATCCTTCCTCAGCCTTCGGTGCGAACTTCTCAGATGGATTAAGCATAGTACAAGGAGCTCCAAACGGTTCTAGATACTCTAACTTCGGCTTGCGACGATTCAACAACTCATAAGAAGTTTTGCCAAACTTCTTCACCGTTAAAACGCGATTGAGAGTATAACAAGCTGCGTAAATTTCTTCGTTCCAGAACATTACTGGAAGATTTGAATCCGCAATCATTGTCCTCGCCGTTTCAATTAGAGTCCTGTTTTTACGTTCCGCGAAACCGTTCTGTTGTGGGGTATACGGAGCACTATATTCATGATGTATTCCTTTGTTTTCACAAAGATCGTCCATCTATGCATTTTTAAACTCCGTCCCATTGTCACTCCTGATCCTTTTGATCTTGAGACCATAGATATTTTCCAGACGAGTGAACATAACTTTCAAGTTGTCAAATGTGTCGCTCTTCCTGTGTAAGCACAACACCCATGAAAATCTTGAGTAATCATCAGTCACCACAAGACAGTATAACTCCCCGGCATGACTCTTACGCTTGACCGGTCCAAACAGATCCATGTGCAAACGTTCAAGTGGCAGTTCAACGGAATTAACTCTCTTTGGTCTATGGGATTGTTTGTGCTGCTTCCCCTTTTTGCAACTCACACACTTGTCATTTAGGTGAAAATGTTTGACGTTTACACCTGTGACAAGTTCATTTTTCACTAATTGATTCATCTTTCTGAGGTGAATGTGTCCCATCCTCCTGTGCCACATAATGGATTCTTTTTTTGTAGCCTTGGAGAGGAAACACGTGACTTGGCCTTGGGTGGTTATTGCCTTTGACATATCGAGAATGTACAAGTTGTTCACTCTCGGTGCCTTTAGCATCACCCACTCTTTCGGTAATTCAAACCCTGGCTTGAGTATGTAGCAAGATTTGTCGTCAAAGTATACAGAAAATTACTTGTCGCCGATCTGACTGACACTCAACAGGTTGTAATCTATCTGCTTCACATAAGAAATTCTTTCGAAGCTCACGATCCCATTACTCACACTACCCTCCATGGTTATATAGCCTCCTTTATTCCCGGCAAACGCTACATAGCCTCCATTGATATTTCGAATATCGAACAGTAGCAATAGATCCCCAGTCATATGCCCAGAAGCTCCACTGTCAAAACAATCCATAGACTGCTAACAGGGCCAGCTGGAGCTCCCTGCACATATCAAGTAGAAAAGTTAGATTTTTCGTGGGACCCAAGGCTATTTGGTCTTAGGTCTTTGAACTGATTGTTTCAAAGATTCATTTGTTTCCCAAACATCTTGGGTTTTATCAACCGCTTTCTTTTCACACAAATCTTTTGCTTTCACAGATTTCACATTTTGTGAAGTTGAAGCACCCTCAGAACCCTTTGATGACCAAGACTGTTCAGTCCGTTTCAAGATCCGGATCTGAGATTTTGAGGTCTCAGCCGTTTTCTTTACTTCGTCCTTGAATGTTACCTTCTTGGTTACCTTCTCTGATTTAACAGAGACAAGTCCAACTGCTGGTTTGACATTAGGTTTAGCAGGAACCTTTTTGTTTTCAGCAGTTGTGTTCACCAATGGTTTCTTCAATGGTTTCTCAATAGCTATCCGGTTGCGTCTGTCATAAGTCATCGGACGATTTTCCCTCCTTTTGAAATAGTTGTTTTGGTTATAAGAAGGTGCTTGTTGAGAGAAAAACCGTCTTTGTGGATAACTGTAATTATCAACCGGATAGTCATATCTTTTCTTCATCTCCACCTCGTGCCTCTTGTGTCGCACATACGGGCAGGTGGCAAGTAAATGTCCCCTTTCCCCGCACTTAAAACACGCACGGTACTCTTCATAGTTTTCCTTGATGTTCGACTTAGAATAACTTGCAATGGGATATTGATCAACCATGCACTGTCTTCTTAAACTCTCAAGAGCTGGGTCCTTTGAGTAACCCGGCTCAATAAAACTATTTGACTTGTCTGTTGGTTTAACGAATTGTGTGACATTGACCTTTGGGTCTTTAGAATTATCCGAATGAATTTTCTTTAAAATGGCTGGAGGAATATCATTGGTTCGTTCATGTTTTGGGAACCAAATTGTACTTTCCTGCCAGATCTTTTCAATTTTAGAATAGTTTGCAAATTGAATCGGATATTCTTCATCAGACATAATCTTATCGGAGCCTTGCATCCGATAGAAAACTTTCACAGGTTTATCACACGATTCATTTTTTACTTTATTTGACTTTTCGGTTTTATTTTCAATTTTCTTTTCAACAGATTTAACAACATTCTTATCAACAGACTTCTCAACTTTCTTAGCAACATTCTTTGCTGATTGATTCTTTCTGTTAGCGTTAGCCATAGGATGGACAATATGAGATGGTGAGACCGGTTCAGTAGTGATAATGTGATTTTCATCAGGAATATCACTCACTTTTTCAACAACCATCTCAAACTGTTCATCCTCTTCATCAGAATCATCAGCAGCAACCACACCTTCATTGTTTCCCAGAACAGGTCTAACATCAGAATACGGGTCTCCGACACTTGACGTGTTGGACTCGTTATCTGATGTAGAGTCAGATTTGACTAAGCTCTCCGGTTCTATTGCATGCAAATTATGGTTTTCGAACAACACCGGAGCTGGGACAGCTTTGTAGTTTGCACTACTTGACTGTGAAGGTTCTTCTATGATGTGGTCAACTACATAAGCAATGTGCTTATAGCTTTCAAGCTTTTTGTTCACTTTCTCTGCAAAGCACTTGATGTAACATCCAGCCCCTCTCACCACCGATATTGTCCGCTTTGCCCCGATGGGTCGCCCATCCAGAGCTCACGGATTTGTTTTTGGTTGCCCAGTGGAGACTTCCCATGAGGTCACCCATCCTAGAATTTCTCCCACCTGAGCACGCTTAACTGTGGAGTTCTCCTCTCATCCATTAACATTAAGCCCCAAAACGCGTTGGTTATTTAAGAGGCAAGACATTACTTATGAACCAAGGATTTCTCCTGGCCACGGCTGATGTGGGATTTTCCTGGGGTGTCACATTCACCCCCCGTTAGAGTCTCATCGTCCCTGATGAGGTTAAAGTCTCATCGTCCCTGATGAGGTATGCACCCACCATCCCGAACGGCACAGGAGTGGCTCTGATACCTTCTGTCGCTTTGCCCCGATGGGTCGCCCATCCAGAGCTCATGGATTTGTTTTTGGTTGCCCAGTGGAGACTTCCCATGAGGTCACCCATCCTAGAATTTCTCCCACCTGAGCACGCTTAACTGTGGAGTTCTCCTCTCATCCACTAACATTAAGCCCCAAAACGCGTTGGTTATTTAAGAGGCAAGACATTACTTATGAACCAAGGATCTCTCCTGGCCACGGCCGATGTGGGATTTTCCTGGGTTGTCACACTTGATGGTGGCCATTTCCAATTTTGTGTTTTCTAAATGGTTTATATAATTGTTTATGGCCAATTGCTTTAAAGACAAAGTCTTTTTCAATTCAGAAATATCTTTCTTATACCCATCAAGTACTCTGTTGAATTCTTTTGATTCCTTTTGATATAATTGACAGTTAATTTTTGCACTCTCAAGTTGAACCTTGAGTTGCTTGTTTTCATCTGTCAATTTATCACAAGATTTGCAATTTTTAACACAAGTAGAATTAACAGTAGATTCGGTACTTACCTGCTTAGGTGGTTCTGTCATGGCCATTAGAGCAAAATGAGCTTCCTTCCCAGCGAAAAACTTGGAGTAGTCAATTCTGGTGCAAGCATCATCCACCATGCATGACTTCCGAGTCATCAAGAAATCAGCTTCAGCTAGAAACTAGTCAATGTCGTCATCCAGTGAGTTAACACTGGATTCAGAGTCAGAATCACTTTCTTCATCAGAATAAGTGGAATCAAACTGTTCTGGAATATCAGCAACAGTATCCATAACCATTCCAGTCTTCTTCTCAGCACAATCAACATCAACATTCATCTCATCACTCACCTCTTCAATCTTTAACTCACTCATCTTCTCAGACACAACCTCTTCTTCAACCTCCACCAGTTCATCTAAGTTCATCTTCTGTGCCACACAAGCCACATTCCCTGCTGTAATTTCTTCCACTCCCAACTGCATACCGGTCCAATCAAAACCCTCATCCTTCTGTATCACCAAAGCTTGGTTTGGGTTTTCAGTTTGGGTTTGTGTGTTTGGTGTAGATATGGGAATAATTGTTCGGTTTGAGTTCTGTTGTGTTTGGTTTTGGTTTTGTGAAGTGGATTGTCTAGCATTGTTGTTTTGTTGGTTATTTTGGCGGTTTTGATAGTTGTTGTGAGGTTGAAAGCTTGAAATATTGTTGGAACTTTGGTATGATACTTGGTTTTGGTTTTGAGTTTGACGGTTTTGGTATGAAGAGTTGAATGAATTTCGATTACCTTGTTGTGCTGGCTGTGTGCACTCTCTTTTAAAATGATCTTTTTCACCACAGTTGAAGCAAGTTACCTTTGCTTTGTTGAAGCCATAAGTGGTATTAGGAGAAGTTGAAAGATCTGTTCTCCCGGTCTTTTTAAGAAAATCAGAGGCTCTTCTCATGATGCTTGCAAAAGCCCACTGTATATCCATCAATTCCATCTCTTCCTTGTCGATCTGTGCATAGTCCTCATTGGTCAAATTGTTGTTCCTAATTTGACTAGCAACCAGACCGTTGTATGATGCTACCATCGCTGAAACTAATGCTACATGTTGTTGAGCAATCTCAACAGTAACATTATTCAGATTAGAAGTCTCCAACACAATTGCGCTTTGGTTTGATTGGTTTTGGTTAAGTTGAATTTGGTTCATTTGTGGGTTGTAAGGTTGTTGTTGTTGAGGTTGGCTGGCAGAATAACATGCGGCTTGTTGCATGGGTGAGAATGGTGGAATATAGGTAGTTGTTGTAGGATATGATGGTGAGGTATATGCAGATGTTTGAGCAAGGTAGTTGATTGGTTGTTTGGGTGGTTCAACGATATTAGATACGCACGCAATGTGTGGAGCAACGTTGGTAGTAGAACTGGAAGTAGTATGAGAAGAAGATGTACCACCAAGATAAAGTTTCGGATTCTGAGGAATTTGAGCCCTCTTTGCTTTCCTCTTCTCCTCCATCTCTTTGTTCTCCAATTTCTGTATAAAATCATTCATCGTCCAATACTGGTACGCATCCTTCTCTTTCAACATGTTGGATCCGTAAGCTGCTCTTTTAGTTGAACTTGCTAGTTGACACTTAAGTGTTTAGCAAGTTCTTTGGTGAGTGATAGCACAACGGAATGTTTATAAGTTTATAGCTACACTTATCAACAGGAGTTATTACTCCCCCTGGAATCAAGAACTAATAAATGAGAAGTGTTTATTGAGAATCTAAGTATTGAATGAGAATGAAAACACTTTGACAGATTCTCAGTAAACACGAAATGGAAATAACAATAATAAGAGTTGAAGGATTTCTTGTATTAAAATCAATGTCTAAAACAGAAGGATGAATCCTTCTATTTATAGACTTTACAAATACATGAACCTTGCCAAAAAGCAAGTTCAGAAACAAGTTGCAACAAGTTGCAGTCTTGGAACTTGTACATAAAGCAAAAAGAAATACTAAAGTATTAAACTACTGATATACAAAGGCGGTGGAAAAGATCTTCTTCAAGTACTGATGAATGACAAACTACTGATGAGTAGTTTGTCTTCAGTAGTTCTTTAGTAGTAGTGTCTGGTTTGAACTTCAGAACTTCTGATGACTTCTTCTTCAGCACTTCTGAATCTCTTCTTTAGCAGTTTGATTCTTTGTCTTCAGTAGTTCCATACTTAGAGTATTTTGACAGAAAGTGAATTAGACTAAGGTTTGCAAAAGTGGTTTCACCAATTCTTTTTGTCCCAACAATCTCCCCCTGGATTGATGAAGCCAAAACCTTACTAATTCCTTATTGTTCATTTCTGTCCTTCACAATTTTCCATATTCCTTTGAACATGGAATTCTTGAGGTGGTTTAGTTGATCATCAGTAAGAGACCCTTTTCTTGGTTCCAAGTGTTTGATTGTAAGCAAGTCTTTGGTTTATAGTTTCTTCTATTCATTCATCGACCTATATTCCCTGCTTGTTTGATCTCTTCTTGTCACAAGTACTGAGTTGTTATCAGTAAAGGACCATCTGATGACTGGTACTTTAGACTTGCAAAGTCTGCAGTGTAGGGAACCATGGTGGTACCCTGGGTTTCTCCTGAGTGTTGAATGTTTTCAACTTCAGTGACTCTCAGGTGGGATTCACTTCCCTGCTGTTGTTCCATCACATTATGTATCTGAAATGTTGGCAAGTGATGTTCAGTTACTACCTTGGTGTGCAGTTTGTCTGTGATGGTCTTTTGGATTTGATATGCAAAGGTGGAAGGATCCCTGAATTGTGTGAGCAGAGGCTTCTCTTCTATGTCAAAGTCAGAATGTACTACTGTACTACCTTCTAGTAATACCATTCTGAAATCAGTCTTTACTTTTTCCTCTGACTTCTTTCTTTGGGTAGCTGGTCTTCTTTGAACACCAGAAGTTCTAACTACTGAAGTTGAAGCTTCAGCAGTTTTAAACCTCTCTGGATTAGCAGCCCTTGCAGCCTTGTATTTTCTGTATGTATCCACCAATCTTTCTTCTTTCCACTTGGACACTGAGGCTTTTGAACCATAACTATTGGCTACCAGTTCTTCTATCATCGGAGCTCTCTTGGCCTTTGTGTCTTTACTTGTTGCAAGTTTATCTGCAATAAGTTGAGCTCTTCTTGTCAGCTCTTCCATAGAGAGTCTCTTCAATGTGTGGGCTTTCACTTTGCTGTTCTTCATAATGTAAGACATCTGTTGATGTCTTTTGTCTTGTTCAGCAATCTCATCTAGGCTAGCCTGCCTTTGTAGTTCAGCTTCATAAGCCTGAAGTTTTTCTTCATGGCTTAGATCTAAGTCATCGCTTTCTTCCAGATTTTTCCAAATCAGATCTTCTGTGGCCTTCTTTTGGGCTGCAACTAAGCTCTTCTCAAGTAATTCAGCTGATTGAGATATTGGAGAAGGGTTTAGCACATTCATTGTTGTAACTGTTGGAGTAGGCCTGATAGGAGCAGAGGTTGGTTGAATAGGAGCAGTTGATCTGGAAGGGTCAGCAGTTTGAGTCTTGGAAGTGTTAACTTCTGATGGGTTGACAACTTCTGAAGGTTTGTCAACTACTGGAGGATTGTCTTCAGTACTTTCTGAATCTTCATCAGAACTTTGGCCATCAGAGGTTTCTTCATTGTGCCCTTGGGATTCATCAGCCTTTTCAGCATCTTCTATTTCTTGAATAGAGACACCAAATTGTTGTGCCAGTATCTCTTTTCTGGCTTGATCTTTTTTATCTCTAGCTAGGATAGCCACTCTTGCCTTTCTTCTGGCTTCAAGTGTATCCATAGGCACCTTGATTTTCTCCCCCTTTTTGGCTTTATCACCTTTGGAAGTTGAAGCTTGGGAGAAATGACCTTGAAGATGAGCAATCTGTTTGCTGTTGTGATCAATCTTGTTGGACAGATCATTCATCTTCGTCTGTATCACTCCAAATTGGTTCTTCATGGACAACTCCAAGTCAGCTGTGTATGTTTGGATGTGATTTTTGATGAGGCTGTTCATCATCTGATACAAGGGACCATCTGGGCTGCATAGTTGGTTCAGGTCTATGCTTGATTGCCCAGGGAATTGGGTAGGCATTTGTAGTGAGGGGTGTGTTTTTGGTTGATCTCCTTGTTGTACAGGAGATGCCACTCTAGGGGAATCATGGATTGAGTGGGCTTTAACCTGAGATGGTGTGACTAGCTTCTTGAGCTTAGAGACACCAGGTGCAGGACCTTCACTTATAGCCGTCAATTCAGTAGTTTTGTGTTTTGAAACATCATCCAAATTAATGGAATCATATGAATCCCTGATTACATCCTCAATGAGGACTGTATCAGTTACATCATGAGCTGAGCCCAACTCAGTTGTCTCATGTACCTCTTGTTCTTGGTTCAGAGGATTTTCTACCTCAGGCATTAAGCCTTCATCAGTAGTTGCCACAGTTGAGGTCTTAGCTATTTTACTTCTGTCCTCAGGTCCACCACTGGGTGGTAAATGAGTAGTAGCAGCCTCAAAAGTACCAAAGGTTTCTAAGTTTGGGCTTAGAGACCCTGGTTCATCCTCATCTCTTTGGTTAGGGCTATGAGTGTCCACATCCATGTCACTGTCTGAGTCTATGTCCCCTGTTTGATGTGGTTGATGGGGACTGACATGTGTAGATGGGACTTTCTCTTTTAGCCCGGAGAGAAGTTTGGCTATTTCAATGTTTGGTTCAGAAATTTGGGGTCGTGGTTCAGTAGTTTGGGCAATGGGTTCAGCAGTTTCATAAGAAGAGTCAATTGGTATATTTTTCTTAAGTCTTTTTCTTTTGAAAAGGATAGTTATTGGTGCTCTTGGTGGGGTATGAGATGGATGAGACTGAGAGGATGTTTCAGTCACATCTTTAAGAAGTGCAGATTGCACAGTAGTTTGTTCAGGCATCTCAACCTCCTGAACAGCTTTTCTTTTGGGTTTGGTGGGTTTTTGTTTTGTTATCTTGGGTTTCTTGGCCTTTGGTGGAGTAGGTTTAGAAGATGAGGGTTCCATGGGGACTGGTGCTTGTTCCCCTTGGTCATCTTCTGGCCAGGCAGCCTGTTTGTTGTGCCTTGAGTATGCTTGTGAGGTTAAGGGTTTCAAAATTTCAATTTTACCCACAAGCACCTCATTACCCAGTTCAGATATTATGCACTGCATAATGAACCTTGGATATAACAAAAACTTTTTCTTAGTGTTATTGTGATGTAACACCAACTCATTAAAGAAAAGTTTTGATGCCCTGAAATTTGTTTCATTCACAATAGAATGAAAGATTGGTTGAAAGGTTGAGGGCATCTGGTCATAAGACCTAGTTTTAGGACTCAAGCACATAATGATATAATGAAACAAAAGTTTATATTTTGGTTCAAAATACATTTTAAAGATTGTAGCTTGTGAGAGAGTACCTTGATAACCACACTCAGTCATGGTTAGGTGGATAGCAGAGTTGTCAAACTTTTCAAGGAAAAGCTAATGACCATTTGTCTCCATTTAATTGTTGAGTTAAGGGAGATAACTTCATCATCCACCATCACTATCTCAGCATTAGCCCAGAACTCATTTAGAGTTTCAGGATGAATTGGTGGGTCTATGGTGAGAGCGGTGAAATATTGGGATTTGACGACGAGATCAATGATCTCATCGTATTGGGACCCGCCTTCTTGTTTTTCTAAGTAGGCTCTGAGATTGTGTCCCTGTTTGAGTACTAAAGCCATGTGGTTTGTGTGTGTTGATGAATCGAACAGTGATTTTGTGTTGCAGGTTCAGGGGTTTTGAGAGCTTTCTTGAGAGAGAAGGAGGGAATTTTTGTGTTTGAAAGGATAACTGTTGAAAAAAGATATTTATCAAAAGTTTTTAACCGCTTGGATCTTCTTTATTAGAAGTTTTTAAACCTCCTAGGTTAAAAATCTTTTTATCAGAAGTTTTAAACCGACTAGGTCAAACTTCTGATGATGGGAAAAGTCAGATTTGCCCTTTTTGACTAAACTGCTGATGAAGGATTATCTTGATCAGTAGTTCCCATTTTCTCTTCAGTAGTTTTAACAGCTGATGAGAAATACTTTATAAATACTTTTATTCATAACTTCTGAAGGTTATTTTATCAGAAGTTAATCACTTTTCAGAAATTATCCCCATACTGATGTTTTGTTTGAAAACAGATGTAAGTGAAAAACAAAAAATGTGCAGAAAAATAAATAGAAACACTTACAAATTTAGCATCCCTAGCATGGATACTAACTTCTGAAATGTTGATGTGTCAAGGGGTTTAGTGAAAATGTCAGCTATTTGATTAGCTGTTGCTACATGTTTCACTTCAATCTTGCCTTTTTCATAGCAATCTCTTATGAAATGATACCTGATTTCAATGTGTTTAGTTTTTGAAAACTGAACAGGATTTTGAATGATGCTAATGGCAGATTTGCTGTCTACAAGCAATGGTGTCTTGGTCTCTTTGATTCAATAATCAAGAAGTTGATATTGGAGCCACTGTATTTGTGATGTACAACTTGCAGCTGCAATGTATTCAGCTTTAGCAGTTGAAGTTGCAACAGATGTTTGCTTCTTTGATTGCCAGGACACTAGACAGTTTCCCAAGAATTGACAACCACCAGATGTTGATTTTCTTGACATTTTACACCCTGCATAGTCACTATCTGAAAAAGCTGATAACTTGGTGTTGCTTGAAGCAGGATACCAAATTCCAAGTGTGGGAGTTCCTTTCAGATATCTGAAAATTCTTTTGACTGCAATAAGGTGTGATTCCCTAGGAGCTGATTGATATCTAGCACAGACACATGTTGAAAACATAATATCTGGTCTAGAAGCAGTTAGATATAAAAGGGAACCTATCATACATCTATACATGGTTTGATCAACTTGTGTGGTTGGTGTCATGGGAGTGGAACATGATTTACAGTCTTGTGAAGAAAATTTGTTTAATAATTCTTTAACATATTTTGATTGATGTATAAAAGTTCCATTTGTTTGTTGTTTAATCTGCAGTCCTAAAAAGTACTGCAGTTCTCCCATTGTACTCATCTCAAATTTTGATTGCATGAGTTTCTTAAATTCATCACACAATTTTGTGTTTGTTGAACCAAAAATGATATCATCAACATATATTTGAACAAGTAAGACATGATTTCCAACATGTTTTATGAAAAGTGTTTTATCAATGGCACCTCTTGTGAAGTTATTTTTGAGTAAAAAGGTTGAAAGTGTATCATACCAGGCTCTTGGAGCCTGTTTGAGCCCATAAAGAGCTTTGTCTAGTTTGTACACCCACTCAGGATGAGAAGGATCCTCAAACCCAGGTGGCTGACAAACATACACTTCCTCTTTTATCTTTCCATACAAAAATGCACTCTTGAAATCCATTTGAAAAACTTTTATTTTGTTGGAAATGGCATAGGTCAGAAATAACCTGATGGCTTCAAGCCTTGCAACTGGAGCAAAGGTTTCATCATAGTCAATGCCTTCTTCTTGAGAGTAACCTTGTACTACCAGTCTTGCCTTGTTCTTTATTATAATACCAGCTTCATCTTGTTTGTTCCTGAAAACCCATCTTGTGCCAATTGGTTGCTTGTTTTGTGGTAAGGGACAGATTTCCCAAACCTGTTGCTTGTTGAATTGAAGCAATTCATCTTGCATTGCCTGCACCCAATTGTTGTCGTTGAGAGCTTCCTGGTACTTCTTTGGTTCCAACTGTGAAATAAATGCTAAGAATAGACAAAAGTTGGAAAGCTGGTTTCTTGTGAGAACACCTGATGCAATATCACCCATGATTTGATCAAGTGGATGATCTTTGTGTTCGATCAGTTGTTGTAAACCACTGACAGGTGTTGGTGGCTCATGTTCTTCGAACAAACTACTGAGGTCTATTATATCTGGTTCAGCAGTTTCAGTGTCTTCAGTAGTTGCAGGTGCTAAAGCAGATGTTTGAGTTTGGCCTTCAGTATTTGTTGAATCAGAAATTTGTGAAACTTCTGATGGTTTTGAAGTTGACTTAATGACTGTTTGAGGAGTCCATGGTGCTGGATCCTCTTCCTCAAACCTTTGATCACCATAATAAGTAGATTTGGATGAAGTGACAGTCTTTTCAGGTTCAAAATGAAAGTTGTCAAGGTCAAAGAGTTCAGCAGGATGTGCTGGAATGAGAGTGTGTTTTGACTCATTGAACTTGACATTCAGTGTTTCTTCTACTATCCTGGTTTTTGAGTTAAAAACCTTGTAGGCTTTTCTAGTTGATGAATAACCAAGAAAGTAACCTGAGTCAACTTTGGCAGCAAACTTTGAAATAGATTCCTTGATGTTCAAGATGAAACATTGACATCCAAAAGCCCTGAAAAAGGAGATAAGGGGCTTCATGCCATGAAGAACTTCATAGGCAGTCTTTGAATATCTCTTGACATCAAGAACTCTATTTTGAACATAACATGATCTGTTGACTGCTTCTGCCAAGAAGTATATAGGTAGACGAGAATCAGCTAACATTGTTCTTGCTCCTTCTATTAAAGTTCTGTTCTTCCTTTCTACCACACCATTTTGTTCCGGAGTTCTGGCAACACTGAATTGTCTAATAATCCCTTTAGACAAACAGAAGTCATTCAGAGTTTTGTTCATGAACTCTGTCCCATTATCACTTCTAATGGTTTTGACAGGTAGAGAGTATTGCTTCTCTACTTGTAGAATGAAGAACTTGATGATTTCAGCAGCCTCATCCTTGGAAAATAAGAAGAATACCCATGTAAATCTTGAGTAGTCATCAATGATAACTAAGCAGTACTTCTTTTTACCAAGGCTCATGACCTTTACAGGCCCAAATAAGTCCATATGGAGTAGTTGAAGACATGCAGTTGTTTTTGATTCTTCAATAGACTTATAGGAGGACTTATGCTGTTTACCCTTTAAACATGATACACAGTGTTCTTGACACTGGTATACTTTTAAGGGTAGACCTCTGACCAAGCCCATTTTTGTGACTTTATTTATGGTTTTAAAGTTCACATGGCTAAGTCTCCTGTGCCAGAGATCAGTTTCTGAAGTTGATGCCCTTGAGAAGAAACAGGTAGTGTTGTTCAGTACTTTGTCTTTTTCAATGTCCACTGCATAGACATTGCCACATCTTTTGGCAATTAACAAAGTATGATCTTCAATGATCTTCTCTATCAACTTCTGGCTTTCTGGTGATATGATCTTGCATGCTGTCTTTGTAAAAAAGGAAGAATATCCTTTATCACACATTTGTGACACACTAAGCAAGTTGTACTCAAGGTTTTCAACCAGATTGACCTTGTCAAACTGTATTTTGCCAGAGGAGACATTGCCATGTCCTAGCACATATCCCTTAGCATTTTTCCCAAAGGACACAGATCCATCTCTTTGACTGATAAAATTGTTTATCAGGTATCTGCATCCTGTCATGTGCATTGAGCCTCCACTGTCTACATACCAAATGCTATTCAAGCCTCTGGAAACTCTCTGCACAATATAGCAAATTAGTTAGATTTAGGAACCCAAGCCAGTTTGTCTTTGGGTTTGCTCTTGAGAACATTTACAGTTTGTTCTTGACCAAGTTTATAAATCCATGTCTTTTTGGCAATGGATTTTGCATTAAGTACAATGGTGGTATCCTTTTGAGGACCACCATCAACTTTGGTCATCAGTAGTTGTACCATGTTCATAAGATCTTTAATCTCAGCAGTTTGTGAAACTGCTGATGATTTAGGTCTAACTACTGAAGGAGAATTTTGAGAAAAAGACTTTTGTTGAGATTTTGTCTTTTTCTGAGAAGGGGTTTTTGCTGGTTGTTGTTTCTTGGGAGAAAAGGTTTTTACATAATTATTTTTGATTTGTTCCCCCACAACCAGTTGTTGATTTTTCTTATTAAACTGAATACCCTTTCTATATCTGCAAAATTCTGTTTTGTGGTTGAACAGACCACAAATTTCACATTCTTTTGTCTTTTCTTTCAAAGACAAATCTCTGACAGTTTTGATTGGTTTTAGGTCATCAGTAGTTTTCAGGTTCTCAACTCCTGATGTAGTTGAAACTGCTGATGACTTAAAGTCAGATTTAATCAATGCTTCTGAAGAACTTTCTTTGTGTGATTTTAGAAAGTTTTCATGGAAAGATGTGCATTCTTCCTCTTCAGAAGTTTCACCTGAAACAATTTTTCTCCCATCTTCAGTAGTTTTGGGAGAGAAATCTGTTGGTGTTTCAGTGTGATTGTACCCTATGCCAAACCTAACATTTGAAGCACTTTGTTTGTTTAGCAATAGTTGGTACCCCTTACAAGATTCCACCCATTTTTCACATTTGACCTTGGTGTCAGCAAGCTCTTGTCTGACATTTCCTAGGTCATTAATCATTATTTTGATTTGTGCTTGGGTTTCAATAGCAGAGTTAGTCAATTTAGAAACTTCTTTTGTTTTTGCAGAAAGTTTTCTTTCTAAATCACATTTTATCTGAGTGAGTTTTCTCTCAGAATCATTAGCTTTTCCTTGTAAGTGCACATTTGTCTCTCTTATGAGAGCAAAAGATTCTTTGCATGAATTTGAACATAATTTTGTCAAAGATTCTTTTGATACCTGTGACAAGGCAGATTTTGAGGAGCATCCCTCAAATGCCATTAAGGCAAAGTTCTTTCTGCCATTGTCAGGCTCTCCCCAGTTGATGTCAAACATTTTGTTGTCTGCATCAGGATTGGACTCTGTGGTGTCAAAAGGAAGACTACTCCAGTCAACACACCCTGAGGTAAATAGACTTTGTTGAGAGGGTTGTTGTTGCTGTGGAGGTTGTTGAGCAGCTGGAAAGGGAGGGATTGATTGTTGGCTCTGCATCTGTTGAGCAGGCATCTGTACATATTGTACTTGTGGCACATATTGGTGTTGTGGAGCTTGTGCTTGTACAAAATGTGCACTCCCTTGTGTTCCATTATTCCTGTTATAATTGGGGTTAAAATTGTTTCCAGACTGAGATTGGTTAAAGCCAGAGCTTCTACATTCTCTAGCAAAGTGTCCCAACTTTTGACACTTATGACATCTAAGTTTAGATTTGTCAAAACCAATTTTTGTAGAACTGTTAAGTCCTGGAAACTTCCTGCCTGACCTTTTGTAAAATTTATTTGTTTTTAAACTTAACATGGCCAGTTGGTGCAAAATATCCATTTCTTCAAGGTCATCCTTGCTGAAACTATTTAAGTCATCCATGATAAAACACATGTTATCAACAGTTTGACCAAAGTCATTATTGTCATAACCTGGGAATGATCTTTCAGATGAGATCCCAACAGTTATGTCAATGTGGTCAAAAGATTCAAAACTATTTGAACAAGTTGGTGAGTCTTGTCCCAATAGTGCTGTACTACCAGGTAGATAGTCATCAGCAGTTTTACCAGAATTTTGTAACTTTTTCTTTTGATCAATTTCTCTCTCAAAAGTAAGTAATCTCCCATGAAGTTTTGTAAGAGTGAGGGAGCTAAAATCTGGTGAAGATCTTAAGACTATTGAGTATGTTTCCCACTTATCAGGTAAAGACCTTAAAAATCTATGAAGCATAGATACAGTTGTATAGGTCTGACCATTTAGTTTTTGCTCATATATTAATGAGGAAAATCTTTCAAATTGCTGAGTTAAAGTTTCCCCATTAATGTGAGAAAAAGTTTCATACTGTTGAGCCAAGATTTCTCTGGTGTTGGCAATCACCTCTTCAGTTCCTCCAAACTGTTCTTTTAGGCAGTCCCAAAGCTCTTTGGCACTATCACAATGTAATAGGCCAGAATATATTTCATTTGGGAGTGCCATTGCCAACATAGAAAAAGCTTTTGCATCAAGCTCAAGTTTTAGGAAATCATCATCAATATAGTCTTTTGGTTCTTTTGGAATCTCTTCCTTAGTTTCAAGATTTATGTTTACTAGTTTATGAGGACCATATATCACAGATCTCCAACAACCTGTGTTGGTTTGTGACAAGGTATGTGCCATTCTCTTTTGCCATATGTTATATTCATTTCTTACAAGCATGGCAGGTTTAGTGGCAGAACCAGTATTATGAGGATCCATTTTAAAGAGTATTGATTTTTCAAATATCTCTTAAAGTGATGGATGTTGATAAAAGTGAGCTTATAATCCTTTAATGAATATCAATAAGAGCCTGTGTCTGATTCTCAATTTGTTAGATTGATATGTGATTAGATAAACCAGTGCTCTGATACCAATTGTTGGATCAGTAAGCTGCTCTTTTAGTTGAACTTGCTAGTTGACACTTAAGTGTTTAGCAAGTTCTTTGGTGAGTGATAGCACAGCGGAATGTTTATAAGTTTATAGCTACACTTATCAACAGGAGTTATTACTCCCCCTGGAATCAAGAACTAATAAATGAGAAGTGTTTATTGAGAATCTAAGTATTGAATGAGAATGAAAACACTTTGACAGATTCTCAGTAAACACGAAATGGAAATAACAATAATAAGAGTTGAAGGATTTCTTGTATTAAAATCAATGTCTAAAATAGAAGGATGAATCCTTCTATTTATAGACTTTACAAATACATGAACCTTGCCAAAAAGCAAGTTCAGAAACAAGTTGCAACAAGTTGCAGTCTTGGAACTTGTACATTAAGCAAAAAGAAATACTAAAGTATTAAACTACTGATATACAAAGGCGGTGGAAAAGATCTTCTTCAAGTACTGATGAATGACAAACTACTGATGAGTAGTTTGTCTTCAGTAGTTCTTTAGTAGTAGTGTCTGGTTTGAACTTCAGAACTTCTGATGACTTCTTCTTCAGCACTTCTGAATCTCTTCTTCAGCAGTTTGATTCTTTGTCTTCAGCAGTTCCATACTTAGAGTATTTTGACAGAATGTGAATTAGACTAAGGTTTGCAAAAGTGGTTTCACCAATCCTTTTTGTCCTAACACAACACTTCAATATGCTGGTTCCAATATGGTGGCAGCGCATCGGCAAACTTGTCCACCAGTTCGGACATTGGTATGCTAATCTCATAGCCTGACAGCTCTGTGAGTAAGTGGCAATACCTTGGAACCAACTCTTTTAAAGTTTCATTACCCATGTAACTAATATTCTCAAACTCTTTGCGAAGCTCCTCCATCCTTAGCTTCCTAGTCTTCTCATTCCCATCTTGTCTGTTTCTCAACATGTCCCACAGCTGCTTAGAAGTTGTGCACGAACCAAACGGATGCAGCAAATCTGTGTTAATAGCTTGGGATAATTGAGAAAACGCCTTTTTCTCAATAGCAAACTTTTTCTTCTCATCGTCTGCTAGATTCTCTAAAGGAATAGGCTCTCCAGTGTTCTCCAAGACTGGTGCAGCATAGCCTTTTGCAATCATTTGCCATGCCCTAGTACCCTCTAAACCCATACCCTCCAAATGGATCTTGAATTTAGTCTTCCACGTGTTGTAGTCGACCATTTCCATCAGCTTAGGTGGTCGATTTCCACTTCCAGATGACAAGTCTTGAATAAGCGTTGATATAGCATTGGTCGTCTGTGTAGTCATAGCCATATAGTTTATAGGTTGTGATGGTTGACTAGTCTTTTGGGCAGCAACCGACCAAGGATCCATGGTTGTTTGTTGTTGTGGTGTCGTGTTGGGTCGTGGTGTAGTCGGAAAGTTCCACATTTATACCTGAAAATGTTTAAACACGAAAAGATTAGAAAAGTTTAAAACAGGTTACTCCTTCGTATGAGTCGAATGGTCGAATGAGAGAAAATCTTCTCCTTCGACCGTTTTCAATGGTACGAATGTAAGCTATAACAAACACAAATCTCCTTCGACCGTATGAAACTCTCCTTCGACCGTCCGAATGGTCGAATGAAACAAGTATGGTCGAATGAACACCAATACACTAACAAACTCTAGGTTCGACCACTGAAAACACCACCTTCGACCAAAAATCCTTTGGTTCGACCGTTTAACACACACGTTCGGCCATATCTCCCTAGGTTCGACCCTGAACTTTTCAAAAACGGTTATTCTTTGAAAATCAGTTGATTTTGATCAAATTTTTCAAAAGTTGAAAGAAATTGATGATATTAATCATGTTTTGATTCGGATTTGATTTGGAACAAGTTTATCAAAGAGAATTATGCATTTTATCCATGAAAACAAGCTCTAATCAATCAATTTATCACCAATTCAATGTTATCAATGAAAACAGAAAGTTTTTGATCAAAATAGGGTCCAAATCTGTTGTAAAATTATCAAATTGTGGTTGTTTGATCCATAATGGCTCTGATACCACTTTGTATGCGCTTAGGATTGTCAAATCTACAAAGAGATTGATCAAACAAGTTTGATTCAGGTGCGGAATCCCTGAATCAATCACAATTATGATAATCAAGCAATCAAAACACAGAAATCATCATTTCAAAGGTTTTTCTCATTAATAATCAACTCAAATTACACGTTTAGATAAAGATTACAATCAGAAATGACGTGAAAGTAAGTTGACAAAACATTAGGGAGAGACACAAAACAGGAGGGAAATGAAATGAACAACAACTAACTTTCAAGAATGGCTTAACCTATTTATAGGCCTGCACATTCGCCCATATTGAATGGTCGAATGTGCAGGTTCGCCCAATCATATCGTGCGAACCAAGCACATAATAACAATTAATTCTTCATTCACCCCTTTGTCTCTCCTTCGTATATATTTCCTCCTTCGCACCTATTAAAACTTTCATTCGCCCACATTCAAACTCCTTCGCCCATTCGATAATCATTATTAACATATGTTTATTGTAAATCCAAAGCATTAGTCGCACAATAATGCATCTACATATCTAATGCAACGTATCTAATCACTGATGTAAATCATGATTGATATAAGCCCTCAACCTGGTAGAGTGCACAAGTTACTTTTTAGCATTAATTTGCTGACCTGTACACCTCTGTGCCTCAATACCTTGTAAATTACAAATAACAAAAGCATAATCACGCGTTACAATGAGTCTTTGTACAACTATTCCTTGATACGGGAGTATGTCGTGTGCGTTGGAACCACAGACAATATTGTTTATAATATAAATAACCGTATCAAGCACTGCATAACATTATGCAAGAAAGATTATGTGGATAACAATATCAGCAATTGCCGGATCACACATTGTCTTTAATGATAATAAACACTAAAGATCAACGGTGTGATCAGATTTCTCAAAAACTGATATGATCCTCTTACCGAAAATCACAAAAAGTTTACTGCTTTATGTTTACCTTTCTGCATTGTACATTTGTTTTTTCAAAATATACAAAAACTCAAAAAGATTTTAGGTGTGTTTTAGCATAAATTTCAGGAAAACCAAAATTTTTACATTCCTGCATTATTTTTGATAACTGATGGTGATTGATTGTCGTTTTCTGAAACATGATGAACCAATTTGAATTTTGTATCTATCAAATGTAAAATGATGAATGTTTGAAGCTTAAAATGTGTGAAAATGATTGAACGGGATTCGATTTTAAGATTTGGTAAAATTTCAAAAATCCAATTTTTCATTCGTCCATTCGTTGGGTCGAATGTGGAATTTCACTTACATTTGAGCCTTTTAAAATGGTCGAATGAGAGTGTTCCAGTGAAGTGTTTTACATTCTATCCCTTTATCTACATTCGAGCCTTTCACTAGGGTCGAATGTAGACAAAGCTTCTCATTCGCCCCATTCAAACGGTCGAATGTGGGTGTCTATATAAACCCAGATCCTCATTCGAACCCTTATTCAATTTTTTTCAAAATTTCTGAGATAAAGAGTGATTATTGCTCTTGATTTTTAGACCTTATAACCTTGTTGCTCACCTTTTTCTGATCAATTTCCTATAACTTTTACAGGTATTAATCCTGAAATGAGTGAAGATTGTTCAATTTTGTTCACGAACACTACCTTCTATCTCTTGAACCATTTTTAGACTATTATAGACAAAATTGATGCTTAGATTTTAGTTTTAGATGGTTTTACGGGGAGAATAAACTAGAATCTAGGTTAATTACAGGATAATTTGGTGTTTTTGATCATTCAAACTGATAAGCCCTAGATTCTACTTGAAAACTATCTAAAACAAGATGTTTGTAACAATTGATGGTTTAGAAAGCTTAATCGGCCATAATAGGTGCTAAACGAATGAAAATCACAAGTTAAAATGGTTTGAATTGCATTTTGAAAATTCGGTCATATGAACAGGTACATTCGACCAAAAAGGAGGGTCGAATGTGGCCTTTCTTTGTCAAATGAGACATTTCTGGTCGAATGTAGCTATTCATAGGGTCGAATGTGGCTATTTAGGTCGAATGAACAATTTTAATCAAAAACTTTCACATTCGAACCTTAGTTTTCACATTCGAACCATCTTAATTCTTAATTCGTACCCCCGATGGGTCGAATGTGGAATTTTCAAAATCAAAATTTCAAGTTTGCAAATTTTGTTCGTTTTTAATGAATTTCCATGTTTCGTTTTTGCAGAATCATAAATGGCAAAACCACAAAACACTGAAATACCAGCTGGATCTTCTGGAAAAGCCATTGATAAGCAGAAAGAAGAAGAATTCACTACAAGAATTTGGTGTCTTTACCCACACATAACTTACCTACACATGTAAATGTGTGGGTAAATATTTACACATTTTTATACATGTGTGGGTAATATTTGATGATTTATGTTAAATAACAACTAACACTTAATATATGTTGGTAATACGTTTTACCTACACATTGGAGTTGGTGGGAATATTTCCCCCCAAAATTGACATCAATTAAATATTAGACTACCTACATATATGGTAAAATTTTGTTATATGTAGGTAAATTATCCACAAATATGTAAACAACTAATATATGTGTAGGTAAATGATTATGTTTAGCAACACATAGTATATTTAATCAAATATGTAGATAAATCGGTTATATAATTTTTATCTTAGATTTAGATAATGACATGGCAAAATAAATACCCACACATGCTTAAAATGTACAACATGCATAGATATTTGTTACATGTAAAAAATAATAATTTTGTTTTAAATGACGTGTCAAATAAATACCTACACTTTTTTAAAAATATACAATATGCGTAATATGTACTTAGTAAATGTCGTGGCCATTGTATGTAATTCATTAATTTGGTCGCTTATGTTTCTATAACTGTTTTTGTATTTGTTTGTATACATTTAAAAATTATTATTTAAATAAATCGTGGTTATTATCCACACATTGGAATATTTACCAACACATGAATATATATTATTTCTACACATGTTAAGATCAATGTCTACACATGTTAAGTTCAATATCTACACACTACTAGAAAAATGGTATTTCTTCACATGCATTTTATGACACACGCTTATTTATGACACTCAAAAGCGTGTTTCATAAAAAAAATTGTCATTATTTAAAAAACCTGGTGAATTACTGACAAGTTTTTTTGTGTGTCAAGAATATATTGTCAAGAAATAAAAAAAAAACATGACAGTATAAAATATTGTGTGTCATCTTTTCATGTCATAACATAAATTCATAATTTTTATTTCACTCCAATAAATCCCGCCCTAACCCACAATTTTTTTTAAAAAAATCAATATTGTCACCCGCATTCCCAAATCAAACCCAATATCACACACAATATCAAACACATCATCACTCTCAAATCTCAATGGTAACCCTCATTCTCAAATCATCGATCAAACCTCATACCCCGTAAAATATTACACATCGTCCCTAACCCTCAGACATTCTCTAAAACATAATCGTAACCCTAACCCTCAAACCTCTCTCATCGTCACCGTCACAGGGCTTCTCTATTAAGGTATTGTTTATTTGTTGTCAATATAGTGTATGTTTCTCATTAATGTTGTTTTTTTTAAGAATATATTTATATTATAAAATTGGTTTGTTGAGACATGTTTGCAGTGAGAGAAGAAGGGGGATGTTTGTAAAACAAGAAGAGGGCGACACCAACAAGGAGAAAAGAGGTGAGTATTATATATATTATTTTGTAATTCTTTTTGCTAGTCAATTTCTGTGTGCCCCACCTGCCAATGCCTAAAAATATATCTTGAACATATAGTAGATAATTCAAAGTTCCAATGCATAATCAGTATGGTCTCTAGCATTTAAAATGATAAGATTTGTATTATGCTATTGGACAGCATGAAGTGTATGGATTTCTTTTCACAGATTAATTGACAAAAAAAAAACCCATGAAGTTAATAAGTCTCAGCTGTGGTATTACAGTTAGCGCTCTGGTCATTAAGAGTATAAACTGTACAAATTTACTTGTGCTAGTAAAGTTAGCTGTAAATTGAGTTTGATAAGTATGTGTATATGGCTAGTCTTGCATAACTGTATGAAAATTCATTTTACCATGTTTGTTGATTCTATAATTTGGGTGCTTCCACAACACCTTTTGGTTTCTTTTGGGTTCGGTCAGCTTGGTTTTAAAAAGCGCGGAGCGCACAAAAGCGACGAGGTAAAAAACCGAGGCGCAAATGCGGCGGGCTTTTCGGACGCAAGGCGGACGCCGTATGTAATTTTTTTTATATATTTTATCGATTTCTAGGATTATTTATCCAATGTTTAGACTCAAATAAGCTCTATATATGTTTTAATATTGAAATATCATGCTAGTACAACTTGAAAAGCATGTTGTACCACCATTTGATGCACATAGATTTGGGCTGTACATGAGGCGCGCGCCTCAGAGACAGATTTGCAACAAAAAAATTGTGCCTCAGCTGCGCTTTCTGTACAGTGTGCGCCTCAGGTTACATAAGTCGCTGAGGCTTGCGCCTAGGCGCGCCTCAGGCGCACTTTTTAAAACCAAGTCGGTTAGTCAAGTCACTAGAATTGTATACTTTGATTTATAAACACGTGCCTGACTAGTCACTCTGGGGCGTTTTTGAAACCGCATCAAATAGCTTAAGGTGAGGAATTCTGTGAGTCGTTCACACATCAGAGCCACATTAGTGTGTGCATTATGCATAAATGATTTTTGGTTTAAATGTTTTTTATGTGGGAAAGTAAATAAGCTAGTTTAAGTGACTTTTACGTAGGCTTTTTAGTCAGTTTTTGTGGGTATCGTAAAGACAGAAAATATAAAAATCAAAGAACAATTTGGATTCTAAAAATCAAAATGCAAATCATGCGGCGTTGGACTCAAGTATGCCTGCCAAGATATGTCATATTGACAACTGTTTTGTTTGTTTCTTCTGAAATTAAGTATAAGATATTGATTTTGTTTCTTTCAGGTATTTTTGAGCTTATGGATCGTGAACTTGCTGCTGCAAATGTGTCGCTGCTGCTGATGTAATATTTTCTGGACCAGAAGAGGCTTCCCCATCTGTACCTGGAAGCAGCATTGCACGAACCACCTTGCGGCAATTTGCAAGATCTAGAAAATTATTAAAGGACACAATCCTAGAAAGTATGTTCAGAACTTTTAAGTTTGTTTTTATAAAATTTGAAACATGATTTTCTTCGTTTCTTTTTACAGCCAAGCCCTGTTGGAGAGACGATATTTCTTTCATTCTCAAACCGCTCAGGAATTCTTTTTTTTAGCCAACATCAGATGCAAATGATGCATTTCTAGAACTTATTTAAGAGAAAGAAAAGGTAATTTAGTTCTCTACTTACGTATGTTTTTATGATTATACCTCAGATGATTAAGTTTAAAGTTGTTTGTTTGTGATGGAACTTATTCATGATTAAACTATGGGACATTGGTCTTCTTGATGCTAAGACGATGGATAAACACAAAGGGTTGTATTTGAATCAATTCTATGGTGATCCGTGAATGAAGAAAGAAACGGTGAAAAGATTAAAAAATCTGACGCGCTAGGTTACATTAAGTTAGTGAGATCAATTTATCTTCCTTCCCATCCAATTAGTGAAATTTTGGAGATTCATGGTGAAACAGATGCTTCACTGTTCTCGTTACTTGGGTTCCCGCTAACGTTGACCAGTTGGTTCTAAGTTCAAAATTTGGTAGTTTAAATTCGGGTAATTAGTTGTTTAGGTAGGTTTATTTGGCGGTTGATCGCTAATTCGCTATTTGATACGATCTCCAACGTTTATATGTGCTTATATGAGTGGATTTATTATTTATAAAAATGCAGGATATGTAATGCTTTGTTAGGTTTTGGTATGTTAAGTTCCAGCTTCGCTATTTTTTTAATTTAGTATTATAATGTCTTCACATATTTGATTGAACCGATTGTGTGTTGTAAAGTATATTTATTGTTAAATTGAAAGAGTGATTACCTTGTTTTCTTGAAATGAAAGGATCGTTCGGTAAAGTGTACAAGGGACGGCGAAAGTTCACTGGTCAGGTATACGGCTACACGCAGCTTCAGATTTGTTGTATTAGTTTTGTTTTAGTTATTTATGTATATATGTTTATTAGTTTTTGTGTGTTTTTAATAGACTGTTGCAATGAAGTTTATATTGAAGCATAGGAAATGTGAAGGATATTCAAAATCTCAGACAAGAGGTTAAGGTATTATAATTGTTATTCTTTGTGTATTTAGTTTGTGTAATGTTTGTGTTAGGGTTTGAGTTTAGTCTATCTGATGTTTGTGTTTTTGCAAATTTTGAGGAAATTGAAACATGAAAATATTATTCAAATGTTGGATTCATTTGAGAGTCCGTAGGAGTTTTTTGTTGTTACTAAATTTGCTAAAGTAACTAGCTTTGTTCTCTTTCTCACAACACTTGGTAGATCTCCTTTATGTATATATTGACCGGATGTGTTTTGATGCAGGGTGAATTGTTTGAAATTCCTGAAGATGACAAGTGCTTGCAAGAAGAAGAAGAAGAGCTGAAGATTGCAAAGCAGTTGGTACTTTATGTTATATTTTTTATTCATGTGTATAGACATATAGCAAATGCGAATATATGCCTAAACCTTATAACATCTACCATTGCAACTGGCTTTGTTAGGGTAAAGTAACGGATCCGATTTATGTAAATAATTGGTCTCGACTAATGTATTAATTTAATTGTTGTCTTAGGTTGGGGGACAAGTGGATGTTTACGCAGATGAGGATATGGATGTCATTCACGAAGAATGGTCAAGTTATGCCGCGAACTTTATTTTCAAGTTTAGTTTTTAAGGTCTTGGTTAATATACTATTGATACAATGTTTTGAATTTATATGTTGTGAAGATTTTTATTATGACCCATATCAATATATCATTGTATTTGATTTTGAAATAGATTTATTGAAATAGATTTATTATGACACATCCTTTACATTTACCTACACGTAATTAGCTGCAATGTTGGATGCCACGTCAGCTACCACGTCATACCTCAATCTAAC
Source organism: Ambrosia trifida (assembly GCA_028751855.1). Classification (NCBI taxonomy): domain Eukaryota; kingdom Viridiplantae; phylum Streptophyta; class Magnoliopsida; order Asterales; family Asteraceae; genus Ambrosia; species Ambrosia trifida. Next base: position 71,657,504 of record CM054131.1, on the reverse strand, counting down.
AAGTTGTTATACTTTTACCAACACATAGATATTAGTTTTAGCCACACACATATGTGTAGGTTTAGCTTGCTATATACCTACACATAATAAATGTGTAGGTAATGATCAATATCTACACTGCTGAGTCTACACATCGTAACACTTAATTTATGTGTAGGTTAACATAACTACTAACACATTATATGGTTTTTCCTACACATACTATGTGTGGGTAAATACCCAAATTTCTTGTAGTGATTGTCGTTCGAAGAAGCCCATAATTGTTGTGCATTTCTGGGCGAAGTAAAGAAACATACAGAATTCTCTGGGATTGGTGACTTTTTGAGAAGAAGTAGAGTTGTTGATGCATTAGCTACACCGACAATTATCTACAAAGACCATCAGGTGGATTTTGGAAGAATGCGAAGATAGATTTTGGGAAAATCAAACAGCAATAGTGAGCAACATTCAGGGACAACTTGCTATTGTTACTGAAAATGATATTCGGGAAGCATTAAGATTGCAAGATGATCCTACAGATCCTAGAAGCTTATATTGGATTGAACAGAGATTGTGTTTTCTACGCATGAAGTACAACGGACCGATAACAGATGGATCTTTGAACAAACGAAAGTTATGTCCGCAGTTTAAGTATCTAGCTCATGTTATGATACATGTTTTTGGATCCGTTAGCAGTGGTTATGATGTGATGAGAAAGAGCATAAGTTCTTTGATGGTTGCTTTGGTGCGGAATAAGCTGCTAACGTATCAGGAATGATCTTGGATCACATGCTTGAACCTCTGAAAGGTTTTAAGACGAAGAAGTTCTTGATGTACCCCAGTTTCTTACAGATGATTTTGGATTTGAAGTATTCTAATCTGAAGAAAGATCCTACTCAAATATTAGTTCAAGATCACATGAATCTGAATAGGTTGATAAGCATGAAAGGTTATAAAGTGGTTTCCGAGAATGAAAGACCGCCACATAAAAACCTATTTGGACACTTAAGTACTCCAGGATATATGGATCCGGGTGAGAACAAAGCTAGAAATGCTGACTGTAATTCAGACAACGATGATCCTTTGTTTCATGTCAAGCCAGAAGCAAAGAGAAAACGTCAAGTTATGAATGTTGGTGCAAAAAGTGGCAAAGGGAAGGGTAAAGCAAAGGTTATTGAAGTTGAACAACCAAAGAAGACAACTAGGAGAAAGAAAAGCATGGCGAGAAAACGAACGATGTTAGTTGATGAAGAGTTTGTCGATTCTGAGGAGACTCAAGAAGATGAGAGATGGGATTCAGGTGATGAGACAATCAAACAAACCAATCCCAAGGCCACTGTGGCTGGTGAGTCTGAGAGTCTGAACAAAACCATAGAAGAACAAAGACAAAAGGGTCCAATTGTAGTTGATGAGATAGATCTGGATCTTGGTATTTGTGATCAAGATTTCAGTGGATCTCCTATGGTTGGTGAGAAACAAAAGAAGCCTAAGTACAAGAATGTCTAAGAAAGATGAGAAAGAGAATCCTAAGAAAAGACGTGCTAAAAGTTCCTGAAGTTATTAGTTCGAAAGCTGCTAGTTCGAAAGCTGCTACAACCGTGACATCCCCAGTAGCAAAGAAACTGAAGAAATCTGCTGCAGAAAAGACTGTTGATCCTATTGCATATTTTGATGCTACTTTGGAGAGAGTGATAAATAAATTCAAGAAGAAAACTCCTGTTGCTGAGGCTTCTACACCTCAGGTTACTGTATCTAGCAATGTGATGGAAGCAGTAAATTAAAAGCTTGCTGATATGATGAAACTGATGAACCAACAACAGCAGTAGATAGACCAGTTAAGAGCGAATGAGAAAATGATGTTAGATGTTGTTGTATCTTCTCAAGAGAGTCAAGAAGAATTGCAGGCAAAGTTAAAACAACTTCAAGAAGAAAATCAGAAGTTGTTAAAGCATGAACAGAGAAACACAAGAAGATATATTGCTTTGAGACTTGAGAATAAACAGGTGAAAAAGGACAATAAGAATCTAAGGAAGCTTATTGATGATCTATATGAGAAAGCTCCACAGTTGAAAGTTGGAGAGGAAGATAAAGAACCTGAAGAAGAGAAAGTTGATTTTGAACCATCTGAGTCTGAACATATCCCACAGCTGCTTAGAAGTTGTGCACGAACCAAACTGATGCAGCAAATCTGTGTTAATAGCTTGGGATAATTGAGAAAACGCCTTTTTCTCAATAGCAAACTTTTTCTTCTCATCGTCTGCTAGATTCTCTAAAGGAATAGGCTCTCCAGTGTTCTCCAAGACTGGAGCAGCATAGCCATTTGCAATCATTTGCCATGCCTCAGTACCCTCTAAACCCATACCCTCCAAATGGATCTTGAATTTAGTCTTCCACGTGTTGTAGTCGACCATTTCCATCAGCTTAGGTGGTCGATTTCCACTTCCAGATGACAAGTCTTGAATAAGCGTTGATATAGCATTGGTCGTCTGTGTAGTCATAGCCATATAGTTGATAGGTTGTGATGGTTGACTAGTCTTTTGGGCAGCAACCGACCAAGGATCCATGGTTGTTTGCTGTTGTGGTGTCGTGTTGGGTCGTGGTGTAGTCGGAAAGTTCCACATTTTTACCTGAAAATGTTTAAACACGAAAAGATTAGAAAAGTTTAAAACAGGTTACTCCTTCGTATGAGTCGAATGGTCGAATGAGAGAAAATTTTCTCCTTCGACCGTTTTCAAAGGTACGAATGTAAGCTATAACAAACACAAATCTCCTTCGACAGTATGAAACTCTCCTTCGACCGTCCGAATGGTCGAATGAAACAAGTATGGTCGAATGAACACCAATACACTAACAAACTCTAGGTTCGACCACTGAAAACACCACCTTCGACCAAAAATCCTTTGTTTCGACCGTTTAACACACACGTAAGGCCATATCTCCCTAGGTTTGACCCTGAACTTTTCAAAAACGGTTATTCTTTGAAAATCAGTTGATTTTGATCAAATTTTTCAAAAGTTGAAAGAAATTGATGATATTAATCAGGTTTTGATTCGGATTTGATTTGGAACAAGTTTATCAAAGAGAATTATGCATTTTATCCATGAAAACAAGCTCTAATCAATCAATTTATCACCAATTCAATGTTATCAATGAATACAAAAAGTTTTTGATCAAAATAGGGTCCAAATCTGCTGTAAAATTATCAAATTGTGGTTGTTTGAACCATAATGGCTCTGATACCACTTTGTATGCGCTTAGGATTGTAACATCATGTATTTTTTTCCCAATTTTTTTATGAGTTAATAAAACCGCCACTTTATCTATCTTATTCTTTTGTACAAATACAACTATGTCTAAATCTTTATATTATTTCAAAGCATTCGTGTATATTTCAGATAATTTTTTTTAAAGTGGTATAAACTCAAACAAATACAAAATTTCCTCAATAAACTATCTATTCTAATTTTTCTTAGTTATTGTATTTATAATAATAATAATAATAATAATAATAATAATAAGATTTTAGTAAAATAAATTAATTAATAAATAAATAAATGTTTGAAGCAACTCAGGTCCCAAACTGGTTCAACCTTATCACACAACACACAACACTCGACCAAGCAAGGTTATTGAATGAAATATGATTTGAATTAGATTTAGAAGCAACGCGAATGTCAACACCGACAATTGACATTCAATTTTAAGTTAGTTTTCTATGTTTGGCAACAATTTTAGCATTCATTCTGAGCGACTAACAATCCTCGGCCAATTAATATGATTAATTTTAATTATATCATGCCAAATTTGTTTCAGGCGTAAACCCATTTGTGCCCTTTTAAACCACCATCAATCAAACCAATTTACATTGAATCAATTATAATTCCAAACACATAACCTATTTTCGACACCCTTTACCTTGTTTTTGAACCGCAAATAGTTCGTCAACGCATTTAATTTAATTAAATTTAAATCCTAAAATCACGGCAATCAACACCCGTTTTCCTATCCTGCGTGTCGGTGATCGTTACTATAAATTGAAGCCACATTTCGGATCAGGACCGGTGCGAAAACAATTTCCGACGCCTAATTCTTTTTCACATCACCTTATAGATACCAATGTACGTGCTTTCCGGCCATCCTCCAGCTTCTCTCGGCCTTCCTGTGACGCCTTCGAGTCCATGAGCCACAACTCATAACCATAATGAAACCCACCGGCACCAGCCCGCAATATCACGACTTCCTCCAACCCCGACCATTTTCAGCATTCGGAAGTCCGACGAGTAATACCACCAAAAGCAACCACTAGCCCACCAACATAAACGAGCTTTGGTGACTTTGTATTATGGCGATTGCATTGCTGTCTGACTCGAAGTATCGGCTTCGAACCAATCGAGCGCTTAGTCCGAGTCTATTGGTTCGCCTATTCTAAGGCACAACGGACCACCAACATCGCCACCATATTGCTTAACTTTTAGGTTGACCGAAGCCGCTACATATAGTTGAATAACTTCCTGCTCGAACCCACTGTTATCATTCGAACACGGAACCTTTGCCATACTTCTTGACGATCACAGTTGAATATTCATTACAATTATTGACTACCCTTCTTAATCCAAGGTATTGCTATTAGTTCATTTTGCTTCATCATGTTTCTAACAAAAAAAGGGGAGGGGCAAGTGCAAGTGAGTTCTAAATTTGCAAGATGATGAAAGGTCGGATTGGTTAGCTTGTATTGAACCACTCACTTGCATATCATGTTTATCTCTTTCAAAAAAAAAAAAAAAAAACAAATACCAACGTTATATATATAAATAATTCTAAACTTTCAATTTTTGAGAAAACTAAATGTTATATTATATTTATATAAACCTTGAAACTCTCTAAACATACATGTCAAGTTTTAGTAACCATGAATGTCGCTTTTGAAAAATTCTAATAATGTAACAATAACAATAAAATAGATAAATTAAAAGTGATACATTTTTGCACAAGCACTATAACAATAGATACTAAAACATCACCTTTTATTAGGTCTAAGCAAATTTCGTTGATACCCGTTGACTTTCTAGCAAGCCCACTACAATAAAGGTGAGTTTATGTAACCATGTTTATGCGATTCTTTATACTTGCAACAATTATTTAAGCAATTCAACATGCATGTCTAGTCGTAAACTTTATTGCCTCATGAATTAGTCAACAGTTTCAACGAGTTTCAACGAGTTTCAACATTTACATAATCATTAGCTATGGCCAAGCCGGCGATACTCAATAATAGATCTATTGGATTGACAACCCCACCCGGATACGTGTACCTCCTACATAGGTAACGTGGGTGATTGTTATCGTTCAACATATTACTAAGGTGAACCGTAGATGACGGGATGGACCTAAACTAGTCGGAGGTTTGATTATGTCAACATATTATACTATTCATGTAGACTTAAATTTACGATAGACTTACGAATTGCTAAACTTTTATACTTAAACTATATGCTTAACATGGATTATGTATTCTCACCAACTTCTAGTTGACCCCCCCATTTTTCCAAACTTAACAGGAAATACTGATGCTTGAAGTCTAGAGCTAGCATGAGGAGATATTTGAAGCTTTGTTGATTACTTGATGTAGACTTTAAATGTAATTCAATATTGTAATGTATTAAAGGATTATTTAAACTTGTGTACTACCATGAGCTACTGAACAATCATCATTACGTGACATCCCGATGTTTCCGCCATCGGTTGGGGTGTTACAAGGATCGTCAAATCTACAAAGAGATTGATCAAACAAGTTTGATTCAGGTGCGGAATCCCTGAATCAATCACAATTATGATAATCCAGCAATCAAAACACAGAAATCATCATTTCAAAGGTTTTTCTTATTAATTATCAACTCAAATTACACGTTTAGATAAAGATTACAATCAGAAATGACGTGAAAATAAGTTGACAAAACATTAGGGAGAGACACAAAACAGGAGGGAAATGAAATGAACAACAACTAACTTTCAAAATCGGCTTAAGCTATTTATAGCCCTGCATATTCGCCCATATTGAATGGTCGAATGTGCAGGTTCGCCCAATCATATCGTGCGAACCAAGCACTTAATAACAATTAATTCTTCATTCACCCCTTTGTCTCTCCTTCGTATATATTTCCTCCTTCGCACCTATTAAAACTTTCATTCGCCCACATTCAAACTCCTTCGCCCATTCGACAATCATTATTAACATATGTTTATTGTAAATCCAAAGCATTAGTCGCACAATAATGCATCTACATATCTAATGCAACGTATCTAATCACTAATGTAAATCGTGATTGATATAAGCCCTCAACCTGGTAGAGTGCACAAGTTACTTTTTAGCATTAATTTGCTGACATGTACACCTCTGTGCCTCAATACCTTGTAAATTACAAATAACAAAAGCATAATCACGCGTTACAATGAGTCTTTGTACAACTATTCCTTGATACGGGAGTATGTCGTGTGCGTTGGAACCACAGACAATATTGTTTATACTATAAATAACCGTATCAAGCACTGCATAACATTATGCAAGAAAGATTATGTGGATAACAATATCAGCAATTGCCGGATCACACATTGTCTTTAATGATAATAAACACTAAAGATCAACGGTGTGATCAGATTTCTCAAAAACTGATATGATCCTCTTACCGAAAATCACAAAAAGTTTACTGCTTTATGTTTACATTTCTGCATTGTACATTTGTTTTTTCAAAATATACAAAAACTCAAAAAGATTTTAGGTGTGTTTTAGCATAAATTTCAGGAAAACCAAAATTTTTACATTCCTGCGTTATTTTTGATAACTGATGGTGATTGATTGTCGTTTTCTGAAACATGATGAATCAATTTGAATTTTGTATCTATCAAATGTAAAATGATGAATGTTTGAAGCTTAATATGTGTGAAAATGATTGAACGGGATTCGATTTTGAGATTTGGTAAAATTTCAGAAATCCAATTTTTCATTCGTCTATTCGTTGGGTCGAATTGGGAATTTTACTTACATTCGAGCCTTTAAAAATGGTCGAATGAGAGTGTTCCAGTGAAGTGTTTTACATTCGATCCCTTTTTCTACATTCGAGCTTTTCACTAGGGTCGAATGTAGACAAAGCTTCTCATTCACCCCATTCAAACGGTCGAATGTGGGTGTCTATATAACTTTTACAGGTATTAATCCTGAAATGAGTGAAGATTGTTCGATTTTGTTCACGAACACTACCTTCTATCTCTTGAACCATTTTTAGACTGTTATAGACATAATTGATGCTTAGATTTTAGTTTTAGGTGGTTTTAGGGGGAGAATAAACTAGAATCTAGGTTAATTACAGGATAATTTGGTGTTTTTGATCATTCAAACTGATAAGCCCTAGATTCTACTTGAAAACTATCTAAAACAAGATGTTTGTAACAATTGATGGTTTAGAAAGCTTAATCGGCCATAATAGGTGCTAAACGAATGATAATCACAAGTTAAAATGGTTTGAATTGCATTTTGAAAATTTGGTCATATGAACAGGTACATTCGACCAAAAAGGAGGGTCGAATGTGGCCTTTCTTTGTCGAATGAGACTTTTCTGGTCGAATGTAGCTATTCATAGGGTCGAATGTGGCTATTTAGGTCGAATGAACAATTTTAATCAAAAACTTTCACATTCGAACCTTAGTTTTCACATTGGAACCATCTTAATTCTTTATTCGTACCCCCGATGGGTCGAATGTGGAATTTTCAAAATCAAAATTTCAAGTTTGCATATTTTGTTCGTTTTTAAGGAATTTCCATGTTTCGTTTTTGCAGAATCATAAATGGGAGAACCACAAAACACTGAAACACCAGCTGGATCTTCTGGAAAAGCCACTGATAAGCAGAAAGAAGAAGAATTGTCGTTCGAAGAAGCCCATAATTGTTGTGCATTTCTGGGCGAAGTAAAGAAACATACAGAATTCTCTGGGATTGTTGACTTTTTGAGAAGAAGTAGAGTTGTTGATGCATTAGCTACACCGGCAATTATCTACAAAGACCATCAGGTGGATTTTGGAAGAATGCGAAGATAGATTTCTGGGAAAATCAAACAGCAATAGTGAGCAACATTCAGGGACAACTTGCTATTGTTACTGAAAATGATATTCGGGAAGCATTACGATTGCAAGATGAACCTACAGATCCTAGAAGCTTATCTTGGATTGAACAGAGATTGTGTTTTCTACGCATGAAGTACAACGGACCGATAACAGATGGATCTTTGAACAAACGAAAGTTATGTCCGCAGTTTAAGTATCTAGCTCATGTTATGATACATGTTTTTGGATCCGTTAGCAGTGGTTATGATGTGATGAGAAAGAGAATAAGTTCTTTGATGGTTGCTTTGGTGCGGAATAAGCCGCAAACGTATCAGGAATGATCTTGGATCACATGCTTGAACCTCTGAAAGGTTTTAAGACGAAGAAGTTCTTGATGTACCCCAGTTTCTTACAGATGATTTTGGATTTGAAGTATTCTAATCTGAAGAAAGATCCTACTCAAATATTAGTTCAAGATCACATGAATCTGAATAGGTTGATAAGCATGAAAGGTTATAAAGTGGTTTCCGAGAATGAAAGACCGCCACACAAAAACCTATTTGGACACTTAAGTACTCCAGGATATAAGGATCCGGGTGAGAACAAAGCTAGAAATGCTGACAGTAATTCAGACAACGATGATCCTTTGTTTCATGTCAAGCCAGAAGCAAAGAGAAAACGTCAAGTTATGAATGTTGGTGCAAAAAGTGGCAAAGGGAAGGGTAAAGCAAAGGTTATTGAAGTTGAACAACCAAAGAAGACAACTAGGAGAAAGAAAAGCATGGCGAGAAAAGGAACGATGTTAGTTGATGAAGCATGAACAGAGAAACACAAGAAGATATATTGCTTTGAGACTTGAGAACAAACAGGTGAAAAAGGACAATAAGAATCTAAGGTCTGAAGATGAAGAAGAGGATGATGAGGATTTGGATCAGGATGCCGGTGATGCTCCTGAGATGAAGAAAGATGGTGATAATGATGGTTCGGGAGAAGGTTCTGATGATAACGGTTCTGTTGATACACGTTTTGCGACTAGTGCTATTGGATTGCACATTCAATTCTGTTTTGCTGAAATCGTGAGGTCAAAGGTGGAACTCAGAAGGGTCGAAGGTGACTTAGTTTGGTCGAAGGTAGAATATTCAGGTCGAAGGGAGAGTTTTGGAGGGAGTTGTGTTGATTCGCCCAAACATTGGGGCGAACCTGCACATTCGACCTTACGTAGGGGCGAATGTGCAGGTCCATAAATAGTTTGTTTTTCATGTTGAAGATAAGTTTTGGTCATTTGTTTCCCTCATTCGATCTGGTTTTCTCCCTAGGGTTTTGTTAGAGTCTGAATTGTGATTATATCATTATAAACAAGGTTTTGTAAACTTTATCAAGTATGTTTATTAATGAAAAGGAATGTTATTGATGATTTGTGTGTTTTGTTGATTTTATTATCATTTCGTAACTGATTCAAGGATTCCGCACCTGAATTGGTAGACTTGTTTGATCAAACCAATTGTTTTTGACAAACCGATCCTCCTACAAAGTGGTATCAGAGTCATAAGATTAAAACACTAAGAATTGATAATATTTTAGCTGATTTGGATTTGTTTTTCTGATAAGATCAAAAAACAATGGGTTTTGATGAACATTGATTGATTCGGACTAGTTTTCATGGATAAAATCTAGAATTCTCTTCATTAAACTTGTTCCAAATCAATTCTGAAGTAAAACCTGCAAAACATCATCAAATTTTATCAACTTTTGAAAAATTGAGGTCAAATTAACTGATTTTCAAAGAATATCCGTTTTTGAAATGAATAGGGTCGAACCTAGGGGAGAAAGGTCGAACGTGTGAGTTTTAGGTCGAATCTGAGGATTTTAGGTCGATCGTGGGTACTTTTAAGATTGAACCTAGATATTGTGAGTGTGTTGTTGTACGTTCGACCATAGTTTGTACATTCGACCTTAAGTGAGGTCGAAAGTGGGATTATTGTAAGGCCCAAAAATTGTGTAGGTTTATGCTTGTCTTTATCAAACACTTTTATATTTATTGGGCTTAGTTTTATGTTTGGGCTTGGGTCAGGCCATGTGGGCCAATTGGGTAGAGGCTCCTATATATTGTCATGTTTAGTTCATTTGTAGGTGCACCTCTCATCACTTGTATTCATGTAGCCCCTTGTGCGAACCTTGTACCTAATGAGTTCTCTCGTGTGCAAGGTTCCTAGAGATTGTACCAGATGTTCCTAGAGAAGGTGTGCAATCTTCTTAGCGATCGTACCAGACAGTTCTTTGAAACCGTGTGCGATCGAAGCAGTGGCACGATGTTATTAATAATATATTTTCTTCTTTTGTTCTTACATTCAATCTTGTTTTTCATACTCGCTTGGGTGTGTTTGATACCCCGGAAAAGATCTTGGACTTACAATTGGTATCAGAGCCTATGTAGTCTTTCGATGGCTCGGTTCGGTATCAACACGAAGATCAAAAAGAAGAATTAGCATATTTTCGGGGGATGTTTGTTCTTCAATATGAGAGGTACTCCGGTTCTATATTATTATGGTTCATCATATAAGAATCGTGATTGGTTGGTGTATGTTATGATAATGTGTTTGATGTTCATACAGTTCAACAGAATTCATGTCTTGAGTTCTTGTTAGTGGTTGACTTTTATCTCGGTTATTAATCATTGCTTGAAGGTGATATAGATTAGTATAATATGGTTATTCATAGATATTGATTATTGTAATGGCCGAGATTGATTATTGAACGTTTATTATATTTTTCGGAGCTTGATTATGGGGCCAGATCATATCCAGATTTGGAGAATGGTTTCATTAATTTGAATTTCAAGTCTCCAATTTTAGTTGTCACGTTTATTAAGTTTCCTAATATTATGGCATGTAAAATGGAATGGAAATTACTTTATTTGAATGGGGCAGATTTGATGGAGAAGCTAGCACCGAGATATATGCTATTTTTTGGGCAAATTTTTTTATTTCAGCATGGAGCATTGTACATGGACGTGGTTTGCAACCAGGTTCATCGAATCTTAGATTTTTAATTTGGTGCGGGCCTACTCAGATTGTATTATCAGGACTGGTCTTTTTTTCTTTTCAATGGTTTAGTTGTGGGCTTTAATGGAGAACTATCTATTTTAGTGATTATTGCGGGTTTGGGCTTTGCCGGTTATTATCTTTATGGGATTACGAAGCTTATGGGAATTAAGTTTTTTATTTGGGCCGGGGGCTACACTATTTGTTTAGGAGATAGGCTGGGGTTAAGCTTTTCTTAGGCTGCGCTTTTTGGTATGTTTGGTTTGGGCTGCGTCTGCTTGGATTCGAAGGTTTATATGGATGGGCTTCGTTTTTTGTATTAGGTTTGATATGGGCTGTCCGAATTAGGAAGCTGGTTTGAATACTGTTGGGCCGGATATAAGGATTTTAAAATGGACCAGTGAAAGAGAAGACCCCAGATTGAAGATCATCGGCTGAAGATTTTCTTTTTACTGAGCCATGATAAAGACAGCATAAACCTAGGGGGATAGTGTAAGGCCCAAAAATTATGTAGGTTTATGCTTGTCTTTATCAAACACTTTTATATTTATTGGGCTTAGTTTTATGTTTGGGCTTGGGTCAGGCCATGTGAGCCAATTGGGTAGAGGCTCCTATATATTGTCATGTTTAGTTCATTTGTTGGTGCACCTCTCTTCAATTGTAATCATCTAGCCCCTTGTGCGAACCTTGTACCAGACGAGTTCTCTCGTGTGCAAGGTTCCTAGAGACTGTACCAGACGTTCCTATAGAACGTGTGCAATCTTCTTAGCGATCGTACCAGACGGTTCTTTGAAACCGTTTGCGATCGAAGCAGTGGCACGATGTTATTAATAATATATTTTCTTCTTTTATTCTTACATTCAATCTTGTTTTTCGCACTCGATTGGGTGTGTTTGATACCCCAGAGAAGATCTTGGACTAACAATTATTTGGGTCGAAAGTGAGATTGTTTGTTTTATTCTACATTCGAGTCATCAGAAAGGGTCGAACCTAGAACATTTCCACCTTCGAACCCACGATTATTGAGAAAAGGTCGAACGTGGAATCTGATAAAAAAATTTCTAAGTGTTTCATGTTTCAGATTTCGTAGACGATATGTGGAACTTTCCAACAACACCGAGGCCTAATACTACACAACAACAGCAAGTGATTATGGATCCTTAGACTGTAGCAGCACAGAAGACGACTAGTCAATCATCTCAGCCGATCAATTACTTAGCAATGACTTGTTTGACACGACAGACAGTTGCTCAACCACCACAGCAACCAATGAATGATTATTGGGGAGTTGCAGCAACCGCGGTACACTCTCAAACTACCTATGCTATTTCTACTCTAATTCATGATTTATCTTCAGGTAGTGGGAGTCATCCACCAAAGCTTATGGAGATGGTGGATTACAATCAATGGAAGACCAAGTTCAAGATTCATTTGGAGGGAATGGGAATGGAAGGCACCGAGGCATGGCAAATGATAGCTAAGGGTTATGTAGCACCGGTTTTGGAGAACACAGGTGAACCAATACCATTGGAAAGCTTAGCTGAGGATGAGAAGAAAAAGTTTACGGTGGAGAAGAAGGCGTTCTCCCAACTATCTCATGCTATCAACACCGATCTTCTACATCAGTTTGGTTCTTGCACAACTTCAAAGCAGCTGTGGGATATGTTGATGAATCGTCATGATGGGAACGAGAAAACTAGGAAGTTAAGGATGGAAGAGTTGAGAAAAGAGTTTGAGAATTTTAGTTACATGGGGAATGAGACGTTGAAGGAGTTGATTCCAAGATATTGCCATCTGTTGACTGAATTGTCAAGTTATGAGATTAATATTCCGATGTCTGAATTGGTGGGTAAGTTTGCTAATGCATTACCACCATACTGGAATCAACACATTGAGGTCCTAAAGGAGAAAGATGCCTATCAATATTGGACCATCAATGAATTCATTCGAAAGTTGGAGAACAAAGAGATGGAAGAGAAGAGGAAAGCAAAAAGAGGACAAGTTCCTCAAAATCCGGAGTTATATCATGGTGGTACATCTTCTACTCTGACTAGTTCAAGTACTAGTAGTTCTGTTGCTCCACACATTGCTTGTGTTTCAAGCGTTATTGAACCAACCAAAACCCCGATAAACTATCTAACTCAAACCTCATCTTATACACCACCATCATACACTACCACTTACATTCCACCTTTTTCACCAATGCAACATGCTGCATGCTATTTAGCTAGCATGAACCAACCTCAACAACAATCATACATTCCTCAAATGAACCAAAATCAAACAAGTCAAAGCCCAATAGTGTTGGAGACATCTAACTTGAACAATGTCACTGTGGAAGTTGCTCAGCAGCATGTAGCTTTGGTATCTGCTATGGTAGCTTCTTATAATGGTTTGGTAGCTAGTCAAATTGGTAACAACAATCTAACCAGTGAAGGCTATGCTCAAATTGACAAGGAGGAGATGGAGCTCATTGACATACAGTGGGCATCTGCTAATGTCATGAGACGAATGAACGAGTTTATAGAGAAGTCTGGTAGAACTGATCTTTCTACATCTCCTAACACCACATATGGCTTCAACAAAGCCAAAGTCACATGTTTTAACTTTGGTGGGAAAGGTCATTTCAAGAGAGAGTGCACACAGCCAACTCAATAAGGAAACAGGAATCCATTTAAAACCAATTACCATAACCGTCAATCTCAGAATCAGGTATCTTATCAATGCCAAAATAACGACAACTATCAAACACAAAATAATTACCAAAACCGACAGAACACCTCACCAAACAATTCTGTTAGACAAACAATTACATCAAACCAGACCCAAAATCAAATACCACATAATCCAACCAGAACCATTATTCCAATTTCCACACCAAATAGCCAAACACAAACAGATAACCAAAACTTGTCTTTGGTAATTCAAAAGGATGAAGGATTTTACTGGAATGGGATGCAACTAGGTGTTGAAGAGATTACAGCTGGTAATGTGGTGTGTGTTACACAGAAGATTGATTTGGAGAACCTGGTGTTAGTTGAAGAAGTTTTGGAGGTTGAGAAGAGATCTGAAGTGAAGATTGAGGAAATGGTGGAAGAAGCTGATATCTCTATTGAGAAGACTCCAGGATTGATTCTTGATTCAGTCACTGATATTTCTGAAGAGTGTGACTCAGTCTATTCTGATTCGGAGGGCGAGCCAGATTCTGAAGCTAGTGTTAACTCACTAGATGATGACATTGATCAACTTTTAGCCGAAGCTGATTTTCTTATGACTCGCAAGTCATGTATAGTGGATGATGCTTTCACCAGAATTGATTACTCCAAATTCTTTGCTGGAAGCGCACTTTGCTTTGATGGCGATGACAGAGCCTCTGAAACAGGTAAGTTCTGATTCCACCATAGACAGGAATAGTGACAAATATTGTGGAACATGTGATAGATTGGCAGAAGAGAACAAGCAACTTAGGGTACAACTTGAGAGTGCTAGACTTAACTGTCAATCTTATCGCAAAGAAGCACATGAATTCAATAAAGTGCTTGATGGTTACAAAAAGGATATTTCTGATTTGAAGAAAACACTTTCTTTAAAACAATTGGCTATTAACAGTTATATCAATGAATTGGAAGAAACTAAACATGAAATGGCAACCATCAAGTGCTTTGCTGAAAAGGTCAACAAGAAGCTAGAAAGTTACAAACATATTGCTTACATTGTTGATCATATTATTGAAGAACCCTCACAACCGAGTAGTGCAAACTACAAGGCGGTTCCATCTCTCGTGTTATTTGAAAATCACACTTTACATTCAATAAAACCGGAGAGTTCAATCAAATCTGACTCTACATCAGATGACGAATCCAAAACTTCTAGTGTTGGGGATCTAAATTCCGATGTTAGACCAATTTTGGGATTGAAAAATGAGGGGGTAACTGCTGTAACTGATGATTCTGATTCGGATGATGAGATAATTGAGAAAGTGAGTGACATTCCAAGTGAAAATCACATTATCACCAATGAACCGGTATCACCTTCTCAGATTCTTCATCCAGTGGCTAACGCTCATCGAGTGAATCAGTTAGTTAAGCAAGTTGAAAAGAATGAACCGAGTGACAAACCCGTCAAAGTATTTTATCGGATGGAAGGATCCGATAAGATTAATTCTGACGAGGAATATCCAATAAAGTTTGCCAACTATTCCAAGATTGAGAAAATCTGGCAGGAGAGTACTGTTTGGTTCCCCAAACAGGAGAGAACCAATGATGGACCTCAAGAGATCTTAAAGAAAATTTATTTGGATGTTCCAAAAGAACCTAAGGTTCATGTCACCGAGTTTATCAAGCCAAAGGAAAAGGCGAACAGTTTTCTTGAGCCGACTTACTCAAAGGACCCAGCTCCTTAGAGTTTAAGACGAAGGTGTGTGGATGACCAATATCCTATCACTACTTATGCAAAGTCGAACGCCAAGAACGTGTTTGAAGAATATCGTGCATGCTTTAAGCGGGGGGAAAGAGGGCATTTACTTTCTCACTGCCCGTACGTAAGGCATAAGAGGCACGAGGTTGAAGTGAAGCAGAAATATCAAAGTCCAATTGATAATCACTGTTATCCACAACGACGTTTTGTCCCTCAACAAGCACCGTTTTATAATCATAGCCGATATTTTCAAAAGAGGGATAATCATCAGATGGCATATGATCGTTGTAACCGGATAGCCATGGAAAAACCTTTAAAGAAACCAGTGGTGAACACAACTATAGATAAACAGAAGGTTTCTCCAAAACGTGCTGTTAAATCAACGGTTGGACCTGTCTCTGTTAAATCAGAGAAGGTAACTAAGAAACTTTCCTTTAAGAATGAAGTAAAGAAACCGACTGAGACTTCAAAATCTCAGATCCGGATCATGAAACGTTCAGAACAATTCTGGTCACCGGTGGGTTCTCAAGGTGCTTCAACATCAAAAGCAAACGAAAAATCTGAAAGTGAAAAGAAATTGATTGATCAGAAAAAGGTCAATTCAAATTCAATTGATAGTGAATCTTTGAAACAAAATGTTCAAAGACCCAAGACCAAGCAGGCTTGGGTCCCCCGAAAGAACTAGTCTTTTTACTTGATATGTGCAGGGAGTTTCAGCTGGCCCTGTTAGTAGTCTCTAGATTGTTGAAAGTGGAGCTTCTGGTCACATGACAGGGGATTTGTCGCTGTTGTTCGACATTAAAAACATTAATGGCAGATATGTAGCATTCGCTGGGAACAAAGGAGGTTACATTACTATGGAGGGTAGTGTGAGTCATGGTATTGTGAGTTTTGAGAAGATCTCGTATGTGAAACAGATCGATTATAATCTGCTTAGTGTCAGCCAAATTTGCGATAAACAGTTTTCTGTATTCTTTGAGGACAAATCTTGCTACATACTCAAACCCGGCTTTGTACTTCCAAAAGAGTGGTGTTAGTGCAAGTTTGTGACAGATACTCAATCGGATAAACAAACGCTCGGTATTATTGACAGAAGACTTTATATTGTTCGTGTCGTTAGAAGAACTTGTCTAAGTTAGTTCTAGAATATGTAATTAAGCTAGTATTGTAAAAGCCCAACTCAAGCCCAGTTTAAAGCCCATGAGGATGCATGTATATAAGCAACTGATACATGGGGTTTTAGGGGTTGGTCAGTTGGTGTCATAGAGAGTTTGAGAGAGAGCTAGCTAGGATTACAAGTTCGCCGTGGTTCTTATTATTAATAAGAAAAGCATTAAAAAGTAATCTTGTGTTCTTTGGGTGATATCCACGGATCAAAGATATTCCGCGTCTAGGATTCGTGTTTGGTTTGATTGCAGAGAAGATCTCAAAGGAAAGGCACTCACAAGTGGTATCAGAGCTTTCGGGCTAGATATCATTCAAGGAACTAGTTTGTAGTGCTTAAAAAAAAAACAAAATCTTCGGTTTGATTTTTCTGTTTAGTTCGGTTTTAGTTTATTATTTATCAAAATTGTCCTCGGGGGGCAAAAGTAAAGTTGCACTAGTTTTAACGTTATTTTACTAATTTCGTGAAAATAACGTTAAAAACGACAAACGGTTAATCATGCATCATGTGGTGGCGTTAATAGCCAAAAGACAAAGGGGTACATGCACCGATCGGGTTTGTCCCGATTGCTAAGTGTTATGTGCCTTATGTCCAAGGCTTGATACCAAACCACATCGAGCCGAGGGTCTCACTGGAAGCAGCCACTCTATTCTTAGGGGTAGAGGTAAGGCTGTCTACATCTTACCCTACTCAGACCCTACCTTAGCTTTGCTATAGGTGGGATTAACTGAATATGATGATGATAATGATGATTTATCAAAATTGTGTTTTGGTTCTTATCTCTATTTTAGTTTTGAGCTAATTTTTTTTTGGAGTGACGTACTTTTGATTTTGATTTTAAAAGGCTTCTTGTCCTTATAATACAAAAAGGTTTCTGCTTGATTATTCGAAAAGGTTGTTTTGTTTTTTAAGGTTACGGTTCATAATATTTTTATGCATTTGATACTAAAAAATTTTGTTTTGCTTTTTATCGAAAAAAAAAACTCACGCATTCTTATTTTTTTTCAGTTCTTTTGATTTTAATTTAGTTAGCTTCTAATCTATGTGTTTTGTTTAGGTTCTTAAAATTTTGGTTACTTATATCTCACGATCTTTTTGAGTTTTGCAGGTTTAAGAAGGTTTTGGGTTTGAAGGATTCTTCAAGATCATCAAGAACATTGAAGAACATCAAGAACACTAAAATTTTAATAATATTTTGTTACTTTGATCTTGTTTTGTTTTAGTGATTTGTGTTTTTGCAGATTAGGAAAGGAAGGAAAAGATAAGGAAATGATTGAAAAGATTTTGAAATTCAAATATATCTCAATCAATTCCTAATTTTTGGGATCTCTTAGTTGTCAACCACTTTGGGAACAAGTTAATTGTTCTCGGACAAAGAACTAGTTCTCGGACAAGTGTGGTTCTTGGATCCCTTATTCTTGAGAACATACAAAGGTTCTTGGCTAAAAGGGTTATCGGACAAAGACTGTAGTTCTCGGCTACATAGAAGTTCTCGGACACACAGTGGAATTCGGATACAATACTAGTTCTCAGATTTTTTATATTGTTTTTGGTTCTCAGATTGCACAACATTAGTTCTCGGAATTCTGTTCTCGGAAATAACTAAGATTCTCGAACATTTTTAGTTCTTGGAAACTTAGTTCTCGGACACAAGGAGTTGTTCTCAAACTCATCTTTGGTTCTCAGATAGATTGTGGTTCTTGGAAATTGTTCTCGGACTATAAGTTCTCACTTATTGGACTTGGACTACAATCTGGGCCTCGATTTGTCTTGGACTTGGACTTTGGACCTACACTTGAATCTTGGGCATTTAAAATAAATTTAATTCATATTAAAAAAAAAAAATGTCGACTCTAAACAAGATGTTAGAAATGGATCATGAAGTAGGCAAGTCAAACTCACCACCTAAAATGATTTCGGTTAACGATTATTATTGGTGGAAGGACAGGTTTGAAGAATGGGCTAGGTTCTATATGATGAGAGGATTGATTTGCATAAGAGATGGGTACATACCACCATTCAGAGATGTTGATGGTCGAATTGTTAAGGTTGACTTCAAAAATATGGCTGAAGAAGAGAAGCTTATGTTCGAAGCTGAGAATAAGGCACATGCTGCTATCACAATGAGCATGCCACAAGAGATATTGCACACGTTTAGAAAATTTCAAAATGCACAAGATTTGTGGGTAGCTCTTGAGAAACGTTTTCAGGGAAATTACAATGTTAAGAAAAATAGAATTGACTAACTCAATAAACAATTTGCTGTCTTTAGGGCATTCACAGGTGAAACCCTAGAAGAGATTATCACGAGATACTACCATATTGTTACGGAACTAGAGAACTACAAGATTGAGCACACCACTGTAGAGATGACCACCAAGATTCTGGATGCCTTGCCTTCAAAATGGGAAGTCTATACTCTTCTCATTAAAGAGAATCCAGAATTCGCCACCTACACGCTTGATGATGTTATAGGAAAGCTAAGAGGATATGATTTGGCTATGAAGAGGAAGGATGAAGGTTCTGATCAGGTTCAAGATCCGGGAGTGTATTATGGGAAATCATGATCCAAATCCTCATCTGGTGGCACTTCAAGCAGTAGTGGGAATGCAACTGCATTCTTCTTAGGAGATAATTCTGGTAACATTATGTTAGATTCTGATGGTGAAGTCTGTTTTGTTTCTGTTTCAGGTGATTCAACAAAAGTGAAGGACATTCCTTCAGGAAAAGCCAAGGGAACGAGCAGTGATTCCAAATGTGATCACAAGTCATGAAAGTCTATGCCTATGAATGTCAAATCAGCAGAAGAGTAGCTTGCAGTTTTGTCTTCCTTTGTAGCATCTTATGAGAACTACATACAAGGGAAGATAAACGATCCGGCAATGTTCGATGATGACTACGATCAGATAGATCCAGATGACTTGGAGGAAACGGATCTTTAGTGGAATCTTGCTATGATTGCGCGAAGAGCAAGAAAGTTCATGGAGAGGACAGGAAAGAAGCTAGTTGGAGGCACTTTGCTAGAGAATGTGTGAGACCAAAGAGCCAAAATCAGGGAAACACCATAAGGCAAAGCTCATCAGTGGCACCTTCTCAGAGTAACTTTAGCTCTAGGCACTAATGGTGGCTAAGCCTGATGGTACATATGACTGGAGCAGTGTTTTAGATGGAGCTGCTGGATTAGGAAATCAAGCTCTCATGGCAGAAATTATTGAAGAGGGGTCTGAGAATGCTGAGAAACCTGTTGAGCAAGTGACTGAGGAACAGGTTAATGAGACAGAAACAGAAGTGAATGAGTGTAAGGAGAATGAAGCTGAAGCAGCTGCAACTGAGAGTGAAGCAAACAAGGAGGTATCTACCCAGGTGCTGGATCTGACAGCATCAACTGAAGGGATGTCTGCTAAAGAATTCATGGCATATATGGCAGACTTATCATCCAATGAGAAAAAGGTACTCCTTCCTTTACCTTTAGTTGTATAAGCTTGTAATAAGTGTGTCGATTATGCTGAGCGTAATTTGTTACTTGTGAAAGAAAATGATAAAGTAGATGAGCATAACACTGAATTAGTTGTGCTTCTAGACAAAGAGAAAGAGTTTAACATAGGTAATAAGATTAGAGAAGGGAACCTGAAAACCGCCCTTAATGCTGCTAAGAAAGATCTAAAAGAACTTAACTATGCCCTCAGGGAAAAGATAGATTACATTAATCTAACACAGTTGGCTTTAGTTGATAAACAAGAAGAGATTGCTAAGAAAAATGCTGAAATAGACCAACTTAAGGTTAAGGTAGCCGATCTGAATAGGCAAATAGATCAAGTTCGCAGCTCTAAGTATCTTATTAATGCCTTAATAGACTCTAGAAAGGACACTAAGAAGCATAAAGATGATAACAGTGGATTAGGTTACCAAGATGTGCCTCCTCCTGTGACTGGTAACTATTCGTTTTTACCAACTGAGAAGGAAGTAACAGAGGAAATTTGTAAGCCTATGTTAGATGAAATGGAAGTTGACGTTAGTGAGAGTGATGATAGTGTTGAGAATGGTAGTTCATCCAATGTGTCAATGGATGAAGAAACAGGTGAAGTGTTCAAGAACACTAAAGGGTCAGGGGTTAATAAAGGTAATACAGTTAAAACTAACCCAACTGAATCAAAGAAAGAAAACCTAGTGATTTCAAAAACTCTAACCAGAAAGGCTGAACCAAAAAATTAGTTTGAAAAATCCTAAATTTCTTAAACAAGGTGAAGCCAAAACTGAAGAAATCAAACAGGGTAATGCTGGATGTTCTGGTAACACTTCACCCAAATATGCTAGAAATGAGGGATCGACCTCAAGGGGATAGTACAAAAAGCCCCTTGAGAAGCGATCTTGTTTTAAATGTCATCAAAAAGGTCATGTAGGTAGCATGTGTACTGTCAAAAAGAAGGACAACACTACATCAACTGACGCAAAGAAAGGTGAGACTCCTGCCAAGTCTAAAAGCAGGAAAGAGGTAAATAACTATGCAAAGAAAACTTTGCAAAGGCAATTAGAAAAAGAATTTGATGGTTGGTCTAGGGATCCAGGCAAACGACCAGTAAACAAAAATTTTGAAAAGCCTGCGTTTGTCCCTAGACAGGTGAGTGTTGGCTAGGCAAGCACTTCTGGTGCTGTTCCTCCAAATCAGGCACCTTCTGCTAATGCCAACAAATACCAACCACCACATAGGCAACAACGTCACCAAAGTCCGCAAGGTGACAAATTCAATTTTGTAAATAATCAAAATGGTTATAGGGATAGACACTATTCAAATAACCAATTTTTTTTTAGAAATAGCTACAATCAGGGATACTCCAACAGAGGGAGATATCCTCAAAATACAAATAATGGGCCAGTGAATCACGAAGGATATTGCAATCCTCATAATCAAAGGCCCTTCAGACATTAAAACCAAATGAACGGAAACAGTCCACTTAGATCCAGGACTCCAGTGGGGAGTGATGGATACTGGAGGGAGTTTACTGTTGTCGATGAAATGGGATGACCCAAGACTTTCACAGCTTGGGTCCCCTACTCTAACTAATCTTCTTTGTGAATGCAGGAGCTGCTAAGGAGGGTTATCAACTGGTGGTATGTTGATAGCGGCTGCTCCAGGCATATGACAGGGGAGTTGAGATTGTTGATTGAATTTATGAAATGTGATGGAGGTTATGTGAACTTTGCTGGCGCCAAAGGCGGGCGCATCTCAGGAAAGGGGAAGGTCACTAATGGCAAGATCACCCTAGAAGGAGTGAACTATGTTGAGGAGCTCAAACACAATCTCATGAGTGTCTTACAAATTTGTGACAAGGGGCATTCGGTTCACTTAACAATGACTGAAGCCTTAGTGTTGAAACCAGGGGTGGTAATTCCTAAAGAGTGGATAATCATGAGGGCTCCTAGAAGAAACGACACATACATCATGGACATGAGTATACCTGATGATACTTCAGAGGAGACCACATGCCTTCTTTCAAGAGTATCTGAATCAGATTCACTATTATGGCATACAAAAATGGGGCACATTCACTTCAGAAAGCTGAACTACATTGTGAAAAACGGTTTGGTGACAGGTGTTCATTTAAAAAGCTTTGGGGTTGAGGATAAATGTGTCCCTTGTAAAAAGGGAAAGCAACACAAGAAACCTCATCACCCTAAAGCTATCAACACCATCTCTGCTCCTTTCGAACTACTTCACATGGACCTATTCGGTCCAGTGAACGTTAGAAGCGTTGGTGGTAAATTCTATTGCCTTGTGATTACTGATGATTTTTCCAGATTCTCGTGGGTGTTTTTCTTAGGTTCGAAGGATGAGACAGGAGAAGTCTTAACAAACTTCATTCTTCAAGCAGAGAATCTATTCAACACCACTCTCAAGAGCTAGCATTGTTCATTCTTCAAGCGACAACGGCTCGGAGTTCAAGAACAGCACGTTTTCAATCTTTTCCATTCGCAAGGGAATTGAACATCAATTTAGTGCTCCTTATGAGCCACAACAGAATGGAGTCGCGGAGAGGAAAAATAGGACTTTGATTGAATCAGCATGGACAATGCTAGCTGACTCTAAGCTTCCTGTTGAATTCTGGGAGGAGGCTGTGAATACAGCTTGCTATGTTTTGAATAGGGTTTTGACCGTCAAGAAACACAATAAAACGTGTTATGAAAGATTTTGAACCATTTGGGGCGCCTTGCACTATTCTTAAAAATAAAAACCAACCAAAATTTGGCGAGGTTTCTGACGAGGGATTTTTCCTTGGTTATGTACCTGGATCACCAAATAAACGTGTTTTTAATAAATCTAAAGGTGTAGTAGAAATTGCTTTCAACATTGAAATAACTAGTTACCCACCAAAGGATAGTGCACAGGAACCCAATTGGATGTTCGATTATGATTTTGTTTTTAAATCCTTTAATGTTCCTCACACCGTTAATGCAAAACCAGATGAAGAACCAGTGATTATTGCTTAGGATGACGACGACTTTGTTTCACCTCGTTCAATAGTCCCAATCTCTGCAGAAAAGGACAAGACAGATGCACAAGCAAGCTCTTTGGGAAACAATCAATCTACATCTACCGAACCTGCCACCGAACCTGAAGAAGAACCGTTCACGAACCCGTTCGGGACAGATTCTACTGATGAAGAAGTGGCTACAGGAGCAATTGGCTCCAACTTAGGTGATGAATTAACAGTTGTCACAGTGGCATCAACACGTGCAAATAAAGATCATCCAGTTGACTATATACTGGGAGATCCTACTGCGGGAATTCAGACAAGGAGAAGCTTTGCGACTGCCAACTGCATGTACGCAAGAATTAAAGACTCAAGGATTGTGAATAAATGTATGAAATGCTTTATCTCATAGATCAAACCGGATGTAACCAGAATCAGAACTCTACTACAGATCAAACAAATGTATGAAATGCTTTCTTTCAACTCGGATTATTAATCCTTACACTTTTTGGATCATTTCCATATCAAAATTACAGGAAATGGACAAGGAATGAAGTCAGATTGATTAAATCTTTGTTTGAACCCTAGAACTGAATTGTTTGGATTATTATAGACTGTTTTTGACATAATTCTTGATTAGGATTTAGTCATTGACTATTTTAGGGGGGGGGGGGGGAATACAACATAATCAGGCCTTATAACACATTAGATTGTTCAATTGATTCTTTAAAAAATGTGAAACCCTAATTATTGGGAAAAAATGTCAATAACTAAACAATTGTCACAATTGATTGTTTAAAAAGCTTAGTCGGACATGTTAGTATGCAAACGAATGAAAATGACATGTTTAGATGGTCAAAATTTGATTCTGGAAATTGATCATATGAACAGTCTAGTTCGACGGTTCAAAAAGGGTCGAAAGTGGCTTTTTAGGTCGAAGGAGACTTGTTCATAGGGGCGAAAGTGGATCAAAGGTCGAATGTACATGTTTAATCAAATTTTCCACATTCGAACCTTGTTTTCCACATTCGAACCCTGGATTTTCCACATTCGAACCTACGTTGGGTTGAAGGTGGACTTCCAAAAACCAAAATTTCAATTTTGCAAATTTTGTCCGTTTTTAATGAATTTTCATGTTTTGTTTTTGCAGATTTTCAAATGGTAGAACCTCAAAAGACTGATATTCTAGCAGGATCATCTGATAAAGCTGCCGAAAAGAAACCCGAAGAAGAATTACCTTTTGAAGAGGCTCACAACTGCTGTGCGTTTCTTGGCGATGTCAAGAAGCATACAGAATTCACTTGAATCATAGAGTTCTTGAAGCGTAGCCGAGTTGTTGATGCGATTGCCACACCTGCCATTATTTATAAATATCACCAAGTGGATTTTTGGAAGAATGCGAGAATTGATTTTTGGGATAATCAAACTGCTATTATTAGCAACATTCAAGGGGAGCTGACTATAGTAAGAGAAAGTGATATTCGAAAAGCATTAAGATTGAAAGACAAGCCGACTGATCCAAGATGTTTGTCATGGATTGAACAAAGGAAGTGCTTTTTACGAATGAAGTATAACGGACCAATCATAGATGGAGCTTTACACAAGGGGAAACTGTGTCCACAGTTTAAATACTTGGCTCATGTGATGTTGCATGTATCCGGTTCCGTTAGTGATGGCTACGATGTAATGAGAAAGAGCATCAGTTCGTTGATGGTGGCTCTTATTCTGAACAAGCCGTTGAATGTATCAGGGATGATTTTGGATCACATGCTTGAACCATTAAAAGGTTTGAAGCAGAAGAAGTTTTTACTATATCCCAGGTTTCTTCAGATGATTTTTGATCAGAAGTACAGGAAGTTGAGGAAAGATCCGACACAGATTGTAGTATATGAGTTTGAGCACATTGGTGAGGATGATAGGTTATAAAGCGGTTCCTCGACTAGTGGTCAAGGGGTTTAATCAACAAGAAGGGATAGACTTCAATGAAGTGTTTGCACCAGTTGCTAGGCTAGAGGCAATTCGCTTATTTCTGGCCTTTGCGTCTTATAAAGTTTTTAAAGTATATTAGTTAGACGTAAAAAGCGCCTTTCTGTATGGAAAAGTCCAAGAGCTGGTGTATGTCTCTCAACCACCGGGGTTCATAGATCCAAAATATCCAGATCGGGTCTACAAACTTGACAAGGCCCTTTATGGACATCATCAAGCACCCAGGGCATGGTATGTGACTCTGTCTTCTTACCTTTTGAACAATGGCTTTGAGAGAGGAAAGATTGACAGTACACTTTTCATTCGGAGAAAAGGAGAAGATTTTCTGCTGGTAGAGGTGTACGTTGATGACATCATCTTCAGGTCACCAAATGACGACTTATGCAAGGAATTTGAGCAGGTCATGAAAAGGAAGTTCGAAATGAGTGCTGTGGGGGAGTTAAAGTTTTTCCTTGGTCTACAGGTGGATCAGAAGGCAGATGGAATGTTTATCCATCAAACCAAGTATGTGCATGACATCCTGACTCGTTTCAAGACGAATGATTGCACCCCTTATCATACTCCTCTATCGGTCAACCATGGTCTCGGTCCAGATACCGAAAGAGACAAATATGTGGACCCCACAGAGTACCGCGCAATGATTGGTTCACTCATGTACTTAACTGCTTCTAGACCTGACATTATGTTTCCAGTTTGTCTTTGTGCCAGGTTTCAGGCAGATTGCGGTCAAACGGATTCTTAGATACCTAAAGGGGAAACCAAAATTGGGAATCTGGTATCCAGCTGATGGCGAATTCGATCTTGTAGCGTATACAGATTCAGACTACAGCGGATGTAACCAGAATCAGAACTCTACTACTGGTGGATGTCAATTTTTAGGAGGAAGAATCGTATCCTGGCAGTGCAAAAAGCAGACTTCGGTGGCTGTTTCCACTTGTGAAGTAGAATATGTTACTGCTGGTAGCTGTTGTTCACAGGTTTTGTGGATACAACAACAAATGCGGGATTACGGTTTGAATTTCACTCATACTCCAATTCTTATTGATAATCAAGCCACCATTTCAATCACAGAAAATCCCAAAAACTTTCCCAAAACAAAACATATAGACATAAGGCATCATTTCATAAGGGATTGTTTTGAGAAAAAGATGATTTATTTGAAAAAGGTTGATACTTTGGATAACCCAGCTGATTTGTTCACAAAAGCTTTCGATAGAGCTCGGTTTGAATTGTTAGTGTAGCTGAATGGGATGAGAAACCCGGAATAACTTTTCGTTTTCTCATAAGTGCTGAAGCTTTTAGTTTTCAAGTTTTTAGTTAGTTTTTACTTTGTGTTTTATTTGCTTCTGCTTGGTTTCGCGCAAAAAAAAAAAAAAACTATAGCAAATCTGGTACCTAATTGGAAATGATAGCACATTAGCTGTTGATTTTGTTACACTTAATAAAATTGAGCAGAAAAATTAAAGCTAAGTGTGGTTGCATCTTCATTATATGTTGTACTGGTAGGTAATTCACACACGAATCTAGTCTATTAATTGAAATAGAAATCTTAATGGCTGTTGATTCTGTGGGATACATGTCATTGGCGTATGATTTTATAGTCTTTAATCTTGTGTTGATAGCGTGTGACAAAATTCTAAGGTTTCAGGTCTTTAAATTGTTAAATTTATCCAGGGATGATCTGACTGGTCTTTTGCTGCATCCAGATACATGCTGACCTAGACTTTGTCAGAACATCTTAAAAGAGTATACGATAAATGCCAAAACCCTTAAAGGCTAAAAGGCAATCAATCAAAAATGCCTAAAGCTGAAAATTCGTACCACATAAAATGGTATTTGTCTTAACCCTGGTTGAGTACACGTTTGGTCACTTTGTTGCATCCAGAAATATGCAGACCTGTACACCATCGTGTCTCGTACCTTGTAAACAACATGGATAATGGCAATTTACTCACCTATTACGATGAACCTTTGTGCATGACTTGATCGCGGGGGTATGTCATGTCGCGGGTAACATAGATGATTCAATTTAATACACTTAAATGATAATATGGATTTGGAATCGTTAAGTGTTATATTGTTTATGTGGATACATAATACTGGTAATCGTCTTGGAATGCAGTCTTACACATTAAGAAGTTATTAAGAACATTAACTTGTGTGACATCTCAATCTAGCTGATATGATCCTTTTAACCATTGTCTGCCATAACCAAAAATAGAGTGTTTTTATGTTTGTACATAGTTTACTTGAATTGTCTTTACATTCATTTATTTTACTTGTCAAAAAAAAAAAAATCCAAAAATCCAAAAAGATTTTATTTTGCTTCAGGATTTGACGCACGAGAAACAGTTGTTCTGTGGTGGATCTGACTGTTTAGAAAATTTTGCAAAATATCATATCTTTTGAAAACTTATGAATTTAAACCGCAAAGCAATTTTTGTCACAGGTGGGTTATGTACTTTGTAAGTTTATATGTGTAATGATGGTTTACTTACAAGTTGGTTGAGTGTGACAGGTATTTTGATGATAATGATGGACGTGATGAGGTATGAACCTCCTTTTGGACAAATTCACGTGATTCAAGAATTTTTTTGAAGAAAAAGAGACAAGAAGACGACAAGACACTGAAGTTCTAAACAACAGTCGCGGATTTTAGAAGACTTAGCAGCTTAGGGGGAGAAATATAGATACATGAAGAAATATTCTATGTTTCAGGGGGAGTAAAAAGAGTTTAGATCGAGTAATGCATTCGTGTAGAGCTCAAGTGGAAGTTTTTACAATCCAAGCTTATTCTCAGGGGGAGTTACTTAATTCTAAAGAGATACTGAACATAAGAGAGCCTGTTAAAGACTCAAGATCACAAGTTGAAGAAAAGAAGAGAAGTGATCTGCCAAGTTCTTTTAAATTACTTTGGTAGACAATCTCAAAATCAAGTTGTTGAAGATTAAAGACTTCAAGTGGAAGACAATTGAAGATACTTTGAGATTTGAAAAATAATCTTAAAGAGAATCTGTCAAGAGAGCTAGCTAGGATTACAAGTTCGGTGTGGTTCTTATTATTAATAAGAAAAGCATTAAAAAGTAATCTTGTGTTCTTTATGTGATATCCACGGATCAAAGATATTCTGCGTCTAGGATTCGTGTTTGGTTTGATTGCAGAGAAGATCTCAAGGGAAAGGGACACACAAGTGGATCATGCTGAAAGCACTGAGAGTGAATAAACTTTACATTCTCGACTTGTCAAAGGCGATGACAACTCAAGGCCAGGTAATGTGTTTCCTCTCCAAGGCTACAGAAAAAGAATCTATTATGTGGCATAGGAGGATGGGACACGTTCACCTCAGAAAAATGAACCATCTGGTAAAGAATGGACTTGTCGAAGGCGTTAATGTCAAACATTTCCATCTGAATGACAAGTGTGTGAGTTGCAAAAAGGGAAAGCAGCACAAACAATCCTACAAACCAAAGAAAGTAAACTATGTGGAATTGCCACTTGAGCATTTGCACATGGATCTGTTCGGACCTGTTAAGCGCAAAAGTCATGCTGGAGAGTTATATTGTCTTGTGGTTACTGACGATTATTCCAGATTCTCGTGGGTGATGTGCTTGCATCATAGGAGTGACAATTTTAACAATCTGAAAGTTCTGTTCACTCGATTAGAGAATGTCTATGGTCTGAAGATCAAAAGAATTCGGAGTGATAATGGGACGGAGTTCAAAAAATGCACAGATGAATGCTCTTTGTGAAGATAAAGGAATTCATCATGAATATAGTGCTCCGTATACCCCTCAACAGAATGGTGTCGCAGAAAGGAAAAACAGGACTCTAATAGAGGCGGCGAGAACAATGCTTGCGGATTCTAATCTTCCATTAATGTTCTGGAACGAAGCCATATACGCAGCATGTTATACATTGAATCGTGTGTTAACAGTGAAGAAGTTTGGCAAAACTTCTTATGAACTGTTGAACAGATGAAAGCCGAACATAGAGGATCTAGAACCATTTGGAGCACCGTGTACAATGCTTAATTCATGTGAGAAGTTTGAACCGAAAGTTGAAGAAGGATTCTTTGTTGGATATGCAACCCCACTCAAACGGGTATTCCACAAGCGAGCTCGTCAGGTAGAGGAGTGGGCTAACGTTGAAGTTCAACGGTATACTCAGAACGTACAGGGTAGCGGTCCAGATTGGATGTTTGATTACAAAGATTTATTTGAATCATTCAATCTAGATGACTTGGTTGAAGAGGTTGTGTTAAGATTATATTACGACTGTGAAAACACAGTGACATCATCGTTGGTGCGTCCGATCACCGTAACACCTCCAGCAACTTCTAATGATGCCAATGTTCCTGCAGCAGAAGAAGAAGTGTTCGAAGAAGCTTACACAACTCTTAATTCATTAGAATCAGAAGATGATGATGGTGTCACAAGTGAAGCTATTCTAGATTTTGCTACAAAGACACCTCCAGTGAACCCAAATCCAAATGTTGCTTCATCATCTAATTTGGGTAATGATATGGATTCAACAGAGAATTTGACTACTCAAACGGAGTGAAAGTACCTGATCATCCGGAATCTCGGATTCATCATATTCACCCGCTCGAGCAAGTTATTGGTGATCTTGGTAGCAGTGTAATGACTAGAGGATAACTTCGGAATGCAAACTCACCAGAAAATCTTGGCTCTTTAGCTTTATATGATAAAATTCAGAAATTGGGTTGTCAGAATGACTGGTCTTTTGCTTGTTATGTTTCAAAGGTTGAGCCACGGACGTACAAGGATGCTCTTGGATGATGCTTGGGTAGAGGCGATGCAAGATGAGCTGTTGCAGTTTTAGAAACTGGGAGTGGGGACACTAACAGACTTACCTCCAGGTAGAAAAAACATTGGAACCAAATGGGTTTTCAAGTGCAAAAAGGATGAAAGAGGCGTAATCGTGAGAAACAAAGCTCGACTGGTAGTTTAAGGATTTCATCAAGTGGAAGGAATCGACTACAACGAGATTTATGCACCTGTTGCTCATTTAGAAGCAATTCGTATGTTTCTGGCGTTTGCCTCATACAACAAATTCAAGGTGTATCAAATGGACGTTAAGAGTGTGCTTCTTTACGGTGTGGTCAAGGAGGAAGTTTACGTAGGTCAACCACTAGGCTTTGAGGATCCTATCCACCGGGATAACGTCTATGTTCTGAACAAAGCATTATACAGGTTGCACCAAGCTCCACGCCAATGGTATGAGGAGCTGAGCACGTACCTTCTATCCAATGGATTCAAACGCGGTTTGGTAGATTGTACGCTGTTCACCAAACGAATACGGGATGACTTGCTTCTAGTCTAGATTTATGTTGATGACATTATTTTTGGATCTACTAATGAACTTTTGTGCAGAAAATTCAAAAAAGTGATGTAGGAAAAGATCGAAATGAGTGCAACGGGAGAGATGCAGTTTTTCCTCGGCCTGCAGGTGGAACAAAGACCAACGGGGATCTTTATTCACCAGAAAAAATACGTTTCTGAAGTCTTGGGCCGATTCCAAATGGAAGATTCGAAGACGATGGATACCCCGATCCAACAAATCACGGGATTGGAGTTGACGCTAAGGGGGAGCTGACTGATGCTTTTACATACAGAGCAATCGTCGTATCTCTGAAGTATCTCACCGCATCCATACCAGATATAATGTTTGCCACATGTCTCTACGCTCGATATCAGTCGAAGGCTAAACAGAGTCATCTCGCAACTGTCAAACGGATCCTACGATATCTGAAGGGTTGTCCGTCGAGAGGACTATGGTACCCTAATGATGATAATTTTGACCTAATTGCTTTTAGTGATGCAAATTGGGGTGGTTGTGACAAAGACAACAAATCCACAATGGCTGGATGTCAATTTTTGGGGAGCAGGATCGTGACCTGGCATTGCAAGAAGCTGACGGCAGTCGCACTATCCACATGTGAAGCATAATACGTGTCAGCTTTAAGTTGCTACTCACAGGTTTGTAAAACCCCTATACACTGTGACAATGAAGCCGCAATTGCATTAACTAAAGACACGGTCAATCACTCAAAAGCTAAACATATCCGGATTAAGTATCACTTTTTCCGAGATTGTTATACCAACGTGCAGATCTTTTTGCCAAAGCTTTCGATAGATCTCGATTCGAGTTTTTGTTAAAAGCTAACGGTATAAAAGAGAAACAAGACTGATCATCACCTCTGTTTATCATTTTTTTGTTTTTAGTTTTACTGTTTTTTTTTTAATTCAAAAACCCAAAAATATGTTTTACATTTTATGGGGAGTTTTAGATTTTTAGAAAAACCCAAAAACATTGAAAAATCCAAAAAGCCATAAAAATTAGAAAAACCCAAAAGGATTTTCAGGAGAAAAAATAGGAAATGATAGTACATCAGTGGGGATCTGACACATGCTAAAGATTTAAAATGTTATATAAGCCATGTGTTGAGTCTATGTGATGTGCTGGTAGGCTTCGTTGACCTATTACTACGTGTTAGATACACACATATCAAACGAATTGTAATGTGGATGAACTCCTCATTGGCATATGGTCTTAGTTCCGTAATTTCGTTTGATAGGGTATTTGTACAAAACTCGGATGTTTCGGGTCGTTATGTTACTAGTTATCTGGGGATAGCCTTTCTGATCTTCTGTCGTAAGGTTTTACGGACCTAGATTAGACAGGGTATCTTGCTAAAAGAGCTTTATTGCCAAAACCTAAAGTTACTGAATTGAGGAACTTTTATGTATGACGATAATCAAAGATTATCTAATGCATCGTATCCAATCATTGATACAAATCATGATTGGTATTAGCCCTCAACCTAGTAGAGTGCATATGTTACTCTGCAACATTGATTTGCTGACCTATACACCTCTGTGCCTCAATACCTTGTAATTTTACAGATAACGAAAGCATAATCACGTGTTACAGTGAGTCTTTGTGCTAATTATTCCTTGATTCGGGAGTATGTCGTGTGCGTGGGAACCACAAACAATTTTGTTTATACTATAGATAATCTTATCAAACTCTGCATAAAAGTCTATATGAGAGCTTATGTGGATAACAATATTAGCAATTGCTGGATCACACATTGACTTTAATGATAATAAACACTGAAGATGAACGGTGTGATCAGATTTCTCAAAAACTGATATGATCCACTTACCGGAAATCACAAAACATTTACTTCTTTATGTTTACATTCTTTCATTTTACATTTTTTCAAAATTTACAAAAACTCAAAAAGATTTTAGGTGTGTTTTAGCATAATTTTCAGAAAAACCAAAAAGATTTTACATTTCTATATTAGTGTTGATAACGGATGGTGATTGATGGTCGTTTTCTAAAAATTGATGAACCATTTGAGTTTTGTGACTTTAAAATGTGAAATGATGAATGTTGGATGCTTAAAAGATGGGAAAAGGATTGAACGGGATTCGATTTTGAGATTTGGTAAAATGTTTAAAAATTCTAATCTCCATTCGCCCCTTCGATGGGTCGAATGTGGAATTTTCCTTTACATTTGAGCTTTTTAAAACGGTCGAATGTGAGTGTTCATGTGTATTTTACACATTCGAACCCTATTTCTATCTTCGAGCCTTTCATTAGGGTCAAATGTGGAAATAGTCTCACTTTCGCCCAGATAAAATGGTCAAATGTGGAGCCTATATAACCCAATCTGCACGTTAGAACCTTCATTTCAAAACTTTATCAAATTTCTCAGTTAACCTCACCTTGTTGCTCTTATTTCTTTCATCTCGGATTATTAATCCTTACACTTTTCGGATCATTTCCATATCAAAATTACAGGCAATAGACAAGGAATGAAGTCAGATTGATTAAATCATTGTTTGAACCCTAGAACTGAATCGTTTGGATTATTACAGACTGTTTTTGACATAATTCTTGATTAGGATTTAGTCATTGACTGTTTTAGGGGGGGAGGAATACAACATAATCAGGGCTTATAACACATTAGATTGTTCAATTGATTCTTTAAAAATTGTGAAACCCTAATTATTGGGAAAAAATGTCAATAACTAAACAATTGTCACAATTGATTGTTTAAAAAGCTTAGTCGGACATGTTAGTATGCAAACAAATGAAAATGACATGTTTAGATGGTCAAAATTTGATTATGGAAATTGATCATATGAACAGTCTAGTTCGACGGTTCAAAAAGGGTCGAAAGTGGCTTTTTAGGTCGAAGGAGACTTGTTCATAGGGGCGAAAGTGGATCAAAGGTCGAATGTACATGTTTAATCAAATTTTCCACATTCGAACCTTGTTTTCCACATTCGAACCTACGTTGGGTTGAAGGTGGACTTCCAAAACCAAAATTTCAATTTTGCAAATTTTGTCCGTTTTTAATGAATTTTCATGTTTTGTTTTTGCAGATTTTCAAATGGTAGAACCTCAAAAGACTGATATTCTAGCAGGATCATCTGATAAAGCTGCCGAAAAGGAACCCGAAGAAGAATTACCTTTTGAAGAGGCTCACATCTGTTGTGCGTTTCTTGGCGATGTCAAGAAGCATACAGAATTCACTGGAATCATAGAGTTCTTGAAGCGTAGCCGAGTTGTTGATGCGATTGCCACACCTGCCATTATTTATAAATATCACCAAGTGGATTTTTAGAAGAATGCAAGAATTGATTTTTGGGATAATCAAACTGCTATTGTTAGCAACATTCAAGGGTAGCTGACTATAGTAACAGAAAGTGATATTCGCAAAGCATTAAGATTGAAAGACAAGCTGACTGATCCAAGATGTTTGTCATGGATTGAACAAAGGAAGTGCTTTTTACGAATGAAGTATAACGAACCAATCATAGATGGAGCTTTACACAAGGGGAAACTGTTTCCACAGTTTAAATACTTGGCTCATGTGATGTTGCATGTATTCGGTTCCGTTAGTGGTGGCTACGATGTAATGAGAAAGAGCATCAGTTCGCTGATGGTGGCTCTTATTCTGAACAAGCCGTTCAATGTATCAGGGATGATTTTGGATCACATGCTTGAACCATTAAAAGGTTTGAAGCAGAAGAAGTTTTTACTATATCCCAGGTTTCTTCAGATGATTTTTGATCAAAAGTACAGGAAGTTGAGGAAAGATCCGACACAGATTGTAGTACAAGATCATATGAGTTTGAGCACATTGGTGAGGATGACAGGTTATAAAGCGGTTCCTGAAAATGAGAGACCACCCCTGAAGAATCTGTTCGGCCACTTGATTATTCCTGATTATCAAGATCCAGGTGTTGATAAGGCTAGGAATGCGAATAGTGAATCTGACAATGATGATCCTTTATTTCATGTGAATCCTGAAGCAAAAAGCAAGCGACAAGTGGTGAATGTGGGTGCTAATACTGGTAAGGGAAAAGCTAAAGTTGATGAAGTTACAGCACCATCTGCACGTAAGAGACACAAAACCATGGCTAGGAAGAAAAAGTCTGGTAAAACCAAGACATTGTTGGTTGATGAAGAGTCTATTGATTCAGAAGAGATTCAAGAAGATGAGAGGTGGGATTCTGCTGATGAGACTATTAAGAAAACCAAGCAAAAGGCCACTATAGCCGGTGAATCTGATAGTCTCAATAAGACTTTAGAAGAGCAGAGATTGAAGAGTCTAATTGTGATGGACGATATAGATATGAGTCTTGGCATGGATGCTGGAAATTTTAGTGGATCACCAATGATTGGTGAAAAACAGAAAAAGCCCATGTACAAGAATCAATCAAAGGCTGATGAGATTGAAAAGCCAATAAAGAGGAGAGCGAAAGAAGTAGAAATTTTGATTGCAGGAAAGAAAGTTCCGGAGGTATCAAGTTCCAAATCTGCTACTCCCGTAACATCCCCAGCAGCAAAGAAACAGAAGAAATCTGCTGCTTAGAAAACTGCTGATCCAATAGAAGACTTTAATGAGGCTATGGAAAGAGTCTTAAACAAGTTTTAGAAAAAGACTCCAGTTGCTGAGGCTTCAACACCAAAGGTTACTGTATCTGATTAATGAAGTGAACCAGAAGCTTGCAGATATGATGAGGATCATTAACCAGCAACAGAAAGAGATTGAGCAGTTGAGAGGTAATGATAGAAAGATGTTTGATATTGTTGAGTCTTCACAAGAGAGTCAAGAAAGTTTGGAAGCAAAGATTAAACAACTTGAGGATGAAAAATCAGAAGTTGTTAAAGCACGAACAGAGAAATACAAAAAGATACATTTCTTTGAGACTCGAGAATAAGCAAGTGAAGAAAGATAATAAGAACTTAACGAAGCTAATTGACGATCGTTATGAGAAACCTCCTCAGTTAAAAGAAGGGGAG
This sequence comes from Ambrosia trifida, assembly GCA_028751855.1. Taxonomy (NCBI): domain Eukaryota; kingdom Viridiplantae; phylum Streptophyta; class Magnoliopsida; order Asterales; family Asteraceae; genus Ambrosia; species Ambrosia trifida. Next base: position 71,622,006 of record CM054131.1, on the reverse strand, counting down.
GAAGATAAAGAGCGTGAAGAAGAGCTTGTTGAATCAGATGATATAAGATTCGAGCTTGAGTATTACGATCCTTATCTTGAAGACGGTGAAGAATCTGCAGCAATTTCTAAAGAAATACTTGAAGGATTGGCTAAACAAGTTGGGAAATCTTTTGAAGAGTTGATGAGTGAGAACCAGATTCCTAACATTCCTGAGAAAGAGGCAGGAAATCACTCTGATTATAGAGATACTCAAGTGTTTGAAGATGTTGAGATGGAGGATATTACTAGTGAAGAATATCCAGAATACTTCAAAGATAAACAGGCTTATGCATTTCTTGAATTCTCTAAAGATATGTTAAGCCAAGCTGAGAAACTTGCACGTGAAAATAGTAAGAAGTTCGTTGATGAAGTCTTCAAAAATTCAGAAAGTCAGAAACCAACTGTTGAACAATCTGACGATCTGAAAAGGTTGTTGAGGAAGCTGAAAGAAGAAGAAGCCAACCGACCGAAGACTGAGATTCAGGGAGGTTTCTATAAATTTCACAACGAATTATTCAAGGGAAGAGCTCTCGGGTGGAAATACCTAAGACAGCTAAGGTGTGTTGTAGTAAAGTGGGAGAAGGGAATTCTATACTTCGACAGATTCCATGATAATAAGACACTACCTTATTGGGCTGTACGCGACGTCTGCCTACATACACTGTCAGGTGCAACTGTGAACAATGATGCAGTTGGCTACTTTCCAGATCGCATGGCTAGAGAGCAGAACGAAATGGGACGTGTTCACCCCACAGTATCCAAAGAGGATTGTTCAAGAGAAGATCAAAGATCAAATTACGGGGCTGAACAAGGTGACTTTAAAGTATAAACCACCGACCATGTTAAAACATATTTCTTTGATGCCTATTCCACAATATTTTTCAAAAGATTTCATGTGGTGGTACTATGACTTGAAGACCGCAGAAGCTATTATCTTACTGAAAGATGGGAGTGATGAATTCAAGAAGATACATTTATTTAATCCAATGTGGTTGATAAACTGCTCACACGAAGATATTATTATGCTGTATTACAACCCAATCTACTGTGAAGAGAAGGACAGTGAGGAAGCTCTGAAATACCAACGGGTGGTATGCTTGTGTTACGCTTGGGATGTTAATGCGGGATGCGAATATGACAAGAAACTGGGGATGTTTGTGAAGATAACGAAAGAAAAGAAGAAACCGAAACAAACTTTTGAACTAGTTATGACAAAAGAGCAGAAGACCTTAGCGCGCATCAAGTTGATGAATAAGCAGATGGATGATGAGCGAAGATAAAAGCAATCCAAGCAATAGTCGAGGGGGAGTTTGTTGATACACGTTTTGCGACTAGTGCTATTGGATTGCACATTCAATTCTGTTTTGATGGAATCGTGATGTCGAAGGTGGAACTCAGAAGGGTCGAAGGTGACTTAGTTTGGTCGAAGGTAGAATACTCAGGTCGAAGGGAGAGTTTTGTAGGGAGTTGTGTTGATTCGCCAAAACATTGGGGCGAACCTGCACATTCGACCTTACGTAGGGGCGAATGTGCAGGTCTATAAATAGTTTGTTTTTCATTTTGAAGATAAGTTTTGGTCATTTATTTCCCTCCTTTGATCTGGTTTTCTCCCTAGGGTATTGTTAGAGTCTGAATTGTGATTATATCATTATAAACAAGGTTATGTAAAGTTTATCAAGTATGTTTATGAATGAAAAGGAATGTTATTAATGATTTGTGTGTTTTGTTGATTTTATTATCATTTCGTAACTGATTCAGGGATTTCGCACCTGAATTGGTAGACTTGTTTGATCAAACCAATTGTTTTTGACAAATCGATCCTCCTACAAGTTCTGCTGATAATGATGATGATGATGATGATGATGCGGAAAAGTATCGATGTGAATAGAGAGAATCTGATAAAGACACAGGTGAATCTAGCTCAAAAGCACCTGGTGGAAATACTGATGATGATAGTATTTTCTGGACTGACAAGATAAGGGCTTTATCAGATGATGATAAGAAGTTGTATAGTCAGATGTTGACAAAGAAAGTTTGGACGATCGAATTGATAGGAAAGTTTCTAGAAATTTTTGAGTCTGATGATATGAGATATGAGCTTGAATATAATGATCCTGATCTAAAAGATGGTGAAGTTTCTGCAGCCGTAGCCAAACTTTCGTTCGTGAAGTGTTTAAGAATGCAGAGAATCGAAACCGAATATTGAAAGAGCAAAACAGAAGAAGAGCAAAACATTCATTCTTGAAGTGTTTAAGAATGCAGAAAAAAGAAACCGAATATTGAACAATCTGATGATCTGAAGAGCTTGTTATGGAAATTGAAAGAAAAAGAAGCCAATCGACCCAAGACTGAAATTCAGGGTGGTTTCTTAAGTATCGCAACGAATTCTTCAAAGGGAGAGCTCTTGGTTGGAAGCATTTTAGACAGATAAGGTGTGTCATTGTGAAGTGGGAAAAGGGGATTTTGTATTTCAACAGATTCCATGATATAAAGACATTACCTTACTAGGCTGTGCTGCCGACATACTTTGTCTGGAGCAACTGTGAACAATGATGCAATTGCTTATTTCGCAGATCGTATGGCAAGAGAAAGCAGAACTAGATAGGATGTGTTCACGCTGTAGTATCCTAAACGAATCGTTCACAAAGAGATTGATCAGATAACTGGGATGAACAAGGTGACATTAAAGTATAAACCACTGACTGTGTTGAAGCATATTCCTTTGATGCCGATTCCACAACAGTTTTGCAAAGAATACATGTTGTGGTATTATGATTGGAAGACTGCAGAAGTTGTTATCTTACTGAAGGACAAGAGAGATGAGTTTAAAAAGATTCACATTTTTGATCCTATGTGGTTGATTAACTATTCACATGAGGATATCATTATGTTGTATTATAATCCGATATATTGTGAGGAGAAGGATAGCGAACAAGCACTAAAATACCAATGTGTGGTATGCTTGTGTTTCGCATGGGATGTCAATGCGGGGTGTGACTATGATAAGAAACTGGGAAAGTTCGTGTAAGATTCAGAAAGAAAATAAGAAAACAAAACCAACTTCCGAGCCGGTTATGACGAAAGAGCAGAAGACTATTTTGCGTATCAAGCTGATGAGCAAGCAGATGGATGAAGCGTGAAGGCAATCCAAGCAATACTCGACGGAGAGTTTGTTGATGCACGATTTGCGACTAATGCTTTAGATTGCAAATACACGGTTGTTTTTGGTGAAGTCGTGGGGGGCGAACATGGAATTAAAGAAGGTCGAAGGTAGAGAGAGATGTGCGAATGTGGAAGACTGATGTGATATGTGCTAATTCGTACTATACTCAGGGACGAACCTGCACATTCGAACCTATCGGGGGGGGGGGGGGGGGGGGAATGTGCAGTACTATAAATACTTGAAATTGTGTTTTAAGTTTAACTTTTGGTCTTTTGAGTCGTGTTTTTGTCCTGAATTTTCTCTCTAGCTTCTAAACTGAATTGTAATAATCTATTTCAAGTTAATTAATGAAAATGTTGATTGAAAAGGTGAATTTGCGTGTTTGATTCATTTACTATCATTTTGTAACTGATCTAGGGATTCCGCACCTGGATTAGTAGACTTGTATGATCAACTAAACTTGTTTTTGTGAAAACGATCCTCTACACCTGTACTTCTTGTAGTACACCTTTAGGTGTTGGTGTCCGGTGACTTGAAGCTTCAAACTAGGAGTACAGTTGGAGGACCATGTAGAGGAGTTTATCATTTCGGGTGCACACGAAATCATAAACTGAGATGCATGAAAATCTTGGTGGACTCTGTGTTTGGAGTGATGGTCTTGGATTGAACCTAGATCTGAATTCTTGAGATTACTGGTGGTTTCACTAGTGATGGATCTGAGTTTTCAGTTCTTGTGTTTGACAGAACATGTCTGGCGCTCGTGGTGGTCGTAGAGGTGGTCGTACTTGTGGTTGTGGCTGCGGTGGCTCGGCGGGGGTCGTGGTAACATGAACATCACATTGGAGGAGCTGAACAACCTACTTCAACAGCAACTGAATGTTGCACTGGCTGCTTTTCAGGCTGCTCAACAGACTCTTGGCAGTAATTTGATTGTTGCCACTCCTATTCATATCTTGAGTGTTGCATTTCTGCTGACTAATCGAATGTCGTGGGTTCAGATAATACTGTTAATTAGCCTCATCTGGTGATCCCTACGTGTATTTTAAGATGTTCATGGACTGCAAACCCCACAACTTCAGTGGGACTGAGGGAGAAATGGGAATGCTCAGGTGGCTGGAGAAGATCGAGTCGGTTTTTGCTTTATGTAACTATCTGGATGTTGATCGCATGAAGTATTCCACAGGGACTTTTGAAGGTCCTGCTATAACTTGGTGGAACTCCACCACATCGACTCTTGGCTTGGGGGAAGCCAATGCTATGCCGTGGACGGAGTTTGTTGAGAGGTTGCATGCTGAGTACTACCCTAGGGATGAAATTAAGAGGTTGGAGCATGAGTTCTGGAACTCAAGATGGTGGGTTCGGAGATTGAAGAGTATACCACGAAGCATAATGAGTTGGTTGTGATGTGTCCTGGTATAGCTACGCCAGAGTATCAGAGGATCGAGAATTATATCGCTAGGTTGGTGGCAGAGATTGCTGGGTATGTGGCTACGGCTGATCATACTACATTGTTATCTACTATTCGGTCGGCCGACAAGCTGACTAACATGAAGGATGCTGAGGGTGTTTTGCCTCCCAGGGGCGCTGCTGTGAAAGCCCTTGTGGATAACAAGAGGAAGTGGGAAAGTGTGGGAAGAATGCTGGATCGTCTTAGTCACAACAGCAGGTGAAGAAGTTTGAAGCAGCAGGTTCGTCGTCTGATCAGAAACAAGGTGGCTATGATGGGAAGAATCCGAGGTGTGATATGTGTGGGTATCATCATGTGGGGATTTGTGACGAGTTTCTCTGTAATCATAGTCATCGGGTCGATCATATGGCTAAAGACTGTAGGGCCAACTTTCAGCCAAAGCAGGTTCAAGCGGTTATCCCCACTCCTGCTACTCGGGGAAACTAAGGGTGTTATAAAGTGGGGAAATAGGGCACTTCAAGCATAATTTTCCAAAGGCAAAGCAGGGGGAGAATGGAAACAAAGGGGGTGGCGGCAGGAATGCGCGTGTTTTTGTGATTGGTTTTGGCGAGACCCGAAGGATCCTGACACTGTTACTGGTATGTTCTCTCCTATTGATTGCTATGCCTCGGTTGATTTTGATTTTTATACCGTTAAGAGTTTCATATATGTTAAGTTTTATGTGTGGCTAGACATGGTACCTATATTTTGAGGGACAAGGTACTTGGTTATCATGTGTCATGCTGAGACGATATTTCTTTTCAAACTCGTAATGATTATTTTGAATTCTTGGCCGTGCTTTTTGGTCTCGTCAATGCCCATGTGGTATTCATGAATTCAACGAACCGCATCTTGCGAGCCTTATTCTGTCCTTGCTTGGGGATACAAGTGATTTCGTTATTAATCGTGGTGTTTCTATTTTGGGTCTCGGTTGTGTGTTGACGCTACGCAAGGAGATTCTCATTTACGTTTTTTTTCCGTCAACCTAGAGTCTGTAAGGGGAGGAATACATCGCCCATGTTTTGAGATCCGAAGACGCTACTTGTATGGTACCAGGTGTGTCTGTTATACCGATCACAAGAGTCTTCGGCATATTTTCAACCAGGAGGGGTTAATCATGTGGCAGTTGGTAGCAGTAATCTCGTGTACATCTTGAGGAAGTGGTTCCTCGGCCTGCAATGCTGGTTTCCATCATCTCTGATTTGTGATTTTCGTTTCGTTTTGTGTTCTGGGGAAGCCTTGCTCTGAGCATTGGGTGCTCGGTAGGTTATGTGTACGGATCATCTTTCGTATTGTTCGGATTATTTGGGTTCATGTTGTAGGCCGGGGTTCTCGTGGGAACGAGGGATCTATATAGCCTCATTCATTACCTAAGCGTGTACTTAGATCGACACCTGTTACTATTGAAGTATAGTGAATATCGGGACGAGATTCCTTTCAACAGGGGAATAATGTAGCGACCGGAAAAGTTTTCTTCTTTTCGTCCCTTTCCTTTTCGGCCTCGTGCAATTTTCCGGATGAAAATTCTTTCAATAGGGGGAACATGTGACACCCGGCAAATTCAGATTAGTAACTTTTCTCAAACTAGTAAGTCTACCTTAGCGAGTCATGCATACATTATACTTAACTGGGTCAGTTGAGTCGATAGATGGTTCGGGGAATCATCAGGAGTCATTACGATGGTCCAAGGGATCATCATGGGTCGGTCCATAACCATGTGTACAAGGATTAGTGATTTGTAGAATTGCCTGATTTAATGCACACACACAAGTCTCAAGTCTCGGGGATTGGTGAACGGATGTGAACGTTTTAGTTATCAAGTATTATGTGTTTATATGTGTTAAAATAGTGTTTATCGTGCTGAAAACCCACACAGACCTACAGGGGGCAATTAGCCTGCTAATCCCCACCTGCAGGGGCGAGTAGCCAGTTATAAGGGGCGAGTAGCATACTACTCGCCTGTAACAGCAGGGACGACTAGGAACACTTATAAATATCACCTTTGACTTGTAAAACACCATTTGTGAAACCCTAACTCGTCCCAAACCTTTCCCACACCATAATCAACCCTTGTAACTCGTTTTTGCTCTAAAACCTATCATTTCCAAGCTTACACATCCTCCTTAGCAAAAACTAAGGTGTGTTATCCATCCTAAGCCTTTATCCTGTTGTTATTTTGATCCCTAAAGGTCCAGACCTAGTGTTGTGAAGTTTGTGTCTTTGAAAACCATTAAAAATCAGTTTTACAACAAGTCTAATCCTTCATATTTGTTCTATGTGATGTATTCATGCAAGTAATGTTTTTGATTATTAAAACTTGAAGGTTTCTATGTCTTTAATGTGTTACTGATATAGATGAGTTGATAGGATGATTTCCTAGGATTTTGAAAGGTTATTAAGGTGTTTTCATGATAATATGCATTTTGACCCGTTTGAGTGATTTATGGGAATCTAGGATGACATAGATTGATTTGATGATTGCTTGATGATAGGGTTTATGCTAGAATGATGTAGTAACAGTAGGATGATGATTTGCAATGTTGTTATGTGATGAAATCCAGATATGTCACACCCTCAAATTCCACTTGCGGGGTTTTACCGCGAGGCGCATGACAAACCAGGATTCAAGTCAACAGTCACAATAAACAACACTATATGCATAACACAAAACTCAAAAGATATAGTTATAAAAGCATAAACTGTAGCGGAAGCTTTAAATGTTTACAACCCAAATGACATAGTTCAAATGTTTAATGAAGACCATGATCTAAACCCTAGACGCCCGTGCCGACCCGTGCGCCTAGATCCAGTTGTTGCTACCTTAGCGACCTGAGAAAAACATGCCAAAAGACGTCAACATATAATGCTGGTGAGTTCACAGGTTTGTTCAAAAATGTTATCCAAATGTTACCATGTCCATACTATATCAATGCTACCAAGTACGCTAGCTAGGCGTATGTTTTATTACTACTACGATTGGAAACCATTACTGGACACGATTAGCAATATTTAGCATGTTTAGCAGCCCGTAATGTTCAGCACGATAATGTTCCTGTTCGAGACAATATGCACCCGCCCGGCCCTCCAAGCCGACGAGTGGGGCAGGTCACGCCCAATAGATCTATCCACATTTCCCCCGTTGTGCAAACCCGCACATTCATGGTTTCCCCCGGGACTTTCCAAAAGATCGTATAGCAATATAAAGTTAAAACCATAGTATGACATATGTTACCAAAACTGTTTAGCGCATGTTTTCTCCCCCAAAAGTTAAAGCAGTAAAAGTGGGGCCGTGAACTCACCTTAGATAGCGTTCTTCAAATATAAGTAAAGATGTTTAGCCCTTGATAATCCCTCTACCGGAGATCTATCAAAATGTTCACATAAGTGTTCCGACTAATAACCATAAGGTTATCTAGCCCCCGATTGTCCAGATCATAACCGAGTATGTTTTAAAACGTGTTTAAATGTTTAACCGACACACTAGACCGACCCGACATCCCGTTGGTGACCCATTAATCTAACTAATCAAGTACACATAGATTAAATGCAAGGTTCAAGCATAAAACACTTAGTTTGTGTCAGAAATCTCATTTTTGTTAACGTAGGGTCGAACGTAGTCCTGGGAGGTCGAAGGTGGCCTTAACTGGTCGAATGTGGCTTTGAACCTCCACCTTCGCCCCTTTTCTTCCCACCTTCGCCCCTTTTAGTTCATTCGCCCCTTTTAGTTTCCAGGTTCGCCCCCCTGGAACCCACCTTCGACCGTTCGACTGGTCGAAGGTATTCCAGGTTCGCCCCTGACGTCAGATTTTTCCAAAAACGCGTCGAAAAACATCCGAATACATCACGAAACATCACGAGTTACAGCAGTCAAGCATCATTAATATATTCCTACGAAACCCTACCAATTTTACCCCAAAATCTATCCGTTTCTACAAGTTTCCTAAAATAGTAAATTATGGAGATGTCACATCATCATGCATGAAAATATTACCCAATTAGGAAACTTCTGAAATCAATCAATAATCAGCTCATGATCATCAAATCATCATGAACAAGAAACCCCTATCATAACCTTATCATAATCATCCAAAAACAAACCCTAAATCTAACTAAAAACCCCTTTAATCGCCAAAGCACCATCAATAATCAAAGGTAATATGTTTCAATCATAACCCATCATTAATAACAGCCCTAGGTTATTGTCATATCATCTATACAACAAGTAATCATCAAACAATGCCTAATATCATACTAACACATATTTATTTGCATAAAAACTCATTGTTTATGAATAGGTTTTGGTTAGGAAAGGTTTTTATTCATAAAATAGGTTGATATCAGATCTGGACCCTTGGGGTTTAGATTAAAACAAGTCAAAATTGTTTAAAAAGGATTTGAAATGAAGAACACACCTTAGATCTTCACTTGTAATGATTTAGAGAGTTAGGTTATGAAAAACAAGCTCAAAAACTCCTTCCCCAATGATAATAACTGATAGAGAGTGTTTGGAGGCGTTTAGGGTTTGTGAAATGGTGAAAAATGGCTAAGGATGGTATTTATACCCAGTCCAGGTTCGCCCAGTTTATGTGGTCGAATGTGGAACTTTTCCACATTCGCCCCTTTTTAATGGTCGAATGTGGAATCTTTCCACATTCGCCCACTTTGTTTCCACATTCGCCCATTTCTCAAGTCCCATTTCCACATTCGCCCATTATTTCCACATTCAGGTCATCAGCACTTTTTAACACATGTTAACAGCACTTTTAACGCATGTTAACCTTTTTCCAGTTTGTCGTGTTTAACGCATTCTAACACATCTTAACACATAAGCATGCATCCATAGTCTATACTTAGCATGTTTAGGCACGTATAATCATTTGTATATCATTTAAGCAAGTATAAGCATACAATTCACCACACGACCCATAATCTACACATATACTTAATTAGTTCGTGTAATGTCACCAACGACGGAACCCGGTACTAATGTATTCCCATAACGACTCCCAATGATCCTCCAGATCATTGACCCTTGACAATCCTAATTTGACCCGACTCAACTGACCCAGTTAAGTTTGTTTATAAACGTTTCTCGCTAAGGTAGACTTAGATGTTACTATTATGTTTAAGCCGAACATGCCGGATGTCACATCATCCCCACGTTGAAAGAATTTTCGTCCCGAAAATTGCGCAAAGGCCCAAAAAGAAAGAAACGGAAAGAACCGAACAAAAAGAAACTTACCGGATGTCACATCATCCCCACGTTGAAAGGAATCTCGACCCGAGATTCATTCCGCTTCAGCAGTAACATGCCTTGATTCAAACGCACGCTTCGGAAAGAGATGAGGATACTTAGATTTCATCTGATCCTCCCGTTCCCATGTGAACTCAGGTCCACGGTTCGAGTTCCAACGAACTTTAACGATGCGGATTTTACTCCGACGAAGGCTACGAATCTTGTAGTCGAGAATCTCGACAGGTTCCTCCACAATGCGAAGACGATCATCCACCTTGATCTCTTCCAGTGGTACAATGAGAGATTCATCAGCCAAACACTTCTTCAAGTTAGACACATGGAAGACGTTGTGCACACTACCGAGCTCCGCCGGTAAGTCAAGTCTATATGCCACCGGTCCAATCCGATCCAGGATTGCGAATGGTCCGACATAACGAGGGTTAAGCTTGCCACGCTTTCCAAAGCGTATGACGCCCTTCCATGGTGAAACTTTCAGAAGCACCTTGTCCCCAACCTGGAACTCTAAAGGTTTTCGACGGCGATCGGCATAGCTCTTCTGACGATCCCGTGCAGCAGCCAAACGTTGACGGATCTGTACGATTTTCTCCGAAGTTTCGTACACGAGTTCCGGACCAGTGAGCTGGCTCTCGCCCACCTCGGCCCAACAAAGTGGTGATCGGCATTTCCGTCCGTAAAGAGCCTCGAACGGAGCTGCCTTGATGCTAGAGTGATAGCTGTTGTTGTAGGAGAACTCTACTAACGGCAGGTGGATCTCCCAACTTTTACCAAAATCGATAACACATGCCCGAAGCATGTCTTCCAAGGTTTGAATCGTCCGCTCACTTTGTCCATCAGTTTGCGGATGATAAGCCGTACTCATATCCAACTGAGTACCCAAAGCCTTGTGCAGAGCCTTCCAGAAACGCGAAGCGAAACGAGAATCACGATCAGAGATAATAGAAATAGGCACCCCGTGCCGAGCAACCACCTCCTTAAGGTAAAGTCGAGCTAACCGCTCGAGTCCATCGGTTTCCTTAATAGGTATAAAACGTGCCGATTATGTCAGCCGATCAACAATCACCCAAATCATGTCATAACCACTAGGTGACCTTGGCAGCTTGGTGACAAAATCCATCGTGATTCGTTCCCACTTCCATTCCGGAACCTCTGGTTGTTGCAGGAGACCAGACGGCCTCTGATACTCCACCTTGACTTTAGCACAAGTCAAACATTTGCTGACGTAAGAAGCTATGTCAGCTTTCATGTTCGGCCACCAATAAAGTATCTTCAAATCCTGATACATCTTATCGGAGCCAGGGTGAATAGAATACCGGGATTTGTGAGCTTCATCCAGAACCAGCTCGCGCAATCCCCCGAACAGTGGGACCCAGACACGTCCCGCAAAATAGTGTAAGCCATCAGTCCTGAGCTCGAGATGCTTGTCAGCACTGTGCATCGTTTCAGCCTTAAGGTTTTCCTCCTTCAAGGCATCCACCTGAGCCGAACGGATCTGGTCAGGTAAGGTGGAATGAATGGTAAGCTGCAAGGCTCGGACACGCCGAGGCTTCGCCGACTCTTTCCTGCTCAAGGCATCCGCCACAACGTTTGCCTTGCCAGGATGGTACTTAATCGCACAGTCGTAATCGTTCAGGAGTTCAACCCAGCGACGCTGCCGCATGTTCAACACCTTCTGGTCAAAAATATGCTGAAGACTCTTGTGATCGGTATATACTTCACACTTGGTACCGTACAAGTAATGTCTCCAGATTTTCAACGCAAAGACCACTGCACCCAGTTCCAAGTCATGAGTAGTGTAGTTCTTCTCATGAACTTTGAGTTGACGAGAAGCATAAGCAATAACCTTTCCGCGCTGCATCAACACGCAACCAAGACCCCAAATGGAAGCATCACAGTACACAACGAAATCATCCGTACCCTCAGGAAGGGATAAGATAGGTGCAGAACAAAGTTTAAGCTTCAGCATCTGAAATGCTGATTCCTGTGGTTCGTCCCAGTCGAACTTTCGGTCCTTCTGGGTGAGAGCAGTGAGGGGTTGAGCGATCTTCGAAAATCCCTCAATGAAACGACGATAGTAACCCGCAAGACCTAGGAATTGCCGCACCTCAGATGGCGTCTTTGGTGCTTCCCAGTCTTTAATAGCTTCGATTTTAGCCGGATCGACATGAATTCCCAGTTCATTCACCACATGTCCTAGGAATTGAACTTCACGCAACCAAAAATCACACTTTGAGAACTTAGCATACAACTGCTCTTGTCTCAAAAGTTCCAAGACCAACCGCAGATGTTCCTCGTGATCCGCCTTGTTCTTGGAATAGATCAGAATGTCGTCAATGAACACGATGACGAACTTATCAAGGTAAGGCTTGCAAACGCGGTTCATCAAATCCATGAACACCGCAGGTGCGTTAGTGAGACCAAAAGGCATGACCAAGAACTCAAAATGGCCATAACGAGTGCGAAAGGCAGTCTTCTGAATGTCAGCTTCCCTGACGCGCAACTGGTGATAACTGGACCGCAAATCAATCTTCGAATAATAGCTGGAGCCCTGAAGCTGGTCAAAGAGATCATCAATGCGAGGAAGAGGATAACGATTCTTGATGGTCACTTTGTTCAGCTCACGATAATCAATACACATACGAAGGCTCCCATCCTTCTTCTTCACAAACAAAATAGGAGCTCCCCACGGGGACGAGCTCGGTAGAATGAAACCCTTTTCCAAGAGTTCCTGTAACTGGCTGGATAACTCTTGCATCTCAGGAGGTGCAAGACGATACGGAGCTCGGGCAATAGGAGCTGCGCCCGGAGCAAGATCAATACCAAACTCAACCTGACGATGGGGAGGAAGACCAGGCAAATCATCAGGAAACACATCAGAAAAGTCACGAACCACCGGAATATCCTCAATCTTCTTCTCATCATCAATAGAAACGTTAACAAGTGCCAGAATGGCCGAACAGCCCTTTCGAAGATACTTACGGGCTTTCATGCTGGAAATGATACTCAGCGGAGCACCGCTTTTCTCGCCGTGAACCGAAAGAATCTCTCCATCGGGGAGAGGGATCCGAATAACCTTGTCAAAGCAAACAATCTCTGCACGATACAACGATAACCAATCCATGCCCACAACGACATCGAAGCTACCCAAAGGTACAGGCATAAGGTTAATGGGGAATGACAGACCCGACAGTTCCAAGTGACACTCCCTAAGGATATGAGTCGCCTCGATGTTCTTACCATTATCCAATTCTATCAAGTACTTAGCCTCTAAAGGTGTGGGTACTATATCTAGCAACTGACTAATATCCACAGAGACGAAGCTCTTATCGGCACCAGAATCAAATAAAACAGAAACATAGCGATTGTTGAGAGGGAACGTACCGGTAACTGTGTCTGGATCCTGCCTAGCCTCCGCAGACCCAATGACGAAAGCACGCGCAGTCCTGCCTCCGCCGCCATTCCCGTTACCGCTACCGTTTCCGCCCCTCCCATTATCGCCCTGCTTCAGCTTGGGACAATCACGCTTGAAATGTCCCGTGTCACCACAGTTGTAACACCCCTGCCTCCCCTGAGTCCCCTGAGCAGCAGGAGCAGGAGTAGCCGCAGGAGTCTGAGTTGGGGTGAGCGCCACCTTGCAATCCTTAGCATGGTGCCCCAACTGATGGCACCGATGACAACGAGCCCGATCACAATTCCCAGAATGGTGAAAGCCACACTTGTTACACTTGGGATGCTTTCCGACATACCCACCCGTCTTCGCCCCAGAAGAAGACCCAGACGTATCAAACTTCTTTGCCGGCTGAGCTGGCACCACACTCTTCCCCACACTCTCCCACTTCCTCTTGTTCCCCTCAGTAGTCTTCACAGTAGTACCCTTGGGTGGCAAAACGCCTTCTGCCACCTTCAGGTTAGTCATCCGATGAGCTGATCGGACAACTTCAGCAATAGTGGGAAGATTCCCAGCAGCCACCAACCCAGCAATCTCGGGCACTAGTCCAGACACATAGTGCTCGATCCTCCTGTACTCGGGTGTGTGTAAGTCAGGACACAACACCGCCAGCTCGTTCCTCCTCACAGTATACTCCTCAATCTCCGACCCAACCATCTTGTAACTCCAGACCTCATGCTCCAACTTCTGTATCTCCTCCCTCGGACAGTACTCACCTCTCAAAAGCTGCACAAACTCCGCCCAAGGCATAGCAATAGCCTCTCCCAGTCCCATATTCTGAGTAGTAGCATTCCACCACGACAATGCAGGCCCCTCAAATGTCGCAGTAGCATACTTCACTCGGTCCCCAGCAGGACAGTTACACATGACAAACACAGATTCAACCTTCTCCAACCATCGGAGCAGTCCCACTGCCCCTTCAGTTCCAGCGAAGTTATGGGGCTGACAGTCCCTAAACTTCTTATAAGAGCACTGAGGTGGGGGTGGATTGGCACCAACACCTGAAACACGGTACACGAGTAAAACACAAACGAAAGGACACGAAACCCAAAAATGAGGCAAGGTCGACAGAAATCAACTCACCACCCATGGCATTAATCCCGGCCTGGAAATTAGCCATAGCCATGTTCACTTGCTGCTGGAGCAAGTTGTTCAGCTCAGCTTGGGTCATGTTGATGTTCCCACGACCACCGCCTCCGGCACGACCACCGCCGCCAGCACGGCCACCGCCTCCACCCCGACGTCCACCACCGCGAGCACCAGACATGATCTAACAAACCAAGAAATCGAGAGATTCAGATTCACTTCCAGTGTCAACCACTAGAAATTTTTCAAGAGTTAACCTAGGGAAATATTCAGGACTATACGTCCAAACTCGAAGTCCATCGGGATTTTCATGCATCCCAGTTTATTATTTCGTGTGCACCCGAAATGATAAACTGCTCTACATGGTCCTCCAGATGTACCCCTAATTTAGACCCCAGTCACCGAACATTGTCGCCTATGTGGCAATAGGTGCAAGTGTAAGAAGGCATGTGTGTGCAAGAACCAACAAATCAACCCCTCCTCCTTCAATCCAGAAGAAGAAGACAAGAGTAGGTAAAAACCCAAATAAAAACGGATGATGTAACAGAGAAGCATGATGATGATGTAAAGACACCCCGACAAAGTTAGTACATGTTTTAAACCGATTCAAGTATGTGACCGTCTAGTGTGTGCGACTCGGCTATAGACTAGACTCTAAATGCAGTCCTAGTTCACTATAACCATTGGCTCTGATACCAATCTGTCACACCCTCAAATTCCACTTGCGGGGTTTTACCGCGAGGCGCATGACAAACCAGGATTCAAGTCAACAGTCACAATAAACAACACTATATGCATAACACAAAACTCAAAAGATATAGTTATAAAAGCATAAACTGTAGCGGAAGCTTTAAATGTTTACAACCCAAATGACATAGTTCAAATGTTTAATGAAGACCATGATCTAAACCCTAGACGCCCGTGCCGACCCGTGCGCCTAGATCCAGTTGTTGCTACCTTAGCGACCTGAGAAAAACATGCCAAAAGACGTCAACATATAATGCTGGTGAGTTCACAGGTTTGTTCAAAAATGTTATCCAAATGTTACCATGTCCATACTATATCAATGCTACCAAGTACGCTAGCTAGGCATATGTTTTATTACTACTACGATTGGAAACCATTACTGGACACGTTTAGCAATGTTTAGCAGCCCGTAATGTTCAGCACGATAATGTTCCTGTTCGAGACAATATGCACCCGCCCGGCCCTCCAAGCCGACGAGTGGGGCAGGTCACGCCCAATAGATCTATCCACATTTCCCCCGTTGTGCAAACCCGCACATTCATGGTTTCCCCCGGGACTTTCCAAAAGATCGTATAGCAATATAAAGTTAAAACCATAGTATGACATATGTTACCAAAACTGTTTAGCGCATGTTTTCTCCCCCAAAAGTTAAAGCAGTAAAAGTGGGGCCGTGAACTCACCTTAGATAGCGTTCTTCAAATATAAGTAAAGATGTTTAGCCCTTGATAATCCCTCTACCGGAGATCTATCAAAATGTTCACATAAGTGTTCCGACTAATAACCATAAGGTTATCTAGCCCCCGATTGTCCAGATCATAACCGAGTATGTTTTAAAACGTGTTTAAATGTTTAACCGACACACTAGACCGACCCGACATCCCGTTGGTGACCCATTAATCTAACTAATCAAGTACACATAGATTACATGCAAGGTTCAAGCATAAAACACTTAGTTTGTGTCAGAAATCTCATTTTTGTTAACGTAGGGTCGAACGTAGTCCTGGGAGGTCGAAGGTGGCCTTAACTGGTCGAATGTGGCTTTGAACCTCCACCTTCGCCCCTTTTCTTCCCACCTTCGCCCCTTTTAGTTTCCAGGTTCGCCCCCCTGGAACCCACCTTCGACCGTTCGACTGGTCGAAGGTATTCCAGGTTCGCCCCTGACGTCAGATTTTTCCAAAAACGCGTCGAAAAACATCCGAATACATCACGAAACATCACGAGTTACAGCAGTCAAGCATCATTAATATATTCCTACGAAACCCTACCAATTTTACCCCAAAATCTATCCGTTTCTACAAGTTTCCTAAAATAGTAAATTATGGAGATGTCACATCATCATGCATGAAAATATTACCCAATTAGGAAACTTCTGAAATCAATCAATAATCAGCTCATCATCATCAAATCATCATGAACAAGAAACCCCTATCATAACCTTATCATAATCATCCAAAAACAAACCCTAAATCTAACTAAAAACCCCTTTAATCGCCAAAGCACCATCAACAATCAAAGGTAACATGTTTCAATCATAACCCATCATTAATAACAGCCCTAGGTTGTTGTCATATCATCTATACAACAAGTAATCATCAAACAATGCCTAATATCATACTAACACATGTTTATTTGCATAAAAACTCATTGTTTATGAATAGGTTTTGGTTAGGAAAGGTTTTTATTCATAAAATAGGTTGATATCAGATCTGGACCCTTGGGGTTTAGATTAAAACAAGTCAAAATTGTTTAAAAAGGATTTGAAATGAAGAACACACCTTAGATCTTCACTTGTAATGATTTAGAGAGTTAGGTTATGAAAAACAAGCTCAAAAACTCCTTCCCCAATGATAATAACTGATAGAGAGTGTTTGGAGGCGTTTAGGGTTTGTGAAATGGTGAAAAATGGCTAAGGATGGTATTTATACCCTGTCCAGGTTCGCCCAGTTTATGTGGTCGAATGTGGAACTTTTCCACATTCGCCCCTTTTTAATGGTCGAATGTGGAATCTTTCCACATTCGCCCACTTTGTTTCCACATTCGCCCATTTCTCAAGTCCCATTTCCACATTCGCCCATTATTTCCACATTCAGGTCATCAGCACTTTTTAACACATGTTAACAGCACTTTTAACGCATGTTAACCTTTTTCCAGTTTGTCGTGTTTAACGCATTCTAACACATCTTAACACATAAGCATGCATCCATAGTCTATACTTAGCATGTTTAGGCACGTATAATCATTTGTACATCATTTAAGCAAGTATAAGCATACAATTCACCACACGACCCATAATCTACACATATACTTAATTAGTTCATGTAATGTCACCAACGACGGAACCCGGTACTAATGTATTCCCATAACGACTCCCAATGATCCTCCAGATCATTGACCCTTGACAATCCTAATTTGACCCGACTCAACTGACCCAGTTAAGTTTGTTTATAAACGTTTCTCGCTAAGGTAGACTTAGATGTTACTATTATGTTTAAGCCGAACATGCCGGGTGTCACATCATCCCCACGTTGAAAGAATTTTCGTCCCGAAAATTGCGCAAAGCCCCAAAAAGAAAGAAACGGAAAGAACCGAACAAAAAGAAACTTACCGGATGTCACAAGATATTTACCATTTAAGGTAAGTTATGCATGCTTGATGTGATGTTTTCATAATATTATTCCATTTTGGGAAATGCTTGTAGTTAGGGTGATAGACTGATGATAAATTGGGGGGTTTTTCATTTACAATATGTTGTTTGATGATTTTAGAGTGATGTTGGGTGTTTTTGAATGTTTCGGATTTTATTTGGAAGGTCGAACCCGCGAAAAGTACCTCATGGATTAGAGGAGGCGAGTGGGGTTCCTACTCGTCTGTCCAGGGGCGAGTAAGAAGCTACTCGCCTGTAACCGGGGCGAGTAGCAATCCTAATTGCTTGTTTCCGAAACATGGTTTAACACCTAGGAACATATTTAGAACCTAGTGGCATGCTTAGAAACCTGATAACATGTATTTAGACTCGTATATGCAGTATGTGAACTGTAAGCTAGACATAGAGAACTTTTATGCGTGTTAAGTGCATAGTTGCGTATGATTTCTTGATTTCTTGTATTTGGCTAACACAATGGGATGTCGGGCCTTGTCGTGTGTGGTCAGATTAACGTTCGAACATATTTTCAAATGTACATGGTTATCGTCTGGACATTCAGGGACTATATACATTTAATGATAGGTCGCCAACTCTAGGGACGGTTATTACATTGTCTATTGTTTATTAAAAAGAACGCAACTCAAGGTGAGTTCACGAACCCACTTTTACTAGTTTTGTTTTCGGGGGATAAACATGCTACACATTTTAGAAACGCAAAGATTATGTTATACTATGTTGATCTTTTGTTTACTATACGATGCACACACGTAAATCCCAGGGGAAACCATGAATATGTGGGTATACATAACGTGGAAATGCAGATAGATCTATTGGGCCTGACAAACCCCACTCGGTCAACTAGCGGTCGAATGGGTGCATATTCTCTCTAACTCTCAGCAACAAAAGAAACACAAACTCGGGCTGCAACGCAGGCAACGCTTGCCAGTAATGGTTTTCAGTAACACAATCGTAATAGTAAAAACACTTAACGTGTAGCTAACATTCGCACAACATAGTAGCAATGAAATGGATTTCTCAAACTTATGGAAACGTTTTCGTAAAACCTATGTACTCAACATCATTATATGTTGACATTTTTGGCATGTTTTCTCAGGTTGGTAAGGTAGCTGTTCACGGACTAGGCGCACGGGCCTTGCATGGCGTCTAGGGTATTCTAGTAGCATGTTTTAAATAAATACTTCAGACTACATTTATTTTATTTTGTTCTGTAAACATGATTATGCTTCCGCTGTCGGTTTTATGATATTAAAAACTCAATGGTTTAGCTTATGTATTTTTACATTTAGTTGTCGTTTATTGTGAACGTTGACTTGGATTTTGTTGTGTCATGCGCCTCGCGCTAAAATCCCGCACGTGGAATTTGAGGGTATGGCAATAATGTAGTATAGATACTCTAAGTTTCACGTAAGTCAATTAATTAATTACTTTTCATTATTATTTTTCATAAGAATTCTAAGTTTATAGTACTTTGGATATTTAAAAGCATAACATTATATTTCATGTATTGCAATTATTCTAACGTATCGACTTTTCATAAAATGTCTATTAAATCTATATTATCTTATTAATGAGGAGTGATGGCTAAGATAGTCATTTTCATTTCCGTACAACTTAACAAACAAGATGTACAAGATATTTAAGCAAAAAAATTAAGGGTATTATTGGCATACTTGTGACTATTAAGACACTTAGGAGGGTAGATTAGTAAATTTAACATAATCCAATACCTCACATCCTAAAATCTTATCCCAATTATGCCCTTATGTCCAACTTTTAAAACACAAAATACAACCTAACCTATGATGCATCTTAAATGTGAGACCTTTCAACCCCCCATCTATATTATTATATATAATTCATTATAATCAATTTCTTGAATGCTAATAGTCTTTTCATAACCTCAAACAAAATCTTAGAGCTAATTTCATGCTTTGAAACATTGTTTTGTCCAAAAAATTTATGTCTTCATTAGATGAGAAGAGAAAAAAATCTATGAGAAGTTAAGACGCTTGGAAGATATGGTTCCCGGATGCTACAAGGTATAAAGATATGAGTTAATCTTTATATACATATATACATTTTTTTCTACTTATTCGTATGTTCTTTGACAATTACCAATGAGAAGTTAAGACGCTTGGAAGATATGGTTCCCGGATGCTACAAGGTATAAAGATATGAGTTAATCTTTATATACATATATACATTTTTTTTTCTACTTGTTCGTATGTTCTTTGACAATTACAAAATTTATCTTCATAATATATCATTGTTTTGCTCCATTTAAATTTAGTTATTTACTATAGACAACGGGAATGCCAGTGATGTTGGATGTAATAATCAACTATGTTGGATCGTTGCAGAATCAAATTGAGGTAATTTAGTTGTGCAACTAAGTAACTAACAATTAAAACAATAAACAAACAATATACAGAATTATTGATAAGAAGATATGTTTCTTTGAGTATCTTTAGTTTCTCTCTATGAAGCTTTCAGAAGCTAGCATGCTCTATGACCTATTGACCCCAACTCTACTGAATTGGATGATATGGCCCATATGAAGGTGACAGATCGTTTTCCTAACTATCTTTGTTAAGAAGTTGTGTATCTTGAATCATATATATTGTTAACTAAATAAATCGGACAAAATTATAAATATAACATTCTAGATTTGCTAATATGTTTCTAATATATTATAAATATTACTTCCACTTACTGCATGGGATGAAAACTGATGTTGCATGGAACAAATGGACATGAATGGCAGATGATGGAGAGGATGGTTGGAGAAGGGTATGGAGACTTTCCTCAATTTCAATCAACATGGTCTCCTTGAACGTCATGAAATAGTTAACTCGATCTATACGTAAAGGAATTTGTTGATCTATTTAATGTTCTTGTTAAACGTTGTATGAAGTGTGGTTCACAATATTATTTTGTTTTCGGCAAATGTATATTGTTTAAGTTATAATTCTAATTAATAAAATAAATTGAACACTAGCATAGAGAGAAAACAAAAACTTAACTATATGTTAATTACTTATGTTATTTGTGTTAAGAAATAAGAAATTGAAAAGCCATAAATTCATGCTCACGCTAATGAATCAACCCAAATCTTTATCTTCTATACTATATTATAAAGCATCAATGAAGGATACCCGCAAAATTTAAGTAAATACAACCTTTATTGCTTATAGTACAATGATTATTGAAGTCATTTAGGGGGTAAAATTGTTTTTCTACTTAAATATTAAATTGTTGAAGAAATTAATTTAAACATAATTACAAAATTGATGAGGAAAATAACAATAATATGGTGACTCTTTACATTCATAACCTCTATGTCTTTATTATGTTTGTATCAATATTATAGTCTTATAAATAGTGGTCATGTATTTGGTATATAAATAATGTAGTGACTCTTCATATACATAACTTACATATCCTTCAATGTTTATAGTAAATAAATTACATCATATATTATGTATTTATATCTTCTTTTTAAATTTATGTGGTTGGATGATGGTATGATGTGACACTTCTGCACACAAATGAATATGTAGGCTTGAAGTTTGCCAAAACACCCAACCCATGACACGTTTCAACCCATTAAAGTGGGCGATATGTAGGCTTGATGTTTATACAAGCAAATATGGTAGAGATACTTCATGAGCAACGTCATCGTTTTCCTCGATGGTTTTTTGTTTTCTCTACTACTATAAGCTTCTAGGAATAGAATTTAAGTTTCTGATCTCACGAAGTCACAAATTGTTTACATATTCAAAAGAAGACAAGTTCTTATCAGTCGATTTGGTAGTTTTAACTATATTGATTAGTAATTTATTTGGTCCAATATATTTGTTACGGCGCTTGTTAAACTAACATAAAACGAAAGTATCTATGCAAATCATTGACTCCGCTGCATCTCGCGGGTGCCCTAAAATAATAAAAATATGTTGCACACTACAAACTGCATTTTAGTAATTACATCACTTCCACTACAATCTTATGGTCATTAAGAGATACAACGCCACTTCACTATGCTAAGCACCGCTCTACGATGGCATACTTATCTGCCTTCGAGATACATAAAAGGGTCCCACCGAAGGACGTGGGACAATCTAAGGGTGTTGCAAGGAATAGTACGACCTATTGTTATGTACTCATTTAAAATTTTCAGAAGATATACTTATGAGTTTCAGTTTTTAATAACATATATATTTTATACATCGTTGTTTTCTACTTTATCATAACGAATAACCAACAAATACGATACACGTGGGGCAAAACAATTGCACTCGCCGCAACGCGCGGGCATTCTTTCTAATACTTATTGAAGTAACAACCCCAGTTATTCCAAATTAGATCTAGAAAACCTTAAGTGTTTAGATCCAAAAATATTTAAGTCTGTTTATGTATTAAAACATATAAAAGAGAAACAAAATACTTTTAAATATAATATATCTTTAAAATATATTCTAACAAGCCCCTTTTGACCCTCTCTAATCTTCCGTTACAAATTGTTAATAACTAAACACTACACAATTAGCTATCTTTTATGGTCAATATGAACAAACATATAGGTCACCAATTAAAAAACATATGAAAGTAGGTCCAATTCTAGCGGCCTTGTCATAATACTATCAGACAAGTCTTTTGGTTTTCACATATGGAAACGAGTGCTTATAATTAAACCCTGCTAAAAGTTATTTTCACTCTTTTTAAAGCGCCTCGCTATGATCATAGCGAGGCGCTATACTCCATCAGAATTTGCCTGTAAACTCAATCGATTCGTTTGATAAAATATCATTCGTTTTTGTTTTACATTAAAACATTTACATCCTTACCCACGATATAAAATTTTTATCTACAATATACAAGATGTCGTATTATGACTTCATTTTCGGTGATTCTTACAACGAGTGTAAACCAGATAATGGGTTAGTCTAGCATTCGTTACCGTGACAATACGGTGCAACTTGACTTGAATACTCCTTAGAGGACCCGTATGCACAAGACTATCCCTGTCAATCCGACTACGGTTACGGTGGTGAGCCAACATTTGGTCAACTAGGCTATCCTATCTACGCTTACGGTGGTGATGAGACATTTGTAGAAGCCGGTAGAAGATAATGAGGAAGGCTCTTACCCGGTCAAAGCTTCGTTTGAGACTGACTATACATTTTCTTCGCACGAGGAGTTGATCAACTGGGTACAAGATGTCACACCCCGCCTAGGCGGAAACACGGGAATGCAACGATCGAAAAGTTTTCAAGCACATGGTTTAAGCAACACATATTTTTTAAAAATAGTACCACCATAAAGATGGAATTCATCATGATTTTATTGAAAAACGAGCATATTGTAAGCACATGAACATTGTCTTATGGAAGTTGAAAACATAATATCTTGAAGCAGACAAAAGCCATCAAGGTGATACCACGGTGTGCATTCTCGAACCCTTCCCTCAATCCTTTGTGGCCCTCCATTAGTTATCTGAAACACATGCATAAAGGATTTTGTCAACAATAATGTTGGTGAGTCTATGGGTTTTGAATGTACTGTGAAATGAACGTGTCATCCGTGTTTGACCAATCATGAGCTAGCTAAGCAAATGATCATCGTGAGAACCATGAGTCCTGTAACCAAACCTCGTGACTGTGGTGCCTCGTGCATTGTACACTAAAGACAATGTATGTATAGTAGAATACTAACACTCTTTTGCATGTGGCCGGTTAGCGCGACTGACCAAGAGTGGGGGTGTCAACCCAATAGATCTATTAAAGTTTTCCATGGCTAAATGTCTAGCTAATGGTTACAGTGAACGATGTACGAGGACTAGTGAGCTCATGAACCAATATGTCTCATGTTCCACATGGTAGTCATGCTAGAATGTACACACACTTGAAATTAACACAAGTATTGATGCACGTATTTCCCCCAAAATGTAAAATAGCAAAATGGGGCCATAGAAAACTCACCTGTTTGAGTCGTGTGGGGTCTAGTGAGCTAGTAGATGATCACCGTCCTGACAAATGATACCCTATGATCATTATGGACACGGTAAGTTATCCGGATGTTGTTTATCATACAAATTGGTCACCCGTCACTTGCGGAATTGTGTTTAGTGTGTTTCATTGTTCATGATACTTGTTAATGTTCTTAACTAACATATAGTTCCAAAACTTTGTTGTTTCGAAATGTAATGTCCATGGTTAACCATATTGGGCCTCACATGGGGCATTTGGGCCGTATGTTGGCATCAAAACACCATGTGTGGTTGGTTTTTGAGAAAACAATGCTTAACATATGTGTGGGACCCTTTTTAAGTCCACTTATAGTCAACACATGTTTCGGTCTTTATTAACATGTGTTAGTTTAATGTAGCCGATTAGTGTTCTTTGTACAAAAGCAAATGCCGATTAGTTAATGTATCATCATAACTATTTCTAAGTTTTACTCGAGCCTTATAGTTATGTCATGGCATATTATGAATATTGTCGCAAGTTTAAGTTTCGATTATTATGTTATTAACCTTAGCTTCACACTTAAGCTAAATAAACTTAGATTAATTAATGTCTAGGCGATCTAAGTCGTATACGTTAATAAATGTAATTCAACTACTCTTGATCATAACAAGGCCGATTATAGTGATGTTAGAGCAATATTATGTGAATATACACTAGTGTTAAGACAATGTGGTAAGTAGTTAGTGAACAAAGTAATGTAACTTGTGTTATGTTTAAGCCGTTCGCTTATGATCTTGGGGTAAGGGTTGGGTGAACACACTAAGCCGATTATAGAAGATATTGTAGAGCTTAGATTACTTACCTAGTAGAGTAAAGTGAGGATGGCTGATGGTTAGAGCCTTCGGATCTCCTAGTTTTCTCCTAAGCTTGCAATCGTCGGTTATTAAGTGACAATGTGTGTGGTTCGGCCTAGAGAGAGAGAGCCGAGAGAGTTGGAGAGGCAAGAATGTGAGTTGTGAGTGTGGGATGGTGCATGTTTTCAAGTGTTCAAGGCTCCCTTTATATAGTAGTTTAGATGGCAAGTGATCCTTCATAGGATGGTGTAATGTTTAGACACTTTAATCACATTTTGGTGTAAGATTTGATGTAAGTTGGATGCTTACAAGTTAGGCTCCCTTTATGTTTGTTCCATGCTTGCCGCCATTGGGAAGTAGCAAACCAAAAGGGGAAGTTGACTTGGTATGGGAAGAGGTGCTCTCCTTTGGATCTTATATACTTTTGTGTAAGTGTTGACCCTTGTTTCAAGCTTCTTGTCCCATTCCTTGTCTTGGCCGATTAGAGGCATTTTAGATAGGGGTTCTTGTGCTTGTATGATTGGTTCTCAAACTCCAAGAATAGTCCCTTGTTTTTAGTAGCTAGTTAAAAGGTATAGGGTGGGTTGTCACTTGCTTTTCGGCCGAGTATAGACAACAAAAAGAGGTTCTATTTTGAGTATGGAAACATGAAAGAAAAAGGGGTATGATCTTAGTCTTTTTAACTAAATTGGTGTAAACTTTGGGTATCCCTTTGATGTGACTTGTATGCATAAATCGGTCATAGAGGAGGAGATACGAACATGGCTAGTGTCTTGTGGGAATGACTTTTCAAGAGCTAGAATGTGTAGGTACATAGCTGAATTGATGTCCATGTATTCGATTATACATGCACACACACATAGGGACTAGACAAGGTAGATTATTGCTTTAGTGTAACTCTTAGGTGTGTCATAGACTCCTTGTTGTCTTGGGAAGCTTCGGCCGATCATGTACAAGTGTTTAGAGGATAGTTGACTTATCTAGAGGAGTAGACTTGGTTGTCTTGCTACCTAGTTTGGTGAAAGTTGTATTCAAGATGTTAAGGTTGGCTAGCTAAGTAGGAGGTGTGTATGAATTGTCTTGTTGAGTGTCCCGGGCCTCTTGTGTGTTTGTTACACTTCGGCTAAATGTTATGTGGAAAACGAAGATTTAAGGTTGTAAGATAGCTAATCATGTGTACATGATGTTATATATTTATGTGTGGTGTCGTGTGTCCATGTATATATATATATATATATATATATATATATATATATATATATAATGTCGTATGCTTGTGTGTGTATGTGAGCATAACTTGTGTAGATCCTAAGACAATTAGCTTGGCTATGATCCAATACTTAACATGTTGTGTTAAATAAATCGACCTATTCGTGTTATTAGTGTTGTGATTGTTCGTTGTGTAGCCTCTTGTACACCTTTGAGATAGGAATATCATCTGGTTTCATAAGAGTAAGAGTTTGTTAAATTCCATGCCTCTTGATGACGATATTAACATGTATTTTGTTTCACATGTGTCATGGTTTTGTTCAATGATTTCCCATGATGATCCTTGTGTTCACAATCGTGTGTTAAAGGTGCACAAGCATGTGTTAGAGGGCATAATCTCTTGTAATCCTTGTTTTGATGGTGTGTTCGGGTGTTGTATGACTAAACAAGTGCATTATATTGAGTTTTCTTGTTTAACTAATGTTCTACTAGCCAGGGGGGTATAGTGTATGTGAATTGTCTAAAAATGCACATATAATGACTTAATAAATGAAACATGTACATTCGTTGAACTGTTACGTTGACTGTTGTCACATTCTCCCCTTGTTTTGGGAATTTCGTCCGCGAAATCGAGTTTCGCTACTAGTGTTAGTAGTTTCGGGGAAAAGAGCTGGGTACTTGTGTCTCATTTGGTCTTCGCGTTCCCATGTAAATTCGGGACCACGCTTTGCATTCCATCTGACTTTCACAAGTTTAGTGCGGCTCCTTCTCAATTTTTGGACTTTCCAATCAGTCACCTCGATTAGCTCCTCAACGAAGTGCAGCTGATCATCGATGTGAATCTCTTCGGGAGGAATGATACAAGATTCGTCGGATAGACATTTATTTAGGTTGGATATGTGGAATGTGTTATGAACACTACTCAGCTCCTCAGGTAGCTTGAGTTTGTATGCCACGGGACCAACTCTAGAAAGTATCTCGAATGGACCAATGTATCGGGGCTTGAGTTTCCCACGTTTGCCAAATTGTGGTACTCCTTTCCAGGATGAGACTTTTAAGAGTACTTTATCGCCCACTTGAAACTCGAGTGGTTTACGACGGCGATCAGTGTAGCTCTTTAGACGATCTCGAGCTGCTTTCAAGCGATCACGCATCTGGAAGATCTTATCGGTGGTCTCTTGAATAAGCTCGGGGCCAGTCAAATATTTGTCTCCAACTTCTGCCCAACACAGAGGAGATCTACACTTGCGTCCATACAAGGCCTCGAAGGGGGCATCCTTGATGCTGGTGTGGTAACTGTTATTGTAGGAAAATTCAACCAATGGTAGGTGTGAATCCCAGTTTCCACCGAAATCGATTGCGCATGCCCGGAGCATGTCCTCCAATGTCTGGATTGTACGTTCACTTTGGCCATCTGTTTGTGGATGGTAGGCTGTACTCATGTCTAAACGAGAGCCTAGTGCGTCCATCAGTGTTTGCCAGAATCGGGAGGTGAATCGACTGTCTCGGTCGGAAATGATTGAAACAGGCACGCCATGCCTAGTTACAATTTCCTTGATGTACAACTTGGCAAGTTTCTCCACCTTGTCGGTTTCCTTAATCGGCAAGAAATGCGCGGATTTAGTCAACCGGTCAACAATGACCCAAATTGTATCGTGACCACTGGACGTCTTAAGTAGCTTGGTGATGAAATCCATGGAAATTTGTTCCCATTTTCACACTGGGATGTCTGGTTGCTGGAGCAGACCAGATGGCTTTTGATACTCAGCTTTGACCTTTGAACAAGCAAGGCATCTGCTGACGTACTTGGCGATTTCACCTTTTAGATTGAGCCACCAGTAAAGTTCCTTTACGTCTTTGTACATCTTGTCAGCACCAGGGTGTACGGAGTATCTAGGCCTGTGTGCTTCCTCCAAGATTAGATTACGTAAGTCACCAAAACGTGGCACCTAAATCCGGTTGGCGAAATACACTGTACCGTCAGATTTTGGTTTCAATAGATTAACCATCTTAAATAGCGACTCGTTCTTAAGATTTTCACTTTTCAGAGCTTCTTGTTGAGCGTCGCGAAGGCGGGTCGTGAGATTTGTATGGATGATTAGACCTAGTGCACGCACACGTAGGGTCTTAACTCGCTCCTCCCGGCTTAACGCGTCAGCCACAACGTTGGCCTTGCCCGGATGGTATTCAATCTCACAATCGTAATCGTTCAACAGTTCAACCCATTTGCGTTGCCGTATGTTCAACTCCTTCTGGTTGAAGATGTGCTATAAGCTCTAATGATCGGTGAAGATGGTGCACTTGGTACCGTAAAGGTAGTGCCTCCAAATCTTAAGTGCAAAGATCACTGCACCCAACTCTAGGTCATGAGTAGTGTAATTCTTTTCATGAATTTTGAGTTGCCGGGATGCATAGGCAATGACCTTATTCCTTTGCATGAGTACGCATCCAAGACCTTGATGCGAAGCATCGCAGTAAACTACGAAGTCATCTGTGCCTTCAAGAAGGGAAAGAATTGGTGCACTGCACAGGCAGTCCTTCAATACTTGGAACGCATTCTCCTGTCGGATCCCCCAATTGAACTTCTTGTCTTTTTGCGTCAAGACAGTCAGTGGTTGGGCAATCTTAGAGAAGTTATCGCTGAATCGTCGGTAATAACCGGCTAATCCCAAAAATTGTCGCACTTCAGTTGGTGTCTTGGGCACAGCCCAATCCCTGATTGCTTCGATTTTTGTAGGATCAACTTGTATACCCTTCTCGTTCACCACGTGTCCGAGGAAATGAAATTATCGAATCCAGAACTCGCATTTCGAGAATTTGGCATACAACTTCTCGCTTTTGAGCAACTCCAACATCAATCGTAGATGTTGTTCGTGCTCCTCTTGAGTTCGTGAACAGATCAAGATGTTGTCGATGAAGACAATGACGAATTTGTCCAAGTAGGGTTTGCAGACACGATTCAGGAGGTCCATGAAAACTGCTGGAGCATTCGTTAATCCGAATGGCATAACCAGGAATTCGTAATGCCCATAGCGAGTTCGGAATGCAGTTTTCAGGATGTCGTCCTCCTGGATTCGTAGCTGATGATATCCTGACCGTAGTTCGATCTTTGAGTAGTTGCTGGATCCCTGTAGCTGGTCGAACAGGTCGTCGATCCTTGGCAACGGATACTTGTTCTTGATCGTCAGTTTGTTCAGCTCCCGGTAGTCGATGCACATGCGGAAACTCCCGTCTTTCTTCCTCACAAATAAGATAGGTGCTCCCCACGGGGAAGAACTCGGACGAATGAAACCTTTGTCTAGCAACTCTTGGAGTTTATTGGACAGTTCTTGCATCTCGGATGGGGCTAAGCGATATGGAGTGCGGGCTACTGGGGCAGCTCCCGGAACAAGATCGATGCGAAACTCGACTTGTCGCGTTGGTGGAAGTCCTGGTAAGTCTTCTGGTAAGACTTCGGGAAAATTTCTTACCACTGGGATGTCTGCTAGTTTCCGATCTTTAGATTTTTGTTCAACGACATGTGCGAGGAACGCGACACAACCTTTCCTTAAACATTTTTAGGCCTTAATGCAGGAGATGATACGAAGAGTGGGTAAACCCTGACTCCCTCGAATCATTAAGGTTTCACCATTTGACAAGGGGATTCGTACCAACTTCTCGTGACAGACGATCTCTGCACGATGTTTGGACAACCAATCCATGCCAATGACGATATCGAAACTTGATGATCTCATCTGACAAGATTAATTTACCGTTAGCTAGCTCTATGGTAAATGGTGTGTCCAACTTACTAGATTCTAATCCTAGGGATTTCCTAAAGTTGGTGTGTATGCGCGTAGGATCGTCTAAACAACAAAGATAATGATCAAACAATTTCAATTCAGGTGCGGAATTCCTGAATTGATCACAAAATGATAATAAAACTAGCAAAACACAGAAATCATCATAAACATTCTCATTTCATTAAGATAAATAATCAATTACCCTTGAAAATGATGTTTACAAAGCTTAAAATACGTTTTCAGACTTAACAAGAAAACCTAGGGAGGACACACAAAGGAAGGGAAAACAAAATGTCAAAAGTTACATTGCAAAAATCAACTTGACCTTATATAGGCCTGCACATTCGCCCATTTGTATTGGTCGAATGTGCAGGTTCGACCAATCAACATGGTCGAACCAAGTTATACATAAAAGCCTAAATCTACCTTCGACCTCCCTGTGTTCCTTCGACCAGCTATATCCACCTTCGACCAGTTAGAAACCACCTTCGACCATATTATTCAACATTCAACCATTCGACTTAGAACAAAGCATGTGTTATTCGCAATCCAAAAGCATTAGTCGCATAATATGCATCTACAAACTCCCCCTCGACTATTGCTTGGATTGCTTACGCTCTTAGTCCATCATCTTGTTCATGAGTGAAGAAACAATAACCTGCACAGCTGGCCGGTGTATGCCTCGACGGTGTTGAATAGGGGAACCACAGCTCAGCCTTCGTCTTCTCCGGTGAGATCCAGACCTGTGAAGAGAAATGAAAGGTGGGGCGTGGAGGTGACTGCTAGGAAACCATAAATGGAGTCCAACGTACAGACACAAAAAGTGATGGCAGCTCTGGCGGCAGCCATGTGTTATCAGGGGGTAATATGTATGTGATAACTTGTGCCCTAATAAGAGGTGAAGACCTCTTATATAGGGTTTCTCATGGGCCTTAATGGGCCAGACATCATGGACCCCTAACTATATGGGCACATAGCCCATTGGCACCAAGCCCAGTTAGGGGGTTACCTCCACACCCCAATATTAGTAAATAATATTAGAAGTAACAAATAATAAAGACGGTATGTCGGGTCAAGCACCATACCTCTACAAGTCCCCCTAGTCTAGTGTTGCTCCCAAGTGCAAGCGTTGGGTGGAGCGCTGGACTAATTAGGAGTGCTCGGGAATGAAGATTAAGAGCTTTATCTTCTCGGTGGACCAATAACTCGAACGTTTCATCTTCTTGTTTTGATGTGTGTAGGAGGTTGCTCGTTGAGCTCGTTACCAACTAAGTGTCACCTTCTAGGCTAACTGTTGCCGGCGCGCGAGCGTCCAGTAACGATTTGTTGCAGGTGTTATTGTGGCTCATTGCCAAACCTGCAAGTATCTCCATCCTATAATATGGGTGTATTATGAGGCGCCCAGCCTTGTATTAGTATATCTAAACTTGTAATAAGTAGGTAAATAACGCTAAATATAAAAAGGTTGTACCAAAACCTTGAGCGGCCAATGCTATGGCGCGCGTGCGGATGTTATAGCACGCGGTGAAGTAACAACATCTCTCTCGGGGGGTGGGTTCATACGGCGCATCATGGTATGAGAACCCTCTAAAGTGGTGTTATACCATGCCATTCCCCCAGTTCAGTGCTGCTAAGTGTAATGCTTAGGAGCATTGAACTTATAATAAGATTATCCTTCGCCAATGGATCGTATGACGCGCCAAAGTTATCGTCCGCAGATTGCTTTAAGTAGGCAAGGGCATGCTCCGCGAAGGACGCCTTTTTAGGGCGTATGCCAGTCAAAAGCAATGCTCCACGATATTCGTGAAGTGCTTTGCGGTGGCGTACGATAGCCATTGACTGCGCGAAGTGCTTGCTGTTGACGGATGGAAGCAATCTGCGGAGAACGTCTTTTAAAGTATTACGTCAACTCAACGCAGTGGTGGCGCGTTCCTGAAAATGAGTCGCGCAGCATTGTAACACGTTCCTGAAAAGGAGATGTGGCGGCGCGTTCCAAAAAAGGAGACGCACGCGAAGTTGAAGCACATTCCTGAAAATGAGACGTGGCGGCGCGTTCCTGAATAAGAGATGCGCGCGAAGTTGAAGCACGTTCCTGAAAAGGAGACGTGGCGGCGCGTTCCTGAAAAGGAGACGCGTGCGAAGTTGAAGCACGTTCCTGAAAAGGAGACGTGGCGGCACGTTCCTGAAAAGGAGACGCGCGCGAAGTTGAAGCACGTTCCTGAAAAGGAGACGTGGTGACGTTGTAGTACATTCCTGAAAAGGAGACGTGGTGGCGCGTTCCTAAAAAGGAGACGCGCGCGAAGTTGAAGCACGTTCCAGAAAAGGAGACGTGGCGGCGCGTTCCTGAAAACGAGACGCGCGCGAAGTTGAAGCACGTTCCTGAGAAGGAGACGTGGTGACGTCGTAGCACGTTCCTGAAAAGGAGACGTGGCGGCGCGTTCCTGAAAAGGAGACGCGCGAAGTTGAAGGACGTTCCTGAAAAGGAGATGTGGCGGCATGTTCCTGAAAAGGGGACGTTGCCGTAGCGTAGGGAGTTACCGACAA
Source organism: Ambrosia trifida (assembly GCA_028751855.1). NCBI lineage: Eukaryota > Viridiplantae > Streptophyta > Magnoliopsida > Asterales > Asteraceae > Ambrosia > Ambrosia trifida. The sequence continues at coordinate 71,589,821 of CM054131.1, read as the reverse complement.
GCGGGGTTACCCGTAGCGTGGAGTTACCGGCTCTGCGCGGGCTTACCGTTGCGTAGGGAGTTACCGACAAGCGGGGTTACCCGTAGCGTGGAGTTACCGGCTCTGCGCGGGCTTACCGTTGCGTAGGGAGTTACCGACAAGCGGGGTTACCCGTAGCGTGGAGTTACCGGCTCTGCGCGGGCTTACCGTTGCGTAGGGAGTTACCGACAAGCGGGGTTACCCGTAGCGTGGAGTTACCGGCTCTGCGCGGGCTTACCGTTGCGTAAGGAGTTACCGACAAGCGGGGTTACCCGTAGCATGGAGTTACCGGCTCTGCGCGGGGTTACCGTTGCGTAGGGAGTTACCGACAAGCGGGGTTACCCGTAGCGTGGAGTTACCGGCTCTGCGCGGGGTTACCGTTGCGTAGGGAGTTACCGACAAACGGGGTTACCCGTAGCGTGGAGTTACCGGCTCCGCGCGGGGTTACCGTTGCGTAGGGAGTTACCGACAAGCGGGGTTACCCGTAGCGTGGAGTTACCGGCTCTGCGCGGGGTTACCGTTGCGTAGGGAGTTACCGACAAGCGAGGTTACCCGTAGCGTGGAGTTACCGGCTCAGCGCGGGCTTACCGTTTTGTAGGGAGTTACCGACAAGCGGGGTTACCCGTAGCATGGCGGAACCTGCAAGAGTCAGTCATATAATATGGGTGTATTGTGAGGTGCCCAACCTTGTGTTAATGCATCATGAACTTTAGAATAAGTTACTAGATATAAAGAACGTCAAATATTAAAAGATTGTACCAAAACCTTTTATTCGAAGCTGGATCATTTGGCGTATTGTGATATAAGAACCATCTAAAATGGTGTTATACCTTGCCAGTCCCCCAGTTCTTTACAGCTACATATGATGTTAGTAGCATTGAATAGATCCTTCCAAGTTTGCAATGTATGATTTACATGACTACTTTAAAACATGCCTTGTATCCGTGTACTGACAGACAACTTGCAAAGCCTTAATTGATTGTGCAAGATGCTCATGTTCATGTGGGTCACTTTTTTTTTTTTTTTTTTTTTTTGAGTACCCATATAATGAAAATGGTATAAATTAAGATCTAGAACCTTGCGTACGTGGATAAAAGAGACTTAATCATGCACCTGTGGGTCCCCTTCCCAAAATACTATAATCATGAAAGTACTTAAATAGTATTTAAATATGTGATAAAGGAATGAGATTAGAACCTTCCGCAGATGATACGAGCCATAGTTGGCGGACACCGACTCGTGATTGGCACAAGCGGGCTGAGCATATCCGTTTGTGCGGCGCCGAGTGGTGGTGGCGGAGCATGTCCGGGTTACGCCGAGTGGCAGGCAGCGGAGCATGTCCGGACTACGCCGAGTGGCAGGCGGCGGAGCATGTCCGGGTTACTCAGAGTGACGGTGGCGGAGCATGTCCCCATTACGCCGGGTGGCAGGCGGCGGAGCATGTCCGCGTTACGCCGAGTGGCGAGTGGCGGAGGATGTCCAAGTTGAGCCAAGTGGCGATGGCGGAGCATGTCCGGGTTACGCCGAGTGGCGGGTGCGGAGCACGTCTTTTTACGTCAAGCGGAAGCCTTACTCCGCGGACACGCGGAGAGCCACCTAGTTGGGCGCCGATTTGCAATGTTAAGGCGAAGTATGGATGACAGATGTTAGGAAGCTCCGGTATGGTGAAGGCGAACGATTTATATGACTTGAATAATGACAAAACCATGACACCTCATAGCCAATATTAAAATGTAACTTGCACTAATTTGTCGGCCAGTGTCAGTGAAAGGTAACAAGATGGAGACCACATTTTTGTTTTTTTTTATTATTATTACTATGAGAACCTTGAGGATCGTGCCTTAACTGGCAATGTCACAGTGTGAATGTGTATGCAATGAGTGGTTATACGAAGCGCAAACCAAGTTGTACCCACATCCTTTTTTTTGTTGGCCTTTTCGTCTGTAACTAATCTTTATAGAAAATATCATGGGTTTGTGAATATGAATAGATGACAAAGATTAGTGGTTAGGGCTTGGATGAACACTGCTTTGAAGGTGCAGATAAGAAACCCACATAGAACTTAAAAGAAAAACCCAGATCTACAAAGTGTTTCGCTACAGATGGCTTTTTTCAGCTCTAATATAATAGATCTGAAGGTTTTGACTTTTGATAAAGAAGAACAAAAACAATCCCAGATCTGAAAAGTATTCCACTAGAGATAACCTTTTCAGCTTCGACAGAGCAGATCTGGAGCTTTGGAGGAAGAGAAAACTGAGTGTAGTTCGTTGTCGGTCCCACGGATGGCGCCAATGAAGAAACAATAACCTGCACAGCTGGCCGGTGTATGCCTCGACGGTGTTGAATAGGGGAACCACAGCTCAGCCTTCGTCTTCTCCGGTGAGATCCAGACCTGTGAAGAGAAATGAAAGGTGGGGCGTGGAGGTGACTGCTAGGAAACCATAAATGGAGTCCAACGTACAGACACAAAAAGTGATGGCAGCTCTGGCGGCAGCCATGTGTTATCAGGGGGTAATATGTATGTGATAACTTGTGCCCTAATAAGAGGTGAAGACCTCTTATATAGGGTTTCTCATGGGCCTTAATGGGCCAGACATCATGGACCCCTAACTATATGGGCACATAGCCCATTGGCACCAAGCCCAGTTAGGGGGTTACCTCCACACCCCAATATTAGTAAATAATATTAGAAGTAACAAATAATAAAGACGGTATGTCGGGTCAAGCACCATACCTCTACAATGAGCTTGATGCGTAGTAAAGTCTTTTGTTCCTTGGTCATCACTGGTTCAAAAATTTGTTTCGGCTTTTTCTTTTTAACTTCCGGAACTTTCTGAACCTTCACAAACTTTCCCAATTTCTTATCAAAGTCACATCCAGCATTCACAACCCATGCAAAGCATAAGAATACCACACGTTGGTATTTGCTTGCTTGCTCACTATCCTTTGCTTCGCAATAAATCGGATTATATTAAAGCATGATAATATCCTCATACGAACAGTTAATCAACCACATGGGATCAAAGATGTGAATCTTCTTGAAGTCTTTTACACCATCCTTCAACATGATAACAGCCTATGCAGTCTTCCAATCGTAATACCACCATATGAAGTCTTTAGAAAAGTGTTGAGGGATCTGCATCAATGGAATATGTTTCAACACTTTAGGTGGTTTGTACTTTAACGTCACCTTAGGCATCCCAGTTATGTCATCAATCTCCTTCTTATGAACAATCCGTTTAGGATACTGAGGAGTAAACAAGTTCCACTTAGTTCTGCTTTCTCTCGACATACGATCTGCAAAGTAAGCAACATGATCGTTTGCAGAACCTGTCATCTCATGTCCACATATATCACGAATCGCCTAGTATGGATTTGACTTCAAATCATGGAATCTGTCAAAGTACAGTATTCCTTTTTCCCACTTAATAGCTACACACTTCAACTGTTTCACAAACTTCCATCCCAAAGCTTTCCCCTTAAACAACTCGTTATGAAACTTGTAGAAGCTGCCCCGGATCTCTGTCTTTGGACGATTAGCTTCTTTCTCCTTCAGCTTTCTCAACAGATCTTTCAAAGTATCAGATTGTTCAGTGTTCGGCTTGTCACAATCTGGAAACACTTCTTCAACAAATTTCTTACTCTTTTCATGAGCAAGTTTCTCAGCCCCTTTCAATAACTCATCAGTGAATCCAGGAAATCCAGAATCTTTATTCTTCTTGAAATATTCTGGATATTCCTCACTCGTGATATCCTCGATCTCTACTTCTTCAAATATTGGCACGTCTCTATCATCGGAGTGATTACCTGCTTCTTTCTCAGGTAAGTTTGGAATCTGATTATCAATCATCAACTCCTCCAGAGTCTTTCCAACTTGTTTCGCCAGTCCTTCTAAAATCTCTTTAGACATAGCCGCAGAAACTTCTCCATCTTCTAAATGAGAATCATTGTATTCCAACTCAAATCTCATATCATTGGACTCAAATATCTCAGGGAATCTACCAGTCGTTTCTATCGTCCAGACTCTGTCTGTCAACATCTGGCGATACATATTCTTATCCTCATCAGATAAGGATCTTATCTTCTCATTCCAAAAGATACTATTATCATCAACAGTACCACAAGGAGCCTTTGAGCTGGATTCTCCTGCACCTTTTCCAGATCCTCTCTTCTCGCACTTATACTTGTCAGTGTCATCATCATCATCATCACTGTCAAAACTTGCAGAGCTGTTACCTTCTCCTGAATTATCATTTGAACAATCATCGTCACCATCATCTTTCTTCTTCTTCTTAGGAGCTTTACCAGCATCATCATCCAACTCCTCATCTTCTTCCTCCTTATCAGATGGTTCAAAGTCTACCTGTTCTTCTTCACGCTCTTTATCCTCTTCACCAGCTTGCAATTGAGGAGCTCTAGAGTACAAGTCTTTAATCAAATTGTCCATACTCTTGTTACTCTCTTTCAACTTCTTTTTCTCCTCTTTGATAGCAATGTAACTCCTGGTGTTTCTCTGTTCGTGCTTCAATAACTTCTTGTTTTCTTTTTGAAGTTGTTTTATCTTGGCTTCAAGAGCTTCTTGATTCTCATGAGATGTCTCAACAACGTCTAACATCTTCTTATCATTGTTTCTCAACTGTTCTATCTCTGCTTGTTGCTGATTTATAATTTTCATCATGTCAACAAGCTTCTGGTTCACAGCAGTCATAACATCACTGTCTACTGTAACCTTTGGTGATGTTGAAGCTTCAGCAGCAGAAAACTTTCCTTTCTTCAATTTCTTTAACACCCTGTCTAATGCACTATTGAACTCATCAGTTGGTAACTCAGTCGGTTCAGCAGCAGTTGTTGTCTTTTGCTTCATAGCTGCTGGGGATGTGATCGGTGATTTAGAGCTAGATGCTAGTGGCAGTTTCTTTCCAGCAACCAATATCTCAATGTCTCTAGCCCTTTTCTCCATTGGCTTTAGTACATTCTCTTTCTTCTTGTACTGTGGCTTCTTTTGTTTTTCACCTGACTTTGTTGATCCCACAAAGTCTTCGGATCCCAATCCTAATCCTTCATCAGTTTCATCCAATGCAATAGGACTTTTTGTCCTTTGCTACTCCAAATACTTATTGAGACTTACAGACTCACCAGCCACAGTGGCCTTGGGCGTGGTGCTCTTAACAGTCTCGCTATCCGAATCCCATCGTTCATCCTCTTGTGTCTCTTCTGAATCAACCGACACATCATCCACTAAGTGTAAACCTTTCTTCGCAACACTCTTTTTCCTTCTCGACACCTTCTTTTGAACAGGTTCAGCATCATCTTGTTTCTCTTTGCCCTTTCCAGTCTTCGCACCAACATTTATCACTTGACGCTTTCTCTTAGCATCAGGATCTACTGGAAATAATGGATTGTCTTCATCTGATTCACTATTATCATGTCTAACCTTATCAGGACCTGGATCTTCATAATCTTCCTTGATCAGATGACCAAAAAGATTCTTCATGGGTGGTCTCTCATTCATCGCCACACCCTTATAACCTTTCATCCTAACAAGTGTGTTCAAACTCATGTGATCCTGAACTACAATCTGTTTAGGATCTCTCTTCAAGTTCTTATACTTCGAATAAAAAATCATCTGAAGAAATCTCGGGTACAATAGAAACTTCTTGCTCTTCAACCCTCTAAGTGGTTCTAACATGTGTTCTAATAACATTCCTGATACATTGAACGGTTTGTTCAATATAAGAGCCACCATCAAAGAACTGATGCTCTTTCTCATCAAATCATACCCTCCACTTGCTGATCCGAACACATGTATCATGACATGAGCAAGATACTTAAACTGAGGACACAACTTCCCTTTGTGTAATGAACCGTCAGTGATTGGTCCATTATACTTCACCCGAAGGAAGCATTTCCTTTGCTCAGTCCAAGACAATTCTCTGTGATCTGTCTTTACATCTTCTAGCTTCAACGCCTCTCTGATATCATTTTCAGAGATAATCGTCAATTCTCCCTGAATCTTACTAACAATCGACGATTCAGCTTCCCAAAAGTCCATCTTGGCATTTGTCCAAAACTCTCTTTGTTGATCTCAATATATAATAGATGGAGTAGCAATAGCGTCAATAACACGACTCCTCTTAAAAAATTCTATGATCCCAGCAAATTAAGTATGCTTCTTCAAGTCTCCTAGGTACGCACAGCAATTGTGTACCGGTTCGAATGGCAAATCATCAATCTGTTCCTTCCCGGTTGCATGCCCTGAAGATCCAGCGAGAACACTAGCACTTCCTTGTTCATACATAGTTAGACTGCAAAACAAATCAAACAAATATGTTAAAAACGGACAACATAAAGAAAATTTGAAAATTTTGGTTTTTAGATTCTACATTCGACCAGTCGTTGGTTCGAATGTGAAATCAAAGGTTCGAATGTGGAATTAAAAAGGTTCGAATGTGAAAATTTTTTTGAAAAACTATACATTCGACCGTTTGTTCCAGGTTCGACCGTTTGAAATTGGGCGAAGGAGACTATTCATCTCCTTGAACATCAAATTTTTTATTTTGTTCGATTTAACTTGCCATTTTGATTTGGTTAATATCTAACATAAGCGATTAAGTATTTCCAATCATCAATTGCAATTATAAACCATTGACTATGTGCTTTCCATTAAAAACTAGGGTTCGAACTTATTAAAACATCAATTGTGCAATCTGTTTGGATTTAACCCTAAGTTTTTGTTCATTCTCCCCCTAAAACACATAAGCAATGAAACCGTATCAAAAAAATTAAACAACTAAAAGGTTTAAATCAAAGTTTAAGGACAGTTAGGGCACGTTCACAAAACCAACGATTATGAACTGAATATGAGATGTTAACCTGCAAATGGTATGGTAAAATGATCAGTGAATTAAGACGAATACAATGATATGATTTAGAAAAATGGGCAACAAGATCACTTTATCTCAGAGATTTTGAAAAAAATTGAAATGAGGTCGAATGTGGAGAAATGGTTTATATAGATTCCACATTCGACCTTTTGACTAGGTCGAATGTGAAACTTTTTCCACCTTCGACCCTACTGAAAGGTTCGAATGTAGGAAAAAGGGTTCGAATGTGAAACTATCACATGAACTCTCACATTCGACCGTTTAAAAGGAACGAATGAACAGATCAAATTCCACCTTCGACCCAACGAAGAGGCGAATGAAAAATGGAATTTTTGAAAATTTTACCAAATCTCAAAAACAAGTCCCGTTCAAAATATTTTTCAACTATTAAGCATCCGACATTCATTATTTCTCATTTAAAGATTACAAAGCTCAAATGGACCATCAAGTTTTAGAAAATCATCATCAACCACCATCAGCTATCAAAAATAAGATAGAAATGTAAAATCTTTTTGGATAAAGCAATAAATGTTTTGTGATTTCCGGTAAAGGGATCATATCAGTTATTGAGAAATCTGATCACACCGTTGATCTTTTTGATTTATTATCATTAAAGACAATGTGTGATCTAGCAATTGCTGATACTGTGATCCACATAAACTCACATGCAGACTGTTGTGCAATGCTTTAGACTGATACTATTATTTATAGTATAAACTCAATTGTCTGTGGTTCCCACGCACACGACATACTCCCATATCAAGAAGTAGATGCACAAAGTCTCATTGTAACGCGTGATTATGCTTTCGTCATCTGTAATTTACAAGGTATGAGGCACAGAGGTATACAGGTCAGCAAATCAATGCTACAAAGTAACATATGCACTCTACCAGGTTGACGGCTAATATCAATCATGATTTGCATCAGTGATTGGATACGATGTAATAGATAATCTTTGATTATCGTCATACATGGAAAGTTCCCCAATTCGGTAACTTTAGGATTTGGCTTTACAGCTCTTTTATAAAGACACCCTGTCTGATCTAGGTCCGTAATGACTTACAGCAGAAGATCAGAAAGGCTATCCCGAGACAACTAATAACATAACGACCCGAAACCTCCGAGTTTTGTACAAATACCATATCAAAAGAAATTACGGTACTAAGACCATATGCCCATGAGGAGTTCAGCCACACAACAATGAGTTTGATATGTATGTATCAGGCACACAATATTAGGTCTACGAAGCCTATCAGCACATCACACAGACTCAAACACAAGCCTTATATTGCATTTCATGTCTTTAGAATGTGTCAGATCCCCACTAATGTACTATCATTTCCCCGTTTTCTCCAGGAAATCATTTTGGGTTTTTCTAATTTTTATAGATTTTTGAATTTTTCAATGTTTTTGGGTTTTCTGAAAATAAATTCTAACTAAAAACGTAAAACATATTTTTGGATTTTGTAATTTTTCTGATACGCAATAAAAACTAAACTAAAAAGAGATAAACTGAGGTGGTGAACAGTCCTGTTTTTCTTTTATATCATTAGCTTTGAAAAGATAGTCAAATCTCGATTTATCAAAAGCTTTGGTAAAAAGATCTGCACATTGATAGTCAGTGTGATGTTGACCATATCGATCAACTCTTTAGCGTAACAATCACGGATAAAATGATATTTCATCCGGATATGTTTAGCTTTTGAGTGATTTACTAAGTCTTTTGTTAATGCAATTGCGGCTTCGTTATCACAGTAAATAGGGGTTTTAAGAAATTGCAAACCGTAGTCTACCATCTGTTGTTGTATCCAAAGAACCTGTGAGCAGTAGCTTGATGCTGAGACGTATTCTGCTTCACATGTGGATAAGGCAACTGTGGTCTGTTTCTTGCATTGCCAGGTCACAAGCCTGCTCCCTATAAACTGGCATCCAGCCATTGTGGATTTGCTGTCTTTGTCACAGCCACCCCAATCTGCATCACTAAAAGCGATTAAGTCAAAATTATCATCATTAGGGTACCATAGTCCTTTCGACAGACAACCCTTCAGATATCTAAGGATACGTTTGACAGCTGCAAGATGACTCTATTTCGGCTTCGACTAATAGCGTGCACAGAGACATGTGGCAAACATTATATCCGGTCTGGAGGCGGTGAGATACATTAGAGATCCGACGATTGCTCTGTATGTAAATGGGTCAGTTAGCTCCCCCTTAGCATCACCACAAAACCCGTGATTAGGTTGTATTGGGGTATCCATCGGCTTAGAATCATCCATCTGGAATCAGCTCAAGACTTCATAAACATATTTCGTCTGGTGAATAAAGATCCCCGTTGGCCTTTGTTCCACCTGCAAGCCTAGGAAAAACTGCATCTCTCCCATTGCGCTCATCTCGAACTTTTCCTGCATAACACGTTCAAATTCTCTGCACAGAAGTAGTTAAGTTATCTACGGAATCCATATCATTACCAACATTTGATGATGAAGCACCATGCGGATTTGGGTTCACTGGTGGTGTCTCTGTAGCAATCTCTGGAACAACTTTACTTGTAACATCATCGTCATCTTCATATTCTGATGAATTAAGAGTTGTGGAAGCTTCCTGAAATACCTCTTCTTCAACTACAGGAGCATTGGTATCATTAGAAGCTGTTTGGGGATTTACAGTGATCGGACACACCAACGGAGATGTCACTGAGTTTTCGACCTCGTAATATATCGTAATACAGTTTCTTCAACCAAGCTATCTAGATTGAATGAATCAAAGAAATCCTTGTAATCAAATATCCAGTCTGGACCGCTTCCCTATACATTCTGAGTATATCTTTGTACTTCGACATTTGCCCACTCCTCGACTTGACGAGTTCGTTTGTTGAAAACCCGTTTGAGCGGGGTTCCATATCCAACAAAGAATCCTTCTTCAGCCTTTGGTGCGAACTTCTCAGATGGATTAAGCATTGTACATGGAGCTCCAAACGGTTCTAGATACTCTAAATTTGGCTTTTGTCGATTCAACAACTCATAAGAAGTTTTGCCAAACTTCTTCACCGTTAAAACACGATTAAGAGTATAACAAGCTGCGTAAATTGCTTCGTTCCAGAACATTACTGGATGATGTGAGTCCACAAGCATTGTTCTTGCCGTTTCAATTAGAGTCCTGTTTTTGCGTTCAACGACACCGTTCTGTTGTGGGGTATACGGAGCATTGTATTCATGATGAATTCCTTTGTTTTCCCAAAGAGCTTCCATCTGTGCATTCTTAAACTCCATACCATTATCACTCCTAATTCTCTTGATCTTGAGACCGTAGATATTTTCCAATCGAGTAAACAGAACTTTCAGATAATCAAACGTGTCGCTCTTATGGTGCAAGCACATAACCCATGAAAATCTTGAAAAGTCATCGGTAACCACAAGACAGTACAATTCACCAGCATGACTTTTATGTTTGACCGGTTCGAACAGATCCATTTTCACTTAAATGACTTTTATGGGATTGCTTGTGCTGCTTACCCTTCTTGCAACTCACACACTTGTCGTTTAAGTGAAAATGTTTAACATTCACTCCTGTGACAAGTTCATTCTTCACCAATTGATTCATCTTTCGAAGGTGAATGTGTCCCATCCTCCTATGCCACATAATTGATTCTTTTTCAGTAGCCTTGGAGAGGAAACACGTGACTTGGCCTTGTGTAGTCATTGCTTTAGACATGTCGAGAATGTACAAGTTGTTCATTCTCGGCGCCATTAACATCACCCACTCTTTTGGTAATACGAATCCCGGCTTGAGTATGTAGCAAGATTTGTAATCAAAGTAAACTGAAAACTGCTTATCACAAGTCTGACTGACACTGAGTAGATTGTAATCGATTTGCTTCACGTAAGAGATTTTCTCAAAGCTCACTATTCCATTACTGACACTACCCTCCATGGTAATGTATCCACCCTTGTTTCCAGCAAACGCTACATAACCTCCATTAATATTTCTGATATCGAACAGTAGCGACAAGTCCCCTGTCATGTGACCAGAAGCTCCACTGTCAACAATCCAAAGACTGCTCACAGGGCCAGCTGAAGCTTCCTGCACATATGAAGTAAAACGATTAGATTTTTGGGGGACCCAAGCCTGCTTGGTCTTGGGTCTTTGAACATTTTGTTTCAAAGATTCTTTATCACAGACATTTGAATTTGAATTGATCTTTTTCTGATCAATTAAATCCTTTTCATTCTCAGATTTGACATTTTCATTTACCTGTGAAGATGAAGCACCTTGTGAACCCTTTGGTGACCAATGCTGTTCCGAACGTTTCAAGATCCGGATTTGAGATTTTGGGGTCTCAATTGGTTCTTTACTTCGTCTTTGAACGAAACTTTCTTGGTTACCTTCTCTGATTTAACAGAGACAGGTCCAACTGTTGGTTTGATAGTAGGTTTAACAGGAACCTTTTTCTTGTCAACAGTTGTGTTCACCATAGGTTTCTTAAGGGGTTTTTCAGTTGCTATCCTGTTACGACGATCATATGTCATCTGACGATTTTCCCTCTTTTGAAAATATCTACTTTGATTATAAAAAGGTGCTGGTTGAGGGACAAATCGTCTTTGTAGATAACAGTGATTATCAACTGAACTTTCATATTTCTGCTTAACTTCAACCTCGTGTATCTTGTGTCTAATGTAACACCCCAACCGATGGCGGAAACATCGGGATGTCACGTATTGACGATTGTTCAGTAGCTCATGGTAAATAATAAGTTTCAATAAATAATTTAAATAAATTACATACAATTGTTCTAAGAATTTGTACATCAAAGTGAAAAATACTAGCTACGCATCTTCAAGCATTAACTCTAATCTTCAAGCAAGCTATAACCTGAAACATGTTAAGTTTGAAAATATTTTGGGTCAACAAAAGTTGGTGAGAATTACATAGGTTTTGATAATTGAATAAAACTTGTACAATTCAAGTGTCATGGCAAGTCTAGTCCATATGTGAAAACATACTAGAAGTAAATCGAGTGCATAATCAACCCTTGTGACTGTTATATTGTGGTACATCCCATACGCTCATGGTTCACTCGTTTATGTTATGCGATAACAATCACCCACGCTACCATTGTAGGAGGCACGTATCCGGGTGGGATTGTGAGTCCAATAGATCTATCATTGTATACCGTCGGCTGATCAATGTTAATGATTATGCTAGAATATTGTGCTTACCCTAGTCGTGTTTAAGACATAATGCAACATAGAAAAACACATAGACACTTTATGATTGAATTGCATATAGAATGTTGTAACATGTTTCACCCCAAAAAATGGTGATAAATAGAAAAGGGGCTATGTAAAACTCACCTGAAATTCACTGTGTAAGTACTAGAAAGTAGCAACAAGTCTGAACTTGGATTAATTGAACTCTTGTATCCTATTACAAATAAACGATGCCTTAAATTCTAGTGCAAATACGCTTGTTTCGTTTCTTTGTTGTAAAGATAGTTGATTCAACTACCTAGACTCGTATTGAAAACAATACTCGTCTTAAAGCATTTATAACTTGACGAACCGATAGGACTTGGTTTTGTTTCTCGAAAGTATATGTGCATGTATAGTCACTATAAATATATACTTTATTGTAATATTCCGAATAGCAACTTTTAATCATTTTGAAATGGCACGTTGGATAATAATATATGTATCATTAGCACGGCAAAAATAGAATTTAAATATTGTATTTATTGTTAAAATAATCAATTTGTGAAAGCGTGTTGGTGCGGAGATAATTCTATTTGTGAAAACGTAGTTTATTGTACAAATTCATAGATTTGAACGCTCGATATTTTTCTTATGTTTTGTAAAAATTTGGGCAGAGTTTCCTCTGTTTTCGTAAGAAACCAGACAACGCAAGTCGTCTATTTTATCTCAAAAACATCAATTGTCCAAAACCCAAACACAAAACAATTTAACCAAGTTTGCACGCTACAAATGACTAAACTGATTAAGACTATAGAGAGCGATAACTAAGAGTTAATTTTTCAAAAATAGAGTAGTAAAACGACTAGTTAAAATAAAATTCAAGATTAGGTTTCGCCAACTAATATATTTGTTTATAACATACCAACATATGTTTCGTATTAATCATTTTAATAGTCCGCAACATACTACACAAGCGTAAATACATAAGTGTTAACCATTTTATTTTTGTCGACTCAATAGAAGTGTTTTATAATTGTAAGTCAGTTCGGTTCGTTCTACACGAATGAAAATATAACTTTAAATATATATATATATATATATATATATATATATATATATTTTAATAATCAAAATATATAAATCGAAGTCGCGGTGCGCGATATACCTTCCCGACATTTATTCGCGAAACGAAAGTAATCTGCCCCGGCTTCCATGTTGACCAGCTTCGACTGAGGTTGACCAGACTTGATTTGTGACAGAGATTGACCGGCGTTGACCTGGTCCACTCGTGTTTGACCAAGGCTTGGAAGAAACGGACAAGGAATAATGCCCCGACTCACACGCTGAACCACTAGGCTGCAACCATAGTTTGTTGCACAACCAAAACCTTAACCGAAGCTACAGCTGGTACCCCCACTCGCCGCCGCACCACATCGACCAAGATCTCGAACCAGTGTTTTACTGTTACCAAACAACACCAACGAACATGGCATAACCATCACGAGACCCGTCTCTAACTACCAAACCTGACCCTATGTCCACCGATTACCACCACCACGAGACCACCACAGCCCGACCCATCTACCCAACCAGGCTTGACCAAAACAAATCTGGTGAAAGACTCTTCGCGTACCTTTATCCGGCTGTGCAGACCCGACCCAACAACCACTCTAGCTGCTCGTCCGTGTCATGTTCTTAACCCAACGCCGCCACCACTAACGATTGTCACCATCCCAGCGACCACCATAAACCCGACCACTTACCTGTTGAAACCCATCACAATCGGTCACCTGCAACCACCTCGAGAGCCGTCACCTCAGCCTGTCCCGAGCCTGGAGCCATACGCTACCACCACCACCATGAGGTAGGTGGTGGTCGGCCACTTTATTAGCAGAGAGGGTGAGATAGATTGAGTGAGGAGATAGAGATTTGAGAGATAAAGAGATGTAGAGTTATAGAGAGAGAGAGAGAGAGAGAGAGTTCGTAGAGAGAGTGTGCGGGAGAGAGAGGGCAGGGATGTTATGGTTTTTTTGATACAGAAGGGCCGGTTAGTGTATATGTATTTGTTTTGATGGTCAACTTTTAGGAGAACAATAATTATTATTTGGTTGTGAGGTATAACGGGTTTTACTCAATTGGATGTTAAATGCTCGTCAAAAATCATGTGATTGCTAGTCAAAATAGAAAGCAAAATCAATTAACGAAATTCTTGGGATTTGATTAAAATTTGACGCGATAATTGGCTCAATTATAGACTGTGGGTAGGCGTTTTGGATCGGATCTAATCCATGCACAGAAACGGGTCAGGGTGGTGGTTTGGGTTTTGAAACTAGAATGAGGAGGGAGAAGATAATAAGATATTATATGGGTAGGGTTGGTTAGGTGGACACCGCGTATACGAACTCGTTACCGACTCGGGTCTCGTTTATGAATTAAATTCGTTTAATCAATAGAATAATTATATTATTTAATTTATTCATATAAACCGACGTAGAACTTGTATTTGGACTACGTATTTATTATATATATATATATATATATATATATATATATATATATATATTTATCACGATTAGAAAATTTCCAGGATAAGTGTCGGTTTACTAATATGTTAATACTTACTACGCGTTATTTGGCGAATTTAGGTAGTTAAATTTATAAATGAAGTAAGAATGTATTTCTTCGTAACGAATTAAAATCGTTTTATGAATAAAATAGTAATATTATAATATTAGAGAAAAGCTGGGCGTTACCGTCTCCCCTACTTTTGGGAACTTCGTCCCGAAGTTATTAAAAACACAGGGTTGAGGGTGATTGGGTAGAAATTAAGACAACTGTGGTTTGGAAAAATTTGGGTTAAGGCACAACATGAATTTATAAGTAATAGAATAATATTTTTCGAATAGTTTGATTTGATATGTGTGAGTTTTAAGGGTTGGATTAGGTTCATCTGAAATAGCAAGGAGAATAAGAATCTTAAGTTTTAGGAATCCTAAAAGAAATGCATGAGTTGATTGACTATAGAAAGACTAAATGAGCTACCAGGTAACTGGAGTTTATAATTGGTTATTTACCGAAAACCTTGATAGAATTTCACACTACCTTAACGTACCTGTAAAATCGTGATTACGTTCCGGACCGCAATCACCAATTTACCTTACATTAGGGTTTTGTGTCCTTCTATGACTGTAACACACATGTAAGTAATGCAAAAATAATCCTGTGGTTGAACCTTTGTATACAATGTATCCAAAAATGAGTCCAACTGTTGAGCAGGAAAAAGACTTCTACCAGTCAGTGAGTAAGAACCTCTAACGATTGTTGAGCAGGTGCGATAGCCTCTAGCAGTCGTTGAGCAGGTTATTAGAACCTCTACCGACTGTTGAGCAGGCATGATGACCTCTACCAATCGTTGAGCAGGTTGTTAGATACTCTACTAACTGTTGAGCAAGCACTTCATCCTCTACCAGTTGTTTGATTAAGTGTAACAATTGTTTTTGATTTAACACGTAAGTTGCAAGTTGTTAATATATACATGTAGCAAGTTTGTAAATGCATCAAGTATCGAGTATAGCATGCGAGTTGTAACAGAGTTGCCCCAGACAAGGTTAATGACTCTAGGTGTGTTTATAGCAAATAGTTTATTTTCCATGCTTTTAAGTATCATGAATAATCAATTGTTCAGGTAGATAGTCAAATCCTCATGTATAACTAATATTCAAGTTTGAAGCAACGAACAATTAAGTTTTTCAATAGTGTGGTTATCGTGGGGATCAAGTTCATGTTCGAGGAGGTAAAGGATGTGAATTTGGATTTTGAGAGATGATGAAAACTCAAAGTAAAATCAAGGCTGTGAAAAATGGTGAATGTGTAAATGGTTGATAAAGGGTTTATGTCACACCACGACAATGGCGGAAACACGTGGCGCGACGGTTCAAAGCATAAAGTCAAGGTTATTGCTAAACACAAGTAATTTAAGAAAATGGGTCATTTATTATGACGTCAAATCTTGTTCAAATATTACACAAAAGTAAATTGTTTTTAAGACAATCATAGAGGTTTCTCAAATATATCCCAAATGCCTTGGGAAATAAAAGTGAAACCCCGCAAAAGTTTGATGCCGTATTGGAGGATTCTACGACCCAGCTTGCCCGGTTCTCCTTCATCTAATTACCTGAAAGATATGTTTAAAAGCTTCGTCAATATAAATATATTGGTGAGTTCACAGGTTTTTAGTTTCCAAAACTTGAATACTTGGGAAATACCATGTTATGACAATATATAGGAGTTGCAAATTCCTATAACTCTACTTGAGACTATAATCAAACCAAGACGTATAAAATAAATATGCCCCGCTCCAAGTCGTTACTCGGTTTCCCACGACTTAAGTTCAGAATATATGCACCCCAGGCATAACCTAATGCATAATCGACGCTATCGATTAGGGGTGGGCCTTGTCAGGCACCAATGGTACTATTCAATATTCCTCCGGTTTCATTTCCCTGAATACATGATTATAGAGGCGAGGACTCAACCCCGAGTGGCGGTCACATCTCAAGTAATAAATCCGTCATACATTTTCCCTAACATATATTTCCCCCGAAAAACGTAAAAATAGTTTGAAATGGGGCCGTGAAACTCACCTGAAACTCTGTCTGGCTTACTAGGCGGATAGCAAAGAGGGTCTCGCACCTACAAACGTCCTAGACGTATAAGTCACTATTCCTATAGTGCATGTGCCTTGGCAAGTTGTACACCCAACTCCCGACCACAAGTTATTCCAAATTCCGTTTAATTAAGCGCGTATCCTAGGTTTCGTTGGCGTTACATTACCCTTTGTGTTACAAGTTATATATTACTCTTGTTTATATTTTCTTAACTTGTATCTTATTATCATCGACTCGACTTCACTTAACATATAATTATTTTCCCATTTAAATAATTATACTTAAGATCGCATCGCTCGACATAATATATATTTCAACACTCGACCCGACTCACTTTGCCGCACATTTGTTTTCCCATTTAAACAAATATACTAAGATCTTGTCGTTCGATTGTATATTCTTAACGTCCGATTCAACTCACCATACCGTATATTTATTTTCCCATTCAAATAAATATACTAGGATCTCGTTGGTACGGCATACACATATATATATATATATATCTTTGTCTTCTCGTTGCGGCTTTCCTTCCCACATATCTACTTTCCCATTAAGTAGATATACTAGAATTTTGCCGAGACGAGCGTACATATATATATAAATGTGTAATTTTTCTTGTTAAGTATATACGTTTGTTTAACGTCTTATTTGTTTATGTCATGTGTTTCTCCCACGAATAATTCCTTTAACACTTAGGAAAGTGTTCATTAGTTTTCACCCATGATGTATATATATTTTACTTCTTAAAAATATATATTTTCTTATCTTGCCGCAATGGCATTTTTCTCATGTTTTGTCCGTGTACGGTTCGATAACGCGTCTTATTTCGATATCTTAACTCGATTAGTTAATTTTTCCAAGTTTTTCCCAACATGTGTTTTATAGAAATATTATCCATATTTCTTCCTCTTTTCACATGTTACTTGGATGGTTTAAAATACTTATGTATTTTTAACCCTACTTGTTAACTTAACTACAAAAATGTTTCCAACACTTTTATATTCCCATTTATATAAAAGTATTCATTTTTGTATAAGTTTCTCAAGTTTGTTTAATATTTTTATAAAATCTCTATTTTATAAAAATCCTTATGTTACTATAATCCATATTTTTTATAACTTTCAAAAATATACTTTTATACAAAAATACCCAAGTATATCTACTAGTATTTACAAAAATCATCCTTAGGAATTTATTACTTACACTTTTGACACCAAACTTTCCATACTTGCATTTTTGGACTAATAGTTTCTAAAATATCCATTTTAGTCCTCTAACTTTCAAAGTTACAATATTAGTCCCTCTACTTTCAAAAGTTACATTTTTCCACTCTAACTTCCAAAGTTAACCCTTTTCACTCAAAATAGTAGACTTTGAAGGTTCAACTTTTTATTGGTAAGTTATTTTTGTATCAAAACACTTTTGTTAGTCTTATATTCCATATGTAAGACTACTTGTATGTGTGTTTTATGTATTTGCCCATTTTAACAAAATATCATTCTTCTAAGTAAGTTAACTTTAATTTTTCATCTTCTTTATCCATGAACTTCTAATATGTTCCACCATACATTATACCTTAGATGATCATAATAAGATGATTTAAAGTTACTTTTTAACATATTCAAGTTCATTCCACAATCTCAACCAAATCATCATCCTACTTAGTTTAAGTGTAAACTTTATATATTTTCAAGATCATTACTTTATCATCATCAAATCCATGATTTATTTACATATCTTTAATCATCTATTTTACACAAGTAAAACCTATTAAAGATTATGTTCAAACCACCTTTTAAACCCTTCATGTACACCTTGCTTCTAAGAACACATACATGAATAATAATAATCAAAAACAAGGTTAAGAAGCTTACTACTAGCACAAGGCTAGGGAAGACAAAACCTTTGATTTTGAGGGGGGGTTTAGTGTGTTCTTCCTTAATGGTTAAGCTCCAAGCTTGAAACACACAATAGGGGTTTGGATGATGGATTGTTTTGAGTGATTTGGAGATGTAAAAACTTGAAAGAATGTTGTATGGGGGAGGGGTAAAACTCACGGCCAAAGAAGGAAAGAAGAAGAAGAGTTTTGCTTTGATGCTCCAAGTCTCTAACACATGTTTATAAAGCCTTATCACATGTAATCATTCCAAAGATTCAAGAAATCTTATGGAGGATTGAGTTGTGTACTTGGGATTTTTGAAAGATATGATATGTGTGTGTCTGTAATGTGCCGTGTATGTATGTATAGGAGTGGAAGATTACTTGCAAATCTTGCTAAACCTTATGATCTCTCATAATCTTTATATAAAATCTTCACCCATGCACATGCACACACTTAGGCCATGATGGCTAGCTTTTTCCTTGGATTTTTGTGGCCTCTTGGCCGAAAATCACACAAGGGGAGACAAAAGATGTGCATGCTTGTACTAGTGTGTTCTTTTCTTACAACTTTTGGCTTTTAGTAAAGCATGCTTTACACTAGGGTATAGATTATAATTATAAACACCATTTGCATGGATGTTTTGTGGCCATAAGGCCGGCCCTTTGATGGGTTTAAGTGGGGTCCACAACTTCAAATATTTACCCAATATTTGTTATGTTTAATCCCCCGTCGTTCGGGTGTCGTTCGGGTATTTTTCGGGTTTTAATCACGCGTTATTTGGACATTAAAAATACCTTTAATAACCCTTAAATATAGTCTAATTTAAGCGTTGATTGGTTATTTAGGCCTTTGCCGGGTGAAATTATGAGTTATACGCGTATCGGGTGCGGTACGCGCATTTTATTCGTTACCGGGAGATTTGTACAAGACGTTTTCACTTATGGTTTTGGAGTTCCAAAACTCATTATATTTTAGGAAACTACCCTTTATTTTATATCCTGGGCGTCCGGGATCCTTTTCGTTTATTTAATTATTACTGGGTAATTGCCAACGTCCATACCGGATAGTTATTTCGCACATGATCCAATCATGTTTTTACCATTAAACGTATGCATTCCTATGCACTATTTGGAAATTGCTATCTCCTAAGGCCTTGATAATTAAATCACACATAATTGCATTTAATTACGTTAATCATATATTAATTTATTTGTACGGAATTACCTTATTTTTGCCGGTTGTTACAGTTTAATTTATAGGGTTTCAAAAAAAAAGGCGCAAATAGTAAGGTGATCATGCAGAATAATCGTGGGGTTTGAATAAATGGTTAGATACAAGCGTATGAGAAAACATGATTGTGATATTTGCCAAAAATTTGTAATAGTTCGAACAAGTTTAAAATAAGTATGTGTCAATGGAAAAATTGTAGAGTAAATTTTGTTCCTGTGGATGGAAAGATTTTATTTTCAAAATTAGTTTTGTATATAAAGCAAAAGTCATTAAATTGTACAACTAAATTGATTTAGATCAAAATATTTCGATGAGTCATACGTTTTAAACACGATGTCGGATTTCAAAAATCAAGAATTTGTTCAGACGTTTTGTATAATAGGCTTCGAGTAATCCATAAAAGAAGTGATTCTTAATAGATTAAAACATTTTTATCGTAAATCATTTGTTACGCCAATAAATTGTTCAATAAAAATTTGAAATTTAGCAAATAAGTTTGTGGAAATAAAAGACTTTTTGACAAAAATATTTATTTGTTTTAGTTCGTGAAATTCCTAGGTAATGAATATTTGACAAAATTTAGTACTCTTTAATGTTGGTGCTAAAGTATCTCTTATAAACAGGTTACGAGATGATAGTTTGAACAAGGATTTTAAAATCTTGAATATGATGAACTTTTATGGTTGATGGTATCATCAAAATATACATACATATATATATATATATATATATATATATATATATACACACACACACACATAAAAAAATGTAGGGGGGGGGGAGTTTAAAATAAAATTGGCCAGAACATCAAAGATAATAGATTTATGTATGATGTAAAGGGAAACATATGATTTGGGTTAGATGTTAAAAATAATTTGACATTGGGTAATATTATAAGTTTGTAAAATGAATTAGGATTGTGAAACTCAGAAATGATTCATGAAGTTTAAGCTAATGAGGGAATTATATAAGAAGAAAATATATTTGAATTGTAAAAATTTTGAGATTCAAAACTTAGATTTTATACGAGAGTGAAGGGGTATAAATGAAAATGAAACACAGAGATTGTAAATATCTAACCTCGAATAAACGAAAATGTTGGCTTATCAAAACAGATCAGGCCTAATGTAACACCCCAACCGATGGCGGAAACATCGAGGTGTCACGTAAGAATGAGTATACAGTAGCACATGGTAATCCAAATTTTAATTGAAATAAATTTAAATTGCAAATATCCAAAAATAGAAATACATAAAGAGTTTTAAATGTGGAATTCTAATACATCACAAAAGACCAAGCAAGCATAGACTTCAAATTATCTTCATGAAATACTCTAGTCTTCATGCATCATTATTTCCTGTTGAGTTGTAAAAATGAGGGGGGGGGGGGGGGTCAACTAGAAGTTGGTGAGAATACATAATCCATGTTAAGCAAATAGTTTAAGTATAAAAGTCTAGCAATTCATATGTCAATCGTAAGTTTAAGTCTACATGAATAGCATAATATGTTGAATCGACATAATCAAACCTCCGACTAGTTTAGGTCCATCCCGTCATCTACGGTTCACCTTAGTAATATGTTGGAACGATAACAATCACCCACGCTACCTATGTAGGAGGTACGCGTATCCGGGTGGGGTTGACAATCCAATAGATCTATTATTGAAAATCGCCGGCTTGGCCATAGCTAATGATTATGTAATGTTGAATCTCGTTGAAACTCGTTGAAACTGTTGTTGACTAATTCATGAGGCAATAAAGTTTACAACTAGACATACATGTTGAATTGCTTAAATAAAATGTTGCAAGTATAAAGCATCGCATAAACATGGTTACGTAAACTCACCTTAGTATAGAGTTAGGTATTGAGGAATAGTATGAGTGTAGCCCAATAGACTGCCAAGTATTACCCTATGTATTAGGCAACAAATATGTCTAAGTCTATCTAGTCTACAAGTATATTCTAGGGTTTCGATTTGGGGATATCCAATTGTTGAATTTATAATAAAATGTTTAAATAAATAAAAGGAAATTTGACCATTAATTAATGAGAGTCTTTTTATAAAGTTTGAATTTAGGATGTTCCCAATAATGTGTTTGAAGTATAAAAATAATTTTTATAAAATTATTTTCTTTAATATAGATTATTAAATCTATTTATTACAAATTGCCAAAATTAAACTTTAATATTTAAAAATACTAAAATTAAAGAATTACTGGTTTAAAAATTATATTTCTGTTCTAAATATTCAGAAATAAATTGTATAAAATTTTGGTGCAAAAATAATAAAAATTGAATTTATTATGATTTAATTATGATTAAAACTAACAAAAATTGATTAAAAATATAAAATAAATGATTTTTCTGAATTAAAAATCATTTCAGTAAAGTTTATCATTGTACAAACTCAGGATAATTTTTGTGGAAATTTATAAAATTGTTTTGATATTTTAATGGATTTTTATAAATACAATAGCATAAAATTGATTTAATTATTATAAATATTAAATAAATAAATTTCAGAAAACTAAAAATTGTAGGTAAAACTTTTACATCAGATTTGTTAAAAATAATTTTTTTAGAATTTATAAAAAGGTTTTATTAATTAAAAACGAATTTACAAGATTTAATGTATAATATATATATAATTGGTTTAATTGTTTTAAAAATGAAAATAAGGATAAAAGGGGTGCCATAGCCGGGACTCGAACCCGGATGGCTAGGGTAATAAGCAACAGTCACAACCACTTGGTCCAGACCAGTGGTTGTGATTTATTCTGTTTTGATTAAAATAAATATACTAAGCGAATTCAGATTATCCCCAATTCAAAATCACGAACCCTAGTTTCTGCAATAGATTGATTCACACGTCAATAGCCCAATTAATCATGGGGCTATTGATGTGTGAACGCCGATGAACAAAACCCACAGAAAACATTAAACTTACGAAGTTGTTTCGAGCTCGATTGAACGGTCAATTCAATAAGTTAAACGTACGATCGCAGATCAAGATTAGAGTGTAATTATGAAGAAATAGAGGTGGAGAAAGATGTAATGGCGAGTTGTGAAGACGTGTGAATGATCAATTTATAGGGTTAAACCTTGGATCGAAGTAATGGCGAGTTGTGAAGACGTGTGAAGACGTATAAGGTTAATTGTGTATCAATTGATTGATAATTATCGTGTAGCTTAGTCAGACAGGGCCGGTAATCGTGTGAAGATACCAAAATTGTGCAAATCACGAGTGAATATGATGGATTATGGCAAGTCATTCATCACAGTTGACTTTTCATGTCAACTGTGAAGGTTTTAAGTGATATTATAATTATAACGCGCCTGGATTCAATCAGATATCAAGGCCAGCCCAGCTGGTTGATGGTTGTTGTGTTGTTGACCCGGTCTTGGGCGCGGGTTCGATTCCCGGCCCAAGCACCTTTTATTTTTTGATAATATCCAAGGTTATCCATATTATATTTATATTATAGATAGTATTAGGGTTTCACAAGTGCGACAAAAATAATTAAATGCGAACATTAACGAAAGAACTTGACGTTTTATTAATTATGGTGATGTAACGTACAAGTTTAAATGCGAAATGTTACAGTCTCCCCTACTTTTAGGAACTTCGTCCCGAAGTTGGAGTTGGAGAGTCTGGTGGAAAAAGATGTGGATACTTCGACTTCATCTGGTCTTTACGTTCCCAAGTGAACTCTGGGCCTCGTTTAGATTCCCAACGAACCTTAACGATCGGATTGCGACCGCGCTTGAGTTACTTAACTCCAGTATAAACAATCTCGACGGGTTTCTCGATAATGTGCATGCTTTCATCAATTTGCACATCCTCAAGAGGAACATGAAGGTTCTCATCTGCTAAGCATTTCTTGAGATTCGAAACATGGAAGGTCGGGTGAACATTGCTTAGCTCAGGTGGAAGATCAAGTTTGTAAGCCACTTTTCCAACTCTGTCAAGAATTTTGAAGGGGCCTACGTATCGAGGAGCTAGTTTTCCCTTTCTACTGAAACGAATTACTCCTTTCCAAGGGGATACCTTAAGTAGTACAAGGTCCCCAACTTGAAATTCCAAGGGTTTACGACGTTTATCAGCATAACTCTTCTGACGACTTCTAGCCTTGAGAAGATTATCCTGAATAAGTTGAATTTTATCTGTGGTTTCCTGGATTAGTTCGGGTCCAGTGATACGAGCTTCACCAACCTCAGTCCAACAGACAGGTGAACGACATTTACGACCATAGAGTGCCTCGAAAGGAGCCATGTTAATGCTGGCGTGATAACTGTTGTTGTATGAAAACTCAACCAAAGGAAGATGAGAATCCCATGCGCCACCAAAGTCGATGATACATGCCCTGAGCATATCCTCAAGTGTCTGGATGGTCCGTTCAGTCTGACCATCTGTTTGAGGGTGATAAGCAGTACTCAGGTTCAACTTGGTACCCAAAGCATCTTGTAGAGAATCCCAAAAGTGAGAGGTGAAACGACTATCGCGATCAGAGATAATGTCCAAAGGTATACCATGATGACATACGATTTCACTTACGTACATCTTTGCCAACCTTTCTACGGAATACTTCTCACGAATAGGTAAGAAGTGGGCTGACTTGGTCAAACAATCGACGATTACCCAAATACTGTCGAAACCTTTGGGTGTACGAGGGAGTTTGGTGATGAAGTCCATAGCTATGCTCTCCCATTTCCATACAGGAATCTCTGGTTGTTCAAGCATACCAGATGGTCGTTGATGTTCAGCCTTGACCTTAGAACACGTGAGGCATTTCGCAACGAAAAGAGCAATGTCTTTCTTCATACCAGGCCACCAATAAGAATAACGGAGATCTTGGTACATCTTGTTAGCTCCAGGATGAATAGAATAACGAGACTTATGAGCCTCGTTCATGAGGAAAGTACGAAGATCATCACGGTCAGGAATCCACAGTCGATTAAGAAAATAAAGAAGACCATCAAGTTTGGTTTCAAGTTGAGCTTCAGCACCACAAGACATTTCATCGTACATGTTTCTTGAAGATCAGTACGAACTCTTGCACATTGAAGTGCGTCAGCCACAACATTCGCCTTGCCAGGATGGTAGCGAATTTCGCAATCATAGTCGTTAAGTAATTCAACCCAACGTCGTTGCCTCATGTTAAGATTCTTTTGGTCGAAGACATGTTGGAGACTTTTGTGGTCCGTGAACACCACACATTTGGTCCCATAAAGATAATGTCTCCAAATCTTGAGAGCAAAGACAACAGCGCCCAATTCAAGATCATGGGTGGTATAATTCTTTTCGTGAGTCTTGAGTTGTCGAGACGCATAAGCAATAACCTTTCCTCGTTGCATGAGAACACAACCAAGACCTTGGTTCGATGCATCACAGTAGACCACGAAATCATCATTACCATTAGGTAGAGACAAGATAGGAGCTTCACAGAGTTTCAGCTTAAGAGTATCAAATGCTTCCTCTTGCTTTGGTCCCCACTCATAGGGTTTACCCTTGTGAGTTAAGGTAGTGAGAGGAACAACGATCTTGGAGAAATTGGCGATGAATCGACGATAATAACCAGCCAAACCAAGGAAAGAACGAACTTCAGTTGGAGTTTGAGGAACACTCCAATTTTTCACAGCTTCGATCTTTGCGGGATCAACATGAATTCCGTTCATATCAATGACATGTCCCAAAAATTGAACTTCCTTAAGCCAAAATTCACATTTTGAGAACTTGGCATATAGTTGTTCTTTCTTTAGGAGACCCAGGATGGAGTGAAGATGTTGCTCGTGATCGTATTTTAATTTTGAGTAAATCAAAATATCATCGATGAAAACGATCACGAATTTATCGAGGTAGGGTCTACAAACCCGATTCATCAAATCCATAAATACTGCGGGAGCATTGGTCAATCCAAAAGGCATAACCATGAATTCGTAGTGACCGTAACGTGTGCGGAAAGCTGTCTTGGGAATATCTTCATCGTGGACTCTAAGCTGATGATAACCAGAACGGAGATCAATCTTCGAGAAGTGGGTTGCTCCTTGAAGTTGATCGAAGAGATCGTCAATGTAACATCGCCAAATTTTCAAATTATGAAACGTATATTATTTACATAATGTGCCTAAGTTTTACTTCACGACCACCCAACTTATATATATATATATATATATATATATATATAATAATACATAATGCATAATAACTATAATGTATTAGTTGTTTAGTGTAGACAAGCCCAAACCTCTTGTTCTCCTATAAATCTGAAGCCCAGTCCAATAGCCCATCCCTTGATCCGGCCCAATAGCTCTGCAGCCCACTAATCTGGTCCGGCCCAACCCTTTGGCTGTCTGTTAAAAAAAAATAATAACTATGCTTCTGCCGGGATTCGAACCCGGGCAGAAGGCCGTCCAAAGACTTAACACACACACACACAAGCCACCTGCTCCACGTCCTTGTTGTGAATTCACTCCAACCTTAATTATATTAATACACACTTTTCGTCTTTTTTCTTTTTCCTTTCTCCTTCGTGAACCAGCAACAGCAGATGTTTTTTTTTTTATTATTTTCTTTTTCTTCTCTTTTGACCAATTGATTAACACTATTAACACAACATTAACCACGATTTGACTTTGATACGAAATTAACGGCCTATCAATTACCATTACACGTTCAATTAACGTTTAATTCATACCAAATTTGGCTCGAGACGCGTCAAAGTCAATACTTGCCATATCGATCAAACAGACCTTCACCCTATAAATTGAACATTCACGAGCCTTCTACACTCGCCATTTCATCTTTCTCCACCTCTGTTTCTTCATAATTGCTCTCAAATCTTGATCTGCAATCGTGTTTTGACTTGGGCTTTGACCGAGCAATTCGTAATCAAATCATTCTTGTAAGTGTAATATTTGTTGTGGGTTTTGTTAATCGGCGATTGCACAATATTAGCCCCATGTTGAATTGGGTTAATGCTGTGAGAATTGTCTGATTGGAAATCTAGGGCACGTATTCAAGATTTTGGGGAAGAACACATGCGTCTGTTTATATTTATTTTAAAACAACAACATCCAAACACAACCACTGGCTTGGACCAGATGGTTGTGTCTGGTGCCTTATACACAGGCCACCCGGGTTCGAGTTCCGCGAGTGGTGTCCCTTTTTGTCTTTTTTTACAAATCATATACTTATATAAAATACATTTAATTTTATAAATTCGTTTTTAATTATCAAAATCCTTTTATAAATTCTAAAAAAAAATTAGATTTAGTTAATCTGGTATAAATGCTTCACCCACAATTTTTAGTTTTCAAAAATTTATTTATTTAATATTTATAATAAATAAATCAATTTTATTCCATTTTATTTATAAAAATCTATAAAAATATCAAAATGATCTTATTAATTTCCACAAAAATTATTCTAAGTTTTCATAACAATAAACTTTTCTGAAATGATTTTTATTTCAGAAAAATTATTTATTTAATATTTTTTATCAATTTTTGTTAGTTTTAATCATAATTAAATCATAATAAATTCAATTTTTATTATTTTTGCACCAAAATTTTATACAATTTATTTTTATATATTTAGAACAGAAATATGATTTTTAAAATGATAATTCTTTAATTTTAGTATTTTTAATTATTAAAGTTAAAGTTTGACAATTTGTTATAAATAGATTTAATAATCTATTTTAAAGAAAATAATTTTGTAAAAATTATTTTTATATTTTAAACATATTATTGTGACCATCCTAAAGTTAATTTTCATAAAAAGATTTTTGGTTATTTATTTACTAAATTTCTCTCAATTGGCGAATATTTTTAATAATAATCAAACGAGCGTTTATCCCCAATTCGAAGCCCTAGAACTTATACATTTGTAGACTTGATAGACTTAGACATATTTATTACCTCATTTTAGGGTGATACTTGATACATTTGGTCAACACAAATATCCAAATTTCTCAACAGATATAACATTTTACCAAGGTGAGTTTTACATAGCCCCTTTTTCTATTTATCACCATTTCTGGGGTGAAACATGTTACAACATCATCATTGCAATTCAATCATCAATGTGTCTATGTGTTTTCTATGTTGCATTATGTCTTGAGCATGATTAGAGTAAGCACCATTCTAGCATAATCATTAACTCCGTACAAGCCGGCGGTATACATTGATAGATCTATTGGACTGACAATCCCACCCGGATACGTGCCTCCTACAAAGGTTGCGTGGGTGTTTGTTATCGTATAACATATTCAAGTGGACCATGAGCGTATGGTATGTATCATATTATAACAGTCATCAGGGTTGATTATGCACTCGATTTATTTCTGGTATGTTCTCACATATGGACAAGATTGACTTGACACATGAATTGCACAACATTTTTATTCAATTATCAAAAACCTATGTAATTCTCACCAACTTTTGTTGACCCAAAACCTTTTCAGCTTAACATGTTTCAGGTTCCATTTGCTTGAAGATTTGATTGATGCTTGAAGATATGTGTATAGTTTTATTCAATTTGATGTACAAATTTTAGAACAATTGTATGTAATTCATTTAAATTATTTAATGGAATTTATTATTCACCATGAGCTACTGAACAATCATCAATACGTGACATCCCGATGTTTCCGCCATCGGTTGGGGTGTTACAGATTGGTATCAGAGCCATGGTTATAGGGAATTAGGTTATCAGAAAAATAATCTAGTCTATAACCATAGGATTTAACAAGTACTTGCTTCTTTTGCTTGCTATTCTCTATCTCCTACTCCTTATCTCAACTTTCATCCCTACAAGTAGGTTGCTCTCCATCACTGGTTCCACTCTTAGACTAATAAGGCAAAATCCTCAGGTTTAACCTGAACCCCCTTGAGATCTCGTCAAAGTTCTAGATTTTAATAACGAACACGTGCAATCTGGAAGGGTGAACGCCTGTATTCTGAGTCTTCTGTCTAGGCTGGCATTGCGCATATATCCCAATCAGACGAGGGACCCGGATGCCTACCTGGGAATTCTCGGGATGAGTGTTCACTTATAGGCTAAAGCATGTCTTCATATGTTATTAGAATTTGGAATCTTTGATAAGTCAACGTTTTCGTTTATTCGTTTTAATTAATGAATAAATGATTACATTCCTTATATAACCTCGTTCACTTCATTGTGTCCCTTACAGATCATGCCTCCACGTCGCAGTACTCGTCTTAACAGTGGTAACAATCATGATGAAGGGAGTAGCAATCACAACCACAACCACGATACTAACCACAACAACAACAACAACAATGGTGTCGATGCGCAGCTAGCTGCAATCATTTCTCAACAAATGGCGCAGCAAATCGCGACTCTGGTTCCCAACTTACTAGCTCAAGTCATCCAGTTGAATGGCAACGGGAACGGCAACGGCAACGGGAATGGAAATGGACACCACAACGGGAATGGTCTCCCAGCCTGCACCCTTAAGCATTTCAATTCTTGTAACCCTCCAAAGTTTAGTGGTGAAGAAGGAGCTACAGGACTCCTACAATGGTTTGAGGGTATTGAGAATACCTTCATTAACAGTGAATGCCCCGACAACTTTAAAGTCCGTTATGTCATGAGTGTTCTTCACAAACGAGCACTCACTTGGTGGAATGAAGAAAAACGCACTCGCGGAGCTGAAGCTGCACTAGCCTTAACTTGGGATCAAGCTAAAGACATTATGAAGGCAGAGTTCTGTCCTCGTAATTAAATTAAGAAGCTGGAAGATGAATTTCATGATCTTGCTCAAGACAGTGGGGAAAACCTTGCTTACAACACACGATTTCACGAACTTAGCTTGCTGCTACCCCACAAAGTCACCCCTTTGCCCATTGCTATCGAAAAATACATTGGTGGTTTACCGATGCAGATTCAAGACACGGTGTGGGGAAGGAACCCTGCTACTTTAGAGGAAGCAAAGCGTTTGGCAGCCACCCTAACAGATAACCATGTGAAAGCAGGAACCCTGACTCGTAAAGGGGAAAAGAAAAAGGATACTCCCCAACCTGCCGTTGATATCAAAACTGAGGCCTCAACCAACGGGAAGAACAAGGTCAGAAATTTTGCAATAGACACCACTGCCCCACCCACCAAGAAACAATACAATGGGAATCTACCTAAGTGCAACACCTGCCAGTATCACCATCCAACTCAAGTACTGTAAGCGAAAGAATTTGACTAAAACAGGATAATATGATCATACAAGTCACAAAACCAGGTGCGGAAACCCAAGTTCTGAACAAAATGATAAAACTCTAATCAAAACACAATCAAGATCATTTTCAAAGCTTTTTCATAGATTAACTTTCTCAAATATTCAATTACAATCAATCACACGTTAATCTAGATCAATTACAGACTTTCACAAAATGACCTGGAACCTGACCTGAACACCTACACAATTGACAACTCTATTACATACTCAAAAACACAAAACCTATTTATAGATACTGCACGTTCGCCCCCTTTGCACTGGTCGAATGTGGATCTTTTCCACATTCGCCCATTACCAATGGTCGAATTTAACTTCTGATCAGTTCCAGTCCACCTTCGCCCATCACCAATTCTACCTTCGCCCCTTTTATCTACCTTCGCCCACTCTCTATCATATGTTAATTATGTTTATCCAATCATTAGTCGCAAAACGCATCAACAAACTCCCCCTCGACTATTGATTGGATAGTTTTCTATGTTGGTCCATCGTTTTGTTCATCAACTTGATTCTGAGCTGTTTCTTCTGCTCAGTAGTCATTGGAGGCTCAAATGTTTTCTTCACTGGTTTAGACACATTCGCTATCTTCACTGTCTTACCAAGCTTGTTTTCCAAATTGCTTCCCGCATTGATGTCATAAGCAAAACAAACTCCAACCACTTGAGTATACTTTCTTGCTTGAGCAAAGTCTTTAGGTTCATAGTAAATCGGATTGTAGAAAAGCATGATGATGTCTTCAAACGTGCAATTAATCAACCACATAGGATCAAATACATGAACATGCTTGTATTTATCCTTTCCATCTCTCAACACAATCACCGCTTCAGCCTTTCTCCAATCATAATACCAGAAGATAAAATCAGCACTGAAATGTTGTGGCATAGGCATCAAAGGTATCTTTCTCATTACTTCAGGTGCTTTGTAGATCAAAGTGACTCGTTTCATATTGGTTTGAGGATCAATATCCCTATGAACTTTCCTTCGGGGATATTGAGGCTTGAATCTATTCCAACTTGTACGACTTTCCCAAACCAATTTATCTGCGCACCAACCAACATGCGAACCATTCACTTCTGCACCTGACATTGGGAATCTACATAAATCTCTGACCGCCCAGTACGGTAGAGTAAGCAGATCACAGAATCTATTGAAGTACAAGATTCCTGTTTCCCATTTCGCAGCTATGCACTTCAGCCTGCCCAAGTATGTCCACCCAAGAGCTCTGCCTTTGAACTTGGCATTGTGGAATCTATAAAAGTTACCTTGAGCTTCAGGCTTTGGTCGGTTCTCATCCATTTCCCTCAATTTCCTCAAATAACTCTTCAACTCATCAGACTGATTTGAAGGTCCTTGATTATCAGCACCAAAAACTTTTTCTACAAACTCTGCACTCCTCTGCTGTGCTTTCTGCTTAGCTGAATTATTTGGTACTTCAGTAAAATCAGGAAATACTTCATTTTCATCCGCTTGTCTGAAGTACTGAGGAAACTCTTCATGAGTTATATCTTCCATCTCCACTTCATTGTTCTCAGGAGTCTGCATATCATCTGAGTGACTTCCAATATCCTTTTCAGGAATATCTGGAATCGACTCGTCCACCATAAACTCCTCAAAAGTCTTCCCTACCCTCTGTGCAAGACCATCTAGAATTTCCTTTGCCACAGATGCAGGTAATTCACCTTCCTCAAGATCAGGATCTTCATATTCCAATTCATATCGCATATCATCAGTTTGGAATATTTCAGTAAAGCATCCTGTGAACTCAATGGTCCATTCTCTCTTCTCCAACATATCTTTGTACAACTGTTTAGCATCATCAGATAGAGATCTCACCTTCTCATTCCAGAAGATACTTTCATCTGAATCAACGTTCTCACCATTCTTCTTAGAGCTTGATTCTCCAGTATCTTTCTTCTTTGGTGTTCTTTTCTCATAAGTAAATCTGGAAGTATCATCTCCTCCATCATGATCACTACCACTGCTAAACTCATCTCCTTTCTGTCTCCCAGCACCTTCTGCATCATCATCATCACTTTTCTCCGATTCATCATCATCCTCATCATCATCTTGTTCTTTATCAGATTCAGAATCTTCATAATCAACTTTCTCTTCTTCTTCTTCTTCATCTTCTTCACCCTCCTTCAACTTGGGTGCAGTGTTATACAAATCATCAATCAAATCACTCAGGCGTTTGTTTTCAGCCCTTAGTTCTTTGTTTTCTGCCTTAATCAGCTTAATCTTGCTCTTGTTTCTTGCACACTTTCTTTCAAGCTTTTCATTCTTAGCTTCAAGCAACTTAACCTTCTCATTGATCTCATCTTGATTAGACATAGACGCAACTACAATCTGAAGCATTTTCTCCTCATTCTGCTTGAATTTTGCAATCTCAGCTTGTTGAGCTACAATCATTTTCATCATGTCATCCATTTTCCTATTCACCTGCTTCATCACATCATCATCCACAGTGACTTTCTTGGATTTGGATTTGGATGGCTCAACTTCTTTTCCCTTCTGAGGCTTTCTGAACATGTCAAGTACATTGTCCAGTGCAACGTTAAGTTGATCAGCTGATATTGGTTCTGCCTCTTTGGATTTCTTTTGTTTCTTGCCGACAGGTGAAGATAGCTTTGATGATGTACCAGCATCGGGCACTCTCTTTCCTTTCAACAGTTGAGCTAACTCTTTCTCTCTCAACTCTTTCGTACTAGACTTCTTTGCCATGGTCTTTTGCTTTTTCGTCCTAGGCAAATTAACCACCACAGTCTCTCCAACACTTAACTCTGCTAAGTCAACACCTAGACTCTCATCTTCAACAGATTTCTTTCTTCTCTCAGCTTCTTCAATCGACTTGTTCAAAGACTCAGACTCACCAACCATAGTGGCCTTACGTTTGGTGGTCCTAACATTTTCATCATCAGAATCCCACTGCTCGTCTATCTCAGTCTCCTCTGAATCAACTGACTCTTCATCCACCAAACCTGAACCTTTCTTTGCCGTTGATTTATGTCTAACCGCCTGTTGCTTTGAACTTCCCTGATCAATCTTTCCCTTGCCCTTCCCTTTGGCTCCAGGATTGACTACTTGTCTCTTCCTCTTAGTGCTTGAATCAGCGTACACTAAGGGATCATCATTATCCGAATCACTATTATCATGCCTTGCTTTGTTCTTGCCAGGATCAGTGTAATCCTGACAAGCCAAAGCTCCAAAGAGTCTCCTATTAGGTGGCTTTTCACTATCTGGCACACCTTTGTATCCCTTCATCCTCACTAGAGTACGAATGTTCATGTGATCTTGACCAAGGATCATAGTCGGATCCTTCTTCAACTCTGGATACTTGTGGTCAAAGATCATCATCAGAAATCTTGGATATAGCATGAACTTCTTGTGCTTCATACCTTTCAGCATCTCCAGCATATGGTCTAGAATCATACCAGAAACGTTAAATGGTTTGTTGAGAGTCAACGCAACCATTAACGAACTCAAACTCCTTCTCATAACGTCATATCCACCGCTCACACATCCAAATACGTGGATAATAACGTGTGCAAAGTACTTGAACTGCACGCCCAGCTTCCCTTTATACATAGATCCATCAGTAATCGGACCTTTGTACTTCATCCGTAAGAAACAAGCTTTCTGCTCAGTCCATGATAACTCTCTGGGATCTTCACTGACTTCAAACTTGATCTGCAGTGCTTCCCGTATATCAGACTCTGTCAAAAACATCTCCATATCTTGAATCTTGCTCTTGATAATCGTCTGATTATCCCAGAAATCATACTTCGCATTATGGTAGAAATCTTCAATAATGTCTCTATATATGATCGTCGGTGTGGCTAATGCATGAACAATTCTGCTTCTTCTCAAAAACTCTATGATCCCGGTGAACTTAGTATTCTTCTCTACATCACCAAGATATGCACAGCAGTTATGAGATCGCTCGAATGGCCAACTGCTTGGAACAGATGCTTCAGCCTGTTGAACCGGATCTGGAACAATATTCTCTGCTGGAGTTTCCACATTTTCTACTGGTGCTTCAACATTCTCAGATTGATCAGCCATCTGTACATCAGAAACAGAAAAATACATCAAAATCCAAAAACGACAAAAAGTTAAAAAATTTAAGGTTTTACAGATTCTACATTCGCCCTTTTTAGACTGGACGAATGTGAAAATTTCTGGTCGAATGTGGAACATATTGGACGAACATGAAAAAGTGTTTGAGATTAAAACACATTCGCCCGTTTCTAAGTACATTCGTCCATAAAAATTCACATTCGCCCGTTTTGTAGACCCGAATGTGAAACATGATTATCCCCAAAATTTAAAAATTTTGCAAACTTGTTTTTGACACTTGTTTTTGATTAGGATATGTCCTAATATGGCCGATTATCACTCGTGTATCACCAATTGTCCATTTCTTTCAATATATATCAGTTTTTAAAGGTGAATTAGGTTAAATCAGTTCATTCAATCAATTGATCACAAAAACGATGTTAATAACCTAATTCCTTTAACATTCTCCCCCTAAAACTGATATGTATTGAATGTAAATCAAAATCAGACATTAACAAACATCCTAAAACCCCTAAAATTAAAACCCTATGTCCGGTTAAAAAACACGACGATTTTGATCTGAAAACAGCTCCAATACCTGTGAAATTAGTGTCAAAATGATCAGGAATGTATAGGGAATGAAACGCACAATCAAAAGAAATTCAAGCAACATGGTCTGGTTATCGAAGAATTTTGAAAAATTTTTGTGAATGAAGGGTTCGAACCTGAATTAGCTTATATATAAAGGCCACCTTCGCCCGTTTGATATGGACGAATGTGGGATAATTCCACATTCGCCCCAAGCTAATGACCCGAATGTGAAAAGTTTTACCCGAAGGTGGAAATGATACCCGAAGGTGAAAATGTCCACACTCGTCCAAATTAAAACGGTCGAAATTGATGATTTTTCCACATTCGACCCAATTAAGGGGCGAATGTGAAATGGAAAAATCTGAAAATTTCGCCAAATCACGAATTCTAATCCCGTTCAACATTTTTCAATCTGTTAAACTTCCAAAACTCAAATTTTCACATTTTGAATGATACAAAGCCCAGATGGTGTTATCAAATCTCAGAAATTGACCATCAAGCATCCCTGGTTATCAAAAATAAAGCAGAAATGCAAATCTTTTGGATTTTCTGAAAATTTATCAAAACACACCTAAAATCTTTTTGGATTTTGTATCTTTTTGACAATAAAAATAAAATGCAACAAAGTAAAATGCATCAAAGTAAATGAAAGCAGTAAACATTTTGTGATATCCGGTAAAAGGATCATATCAGTTTACTGAGAAATCTGAGCACATCGTTGATCTGTTTTAATATTATCATTAGAAACAATATGTGATACGGCAATTGCTGATATTGTGGTCCACATAAGCTCACATGCAGACAATTACGCAATGCTTTAAAATGATACGAGTTAGGTATTTTAGACTAACACATTGTGGTTCCCACACACACGACATACTCCCGTATCAAGTAATTGCACAAAGCTTCATCGAAACGCGTGATTATGCCAAAGTTATCCGTAAAATTTACAAAGTATATAGCACAGAGGTGTACAGGTCAGCAAATAAATGCAGCAAAGTAACATGTGCGTATACACTAGGTTGAGGCTGATATTAACCACTGATTTGCATCAGAAAGTCAATACGATGTAATAATGATCTTTGATCAATAAAACATAAAGTTCCTCAATTCGGTAACTTTCGGTTTTGGCAATATGCTCTTTTTGCAAATATTCTGATGAAACTAGGTCCGTAAATCAATACGACAGAAGTTTAATCAGAATATCCCGGATAACAATAACATAACGACCCGAAACCTCAGATTTTGGCAATCCTATCAAACGAAATTACGGTACTAAGACCATATGCCCATGAGGTGTTCAGCCACAAACGCGTAGTTTGTTATGTTTGTATCACTAATGCACGCAATATTTAGTCTACGAAGCCTATCAGCATATCACACGTAATCAACATACGTTTCATTATACTATACAATTCTTTAGCCTGTGTCAGATCCCCACTGATGTAATATCATTTCCTCTTTTTATTCAGGAAATCATTTTGGTTTTTCTAATTTTTAGGTATTTTGAAAATTTTTCAATGTTTTTGGTTTTTCTGATAAAATGACTCCCCCTAAAATAAAGAACATATTTTTGGGTTTTAATTTTTCTGAAAAACAAAAACAAAAATTTGAAAGAAACAATCCACTTGAAAGCTTCAACTTCTTTGAGGATTAAACAATCCCCTCAAAAGCATCAACTTCTTTGAGGATTATGATAGTAAAGAGAAATTCCCAATTAGCAAAAATTTAAAACTAAAACTAAAAACTAAAAAGCGATAAACCGAGGTGCCAATTAGTCCTGTTTTTCCTTTATATTGTTTTCTTTTAAAAGATATTCAAAGCGGGATCTGTCAAAAGCTTTTGTAATCAAATCTGCACGTTGGTAGTCAGTATGGATTTTGACCATATCTATCAATTCCTTAGCGTAACAATCACGGATAAAATGATATTTAATCCGGATATGTTTCGCTTTAGAATGATTTTCAGTATTTTTAGTTAATGCAATTGCGGCTTCGTTGTCACGGTGTATAGGGGTTTTAAGAAACTGCAAACCGTAATCGACCATCTGTTGTTGAATCCAGAGCACTTGCGAACAGCAACTCGAGGCTGAAATGTACTCGGCTTCACAGGTAGACAGTGCCACGGAAGTCTGTTTCTTGCATTGCCAGGTAATTAACCTGCTCCCTAAAAACTGGCAACCAGCTGTTGTTGATTTGCTATCTTTGTCACAGCCGCCCCAATCTGCATCACTAAAAGCAATAAAATCAAAATCATCATCATTAGGGTACCAAAGTCCTTTTGATGGACAACCCTTCAGATATCGAAGGATACGCTTGACCGCCGTCAGATGACTTTGTTTCGGCTTCGATTGATAGCGAGCACAGAGACACGTTGCATACATAATATCTGGTCGAGACGCTGTCAAATACATCAGAGATCCGATGATTGCTCTGTATGTAAATGGGTCTGTCAGCTCCCCCTTAGCGTCCACACCAATCCCGTGATTGGGTTGAATCGGGGTATCCATCGGCTTAGAGTCCTCCATCTGGAATCGGCTCAAGATGTCGGATACATATTTTGTCTGGTGAATGAAGATCCCGTCGGTTCTTTGATCCAACTGCAAGCCGAGGAAAAACTGCATCTCCCCCATAGCGCTCATTTCAAACTTTTCTTGCATAACAGTTTCGAATTCCCTGCACAAAAGTTCGTTAGTTGAACCAAATATAATATCATCAACGTAAATCTGTACTAGAAGCAAATCATCTCCCTTCTTCTTCGTGAAGAGGGTGCAATCGACGAGGCCGCGCTTGAATCCTTTGGAGATGAGATATGTACTTAGCTCCTCGTACCACTGTCTTGGAGCCTGGTGCAAACCATATAAAGCTTTGTTCAGCACGTAGACCTTATCCCGGTGGATTGGGTCCTCAAAGCCTGGTGGCTACCCGACATAAACCTCCTCCTTGACTTTCCCGTACAAAAATGCGCTCTTGACGTCCATTTGATAGACTTTGAATTTCTTGTATGAAGCAAACGCAAGGAACATCCGAATAGCTTCAATCCGTGCTACTGGTGCATAGATTTCGTTGTAATCAATTCCTTCGATTTGATGGAAACCCTGCACGACCAATCTGGCTTTGTTGCGAACAATAACTCCACGATCATCCTTTTTGCACTTAAACACCCATTTTGTGCCTATTTTCTTCCTTCCCGGTGGCAAATCTGTGAGCGTCCAGACTCCCAATTTCTGGAATTGCAATAACTCCTGCTGCATTGCCTCAACCCAGGCATCTTCATTCAAAGCGTCTTTGTATGTCCTTGGCTCTACCTGCGACACATAACATGCAAACGACCAATCATTTTGACTACCAGATTTTTGAATTTTGGCATATAATGCTAAAGCACCAAAACTCTCTGGCGAGTTAACGCTTTTCAGCTGCCCTCTGGTCATAACACCACTTCCAGGATCACCAATAACTTGCTCCAGTGGGTGAATACGATGAATCCGAGATTCCGGATTAACAGGTACAATAACTCCCGTCTGAGCAGTCAGGTTTTCTACAGCATCCTGATCATGACCCGTGTTTGATGATGAAGCAACATCTGGAGTTGGAGTTGGGTTCACAGGTTGCGCCTCTAATTCTTCTGCATGTTCAAGAACGGCTTCTTCAAATTGTTCATCTTCAGATTCTGAAGTGTCTAATGAAGTTGAAGCCTCTTGAAACATCTCTTCCTCTTGTATAGGAGCACTGGTATCATTAGAAGCTGGTAGGGGGTTCACGGTGATTGGACGCATCAACGGTGAAGTCGCCGCGTTTTCACACTCGTAAAGTAATCTGATAACAGCTTCTTCAACCAAGCTATCTAGGTTGAATGATTCAAAGAAATCTTTGTAATCAAACATCCAATCAGGACCCGTGCCTTGCAAATTTTGAGTGTATCGTTGAACTTCCACATTAGCCCAATCCTCCACCTGACGAGTTCGCTTGTTGAATACCCGTTTGAGCGGGGTTGCATATCCAACAAAATATCCCTCCTCAGCTTTAGGACTAAACTTCTCACCTGGATTCAACATCGTGCATGGCGCCCCGAAAGGTTCTAGATACTCTAAATTGGGCTTTCGTCGGTGTAACAGTTCATAAGATGTTTTTCCAAACTTCTTCACTGTTAGAACCCGATTTAATGTATAATTTGCTGCATAAATCGCCTCATTCCAGAACATTACCGGAAGATTTGAATCAGCAAGCATTGTTCTAGCCGCTTCAATTAGAGTCCTATTCTTTCGTTCATGATGAATCCCTTTGCTTTCACAAAGTTCATCCATCTTGGCGTTTTTGAACTCCGTCCCGTTGTCACTCCTGATTCTTTTTATCTTCAAATTGTAGATATTCTCCAATCGAGTGAACAGAACTTGTAGGTTGGTAAAGGTGTCACTTTTGTTCTTCAAACACATCACCCATGAAAATCTTGAATAGTCATCAGTGACAACTAAACAATAAAGCTCTCCAAGATGACTTTTGCGCTTGACGGTCCGAAAAGGTCCATGTGCAATCGCTCAAGCGGCATCTCAACAGAGCTAACTTTCTTCACTTTATGGGACTGTTTGTGTTGCTTCCCTTTCATACAACTTACACACTTGTCGTTCAGATGGAAATGTTTCACGTTTACTCCATCGACAAGCCCATTTCTCACAAGTTGATTCATTTTTCTCAGATGAATGTGCCCCATTCTGCGGTGCCACATTATCGATTCTTTCTCGGTCGCCTTGGATAGAAAGCATGTTATTTGCCCCTGTGATGTCATCGCCTTGGACATGTCAAGAATATAAAGATTATTGACGCGAGGTGCCATCAACATAACCCACTCCTTTGGAATTTTGAAGCCCGGTTTGAGAATATAACAGGATTTGTCATCAAAATGCACAGAAAATTGTTTATCACATATTTGACTGACGCTCAACAGATTATAGTCTATCTGCTTGACATAAGAAATCCGCTCGAAAGTCACAATCCCATTACTCACGCTTCCTTCCATTGTGATATAACCACCTTTATTACCCGCGAAAGCGACATACCCTCCATTGATGTTTTTCACGTCGAACAGCAATGCGAGATCCCCCGTCATGTGGCCTGAAGCTCCACTATCAACAATCCATAGACTGCTAATAGGGCCAGCTGAAGCTCCCTGCACACAAAAAGTAAATCATTTAGTTCTTTCGGGGGACCAAAGCCTGAGTCTTGGGCCTTTGAACATCGGTTTTCAAAGAAACATTCTCATTAACTTTTTCAACAACTTTTTGTTTTGGATCAATCTTTTTCTGATTGTTCAAAACATTTTCCTTTTTCTCACTTACCTTTGAAGTAGAAGCTCCTGGAGTAGCATTGGGTGACCAAGATTGTTCAGACCTTTTAAGAATACGAATTTGAGATTTTGGTTTTTCAATTTGTTTCTGAACATTGTTAACAAAAGTAACTTTCTTGGCAACCTTATCTGAGTTAACAGACTTAGGTCCAACATTTGATTTGACAATTGGTTTTTGTGGAACCTTTTGCCTATCAATTGTTGCGTTCACCACAGGCTTTCTCCATGATTGTTCCATAGCAATCCGATTTCTTTGATCATATTGGATTGGACGATTGTTCCTCATTTGAAAATTGTTTTGATTATAAAACTGTTGTTGTTGAGGAACAACTCGTCTATGTGGTGGAACATAATGATCAATCGGTTTTCTCATGGAATTTCTAACTTCAACCTCATGTCTTTTATGCCTTACATATGGACACTGAGAAAGTAAATGCCCGCGTTCTCCACATTTAAAGCATTTTCGATACTCTTCAAAAACATAATGAGAATTTGGTGGAGCAAATGATCTAACAGGATATTGATCATTATACTGTTGACTCCTCAAACTCTCAGGAAGTGGTCCTTTTGAGTAAGTGGGCTCATGAAAACCATTTGCTTTGTCATTTGGTCGAATGAACTCGGTGACATGGACCTTTGGTTCTTGAGGAACATCCAAAAACAATTTCTTTAAAATTTCTGGTGGAATTTCGTTTGTTCTCTCATGTTTTGGAAACCAAATAGTGCTTTCTTGCCAAATCTTTTCAATTTTAGCATAGTTAGCATTTTTGATAGGAAATTCCTCATCAGAGATGATTTTATCGGATCCCTCCATCCGATAAAACACCTTGACAGGTTTGTCACTTGGTTCATTCTCAAGATCCTTTCTAATCTCATTCTTTTCAGCCTTTTTCTCACGATGAACAGTTGCCATCGGATGCACATGTTGAGATGGTGACACTGGTTCAGTAGTAATGATGTGATTTTCTTTTGGAATCTCACATACATTAACAGTTTGATCACTACCAGTATCATCATTCTCTGAGTCTGAATTCACACTTTCAGCATAAACACCCTCATCATTCAAGCCTAAAATCGGTCTCACATCGGAATGAGGATCACCAATACTCGAGGTATTAGATTCCATTTTCGATGATGAGTCTGATTTTACCGAGCTCTCCGGTATAACTTGGTGATAGTTATGATTTTCAAAAAGAACCGGAGATGGTACAGACTTGTAATTGGTGGTGTTATCATCAATGATATGGTCTACCACATAAGCAATATGCTTATAACTTTCCAACTTTTTGTTTACTTTCTCAGCAAAGCATTTTATGGCTGCCATTTCCAACTTTGTGTTTTCAATTTCATTGATATAGTTGTTAATTGCCAATTGTTTCAATGATAAAGTATTTTTCAAGTCGGAAATGTCCTTTTTATAGCCATCTAATACTTTGTTGTAAGCATTCAACTCTTTGCGAGTAGATTGACTGTTTATGATAGCACTATCACGTGAAATTCGGAGTTGTTTATTCTCCTCAGTCAATCTATCACATGTTCCACAATATTTATCACTCATAACATCAGTGCTAGATTCAGAACTTACAGGTTTTGGCGGTTCAGTCATGGCCATCAACGCGAAATGAGCTTCCTTTCCAGTGAAAAACTTGGAATAGTCAATCTTGGTGAAAGCATCATCAGCAATGCACGACTTCCTCGTCATTAGAAAATCAGCTTCTGCTAGTAGCTGATCAATGTCATCATCTAAAGAATCAACACTTGCCTCTGTGTCCGATTCACTGTCCGAGTCTGAATAAACTGATCTACATTCTTCAGGAACATCAGAAACTGTATCCATCACCATTCCAGAATGAGTTTCTTCAACCTTAACCTCAACAGGTTCATTATCCACATTCATC
Source organism: Ambrosia trifida (assembly GCA_028751855.1). Taxonomy (NCBI): domain Eukaryota; kingdom Viridiplantae; phylum Streptophyta; class Magnoliopsida; order Asterales; family Asteraceae; genus Ambrosia; species Ambrosia trifida. Next base: position 71,547,816 of record CM054131.1, on the reverse strand, counting down.
TCAGTCTCAGAATCATCACTATCACACTCCTCAGTTTCTTTCTTTTCTTCCTCCATCACTGACTCTTCAATATCAACCTTGCAAGCAACGCAAGCCACATTTCCACCAGTAGTGATTTCCTCAACTCCTATCTGCAATCCCGACCAATCAAACCTTTCATCTTGTTGAGTCATCAGTGCTTGATTCTGACTCGTGTTCTGTTGTGTCTCATTTGGTGTAGTGATTGGTATAACTGTTCGGTTAGAATTGTTAGGAGATTGGTTTTGAATCTGGTTTGATGTGTTAGATTGTCTGTTTTGGTTGTTGTTAGAGTTGTTTTGACGGTTTTGGTAGTTGTTGTTGTTTTGGTAAGAAACTCGGTTTTGGTTTTGTTGTTGACGATTCTGATAGGTTGCATTGAATGGGTTTCTATTACCTTGTTTTGGTGGCTGGGTGCATTCACGTTTAAAGTGACCTCTTTCTCCACAATTAAAACATGTAACATTCTCCTTGTTGAACCCGTAGGTTGTGTTAGGAGAAGTTCCCAAATCTGTTCGACCTGTCTTTTCAATAAAGTCTGTTGCTCTTCTCATGATGCTTGCAAAAGCCCATTGGATATCAATTAGTTCCATCTCTTCCTTGTCGATCTGTGCATAGTCCTCATTGGTTAAGTTGTTATTCCCAATTTGACTAGCAACAAGTCCATTGTAGGATGAAACCATTGCTGAGACTAGTGCAATATGTTGTTGAGCAATTTCCACTGTCACGTTGCCCAGGTTAGAAGTCTCCAAAACCACTTATTGTTGATTAGGTTGAGTAACTTGATTCATTGGTTGTTGGGATTGACTAGCAGTATAGAAACCTGCTTGTTGCATTGGGGAGAATGGTGAAATGTAGGAATTGTTGTATTGTTGTTGTGGTGGTGGTTGTGTGTATGATGGTTGTGAGTAAGATGAAGTTTGTGCCATGTAGTTGATGGTCGGTTTTGGTGGTTCCATAACATTGGAAATGCAAGCAACATGTGGTGCAACTACCCCTCCTGAACTTGAGTTACTTACAGGAACTGAAGTACCTCCAAAATATAAACTAGGATTCTGAGGAACCTGCGCTCTCCTAGCTTTCCTCTTCTCTTCCATTTCCTTGTTTTCCAGCTTCTGTATGAACTCTTGAATAGTCCAGTTCTGATATGCATCCTTCTCCCTGAGAACTTCTACATGCTGATCCCAGTAACGTGGTAGAGCATCTGCAAACTTGTCCACCAAATTCTTCATGGGAATCTGTATACCATAACTAGACAATTCGGTTAGCAAATGACTATATCTAGGAGTTAATTCTTTTAAAGTTTCATTTCCAATATATGAAAAATTCTCAAACTCCTTTCTCAGTTCATCCATCCTCAAACTTCTCGTCTTCTCGTTCCCATCATGCCTCCTCTTAAGCACATCCCACAATTGCTTAGAGGTTGTACAAGTCCCAAATTGATGTAGCAAATCATTTGTGATTGCCTGAGTCAATTGGGAAAAGGCTTTCTTTTCCACCACATATTTCTTCTTCTCGTCCTCAGTTAAGCTTTCCAAAGGAATCATTTCACCTGTATTCTCCAAAATCGGTGCTGTGTAACCTTTAGCAATCATGCTCCATGCCTCTGCTCCTTCCACTCCCATGCCCTCCATGTGAATCTTGAATTTGTTTTGCCACTGATTGTATTCTGATATGTCCATGAGCTTCGGTGGCCTATTCCCGCTACCTGAAGACAAATCGTTAATCAAAGTAGAAATAGCATTAGTAGTTTGAGTATTTACCACCGCCGCTGCTACTCCCCAGTAGTCATGTTGTGGTGCTGGAGGTGCTACACTTTGAGGCATCGAGCTCGTCATCGCCATGTAGTTTATCGGTTGCGAAGATTGCGTGCTCGTCTTTTGTGCTGCCACTGTCCATGGATCCATCTCTTGCTGTTGTGGTTGTGTCGTTGCTGGTCTTGGTGTAGTCGGAAAATTCCACATGATCACACACTTAGAAAATTTCAACACTTAGAAAATTTTCCAAAATAAATCCTAGGTTCGCCCGGTTTGACCTAGATTCGCCCAAAATAAACTAGGTTCGCCCAAAATGTAACACTTTCGTCCCTTCTGATTCTATGTTCGACCACACAGTACCACCCGAACGTAGAAATCACCAGAATGTAAACACAGACTAATACACTTTCCACTTTCGCCCAAAGTATAACGGTCGAAGGTGGAAAATTTACCCGAAAGTGAAAGATTCAACAACAATTTTCAGGTTCGTCCAAACTAATACTCAGATTCGCCCACCCACAATCACTTTCGACCACTCAGGTTCCAGGTTCGCCCATTTTTGTTCAGATCTCACTTTGAAAAACGGTTACACTTTGAAAAACGGTTATTTTGATCTCAGATTTTCAAAATTTTATGGATTTGAATGATCTTAATCAGGTTATGCTTCGGAATTGATTTGGAGCAACTTTAATTCTTGGAAAACTTGATTTTAACCACAAATTCAACTCTAAATCAATCAAAAACACTCAAAAACCATGTTTATGTAAAAACAGATGTATTTTGATCAAAAACATGTCCAAATCAGCTCTGAGTTTATCAAATTTGTTGTTGTATGATCCGTATGGCTCTGATACCACTTTGTAAGCGAAAGAATTTGACTAAAACAGGATAATATGATCATACAAGTCACAAAACCAGGTGCGGAAACCATAGTTTTGAACAAAATGATAAAACTCTAATCAAAACACAATCAAGATCATTTTCAAAGCTTTTTCATAGATTAACTTTCTCAAATATTCAATTACAATCAATCACACGTTAATCTAGATCAATTACAGACTTTCACAAAATGACCTGGAACCTGACCTGAACACCTACACAACTGACAACTCTATTAAATACTCAAAAACACAAAACCTATTTATAGATATTGCACGTTCGCCCCTTTGCACTGGTCGAATGTGGATCTTTTCCACATTCGCCCATTACCAATGGTCGAATTTAACTTCTGATCAGTTCCAGTCCACCTTCGCCCATCACCAATTTTACCTTCGCCCCTTTTATCTACCTTCGCCACTCTCTATCATATGTTAATTATCTTTATCCAATCATTAGTCGCAAAACGCATCAACAAGTACCCTGCCATCAGTGTACCAAATGTCAAAAGTATGGGCATCTTGCAGATGCTTGTCGAATCCCTGCTACCGACGCTCTTGATGTTCCAAATAATCCCGCTTGAGACTCTCCAACTACTTAACAGCAAACCCTACCATTTGAATAATATCTACTTTCTCTTTAAATTTCATGTATTGCCACTTTTGAATCAAATAATAAATTCAAGTATTATCATAACATCTGTGTGCATGCTTGTTTGAATGTGAACTGATTGCTATATCTATACTTGCTTACTTGTACAACAAACAGTTGACTACCAAACAATCTACTTAACGATTGGTAGAGGTCATCATGTCTTTCCAACAGTCGGGAGAGGCCCTTCCACCTCCTCAACGACTGGTGGGGACTATCAGACGTGCTCAACAATCGGTAAAGTCATAAAAGGACGCAAAACCCTAATGTAAGGTAAATTGGTAATTACGGTCCGGAACGTAATCATGAATTTACAGGTACATTAAGGTAGTGTGAAATTTTATCAAGGTTTCCAGTAGTTGACCAATTGTAAGCCTAGTGTTTCTCTTAACTTCGGGACGAAGTTCCTAAAAGTAGGGGAGACTGTAACATCGCCAAATTTTCAAATTATGAAACGTATATTATTTACATAATGTGCCTAAGTTTTACTTCACGACCACCCAACTTATATATATATATATATATATAATAATACATAATGCATAATAACTATAATGTATTAGTTGTTTAGTGTAGACAAGCCCAAACCTCTTGTTCTCCTACAAATCTGAAGCCCAGTCCAATAGCCCATCCCTTGATCCGGCCCAATAGCTCTGCAGCCCACTAATCTGGTCCGGCCCAACCCTTTGGCTGTCTGTTAAAAAAAAATAATAACTATGCTTCTGCCGGGATTCGAACCCGGGCAGAAGGCCGTCCAAAGACTTAACACACACACACACAAGCCACCTGCTCCACGTCCTTGTTGTGAATTCACTCCAACCTTAATTATATTAATACACACTTTTCGTCTTTTTTCTTTTTCCTTTCTCCTTCGTGAACCAGCAACAGCAGATGTTTTTTTTTTTTTATTATTTTCTTTTTCTTCTCTTTTGACCAATTGATTAACACTATTAACACAACATTAACCACGATTTGACTTTGATACGAAATTAACGGCCTATCAATTACCATTACACGTTCAATTAACGTTTAATTCATACCAAATTTGGCTCGAGACGCGTCAAAGTCAATACTTGCCATATCGATCAAACAGACCTTCACCCTATAAATTGAACATTCACGAGCCTTCTACACTCGCCATTTCATCTTTCTCCACCTCTGTTTCTTCATAATTGCTCTCAAATCTTGATCTGCAACCGTGTTTTGACTTGGGCTTTGACCGAGCAATTCGTAATCAAATCATTCTTGTAAGTGTAATATTTGTTGTGGGTTTTGTTAATCGGCGATTGCACAATATTAGCCCCATGTTGAATTGGGTTAATGCTGTGAGAATTGTCTGATTGGAAATCTAGGGCACGTATTCAAGATTTTGGGGAAGAACACATGCGTCTGTTTATATTTATTTTAAAACAACAACATCCAAACACAACCACTGGCTTGGACCAGATGGTTGTGTCTGGTGCCTTATACACAGGCCACCCGGGTTCGAGTCCCGCGAGTGGTGTCCCTTTTTGTCTTTTTTTACAAATCATATACTTATATAAAATACATTTAATTTTATAAATTCGTTTTTAATTATCAAAATCCTTTTATATATTCTAAAAAAATTAGTTTTAGTTAATCTGGTATAAATGCTTCACCCACAATTTTTAGTTTTCAAAAATTTATTCATTTAATATTAATAATAAATAAATCAATTTTATTCCATTTTATTTATAAAAATCTATAAAAATATCAAAATGATCTTATTAATTTCCACAAAAATTATTCTAAGTTTTCATAACAATAAACTTTTCTGAAATGATTTTTATTTCAGAAAAATCATTTATTTAATATTTTTAATCAATTTTTGTTAGTTTTAATCATAATTAAATCATAATAAATTCAATTTTTATTATTTTTGCACCAAAATTTTATACAATTTATTTTTATATATTTAGAACAGAAATATGATTTTTAAAATGATAATTCATTAATTTTAGTATTTTTAATTATTAAAGTTAAAGTTTGACAATTTGTTTTAAATAGATTTAATAATCTATTTTAAAGAAAATAATTTTGTAAAAATTATTTTTATATTTTAAACATATTATTGTGACCATCCTAAAGTTAATTTTCATAAAGAGATTTTTGGTTATTTATTTACTAAATTTCTCTCAATTGGCGAATATTTTTAATAATAATCAAACGAGCGTTTATCCCCAATTCGAAGCCCTAGAACTTATACATTTGTAGACTTGATAGACTTAGACATATTTATTACCTCATTTTAGGTTGATACTTGATACATTTGGTCAACACAAATATCCAAATTTCTCAACAGATATAACATTTTACCAAGGTGAGTTTTACATAGCCCCTTTTTCTATTTATCACCATTTCTGGGGTGAAACATGTTACAACATCATCATTGCAATTCAATCATCAATGTGTCTATGTGTTTTCTATGTTGCATTATGTCTTGAGCATGATTAGAGTAAGCACCATTCTAGCATAATCATTAACTCCGTACAAGCCGGCGGTATACATTGATAGATCTATTGGACTGACAATCCCACCCGGATACGTGCCTCGTACAAAGGTTGCGTGGGTGTTTGTTATCGTATAACATATTCAAGTGGACCATGAGCGTATGGTATGTATCATATTATAACAGTCATCAGGGTTGATTATGCACTCGATTTATTTCTGGTATGTTCTCACATATGGACAAGATTGACATGACACATGAATTGCACAACATTTTTATTCAATTATCAAAAACCTATGTAATTCTCACCAACTTTTGTTGACCCAAAACCTTTTCAACTTAACATGTTTCAGGTTCCATTTGCTTGAAGATTTGATTGATGCTTGAAGATATGTGTATAGTTTTATTCAATTTGATGTACAAATTTTAGAACAATTGTATGTAATTCATTTAAATTATTTAATGGAATTTATTATTCACCATGAGCTACTGAACAATCATCAATACGTGACATCCCGATGTTTCCGCCATCGGTTGGGGTGTTACAGATTGGTATCAGAGCCATGGTTATAGGGAATTAGGTTATTAGAAAAATAATCTAGTCTATAACCATAGGATTTAACAAGTACTTGCTTCTTTTGCTTGCTATTCTCTATCTCCTACTCCTTATCTCTACTTTCATCCCTACAAGAAGGTTGCTCTCCATCACTGGTTCCACTCTTAGACTAATAAGGCAAAATCCTCAGGTTTAACCTGAACCCCCTTGAGATCTCGTCAAAGTTCTAGATTTTAATAACGAACACGTGCAATCTGGAAGGGTGAACGCCTGTATTCTGAGTCTTCTGTCTAGGCTGGCATTGCGCATATATCCCAATCAGACGAGGGACCCGGATGCCTAGCTGGGAATTCTCGGGATGAGTGTTCACTTATAGGCTAAAGCATGTCTTCATATGTTATTAGAATTTGGAATCTTTGATAAGTCAACGTTTTCGTTTATTCGTTTTAATTAATGAATAAATGATTACATTCCTTATATAACCTCGTTCACTTCATTGTGTCCCTTACAGATCATGCCTCCACGTCGCAGTACTCGTCTTAACAGTGGTAACAATCATGATGAAGGGAGTAGCAATCACAACCACAACCACGATACTAACCACAACAACAACAACAACAATGGTGTCGATGCGCAGCTAGCTGCAATCATTTCTCAACAAATGGCGCAGCAAATCGCGACTCTGGTTCCCAACTTACTAGCTCAAGTCATCCAGTTGAATGGCAACGGGAACGGCAACGGCAACGGGAATGGAAATGGACACCACAATGGGAATGGTCTCCCAGCCTGCACCCTTAAGCATTTCAATTCTTGTAACCCTCCAAAGTTTAGTGGTGAAGAAGGAGCTACAGGACTCCTACAATGGTTTGAGGGTATTGAGAATACCTTCATTAACAGTGAATGCCCCGACAACTTTAAAGTCCGTTATGTCATGAGTGTTCTTCACAAACGAGCACTCACTTGGTGGAATGAAGAAAAACGCACTCGCGGAGCTGAAGCTGCACACTTGGGATCAAGCTAAAGACATTATGAAGGCAGAGTTCTGTCCTCGTAATGAAATTAAGAAGCTGGAAGATGAATTTCATGATCTTGCTCAAGACAGTGGGGAAAACCTTGCTTACAACACACGATTTCACGAACTTAGCTTGCTGCTACCCCACAAAGTCACCCCTTTGCCCATTGCTATCGAAAAATACATTGGTGGTTTACCGATGCAGATTCAAGACACGGTGTGGGGAAGGAACCCTGCTACTTTAGAGGAAGCAAAGCGTTTGGCAGCCACCCTAACAGATAACCATGTGAAAGCAGGAACCCTGACTCGTAAAGGGGAAAAGAAAAAGGATACTCCCCAACCTGCCGTTGATATCAAAACTGAGGCCTCAACCAACGGGAAGAACAAGGTCAGAAATTTTGCAATAGACACCACTGCCCCACCCACCAAGAAACAATACAATGGGAATCTACCTAAGTGCGACACCTGCCAGTATCACCATCCAACTCAAGTACCCTGCCGTCAGTGTACCAAATGTCAAAAGTATGGGCATCTTGCAGATGCTTGTCGAATCCCTGCTACCGACGCTCTTGATGTTCCAAATAATCCCGCTTGAGACTCTCCAACTACTTAACAGCAAACCCTACCATTTGAATAATATCTACTTTCTCTTTAAATTTCATGTATTGCCACTTTTGAATCAAATAATAAATTCAAGTATTATCATAACATCTGTGTGCATGCTTGTTTGAATGTGAACTGATTGCTATATCTATACTTGCTTACTTGTACAACAAACAGTTGACTACCAAACAATCTACTTAACGATTGGTAGAGGTCATCATGTCTTTCCAACAGTCGGGAGAGGCCCTACCACCTCCTCAACGACTGGTGGGGACTATCAGACCTGCTTAACAATCGGTAAAGTCATAAAAGGACGCAAAACCCTAATGTAAGGTAAATTGGTAATTACGGTCCGGAACGTAATCATGAATTTACAGGTACATTAAGGTAGTGTGAAATTTTATCAAGGTTTCCAGTAGTTGACCAATTGTAGCCTAGTGTTTCTCTTAACTTCGGGACGAAGTTCCTAAAAGTAGGGGAGACTGTAACATCGCCAAATTTTCAAATTATGAAACGTATATTATTTACATAATGTGCCTAAGTTTTACTTCACGACCACCCAACTTATATATATATATATATATAATAATACATAATGCATAATAACTATAATGTATTAGTTGTTTAGTGTAGACAAGCCCAAACCTCTTGTTCTCCTACAAATCTGAAGCCCAGTCCAATAGCCCATCCCTTGATCCGGCCCAATAGCTCTGCAGCCCACTAATCTGGTCCGGCCCAACCCTTTGGCTGTCTGTTAAAAAAAAATAATAACTATGCTTCTGCCTGGATTCGAACCCGGGCAGAAGGCCGTCCAAAGACTTAACACACACACACACAAGCCACCTGCTCCACGTCCTTGTTGTGAATTCACTCTAACCTTAATTATATTAATACACACTTTTCGTCTTTTTTCTTTTTCCTTTCTCCTTCGTGAACCAGCAACAGCAGATGTTTTTTTTTTTTTATTATTTTCTTTTTCTTCTCTTTTGACCAATTGATTAACACTATTAACACAACATTAACCACGATTTGACTTTGATACGAAATTAACGGCCTATCAATTACCATTACACGTTCAATTAACGTTTAATTCATACCAAATTTGGCTCGAGACGCGTCAAAGTCAATACTTGCCATATCGATCAAACAGACCTTCACCCTATAAATTGAACATTCACGAGCCTTCTACACTCGCCATTTCATCTTTCTCCACCTCTGTTTCTTCATAATTGCTCTCAAATCTTGATCTGCAATCGTGTTTTGACTTGGGCTTTGACCGAGCAATTCGTAATCAAATCATTCTTGTAAGTGTAATATTTGTTGTGGGTTTTGTTAATCGGCGATTGCACAATATTAGCCCCATGTTGAATTGGGTTAATGCTGTGAGAATTGTCTGATTGGAAATCTAGGGCACGTATTCAAGATTTTGGGGAAGAACACATGCGTCTGTTTATATTTATTTTAAAACAACAACATCCAAACACAACCACTGGCTTGGACCAGATGGTTGTGTCCGGTGCCTTATACACAGGCCACCCGGGTTCGAGTCCCGCGAGTGGTGTCCCTTTTTGTCTTTTTTTACAAATCATATACTTATATAAAATACATTTAATTTTATAAATTCGTTTTTAATTATCAAAATCCTTTTATAAATTCTAAAAAAATTAGTTTTAGTTAATCTGGTATAAATGCTTCACCCACAATTTTTAGTTTTCAAAAATTTATTTATTTAATATTTATAATAAATAAATCAATTTTATTCCATTTTATTTATAAAAATCTATAAAAATATCAAAATGATCTTATTAATTTCCATAAAAATTATTCTAAGTTTTCTAAACAATAAACTTTTCTGAAATGATTTTTATTTCAGAAAAATCATTTATTTAATATTTTTAATCAATTTTTGTTAGTTTTAATCATAATTAAATCATAATAAATTCAATTTTTATTATTTTTGCACCAAAATTTTATACAATTTATTTTTATATATTTAGAACAGAAATATGATTTTTAAAATGATAATTCTTTAATTTTAGTATTTTTAATTATTAATGTTAAAGTTTGACAATTTGTTATAAATAGATTTAATAATCTATTTTAAAGAAAATAATTTTGTAAAAATTATTTTTATATTTTAAACATATTATTGTGACCATCCTAAAGTTAATTTTCATAAAAAGATTTTTGGTTATTTATTTACTAAATTTCTCTCAATTGGCGAATATTTTTAATAATAATCAAACGAGCGTTTATCCCCAATTCGAAGCCCTAGAACTTATACATTTGTAGACTTGATAGACTTAGACATATTTATTACCTCATTTTAGGGTGATACTTGATACATTTGGTCAACACAAATATCCAAATTTCTCAACAGATATAACATTTTACCAAGGTGAGTTTTACATAGCCCCTTTTTCTATTTATCACCATTTCTGGGGTGAAACATGTTACAACATGTAGGTGCATATGTGCGACTAATGCTTTGGATTGGATAAATCATATGTTTTTGATTTCTGTCGTTGGTGCGAAGGAAGGTTTTGGATGGTGCGAAGGAGAGTTTTCAAAGGTGCGAAGGAAGAATTTTGGGCGAATGAAGACTGTTTATTATGTAGTTTGGTTCGACCGTTCACAATGGGCGGTGCATATGTGCGACTAATGCTTTGGATTGGATAAATCATATGTTTTTGATTTCTGTCGTTGGTGCGAAGGAAGGTTTTGGATGGTGCGAAGGAGAGTTTTCAAAGGTGCGAAGGAAGAATTTTGGGCGAATGAAGACTGTTTATTATGTAGTTTGGTTCGACCGTTCACAATGGGCGAACCTGCACATTCGCACGAACAAAGTGGGCGAATGTGCAGTCTATAAATAGGCAAACTCAGTTTTTGTAGTTAACTTTGAGTCATTTATTTCCCGCCACTTTCTGAATTCTCTCTGTAACTTTTTATAAACTTGTTTTGCGTCTAATCCTTGATTGTAATCACTTTTCTACGTGTATTCAAGTTTGATTATTAATGAAAACGTTTGAAAATGATGATTTGTGTGTGTTTATCTGATTAGTTATCATTTTGTGCTGGTTTTGGGGATTCCGCACCCAAAACTAAATTGTTTGATTATCTTTGTAGCTTATCGATCCTTTCACGCGCATACAAAGTGGTATCAGAGCCATTCTGAATCAAACAACCACAAATTGATAGTTTCTCAGTTGATTTTGACCCAAATTTGATCAAAAATTTTCTGTTTTAAGTGAACAAACTGAAATGATGTGTTTTTGATTGATTTCACCTTGATTTCGAGTTTGAATTGGATAATTCACTTTATTAAAGTTGTTTCAAATTTCATCCGATTCAAAACCTGATTAAGATCATCAAATTCCATCAACTTTTGATAAACATGATCAAATATAACTGATTTTCAAAGAATAACCGTTTTTGAAATCACAGGGGTCGAACGAGAGAATTCGGTCGAAAGTGGGAGTGTATTAGGTCGAACGAGTGTTTTTGTGGTCGAAAGAGTGATTTTAGTGGTCGAAAGTGAACTTTGATTGCTTATATTTTTCATTCGCACTATTGTGTCTCATTCGTATAATCGTTCGGTCGAAGGAGATTAGTAGAACGGTCGAAGGAAGATTTAAGCGGTCGAAGGAGATTTGATATTTGTTTTTCCACATTCGTATCAGATTATTTGGTCGAAAGAGAAGATTTTTCTCTTTCGCACCTCCGTTCATACGAAGGAGTTTTCTGTTTTTGGAAAAATTTTAATCGTTTCGTGTTTGTTTGTTTGATTGTTTGCAGGATACAATGTGGAACTTTCCAACAACCCCTAGACCTACTCAAGCACCACAACAACAACAAGTCCAAGATCCATGGACAGTAGCGGCACAAAAGACTAGTCAACCATCACAGCCGATCAATTATATGGCTATGACTAGTTCGGCACCACAACAAGTTGTTCAATCAGTACCACAACCGATTGATAACTATTGGGGAGTTGCCGCAGCAGCAGTCCATTCCCAGACGACCAACGCTATTTCTACTCTTATTCATGATCTATCTTCTGGAAGCGGCAATCGTCCACCAAAGTTAATGGACATGAAGGAGTATAACACTTGGAAGATGAAGTTTAAGATTCACGTTGAGGGACAAGGACTTGAAGGAGCAGAAGCATGGCAAATGATTGTGAAGGGTTACGTTGCTCCCATTATAGAGAATACTGGAGAACCAATCCCTTTGGAGAATTTGGCGGATGACGAGAAGAAAAGGTTTGCTATAGAAAAGAAAGCATTTTCTCAGCTATCTCAGGCGATCAACACTGATCTATTACATCAGTTTGGATCGTGCACTACATCAAAACAACTTTGGGATGTGCTGAGAAATCGTCATGATGGAAATGAGAAGACCAGGAAGCTTAGGATGGAGGAGCTTCGAAAGGAGTTTGAAAACTTCAGTTATATGGGTAATGAGACCCTAAAAGAGTTGGTTCCAAGGTACTGCCATTTGCTCACCGAATTGTCGAGCTATGAAATCAGCATTCCAATGACGGAATTAGTTGATAAATTTGCTGATGCATTACCACCCTATTGGAATCAACATATTGAAGTGTTGAAGGAGAAGGATGCTTACCAGTATTGGACTATTAATGAGTTCATCCAAAAGCTGGAAAACAAAGAGATGGAGGAAAAGAGAAAAGCTAAGAGAGCTCAGATTCCACAGAATCCTGATTTATATGTGAGTGGAACATCTAACTCTCTTTCTGCTTCAAGCACTACATCTACTGTTGCACCTCACATAGCATGTGTGTCTAATATTGTTGAACCAACAAAAGCACCCATTAACTACCTTGCTCAAACTTCATCTTACACACCATCATACCCACAACAACCATATCAATCACAAAACTTTATTCCACCATTTTCACCATTACAACAAGCCGCATGCTATACATCAAGTCAACAGCAACAACAACAATATCCTCCTCAAGTGAACCAGATGCAGATCACTCAAGCACAATCAAGTCTAAATCCGATTGTGTTAGAGACATCAAACCTTAACAATGTGACTGTTGAAATTGCTCAACAGCATGTTGCTCTAGTATCTGCCATGGTTGCTTCTTACAACGGTTTGGTAGCAAGTCAGATTGGTAACAATAATCTTACCAATGAAGACTATGCTCAAATCGATAAAGAGGAAATGGAGTTGATGGACATTCAGTGGGCTTTTGCAAGCATTATGAGGAGAGCCACTGATTTCATTCAGAAGACTGGCAGGACTGATCTCTCAACCTCTCCCAATACCACATATGGATTCAACAAAGCAAAGGTTACTTGCTTTAACTGTGGTGAAAAGGGACGTTTTAAAAGGGAGTGCACACAACCAGCACAACAAGGTAACCGAAATCCTTTCAATTCTTCATACCAAAACCGACAAAACCAAAACCAGAATCAAGTGTCTTACAACAATCCAAACATATCAAGCTTTCAACCACAAAATCAAAACACTTACCAGAACCGTCAACAAAACAACAACACCAGACAATCCACAGCACAAAATCAACCTCAACAAAACCCAAACCGAACTATTGTTCCTATTTCTACACCCAACACACAAAACCAAAACCAAACTGATACTCAAAACCAAGCACTTGTTATTCAAAAGGATGAAGGTTTTGACTGGACTGGTATGCAATTGGGGGTAGAAGAAATCACTGCTGGGAATGTTGCATGTGTGGCACAGCAGATGAAGTTGGATGAGAATGAGGAAGTTGAAGAAGAGGTTGTGATGGAAAAAGTGTCAGAGTTGAAGATTGAAGAAGTGAATGATGATGTGATTGTTGAAGGTGATGACAAGAGATCGGGAATGATTCTTGATTCTGTCACCGATGTTGGAGATCAATATGACTCAGCGTACTCGGATATGGAGAGCGAATCTGACTCAGAGACTAGTGTGAATTCACTAGATGATGATATTGACCAATTGCTAGCTGAAGCTGACTTCCTGATGACTCGCAAGTCATGTATGGTGGATGATGCATGCACCAAGATTGACTACTCCAAATTTTTTGCAGGAAAGGAAGCTCATTTTGCTCTAATGGCCATGACAGAACCTCCTAAACCGGTAAGTTCTGAAACTCAATCTTGTGTTAAATGTGATAAGTGTGTTGATTTTGAAAAACTGACTGATGAAAATAAGCTTCTCAAGGTTCAACTTGAGAGTGCAAAAATCAACTGTCAGATTTATCAAAAGGACTTAAAAGATTTCAACAAAGTTCTTGATGGTTATAAAAAGGATGTGTCAGAATTGAAAAAGACATTATCTATTAAACAACTTGCCATTAATAATTACATAAATGAAATGGAAAACACTAAATTAGAAATGGCAACCATCAAGTGCTTTGCGGAAAAAGTTAACAAGAAACTAGAAAGTTACAAGCATATTGCATACGTAGTTGATCATATCATTGAAGAACCCTCCCAGACAAATAGTGCAAACTATAAGTCAGTTCCATCTCCGGTATTGTTTGAGAATCACACTTTACATGCAATACCACCGGAGACTTTAATTCATCCTGATCCCACACCAGAAAATGAACCTAACACTTCCAGTGTCGGGGATCCATATTCTGATGTGAGACCAGTATTGGGAAATACAGAGGGTGTGGTCGCTACGGATGATTCAGATGAAGAAGATGAATCATCTGAGACGGTTGAAAGTGATAGTGATATCCCTGATGAAAATCATATAATCACTACTGAGCCAGTCTCACCGTCTCAGATAATCCATCCAATGGCAAATGCTCATCGCAAACATGAGAGTAAGAAAAATGATAAATTTGTTGGTAAAAGTTTTGAAAAGGAAAAGGTTAAGAAGGTTGAAAAGAAAGTTGAAATTAAAACTGAGAAAAATATTGTAAAACCGGTTGAGAAGAAAAATGATTTAAAATCTGAGAAAAATGATTTAAATGTGAGAAATGAAGTGTGTGATAAACCTGTCAAAATTTTCTATCGGATGCAAGGCTCCGATAAGATTTTGTCTGATGATGAGTTTCCGATTAAGTTTGTCAATTACACAAAAATCGAAAAGATCTGGCAGGAAAGTACGATTTGGTTCCCAAAATCTGAAAGGACCAACGACATTCCTCAAGAGATTTTAGACAAAATTTATTCGGAAAAGGATGCAAAGGTCAATGTCACACAGTTTGTTTTGCCTGTGCACAAAGAAAATAGTTTTATTGAACCGACTTACTCGAAGGATCCAGCTCCTGAGAGTTTAAGGAAACAATGCATGGTCGATCGATATCCCATTGCTAGTTTTTCCAAGTCGCCGATCAAGGAAAACTACGAGGAATACGGTGCGTGTTATAAGTGTGGGGAACAGGGACATTTACTTGCCGCCTGCCCATACGTACGACACAAAAGGCACGAGGTGGAAATGAGGCAATATCATGAGTATCCGGTTGACAATTATGGCTATCAACAGAGGCGGCATTTTTCCCAACAACATTTTTATAATCAAAACAATTTTTACAACAAAGGGGAAAATCGACCGATGACGTATGATAAGCACAACCGGAAGATCACTGATAAATCTAGTAAGAAACCTCAGATGAACTCAACTGCTGATACCAAAAAGGTTAATTCTAAACTTAATGGTACACAATCAGTTGGACCTGTCTCTGTTAAATCAGAGAAGGTAACCAAGAAGGTTGCTTTAAAGGAAGAAGTAAAGAAACCGACTGAGACTTCAAAATCTCAGATTCGGATCTTGAAAAGATCTGAGCAATCTTGGTCATCTAAGGAATCTGAAGGAGCTTCTACTTCACAAAGCAAGAAGAATGAGAAAGAGAAAGTTGTTAGTAAGGAGAAAGGGGTTGAAGTAACTCAAGTTGTTTGTGATTCAAAAGACTCTTTGAAACAACCTGTTCAAAGACCCAAGACCAACCAGGCTTGGGTCCCCCGAAAGAACTAATTGATCTACTTTAAATGTGCAGGGAGCTCCAGCTGGCCCTGTTAGCAGTCTATGGATTGTTGACAGTGGAGCTTCTGGCCACATGACAGGGACCTCGCGCTACTCTTTGACATCAAAAACATTAACGGAGGTTATGTGGCATTTGCTGGAAATAAGGGAGGCTACATCACTATGGAGGGGAGTGTAAGCAATGGGGTCGTAACATTTGAGCGGATTTCTTATGTGAAACAAATAGATTATAATTTGCTCAGTGTTAGTCAGATTTGTGATAAACAATTTTCAGTGTATTTTGATGACAAATCCTGTTATATCTTGAAACCTGGGTTTGAGTTACCAAAAGAGTGGGTGATGCTGAAGGCACCGAGAGTTAACAACTTGTATATTCTCGACATGTCTAAAGCAATGACCACCCATGACCAAGTCACGTGTTTCCTCTCCAAAGCTACAGAAAAAGAATCCATTATGTGGCATAGGAGAATGGGACACATCCATTTGAGAAAGATGAATCAGCTTGTGAAGAATGAACTTGTCACGGGAGTTAATGTCAAACACTTCCATCTGAATGACAAGTGTATCAGTTGCAAGAAGGGCAAGCAGCACAAACAATCCCATAGACCAAAGAAAGTTAATTCTGTTGAGCTGCCACTAGAACGTTTGCATATGGATTTATTCGGTCCAGTCAGACGTAAAAGTCATGCTGGAGAGTTATACTGTCTTGTGGTGACTGATGATTATTCTAGATTTTCATGGGTAATGTGTTTGCATCAGAAAAGCGACACTTTTGACAACTTGAAGGTTCTGTTTACACGTCTGGAGAATTTATATGGTCTGAAGATCAAAAGAATCCGGAGTGACAATGGGACGGAGTTTAAAAATGCTCAGATGGAGGATCTTTGTGCAAACAAAGGAATTCATCATGAATATAGTGCTCCGTACACACCCCAGCAGAACGGTGTCGCAGAGAGAAAGAACAGGACTCTTATAGAGACGGCGAGAACTATGCTTGCGGATTCAAATCTTCCAGTCATGTTCTGGAACGAAGCTATTTACGCGGCATGTTATACTCTTAACCGTGTTTTGACAGTGAAGAAGTTTGGCAAGACTTCTTATGAGCTGTTGAACCGTCGCAAGCCGAATCTTGAGTATCTAGAACCATTTGGTGCCCCATGTACGATGTTGAATCCTTCGGAAAAGTTTGCACCAAAGGCTGAAGAAGGTTATTTTGTTGGATATGCAACCCCATTAAAACGGGTATTCAATAAAAGAACTAGAAAAGTCGAGGAGTGGGCTAATGTCGAAGTTCAAAGATATACACAAAATGTACAAGGTGGAGGACCAGATTGGATGTTTGATTACAAAGATTTCTTTGAATCATTCAATCTAGATAGCTTGGTTGAAGAAGCTGTACTTCGATTATACTACGAGGTCGAAAACGCCGTAACTTCACCGTTAGTGCGTCCGATCACGGTAAACCCCCAAGCAGCTTCTAATGATGCCACTGCTCCTGTATTGGAAGAAGAGGTGTTCCAAGAAGCTTCTACATCGCTTAATTCATCCGAATCAGAATACGAAGACGATGATGCAACAAGTGAAGCTATTCTGGATAATGCTACAGTGACACCATCAGTGAACCCATCTACTACTGATGCTTCAACATCGAATGTGGGTAATGATCTGGATTCTACAGAGAATTTGACAACTCAGACGGGAGTACAAGTACCTGATTATCCAGAATCTCGGATACATCGGATACACCCGCTTGAACAAGTTATTGGTGATCCTGGTAGCAGTGTGATGACAAGAGGACAGCTGAAGAATGCTCAAGCACCAGAAAACATTGGCAATCTTGCTTTATATGCCAAAATTCAGAAATCTGGTTTTCAAAATGACTGGTCATTTGCTTGTTATGTTTCGCAGGTCGAGCCGCGGACATACAAGGATGCTCTTTTGGATGACGCCTGGGTGGAAGCAATGCAGGAAGAGTTATTACAATTCCAGAAACTTGGTGTATGGACCCTGACTGATTTACCTCCTGGAAGGAAGAAGATAGGCACTAAATGGGTGTTTAAGTGCAAGAAAGATGATAGAGGAGTCATTGTGCGAAACAAAGCTCGTTTGGTGGTTCAAGGTTTTTATCAGGTTGAAGGAATCGACTACAATGAAATCTATGCACCGGTTGCACGCTTGGAAGCTATCAGAATGTTCCTCGCGTTTGCATCATGGAAGAAATTTAAGGTGTATCAGATGGATGTAAAGAGCGCATTTCTTTACGGTGTGGTCAAAGAGGAAGTTTACGTAGGTCAACCACCGGGCTTTGAAGACCCAATCCACCGGGATAAGGTTTATGTTTTAAACAAAGCATTGTATGGTTTGCACCAAGCTCCGAGGCAATGGTATGAGGAGCTGAGCACGTATCTTCTCTCGAAAGGATTCAAACGCGGATTAGTTGACTGCACCCTGTTCACGAAAAGATCAGGAGATGACTTGCTTCTAGTACAAATTTATGTTGATGACATTATTTTCGGGTCTACTAACGAACTTCTGTGCAGGGAATTTGAACAAGTTATGCAGGAGAAGTTTGAGATGAGCGCTATGGGGGAAATGCAGTTTTTCCTCGGCTTGCAGGTGGAGCAAAGACCAACGGGGATCTTTATTCACCAAACCAAATATGTTTCTGAAGTCTTGAGCCGGTTCCAGATGGACGATTCCAAGCCGATGGATACCCCGATACAACCCAATCACGGGATTGGAGTTGACCTTAAGGGGGAGCTGACAGATCCATTTACATTCAGAGCAATCATCGGATCTCTGATGTACCTAACAGCGTCTAGGCCTGATATAATGTTCGCGACATGTCTTTGTGCTCGTTATCAATCGAAGCCGAAACAAAGTCATTTAGCAGCCGTGAAGCGTATCCTTAGATATCTGAAGGGTTGTCCATCAAAAGGACTATGGTACCCTCATGATGATAATTTTGACCTAATCGCTTTTAGTGATGCAGATTGGGGCGGCTGTGACAAGGACAGCAAATCCACAACGGCTGGATGTCAGTTTATGGGGAGCAGGCTCGTGACCTGGCAATGCAAGAAACAAACCGCAGTTGCACTATCCACATGTGAAGCAGAATACGTTTCAGCATCGAGCTGCTGCTCACAGGTTCTTTGGATCCAACAGCAGATGGTGGATTACGGTTTGCAATTTCTTAAAACCCCTATTTACTGTGATAATGAGGCCGCAATCGCATTAACAAAAGACTTAGTAAATCACTCAAAGGCTAAACATATTCGGATTAAATATCATTTTATCCGTGATTGTTATGCTAAAGAGTTGATCGATATGGTCAAAATCCACACTGATTACCAACGCGCAGATCTTTTTACCAAAGCTTTTGACAAATCCAGATTTGATTATCTTTTAAAAGCTAATGGTATTAAAGAAAAACAGGACTGATCACCACCTCAGTCTATCATTTTTTTTTTTGTTTAAGTTTTTACTGCTTTTCAGAAAAATTAAAATCCATAAAAAAAAAAAATTAATTAGAAAATTTCTTTGCTGACTGCTATATCTTCTTCCCTTAGATTAATGCCGTCAGATTTCTGTGAACAAACGATATCTGGGCAGTCACATATTTGAAATGCTCCAGCTTATCCTTGGGAACAGTAAATTCGAAAATTTAAAAAATTCAGAAAATTCTAAAATGATTTCCTGGAGTATAAAGGGAAATGATAGTACATCAGTGGGGATCTGACACATTCTAAATAATGTAATGCTATATAGGGCGTGTGTCTGAGTCTGTGCGATGTGCTGATAGGCTTCGTAGACCTATTACTGCGTGTCTGATACATACATATCAAACGATTTGTTGTGTGGATGAACTCCTCATGGGCATATGGTCTTAGTACCGTAATTTCGTTTGATAGGGTATCTGTACAAAACTCGGAGGTTTAGGGTCGTTATGTTATTAGTTGTCTGGAGATAGCCTATCTGATTTTCTGCTGTAAGTCATTACGGACCTAGATCAGACAGGGTGTCTTTATAAAAGAGCTATATGCCAAATCCTAAAGTTACCGAATTGAGGAACTTTTCATGTTATATGATGATCAAAGATTATCTATTACATCGTATTGATCACTGATGCAAATCATGATTAATATCAGTCCTCAACCTGGTATAGTGCATATGTTACTTTGCTGCATTAATTTGCTGACCTGTATACCTCTATGCATTATATCTTGTACAATTACAGACAACAAAAGCATAATCACGCTTTACAATGAGTCTTTGTGCATTTACTTCTTGATACGGGAGTATGTCGTGTGCGTGGGAACCACAGACAATTGCGTTTATACTATAAATATCAGTATCAGTATAAAGCACTGCATAAAAGTCTGCATGTGAGTTTATGTGGATCACAATATCAGCAGTTGCCAGATCACACACTGTCTTTAATGATAATAATTTCAAACAGATCAACGGTGTGATCAGATTTCTCATAAACTGATATGATCCCTTTTCCGGAATCACAAAAACATTTACAGTTTTTCATTTACATTTTTGCATTTTACTTTGCTGTCAAAAATTACAAAACTCAAAAAGATTTTAGGTGTGTTTTAGTATAAATTTTAGAAAATCCAAAAAGATTTTTCAATTTCATCTTATTTTTTGATAACTGATGGTGGTTGATGTCAATTTTCTAAAACCTGGTACATCAATTGAGTTTTGTGATCTTTATAATGTGAAAATATGATGATTGGATGCTTAAACGATGAGAAATAATTGAACTGGGATTCGTTTTTGAGATTTGGAAAATATTCAAAAATTTCATTTTACATTCGTCCATTCGTTTGGTCGAATGAGAAATTTTTCAAGCTCTTTCGAACGAATTGAACGGGCGAAGGAGAGAGTTCATGAATTGATGTTTCATTCGAACCCTTTTGCCTCATTCGAACCCTTTCAATAGGGTCGAAGGAGCCAAAAGTATCTCCTTCGTATGGTCAATATGGGCGAAGGAGGTTGCTTATATAAGTCCATCTGCACATTCGAACCTTCATTTATTTTTCTCAGAATTTTTATCATAGTGTCACCTTGTTGCTCGTTTTCTTTACACTTTACCATTGTCTTCTACTTGTTGCACTGATCCTTTTACCCTTATTTTCACAGGTAAACAACACAGATTCAGGGCTAAATTGATACTTTATAGTTTCGAGCCCTAATTTTCTAAAACCTGTCATAACATGTTTAAATTGTTCAATTGATAGTGTCCGTTCATTCTTTGTGTGTTTTAGGGGGAGAAGCATCATCAAACAAGGGTTAAATCATATCAGAATGTTGTGTTTGATCAAACCCACATTCGAACCCTTGTTTTGATCAGAAAACATACAAAGAATGATTAATAATGTTTGTTGATTGTTTTAAAAGTTTAATCGGTGTGTTTAGTATCTGTTCTGATCAAATGATCATGTTTTTAATGGTTAAAATTCAGAATTGAAATTTTGAAATGTTGTTTCACTCTCGCCTGTTTACGAGTGGGCGAAGGAGCCATTTTGGTCGAATGAAAACATAAGAACGGTCGAATGAAGATAAATGGTCGAATGAAAAACTTTTTGTTTAACATTTTACATTCGTACCAACTAGTCACATTCGAACCATCTAAAACACTCATTCGCACCCCCGATTGGGCGAATGAGGAAGTTTTACCAAAATTTTCAATTTTTGAAATTTTACGATTTCTAACTTGTGTTTTTGTTTTGTTTTGCAGATTCTAAACATGTCTGAACAGGAGAAAACCACAGAGCAGGCCGGATCATCTTCCCAACCAGCTAAGAAGAAACAGTTGGACTTTGAAAATGCACACAACTGTTGTGCGTATCTGGGGGATGTGAAGAAACACGTGGAATTCACAAAGATTATTGATTACTTTAAGAGATGCCGAGTACTTGACGCAATAGCTACACCTGCCGTCATTTACAGAGACATTATGCAAGAGTTTTGGGAGAATGCTAAGCTAGACTTCTGGAAGTGCGAATCTTGTTTGATAAGCAAAGTCCAAGGTCAGAGAATTATCGTATGTGAAGATGATATTAGGGAGGCGTTGAAGTTGAATGATGAGAAGACGGATCCTAAAGAGTTGGAATTCATGGAACAGCGTAAGTGTTTCTTGAGGATGAAGTATAATGGTCCTATCACCGATGGTTCTCTACATAAAGGAAAACTGTGCCCTCAGTTTAAATATTTGGCACATGTTTTGATTCATGTATTTGGATCGGCTGCGGGTGGATTTGACTTAATGAGGAAAAGCATAAGCTCGATGATGGTGGCTTTAATATTGAACAAACCGTTCAATGTTTCTGGGATGCTTATGGATCATCTACTAGAGCCAGTTAATGGAACAAGGACACTAAAGTTTTTATTATATCCTCGGTTTCTACAGATGGTGTTTGATAATAAGTATAAAGACTTGAAGAAGGATCCAAAACAGATTGTGGTTCAAGAGCATATGACGTTGAACACACTTGCCAGGATGAAAGCATACAAAGGCTTATCTGCTGATGAACGTCCTCCAGTTAGGCGTTTATTTGGTCATTTGGCGAATATAGACTATGAGGATCCAGGAAAAGATGATCCAGGGAAAGGGAAAGTGAGACACGATGATAGTAATTCTGATGCTGATAATCCTTTGCATCACATTGATCCTGATGCAAAGAGAAAGAGACAGGTGGTAAATGTGGGAGCTAAGGGTGGCAAGATGAAAAAGAAGGAGGTGACTATTAAGGTTGTTGAACCTGAGAAGGAGAAACAGAAGTCTGCTCCAAGGAGACAGAAGAGTAAAGCTCAAAAGGGTTTACATTTAGTAGATGAAGTGTCTGTCGATTCTGAAGAGACACAAGAAGACGAGAGATGGAATTCGGATGCAGAAACTGTAGAGACTACCATGCCCAAGGCCACTGAGGCTGGTGTGTCTGCTGGTGCTGAAGATGAAGGTGTTAGGAGTCCAGTTGAGGACGATTTTGTTTTGAATGTTGAAGAGATTGAAACTGGTTCTCCTGTTCAAGCAAAGAAAAAGAAGAAACAGGAGAAACCAAGTTTGAAGAGAAAGAAAGAACTAGAAATGTTGATGGCTGGAAAGAATTTACCACCAGCTACTAGTTCAAAGTCACCGGTTGCTGAGCAGGCACAGAAGAAACAGAAAACCACAACAACTTCAAGCACACCACAAACAAAAGGAATTCCAATGGATGATGTGAATGAAGCATTGGATAATGTGCTGAAGAAAATGAGAAAAGGCAAAATGCAAGAAGTTGTTGAACAACCTGTTAAGAAAAAGGTTTCTGTTGATAGTGATGTTATGGATGCTGTTAATCAACGACTGACTAAAATGATGAATATCATTAACAAACAACAGAGTGAGATTGAACAGTTAAAATCGACTGACAAAAAGATGTTAGAGGTTGTAGTCACATCAGCGGATGATAATGCATTGATGAAGAAAACCATTAAGAGGTTGAAGAGGGAAAACAAAAAGTTGCTAAAGCATGAGCAACGGAATACAAGAAGAATAATGGCTTTGAAGGAGGAGAACAAAGAACTGAAGAAGAATAACAAGAAGATGGATAATCTGATTCAAGACTTGTACAATCGAGCTCCTCAACTTCAAGCTGGTGAGGAAGACAAAGAGTTAGATGAACAACAGGTTGATTATGAACCATCAGATGAAGAGGAAGATGATGAATTAGATGAAGATGCTGGAAATGATACTAAGAAGAAGAAGAAAGACGATAATGATGGTGATGATGATTCGAGTGATGGTTCAGGTGAAAGCGGCTCTGCTTCTGATGATAGTGATGATGATAATGATGACGCTGAACAGTTTTCATATGAAAAGCGTGAAATAGGTAAGGGTGGAGAATCAAGTTCGAAAGCTCCGGGAGAGAATGTAGATGATGATGATATTTTCTGGAACGAAAAATTAAAGTCATTGTCTGAAGAAGATAAAACTAAGTATCGTCAGATGTTAACTGATCGAGTCTGGACGATAGACATGACTAGCAGGTTTCCTGAAATATTTGAATCTGATAATAAACTCTTCGAATTGGAATATGATGACCCTGATCTTGAAGATGGGGAAGTGTCTGCAGCTATTTCAAAAGAAATTTTGGAAGGTTTAGCAAAGCAAGTGGGTAAGACGTTAGAAGAATTACTTGCTGATAATTTTATTCCTCAGATTCCTGAGAAAGAAGCTGGAAATCACTCAGATGATCGTGATGTTCCTGCATTCGAGGAAGTCGAGATGGAAGATATTACGAGCGATGAATATCCACAATATTTCAGAACAAATCAAGAATGTGGATTTTCTTTCTCAGACGAATTGCTAAACCATGCTGAGAAAATAGCCAAAGAGAAGAGTAAGATTTTTGAAGATCAAATCTTTGAAGGGCATGAGAAGCCTCGGTTCGAACAAACAGACAGTTTGAAGGAGTTGTTGAGGAAGCTAAAGGAGAAGGAGAATAACCGCCCTAAAGCTGATATTCAGGGAAGCTTCTACAAACTTCATAGCAGTATGTTCAAAGGCCGTGCCTTGGCCTGGAAGTTTGTCAAAGAGCTTAGGTGTTTTGCAGTGAAATGGGAGAAAGGTATTCTATACTTTGAGAAGTTTCATCACTTAAAGACTCTTCCTTACTGGGCAATCAGGGATATTTGTCGTCACCGTCTAACGGGAGCGCCAAATAGCCAGATTGATTATTTTGCTGAGAAGATGACCCGCGAAAGTCGAACCGAGTGGAATTTGTTTAGACCTCAGTATCCAAAGAGGATTGAACACAAGAAGGAGATTAACGAGATAACTGGGTTGCCCAAGGTTACTTTGAAGTATAAACCACCGCGAGTGCTGAAGAAAATTCCGTTGTTGCATATTCCTCAGAATTTCGCTAAAGATTTTATCTGGTGGTACTATGATTGGAAGAGAGCAGAGGCCGTGATTGTGTTAAAGGATGGTGAGAAGGATTATAAGAAAGTGCTTATTTTTGATCCTATGTGGCTAATCAATTGCTCACATGAGGATATCATTATGTTATTCTATAATCCTATCTACTCAGACGCAAAAGATGCTGAACAAGCAGGAAAATACCAACGTGTGGTATTTCTATGCTTTGCGTATGACATCAACGCTGGATGTGATTATGAGCAGAAGTTAGGAAAGACTGTTGAGAAAGTTGTGCCTGTGAAGAAATCAAAGAAGAAGACAGTTCAGGAACCGGTACTGACTAGAGAACAAAAGATTATTCGACACATCAGAATAATGAACAAGCACATGGATGAACAGAGAAGATTACAATCCAAGCAATAGTCGAGGGGGAGTTTGTAGGTGCATATGTGCGACTAATGCTTTGGATTGGATAAATCATATGTTTTTGATTTCTGTCGTTGGTGCGAAGGAAGGTTTTGGATGGTGCGAAGGAGAGTTTTCAAAGGTGCGAAGGAAGAATTTTGGGCGAATGAAGACTGTTTATTATGTAGTTTGGTTCGACCGTTCACAATGGGCGAACCTGCACATTCGCACGAACAAAGTGGGCGAATGTGCAGTCTATAAATAGGCAAACTCAGTTTTTGTAGTTAACTTTGAGTCATTTATTTCCCGCCACTTTCTGAATTCTCTCTGTAACTTTTTATAAACTTGTTTTGCGTCTAATCCTTGATTGTAATCACTTTTCTACGTGTATTCAAGTTTGATTATTAATGAAAACATTTGAAAATGATGATTTGTGTGTGTTTATCTGATTAGTTATCATTTTGTGCTGGTTTTGGGGATTCCGCACCCAAAACTAAATTGTTTGATTATCTTTGTAGCTTATCGATCCTTTCACGCGCATACACAACATCATCATTGCAATTCAATCATCAATGTGTCTATGTGTTTTCTATGTTGCATTATGTCTTGAGCATGATTAGAGTAAGCACCATTCTAGCATAATCATTAACTCCGTACAAGCCGGCGGTATACATTGATAGATCTATTGGACTGACAATCCCACCCGGATACGTGCCTCCTACAAAGGTTGCGTGGGTGTTTGTTATCGTATAACATATTCAAGTGGACCATGAGCGTATGGTATGTATCATATTATAACAGTCATCAGGGTTGATTATGCACTCGATTTATTTCTAGTATGTTCTCACATATGGACAAGATTGACATGACACATGAATTGCACAACATTTTTATTCAATTATCAAAAACCTATGTAATTCTCACCAACTTTTGTTGACCCAAAACCTTTTCAACTTAACATGTTTCAGGTTCTATTTGCTTGAAGATTTGATTGATGCTTGAAGATATGTGTATAGTTTTATTCAATTTGATGTTCAAATTTTAGAACAATTGTATGTAATTCATTTAAATTATTTAATGGAATTTATTATTCACCATGAGCTACTGAACAATCATCAATACGTGACATCCCGATGTTTCCGCCATCGGTTGGGGTGTTACAGTCAATCCTAGGCAGTGGATAACGATTCTTGATAGTGAGTTTGTTGAGTTCACGACAGTCAATACACATTCTAAGAGAACCATCCTTCTTTTTAACGAACAAGACAGGGGCTCCCCATGGAGAAGAACTAGGGCGAATGAACCCTTTATCAGAAAGTTCCTGTAATTGACTGGCGAGTTCTTGCATCTCAAAGGGTGCAAGACGATAAGGAGCTTTAGCGACATGATTAGCACCAGGAACAAGGTCAATTCTAAATTCCACTTGTCGAGCAGGAGGCAAACCAGGTAAATCCTCTGGGAAGACTTCAGGATAGTCTCGAATAATAGGAATGTCTTGGATACTTTTGCCTTTGTCCTTCTTCTCTATCACGTTAGCTAAGAAGGCTGTATACCCCTTTCGTAAGTACTTTTGGGCAGTAGTACAAGACATGAGCTTAAGCTCGCCACAGGGTTTCTCACCATAGATCTTCAAAATCTCACCAGATTCGAGAGGAATGCGTATGACTTTCTCAAAGCACAGAATTTCGGCACGATGGGTTGACAACCAGTCCATGCCTACTATAACATCAAAACTTCCAAGATGCATGGGGATAAGATCGATAGAGAAAGTATGATCATCGAGGTTCAACAAGCAGTTACGAATAATAGAGTCGATCGAAATAGACTTCCCATTAGCTACCTCTACCACTAAAGGTTCCTCTAGATTAGTGTGGGGTAAGTTAAGTAAAGGTTCAAACTTCAGTGACACCAATGACTTATCAGCTCCCGAATAAAATAATATGGATGGATAGTGGTTATTAATGAGGAACGTACCATTCACCACTTTGTTGTTGTCACGAGCCTGGTTAGCATTGAGATTGTAGGCGCGACCTCGAGCACCTTGGTTCTGGTTGCGGTTCTGGTTTTGGTTTTGGTTGCGGTTGCGGTTTTGGTTCCGGTTACTATTGGGGCAATTGTTGATGTAGTGATCAGGGCTGCCACACTCGTAGCATTGACCACGAGCAGGCCTGTTGGTTTGTTGGTTGGGAGCTGGGTTGTTTCCGGCTGGGTTGTTTTGGTTGTTTTGGTTGTTTTGGTTGTTTTGGGCAGCTGGGGCTTGGCAGGCGTTGGTGTAGTGTCCATACCGCTTACAGTTATTACACTGGCGGCATGGTCTACTAGGAAGATGATGGTATTGACAAGTGTTGCAAAGAGGGTGAGTCCCGCCATATGGCTTCTTAGATGGGTTTTGGGTAGCAGGTGGAGTAGCAGCAACCATGTAGTTTCTAGCCTTGCGCTTTTTGTTGCTTGAGGTCTTAGGCTTGACATCAATTGCGGGCTGTGGAGTGTCTTTGGCAACCGTCTTCTTAGTGCCCTTGCGGAAGAGAGTACCGTTCTTCACGTGATTATCAGTAAGAGTGGCCGCTAGACGTTTGGCCTCTTCCAAAGTTGCAGGATTTCTTCCCCAAACGGTGTCCTGGATTTGCATGGGCAGACCACCGATGTACTTCTCGATGGCTACCGGCAGGGGAGTGACTTTGTGAGGCAACAATAAGCTAAGCTCGTGAAAGCGGGTGTTGTAGGCAAGGTTTTCCCCACTATCTTGAGCTAGGGTGTGGAACTCATCCTCAAGCTTCTTAACCTCGTTGCGAGGACAAAACTCTTCCTTCATGACCTCCTTGACTTGGTCCCATGTCATAGCAAGAGCAACTTCGGTCCCACGAGTGCGCTTTTCTTCATTCCACCAAGTGAGTGCTCGTTTGTGGAGAACACTCATGGCGTAACGAACCATGAAGTTGTCGGGGCACTCACTGTTGATGAAGATATTCTCAATACCCTCAAACCATTGGAGGAGTCCTGTAGCTCCTTCTTCACCACTAAACTTTGGAGGGTTACAAGAATTGAAGTGCTTAAGGGTGCAGGCTGGGGGTCCATTTCCATTTCCGTTCCCGTTCCCGTTGTCGTTCCCGTTGCTGTTCATTTGGATGACCTGAGCTAGTAAATTGGGAACCAGAGTTGCGATTTGCTGCGCCATTTGTTGAGAAATGATCGCAGCCAGTTGGGCATCGACACCATTGTTGTTGTGGTTAGGACCTTGGTCATGGTTATGGTTGTCACCACCTTCTTCGTGGTTCTCACCATTGCTGTTGCGAGTGCTGCGACGTGGAGGCATGATCTGTAATAGACACAATGAAATGAATGAGATTATATAAGGAATGTAATCATTTATTCATTAATTAAAACGAATAAACGAAAACGCTGACTTATCAAAGATTCTAAATTTTAATAACATATGAAGACATGCTTTAGCCTATAAGTGAACACTCATCCCGAGAATTCCCAGGTAGGCATCCGGGTCCCTCATCTGATTGGGATATATGCGCAATGCCAGCCTAGACAGAAGACTCAGAATACAGGCGTTCACCCTTCCAGATTGCACGTGTTCGTTATTAAAATCTAGAACTTCGACGAGATCTCAAGGGGGTTCAGGTTAAACCTAAGGATTTTGTCCTATTAACCTAATGGTGGATCAGGATTGCAGCAGACGAATAAGAGTAGTCACATGTAGGCTTAGGGTTATATAAGGTATAGGATAAGGATAGGATTAGGGAAACAATTAGGGTTACAAGTAAGAGAAGCAAGTACTGTTTAAGTCCCTAAGGTTATAGTCTAGATTATTTTCTAATAACCTAATTCCCTATAACCAAGGCTCTGATACCAATCTGTAACACCCCAACCGATGGCGGAAACATCGAGGTGTCATGTAAGAATGAGTATACAGTAGCACATGGTAATCCAAATTTTAATTGAAATAAATTTAAATTGCAAATATCCAAAAATAGAAATACATAAAGAGTTTTAAATGTGGAATTCTAATACATCACAAAAGACCAAGCAAGCATAGACTTCAAATTATCTTCATGAAATACTCTAGTCTTCATGCATCATTATTTCCTGTTGAGTTGTAAAAATGGGGGGGGGGGGGGGGGGGGGTTAACTAGAAGTTGGTGAGAATACATAATCCATGTTAAGCAAATAGTTTAAGTATAAAAGTCTAGCAATTCATATGTCAATCGTAAGTTTAAGTCTACATGAATAGCATAATATGTTGAATCCACATAATCAAACCTCCGACTAGTTTAGGTCCATCCCGTCATCTACGGTTCACCTTAGTAATATGTTGGAACGATAACAATCACCCACGCTACCTATGTAGGAGGTACGCGTATCCGGGTGGGGTTGTCAATCCAATAGATCTATTATTGAATATCGCCGGCTTGGCCATAGCTAATGATTATGTAATGTTGAAACTCGTTGAAACTCGTTGAAACTGTTGTTGACTAATTCATGAGATAATAAAGTTTACAACTAGACATACATGTTGAATTGCTTAAATAAAATGTTGCAAGTATAAAGCATCGCATAAACATGGTTACGTAAACTCACCTTAGTATAGAGTAAGGTATTGAGGAATAGTATGAGTGTAGCCCAATAGATTGCCAAGTATTACCCTATGTATAAGGCAACAAATAAGTCTAAGTCTATCTAGTCTACAAGTATATTCTAGGGTTTCGATTTGGGGATATCCAATTGTTGAATTTATAATAAAATGTTTAAATAAATAAAAGGAAATTTGACCATTAAATAAATGAAAGTCTTTTTATAAAGTTTGAATTTAGGATGTTCCCAATAATGTGTTTGAAGTATAAAAATAATTTTTATAAAATTATTTTCTTTAAAATAGATTATTAAATCTATTTATTACAAATTGCCAAAATTAAACTTTAATATTTAAAAATACTAAAATTAAAGAATTATTGGTTTAAAAATTATATTTCTGTTCTAAATATTCAGAAATAAATTGTATAAAATTTTGGTGCAAAAATAATAAAAATTGAATTTATTATGATTTAATTATGATTAAAACTAACAAAAATTGATTAAAAATATAAAATAAATGATTTTTCTGAATTAAAAATCATTTCAGTAAAGTTTATCATTGTACAAACTCAGGATAATTTTTGTGGAAATTTATAAAATTGTTTTGATATTTTAATGGATTTTTATAAATACAATAGCATAAAATTGATTTAATTATTATAAATATTAAATAAATAAATTTCAGAAAACTAAAAATTGTAGGTAAAACTTTTACATCAGATTTGTTAAAAATAATTTTTTTAGAATTTATAAAAAGGTTTTAATAATTAAAAACGAATTTACAAGATTTAATGTATAATATATATAATTGGTTTAATTGTTTTAAAAATGAAAATAAGGATAAAAGGGGTGCCATAGCCGGGACTCGAACCCGGATGGCTAGGGTAATAAGCAACAGTCACAACCACTTGGTCTAGACCAGTGGTTGTGATTTATTCTGTTTTGATTAAAATAAATATACTAAGCGAATTCAGTTTATCCCCAATTCAAAATCACGAACCTAGTTTCTGCAATAGATTGATTCACACATCAATAGCCCAATTAATCATGGGGCTATTGATGTGTGAACGCCGATGAACAAAACCCACAGAAAACATTAAACTTACGAAGTTGTTTCGAGCTCGATTGAACGGTCAATTCAATAAGTCAAACGTACGATCGCAGATCAACATTAGAGTGTAATTATGAAGAAATAGAGGTGGAGAAAGATGTAATGGCGAGTTGTGATGACGTGTGAATGATCAATATATAGGGTTAAACCTTGGATCGAAGAAATGGCAAAAGTTGACCAAGGATTTAATGGTTTACGCGTATAAGGTTAATTGTGTATCAATTGATTGATAATTATCGTGTAGCTTAGTCAGACAGGGCCGGTAATCGTGTAAAGATACCAAAATTGTGCAAATCACGAGTGAATATGATGGATTATGGCAAGTCATTCATCACAGTTGACTTTTCAAGTCAACTGTGAAGGTTTTAAGTGATGTTATAATTATAACGCGCCTGGATTCAATCAGATATCAAGGCCAGCCCAGCTGGTTGATGGTTGTTGTGTTGTTGACCCGGTCTTGGGCGCGGGTTCGATTCCCGGCCCAAGCACCTTTTATTTTTTGATAATATCCAAGGTTATCCATATTATATTTATATTATATATAGTATTAGGGTTTCACAAGTGCGACAAAAAAAATTAAATGCGAACATTAACGAAAGAACTTGACGTTTTATTAATTATGGTGATGTAACGTACAAGTTTAAATGCGAAATGTTACATCTAAGCCCAACGAATTTGCCCTAATAATCTAGAAGTACGTTAGAATTGTACCAAGTAAGTGAAAGAGAGTAGGCAAGACTAAGTTAGGCTAAGAATAAGGATGAGGATAGAGATAGAGATAAGGATAAGGTAGAGTTACAAGTAATTGAAGCATGTACTGGTTAAAGTCCTAAGGTTATAGACTAGATTATTTTTCTAATAACCTAATTCCCTATAACCATGGCTCTGATACCAATCTGTAACACCCCAACCGATGGCGGAAACATCGGGATGTCACGTATTGACGATTGTTTAGTAGCTCATGGTAAATAATAAGTTTCAATAAATGATTTAAATAAATTACATACAATTGTTCTAAGAATTTGTACATCAAAATGAAAAATACTAGCTACGCATCTTCAAGCATTAACTCTAATCTTCAAGCAAGCTATAACCTGAAACATGTTAAGTTTGAAAATATTTTAGGTCAACAAAAGTTGGTGAGAATTACATAGGTTTTGATAATTGAATAAAACTTGTACAATTTAAGTGTCATGGCAAGTCTAGTCCATATGTGAAAACATACTAGAAGTAAATCGAGTGCATAATCAACCCTTGTGACTATTATATTGTGGTACATCCCATACGCTCATGGTTCACTCGATTATGTTATGCGATAACAATCACCCACGCTACCTTTGTAGGAGGCACGTATCCGGGTGGGATTGTCAGTCCAATAGATCTATCATTGTATACCGTCGGCTGATCAATGTTAATGATTATGCTAGAATATTCTGCTTACCCTAGTCATGTTTAAGACATAATGCAACATAGAAAAACACATAGACACTTTATGATTGAATTGCATATAGAATGTTGTAACATGTTTCACCCCAAAAAATGGTGATAAATAGAAAAGGGGCTATGTAAAACTCACCTGAAATTCACTGTGTAAGTACTAGAAAGTAGCAACAAGTCTGAACTTGGATTAATTGAACTCTTGTATCCTATTACAAATAAACGATGCCTTAAATTCTAGTGCAAATACGCTTGTTTCGTTTCTTGGTTGTAAAGATAGTTGATTCAACTACCTAGACTCGTATTGAAAACAATACTCGTCTTAAAGCATTCATAACTTGACGAACCGATAGGACTTGGTTTTGTTTCTCGAAAGTATATGTGTATGTATAGTCACTATAAATATATACTTTAATGTAGTATTCCGAATAGCAACTTTTAATCATTTTGAAATGGCACGTTGGATAATAATATATGTATCATTAGCAAGGCAAAAATAGAATTTAAATATTGTATTTATTGTTAAAATAATCAATTTGTGAAAGCGTGTTGGTTCGGAGATAATTCTATTTGTGAAAACGTAGTTTATTGTACAAATTCATAGATTTGAACGCTTGATATTTTTCTTATGTTTTGTAAAAATTTGGGCAGTGTTTCCTCTGTTTTCGTAAGAAACCAGACAACGCAAGTCGTCTAATTTATCTCAAAAACATCAATTGTCCAAAACCCAAACACAAAACAATTTAACCAAGTTTGCACGCTACAAATGACTAAAGTGATTAAGACTATAGAGAGCAAATAACTAAGAGTTAATTTTTCAAAAATAGAGTAGTAAAACGACTAGTTAAAATAAACATTCATGATTAGGTTTCGCCAACTAATATATTTGTTTATAACATACCAACATATGTTTCGTATTAATCATTTTAATAGTCCGCAACATACTACACAAGCGTACATACATAAGTGTTAACCATTTTCTTTTTGTCGACTCAATAGAAGTGTTTTATAATTGTAAGTCGGTTCGGTTCGTTCTACACGAAAGAAAATATAACTTTAAATATATATATATATATATATATATAGTTTAATAATCAAAATATATAAATCGAAGTCGCGGTGCACGATATACCTTCCTGACATTTATTCGCGAAACGAAAGTAATCTGCCCCAGCTTCCGTGTTGACTAGCTTCGATTGAGGTTGACCAGACTTGATTTGTGACAGAGATTGAACGGCGTTGATCTGGTCAACTCGTGTTTGACCAAGGCTTGGAAGAAACGGACAAGGAATAATGCCCCGACTCACACGCTGAACCACTAGGCTGCAACCATAGTTTGTTGCACAACCAAAACCTTAACCGAAGCTACAGCTGGTACCCCCACTCGCCGCCGCACCACATCGACCAAGATCTCAAACCAGTGTTTTACTGTTAACAATCAACACCAACGAACATGGCATAACCATCACGAGACCCGTCTCTAACTACCAAACCTGACCCTATGTCCACCGATTACCACCACCACGAGACCACCATAGCCCGACCCATCTACCCAACCAGGCTTGACCAAAACAAATCTGGTGAAAGACTCTTCGCGTACCTTTATCCGGCTGTGTAGAACCGACCCAACAACCACTCCAGCTGCTCGTCCGTGTCATGTTCTTAACCCGACGCCGCCACCACTAACGATTGTCACCATCCTAGCGACCACCATAAACCCGACCACTTACCTGTTGAAACCCATCACAATCGGTCACCTGCAACCACCTCGAGAGCCGTCACCTCAGCCTATCCCGAGCCTGGAGCCATACGCTACCATCACCACCATGAGGTAGGTGGTGGTCGGCCACTTTATTAGCAGAGAGGGTGAGATAGATTGAGCGAGGATATAGAGATTTGAGAGATAAAGAGATGTAGAGTTATAGAGAGAGAGAGAGAGTTCGTAGAGAGAGTGTGCGGGAGAGAGAGGGCATGGATGTTATGGTTTTTTTGATACAGAAGGGCCGGTTAGTGTATATGTAATTGTT
Organism: Ambrosia trifida; assembly: GCA_028751855.1. Taxonomy (NCBI): domain Eukaryota; kingdom Viridiplantae; phylum Streptophyta; class Magnoliopsida; order Asterales; family Asteraceae; genus Ambrosia; species Ambrosia trifida. Next base: position 71,513,427 of record CM054131.1, on the reverse strand, counting down.
TTGATGGTCAACTTTGAGGAGAACAATAATTATTATTTGGTTGTGAGGAATAACGGGTTTTACTCAATTGGATGTTAAATGCTCATCAAAAACCATGTGATTGCTAGTCAAAATAGAAAGAAAAATCAATTAACGAAATTCTTGGGATTTAATTGAAATTTGACGCGATAATTGGCTCAATTATAGAATGTGGGTACGCGTCTTGGATCGGATCTGATCCAGGCACAGAAACGGGTCAGGGTGGTGGTTTGGGTTTTGAAACTAGAATGAGGAGGGAGAAGATAATAAGATATTATATAGGTAGGGTTGGTTAGGTGGACACCGCGTATACGAACTCGTTACCGACTCGGGTCTCGTTTATGAATTAAATTCGTTTAATCAATAGAATAATTATATTATTTAATTTATTCATATAAACCGACGTAGAACTAGTATTTGGACTACGTATTTATTATATATATATATATATATATATATATATATATATTTGTCGCGATTTGAAATTTTCCAGGATAAGTGTCGGCTTACAAATATGTTAATACTTACTACGCGTTATTTGTCGAATTTAGGTAGTTAAATTTATACTTACTCCACCGTATAATTCCTACAGCACCTTCATTACCACGAAAGTTCCATGGTTTGCATGCCATGAAGGTTTCGTATGATCAGCCATGACTAGAGTTCTCAGCCTCGTGGTCTGTTTCGCTTCGGCGACGCCCGGTACCACCAGATCCTCCGCTTGAGTCGGCCCGGACTGGATCGTGTCGAGCAATCTCCTCGGCGATTACCCTGGCCAACTCGGCGGGTGTGGACGGTAGTGGCTCACCTTCGGTCGTTTGTGTGGAATGTCGGGTCTGCATAACTAAAGGATGGAACACAATAAACATGAGTATAACATATAAACACATCATAACCAACATAATCATATAAATCAAACCATTCATCACATCATGTCATAGTTTCTCAAAAGCAGTTAGGTTTTAATACAAAACAGGCGGGTGAACCGCAATTAATTTTTAGATCATAACATTCATACTAAACATCATTAGTCAATCACACGCATAATCATCATATGCCATAATCTAAGAAGGGGGTGGGAAAGCAACAACAAGAGAAATAATAGCCTCCCTCATACGATTATCGGTTTCTCTCGCCCTACGTTCTAGTATCCCCAATCGTCTACCCATCTTCGATCGCTCTAATATGGCGGCTAACCTACCCTGCTCGGACTCTGTTAAACGGTCCTCGAGCTCCCGAACTCGGCCCTCCAAAGCCACCAGCTGGACGTCATGTGAGATAATAACGCTGTGCTCGGAGCGGAGAGGTCTCCCCGATGAGCCTCCCAAGCTCATGGTCTCGAGGTCATCCTTCTTTTCTCGATGCGCAAGATCGCTGGTAAGACTAGGTAGGTAAGGCCGTTTGCAGGCCTGTGAACGTCTCTTGAGCCTCTTCGATGGCTCACCTACCTTGATGGCTAGGGGTATAGGCTCAGGAATGGCCGGCGGGACGGGCGCAGAAATAGGGACAGTAGGGAAAATCGGGGTCCTAGCAGGTATAGCTATCACTAAGGCCGGTCGGATACTCTTGCAAGGAGTACATTTAGTGACTAAATGTCCCGAAGTGTCTAAGCGAAAGTAGGGGTTTAGGCTGGCCGGTGGAGATGATACATAATGGGTGACTAAAGGATGGGGGTCAGAGACAGCTAGAGATGGAGTGTCATCGTCCGTCTCGTCATCGGAAGTACGTCTTTGCACAGGAGGTGAGTCAATGTCCATCTCAGACTCGGATAGACATCCATTATGATGAGACTCGGCGGCTGGCTGGGTGAGAGGTAAGTCATCTTCCTAGGGACCATCTACCAAATAATCTGACTCTGACTTAGGTGAAGAAACAAGATCAATAGTAATGGCCATGTTTCCTGTCACAGCATGTTAGGACAAAAAGGATTGGTGAAACCACTTTTGCAAACCTTAGTCTAATTCACTTTCTGTCAAAATACTCTAAGTATGGAACTGCTGAAGACAAGGAATCAAACTGCTGAAGAAGAGATTCAGAAGTACTGAAGAAGAAGTCATCAGAAGTTCTGAAGTTCAAACCAGACACTTCAACTGAAGAACTGCTGAAGACAAACTACTCATCAGTAGTTTGTCATTCATCAGTACTTAAAGAAGATCTTTTCCACCGCCCTTGTATATCAGTAGTTTAATACTTTAGTATTTCTTTTTTACTTTATGTACAAGTTCCAAGACTGCAACTTGTTGCAACTTGTTTCTGAACATGCTTTTTGGCAAGGTTCATGTATTTGTAAAGTCTATAAATAGAAGGATTCATCTTTCTGTTTTAGACATTGATTTTAATACAAGAAATCCTTCAACACTTATTATTGTTATTTCCATTTCGTGTTTACTGAGAATCTGTCAAAGTGTTTCATTCTCATTCAATACTTAGATTCTCAATAAACACTTCTCATTTATTTGTTCTTGATTCCAGGGGGAGTAATAACTCCTGTTGATAAGTGTAGCTATAAAACTTATAAACATTCCGCTGTGCTATCACTCACCAATGAACTTGCTAAACACTTAAGTGTCAACTAGCAAGTTCAACTAAAAGAGCAGCTTAATACTGATCCAACAATTGGTATCAGAGCACTGGTTTATCTGATCACAAATCAATCTAACAAATTGAGAATCAGACACAGGCTCTTGTTGATATTCAATAAAGGATTATAAGCTCACTTTTTTCAACATCCATCACTTTAAGAGATATTTGACAAATCAATACTCTTTAAAATGGATCCTCATAATACTGGTTCTGCCACTAAACCTGCCATGCTTGTAAGAAATGAATATAACATATGGCAAAAGAGAATCGCACATACCTTGTCACAAACCAACACAGGTTGTTGGAGATCTATGATATATGGTCCTCATAAACCAGTAAACATAAATCTTGAAACTAAGGAAGAGATTCCAAAAGAACCAAAAGACTATACTGATGATGATTTCCTAAAACTTGAGCTTGATGCAAAAGCTTTCCCTATGTTGGCAATGGCACTCCCAAATGAAATCTATTCTGGCCTATTACATTGTGATAGTGCCAAAGAGCTTTGGGACTGCCTAAAAGAACAGTTTGGAGGAACTGAAGAGGTGATTGCCAACACCAGAGAAATCTTGGCTCAAAAATATGAAACTTTTGCTCACATTAATGGGGAAACTTTAACTCAGCAATTTGAAAGATTTTCCTTATTAATATCTGAGCTAAAACTAAATGGTCAGACCTATACAACTGTACCTATGCTTCATAGATTTTTAAGTTCTTTACCTGATAAATGGGAAACATACTCAATAGTCTTAAGATCTTCACCAGATTTTAGCTCCCTCACTCTTACAAAACTTCATGGGAGATTACTTACTTTTGAGAGAGAAATTGATCAAAACAAAAAGTTACAAAATTCTGGTAAAACTGCTGATGACTATCTACCTGGTAGTACAGCACTATTGGGACAAGACTCACCAACTTGTTCAAATAGTTTTGGATCTTTTGACCACATTGACATAACTGCTGGGATCTCATCTGAAAGATCATTCCCAGGTTATGACAATAATGACTTTGGTCAAACTGCTGATAACATGTGTTTTATCATGGACGACTTAAATAGTTTCAGCAGTGATGACCTTGAAAAAATGGATATTTTGCACCAACTGGCCATGTTAAGTTTAAAAACAAATAAATTTTACAAAAGGTCAGGATGGATGTTTCCAGGACTTAACAGTTCTACAAAAATTGGTTTTGACAAATCTAAACTTAGATGTCATAAGTTTCAAAAGTTGGGACACTTTGCTAGAGAATGTAGAAGCTCTGGCTTTAACCAATCTCAGTCTGGAAACAATTTTAACCCCAATTATAACAGGAATAATGGAACACAAGGGAGTGCACATTTTGTACAGGCACAAGCTCCACAACACCAATATGTGCCACAAGTACAATATGTACAGATGCCTGCTCAACAGATGCAGAGCCAACAATCAATCCCTCCCTTTCTAGCTGCTCAACAACCTCCACAGCAACAACAACCCTCTCAACAAAGTTTATTTACCTCAGGGTATGTTGACTGGAGCAGTCTTCCTTTTGACACCATAGAGTGCAATCCTGATGCAGACAACAAAATGTTTGACATCAACTGGGGAGAGCCTGACAATGGCAGAAAGAACTTTGCCTTAATGACATTTGAGGGATGCTCCTCAAAATCTGCCTTGTCACAGGTATCAAAAAAATCTTTGACAAAATTATGTTCAAATTCATGCAAAGAATCTTTTGCTCTCATAAGAGAGACAAATGTGCACTTACAAGGAAAAGCCAATGACTCTGAGAGAAAACTCACTCAGATAAAATGTGATTTAGAAAGAAAACTTTCTGCAAAAACAAAAGAAGTTTCTAAATTGACTAACTCTGCTATTGAAACCCAAGCACAAATCAAAATAATAATTAATGACCTAGGAAATGTCAGACAAGAGCTTGCTGACACCACGGTCACATGTGAAAAATGGGTGGAATCTTGTAAGGGGTACCAACTATTGCTAAACAAACAAAGTGCTTCAAATGTTAGGTTTGGCATAGGGTACAATCACACTGAAACACCAACAGATTTCTCTCCTAAAACTACTGAAGATGGGAGAAAAATTGTTTCAGGTGAAACTTCTTAAGAGGAAGAATGCACATCTTTCCATGAAAACTTTCTAAAATCACACAAAGAAAGTTCTTCAGAAGTATTGATTAAATCTGACTTTAAGTCATCAGCAGTTTCAACTACATCCGGAGTTGAGAACCTGAAAACTACTGATGACCTAAAACCAATCAAAACTGTCAGAGATTTGTCATTGAAAGAAAAGACAAAAGAAAGTGAAATTTGTGGTCTGTTCAACCACAAAACAGAATTTTGCAGATATAGAAAGGGCATTCAGTTTAATAAGAAAAATCAACAACTGGTTGTGGGGGAACAAATCAAAAATGATTATGCAAAAACCTTTTCTCCCAAGAAACAACAACCAGCAAAAACCCTTTCCCAGAAAAAGACAAAATCTCAACAAAAGTCTTTTTCTCAAAATTCTCTTTCAGTAGTTAGACCTAAATCATCAGCAGTTTCACAAACTGCTGAGATTAAAGATCTTATGAACATGGTACAACTACTGATGACCAAAGTTGATGTTGGTCCTCAAAAGGATACCACCATTGTGCTTAATGCAAAATCCATTGCCAAAAAGACATGGATTTCTAAACTTGGTCAAGAACAAACTGTAAATGTTCTCAAGAGCAAACCCAAAGCCAAACTGGCTTGGGTTCCTAAATCTAACTAATTTGCTATATTGTGCAGAGAGTTTCCAGAGGCTTGAATAGCATTTGGTATGTAGACAGTGGAGGCTCAATGCACATGACAGGATGCAGATACCTGATAAACAATTTTATCAGTCAAAGAGATGGATCTGTGTCCTTTGGGAACAATGCTAAGGGATATGTGGTAGGACATGGCAATGTCTCCTCTGGCAAAATACAGTTTGACAAGGTCAATCTGGTTGAAAACCTTGAGTACAACTTTCTTAGTGTGTCACAAATGTGTGATAAAGGATATTCTTCCTTTTTCACAAAGACAGCATGCAAGATCATATCACCAGAAGGCCAGAAGTTGATAGAGAAGATCATTGAAGATTATACTTTGTTAATTGCCAAAAGATGTGGCAATGTCTATGCAGTGGACATTGAAAAAGACAAAGTACTGAACAACACTGCCTGTTTCTTCTCAAGGGCATCAACTTCAGAAACTGATCTCTGGCACAGGAGACTTGGCCATGTGAACTTTAAAACCATAAATAAAGTCACAAAAATGGGTTTGGTCAGAGGTCTACCCTTAAAAGTATACCAGTGTCAAGAACACTGTGTATCCTGTTTAAAGGGTAAACAGCATAAGTCCTCCTATAAGTCTATTGAAGAATAAAAAAAAACTGCATGTCTTCAACTACTCCATATGGACTTATTTGGGCCTGTAAAGATCATGAGCCTCTTATTTTCCAGGGATGAGGCTGCTGAAATCATCAAGTTCTTCATTCTACAAGTAGAGAAGCAATACTCTCTACCTGTAAAAACCATTAGAAGTGATAATGGGACAGAGTTCAGGAACAAAACTCTGAATGACTTCTGTTTGTCTAAAGGGATTATTAGACAATTCAGTGTTGCCAGAACTCCTAAACAAAATGGTGTGGTAGAAAGGAAGAACAGAACTTTAATAGAAGGAGCAAGAACAATGTTAGCTGATTCTGGCCTACCTTTATACTTCTGGGCAGAAGCAGTTAACACATCATGTTATGTTCAAAATAGAGTTCTTGTTGTCAAGAGACATTCAAAGACTGCCTATGAAGTTCTTCATGGCATGAAGCCCCTTATCTCCTTTTTCAGGGCTTTTGGATGTCAATTTTTCATCTTGAACATCAAGGAATCTATTTCAAAGTTTGCTGCCAAAGTTGACTTAGGTTACTTTCTTGGTTATTCATCAACTAGAAAAGCCTACAAGGTTTTTAACTCAAAAACCAGGATAGTAGAAGAAACACTGAATGTCAAGTTCAATGAGTCAAAACACACTCTCATTCCAGCACATCCTGCTGAACTCTTTGACCTTCACAACTTTCATTTTGAACCTGAAAAGACTGTCACTTCATCCAAACCTACTTATTATGGTGATCAAAGGTTTGATGATGAGGATCCAGCACCATGGACTCCTCAAACAGTCATTAAGTCAACTTCAAAACCATCAGAAGTTTCACAAACTTCTGATTCAACAAATACTGAAGGCCAAACTCAAACATCTGCTTCAGCACCTGCAACTACTGAAGACACTGAAACTGCTGAACCAGATATAATAGACCTCAGTAGTTTGTTTGAAGAACATGAGCCACCAACACCTGTCAGTGGTTTACAACAACTGATCGAACACAAAGATCATCCACTTGATCAAATCATGGGTGATATTGCATCAGGTGTTCTTACAAGAAACCAGCTTTCCAACTTTTGTCTATTCTCAGCATTTATTTCACAGTTGGAACCACAGAAGTACCAGGAAGCCCTCAAAGACAACAATTGGGTGCAGGCAATGCAAGATGAATTACTTCAATTCAACAAGCAACAAGTATGGGAAATCTGTCCCTTACCACCAAACAAGCAACCAATTGGCACAAGATGGGTTTTCAGGAACAAACAAGATGAAGCTGGTATGATAATAAAGAACAAGGCAAGACTGGTAGTACAAGGTTACTCTCAAGAAGAAGGCATTGACTATGATGAAACCTTTGCCCCAGTTGCAAGGCTTGAGGCCATCAGGTTATTTCTGGCCTATGCCATTTCCAACAAAATAAAAGTTTATCAAATGGATGTCAAAAGTGCATTTTTGTATGGAAAGATAAAAGAGGAAGTGTATGTTTGTCAGTGTAACACCCCGGCCCGGAACGGGCTGACGTGTCACAATATCATATCAGAGACAAAAGACAAAGTTTCATTTATTTAATTATAAAACATATAGCGTTACGGAAGACAGGTGGTTCTTAGTCTTAAGGTCAAAATACATTAATAATAAACATAAGTGACAGGCTTCTTTAGGTAGCATCCTATGATTTATTGCTCTCTCTTTATTCCGCCCAAAGTAACCTGTGGATATAAAAAAGTTTACGGAATGAGCTGAAGGCCCAGTACGGAATAATAGGCTCAAATAGTAACGCAATAATTAACTGAAACTGATAACATAATACGGATCTGAAACGTAACAAGCATATAACGGAATTGAATCATGTAATACAGATGTACCCGTAAGCCAAACTGAATTCTATTATACGTGTTGATATACGGGTAGCTACTAACCGTCTATCAACACATGAAATGGCGCAGGTTGGCATACCAGCAACCATTTCTAGAACTGAGACTGAAACTAAACTAGGATCGATCCATACGCCTCCTAATTGCATTGTACCACACCTGTACTTAAGAGACGCCGTGAACTAATCTCCCCGTCACGGGTGGAGCACATGATGCCGATGCCACAACATCATGCCCGCGGGACACTCCACGGGAAGCGGTAGCTTAGGGTAACAGAGTACTGAAAATCTGAGTCATATAATCTGATGCAAATAATAACTAATACTAATAATATCATATACTTTGGAACATACGATAATGAGTGAATTAAATGTATCGCATGATATATCTATATATAATCTACTTCCAATATTAATTATATTTTAGAACGAGAAATGAACGGACGGTCAAATGAATTGATGCTCAAAGACGGAGGAGTTTTAATATATATATATATATATATATATATATATATATATATATATATATATATATATATATATATATATATATATATTATTAGTAGGGTTTTTATCAATTGAACCAGATAACAAAGGAGAGGGGTAAGGATCCGTACCTTAGTGTTACAAAGTAATGCCGACTTGTTTAAAGTGTTCACAGTTATCTACATATAAGTGAATTTTATATAAGAACAATATTATTTAGTGTAATTATATGATCGAGGTTTACTTAATCTCTTATTTTCTTTATAGAAGTTGATATCATACTCATAATTCTCATAGATTGACATTCTCATAAACGTTTCATTGTTTTCACATATTTGTCACAAACACTATTAATCATATTAACATATGAAGTATATAGATAATTCTATGACATGTTTTCAAATCAATCATTTGATTTGAAACAAACCTTAATATTACGTTATAAAGTCTTTTGTGTGGTGCAACATTAAAAGATATAAAAATAAATTTAGTTTTGAAAATCAATAAACTTGCAAAAAGATATTATAATAAGGGCTTTACTTTAATATCCTTTCCTTTTTATAACACTACTAATAAATATGGATGGGTTTGTAAGTGGATTTGGTGAAAATGAGTCTAGGATGACCTGGCGAGATTTATGGTCAAAAACATATATAGACTGCGATGGTGCAGTAAAACAGTTTGATAGTTTTGTCCTTGACCAATTTAAATAGAAATGCATATGACAAAAGAAAAGAAACTTATATCAAAAGAACTGTTCCTCTCCTTTACTATTTCTTCTCCTTCACGGTTTCACCGGTGGAAACAAGCAGGTTGACCGGAAAAGAATCGTTCATGTTTCTAGAGGTTTTTGGATGTTAAACGCGACCCTACGTTATTCTAACGGTGAGTATAGACAGCATGTTTATTTTTCTTTTTGGTGTTTCGGTTTGTTTTTGGTTCACCGGGAAAATGTTATAGAACAGAGCATAAGATTGAAAGTGAAGGAGATAGGTTGGAGGTGGCGATCAGTCGGAGATCCGATCGCAAACAGAGGGTGGTGGTGTTGGTCGGAACAGGGGTTGTGTGTTCGATCGCGGTTCACCGAAGACGAAGAAGGTGACCGGAGAAGATGACAGAGGGTGATCGGAGAAGAGCCAGAGGTTGTCGAAGTTTGGTTATTGGCCGGAGAAGGTGACCGGTGGTATCTCTCTCATCTCTTACTTTCTCATACGTACTCTCTCTCTCTCACCCTTATAGGATTTGTATCCATGAAGTATGCATGAATGTCTGTATATATAATATGGTGGTGATGATGAAGGTGAGCAGGTGGCAATAAGCGTGAGTTTTAAGCTCACATGTGAGCTGGCCTAAATGTGCTGTCAAATTCTAGAATGCATAGTGTACTTGGTCAAACTTTCATTGGAGGTTTTGACTAATCATATTTTATTATTCTTATTTTGTTCAGTTATTACAATTATCACCCCCTTAAAAGAAATTTCGTCTCGAAATTTGTAGGTTGTATCTAAACGGAAATTATAGTAACATATGTTCTAACAAGATTCATACTTACTTGAATCAAACTTCTTAATGTTCAAACATACTAAGGTATATATAATGAATTAATTCATTTATTTCTTACTACATATATAATTCTAATAAACTTTTGAATTATTAATATATTTGAATATAAATCTAATCTATAAAATAGGAATCCCAAAAGCGCACATTTGTACCTGTAATTCACAATTATGTTCATGACCATAATTGTCAATTACCTTACAACTGTACTCTACTGGTCCTCCCACTAATCAAGTTAATTACATATCTAATCATGCAGGAACTTAGCAGACAGTCATATATAACAAGATGGCAATTTGGACTATCATGTCCCACATATATTTAACTATATCTATTGGCCAGAATAACAGACATATTTATTAAAACAAAATTCATGGTTACCTGGACTAAAGGCTTTAAGACTCGAACAAACTAGGATATACTGAACGAATCGATTCTTCAATTTCCCATGTGGCTTCACGTTCAGAGTGATTCTTCCAAAGGACTTTAACGAAAGGAATTACTTTCCTACGCATAACTCGTTCTTGCCTATCTAAGATAGCCTCTGGTTGTTCTTCATATGACAAATCTTCGTGAATCGAAAGTGAGGAATAACTAATGACATGGAGCGGATGATAATTATATCCTCTTAACAAGGATACATGAAAAACGTTATGAATATGCGAGAGCTGAGGCGGTAAGGCTAATCGATAAGATACTTCTCCAATTCTTTCAAGAATTTCAAATGGACCGATAAAACGAGGATTAAGCTTTCCCTTGATTCCAAATCTGCGAACGCCACGCCAAGGTGATACTTTTAAGAATACGTGATCACCAACTTTGAATTCAAGTGGGCGTCTATGTTGATCAGCATAACTCTTTTGCCTACTCTGAGCTTCTTTTAATCGTTCCCGAGCTATAGTAACTTTTTCATTTGTGATTTGAACTATCTCTGGTCCTTCAATAATTTTCTCTCCAACTTCTTCCCAATAGATAGGTGCTCGACATTTGCGACCGTATAATAGTTCAAATGTAGCCATACCAATACTTGCTTGCCAACTATTGTTGTAAGCGAATTCAACAAGGCACAAGTATTCATCCCAATTACCACTCCAATCTAACGCACATGCTCGGAGCATATCTTCTAGCGTTTGGATGGTTCCTTCGGATTGTCCATCTGTCTGGGGATGAAAAGCAGTACCGAACTTTAGACGTGTACCCCATGCTTTTTGGAAGCCTTTCCAAAATCTTGATGTGAAACGTGGGTCTCTGTCTGAAACAATAGAAGATGGCGTGCCATGGAGTCGAATAATCTCTTGCAGGAATATTTCAGATAATTTACTAACTGGAAATCCTTGCTGAATTGGTAGAAAATGGGCCGATTTCGACAATCTATCAACTACAACCCAGATAACATCATTCTTCTTGAAAGTCTTAGGCAAACCAGTAACAAAATCCATTGTGATCTCATCCCATTTCCAAACAGGAATATCCAATGGTTGCAATAGTCCACTTGCTCTTGCGTGCTCAATCTTCACTTGCTGGCAGATGAGACATTTGCTTACGTATCGAGCAACATCTTCCTTCATGCCATTCCCCCAAAATTTCTGTCGTAAGTCTCGATACATCTTTGTAGATCCAGGGTGAATAGAAAATGGTGAGTTGTGAGCTTCGGATAATAATGACTCACGAAAGGAAGAGTCATTGGGTACACAAAGCCTTTTGCCACACCAAATCACTCCATGCTCGTCTATACGGAATTCTGATTGCTTGCCAACCTCAAGGTTTTGCACAATCGCCCATAGTTCTCCATCTTGCTTTTGTGCATCCTTGATTCGTGAAATGAGGTCGGGTTCTATCTGCATTCTAACCAGATATCCTTCAGATTTCCCAACATGAATACAATGTTCATCCTTTCAAGATCCTGAATAATTCGAGGGAGAATTTGAAGACCAGATACAGTTCCAACATTCTTTTTGCTCAATGCATCCGCTACAATATTGGCTTTGCCTGGATGGTATTGTATGTTTGCGTCATAGTCCTTCAGAAGTTCTAACCATCTTCTTTGCCTCATATTTAACTCCTTCTGAGTGAATATGTACTTGAGGCTTTTGTGGTCTGTAAAAATGTCGCAAGTCTCACCATACAAATAGTGTCTCCAAATCTTCAGTGCAAAGACAACTGCGGCTAACTCTAAGTCATGTGTTGGGTAGTTAACATCATAAGGCTTCAACTGGCGTGAGGCATAAGCAATAACCTTTCCATGTTGCATTAACACACAACCTAGCCCTTTCTTTGAGGCATCACTGTAAGCAAGGACGGTGGTTTGGTCAGGTTGATGGTGGATCACGATGGCGGAGAGTGGTTGAGGTTGTGTCAAAATGGACCTACTACTTTGGTCATTTATAAGGTTCACATGTAATGGTTGTGATTCATTAAATTGATTTATTAAATTGATTTAAATTCTTTTAAGCTTTAGTCCAAAAGAATACTTGTAAAGGAAACGAATTACGTAACGCTTTTGAATACATATACTCCTAAGAGAATGGATGTTATCATTAGTGATTTAATATCCTTAGCAAATATCGGAACTTTTATGAAATCTTAGAAGGATAGATATAAATTAAATTATTTAGTGGTTAACATTCTATACTAAAATAGTTGATTGTTTTTGTATGATCATTTCAAAATTGGTGGATATGGTTTAGCAAAATAAAATAAATTTTCAAGGCGTCTTATGGATTAAAAATTCATTCATAGATAAAATAATATTTGAAGGGGACTAGAGGTGAAGGTTCAAAATAGACAAAGGACTAAATTGACAACTTGCTAAAAGACAAGGGTGACGGATGTCACAATCCTCCTTTTCTTTGCCTTTTCCTTTCCCACTCTTTGCACCAACATTCACCACTTGGCTCTTTCTCTTTGCTTCCGGATTAACGTGAAACAAAGGATCATCGTTATCAGATTCACTGTTTGCATTTCTAGCCTTATCCACCCTTGGATCCTTATAATCAAAATTAATCAAATGCCCGAACAGATTCTTCTGAGGAGGTCTTTCATTCTCAGGAACCCCTTTGTAACCTTTCATCCTTATTAAAGTATTCAAACTCATATGATCTTGAATTAGAATATGTGTAGGATCTTTTCTCAGCTTCTTGTACTTCTGATCAAATATCATCTGTAGGAATCTAGGATATAATAGAAACTTCTTGTGCTTCAAACCCTTCAGTGGTTCAAGCATGTGATCCAAGATCATCCCAGACACATTGAACGGCTTGTTCAGTATAAGAGCAACCATCAACGAACTGTTGCTCTTTCTCATTAGGTCATAGCCACCACTAACTGATCCAAAAACATGTAACATCACATGAGCTAGGTATTTGAACTGTGGGCACAGTTTTCCTTTATGCGAAACTCCATCTGTGATTGGTCCGTTGTACTTCATGCGGAGAAAGCATTTCCTTTGTTCAATCCATGATAAACTTCTCGGATCAGTCGGCTCATCCTTCAATTCTAAGGCTTTCCGAATATCACTCTCTGTAACTATTGCAAGCTGCCCTTGAATGTTGCTTACAATAGATGCCTGATTGTCCCAAAAATCTATCTTCGCATTCTTCCAGAAGTCTACTTAATGATCTTTGTAGATAATGGCAGGTGTGGCTATCGCATCAACGACTCTGCTTCTTTTTAGAAACTCTACAATGCAGTAAATTCAGTATGCTTCTTGACATCACCAAGAAATGCACAGCAATTGTGAGCCTCCTCAAATGGCAAATCTTCTTCCGGCTTCTTTCCAGCAGCTTTGTCAGACGATCCAGCTGGAATATCAGTGTTTTGAGGTTCTGCCATTTGGTATTCTTCAAAAACGAAACATAAAAATTCATTAAAAACGGACAAAATTTGAAAAATTGAATTGTGGTTTTTGAAAGACCACATTCGACCCTTTGGTGGTTTGAATGTAGAAATTCTAAGGTTCGAATGTGAGAAACAAGGTTCGAATGTGAAAAATTTGTTTAAAAATATACATTCGACCCTATGAACAAGTCACCTTCGACCGGAAAAGCCACATTTGACCTTTCTAAAGTGGTCGAACCTGACTGTTCATATGACCAAATGTTCAGAATTCAAATTAGACCATCTTAACATCGGATTTTCATTTGTTTAACATCTAACATGTTCGACTAAGCCTTTTCATCATTCAATTGAATCAATTATTTAGTTTTTGATTGTTTTTACCAAAATCTAGGGTTTATCAGTTTTTAAACAATCAATTGATCAATCTGTTGTGTTTTAAGCCCATATTTTGTTGTATTCTGCCCCTAAAACATTCAATAAGTAAATCCTAATCAATAATTATGTCAATAACATCCTCTAATTGGTCAAACAGTCCAGGTTAGGGTTCGAGAACAAAAACATTGAATCTGACTTCGTTTCTTGTCCATTACCTGTGATTGTTATATGAAAATCATTAGAATCAATCAAGGAACAAAGTGGTAGGGTCTAGAAAACACGAGCAAGAAGGGTTGGTGATTTCAGAATTTTGAAATTTTTTTCGAATGAGGTTCGAATGTGCAGATAGGTATATATAGGCTCCCACATTCGACCGTTTTATAAGGGCGAAGGTGAAACTATTTCCACATTCGACCCTACTGAAAGGATCGAAAGTAGAAACAGGGTTCAAATGTACAAAATACACTAGAACACTCACATTCGACCGTTTAAAAAAAAGCTCAAATGTAAGGAAAAATTCCACATTCGACCCATCGAAGGGGCGAATGAAGATTGGAATTTTTGATCATTTTACCAAATCTCAAAATCGAATCCCATTCAATCTTATTCACATCTTTTAAGCTTCAAACATTCATCATTTCACATTTAAGAGTCACAAAAACTCAAATGGTTCATCAAGTTTCAGAAAACGACCATCAATCACCATCAGTTATCAAAAATAACACAGAAATGTAAAATCTTTATGGTTTTTCTGAAAATTATGCTAAAACACACCTAAAATCTTTTTGAGTTTTTGTAATTTTTGAACAAATGTAAAATGCAGAAATGTAATCATAAAACAGTAAATGTTTTGTGATTTCCGGTAAGAGAATCATATCAGTTTTTGAGAAATCTGATCACACCGTTGATCTTTTGTGTTTATTATCATTAAAGACAATGTGTGATCCATCAATTTGCTGATATTGTTATCCACATAAGCTCTCATGCAGACGTTTATGCAGTGTTTGATACGATTATCTATAGTATAAACAAAATTTTATGTGGTTCCCACACACACGACATACTCTCGTATCAAGGAATAATTGCACAAAGACTCATTGTAACGCGTGATTATGCTTTCGTTATCTGTAATTTTACAAGGTATTGAGGCACAAAGGTGTACAGGTCAGCAAATCAATGTTGCAAAGTAACATATGCACTCTACCAGGTTGAGGGCTAATATCAATCATGATTTTCATCAATGATTGGATACGATGTATTAGATAATCTTTGATTATCGTCATACATAGAAAGTTCCTCAATTCGGTAACTTTAGGTTTTGGCATTAAAGCTCTTTTAGCAAGATACCCTGTCTGATCTAGGTCCGTAAAACCTTACGACAAAAGATCAGAAAGGCTATACCCAGATAACTAGTAACATAACGACCCGAAACCTCCGAATTTTGTACAAAAACCCTATCAAACGAAATTACGGTACTAAGACCATATCCAATGAGGAGTTCATCCACATAACAATTCGTTTGATATGTATGCATCTAACACGCAGTAATTGTAGATGCAATAGTGCGACTAATGCTTCGGATTGAACAACACATATGTTTTGGTAAATATCGTTGGTGCGAAGGAGAGATTCAGTAGGTGCGAAGGAGGCTTTTTGTAGGTTCGAAGGAAGATGAAAGGTGCGAAGGAAGAAGACTTGGACGAATGTGATTTTACTTTATTGTAGAACTTGGTTCGACCAATCAGTTTGGGCGAACCTGCACTTTCGGACAATCAATTTGGGCGAATGTGCAGTCTATAAATAGACAAGTTTGATTTTTGAATGTAACTTTTGGTTATTATTATTCCCTCCACTTTCTGAAATTCTCTCTAGTGTTTTGTTTAACTCTTTTAACGTTCATACCTTGTTTGTAATCATATTTCAACGTGTAATCGAGTTGTTAATTAATGAAAAGCTTTTGAAAATGATGATCTGTGTGTTTTAATCTGTTTGACTATTATTTTGTGATAGTTTTAGGGTTTCCGCACCTAAAACTAACTTGTTTGATCATTCTTTGTTGTTAAACGATCCTTTCATGCACATACAAAGTGGTATCAGAGCCATTCTGGATCAAACAACCACAAATTAATAGTTTCTCAGTTGATTTGGACCCAATTTTGGTCAAAAAGTTTCTGTTTTCAATGAACAAACTGATGTGATAAGATTTTGATTGATTACAACTTGATTTCGAGGTTAAATAGGATATTTCTCTTCATTAAAGTTGTTCCAAATCAATTCCGATTCAAAACCTGATTTAGATCATCAAAATCCATCAACATTTGATAAACATGATCAAAATTAACGGATTTTCAAAGAATAACCGTTTTTGAATTTTCTAGGGTCGAAAGAGATAGAGTGGTCGAAAGTGGAAATTTATTTGGTCGAAAGAGGGATTTTGTGGTCGAAGGAGGTGTTATAGTGGTCGAAAGTAGACTTTGATTGCTTATTTTGTTCATTCGCCCAGTTGCATCACCTTCGATTGATCGAACGGTCGAAGGAGCAGGAGAACGGTCGAAAGAGAGACGAAAGCGGTCGAAGGAGATTTTGTTATTTCAGTCCACATTCGTATCAATCAAAACGGTCGAAGGAGAATATTATTTCTCATTCGCACGTTCGACTGTATGAAGGAGTATCCTGTTTTAAAACATTTCTAATCTTTTCGTGTTTAATCGTTTGCAGGACAAGATGTGGAACTTCCCAACAACGCCTAGACCTACTCAAACACCACAACAGCAGACAACACAAGATCCATGGTCCGTTGCAGCCCAGAAGACTAGTCAACCATCACAGCCAATCAATTATATGGCAATGACTAGTTCGGCTCCTCAACAAGTTGTTCAACCATTACAACAACCGATTGACAACTATTGGGGAGTAGCAGCAGCAGCAGTCCATTCGCAGACGACCAACGCTATATCCACTCTTATTCATGATCTATCCTCTGGAAGCGGCAATCGTCCACCTAAGCTAATGGACATGAAGGAGTACAACACATGGAAGACGAAGTTTAAGATCCATGTTGAGGGACAAGGACTTGAGGGAGCCGAGGCATGGCAAATGATAGTGAAGGGTTACGTTGCTCCTATTCTGGAGAATACTAGAGAACCGATACCTTTGGAGAATTTGGCGGATGATGAGAAGAAAAGGTTAGCGATAGAGAAGAAGGCATTCTCTTAGCTATCCCAAGCGATCAACACTGATTTATTGCATCAGTTTGGATCGTGTACTACATCCAAACAATTATGGGATATGCTGTGAAACCGACATGATGGTAATGAGAAGACAAGGAAGCTGAGGATGGAAGAGCTTCGGAAGGAATTTGAAAACTTCAGTTACATGGGCAATGAGGCCCTAAAAGAGTTGGTTCCACGGTATTGCCATTTGCTCACTGAACTATCGAGCTATGAGATCAGCATACCAATGTCAGAATTAGTAGATAAATTTGCTGATGCTTTACCACCCTACTGGAACCAACACATCAAAGTGTTGAAGGAAAAGGATGCATACCAGTATTGGACTATTAACGAGTTCATTCAAAAGCTGGAAAACAAAGAGATGGAGGAGAAGAGAAAAGCTAAGAGAGCTCAGATTCCACAGAATCCTGATTTGTATGTGAGTGGTACATCTAACTCTCTTTCTGCTTCAAGTACTACTTCAAATGTTGCTCCTCACATAGCATGTGTATCCAATGTTGTTGAACCCACAAAAGCACCCATCAACTACCTTGCCCAAACTTCATCTTACACACCATCATACACACAACCTTATCAAACACCAAACTTTATTCCACCTTTTTCACCATTACAACAAGCTGCATGCTACACATCAAGTCAACCTCAACAACAACAACAGTATACTCCTCACATGAATCAGATGCAGATTACTCAAGCACAATCAAGTCAAAACCCGATTGTGTTAGAGACCTCAAACCTTAACAATGTGACTGTTGAAATTGCTCAACAGCATGTTGCTCTAGTATCTGCTATGGTTGCTTCTTACAACGGTTTGGTTGCGAGTCAAATTGGAAATAACAATCTCACTAATGAGGACTACGCTCAAATCGACAAAGAGGAGATGGAGCTTATGGACATTCAGTGGGCTTTTGCAAGCATTATGAGGAGAGCCACTGACTTTATTCATAAGACTGGCAGAACTGACCTTTCAACTTCTCCCAACACTACATATGGATTCAACAAAGCAAAAGTTACATGCTTTAATTGTGGAGAGAAGGGTCACTTTAAAAGAGAGTGCACACAGCCAGCACAGCAAGGTAATCGAAACCCGTTCAATTCAACATACCAAAACAGACAAAATCAAAACCAAAATCAAGTTTCATACAACAGTCCCAACATCTCAAGCTTTCAACCCCAAAACAATTATCAGAACCGTCAACAAAATACCAACACTAGACAATCCACAACTCAAAACCAACCTCAACAAAATCCAAACTGAACTATTGTTCCTATCTCTACACCTAACACACAAAACAAAAACCAAACTGACAATCAAAACCAAGCACTTGTGATCCAAAAGGATGAAGGTTTTGATTGGACGGGTATGCAATTGGGGGAGGAGGAGATTACTGCTGGTAATGTGGCTTGTGTGGCACAGCAGATGAGTCTGGATGAGAATGAGGAGATTGAAGAGGAGGTTGTGATTGAGAAAGTGTCGGAGTTGAAAATTGAGGAAGTGAATGAGGATGTGATTGCTGAGAGTGAAGACAAGAAATCGGGGATGATTCTTGATTCTGTCACGGATGTTGGAGACCACTACGATTCAGCTTACTCGGATATGGAAAGTGAATCTGATTCAGAGGCTAGTGTGAATTCACTAGATGATGACATTGACCAACTGCTAGCTGAAGCTGATTTCCTGATGACCCGCAAGTCATGTATGGTGGATGATGCGTGCACCAAGATTGACTACTCCAAATTCTTCGCAGGGAAGGAAGCTCACTTCGCTTTGATGGCAATGACAGAACCTCCTAAACCGGTAAGTTCTGAATCTCAATCTCAAGTGTGTGTTAAATGTGCTGATTTTGAAAAACTGACAGATGAAAATAAGCTTCTCAAGGTCCAACTTGAGAGTGCTAAAATCAACTGTCAGATTTATCAAAAAGATTTAAAAGATTTCAACAAAGTTCTTGATGGTTATAAAAAAGATGTGTCTGAACTTAAAAAGACATTGTCACTTAAACAACTTGCCATTAATAACTACATCAATGAAATGGAAAATACTAAGTTAGAAATGGCAACCATCAAGTGCTTTGTTGAAAAAGTAAACAAGAAGTTAGAGAGTTACAAGCACATAGCATATGTAGTTGACCATATCATAGAAGAACCCTCCCAGTCGAATAGTGCAAACTATAAGGCGGTCCCTTCTCCGGTATTGTTTGAGAACCACAACTTACATGCAATACCACCGGAGACTTTAGTCAATTCTGACTCCACATCAGAAAACGAGCCTAACACTTCCAGTGTTGGGGATCCGTATTCTGATGTGAGACCTGTACTGGGAAATAATGAGGGTGTGGTCGCTGCTGATGATTCAGATGAAGAAGATGAACCATCTGAGACGGTTGAAAATGAAAGTGATATCCCTGATGAAAATCACATAATCACTACTGAGCCAGTCTCACCGTCTCAGATCATTCATCCCATGGCAAATGCTCATCGTAAGAATGTGGTTAAGAAAAATGAAAAGTCTGTTGGTAAGAGTGTTGAAAAGAAAGTGTTAAAGAAAATTGAGAAAAATGTGAACAAACCGGTTGAAAAGAAAAATGTGGTTAAACCGGTAGAAAAGAAAAATGAAATTAAAACTGAGAAAACCAATGAAATGAGCAACGAATCGTGTGACAAACCTGTCAAAATTTTTTATCGGATGCAAAGCTCCGATAAGATTTTATCTGATGATGAATATCCAATTAAGTTTGTCAATTATTCAAAAATCAAAAAGATCTGGCAGGAATGTACGATTTGGTTTCCAAAATTTGAAAGAACCAATGACATTCCTCAAGAAAATTTAGATAAAATTTATTCGGATAAAGATGCCAAGGTCAATGTCACACAATTTGTTTTGCCAGTTGATAAAGCAAACAGTTTTATTGAACCGACTTACTCGAAGGACCCAGCTCCTGAGAGTTTAAGGAAACAATGCATGGTTGATCGATATCCCATTGCTAGCTTTTCCAAGTTGCCGATCAAAGAAAACTATGAGGAATACCGTGCGTGTTATAAGTGCGGGGAACGGGGACATTTACTTGCCGCCTGCCCGTACGTACGACACAAAAGGCACGAGGTGGAGATGAGGCAATATCATGATTATCCGGTTGACAATTACGGTTATCCACAAAGACGGTATTTCCCTCAGCAAGAATCTTATTATAATCAAAACAATTTTTACAACAAGAGGGAAAACCGTCCGATGACGTATGATAAACGCAACCGGATAACCACTGAAAAATCTGCTAAGAAACCTGTGATGAACTCAACTGCTGATAACAAAAAGGTTACTCCTAAACCTAATGGAAAACAAGCAGTTGGACCTGTCTCTGTTAAATCAGAGAAGGTAACCAAGAAGGTTGCTTTTAAAGATGAAGTAATGAAACCGAATGAGACTTCAAAATCTCAGATCCGGATTTTGAAAAGATCTGAGCAATCCTGGTCATCTAAGGAATCTGAAGGAGCCTCTACTTCACAGAATGAGAAGAGTGAGAAAAAGAAAGTTGTAAGTGAAAACAAAGGGGTTGAGTTAACCCAAGATGTTTGTGAATTGAAAGAATCTTTGAAACAACCCGTTCAAAGACCCAAGACCAAACAGGCTTGGGTCCCCCGAAAGATCTAACTGCTTTACTTTAAATGTGCAGGGAGCTCCAGCTGGCCCTGTCAGCAGCCTATGGATTGTTGACAGTGGAGCTTCTGGTCACATGACAGGGGACCTCACGCTACTCTTTGATATCAAAAACATTAACGGAGGTTATGTGGCGTTTGCTGGTAATAAGGGAGGCTACATTACGATGGAGGGTAGTGTAAGCAATGGGGTCGTGACATTTGAGCGGATATCATACGTGAAACCAGATAGATTACAATCTGCTCAGTGTTAGTCAAATTTGTGATAAACAATTTTCTGTGTATTTTGATGACAAATCCTGCTATATCTTGAAACCTGGGTTTGAACTTCAGAAAGAGTGGGTGATGCTGAAGGCACCAAGAGTAAACAACTTGTATATTCTCGATATGTCCAAAGCAATGACCACACATGGCTAAGTCACGTGTTTCCTCTCTAAGGCTACAGAAAAAGAATCTATTATGTGGCACAGGAGAATGGGACACATCCATTTGCGAAAGATGAACCAGTTAGTGAAGAATGAACTTGTCACGGGAGTTAATGTGAAACACTTCCATTTGAATGACAAGTGTGTTAGTTGCAAAAAGGGAAAGCAGCACAAACAGTCCCATAGACCAAAGAAAGTCAATTCCGTTGAACTGCCGCTTGAGCGTTTGCATATGGATTTATTCGGTCCAGTCAGACGTAAAAGTCATGCCGGGGAGTTGTACTGTCTTGTGGTGACTGATGATTATTCAAGATTTTCATGGGTCATGTGCTTGCATCAGAAAAACGACACTTTTGACAATCTGAAGGTTCTGTTAACACGTCTGGAGAATATATATGGTCTGAAGATCAAACGAATCCGGAGTGACAATGGGACGGAGTTTAAAAACGCTCAGATAGAGGATCTTTGTGCAAACAAGGGAATTCATCATGAATATAGTGCTCCGTATACACCCCAGTAGAACGGTGTCGCAGAGAGAAAGAACAGGACTCTAATAGAGACGGCGAGAACTATGCTTGCGGATTCAAATCTTCCAGTCATGTTCTGGAACGAAGCTATTTACGCAGCATGTTATACTCTTAACCGTGTTTTGACAGTGAAGAAGTTTGGCAAAACTTCTTATGAGCTGTTGAACCGACGCAAGCCGAATCTGGAGTATCTAGAACCATTTGGTGCCCCGTGTACAATGCTGAATCCTTCGGAGAAGTTCGCACCAAAGGCTGAAGAAGGTTATTTTGTTGGATATGCAACCCCACTAAAACGGATATTCAACAAAAGAACTAGAAAAGTCGAGGAGTGGGCTAACGTCGAAGTACAAAGATACACACAAAATGTACAGGGTGGAGGACCAGATTGGATGTTTGATTACAAAGACTTCTTTGAATCATTCAATCTAGATAGCATGGTTGAAGAAGCTGTACTTCGCTTATATTACGAGGTCGAAAATGAAGTGATTTCACCGTTAGTGCGTCCGATCACGGTAAACCCCAAGCAGCTTCTAATGATACCACTACTCCTGTGATGGAAGAAGAGGTGTTCCAAGAAGTTTCTACAACGCTTAATTCATCAGATTCAGAAGACGAAGATGATGATGCAACAAGTGAAGCTATTCTGGACAACGCTACAGTGACACCACCAGTGAACCCAACTAATACTGATGCTTCAACATCAAATGTGGGTAATGATCTGGTTTCTACAGAGAATTTGACAACTCAAACGGGAGTACAAGTACCTGATTATCCGGAATCTCGGATACATCGGATACACCCGCTTGAACAGGTTATTGGTGATCCTGGTAGCAGCGTGATGACAAGAGGGCAGTTCAGAAATGCTCAAGCACCAGAAAATATTGGCAACCTTGCTTTATATGCCAAAATACAGAAATCTGGTTTTCAAAATGACTGGTCTTTCGCTTGTTATGTTTCGCAGGTCGAGCCGCGAACTTACAAGGATGCTCTTTTGGATGATGCCTGGGTGGAAGCAATGCAGGAGGAGTTGTTACAATTCCAGAAACTCGGTGTATGGACACTGACAGATTTGCCCCCTAGAAGAAAGAAAATTGGAACCAAATGGGTGTTTAAGTGCAAGAAGGATGATAGAGGAGTCATAGTGCGAAACAAAGCTCGTTTGGTCGTTCAAGGTTTTTTTCATCAGGTTGAGGGAATCGACTACAATGAAATCTATGCACCGGTTGCACGCTTGGAAGCTATCCGAATGTTCCTAGCGTTTGCATCATGGAAGAAATTTAAGGTGTATCAGATGGATGTAAAGAGCACATTTCTTTACGGTGTGGTCAAAGTGGAAGTTTACGTAGGTCAACCGCCAGGCTTTGAGGACCCTATTCACCGGGATAAGGTTTATGTGTTAAACAAAGCTCTCTACGGGTTGCACCAGGCTCCGAGACAATGGTATGAGGAGCTGAGCACGTATCTTCTCTCGAAAGGATTCAAACGCGGACTGGTAGACTGCACACTGTTCACAAAACGAGCAGGAGATGATTTGCTTCTTGTACAAATTTATGTTGATGATATTATTTTCGGGTCTACTAACGAACTTCTGTGTAGAGAATTTGAAAAAGTTATGCAGGAAAAGTTCGAAATGAGCGCAATGGGAGAAATGCAGTTTTTCCTAGGCTTGCAGGTGGAGCAGAGACCAACGAGGATCTTTATTCACCAGACGAAATACGTTTCTGAAGTCTTGAGCCGATTTCAGATGGATGATTCGAAGCCGATGGATACCCCGATACAACCTAATCACGGGATTGGAGTTGATCTTAAGGGGGAGCTGACTGATCCATTTACATACAGAGCAATCGTCGGATCTCTGATGTATCTCACAGCGTCTAGACCCGATATAATGTTTGCGACATGTCTTTGTGCGCGATATCAATCGAAGCCGAAACAGAGTCATCTTGCAGCTGTCAAGCGTATCCTTAGATCTCTGAAGGGTTGTCCATCGAAAGGACTTTGGTACCCTCATGATGATAATTTTGACCTAATCGCTTTTAGTGATGCAGATTGGGGCGGTTGTGACAAAGACAGCAAATCCACAACGGCTGGATGTCAGTTTATAGGGAGCAGGCTCGTGACCTGGCAATGCAAAAAACAAACCGCGGTTGCACTATCCACATGTGAAGCAGAATACGTTTCAGCATCGAGCTGCTGCTCACAGGTTCTTTGGATCCAACAACAGATGGTGGATTACGGTTTGCAATTTCTTAAAACCCCTATTTACTGTGATAATGAGGCCGCAATCGCATTAACAAAAGATTTAGTAAATCACTCAAAGGCTAAACATATCCGGATTAAATATCATTTTATTCGTGATTGTTATGCTAAAGAGTTGATCGATATGGTCAAAATCCACACTGATTACCATCGCGCAGATCTTTTTACCAAAGCTTTTGACAAATCCAGATTTGATTATCTTTTAAAAGCTAATGGTATTAAAGAAAAACAGGACTGATCACCACCTCAGTCTATCACTTTTTAGTTTACATTTTTACTGTTTTTCAGAAAAATTTCAAAAATCCAAAAACATTGAAAAAAATTCAAAATTCATAAAAATTAGAAAATTTCTTTGCTGACTGCTATATCTTCTTCCCTTAGATTAATGCCGTCAGATTTCTGTGAACAAACGATATCTGGACAGACACATATTTGAAATGCTCCAGCTTATCCTTGGGAACAGTAAATTCGAAAATCTATAAAAATCAGAACATTCTAAAATGATTTCCTGGAGTATAAAGGGAAATGATAGTACATCAGTGGGGATTTGACACATTCTAAGTAATGTACTGCTATATAGGGCGTGTGTCTGAGTCTGTGCGATGTGCTGATAGACTTCGTAGACCTATTACTGCGTGCCTGATACATACATATCAAATGAATTGTTGTGTGGATGAACTCCTCATGGGCATATGGTCTTAGTACCGTAATTTCATCTGATAGGGTATTTGTACAAAACTCGGAGGTTTAGGGTCGTTATGTTATTAGTTGTCTGGGGATAGCCTCTCTGATCTTTTGCTGTAAGTCATTACGGACCTAGATCAGACAGGGTGCCTTTATAAAAGAGCTATATGCCAAATCCTAAAGTTACCGAATTGAGGAACTTTCCATGTTATATGATGATCAAAGATTATCTATTACATCGTATTGATCATTGATGCAAATCATGATTAATATCAGTCCTCAACCTGGTATAGTGCATATGTTACTTTGCTGCATTAATTTGCTGACCTGTATACCTCTATGCTTTATATCTTGTACAATTACAGACGATGAAAGCATAATCACGCTTTACAATGAGTCTTTGTGCATTTACTTCTTGATACGGGAGTATGTCGTGTGCGTGGGAACCACAGACAATTACGTTTATACTATAAATATCAGTATCAGTATAAAGCACTACACAAAAGTCTGCATGTGAGTTTATGTGGATCACAATATCAGCAATTGCCAGATCACACTTTGTCTTTAATGATAATAATTTCAAAAAGATCAACGGTGTGATCAGTTTTCTCAAAAACTGATATGATCCCTTTACCGGAAATCCCAAAAACATTTACAGTTTTTCATTTACATTTCTGCATTTTATTTTATCGTCAAAAATTACAAAACTCAAAAAGATTTTAGGTGTATTTTAGCATAAACTTTAGAAAATCCAAAAAGATTTTTCATTTTCATCTTATTTTTTATAACTGATGGTGGTTGATGTCGATTTTCTAAACCTTGATACACCATTTGAGCTTTGTAACTTTTAAAATGTGAAAACATGATTGTTGGATGCTTAAAAGTTGGAAAATAATTGGACCGGGACTCGTTTTTGAGATTTGGAAAATTTTCAAAAATCCCATTTCTCATTCGCCCATTCGGTTGGTCGAATGTGGGATTTTACAACCCATCTGTCTCATTCGAACCCCATTCAAAATTTTTCAGATTTTTCATCTTAACCTCACCTTGTTGATTGTTTATTTTGAACCATTCCATTGTGTTCGGCACTTCATACTGATCATTTTGCACAAATTTTCACAGGTTAACATCTTGGAATGAAGGATTAATCTCTGTTTTTATCTTTCGAGCCCTAACTGTTTCAATTTGTTTAAAAACAATATCATTGTAACAATTGATGGTTAGGATACATTACATATGTGTTTTAGGGGGAGAATAATCATTAATCATGGATTTAAAACTAACAGTATGATCAATTGATCAACTGTTATGGTTCGAACCCTAGTTTAATTGAAAACACAGATGTAATGAACAATTGATGAATCTGCTAGTATTAGATGGTTAATCGGCATCATTAGGATTTATTTCAATCAAAAGAACATGATCTGAAACACTCAATTTTGAAATTAAAAATTCAAATTATGAACAGTCACCTTCGACCATTACGAATGGGCGAAGGAGATGAACAAACGGTCGAATGAGGAATATGTGGGCGAATGAAACTTTTATTTAAAATTCATACATTCGTACCATCTATGTTTCACATTCGCACCTTGTAAATTCTCTTTCGTAACCCCGTTTGGGCGAAAGAGAAGGTTCTTTACCAAAATTTTTCAAGTTTAAAATTTTGTCGATTTTTAACGTGTGTTTTTGTTTGTTTTGCAGATTTAACGATGTCCGAACAAGAGAAGACGATGGAACAAGCTGGATCATCATCACAGCCTGCCAAGCTTTTAGACTTTGAAAATGCGCATAACTGCTGTGCGTATCTCGGAGATGTAAAGAAGCATACAGAGTTCGTTGGCATTATTGATTTTCTGAAGAAATGCAGGGTGATAGATGCCATTGCTACCCCGACGATTATCTACAGGGATATGATACAAGAATTTTGGTCGAATGCCAAGCTTGATTTCTGGAAGTGCGAATCATGTTTGACGAGCAAGATTCAAGGACAGAGAGTCATTGTTTGTGAAGAAGATCTGAGAGAAGCGTTAAACTTAAATGATGAGCTGACAGATCCAAAGGATTTTACTTTTATGGATCAGCGAAAGTGCTTCCTCAGAATGAAATACAATGGACCAATCACTGACGGTTCATTACATAAAGGAAAACTGTGCCCCCAATTCAAATATCTGGCACATGTCTTGATTCATGTATTCGGATCTGCAGCTGGAGGATATGATTTGATGAGGAAGAGCATCAGTTCTATGATGGTTGCCTTAGTGTTGAACAAACCATTCAATGTTTCTGGCATGCTGATGTCTCATTTACTAGAGCCTGTGAACGGCACGAGGAATCTGAAGTTTCTTTTATATCCTCGTTTCCTTCAGATGGTGTTTGACCACAAGTATAAGGAGCTGAAAAGAGATCCTAAGCACATTGTTGTTCAGGAACATATGTCGCTGAATACACTTGCTAGGATGAAAGCGTATAAGGGATTGTCAGTTGATGAACGTCCTCCAGTAAGACGTTTATTTGGACACCTAGCTAGAGTTGATTATACAGATCCGGGTGAAGGGCTTGTGAGGAATGTTAACAGTGATTCTGATCCTGATAACCCATTACATCATGTTGATCCTGATGCGAAACGCAAAAGACAAGTTGTGAATGTGGGCGCAATGAGTGGAAAGACAAAGAAAAAGGAGATAAGGTTAGAGGTTACTGAGCCCGAAAAGAAGAAAAGCACGCCAAGAAGAAACAAGACGATGGCGAAGAAGGGTTTACATATAGTTGATGAGGCGTCTGTTGATTCAGAAGAGACGCAGGAATATGAACGTTGGAATTCAGATGCTGAGACAGTAGAGATCACCACGCCCAAGGCCACTAAGGCTGGTGCGTCTGCTAGCCAGAACGTTGAAGATCAAGGGAACAAAAGTCCTATTCCTGTTGATGAAGATGAGTTGATTATGAACTTAGATGAGACGTTTACTGGTTCTCCTGTGCAAGCTGCTAAGAAGAAGAAGAAACAGGAGAAGCCGAGTATCAAGAGAAAGAAAGAGATTGAATCATTGTTAGCTGGTAAGAAACTACCACCGACTACAAGCTCTAAGTCACCGGTTACTGCACCAGCACAGAAGAAGCAAAAGACTGCGACAACATCGAGCACACAACAGACTGAAGATATACCTATGGATGAGGTTAATGAGGCATTGGATAACGTGCTCAAGAAGATCAGAAAAGGCAAACTGCCTGATGTTGTTGAACCACCAATGAAGAAGAAAGTTTCGGTGGATAGTGACATTATGAGTGCTGTGAATCAGAGATTGTCTGAGATGATGAATCTAATCAACAAACAACAAATTGAGATCGAGCAGTTAAAGTCGAATGATAAGAAGATGTTGGAGGTCGTAGTCACATCAGCAGATGATAATGAAGCTTTGAAGAAAACGATTAAGAGGTTGAAGAGAGAAAATAAGAAGTTGCTGAAGCACGAGCAACGAAACACCAGGAGAATCATAGTCTTGAAGGAGGAGAACAAACAGTTGAAAAAGAGTAACAAGCATATGGACGATTTGATCAAGAACTTGTACTCTCAAGCTCCTCAACTTCAAGCTGGTGAAGTAGATAAGGAAAGAGAAGAAGAACAAGTTGATTTCGAACCATCTGATGAAGAAGAAGATGAAGAACTTGATGAAGATGCAGGAAACGATACGAAGAAGAAGAAGAAAGATGATAAGGATGATGGAGGTTTAGATGATGGTTCAAGTGATGGAAATGGCTCTTCTTTTGATGATAGTAGTGATAATGATGATGATGACGCTGACAAGTTTACATATGAGAAGCGTGATTCAAGTAAGGGTGGTGAGTCGAGCTCTAAGGCTCCTGGAGAGAATGTGGATGATGATATCTTCTGGAACGAGAAACTGCAGTCATTGTCTGAAGACGATAAGAACAAGTATCGCCAGATGCTCACTGATCGAGTCTGGACGATCGACATGACTAGCAGATTTCCAGAGATATTTGAATCGAACAATAAACTATTCGAGTTGGAGTTTGATGACCCTGATCTTGAAGATGGGGAAGTTTCTGCGGCAATTTCAAAAGAGATACTTGAGGGTTTAGCAAAGCAAGTAGGAAAGACTTTGGAAGAATTACTTGCAGATAATTTCATTCCAAAGATACCTGAGAAGGAAGCCGAGAATCATTCTGATGACCGTGATGTTCCTGCGTTTGAGGATGTTGAAATGGAAGATATTACGAGTGAGGAGTATCCACAATACTTCAAGACTAATCAAGATTGTGGATTTCCTGGATTCTCAGATGAATTGCTAAACAATGCCGAGAAACTGGCGAAAGAGAAGAGTAAAGTGTTTGAAGATGAAATCTTCAAAGGGCATGACAAACCACGGTTCGAGCAGTCGGAGAGTTTGAAGGAATTCTTGAGAAAGTTGAAAGAAAAAGAAAACAATCGTCCGAAAGCTGAAATTCAAGGAAGCTTTTACAAACTTCATAGTGGTATTTTTAAAGGTCGTGCTTTGGCCTGGAAGTTTGTTAAAGAATTGAGATGTATTGCAGTGAAATAGGAGAAGGGGATCTTATACTTCGATAAATTTCATCATTTGAAGACTCTTCCCTATTGGGCAATCCGTGATATTTGTCGTCACCGTTTAACGGGAGCGTCAAATAGTTAGATTACCTACTTTGCTGAGAAAATGACGAGAGAAAGCCGAACCAAGTGGGATTTGTTTAAACCACAATATCCTAAACGAATTGTTCACAAGAAGGATATTGATCAGATTACTGGTATGCCCAAGGTGACGTTAAAGTACAAACCACCGCGAGTGTTGAAAAAGATTCCTTTGTTGCCTATCCCACAACACTTTGCCAAAGATTTCATCTGGTGGTATTACGATTGGAAAATAGCAGAGGCCGTGATTGTATTGAAAAACGGAGAGAAGAACTACAAGAAAGTACACATTTTTGATCCTATGTGGTTGATAAACTGCTCACATGAAGATATAATCATGTTGTTCTATAATCCGATCTATTCTGATGCGAAGGATGCTGAGCAAGCAGGAAAGTACCAACGTGTGGTATTTCTGTGCTTTGCGTATGACATTAATGCTGGATGTGACTATGGCGAGAAGCTGGGAAAGTTTGTTGAAAAGCAAAAGGTGCCTGAACTGAAAACAAAGAAGCAAAAGCAATTTCAAGAACCGGTGTTGACGAAAGAACAGCAGATTCAACGACACATCAGACTGATGAACATTAGAATGGACGAACAACGTCGACAACAATCCAAGCAATAGTCGAGGGGGAGTTTGTAGATGCAATAGTGCGACTAATGCTTCGGATTGAACAACACATATGTTTTGGTAAATATCGTTGGTGCGAAGGAGAGATTCAGTAGGTGCGAAGGAGGCTTTTTGTAGGTTCGAAGGAAGATGAAAGGTGCGAAGGAAGAAGACTTGGACGAATGTGATTTTACTTTATTGTAGAACTTGGTTCGACCAATCAGTTTGGGCGAACCTGCACTTTCGCACAATCAATTTGGGCGAATGTGCAGTCTATAAATAGACAAGTTTGATTTTTGAATGTAACTTTTGGTCATTATTATTCCCTCCACTTTCTGAAATTATCTCTAGTGTTTTGTTTAACTCTTTTAACGTTCATACCTTGTTTGTAATCATATTTCAACGTGTAATCGAGTTGTTAATTAATGAAAAGCTTTTGAAAATGATGATATGTGTGTTTTAATCTGTTTGAGTATTATTTTGTGATAGTTTTAGGGTTTCCGCACCTAAAACTAACTTGTTTGATCATTCTTTGTTGTTAAACGATCCTTTCATGCACATACAGTAATAGGTCTACGAAGCCTACCAGCACATCACATAGACTCAACACACAGCTTATATAACATTTCAAATCTTTAGCATGTGTCAGATCCCCACTGATGTACTATCATTTCCTCTTTTAATCCAGGAAAAACATTTTAGGTTTTTCTAATTTTTATGGCTTTTTGGATTTTTCAATGTTTTTGGTTTTTCTGAAAATCTAAAAACTCCCCCTAAAATGTAAAACATATTTTTGGGTTTTTGAATTTTTGAAAAACAGTAAAACTAAAACTAAAAGTGATAAACTGGGGTGATGATCAGTCTTGTTTCTCTTTTATACCGTTAACTTTTAATAAAAATTCGAATCGAGATCTATCGAAAGTTTTGGTAAAAAGATCTGCACGTTGCTAATCAGTGTGGATTTTGACCATGTTAATCAACTCTTTGGCATAACAATCTCGGATAAAGTGATACTTAATCCGAATATGTTTAGCTTTTGAGTGATTGACCGTGTCTTTAGTTGATGCAATTGTGGCCTCGTTGTCACAGTGAATAGGGGTTTTCAGAAATTGCAAACCGTAATCAACCATCTGTTGTTGAATCCACAGAACCTGTGAGCAGCAACTTGAAGCTGACACATATTCTGCTTCGCATGTAGATAGTGCGGATGCTGTTTGCTTCTTACACTACCAGGACACGAGCCTGCTCCCCAAAAATTGACATCCAGCCGTTGTGGATTTGTTGTCTCTGTCACAACCGCCCCAATCTGCATCACTAAAAGCAATTAGGTCAAAATTATCATCATTAGGGTACCATAGTCCTCTCGACGGACAACCCTTCAGATATCGTAGGATTCGTTTGACGGCTGCAAGATGACTTTGTTTCGGCTTCGACTGATATCGTGCGTAGAGACATGTAACAAACATTATGTCTGGTCTGGATGCGGTGAGATACATCAGAGACCCGACGATTGCTCTGTATGTAAAAGGATCAGTCAGCTCCCCCTTAGCGTCAACTCCAATCCTGTGATTAGGTTGTATTGGGGTATCCATCGGCTTCGAATCTTCCATCTGTAATCGGCTCAAGACTTCAGATACGTATTTGGTTTGGTGAATAAAGATCCCCGTTGGTCTTTGTTCCACCTGCAAGCCGAAGAAAAACTGCATTTCTCCCATCGCACTCATCTCGAACTTTTCCTGCATCACTTTTTCAAGTTCTCTACACAAAAGTTCTTTAGTAGATCCAGAAATAATATCGTCAACATAAATCTGAACGTGAAGCAAGTCATCCCCTGTTCTCTTAGTGAACAGAGTGCAGTCTACCAAACCGCGTTTGAATCCATTGGATCGTAGGTACGTGCTCAGCTCCTCGTACCATTGGCGTGGAGCTTGGTGCAACCCTATTAGTGCTTTGTTGAGAACGTAGACCTTATCCCGGTGGATAGGATCTTCAAAGCCTGGAGGTTGACCGACGTATACCTCTTCCTTGACCACACCATAAAGAAACGTACTCTTGACATCCATTTGATACACCTTGAATTTCTTGTACGAGGCAAACGCTAGAAACATACGAATAGCTTCTAAACGTGCCACAGGTGCATAAATCTCATTGTAGTCAATTCCTTCCACTTGATGAAAACCTTGAACTACCAGTCGAGCTTTGTTTCTCACGATTACGCCTATGTCATCCTTTTTGCACTTGAAAACCCATTTAGTTCCAATTTTCTTTCTGCCTGGAGGTAAATATGTTAGTGTCCACACTCCTAGTTTCTGAAACTGCAATAACTCGTCTTGCATTGCCTCTACCCAAGCGTGTGACATACATGGACAGTCGTACAAAACACAGTACATAAACGTACAAGTCGGATGAACAATTTCATGGTAAATAGTACACCACATAGGCTAAAGTTGTCCTTATATGAATATGTAAATCAACTCATTCTACCATGAACATATGTTTTGTAAATAAAACATACGTTAGAAGGTTATAAATATTTTGGAAAAATACTCTATAATGCAAAAATACGGATATTTGGACTATGTTTTAAAATACACATTCCACCTTATTTTCCTAAAAATAAAAGTCACCAATGACACATCAAGCTAACTATAGCACAAATTGGGTGACCGATTTGTACAAGGAAACATTGAGCTTAGACCTAAGATGTCCATTTTTATATAGGACGTGTAGGTCTGACTTCTTAGTACCACGGGCATACATTCTTGCTAGCTTTTCTACACGAACTTGAGGTTAGTTTCACAGCCCCTTTTTACTGTTTTATATTTTGGGGAAAGACATGGATTATTTATATAGTTTTAGAATGATTTCCTAGTAGACATGTGTACATGAGACATTTTGTTTAGAGTACTCATAAAGCCATCGTGTTATTTAGTATACTGTAACCATTAGCTACGGACTTAGTGTCAGTGCATGTTTGTAATATGTCCCTAGTATGAATAACAATTAGTCACTCACTTATTTTATGTTTCTAGCTCGTTTGTATGTCGTTTATGGTGTTTGTAACAGTTTAGGCGAAGAGGTTCAAGTAGACGCTAAGGGATCATCCCTTCGTGTGGTCTTTCAGGCGAAGGGCTCATGGGGGCGGCACCACTGGGTGTTTATCAATAAGGGCTTTCATGGTCGATTCATCTAGATGGGCAACCCCACTAGAGCATAGAACCTTAACCGCAGCCGTGAAATGCCCATCTCTGACTTTCCGAAAACATTGCTTAATATTAGGGTCCTTTTCCTTATCTGTCTCCCTTCTGAATTCTCCCTTAGGGACCATAACCTCCCCCGCGCAATCCAAGAGGGAAGAGACCAAATCATTAAAAAATATTAAAAGGGAACTGTTCAAATGTGCAGGGGAGGATTTATGTATGAACCCACTTGGTTTGGAAATTTTAGTGTTATTCTATATATTAAATTTGAAAGGAACACATAAATAAATATTGAAGGAACGCATAACAAAATCTACAAAGTGTTCCATTGGTTGAGAGCCCACATTTTAACCATTAGGTACTCGGTTCGAATCCCTTATGACATGTACGTGTAAGATGGCTATTTTTAGTTTAAAGTGTAACTTGGACGGTATGAAGAGTGAGTTTTTATGTTTTACCAAGGGGTTGTTCGGTAAGCTTCTTAATGAGGCTCTGAACATTCAGCGCTGAATGATTCAGCATTCAGCGCATTTGTTTAAGCATTTAGCGTGTTTGTTTCAGCTTCTGAATGGAATGGTCAAGGCTGAACCATTACGATTTGGGATGTTACTGAGCTATTAAGCACTGAACGAGGCTGAACCTTAATGAGACTCTCCTACCAATGCGGGGCAAGAAAATTAACCATTAAGAGGTCCAATTTAATGATTCAGCACTTAACCATTCACACCTCTTAACCATTCAAACATCTTAATAATTCAGCACTTAATCAACCAAACAACCAGATCTACATTGAAATGAAGAAGTGAAGAAGATGAAGCTCACATGCCACTGTCAGATTTTGAACATTTTTTTTTTTTTTTGCCTTAGAAGGTTATACAACTTATACGGGGTTTTAGGCTAAAAAGCTTTAGCCCATTTATATTCAATAACCTACCCGGCAACACTTGGAATTTTATTGTCTAATATTAATTATTTATTTATTTCTTTTTGATTTACACTGCAACGTTACATTGAATTTTTTGTGGAGTAATTTTGTATTCTTTATTTGTTTATCTTAAATTTTGTATAGAAATTTTAGTTTCTTATTTCATTTTACATATTTTGGTATTTTGTTATCTGTTATTTTTGTTTACTTACCAGTTGAATTTAAGGTTTATATGGTGTTTACTCGTCATATATTTTTTTTCTAATATATATATATATATATATATATATATATATATATATATATAGGGAAGGGTTAGAATGAAAACCCCAAAAATTTGAAGAAACCCATGGAAATTTCATCACAACCATTGATCTCCAAGATCAATAGCTACAATTGATTCTTGGTTATTTTATAAATTAAAATAATACACAAGTGGGCAAAAGGGTATTATAGCCATTTGGCTTTGAGCATCTCTGTTGCATGGCAGGTTATCAACATCAGAGGTCATCCTACAACCTATATAACATGCTTCTCTCTCCTCTTTGAATCAAAAATTCAAATTTCCCCAAAAGCTTTCAAGCTCCATAAACACCCTTTTCATCAAACCCTCGTCGATCATCAAGCTTTTGTTAATCCCTTCCTTCTACGTCCATCATCGACCAATATGAAAGACCTTTAATCGTTGCACTGTACGTCGATAAACAAAGCCCTGTACAACGATCAAGATAATAATGAAACCTCTTTTCTGGTCAATGTCTTCAAAGAGAAGACACTAGAAGCTAAAGAAATCTGATCGCAGGTATGTTCTTTGGATGTACTGTTAGTATTGATTTTATTATTATTTTCATATTTTTTATGATGTTTGTGTATTTGGAGGGTATAAGCATGATTATAAAACAGTAGTTGTTAATATAGTGTGTAACATTGTTCATATAGTGTGTTTTTTGGGTAATCATTCATGATGATGTTAAACAGGGGAGTTGTTAGCATGATTATGAACACAAAGGTTAAACAGTGTGTTATAAACAGGAGATCAAATGGGTGGTTGGGTATAAGCATGATTATGCACACAGAGGTTAAATGTTATTGTTAAACAGGGGGATGTATTTGTTCTGGGTATGATGATCGATTGTTTAGAAAAAATATAAAAATGATGATTTTAAAGTTGTTTATTGTTTCATGTTGACGGTTTGCATATGTAACACTTCGTCCCTGATGTCTTTGGATAAAAAGAACCTCTTAATGTTGATATTGCTGAAAAGAACCGTAAGTTTATTTTGTTTGTACACATGGACGATTGCCTTATGCATGCCTTGTTGCTTACGTAAATATTGGTTGTGACAGGTTCTATTGATCCCTTAGGCGGCATAGCTGAATGGAAAAGTGTTGAAGCAACAGGAATTTACATGGCCAGTGAGATTTCCCCAAACTGGTATGGTTTAAGTTATTGACATTTACATTGTATCAAGTTTAAGAGGTTGAATATGAAAAACTTATATATGATTATGCTTGCAACTTGTGCAGATCCATTGTTCATCCCTGACATGGTTGGACAAAAAGACCTTATTAGTGGCCTTATCATTGCTGTTATGTGCATAACATCATTACTATTTTGGATGCTAGATCTTTTTGCTCAGCAACTAACTACGTTGCCTAGTTTTGTTTTTATATATGTACATGCTAAACTTGCATCTCTGTCCACCTCTTTTGCGTACAACTTATGTTTGAATATAACATGTTTGAATATTTTCTACTAAACTAATTTGTATGATGTGCTTTATATTTACTTAGACATATTTTTTGTAGCATATGTAACGTAAATAGAATCTTCTTTTACGTTCAACAACCTTTCGCCTTCTCAATTTGATCTCCAGCACTCCAGCTGAACATCTCTTCAATTAGTAGGCATGCTACCTACAACCGTCCACGGTTGATAGCCTTTTCCGCCTTTTCCAAGTACACCTTTTGCAATCCCGTGTACAATTGAGCAATAAAAACTCAAACGTCTTTTTAATATCAGATTGAGGGGAGAGCGAGAGGGTGTAAGAGGGCGCAATATGTTTTTTAAGTACATCGATTAGGTGTGTGGGTTTTGATCAACGTGTAATACTCGCAAGGAAAAATGAAGAAGTTCATGCAAAGCCAAATTTTAGCACTGTGACACCCGTCGAAATCACAGGTCATGTCCGTACATTAGTTACACGTACACATTGTGCATGACATTTCATTTTGCATGTTTCATTACATTTGGGCCGTACAGGGTTCCAACATGACAAATTTGATGCTTACAGACTAGCATTAAGTCCACTAGTTGATACAAATTCAGGACTAGACAGATAGTTATCATCGCTATAGAGAGATCATACCAAAACCCTAGTTTGGGAAACCCACACAAATGTACATAACATTTCAACGGTGATTCCATGAAGGACAAAATCAAACAATGTCCATATACAGAAATCACCCGAACACAAAGCCCACATACGACTAGTTAAAAATATATATATATATATATATATATATTAAACACAATTATAGGTAAAGTATATGGAGGAAACCCTCCTTATTTGGTAAACTCTGGAAACTCTGACTTCCCAACATTTTTTTTTCTTGAAAAAAATAGGGTATGTAATATACATTTTTTTAAGCATTTCGAGCCAAAAAAATCGAAAAAGCGCCGAACGGTTTTTTTTTTAAAAATAAAAAACGTCTACTGTTTACATATAGTTAACACATTGTTAACACCTGTTATTAGCGCTTAACATGTGTTAGTCAAAATTTTGTTTTTTTTAAAAAAAAAAAATACTAGGCGCTTTTTTAATTTTTTTGGCCCAAAATGCTTAAAATCATGTATATTACTTGCCCTATTTTTTTCAAAAAAAAAAAATATTGGGAAGTCAGAGTTTCCAGAGTTTACCAAATAAGGAGGGTTTTCTCTATAACCATTCCCCACAATTATGTATATATATATATATATATATATATATATTTAAGGCACTTAAACTTGTACAAAGATCACACTTAACATCTAATTACAAAATATGTGTATACACTTGTACAAGACATGAGTTTAAAATGATATATATATATATATATACACATGTATGTATGCGACGCATACATATGTATGTGTGTAGGATTGTATCTTTCAAAGATTTTACTTCTAGTCATCAATGAAGCATCACCTCAAATCACTAAGATTCCATCACAAATAGCTAAACATTTGGTCTTGTAGTCATCCCATAGTAGAGACCTGCCAAAAATAAAACCCCCACGTATGCATACATACATACACGACACACATATGCATATGTGTGTAGTGTTTGTCTCCCACTCTTACACAAGTCCCTTCATCTTATTCTTCCACCAAGATTTCCTAAGACAAACTTTAGTCACCTCCATCACATTCTTAGATGTTACACTAATATGGAAAGCATCTTATGACACTTAGGAAAGCTTAAGTATTGACTTACTACAATTACCATTCCACACTTTCCATGAAATATCCTACTAAGTCAACCTAAGCCACTTCTAATCACCCAAGACACCATGATTATCATGCATCAAATCCTTATGAGATTGACTAATCCATGGCCTCCCAAAACCTCAAGATTTTCGGCCCACACTAACAAAGAAAGCAAGCTCACATCATCTTCATAATCTCTTCCAAATCTAACCAAAATCACCTTTACAAGATCTTAATCCATATTTAGAAAGATGCTTACTTTCACCTTTCCTAAGTCATGATTCCATACCAATTTTAATCTCTATATAAAGGGCCAAGGTTAGTGAGGATTAGTGAACCAAACAATTGAACACCCCTCCACTCCTCCCTCTCCCTCTCTCGGCTCGCTACCACCGCCGAACCACCACACCTACTCAGCCACCACACCACCACAAACCACATCCCACACCCAAGACACTAACAATAAACATTATCTTTCAAGGGATCATTAGGGGTACAAGGAGCATAACTAAGGTTGTACAAGGCCCCTAACTCCCTCTTTTCTTAAGACACTAGGAGGTATAACATGGTTTTCCTAAACTTATGTTTTCATACATAGTCTTTAAAATACAAGGTTGTTCACTAGTGTGTTTACTCTTATAACTTAATCAAGCAAGTGGGTGAAACCATGTTTTAAATACATCATGTTAACTAGTAAATGTATGTGTTTTACACCCTTAAGGGCCGAGATGTATATGTATATAAGTATACATAGCTGAAAATTTTATAAAGAAAAAGGATACATTTTCTAAACTCATTAACACAAGGCATGATATTAAAAGTTGTTAGTCATAACAAAGCTTACAAAATCCATGTGTTTTTCAAGAAAAAGTAATATTTTGACAAGAAGTATTATTTTCACAAAAGATGTCAAATGTGAAAATAATAAGTTATGCATATTTAAACATGGTAGACCTTCAACACATGAGTACACAAAAATATACAAAACACTTGCTTTTCATGAATAAAAGTGATGTTTTTCCAAGAAACTAAGCTATATTTTGTCAAAGATCACTAGCTTACAAGTCTTTCCATAAAAGACACATTTAACTTAAAGAGTTAATTTACAAAAGACAAGCATAACAAGAGAATAACTTGTAGACAGTACAAGTTACATAGGTGGACACATAGGTCGATCTCTCTAGCCCAGACTCATTAGTGCATTCCCAGACGCACCATAAAGTGAGTTTCGCTGCCCCTTTTCAATGTTTTTACATTTTTCCGGGGGAAAACATGCGTACAGTTATAGTTTTCAGTTACATACATACATAACTACATATGTGAACATGAGACATCAAGGTTCAGGATCCATTAAGTCCCCGTGTCATACATCATACCATAACCATTAGCTATGGACTTAGCCATGAAACACCGGAATAGATCTATTGGGTTGACGCCCCCACTCTTGGTCAGTCGCTCTGACCGGATGACAGATATCAAAAGAGTGCTAGTATTTCACATTTATTCGTTGTCTTGAGTGACAATGGGTGAGGCAAAACACGTCAAGGTTAGGTTATGGGCTCATGTCAGATCACATATTAATTATTGCTCTAGCTAGGCAGTAAGTTAGTCGGATTTGGGATTACAGGTCCAACATACAAACCCAGTGAACTCACCAACTTTATGTTGACCCATTTATTTTCATGCATGTTTTTCAGGATATTAGCATGGAGCATGGAACTTGGGAAGGTCGCATGCGGGCATTATGTGGGGGATACTGTCTTTTGATCCATTGTTGTGATGTTGGTCTAGACACTTTTGACAATGGTGTCCATTGAAACAAATAAACATTATGTTTTGTAAAACTTGAATGTTTTAAATGGTATTTCCTGTTTTCTTAAATAATGCTCGTGTGACTTTTGTGCTTGGAAATCATTTCAGTTGCACCCCGTGTTTCCGCCTTAGGCGGGG
Organism: Ambrosia trifida; assembly: GCA_028751855.1. NCBI lineage: Eukaryota > Viridiplantae > Streptophyta > Magnoliopsida > Asterales > Asteraceae > Ambrosia > Ambrosia trifida. The sequence continues at coordinate 71,473,717 of CM054131.1, read as the reverse complement.
TGTGACAAGAACCTTGTAACACATGCAACACCATAATTAGATTTAACATATGCATCAGGTGCATACTTACCTTGCATCATTCTATAGCACATACTTACGTTGCATTGTTTTTACACTTTGTTACACATGCAACATTTTATGCAACATTAACATATGCAGCAGGTGGCTACTTACCATGCATTTTTTTTTCTAGCACATGCAATATGTGCAAACTTAACATGTAAAATATGCAACGTTTTCCATACTACACTTTGTTACACATGCAACATTTTTATGGTTAATTTAACATATGCAACAGATGCCTACTTACCATGCATTTTTTTTCTAGCACATGCAATATGTGTAAGCTTAACATGTAAAATATGCAACATTTTTCCATACTACACTTTGTTACACATGCAAATTTTTATGGTTAATTTAACATATACAACAGGTGCCTATTACCGTCATTTATGGTCTGGCACATGCAATCTGTGCAAGCTTAACTTGTAAAATTTGCAACATTGACCATACTATACTTTGTTACACATGCAACAATATGGGTAAACTTAACTTGCAAAATGTGTTAATATGTGCATATTTATCACATACAAGCCCCTCACATAGAATGTACATATTTTACTTTTTTGAAATATGCAGACATGCATTAAGGGTTAATTTGCACTAAACCTATTTATTGTTGTTTTACACATGCAACATTGTAATTAAAATTAGTTGTTGCCTCACCATTTAGCAAAACAAACCAACCATAATGTTGGTTATCACCATTAACCCACATCCAATATGTGTAATTAACTAAATCTATTTTAGAATTTGTTTACACATGCAACATTGTAATTAACTTTAATACCTGCAAACATACGTTCATACATAACAGCCCCATATGCAAAAATAAACCAACCAGAATATTTAATTAGTACCATTAACCTACGTTAACTTATCTAACATTAGTTTGCTAGGAAAAATACACAACCATCCATCTTGAAGTGTAGTCTACCAAACCCCATCTCTTTCATAACACGACGTTGTTCTTCATTCAAAATACTTATGCACCTTGCAAACTGGAATGGCGAAGACCTCGTATGTATACCAGGGCATTCATCCTTCTTCCTTCATTTACGTTGTTTACCAGGTTCAACCTTTCCACGCGTCGCTTTACCACTCCCATTTCTCTTCGCCTTACTAGCTTCCATACATTTAGTTCTCTTTCGCTTACTAGGTCCAACCGGCTCATCCACAGGTTCATTGTCCTTAGGTGTAGATCTTGTTACCCTCTTTGAAACTTCCAAAACATCGACATGCTTGCCTGTTGATGTACACAGAATGAAGACACTAGCCTCAGGTTAGTACGTACTTTTTATAAGATAAACTCAGGCATATATATAAGTGTTACATATGCAAAGTCATGCTTATTCATACCTTGATTATCTCCACCATTTTTCTGTAAACGCGATGACCTACCAGCCTTCTTACCTGAAAATCACAAATGTGTTACATATGTTAAGCATACAATGAAAATGTTTGAGGACAGTTTTAACATGCTAATGAACTAGTACACACTACAGCCCTGTTTATAATAATGCTAACACTAAACCATTACAACTAAACAATGGATCATCATACACAAACACATACAACCCCCCTGTTTAACATCATAATGAACGATTACCCATACAAAGACAGTATATAAACAATGTTATAACACAATAACATTTAACCCCTATTTATAATAATGCTTATACTCCCCCAACCCCTGTTATAACAAACTAACATAAACCAACCATAATGTTTGTTAGTACCATTAGCAAAACAAACAAACCATAATGTTGGTTAGTACTATTAACCCACATGAAATATGTGTAATTAACTAAATCTATTTTAGAATTTGTTTACACATGCAACATTGTAATTAACTTTAATACCTACAAACATACGTTCATACATAACAGCCCCATACGCAAAAATAAACCAACCAGAATGTTTAATTTGTACCATTAACCTATGTTAACTTATCTAACATTAGTTTGTTAGGAAAAATACACAACCATCCATCTTGAAGTGAAGTAGTCTACCAAACCCCATCTCTTTCATAGCACGACGTTATTCTTCACTCAAAATACTTATGCACCTTGCAAACTGGAATGGCAAAAACCTCGTACGTATACCAGGGCATTCATCCTTCTTCCTTCATTTACGTTGTTTACCTGGTTCAACCTTTCCACGCGCCCCTTTACCACCCCCTTTCTCTTCGCCTTACTAGTTTCCGTCCTTTTACTTCTCTTTCGCTTACTAGGTCCAACTGGCTCACCCACAGGTTCATTGTCCTTAGGTGTAGATCTTGTTACCCTCTTTGAAACTGCCAAAACATCGACATGCTTGCCTGTTGATGTACACAGAACAAAGACACTAGCCTCAGGTTAGTACGCACTTTTTTTAAGATAAACTCAGGCATATATATAAGTGTTACGTATGCAAAGTCACGCTTTATTCATACCTTGATTATCTGGAGAGTTGCAAGCACAATCATATACAAGTTTTACATATAAGTGTTACATATGCAAACCTTCAGGACATACAAAACTCACCGGTCTTTTCACATGGCTTAGCATCTCCTTCTTCATGTTTACTAAGGTTAAAAACATGGGTGTTGCATGTGTAACAAAACAATATAACTATTGCATCCATTTAATACAAACACATTTTTATGAGTTGGTTTGTGTGCAACATATATATATATATATATATATATATATATATATATATATATATATATATATATATATATATATTATACTCTACACTTCAGTTGCACATATACCACTTGACCAAAACACATTTTAATATGGTTAAAAACTATACAAACTAACTTCCCAACATCAACTCCCCCATATAAGCTGGTTAAAAACTATAAAAACTAACTCCCCTAACATTTGGCAACAAATAAACGACATTTATAACAAAAGAAAAAAAAGCAAAAAAAGACATATTTAACAAAAACCTTCAATGTTATCATCGTCTACCACCGAGGATGTTGTATCCAAACAAATCTGACTTAAAGGCGAGCCAACGTGGTGCATACCAACAACTTCAATACCTACGAAAAACAAACAAACAAAGCTTAACAACAAATCTGGTTACAGAAAAAGTAAAACAAACCTTAACAACACCTCACGAGTAAAAAAACAACTAACCTGGTACACAATCATTTTCAGATGAACAATCGACATCAGGCTGATGATTTCTATGCTTGAGAGTTTCTGAGTTCATCTCCATTGTGTTCTATCGAAAGGTTTGATAGCTTACCTTGTAAAATCTTGAAGGAGAAGAGATGGGTTACATAAAAACAGGAGAGGGAGAGGATGGTTAGGAGGAGATGATATGGAGAGGATGATATCTTAACCTATGGAAATCTTGAAGGAGAGGATATGGAGAGGATGATCAGGAAGAGATAGGGTATAATAATGGAGAAGAAAGGTGATGAATTAGTGATGTAATAGTGCTTGGGATTGGTGTAAATCTAGATTATTGTGTAGGTTAAAAAGACTAATATAACCTTATTGTTTTTTAATAATAAAATTGAAAAGGTAACGTGTGGATTAATGTGAACCACACATTGGGTTTTCATGGGTTTCTTCAAATTTTTGGGTTTTCATTAAATACTTAGCATATATATATATATATATATATATATATATATATATTGGTATTTAATAAATGTTTGGTCATGAGAAATTTGATCATTATAAAAAGGAACTCATAGAAAAAAATCATGAATCAATCACTGCAAATTGGCCGAATAGGCAAAGGCATCCAAACTTCTAATTTGTTATGCTAAGATTAGATTTTAAATGTAATAATATTGTTTAGAGAGAATTACTAAGATTGTCCTTTAGTTATTACAAAAGTTTCACATCTGTCCTTTACGTCAATTTTTCAATCATTCTGTCCTTTATTTTCTCAATTTGTTATACCTTCTGTCATTTAGCCTAACTTAGTTAAAAAAAGTTGGTTAACTTTATTTTCTAACTTTACACTTTTAGCCCCTGTAGTTTTGATCGGACACTAACCCTTGAACCCATTTCGATTGACCTCGAATTTTACCACGACAAAAACGAAATCATAGGGCTATTATAGAACATCAAATTCCGATCAAAACCATGTATAATAATCATACTGACCTGATCGTTTCGAGGCTAATCTAACGATTAAAAATTGCGACTAGTTGATCTTGTTCTTCAAATTGAGAACGATTTGGTGGGTGTTTATGGAATATTTTTTGCACAGAAACGGTCGACTAAGGCATAAGATGTTATAATAGGTTTCAATTTATGGTATAGAGGCTCGGTTTGCATGTGGGTTTTTAAACGTTTAAAGAATTGGTCAATTGGATGGCGATCTAGAATCTTTAGCATTTAATATTGGAATGTATGGTGCGATTTAGAGTTGTAAACACGTGGGTAGGTCCAGATTCAAGTTTGGGTGCGATTTGAAGGTGTAAGATCCATTTTTGTTAACGCGGGTCATGTTCGGTTCGGGTTTTTGACCTATTTTGCAATTCGGTTTGAATCGGTTGGATTCAATATAAGTTTTTAACAAGTTTTGGTTAGGTTTCATGTTTGTCGGGTTATGTTTGATGTGAATTCGCTTAACTTCGGTTATATATATGTGTATATTTATATATAAAATGAGTTTTTATAAAAACAAAATATGTTTTTCATCAATCGTTTTACTTCAAAATTATGGTTTTGATCGGAATTTGATGTAGTTTAAAAGCCCTATGATTTCGTTTCATGTCGTGCCTTAGTTTTGTCGTTTAATTTAGGGTTAAGGCTTAGGGAAACTATAAGGGCTAAAAGTGTAAAGTTAGAAAATAAAGTTAACCAACTTTTTTAACTAAGTTAGGCTAAAGGACAGAGAGGATAGCAAATTGAGAAAATAAAGGACAGAATGAGTGAAAAATTAACGAAATAAACAGAATGTGCAATTTTTGTAATAACTACAATCTTTGTAATTCTCTCTGTTGTTTATGTAATGGTAATTGATGCATTAAATATTTATTCAAAGTTTAATAATGGACAGTGTGTTTCCCGGTCAATCCGAGCTGGACTGTTTTAAGACGCGTTAAAAATAACTGATGTTGACCTGTACCAAACCCAACGACCTGCCCATCATGCTACCTTTTTATCCTGAAATATATGTGATTTCAGCATACATGATACAGGAAGAAAACATACTCTCATCTGTATTAATCGTTGCTTATCATACTCTAATATGTATAGTGATATATTAACACATTGTCTATTAAATAGATTTTCTAATAAAAGGAACAAAAACACACTCTATGAGCTTTCATGTCAATCTATATAACACTTTCATTCATGCATAAAATGTCCAAGACAACATCTAAGTTGTATCCAATATTCCTTTGATCATTAACCAACAACTTCACAAACATGTGCCACAAATTTCAAATATGATCACTATGTGGAATAGGTTATTACTTTGTGAAAACAGCAGTTTGAATGCAAAATATGAGGAAAAAAAACACAAGCTCTACTCTTGAATAGTAGCCATAGACGGTTGCCATTTTCGATACCCATCTTTGCGCCAATACGATCGTCTACTAATCTTGCGGATCTCGAAGTCCTTTTCACTTCTTGCTAGAACTTCCAACTGCTTCCTCGTCACCACAATCTTAACTTTCTGGGGTGGCATACAGCTAACAACTTCTGAAGATAATTGATCCACGCGGGGGATGAGAACATAAACCTCAGCGGGATGAAGCTTGGTGTTGGGCCGCAATGGTAAGTTAGGTTGGTCAAAATGCACCAGATCATAGCCCTGGTATTTGCCAGAGGTTATCTTTCTAACTTTAGTTGCAACTTTAAAGGTTTCTTCTCCTCCATTAGACACGAGAACACTGATTTTGTTCGGTGAAGATTGCTTGACATTAATGCAATTGCCCATGGATAAACTGATCCTATAGGCCAAGACAATTGGTATACATACGTATATGTATATGTGTGTGTGGGGGGGGGGCTGTACAGAGGTCAGATTAAAGGCAACAAACGTGCAGCCTATATACAATTATGTATAACTAGTTACAAGGCAGGCATGAAGATTCATTTTGTAGAGGGGTTTGACCACACAAGATTCAAGAATAAGGTTTGACTTTCAGAGGGAAGTGGTTCTTACATGTTGACTTTTAGGTTCTCCTAATTTTAAACAACAAATAGTAGTATTTTTTTAATTAAAAAAAGTCAATCACCAAAGATTTTGATTATAGCTGCAGAGGCATACAGTTTGACTTTCTTCTAGGACTTAAAATTATTGGAAGTCCAACAATAATTTTGAAAAATATTTAAAGCTTCTGCTACTAGGGTGAGAGGTGTACAATGAATCATATTATTTTTGCCTACAATACGAATCATTGGGCTTTTGGGGTTGATGACATCGGTACTGTCCGGTCTACACATGTCTGAAGGTTCAGGTCACCCAGGGATGTGGCATCCGTATGATAGGTTCCAGGTTGCACTTCTACTCTGGACATCGTCCAAAGTGCCAATTGTTGTATGGACAATGCGATCGGTACCTATAAGGGTGTCACACGCAAAAACTTACGTCCATTGTACACATATATGCCAGTCTGCCAAAGCCTGGTCATTAAATACTACTAAACCCTCTTTTCCAAAACTTTATCAACACAAAGTAGTTAAAGGCCCAAGGTGCAAAGGCCTCCCTGGAGCCGAGACAAGCAAGCCGCAGACTGATTTTGGCTGGTTTACTCCCGTCTAGACTATTTTTGGCTGGTTTAAGAGGGTTTTGGCTGGTGACTTGGTTCAGGCTGTTTGAAACTAGTTTTGGCCTGTTTAGACAGGTTTTTTGCAGATTCGAAGTGGGTTTTTATCGGGTTGAGACACCCTTTTGCAGGCCTCATGCCTTTGACTACATAGTATCCGGTATAGAGCTGGCACTACAATGCAAATCCGCTCAGACTGAAGACGCAAGCTGCAAATTCTCTTATTATTAAAGACTCAAAGTGCAGTCTTAATTATAATAATAAATCAATAGAAGATAAAACAAAAAAGACATTGATATGATATTTTAGGGATATAACAAGTAAATGTACGGGCTACATTTAACTCGAGTGAAGATTACGCATATACCTTACTACAATAGCCCAAAACAAATTAACAAAGTTAAATATGAAAGAATATGTGATTGAAGAGATGGAAAAATAATAATCATTGCATCTACGCAATCATGTTAAAGAAAGCTACAAGAATGGCAGAGTAAACACCGTTATAAAAATAGAATCTGTGCAATCATGTTAAAGAATCTGTGCAATCATGTTAAAGAATCTGAATCAGAGAAACATGAAGAAGATGATGAGGATCTAGAACAGGATGCCGGTGATGCTCCTGAGAAGAAGAAGAAGAAGAAGGATGGTGATGATAAAGATGGTTCTGGAGATAATAGTTCTGCAGAAGATGATAATGATGATGATGATGATGATGATGATGATGATGATGATAAGTATAAGTGTGAGAAGAGAGAAACAGGTGAAGATGTAGGAGAATCAAGTTCAAAAGCTCCTGATGGTAACACTGATGATGATGATATTTTCTGTAATGAAAAGATCAGATCTTTATCTGATGAGGACAAAAAGTTATATCGTCAGATGTTGACAAAGAAAGTCTGGACGATTGAGCTGATAGGAAAGTTTCCTGAAATATTTGAATCAGATGATATGAGATTCGAGCTTGAGTATAACGATCCTGATCTTGAAGATGGTGAAGTTTCTGCAGCAATATCTAAAGAAATACTTGAAGGATTGGCTAAACAAGTTGGGAAATCTCTTGAAGAGTTGATGAGTGAGAATCAGATTCCTAACATTCCTGAGAAAGAAGCAGGAAATCACTCTGATGATAAAGATACTCCAGTGTTTGAAGATGTTGAGATAGAGGATATTACCAGTGAGGAATATCTAGAGTACTTTAAAGACAAATAGGATTCTGCATTTCCTGAATTTTCTGAAGAGATGTTAAGCCAAGCTGAGAAACTTGCACGTGAAAAGAGTAAGAAGTTTGTTGATGAAGTCTTCAAGAACTCAGAAAGTCAGAAACCGAATGTTGAACAATCTGACGATCTGAAAAACTTATTGAGGAAGCTAAAAGAAAAAGAATCCAACCGACCAAAGACTGAGATTCAGGGAGGTTTCTATAAATTTCATAACGAACTGTTTAAAGGAAGAGCTCTCGGGTGGAAGTATCTAAGACAGCTAAGGTGTGTTGCAGTGAAGTGGGAAAAAGGAATTTTGTATTTCAACAGATTTCATGACATCAAAACACTACCTTATTGGGCTGTACGCGATATCTGCCGACATACTTTGTCAGGTGCAACTGTGAACAATGATGCAGTTGGCTACTTTGCAGATCGTACGGCTAGAGAGAGCAGAACGAAATGGGATGTGTTCACCCCACAGTATCCGAAGAGGATTGTTCATAAGAAGATCAAAGATCAGATAACAGGGTTGAACAAGGTGACTTTGAAGTATAAACCATCGACCGTGTTAAAACATATTCCTTTGATGCCTATTCCACAACATTTTTCAAAAGATTTCATGTGGTGATACTATGACTGGAAGACCGCAGAAGCTATTATCTTGTTGAAGGATGGAAAGGATGAATTCAAGAAGATACATATTTTTGATCCGATGTGGTTGATAAACTGCTCATACGAAGACATTATTATGATGTATTATAACCCAATCTATTGTGAAGAGAAGGATAGCGAACAGGCTTTGAAGTACCAACGAGTGGTATACTTGTGTTTCACTTGGGATGTTAATACGGGATGCGATTATGACAAGAAACTAGGGAAGTTTGTGAAGATTGCGGAAGAAAAGAAGAAACCAAAACAAACATTTGAGCCAGTCATGACGAAAGAGCAGAAGACCTTATTGCACATCAAGTTGATGAATAAGCAGATGGACGAAGAGCGAAGGCAAAAGCAATCCAAGCAATAGTCGAGGGGGAGTTTGTTGATACACGTTTTGCGACTAGTGCTATTGGATTGCGTATTCAATTCTGTTTTGGCAAAAATGTAGGGTCGAAAGTGGAACTGAGAGGGGTCGAAGGTGATTAAAACTGGTCGAAGGTAGAAGATACAGGTCGAAGGGAGATTTTGTAGGGCTATGTGCTGATTCACCCAAACAAAGGGGCGAACCTGCACATTCGACCCTTACGGGGGGCGAATGTGCAGGCCTATATATAGTTTGATTTTCATTTTCAAGTTAGTTTTTGGTCATTTGTTTCCCTCCTTCGATCTGGTTTTCTCCCTAGGGTTCTAGTTGAGTCTGAATATTGATTATATCATTGTAAACAAGGTTTTGTAAGTTTAATCAAGTGTATTTATGAATGAAATGGAATTTTAAAGGTGATTTGTGTGTTTTGTTGACACTATTATCATTTCGTAACTGATTCAGGGATTCCGCACCTGAATTGGTAGACTTGTTTGATAAAACTATTTGTTTTTGACAAAACGATCCTCCTACACCCTTAATTTTGAACATAAAAGAAACACACCTGCTGAAGGTTGTTCAAAAAGCTTGCGGATCGGAGCTCGCTCAATATGGCCCAGTTTGAAAAAGATCCGAGCCGACTCGACTCGATTCGTAACGAGCCAAATTGGCTTGGTTTGGCTCACTCGTTAGCTCAGCTCATTTTAGCTTGGATAATTTTGCTTATAATATATTTTATTTTTATATACATATAATATATTATAAAAAAATGTTTATTATTTTCTTGTGTTGAAGAGTGTAGATGGGATATCTACGTCATATTTGTATGTAGATTAAGAAGCTAATGAACATATGTTGTATTCGCTGAAATTTGTAGCTTATTTTTGTACTTGCTTGAATTTGGATTTTGGTCTATAATCTATTAAGTTGAATTTATTTTTAATGCGTTCTTTTGAACTACTAAATAAAATTTTATATTATTGAAATTCGAAAGCCATGTATCAAGTTCTCTTTTTAAATCCGAGCCTAATCAAGCCGCGACTAGCCAGGTCGGTTAAAAACCAAGTGGAGTTCGAGCTTAGATTTCCAGCTCGGTTTCAAATCTGAGCCGAGCCGAGACAACTCGGTTTAGAATCGATTTCAAGCTTTTAAATGTCGATGAGGAGAAATATATTAGGTATTTGTTTAACTTTATTTATTATCGTGTTTTATTTTTGTTTATTACATTGTATGAATGTACGTTAAAATATTTTTGAGCGTTAACACTAAACTTTTGTTCTGAATCCGCCACTGTTCGGTCAACAATCTTGGGAGAGGATCTGTTCTTCTATGTACTGTTTTATTGCTGATAAGATATTAGTATGTTTTGGCAAGATGTGAGACAAACTGAAACACAAGCAAACATCTTGTCATCATCATCATGGTCAGTGGCGAAGCTTGACCCGAAACTTCAGGGGGTCGAAACCGTATATACCAAAAAATTTCTATACGAATACTATATAATCAGAACTTCTGAGTTAAATTTTCCGGGGGGGGGGGGGGGGGGGGGGCTCCCCGCCCCTTAAGAGTTGCGCCCTTGATCATGGTAATCTATTTTTCTAGGAATTGAGGGATCTTTTTCTCTGAGCTTTTCTAATTTCTTGTATGTTTCAACAAGTCTTGATTCTAACGATCTAGCTACAGACATCATTGGCCCATAATCAGCAGCAACAAACTTTTCTCTCATTTTCTTCGGCTTCATTGGCCCATATCTTTAAAAACCTTTATGCTACAATCATTTGTAAAAATGTCGTCTTTGGAATTATCGGTCGGTAAAAAAATCTCGAGATCATCGTCTAAAATACTGATAAAAGCCATTGTATACGGCTTGAGCGAATGGTAAGGATTTGGGTGAAACGATGAAGAATTGATTTAAATTTTAAAGAGTTGATTTGTATATATAGGTTTTAAAATAAATAAAGAAAAAATTTAAAGAAAACAACCGTTGGCAATTTTAAAATATGCATAAACTGAAACAATTTTGGATAGTAACGCCTTGCCGAGACCACTTCTTTTTGACCGTTGCTAAGGGGGTGGCTGGGGTGGCGGCAGTGTTGTCCTTCGGCAACGGTAACCGAAATGTGTATGCCGAGTAGTGCCCCATCCCCTTAGGCTATCATGCTCTCTAACTATCCATAATTCTGGCTTTATATAGTTTTTTCAATTCACAGAGCTTGATAGAAATTGTATTTCTGTACATTTACAAAGGGCAAATTGTATCAAATGATTGTTAATTAATATACAAAAGACTTTGTTAAATATTATAAAAAAAAAAAAAAAAAATGAGGATTTCCATGTTGAAGTAAAGCGTAGAGACCGTAAGAAAAAAACAAGATAAATTTCTAAAAGAAATGTTAATTCAAAGGGTATTTATTTATGACATTTGCCACTTCTGTCAATATACGAAGATAAAACTAGTTTTGTAAATAATAAAGGAATAAACTGTTATTTTCGTCTATGTAGTTTGGTTAATTTTCAACTCCCATCCAAATTGTATTCAACATTCGTTTGTCATTAATCAACAACTTCTTAAACATATTATAATTACTATGTGGAATAGGTGATTAGTTTGAGGAAGTTTTGGCAGGTGAAAACAGCAGTTTGAATGCAAAATATGAGGAAAACAAAAACACAAGCTCTACTCTTGAATAGTAGCCATAGACGGCTGCCATTTTCGATACCCATCTTTGCGCCAATACGATCGCCGACTACTCTTGCAGATCTCGAAGTCCTTTTCACTTCTTGCTAGAACCTCCAACTGCTTCCTGGTCACCACAATCTTAACTTTCTTGGTTGGCATACAGCTAACAACTTCTGAAGATAATTGATCCTCACGGGGGATGAGAACATAAACCTCAGCGGGACGAAGCTTGGTGTTGGGCCGCAATGGTAAGTTAGGTTGGTCAAAATGCACCAGATCATAGCCCTGGTATTTGCCAGAGGTTATCTTTCTAGCTTTAGTTGCAACTTTAAAGGTTTCTTCTCCTCCATTAGACACGAGAACACTGATTTTCTTCGGAGAAGATTGCTTGACATTAATGCAATTGCCCATGGATAAACTGATCCTATAGGCCAAGACACAAGACATTTGGTGTACATATACATATATGTGTATATATGTGCGTGGGGGTGGGGGCTGTACAGTGGTCAGATTAAAGGCAACAAACGTGCAGCCCATATACAATTGTTTAAGTATAACTAGTTACTAGGCAGGCAGGCATCAAGATTCAAGAATAAAGTTTGACTTTCAGAGGGCAGTGGTTCTTACATGTTGACTTTTAGTTTCTCCTAATTTTAAACAACAAATAGTAGTATTTTTTAATAATAATAAAAAAAGTCAATCACTGGCCAAAGATTTTTATTGTAACTGCAGAGGCCTACAGTTTGACTTTCTTCTAGGACTTAAAATTTTTGGAAGTCCAAACAATAATTTTAAAGATATTTAAGGTTTCTGCAGCAGAAGTACCGTATCCCTGCTTCTGCCCCTAGGGTGAGAGAAGCATACCATGAATCATATTATGTTTCCCTACAATATGAAACTTTGGGCTTTTGGGGTTGATGACATCGGTATAGTCTCGTCTCGTCTGCACATGTCTGAAAATTCAGATCTGCACCGGGGATGTGGTACTGTCGTAAGACAATGCGATCGGCACCTTAGAAGTGTATGACATGCAAAAGCTTACATCCATTGTACACATACGTGCCAGTCTGCCAGAGCATGGTCATTAACTACTACTAAATAATCACTATAAATATAGACACATAAAGAAGTTGTAGTCTCAAGGTGAACAGCTAAACCCACTTTTCCAAGACTTTGTTAGAAAGATTAATCATGATATATCCTAAGTTGATTAGTACAATTAATATGTCTATATTTATAGTTTAGAAGTAAAATGTTAGCGGGTCAAAAGGGTAGTTATATACCCGATATAACAACTGTCATTTGACAGTTAAATATCCGTCATTATGTAAAGGGTATAAATAAAATACTCAAGATGTATGTCATTTGTAGTGTGGAATAGATTTGGTTTTGTCCATTTTCTTTGTCCCCGTTTTCCACCGAGTCCAGATTTGATCCAAGATCCGAAGGGCCCTCAGATTTTATCCAGACATAGTAGTTAAAGGCCCAAGGCGCAAAGGCCTCCCTGGAGCCAAGACAAGCAAGTCGCAGCTGATTTTTGACTGGTTTAAGAAGGTTTTCGTTGGTGGCTTGGTTCAGGCTGTTTGAAACTAGTTTCGGCTGGTTTAGGCAGGTTTTTTGCAGGTTCAAACTGGGTTTTTATCCGGTTGACACACCTTTTTGCAGACCTCACGCCTTTGACTACATAGTATCCGGCATAAAAATTCAAAGCTAAACTTTTGATTTCATGTTGATCTGTCAAGAGCTGGAATAACCATGCAAATCTACTAAAACTGAAGACACAAGTAGCAAATTCTCTTATTGTTAAAGACTCAAGGTGCAGCCTTAATTATAATAATAAATCAGTAGAAGACAAAACAGGACAACAAAAAAGAAATTGATATGATTTTTATAGGGATATAACAAGTAAAAGCGCAGGCTAAGTAAAGATCATACAGTATACCTTACTACAATAGCTCAAAACAAATGAACAAATTTAAACATAAAAGAATCTGTGCTCCTATGAGTTGGAAAATATAATCATTGCATCTTCGCAATCATGTTAAAGAAAGCTCCATAAGTTGCAAAGTAATCGCCACTATAGCAATGTTCTAAAATAACTTGCCATATCTGGCTTTTGAAGGTGGATACACAAATCAATTAAGCAATTGCAGTATGTTATCCTTACCTCAGATCCCACACGAGCAAGCGCTTCACTAGCTTCATTCTTGAAGGTTTCATCATCCCCAACACATTCCGCCACAAGTTTCACCACGTTACCAAGCTTCAAATCCGCCTTACCAATGCATCTGGCAACCTTACCAAGATCTTCTCGAGGAACTTGTGTCATCACGTTAAGCAGACACCTACAATACCGCTCGTCTAAAGGTAAATCAAGCTCCATGATTGTATCTATCGTTCTCGACAGATCATCTCTGAGATTGGATTTCCCGTAACACTGAATCAGATTAGTCAAAACATATATATCATGTTCAAAACCGGCTTCCAACATTTCTTTCAAAACGGCCTCTGCTTCTGACACTTTCGCGTGTCTTGACAATACTGCGATTAAAGACGAAAAGGACCGTGTGTCCGGTTGACAATCTTTAGACATCTTCATGTCCCCAAATATCGCGATAGCTTCATCCACAAAACCAATATCAACACACATTGATAAAAGTGTGTTGTAAAGAACATTAGTCAACGCCATCCCTTTTTCCTTCATCTCTTTGTACACACTCATAGCATCATCACCACACCGCGCTTTACAATACGTTCGAAGAAGAGCAGCATACGTAGCCCAACCCGGTCTCAACCCACTGCCTAAAATCTCTCGGTGGATAGACTTAACTTCCAAAGCACGTTTACCTCTCGCTATAGCATCCAACAACGTATTATAACAACCAACGTTAGGCTTTAACCCACGATCCTTCATTTCCCTAAAGACATTCAAACACTCATCAAACTCCCCAACCGTCCCATAAATCCGTATAACCGTCGTGAACGTCACAGCACCCAAATCCCAGTTCTCAACTCTCGCACGCGCATACAACATCAACGCCATCTCTACATTCCCAACACGCCCATACGCATCTATCATCACCGCAAATATAGCATCATCCGGTTGGACTCCAAACTCCGGCATCCTTTCAAACCACGCCACAGCCTTACCCGGCAACCAACACATCCGAGCACACGCAATAATCGTCGAGAACGTAACGTTATCCGGCACAACACCTCTCTGAGTCATTTCATAAAACAGCTCCTCTGCACCATCCAAATCTTTACACTTTCTAAAAACTTTCAACATCACATTATAAAAAACAACCCTCCAACTCAAATCACACCTACCCAGAAAGTATTTAAGCACAATGGATGCAGTTTCAGCGTTTGACATATTATTAATAATAAAAACACCATCTTGCTCAACTAGCTTACTACCTAAACTACAGTCCAGTACATTAAACACATCTTTTTCAACAGGGGAGCATGAATTTAAGTGTTGTGCTAATTGGGTGAGAGAAATGTACCTTGAATTGTGTGTTTTTTGTGTAAAGTTTGATGCTTTGGGGCTTTTGGGGTTGACCCAGATGTTATTTTTGTTTGGATTTTTGGATTTCAAGTTGATGGGTGTTTCAGAAAGTGATTCTTGTAGAGGAATATTAAGGTTTGTTGATTGAGATATGATTTGGTTTTGGGGTGTTTTTTGATAGATGGGAATGAAAGATGAAGGGCAGAAGCCAAATATGGAAGCCATAAGGGTTGTCGCAAAAACATTGTTTTTTATGTTTTAAGATTTTGGTTAAAATAGAGTAAATGGCCAAATTTGTTAGTGAAATGCTACATTCAGTTAAAATAAGAATTTTTAATACTTGAGCCATTAGGTTATGGGCTGTGATACCTTTCTCTCTTTCTTCTCCCTTATCCATATCCCCCCTTCTCTTTTTTTAATTAATTTTATTTTTTATTTATTTTATATATTATATTTCATTAAATATTTTTTCATTAAACTTAAAAATAAATTACATAGAAAATTAAAAAAAAAACGAAAATACATAAAAAAAACCGAAACTAAATTAAAAAAAAACTATCAACTAAACGCTCCTCCAAACGCTCATCCAAGCCATTCTTTTGCGATTTTGTCTTTTATTTTCGCGGCCACTGCACGTTCCGTTTCGTCAAGGCTATCGAGAGATTCTTTCATCAAGGCGAATTCGGTTGTTTCATGTCTCGAAAGCTCCATTTCGAGGCGTTTCCTTTCCAACTCTAACCTCGCCAAATCTCTCGCTGCGGCGTCTTCCTTCTCCTTCTTTTCCATCTCTAGCCTCGCCAAATCCCTCGCCGCCGCTTCTTCCGTCTCCTTCTTTCTTTCCAAGTACCTCTCCGTTTACTCTTGTTTAAATTCGCTAAAGTTTTTTAGCAACTCTTCAATTTTTTCCACCGCCTTATCTTTCGATGCGTGACCGATATCAACTGTCACACCCTCAAATTCCACTACGGGGTTTATACCGCGAGGCGTGTGACGTTCCAGGATCTCCATAGCCATAAGTCACATGAACGACTCTAAATGCCCAAACCATTTAGTTCGTTATTGCAAAACAAGTTTCATAGATATCCAAATATTTCAATAGTTGCGGAAGTGAATTTTAAAGATAATAGTTATTCAAATAGTCAGAGTAAACAACGTGTCCGAAATCATAATAGATAATTAAACACTCGAAATAGATAATTATTCATATCCCCATGATGTCATATGATGCATGCCCTACTCGTGCTTCAAACTAGTGACCTGCAAAAAGGTATAATAATCGTGGGTCAACATAAAGTTGGTGAGTTCACAAAGTTTGGTAAATACGTAGGTCCTACAGACCATGTTTTGACGTGTAAATGCTAATTCACATGCCAGGGGTAGCTAGCCCACTCATGATAACTAAAACCAGTAATACCGAACTGCTAAACAACGAGATCCCACAATAGTGAGCAAAGTGCCTTACATCATTGTCTATCAATAATGATAATATGTTGAGTTATAGTTCACACCCATGCTCTCCAACACACGATGTAAGGATTGTGAGACCTAATAGCGCTATCAACTAGTAACCCGCTTGCCATCCGGCAACTCATTCGGTATTTAGAAGGACTTCAATGATAGAGTTGGTTTAGTTCATCAATGACATAAAGCATGAATTAGTGAAAGCAGGTTCACCTAGTGAATCATAGCACCCCAAACCCGGGATGTGTATGAGTAGTCCCAAACCGGACTATGAAAAAGTTTAGAAAGTTGTCTCATCCGAGACGTATGCTTTTTGTGAAAAGAGTAGTGAAACTCACCTGGTGTTTGTGCGAAAGATCTAGCAAAGCAAAGAAAGTAACTATCATTCCAACAAGGATCTCCCTATGAACATTTAAGACATATTAAACTATGTTCTTGTTTATCTCACAAGCTCGGCACCTACTTTTGTGAACCACATCAATTGGTGTAGATCATGTTTCATGTATAAGATGTTTGATCAAAAATGTTTCATGAATCCATGTGTAAACAATTACTCTAACACTAGATGACATGATCGATTTACATAGGTGAAACAATGTGCACATGATAGAAGCTTGATTAATCTCATAATAATCAACCTATCATGTTTAGTTGGGGTTGATCCTAGTGATCAAAGAGTCTAAGTTTGGGTTCACAATAGGGGCCGATGGAACTTAAGAAAACAAGCGATTAGAACTTACCCGGATACTAGTTAGTAAGAAAGGGGGAAACTTGTAGACTTGGAGTTTCTAGTGCTCGCTAATCCACCCAAGAGGGATCTTCGGCCGAGTATTTTTGAGAGGGAGAGAGTGGGAGGTGATTGTGGGAGATGTGGTGCAAGGAATTGGGGATGGATTCAAGCCTTTTTATAGTGAAATTACATGGCAAGTCTCTTACCTTGATCTTTGTAATGGAGCTAGTACATATCATTCTAGTGTTAGAGGTTGTCAAAGGTGTGAAAAGACTTGTGCCCTATTGTTGTAGGTGTTCGGCCACTAACAAAGAAACAAGGAAAACTTTCATATTTAGGGAGGGTATTAAGGCTATGGTTGATCCTAGTGAGAGCCTATTATGATATAATTCAAGTAGTGTTTTGTCTTTAGGTGTATGTCACGTGGGATATGGACAAATGATTAGAAAGTGTTTATGTATGTGGTGTCCCTTTCGGCCGATCTTGTGGAAGGAAGTAGGATGTTGGCTTGCTCATCCTTTACATGCCTAAGACAATTAGGGTGGCCCCTAGTTGAGGAATGAGTTGACTTTGGAATGGATTTTGTCATTCTTTGTTTGTTACTATAAGGGTGTAAGTGATTACTTCATATGCTTCTAGAATGGCTTACATCATGTTCACCTAGCTAATATGGAGTTCTTGTATTGGATCGGCTCATGTTTATTATAGGGGTTAGGAGTAGACAATGACAATACATAGGATTTCAAGCTTGATTTCTCGTGGCCCTTGAGGTGTCACGAGCTCGGCCGCAAAGCAAGTGGAGGGGAGGGCAATTGTTCTAGATAATGGTGATAGATCATTGATTACTTCTAGTGTTTGATTGGTGTAGCAAGTTCCAAGAAGGTCTCAACATATGAGTTAGTGTTTGATTTTAAAGTGACATAAGAGGGAGCATGTGTGTGTGAGTTGTGTGGCGGCCGAAACATGGGGCAAGAGTAGGTGATTTCTTGTTCTACGTGATGTTCTTATAAGACATTGTCATAGCTTAGGTGTTAAGGCCTAATTAGAGTAATGTGTGAATAAGATGATGTTGACAATTGAATGCTTCCTAGCCCTATACCTATGGCCGATTGTGGGCTAGCAAAAGAGGAAAGCATGGCTTTGTCAAGTAACTCTAATCTCTTACTTGTTTGTTTCCTCCTTTAGTGTAAGATAGGATAGCTTAGGGTGGCTACTAGAGACAAAAGGAAACTTCCAAACATGTGGGGAAGGTGTGTGTATGCGTGTGTTTATATATACATGTATGTATGTGTGTTAGCTTCTAGAAGGTATTTAACAAGGATAAAGTTTACTTGTTAAGGTCTAGTGTATGTATAAAGCCTATTGTATATGTATATATATATTAAGCACATTTAGGAGTTTGAGATTCATGTACACACATAGATTAATACTTATACTCTCATATGTTTAGTCATATATCTGCCAATCTATGATAGCTCATAGATATATAACATCTAGTCTGTGCACGCTTAACTTATCTAGTTAACTCTAGTCAAGTAGAATGCAAGAAATCTAGGTGCAAGTAACTAGAGTTTAGTTGAATCAGGAACCTGAAATTGCGGGATATCACATCATCCCAAGTTGAAAAGAATTTCGTCTCGAAATTTGGCAAGTAAACAATAAAGCTAGTTAGAAAATGTATGCTTGGTTCCCGGATGTCACATCATCCCTAAGTTGAAAGGAATTTCATCTCGAAATTCACTTTGAGGTAGCTACTCTATGTTTAGCGTTTGATCTATGTACGGGTTCAGGTTTAGTAAAGAGATGTGGGTATTTGAGCCGCATTTGATCCCTGCGTTCCCACGTATATTTCGGTCCTAGACGGGAATTCCATCGTACCTTAACAATAGGTATGGTACTTTGTCTGAGTTTCTTGACGCCCTGCTCAAGAATCTCCACCGGTTCCTCCACGAACCGTATCTGGTCGTCCACCTGGATTTCTTCTAGTGGCACTACCAGTGTCGTGTCAGCAAGACACTTCTTTAGATTTGAGACGTGAAACACGTTGTGAACTCCACTGAGTTGCTCAGGCAGGTTTAACCTATACGCTACTGGACCAATCCTTTCGACGATCTCGAATGGTCCAACGTACCGCGGGTTCAACTTTCCCCATTTCCCAAAGCGTATCACACCTTTCCAAGGTGACACCGTTAGTAGTACCTTGTCTCCAATCTGGAACTCCAAAGGTTTCCTACACTTATCAGCTAACTTTTCTGTCGATCACGTGCCGTAGCCATCCGGTTTCTGATTTGCATGATTTTCTCAGAAGTTTCGTGTACTAGTTCGGGACCTGTCAGTTGGCTATCCCCAACTTCAGTCCAACAAACGAGAGACCTACACTTGCGTTCGTATAATGCCTCAAAAGGTGCACACTGTATAGAAGTGTGGTAACTATTGTTATACGAGATTTCGATTAACGGCAAGTGCTTATCCCAACTGTTGCAAAAGTCCACTACGCATGCCCGTAGCAGATCTTCCAACGTTTGGATGGTACACTCACTCTGTCCATCCATTTGTGGGTGATAAGTTGTGCTCATATCTAAGCGAGTTCCCAAAGCATATTGGAGAGTAGTCCAAAAACGAGAAGTAAATCGTGAATCGCGATCGGATATAATAGAAGTAGGCACCCCATGCCTATTGACGATCTCCTTGAGATAGAGGTTGGCCAGTTTCTCCAGTGTGTCAGTTTCCTTTATTGCCAGAAAGTGTGCCGATTTGGTTAAACGATCGACAATAACCCAAATCGTATTATGCCCACTTGGCGTTTTAGGGAGCTTCGTGATGAAGTCCATGGAAATTCCATTCCATTTCCACATAGGGATTTTTGGTTGCTAGAGTAAGCCTGAAGGTTTCTGATATTCAATCTTAACCTTCGCACAAGTCAAGCACTTACTAACATAAGTGGCTATTCCGGCTTTCATGTTTGGCCACCAGTAAAGGGTTTTGAGATCTTGGTACATTTTATCCGATCCAGGATGTACCGAAAAACGAGAGGTGTGAGCCTCGTCGAGCACAAGTTGTCTGAGATCTCCAAAACGTGGAATCCAGACTCGATTCATGAAGTACTGAAGACCATCTGTTCTCAGTTCCAGATGTTTATCCGCACCATGCAGTGTCTCCAGCCCGAGGTTCTCTTCCTTCAGAGCCTCGGCCTGGGCTTCACGTATTTTGTCAGGAAGATTGGAATGGATAGTTAGTTGTAATGCTCGTACTCGCTTCGGCTTCGTCTCCTTACGACTGAGGGCATCTGCTACTACATTAGCTTTCCCTGGATGATATTTGATGGCACAGTCATAATCGTTCAGTAGCTCGACCCATCGACGCTGTCGCATGTTCAACTCTTTCTGATTGAATATGTGTTGAAGACTCTTGTGATCAGTGAAGATCGTACACCTCGTTCCATAGAGATAGTGCCTCTAGATCTTCAGGGCAAAAACCACTGCTCCTAGTTCCAAGTCATGGGTGGTGTAGTTCTTCTCATGAACTTTCAATTGACGTGAAGCATACACGATTACCTTATCACGCTGCATCAGTACACACCCTAATCCTTGGATAGACGCATCACAATGCACCGCAAAATCATCTGTACCCTCCGATAACGATAGGATTGGTGCACTGCAAAGCTCTGCCTTTAACAGTTGAAAAGCAGATTCCTGGGCATCTTCCCACTTGTAAGTAATACCCTTCTGCGTCAAAGCAGTGAGGGGTTGAGCGATCTTAGAAAATCCCACAATGAATCTGCGATAATATCCCGCAAGACCAAGGAATTGGCGCACTTCCGTAGGAGTCCTAGGTGCCTCCCACTGCTTAATAGCATCAATCTTGGTGGGATCGACATGTATTCTGGCCTCGTTGACTACATGTCCTAGAAATTGGACTTCTCGAATCCAAAAGTTGCATTTGGAGAGTTTCGCATACAGCTGCTCATTTCTCAAGAGTTCCAATATTATCCGCAGGTGTTGTTCGTGCTCTTCCCTGCTCTTGGAATAGATCAATATATCATCTATGAACACTATGACGAATTTGTCCAAATAAGTCTTACACACGCGGTTCATGAGGTCCATGAACACAGTCGGTGCATTAGTTAGCCCAAATGGCATTACTAAAAACTCATAATGTCCATAACGAGTTCGAAAGGCTGTCTTCGCCACATCCTCTTCTCGGACTCTCAGCTGATGATATCCTAACCTCAGGTCAATCTTGGAATAGAAACTTGACCCTTGAAATTGATCGAACAAGTCATCGATACGAGGTAAAGGATAGCGGTTCTTTACCGTCACCTGGTTCAACTCTCGATAATCAATGCACATACGTAAGCTTCCATCCTTCTTCTTAACGAATAGGACTGCGGCTCCCCACGATGAAGAACTAGGTCTAATGAGTCCCTTATCCAATAGCTCTTGGAGTTTGGTAGACAGTTCTTGAAGTTCGCCTGGCGCTAGGCGATATGGTGCACGTGCAACTGGGGCCGCTCCTGGTGCAAGATCTATCTGGAACTCCACTTGACGAACAGGTGGAAGTCCAGGTAATTTTTCGGGAAATACGTCTGGAAAGTCACGGACTATTGGGATATCCTCAATCCCCGTTTCGACTTCCACTCGAGTATTAGAAATGTTAGCCAAAATGGTTGATAGCCCTTTCGAATACACTTCTGGGCTTTCAGGAATGAGATGATGCCCACCATGGCACCACCATGATCACCCCGAATAGTTAGCAGTTCTCCGTTAGAGAGAGGGATACGAACAATCTTCTCTTGACAGAGAATTTCAGCACGTTGCTTGGACAACCAGTCCATGCCAACCACGAGATCAAAGCTTCTGAGGGTGATAGGTAGAAGATCGATGGCAAACAACTATCCATCTAGTTCGAGCTTACAGTCACGATAGATGTGGGTTACCTTGACAGGCTTCCCATCAGCTAATTCTATAGAATGTGGGGTATCAAGAAGAGTAGGAACTATCCCTAGCTGTTTGCTAAGTTTTGATGACACAAAACTAAAGTTGCATGCGCGTAGGATCGTCTAAACAACAAAGATAATGATCAAACAAGTTCAATTCAGGTGCGAAATCCCTGAATTGATCACAAAATGATAATAAAACTAGCAAAACACAGAAATCATCATAAAAATCTTTAATTCATTCACTTTGATAAAGGATTACACTTGAAATCACAGTTTATAATGATTAAAAGACTTTTACAGACTCAACAATAAACCTAGGGAACACACACACAGGGAGGGAAAACAAAATGTCAAAAGCTACAATTCAAAAATCAACTTGACCTTATATAGGCCTGCACATTCGCCCATTTGTGTTGGTCGAATGTGCAGGTTCGACCATTCGTTATGGTCGAACCAAGACATACATAAATCTATTTTCTACCTTCGACCTCCCTGTGTACCTTCGACCCTTTACATCTTCCTTCGACCAGACAGAAACCACATTCGACCATATATAACCACCTTCGACTATTCGAAGTTGAACAAAACTTGTGTTATTTGCAATCCAAAAGCATTAGTCGCATAATATGCGTCTACAAACTCCCCCTCGACTATTGCTTGGATTGCTTATGTTCTTGGTCCATCATCTTGTTCATAAGCTTGATACGCAGTAACATCTTCTGTTCCTTGGTCATCACTGTTTCAAAAGTTTGCTTTCGTTTCTTCTTATTGACTTCCAGAACTTCCTGAACTTTCACAAACTTCCCCAGTTTCTTATCAAAATCACATCCAGCATTCACATCCCATGCAAAGCATAAGAATACCACACGTTGATATTTGCTTGCCCGTTCACTATCCTTAGCTTCGCAGTAAATCGGATTATAATAAAGCATTATAATATCCTCATGCGAACAGTTGATCAACCACATAGGATCAAATATGTGAATCTTCTTGAAGTCCTTTGCACCATCCTTTAACACGATAATAGCCCCATGCAGTCTTCCAATCGTAGTACCACCACATGAAGTCTTTAGAAAAGTGTTGTGGGATTTGCATCAATGGAATATGTTTCAACACTTTAGGTGGTTTATACTTTAACGTCACCTTAGGCATCCCAGTAATATCATCAATATCCTTCTTATGAACAATCCGTTTTGGGTATTGTGGAGTAAACAAGTTCCACTTCGTTCTGCTTTCTCTTGACATACGATCTGCAAAATAAGCAATATGATCGTTTACAGAACCTGTTAACTCATGTCTACAAATGTCACGAATAGCCCAATATGGTAATGTCTTCAAGTCATGGAATCTGTCAAAATACAGAATTCCTTTTTCCCATTTAACGGCTACACATTTCAATTGTTTCACGAACTTCCATCCAAGAGCTTTACCTTTTAAACAAGTCATTGTGAAACTTGTAAAAACTACCTTGAACTTCTTTCTTTGGACGGTTCGCCTCTTTCTCTTTAAGCTTTCTCAACAAATCTTTCAAAGCGTCAGATTGTTCAATGTTTGGCTTATTACAATCTGAAAACACTTCTTCAACAAATCTCTTACTCTTTTCATGAGCAAGTTTCTCAGCCTGGCGAAGTAGCTCATCAGTGAACTCAGGAAATCCAGAATCTTTGTTCTTCTTGTAATATTCTAGATATTCCTCACTCGTTATATCTTCAATCTCTACCTCCTCAAATACTGGTACATCTCTGTCATCGGAGTGATTACCTGCTTCTTTCTCAGGTATGTTCGGTATCTGATTATCAATCATCAACTCCTCCAGAGTTTTACCGACCTGTTTCACCAATCCTTCCAAAATCTCCTTAGACATGGCTGCAGAAACTTCTCCATCTTCTAAGTCAGGATCGTTGTACTCCAATTCGAATCTCATGTCATTAGACTCAAATATCTCAGGAAATCTGCCTGTCATCTCGATCGTCCAGACTCTGTCAGTCAACATCTGACGATACATATTCTTGTCATCATCAGATAAAGATCTGATCTTTTCATTCCAAAAGATACTATCATCGTCAACTGTACCTCCAGGAGCTTTCGAACTAGAACCTCCTGTATCTTTTCCTGATCCTCTCTTCTCACACTTGTATTTATCAGTGTCATCATCATCATCATCACTGTCAAAACTCGCAGAGCTATTACCTTCTCCTGATCATCTCCTGAACCATCATCATCACCATGTTTCTTCTTCTTAGGATCTTTACCAGCATCCTCATCTAACTCATCATCTTCTTCTTCTTCTTGATCAGATGGTTCATAATCAACTTCTTCTTCATCACGCTCCTTATCTTCTTCACCAGCTTGTAACTGAGGAGCTTTAGAGTATAAGTCTTTTATCAGATTATCCATACTCTTGTTACTTTCTTTCAATTTCTTGTTCTCCTCTTTGATAGCAATGTACCTCCTGGTGTTTCTCTGTTCATGCTTCAACAACTTCTTGTTTTCTCTCTGAAGTTGTTTAATCTTAGCTTCCAAAGCTTCTTGATTCTCATGTGATGTTTCAACAACTTCTAACATCTTCTTGTCATTGTTTCTCAATTGTTCTATTTCTGCTTGTTGCTGATTAATAATCTTCATCATGTCAGCAAGCTTCTGGTTCACTACAGTCATAACATCACTGTCTACAGTAACCTTCGGTGGTGTTGAAGCTTCAGCAGCAGAAAACTATCCTTTCTTCAATTTATTTAACACTCTGTCCATTGCATCGTTGAACGCATCAGTTGGTAACTTAGTCTGTTTAGCAGCAAATGTTGTCTTTTGCTTCTTCGCTGCTGGGGATGTGATTGGTGATTTGGAGCTAGATGCTGGAGGCAATTTCTTTCCAGCAACCAAAAACTCAATATCTCTAGCCCTTTTCTCCATCGGCTTCAATACTTTCTCTTTCTTCTTGTACTGTGGCTTCTTCTGTTTTTCACCCGTCTTTGGCGATCCTACAAAGTCTTCGGATCCCAATCCAAAGCCTTCATCTGTTTCATCCAACGCAACAGAACTTTTTGTCCTTTGCTCCTCAACAGATTTATTTAGACTCTCAGACTCACCAGCCACAGTGGCCTTGGGCGTGGTGCTCTTAACAGTCTCACTATCAGAATCCCATCGTTCATCTTCTTGTGTCTCTTCAGAATCAACAGACACTTCATCGACTAAGTGTAAACCCTTCTTAGCTACACTCTTCTTTCTCCTTGCTGAGCAGGTTCAATATCATCTTCTTTCTCTTTACCCTTTCCTGTCTTTGCCCCAACATTTACAACTTGACGCTTTCTCTTTGCATCAGGATCAATTGGACAAAGAGGATTATCTGGATCTGAATCACTGTTATCATGTCTGACCTTATCTTTGCCTGGATCTACATACCCTGGATTAATCAAATGACCAAACAAATTCTTGTTAGGTGGTCTTTCAATCAATGGCACACCCTTATAACCCTTCATTCTAACAAGAGTATTCAGGTTTATGTGATCCTGAACAACAATCTGGGTAGGATCTCTTCTCAGCTTCTTATGCTTCTTATCAAGTATCATCTGTATGAACCTCGGATAAAGCAAAAACTTCTTGTTCTTCAGGCCTCTAAGTGGTTCTAACATGTGTTCTAGTATCATACCAGCTACATTGAACGGTTTGTTCAATATAAAAGCCACCATTAAAGAACTGATACTTTTTCTCATCACATCATACCCTCCACTCACCGATCCAAATACGTGTAACATCACGTGAGCGAGATATTTAAACTGAGGGCATAACTTCCCTTTATGTAACGAACCATCAGTTATCGGTCCGTTGTACTTCATTCGTAAGAAGCACTTCCTCTGTTCTATCCACGAAAGTTCTCTAGGATCTGTCTTCTTCTCATCATGCAACTTCAATGCCTCACGGATGTCGTCTTCAGATATAATCACAAGCTCCCCCTGAATCGTACTAACCACAACAGATTCGTTGTTCCAGAAGTCCATTTTTGCATTCTTCTAGAACTCCTGTTGATGATCCTTATAAATGATTGCTGGGGTAGCAAGTGCAACAATCACACGGCTTCTTTTCAGGAAATCTACGATGCCGGTGAACTCTTGATGTTTCTTCAGATCACCCATGAACGCACAACAGTTGTGCGCCGGTTCAAATGGTAAATCTTCCATTTGTTCCTTTCCAGTAGCCTTCTCAGAAGATCCAGCAGGAATATCAACACTTT
Organism: Ambrosia trifida; assembly: GCA_028751855.1. NCBI lineage: Eukaryota > Viridiplantae > Streptophyta > Magnoliopsida > Asterales > Asteraceae > Ambrosia > Ambrosia trifida. Next base: position 71,447,146 of record CM054131.1, on the reverse strand, counting down.
CCTGTTCAGACATTATAAAACTGCAAAACAAATCAAGCAAACATGTTAAAAACGGAGAAAAATAACAAAACTTGAAAATTTTTGGTTTTCAGATTCTACATTCGACCATTCGTTGGTTCGAATGTGAAAACAAGGGTTCGAATGTGAAAATCATTTTGTAAAAGTTTACATTCGACCGTTTGTTTCCAGGTTCGACTAATTGAACATCTACCTTCGCCCAACCAGTCACATTCGACCGTTTAAAATTGGGCGAAGGAGACTGTTCATCTCCTTGAACATCAAATTCTGATTTGGTCCATTTTAACATGCCATTTTGATTCAAACACACTCTAACATGACCGATTAAGCATTTCCAATCAACAATTGCAATTATCGTCCATTGATTATGTGTTTTCCACTAAAAACTAGGGTTCGAAAGTTTTTAAACATCAATTGGTTAATCTGTTTTGTTTTTAACTCTAGTTTTTGGTTATTCTCCCCCTAAAACACATAAACAATGAATCCTCAACAAAAGTTATTGCAATTATTAGGTTATAATTGAGGTTCGAAGTCAGTTAGGGTTAAACCACAAAATCAAAGATTAAAGACTGTTCAGTTGACGTTAACCTGCAAATGATATGGCAAAATGATCAGTGATTCAAGACGAACACAATGATATGAAAATTAATACACGGGCAACAAGATCACTTAATCTCAGAATTTTGAATTTTTTTGAAAGTGGGGGTCGAATGTGCAGATATGGTATATATAGGCTCCACATTCGACCGTTTAACTAGGGCGAATGTGAAACTTTTTCCTCCTTCGACCCTACTGAAAGGTTCGAATGTAGAAAAAGTTCGAATGTGAAAATGTCACATGAACACTCACATTCGACCGTCTAAAAGGTACGAATGAGCAAACAAAATTCCATCTTCGACCCAACGAAGGGGCAAATGAAAATTGGAATTTTTGAAAATTTTACCAAATCTCAACATCGAGTCCCGTTCAAAATATTTTTCAACTTTTAAGCATCCGACATTCATTATTTCACATTTAAAGATAACAAAACTCAAATGGTCCATCAAGTTTTTAGAAAATCATCATCAACCACCATCAGCTATAAAAAATAAGATAGAAATGTAAAATCTTTTTGTTAAAACACACCTAAAATCTTTTTGAGTTTTGTATTTTTGACGAGAAATGTAAAATTCTCAAAATAAAAGATAAAGCAGTAAATGTTTTGTGATTTCCGGTAAAGGGATCATATCAGTTATTGAGAAATCTTATCACACCGTTGTTCTTTTGATTTATTATCATTAAAGACAATGTGTGATCTGGCAACTACTGATATTGTGATCCACATAAACTCACATGCAGACTGTTGTACAGTGCTTTATACTGATACTTTTATTTATAGTATAAACTTAATTGTCTGTGGTTCCTACACACACGACATACTCCCGTATCAAGAAGTAAATGCACAAAGACTCATTGTAACGCGTGATTATGCTTTCGTCATCTGTAATTTACAAGGTATGAGGCACAGAGGTATACAGGTCAGCAAATCAATGCAACAAAGTAACAAGTCCACTCTACCAGGTTGAGGGCTAATATCAATCATGATTTGCATCATTGATTGGATACGATGTAATAGATAATCTTTGATTATCGTCATACATAGAAAGTTCCTCAATTCGGTAACTTTAGGATTTGGCTTTAAAGCTCTTTTATAAAGACACCCTGTCTGATCTAGGTCTGTAATTACTTACAGCAGAAGATCAGAGAGGCTATCCCCAGGAAACTAATAACATAATGACCAGAAACCTCCGAGTTTTGTACAAATACCGTATCAAACGAAATTACGGTACTAAGACCATATGCCCATGAGGAGTTCATCCACACAACAATTTGTTTGATATGTATGTATTAGGCACGCAGTAATAGGTCTACGAAGCCTATCAAGACATCACACAGACTCAGACACACACCTTATATTGTATTACATATCTTTAGAATGTGTCAGATCCCCACTGATGTACTATCATTTCCCTTTTTCTCCAGGAAATCACTTTGGGTTTTTCTAATTTTTTATGGGTTTTGGAATTTTTTTTTCAATGTTTTTGGTTTTTCTGAAAATAAATTCTATCTAAGAAATGTAAAACATATTTTTGTATTTTTCTGAAAAGCAATAAAAACTGTACTAAAAAGTGATAAACTAAGGTGGTGACCAGTCCTGTTTTTCTTTAATACCATTAGCTTTTAAAAGATAGTCAAATCTTGATTTATCAAAAGCTTTGGTAAAAAGATCTGCACGTTGATAGTCAGTGTGGATTTTGACCATATCGATCAACTCTTTTGCGTAACAATCACGGATAAAATGGTATTTGATCCGGATATGTTTAGCTTTTGAGTGATTTACTAAGACTTTTGTTAATGCAATTGCGGCTTCATTATCACAGTAAATAGGGGTTTTAAGAAATTGCAAACCGTAGTCCACCATCTGTTGTTGTATCCAAAGAACCTGTGAGCAGCAACTTGATGCTGAGACATATTCTGCTTCACATGTGGATAATGCAACTGCGGTCTGTTTCTTGCATTGCCAGGTCACGAGCCTGCTCCCCATAAACTGACATCCAGCCGTTGTGGATTTGCTGTCTTTATCACAGCCACCCCAATCCGCATCACTAAAAGCGATAAGGTCAAAATTATCATCATTAGGGTACCATAGTCCTCTCGACGAACAACCTTTCAGATATCTAAGGATACGTTTGATAGCTGCAAAATGACTCTGTTTCGGCTTCAACTGATAACGTGCACAGAGACATGTGGCAAACATTATATCTGGTTTGGAAGCGGTTAGGTACATCAGAGATCCGACGATTGCTCTGTATGTAAAAGGATCAGTTAGCTCCCCCTTAGCGTCAACACCAATCTCGTGATTAGGTTGTATTGGGGTATCCATTGGCTTTGAATCATCCATCTGGAATCGGCTCAAGACTTCAGAAACATATTTCGTCTGGTGAATAAAGATCCCCGTTGGTCTTTGGTCCACCTGCAAGCCTCGGAAAAGTTGCATCTCTCCCATCGCACTCATTTCAAACTTTTCCTGCATAACACGTTCAAATTCTCTGCACAGAAGTTCGTTAGTAGAACCAAAAATAATGTCATCAACATAAATCTGCACTAGAAGCAAGTCATCCCCTATTCATTTTGTGAACAGTGTGCAATCTACCAAACCTCGTTTAAATCCTTTGGATAGAAGATACGTGCTTAGCTCCTCATACCATTGCCTTGAAGCCTGGTGCAACCCGTAAAGAGCTTTGTTTAGAACGTAGACCTTATCCCGGTGAATAGGATCCTCAAAGCCTGGTGGTTGACCTACGTAAACTTCCTGCTTGACCACACCGTAAAGAAACGTGCTTTTGACGTCCATTTGATACACCTTAAATTTCTTATATGATGCAAACGCCAAAAACATTAGGATAGCTTCTAAGCGTGCAACCGGTGCATAAATCTCGTTGTAATCAATTCTTTCAACTTGATGAAAGCCTTGTACGACCAATCGAGCTTTGTTCCTGACAATCACTCCTCTGTCATCTTTCTTACACTTGAACACCCATTTCGTTCCTATCTTTTTACGTCCTGGGAGTAAATCTGTCAGTGTCCATACTCCAAGTTTCTGAAACTATAATAACTCCTCCTGCATAGCCTCTACCCAAGCGTCATCCAAAAGAGCGTCCTTGTATGTCCGCGGCTCAACTTGCGAAACATAACAAGCAAAAGACCAGTCATTTTGAAAACCTGATTTTTGAATTTTGGCATATAAAGCAAGAGCGCTAAGGTTTTCTGGTGAGTTTGCATTCCTCAGTTGACCTCTCGTCATCATGCTGCTACCAGGATCACCAATAACCTACTCGATCGGGTGAATCTGATGTATCCGAGATTCCTGATAATCAGGTACTTGAACTCCCGTCTGAGTAGTTAAGTTCTCTGTGGAATCCAGATCATTACCCACATTCGATGATGAGGCACCATGTAGATTTGGGTTCACTGGAGGTGTCTCTATAGCAATATCTAGAACAGCTTCACTTGTAGCATCATCATCATCTTCAGATTCCGATGAATTAAGAGTTGTGGAAGCTTCCTGAAATACCTCTTCTTCAGTTACAGGAGCATTGGTATCATTAGAAGCTGTTTGGGGGTTCACAGTGATCAGACGCACCAATGGTGATGTTACTGCGTTTTCGACCTCGTAGTATAATCGTAATACAGCTTCTTCAACCAAGCTATCTAGATTGAATGATTCAAAGAAATCCTTGTAATCAAACATCCAGCCTGGACCGCTTCCCTGTACATTCTGAGTATATCTTTGTACTTCGACATTAGCCCACTCCTCGACCTGACGAGTTCATTTGTTGAAAACCCATTTGAGCGGGGTTGCATATCCAACAAAGAATCCTTCTTCAGCCTTCGGTGCGAACTTCTTAGATGGATTAAGCATTGTACATGGAGCCCCAAACGGTTCTAGATACTCTAAGTTTGGCTTTCGTCGATTCAACAGCTCATAAGAAGTTTTGGCAAACTTCTTCACCATTAAAACACGATTAAGAGTATAACAAGCAGCGTAAATTGCTTCGTTCCAGAACATTACTGGAAGATTTGAGTCCGCGAGCATTGTTCTTGCCGTTTCAATTAGAGTCCTGTTTTTGCGTTCAGCGACACCGCTCTGTTGTGGGGTAATCAGAGCACTGTATTCATGATGAATACCTTTGTTTTCACAAATATCGTCCATCTGTGCATTCTTAAACTCCGTCCCATTATCACTCCTAATTCTCTTGGTCTTGAGACCATAGATATTTTCCAATCGAGTGAACAAAACTTTCAGATTATCAAATGTGTCGCTCTTATGGTGCAAGCACATAACCCATGAAAATCTTGAAAAGTCATCGGTAACCACAAGATAGTACAATTCACCAGCATGACCTCTACGTTTGACCGGTCCGAACAGATCCATGTGCAAACGCTCAAGTGGCAGTTCAACGGAATTGACTTTCTTTGGCTTATGGGATTGCTTGTGCTGCTTACCCTTCTTGCAACTCACACACTTGTCATTTAAATGAAAATGTTTAACATTCACGCCTGTGACAAGTTCATTTTCACCAATTGATTCATCTTTCGAAGGTGAATGTGTCCCATCCTCCTATGCCACATGATTGATTCTTTTTCAGTAGCCTTGGAGAGAAAACATGTGACTTGGCCTTGTGTAGTCATTGCTTTTGGCATATCGAGAATGTACAAATTGTTCACTCTCGGCGCCTTTAACATCACCCACTCTTTTGGTAATATGAATCCCGGCTTGAGTATATAGCAAGATTTGTCATCAAAGTAAACTGAAAACTGCTTATCACAAATCTGACTGACACTGAGCAGATTATAATCGATTTGCTTCACATATGAAATTTTCTCAAAACTCACTATTCCATTACTGACACTACCCTCCATGGTAATGTATCCACCCTTGTTACCAGCAAACGCTACATAACCTCCATTGATATTTCTGATATCGAACAGTAGCGATAGATCCCCTGTCATGTGACCAGAAGCTCCACTGTCAACAATCCAAAGACTGCTCATTGGGCCAGCTGAAGCTCCCTGCACATATCAAGTAAAAAGATTAGATTTTTTGGGGGACCCAAGCCTGCTTGGTCTTGGGTCTTTGAACTTTGTGTTTCAAAGATTCTTTCTTACAATCAGATAGATTTGAATTAATCTTTTTCTGATCAATTAAATCTTTTTCAGTTTCAGCTTTGACATTCTCATTCACCTGTGAAGATGAAGCACCTTGTGAACCCTTTGGAGACCAATGCTGTTACGAACGTTTCAAGATCCGGATTTGAGATTTTGGGGTCTCAATCGGTTTCTTTACTTCGTCTTTGAACGAAACTTTCTTGGTTACCTTCTTTGATTTAACATAGACAGGTCCAACTATTGGTTTGACAGCAGGTTTAACTGGAACCTTTTTCTTGTTAATAGTTGTGTTCACCATCGGTTTCTTAAGGGATTTTTCAGTTGCTATCCGGTTACAACGATCATATGTCATCGAATGATTATCCCTTCTTTGATTAAAATGATTTTGATTATAAAAATGTGGTTGTTGAGGGACAACACGTTGTTGTGGATAATATTGATTATCGACTGGACATTGATGATTTTGCTTCACTTCTACCTCGTGCCTTTTGTGCGTAACATACGGGCAGTGAGCAAGTAAATGCCCTCTCTCCCCGCATTTATAACATGCACGATATTCTTCAAAGTTATTCTTGGCGTTCGACTTAGAGTATGTGGTGATAGGATATTGGTCCTCCACACATTTCCTTCTAAGACTCTCAGGAGCTGGATCCAAAGAGTAAGTCGGCTCAAGAAAACTGTTAGCCTTATTCTTTGGCTTGATGAATTCTGTGACATGAACTTTCAGTTCTTTAGGAACATCCAAGTAAATTCTTTCTAAAACCTCTGGAGGTACATCATTTGTTCGCTCATGCTTTGGGAACCAAATGGTATTCTCCTGCCAAATCTTTTCAATCTTTGAATAATTGGCGAATTTGATTGGATATTCCTCGTCAGACATTATCTTATCGGATCCAATCATCCGATAGAAAATCTTGACGGGTTTGTCACAAGATTCATTTTTCTTTTCAACAGGCTTAACTGATTGATTCTTTCTATGAGCGTTAGCCATGGGATGCACAATCTGAGATGGTGAAACAGGTTCGTTAGTGATTATGTGATTTTCATCAGGAATATCACACACCTTCTCAGATACCTTCTCAGATTGATCATCCTCAGAATCGGAATCATCAGTTACAGCAACTACACCTTCATTGTTTAGTCCCAAAACTGGTCGAACATCAAAATTTGGGTCTCCCACACTAGAAGTGTTCGACTCATTATCCGATGTCGATTCAGACTTGACTGAGCTCTCCGGTGTTATTGAATGTAGAGTATGATTTTCAAATAACACTGGAGATGGGACGGCCTTGTAGTTTGCACTACTAGACTGTGAAGGCTCCTCTATTATATGATCAACAACATAAGCAATCTACTTATAACTCTCAAGTTTCTTATTTACTTTTTCTGCAAAGCACTTGATGGTAGCCATTTCAAGTTTTGTGTTTTCTAAATCATTGATGTAATTATTTATGGCTAGTTGTTTCAAAGATAAAGTCTTTTTCAGTTCTATAACATCTTTCTTATAACCATCAAGCACTCTGCTAAACTCTCGTGCTTCTTTTTGATAGGATTGATAGTTGATCTTAGCACTCTCAAGCTGAACGTTGACTTGCTTATTATCCTCTGTCAATTTATCACAAGCATCACAATGTTTATCACAAATTGAATTTGATGTAGATTCAGTACTTACCTGTTTAGGGGGTTCTGTCATCGCCATCAGTGCAAAGTGTGCTTCCTTCCCAGCGAAAAACTTTGAATAATCAATCCTGGTACAAGCATCATCCACCATGCATGATTTGCGGGTCATCAAAAAGTCAGCTTCAGCAAGCAATTGGTCAATATCATCATCCAGTGAGTTAACACTAGATTCAGAATCAGACTCACTCTCCTCATCAGAATAAGCTGAATCATACTGCTCTGGCACATCAGTAACCGAATCAAGAATCAAACCAGATTTCTTCTCTCCACAATCATCACTTTCTTCACTTAACTCTTCGATTTTCACTTCATAAAACTTCTCAGTCACTATCTCTTCTTCAACACATACCGGCTCATCCAGATCCATTTTCTGCACAACACATGCCACATTACCAGTGGTAATCTCCTCAACACCCAACTGCATACCCGTCCAATCAAAACCCTCGTCTTTCTGTATCACCAATGCTTGGTTTTGATTATTTGATTGGGTTTGTGTGTTTGGTGTAGAAATAGGAATGATTGTTCGGTTTGGATTTTGTTGTGTTTGATTTTGGTTCTAGTTTTGTGTTGTGGTTTGTCTAGGAGTGTTGTTTTGTGAAGTATTTTGACGGTTCTGGTAGGTATTTTGTGGTTGAAAGCTTGAAATATTAGGGCTTTGGTAAGATACCTGGTTTTGGGTTTGACGCTTTTGGTAGTTGGTGTTGAAAGGATTTCTGTTCCCTTGCTGTGCTGGCTGTGAGCATTCCCTTTTAAAGTGACCTTTCCCACCACAATTTAATCATGTCACTTTGGCTTTGTTGAAGCCATATGTGGTGTTTGGGGAAGTAGAATGATCAGTTCATTCGGTCTTCTCAATGAATTCGGTAGCTCTCCTCATAACACTAGCAAATGCCCACTGGATATCAATGAGCTCCATCTCTTCTTTATCAATCTGTGCGTAGTCTTCACTGGTCAAGTTGTTGTTCCCAATTTGACTCGCAACCAGCCCGTTATAATAAGCTACCATAGCCGACACCAATGCTACATGTTGCTGTGCAATCTCAACAATTATTCAAATTCGAGGTTTCCAGCACGATTGAACTCTTAGTTGGTTGGGTTTAATTCATCTGAGTTTGGTTCACTTGAGGAATATAAGATTGTTGTTGAGGTTGGTTTAGATTAGCAGAATAACAAGCTGCTTATTGCATTGGCGAGAATGGTGGTATGAAAGTAGGAGTAGGATATGATGGTGGGGTATAAGATGAAGTTTGTGCAAGGTAATTGATAGGTGTTTTAAATGGTTCAACCTGGCTAGAAACGCATGCAATGTGTCGTGCAACATTTGAACTAGAACTTGAACCAGTAAGAGATGAAGATGCATTACCATGATATAAATCCGGGTTCTGAGGAATTTGAGCTCTTTTTGCCTTCCTCTTTTCTTCCATCTCCTTGTTCTCAAGTTTCTGAATAAACTCATTGATGGTCTAGTATTGGTATGCATAATTTTCCTTCAGTACCTCTATATGCTGATTCCAGTATGGTGGCAACGCATATAACATTTCGCATTAAATTGTTGTACGTTACGATAAAAACGACAAGTTTTATTACTATTTACATTTAATTATTTTGTGGCATTTTGAACCCTAATACAATGGTAATTATTTATATATATATATATATATATATATATATAAATGTATTTGATAATAATATTTCAGTTTTTATAAAAAAAAATAATATACATAATAACACAACATGGAACCCAATCAGATCCAAGCCCAAACCTCCCTCTCACTCTTAGTAACTTGGAGCCCAGCATCACAGCCCAACAACTCAATCCCGGCCCACCTGGAACTCGGCCCAAACCCCCCTTACCCTTCCTTCACTTAAAAAAAAAAGAGTTGTTTCAGCTGGGATTCGAACTGGAGACACGCCACACACAAACACACGCCCACACCATTGAACAACTCATCAAGTTGTTGTTTTAAACCTGACGTTAATACTTTTATACGTTTTTTTAATCATGTTTCCTCCTCCCCTCTGCTGCTGTTTGATGTGCGCAGCCAAGGACAAAACCTTGGTTGACTTTTTATTAATCAATCAAGGTAAGGATTTAGTAGAATTGCTTTGTAATTACGAATTATTAATTTATTTCGCGTAGTTCACGGACAATTATCATCAATAATCGTTCAAATAATCGCATAAACATTCAATGGTGAGTCAACATTTCCAATTACGATCCGGACAACATCACTATAAATTGAACCTACCCAACCCTTCACAACTCGCCAATATTCTCTTCTCAATCTCCAAATCCTCTTAACAATTCTCTGTTCGTGGTTTTTCTTGTTCGAGTTGACTTTGAAGTTTGACTCGTCGTTCGTGTCTAATTCTGTTTTGTAAGTTCAATTACTGTTATGGGTTTCATTAATCGGAGCTTACACAACATTAACCCCATGATTAATTGGGTTAATGTTGTGTGGTTCAATCGATTGCAAAATCTAGGGCTTGTTCTTATTAATTTGGGGAAGAACACGATTTTTTTATACGATATATAAATTAAACGAACTGAACCAAACACAACCACTGGTCTGGTGCCTTGTGAACCGGACCACACGGCTTCGAGTCCCACCATATGCATTTTTTTTTTTTGGCTTTTCAATTTAAAGGTTTAAATTATATAATTATTCATTTTAATTATTTAAAATACTTATAAGCCTTCAAAAATTCCCAAAATTTTACATAATGATGTTCATACCCTAAATATCATTATTCAGATTTTTATTTCCGAAAATATATTTATTTAATATATATATTAAATAATTTAAGTTTATTCCATTTTATTTATAAAATTCCATAAAAATATCAAAACAATTTTATAAATTTCCACAAAAATTATTCTGAGTTTTTATAACATTAAACTTTTCAGAAATGATTTTTATTTCTGAAAAATCATTTATTTAATATTTTTAATCAATTTTTGTTAGTTTTAATCATAAGTAAATCATAATAAATTCAATTTTCATTATTTTTGCACCAAAATTTTATACAAATTATTTCTGAATATTTAGAACAGAAATATAATTTTTAAAATGATAATTCTTTAATTTTAGTATTTTTAAGATATTAAAGTTAAAGTTTGACAATTTGTAATAAATAGATTTAAAAATCTATTTTAAAGAAAATAATTTTATAAAAATTTTTTTTATACTTTAAACACATTATTGTGACCATCCTAAATTTAGATTTCATAAAAAGATTTTTAGTCATTAATTTACTAAATTTCTCTCAATTGTCGAATATTTTTAATATTAATCAAACGAGCATTTATCCCCAATCCGAAGCCCTAGAAATTTATACATTTGTAGACTAGATAGACTTATTTATCACATTATTATAGGGTGATATTTGGCATTGTTTGGGCAACCCCATTATTCAATCTTTTCAAGAAGTATAACATTTGCTAAGGTGAGTTTACATAGCCCCTTTTCTCTTTTACATTTTTGGGGTGAAACATGTTTAAACATTTTATACTATCATTTACTCATACTTACTTGTGATTCAATTACACTATCATTCTATCATTTGACTGTAACAAAAAGACACAGTACAATCATTAACAATGATCAAGCCGCCTGTTTAGATTATAGCGCTATAGGTCTGACAAACCCATCCCCCGCATAGACTCAGGGATGATCGATAACAGTAATAACATTTAACTAACTTGCGAGTTAGTCATCAGTCGACACAAGGTTTGGTTGTACAAAGACACATTATTACATGTCGGTATCATACTCTATCATCATACAACTTTGAATGTTGTACAAACTATTGTTATCAATTATTTTCAAAAACCTATGTATTCTCACCAACTTTTGTTGACCCAAAATATTTTCAACTTAACATGTTTCAGGTTCTACTTGCTTGAAGAATTGCTTGAAGATATGTGCATAGTTTTATTCAATTTGATGTACGAATTCTTGTAGAATCATTGTATGTAAATTATTTAAATCATTTAATGAAATTATTATTCACCATGAGCTACTGAACAATCATCACTACGTGACATCCCGATGTTTCCGCCATCGGTTGGGGTGTTACAGATTGGTATCAGAGCCATGGTTATAGGGAATTAGGTTATTAGAAAAATAATCTAGTCTATAACCATAGGATTTAACCAGTACTTGCTTCTTTTACTTGCTATCTCTATCTCCCTCCTACTTCTTATCCCTACAATCATCCTTACAAGAAGGTGCTCTACATCACAGGATCTACTCTTAGACTAATAGGACAAAATCCTCAGGTTGAACCTGAAACACCTTGAAATCTCGTCGAAGTTCTAGATTTTAATAACGAACATGTGCAATCTGGAAGGATGAACGCCTGTATTCTGAGTCTTCTGTCTAGGCTGGCATTGCGCATATATCCCAATCAGACGAGGGACCCGGATGCCTACCTGGGAATTCTCGGGATGAGTGTTCACTTATAGGCTAAAGCATGTCTTCATATGTTATAAAAATCTAGAGTCTTTGATAAGTCAACGTTTTCGTTTATTCGTTTTAATTAATGAATAGATGATTACATTCCTTATATAATCTCATTCATTTCACTGTGTCTCTTACAGATCATGCCTCCACGTCGCAGTGCTCGTCTTAACAGTGGTGAAAATCATGATGAAGGAAGTAGCAATCACAACCACAACCACGATACTAACCACAACAACAACAACAACAATGGTGTCGATGCCCAACTGGCTGCAATCATTTCTCAACAAACGGCGCAGCAAATCGCAACTCTGGTTCCCAACTTACTAGCTCAAGTCATCCAGTTGAACGGCAATGGGAACGGCAACGGCAACGGGAATGGAAGTGGAAATGGACACCACAACGGGAATGGACTTCCAACCTGTACCCTTAAGCACGTTAATTCTTGCAATCCCCCAAAATTCAGTGGAGAAGAAGGAGCTTCAGGACTCCTACAATGGTTTGAGGGTATTGAAAATACCTTCATCAACAGTGAGTGTCCCGATAACTTTAAGGTCCGTTATGCTATGAGTGTTCTTTACAAACGAGCACTCACTTGGTGGAATGAGGAAAAGCGTACCCGAGGAGCTGAAGTTGCACTTACTATGACGTGGGATCAAGTCAAGGAGATAATGAAGGATGAATTTTGCCCACGTAACGAGATCAAGAAATTAGAAGACGAGTTCCACACCCTTGCTCAGGATAGTGGGGAAAACCTTGCCTACAATACCCGCTTTCACGAGCTTAGCTTATTATTACCCCACAAAGTCACTCCCCTGCCGGTAGCCATCGAGAAGTACATCGGTGGTCTGCCCATGCAAATCCAGGACACGGTGTGGGGAAGGAATCCTGCCACCTTGGAGGAAGCCAAACGTCTAGCAGCTACCTTAACTGATAATCACGTAAAGAACGGGACCTTAGTTCGGAAAGACAATAAAACAAGTATTGTAGCCGCGGTAACTACTGAGAATCAGAAGCGTAAGGCCAAGGATCCTAATGTCAACCTCACTACCCAAGCTTCTAACAAGAAACCTTATACAGGAAACCATCCATTGTGTAACACATGCAACCGACATCATCCCACTACTTCAGCGTGTCGCTTGTGCACCAATTGTGGTAGGTATGGCCATCTAGTTAATACATGTCGCGAGACCCCAAATCCTAATGCCAACCAACCCACCAACCCTGCTCAAGCTGCTAACCTTAATCAATACAACTATGGTCAATGCTATGAATGTAAAGACCCAAATCACTACCGTAACCGATGCCCTAAACTAAACCGAGATCAAGACCCTCCAGCTACTTAAAGCCCTACCAGTTGAATAATGTCTACTTTCTCTTTAATTCTATGTATTAACACTTTTTGGGATTCAAATAATAAATTCAAGTATTATCATAACATCTGTGTGCATGCTTGTTTGAATGTGAACTGATTGCTATGTCTATAATCATACTTGCTTACTTGTACAACAATTAGTTGACTACCAAACAACCTACTTAACGATTGGTAGAGGTCATCATGTCTTTCCAACAGTCGGGAGAGGCCCTACCACCTGCTCAACGACTGGTGGGGACTATCAGACCTGCTCAACAATCGGTAAAGTCATAAAAGGACGCAAAACCCTAATGTAAGGTAAATTAATAATTACGGTCCGGAACGTAATCATGAATTTACAGGTACATTAAGGTAGTGTGAAATTCTATCAAGGTCATAAACTCCAGTTGTCTGGTAGTCCATTCATGTCATGCTATAACCCAAATCACAACTATTCTTATTTTCAACCCTATGTTTTAAATAACTTCGGGACGAAGTTTCCAAAAGTAGGGGAGACTATAACATTTCGCATTAAATTGTTGTATGTTACGATAAAAACGACAAGTTTTATTACTATTTACATTTAATTATTTTGTGGCATTTTGAACCCTAATACAATGGTAATTATTTATATATATATATATATATATATATATATAAATGTATTTGATAATAATATTTCAGTTTTTATAAAAAAAAATAATATACATAATAACACAACAACATGGAACCCAATCAGATCCAAGCCCAAACCTCCCTCTCACTCTTAGTAACTTGGAGCCCAGCATCACAGCCCAACAACTCAATCCCGGCCCACCTGGAACTCGGCCCAAACCCGCTTACCCTTCCTTCACTTAAAAAAAAAAGAGTTGTTTCAGCTGGGATTCGAACCGGAGACACGCCACACACAAACACACGCCCACACCATTGAACCACTCATCAAGTTGTTGTTTTAAACCTGACGTTAATACTTTTATAAGTATTTTTAATCATGTTTCCTCCTCCCCTCTGCTGCTGTTTGATGTGCGCAGCCAAGGACAAAACCTTGGTTGACTTTTTATTAATCAATCAAGGTAAGGATTTAGTAGAATTGCTTTGTAATTACGAATTATTAATTTATTTCGCGTAGTTCACGGACAATTATCATCAATAATCATTCAAATAATCGCATAAACATTCAATGGTGAGTCAACATTTCCAATTACGATCCGGACAACATCACTATAAATTGAACCTACCCAACCCTTCACAACTCGCCAATATTCTCTTCTCAATCTCCAAATCCTCTTAACAATTCTCTGTTCGTGGTTTTTCTTGTTCGAGTTGACTTTGAAGTTTGACTCGTCGTTCGTGTCTAATTCCGTTTTGTAAGTTCAATTACTGTTATGGGTTTCATTAATCGGAGCTTACACAACATTAACCCCATGATTAATTGGGTTAATGTTGTGTGGTTCAATCGATTGCAAAATCTAGGGCTTGTTCTTATTAATTTGGGGAAGAACACGATTTTTTATACGATATATAAATTAAACGAACTGAACCAAACACAACCACTGGTCTGGACCAGGTGGTTGTGTCTGCTGCCTTGTGAACCGGACCACACGGGTTCGAGTCCCACCATATGCATTTTTTTTTTTGGCTTTTCAATTTAAAGGTTTAAATTATATAATTATTCATTTTAATTATTTAAAATACTTATAAGCCTTCAAAAATTCCCAAAATTTTACATAATGATGTTCATACCCTAAATATCATTATTCAGATTTTTATTTCCGAAAATATATTTATTTAATATATATAATAAATAATTTAAGTTTATTCCATTTTATTTATAAAATTCCATAAAAATATCAAAACAATTTTATAAATTTCCACAAAAATTATTCTGAGTTTTTATAACATTAAACTTTTCAGAAATGATTTTTATTTCTGAAAAATCATTTATTTAATATTTTTAATCAATTTTTGTTAGTTTTAATCATAAATAAATCATAATAAATTCAATTTTCATTATTTTTGCACCAAAATTTTATACAAATTATTTCTGAATATTTAGAACAGAAATATAATTTTTAAAATGATAATTCTTTAATTTTAGTATTTTTAAGATATTAAAGTTAAAGTTTGACAATTTGTAATAAATAGATTTAAAAATCTATTTTAAAGAAAATAATTTTATAAAAATTATTTTTATACTTTAAACACATTATTGTGACCATCCTAAATTTAGATTTCATAAAAAGATTTTTAGTCATTAATTTACTAAATTTCTCTCAATTGTCGAATATTTTTAATATTAATCAAACGAGCATTTATCTCCAATCCGAAGCCCTAGAAATTTATACATTTGTAGACTAGATAGACTTATTTATCACATTATTATAGGGTGATATTTGGCATTGTTTGGGCAACCCCATTATTCAATCTTTTCAAGAAGTATAACATTTGCTAAGGTGAGTTTACATAGCCCCTTTTCTCTTTTACATTTTTGGGGTGAAACATGTTTAAACATTTTATACTATCATTTACTCATACTTACTTGTGATTCAATTACACTATCATTCTATCATTTGACTGTAACAAAAAGACACAGTACAATCATTAACAATGATCAAGCCGCCTGTTTAGATTATAGCGCTATAGGTCTGACAAACCCATCCCCCGCATAGACTCAGGGATGATCGATAACAGTAATAACATTTAACTAACTTGCGAGTTAGTCATCAGTCGACACAAGGTTTGGTTGTACAAAGACGCATTGTTACATGTCGGTATCATACTCTATCATCATACAACTTTGAATGTTGTACAAACTATTGTTATCAATTATTTTCATAAACCTATGTATTCTCACCAACTTTTGTTGACCCAAAATATTTTCAACTTAACATGTTTCAGGTTCTACTTGCTTGAAGAATTGCTTGAAGATATGTGCATAGTTTTATTCAATTTGATGTACGAATTCTTGTAGAATCATTGTATGTAAATTATTTAAATCATTTAATGAAATTATTATTCACCATGAGCTACTGAACAATCATCACTACGTGACATCCCGATGTTTCCGCCATCGGTTGGGGTGTTACAACGCATCAGCAAACTTGTCCACCAGCTCCGACATTGGTATGCTTATCTCATAGCTAGAAAGCTCGGTCAGTAAATGACAATTCCTCAGAATCAGCTCCTTCAGCGTCTCATTCCCCGAATAGCTGAAGTTCTCAAACTCTTTCCTTAGTTCCTCCATCCTTAACTTCCTCGTCTTCTCATTCCCATCATGCCGATTTCGTAACATGTCCCACAACTGTTTAGATGTAGTGCAAGACCCAAATTGATGTAAGAGATCAGTATTAATGGCCTGGGACAGTTGAGAAAACGCCTTCTTCTCAATAGCAAATTTCTTTTTCTCATCCTCAGCAAGGTTTTCCAACGGAATTGGCTCACCCGTGTTTTCCAAGATCGGAGCCACATAGCCCTTAGCAATCATTTGCCAGGCTTCCATTCCCTCTAATCTCATTCCCTCAAGATGTATCTTGAATTTGGTCTTCCATGTGTTGTAATCTATCATTTCCATAAGCTTTGGTGGACGGCTTCCACTACCCGACGATAAGTCTTGAATAAGAGTCGAGATAGCGCTGGTAGTGTGAGAATGAACTGCCGCTGCTGCTACTCCCCAATAATCAGCCATCGGTCGTGGTTGTGGTTGTGCAACTTGTTAGGGGCATAGAGCTAGTCATCGCCATGTAGTTAATCGGTTGGGATGGTTAACTAGACCTTTGAGCAGCCACCGACCAAGGATCCATGGTTGTCTGCTGTTGTGGTGTTGTAATAGATCGTGGTGTTGTAGGAAAATTCCACATATTGATCTGAAAATGATTAAACACGAAACGATTAGAAAAGTTTTATAACAGATTCTACGTTCGACCCTTTGTAATAATCGCGTGGTCGAATGTGAAAATCAAACCACGTTCGACCGTTTGGAAAAGCTCGAATGTAGAAAATAACAAACTCCAATTCACTTTCGACCGTTTACACCCACGTTCGACCACTCGATTGGTCGAATGTACCCAATAAGGTCGAATGAACAATATCAGACTAAAACTTTCTAGGTTCGACCAATTAACACTCCACTTTCGACCAAATAATCCTTGGTTCGACCAAATACTCTCACTTTCGACCAAATTTCCCTAGGTTCGACCCTTCATGTTTGAAAAACGGCTATTCTTTGAAAATCAGTTATTTTGATCAAAAATTTTCAAATGTTGATGAAATTTGATGATTTTAAGCAGGTTTTGCTTCGGATTGGATTTGGAACAAGTTTAACAAAGAGAATTATGAGTTTTATCCATGAAAACAAGTTCAAATCAATCAATTTAACACCAAATTCAGTTTATCAATGAAAAACAGAAAGTTTTGATCAAAATTGGGTCCAAATCAGTTGTAATATTATCAATTTGTGGTTGTTTGATCCAAATGGCTCTGATACCACTTTGTATGCGCGTAGGATCGTCTAAACAACAAAGATAATGATCAAACAAGTTCAATTCAGGTGCGGAATCCCTGAATTGATCACAAAATGATAATAAAAGTAGCAAAACACAGAAATCATCATAAACATCTTTAATTCATTCACTTTGATAAAGGATTACACTTGAAATCACAGTTTATATGATTAAAAGACTTTTACAGACCCAACAATAAACCTAGGGAAAACACACACAGTGAGGGAAAACAAAATGTCAAAAGTTACAATTCAAAAATCAACTTGACCTTATATAGGCCTTTACATTCGCCCATTTGTGTTGGTCGAATGTGCAGGTTCGACCATTCGTTATGGTCGAACCAAGACATACATAAATCTATTTTCTACCTTCGACCTCCCTGTGTACCTTCGACCCTTTTCATCTTCTTTCGACCAGACAGAAACCACATTCGACCATATATAACCACCTTCGACCATTCGAAGTTGAACAAAACTTGTGTTATTTGCAATCCAAAAGCATTAGTCGCATAATATGCATCTACAAAAGTCCACACCAGTATCGTACAAAACAGAAGCAAGGTTGTCGTTTAAGGAGCACGTACCCATCACGACATTGTTGTCATTCCTAGCTTCTCCTGAACCAATCACAAAAGCTCTCCCACGAGCCCCGTTGTTGTTGTTGTGGTTGTGGTTATTGTTGTTGGAAGCGTTGTTGTGGTTGTTCCCATTTCTGTTACCACCACTGTTGTTATTGTTGATGCACTATTATGTGGACGTCACTGTCGAATAGACTAGGGTTGAGTCTTGTATTGTATTACATGAGATTGTGGTGATCCATAAGGGCATTTTATGGATCTGATGCATTTGTAAATATAGACCGTAATCATAAGCTAGATTCGACCTTTCAAAAGGGTCGAATGTGGAAAAGTTCCACATTCGACCTAATCATAAGGGCGAAGGTGGCTTTAGATGTTGGACTATAAATAGCAATCTCATGTGTGTTTTTCATTTAGAAGATTTGAGTTTGTGCTTTGAATGCTCTCAAAGGGGAGGTCATGCCCGACCTCCCCTGGCCCCGAGATAGATGTTTATCCTACTGATGAGAGTGTCTGTAACCGTTTCTGAATTAATACAAATCTGTGATGACATTGATTGATTAAAAATGTCGAACCCTAGATTTTAAGTGAAAACACATAAACAATGAATAATAATCAAAATTGATGATTGGGAAAGGTTAATCGGCCATGTTAGATGATGTTCAAATCAAAATGGCATGTTAAAACCATCTAAATCAAAATCTGCAATTTGAGAAGATGAACAGTCTTCATTCGCCCAATTTCAAATGGTCGAATGTTGCATTTTGGTCGAATGAAGATGTTTAAACGGTCGAAAGTGGAACTGTTTGGTCGAATGTACACTTTTAATCACTGATTTTCACATTCGAACCTTTGATTCCACATTCGAACCTCTATTTTCACATTCGTACCTTCGAATGGTCGAATGTAGAATTTCAAATTCAAAAATTTCAAGTTTTGGTTATTTTGTCCGTTTTTAACGTGTTTTCTTGATTTTTTTTGTAGTCTAATCATGTCTGAATAGGAAAGTACTGATGTTCCCGCCGGATCTTCAGAAAAGGCAGCTGGAAAAGAACAGATGGAAGATTTACCATTTGAAGCAGCACACAATTGCTGTGCATTTATGGGAGATTTGAAGAAACATACCGAATTCGCCGGTATTGTTGATTTCTTAAAGAGAAGCCGTGTGATAGTTGCCCTTGCTACTCCCACCATCATATACAAAGATCATCAACAAGAATTCTGGAAGAATGCCAGAATGGATTATTGGAACAATGAATCTGCTGTCGTAAGTACGATTCAGGGGGAGTTTGCGATCATTTCTAAAGATGACATTAGAGAGGCATTGAAGCTGCAGGATAAGAAGACAGATCCAAGAGTTCTATCATGGATTGAACAGAGAAAGTGCTTCCTACGAAGGAAGTACAATGGACCGATTACTGATGGTTCATTACACAAAGGGAAGCTATGTCCGCAGTTAAAGTATCTTGCACACGTTATGCTACATGTGTTTGGATCGGTGAGTGGAGGGTATGATGCTATGAGAAAGAGTATTAGCTCTTAGATGGTTGCCCTAATCTTAAACAAGACGTTCAATGTATCCGGAATGATACTTGAACACATGCTGAAACCACTCATAGGTTTCAAGAACAAGAAATTTCTGTTATACCCAAGATTCCTACAGATGATATTTGATGAGAAGTACAAGAACTTGAGAAGAGATCCTACTCAGATTGTTGTACAGGATCACATGAATCTGAACACGCTAGTTAGAATGAAAGGTTATAAAGGCAGGCCGATGAATGAAAGACCACCACACAAGAACCTGTTTGGTCATCTGATTAATCCAGGATATGTAGATCCAGGAAAGGATAAAGCTAGACATGCTAACAGTGATTCTGATGAAGACAATCCTTTATGTCATGTTGATCCTGATGCTAAGAGAAAGCGGCAAGTAGTGAATGTCGGTGCAAAGACTGGGAAAGGGAAAGAGAAACAGGATGATGTAGAACCACCATAGAAGAAGGTATCTAGAAGAAAGAAGAGTGTAGCCAAAAAGGGTTTACATTTGGTTGATGATGTGTCTGTTGATTCTGAAGAGACACAGGAAGATGAGAGATGGGATTTAGAGAATGAGACTGTTTAGAGCACCACGCCAAAGGCCATTGTGGCTGGTGAGTCTGAAAGTCTTAACAAGTCTGTAGAAGAGCAAAGGACAAAAAGTCCTATTGCATTGGATGAGATTGATGAAGGTTTAGGTTTGGGATCCGAAGATTTTGGAGGATCGCCAAAGACTGGAGAGAAACAGAAGAAACCGTTATACAAGAAGAAAGAAAAATTTGTGAAGACGATGGAGAAAAGAGCTAGAGATACTGAGAATCTGATTGCTGGAAAGAAATTGCCTGCAGCATCTAGTTCTAAATCACCCATTACATCCCTAGCAGCAAAGAAACAGAAGACATCATCTGCTGCTGAGCATACTGACCTGCCAACTGATGCATTCAATGATGCTTTGGATAGAGTGTTGAAAAAGCTGAAGAAAGGAAAGATTCCAGTTGCTGAAGCTTCAACACCAAAGGTTACTGTAGATAGTGATGTTATGATTGCAGTTAACCAGAAGCTTGCAGATATGATGAAGATCATAAACCAGCAACAAGCAGAGATTGAACAGTTGAGAAATAATGATAGGAAGATGTTAGATGTTGTTGAATCATCACATGAAAATCAAGAAGCTCTTGAAGCAAAGATTAAACTACTTCAGAAAGAGAACAAGAAGTTGTTAAAACATGAGCAGAGAAACACCAGAAGGTACATTACTATGAAAGAGGAGAACAAAAAGCTGAAAGCAGATAATAGAGTATGAATAATCTGATAAAGGATTTGTACTCTAAAGCTCCACAATTACAAGCCGGTGAAGAAGATAAAGAACGTGACGAGGTGGAAGTTGATTTTGAACCCTCTGATGAAGAAGAAGAAGATGATGAGTTGAATGAGGATGCCGGTGATGCTACTAAAAAGAAGAAGAAAGATGATGGTGATGATGATAGTTCAGGAGATGATTCAGGTGAAGGTAATAGCTCTGCTAGTTCTAATAGTGATGATGATGATGATACTGACAAGTATATGTGTGAGAAGAGAGGATCGGGAAAGGACACAGGAGAATCCAGTTTGAAAGCTCCTGGTGGCACTACTGACGATGATAATATCTTCTGGAATGAGAAGATCAGATCTTTATCTGAAGACGACAAGAAATTATATCGCCAGATGTTAACTGACAGAGTCTGGACGATCGAGATGACTGGTAGATTTCCAGAGATATTTGAGTCTAGTGATATATGTTTTGAGTTTGAATATAATGATCCTGATCTAGAAGACAGAGAAGTTTCTGCAGCCATGTAAAAAGAGATATTGGAGGGGCTGGCGAAATAAGTTGGTAAATCTCTGGAGGAGTTGATGAGTGAGAACCAGATACCGAATATACCTGAGAAAGAAGCAGGTAATCACTCCGATGATAGAGATGTCCCAGTGTTTGAAGAAGTGGAGATTGAGGATATTACTAGTGAGGAATATTCAGAATACTTTAAGAATGACAAAGATTGTGGATTTCCTGAATTTTCTGATGAACTGTTGAGCCAGGCTGAGAAACTTGCTCATGAGAAGAGAAAGAAGTTTGTTGAAGAAGTCTTTCCAGATTGTCAATAGCCAAATACAGAACAATCTGATGCTTTGAAAGAATTATTGAGGAAGCTTAAAGAAAAAGAAGCTAACCGTCCAAAGACTGAAGTTCAAGGTAGCTTTTACAAGTTCCACAATGAACTGTTTAAAGGAAGAGCTCTCGGCTGGAAGTACTCGATACAGCTTAAATGTGTCGCAGTGAAATGGGAGAAAGGAATTCTGTACTTCGACAGATTCCACGACATTAAGACACTACCATACTGGGCTGTTCGTGATATCTGCAGACATGAAATGTCTGGTGCTTCAGTAAACAACCATCTTATTGGTTACTTTGCAGATAGAATAGCTAGAGAGAGCAGGACGAAATGGGATGTGTTTACCCCACAGTATCCTAAGAGGATAGTCCATAAGAAGGAGAAGAATGATATAACGGGGTTGCCCAAAGTGTTGAAGAATATTCCTTTGATGCAGATTCCACAACACTTTTCAAAGGATTTCATGTGGTGGTACTACGATTGGAAGACGGCAGAAGCTATTATCGTTCTGAAGGATGGTTTGAAGGACTTTAAGAAAATTCATATCTTTGACCTGATGTGGTTAATCAACTGCTCGCACGAAGATATCATCATGCTTTATTATAATCCAATCTATTGTGAAGCGAAAGACAGTGATCAGGCAAGCAAATACCAACGTTTGGTATTCTTATACTTTGCATGGGATGTTCTGAAGGATAGTTTGAAGGACTTTAAGAAGATTCATATCTTTGACCCGATGTGGTTAATCAACTCATCGCACGAAGATATCATCATGCTTTATTATAATCCAATCTATTGTGAAGCGAAAGACAGTGATCAGGCAAGCAAATACCAACGTTTGGTATTCTTATACTTTGCATGGGATGTTAATGCTGGGTGTGACTTCGACAAGAAACTGGGGAAGTTTGTATAGATTCAAAATGTTGAAAAGAAGAAGTCTAAACAAACTCATGAACCAGTGATGACAAAAGAACAAAAGGCATTATTGCGTGTCAAACTGATGAACAAGACTACGGACGAAGAGCGAAGGCTCAAGCAATTCAAGCAATAGTCGAGGGGGAGTTTGTAGATACACATATTGCGACTAATTCTATTGAATTGCGAATTTAAAGTTGTTTTGTTGATTGTCGAATGGTCGATGGTGAAAAGGATGGTCAAATGTAGAAGTTTAGATGGTCGAAGGTGAAACAGACGGTCGAAGGTGCACTGGGAGGTCGAAGGAAGATTTGTATATATGTATGTCCAGATTCGCCCTATATGAACGGTCAAACCTGCACATTCGACCAAGCTATTTGGGCGAATGTGCAGGTCTATATAAGGCAATCTCATTTTTTGAATGTTAACTTTTGGTTATTTGTTTTCCCTCCTAGTGTGTGTTTCTCCCTACGGTTATTATTGAATCTGTAACCAAGTTTAATCATTATAAACAACATTTTGAAGTGTAATTGATTATCTAATTGAATGAAATGATTATGTTTATGATAATTTATGTGTTTTGCTAGTTTTATTATCATTTTGTGATCAATTCAGGGATTCCGCACCTGAATTGAACTTGTTTGATCATTATTTGTTGATTAGCCGATCCTAAGCACATACAGAATGTTGTGTGTGATGAATAGAACAGTACAGGCACTGTTTTATTTATAGACAAATCTAAACCACTGATGATCTAAGCTGACGTCACCTAAGACAGTGACCTCTAACAGAATAACAACATAAAACATCTGCTATATACAAACTACTGTTACATTGCAAAATTCTGTAAGGTAAACTACTGTTAAGGAAAACCCTGATGGTCTTGTAACATCTGTTGGAGCCTAAGTGCTGTTGGCTCCAACAGACCTTTAGTCTTCTGCACTTGATCAGCAGTTGTTCTTCATCAGACCTTTAGTCAGCAGTTGTTCTCTATCAGTTGTTATCCAGCAGTCCTTTGTAGCAGCAGTTGTCACAGCAGTTATTTGGGTAGAACAGTTGTTAGGGTCAACAGTCTTTTGGGAGGAGTTTGTTGTAAATGCTGTTTATTAATATGGATCAACTGTTAGTATATTTTGGCTTTTCAATCATCTGTTCTTCTCCAGGTCAGCAGACCCAACACTTTTTCAAATCTAAATCTCCAATAGTCAAATGGTACTTCACCCATAAGTTCAATTCAATTGTCCTAGAAACAAAAGATTACACCTCCAAGATTCTACATCATAAGACTAAACTAAACAAGTTATTAGATTATGATCTTCTCACTATTTAGTTCATGGAACCAGAACAAGGACCAATACTCACTTGACAACAAGTCAATGAACTCAAGTACTTAATGATTAAAGAAGTTTGGAGAATTCTTGACAGCAGAAGAAGAGGATCCTTTAAATAAATTAGATAAGGTTTTGGCTTCATCAATCCAGGGGGCATTGTTGGGTCAAAGAGGATTGATAAGCATTTCAACCTTAGTCTAATATCCTCTCTCCAAGTTTTTGTTAGTATTACAAATTGCTGAAGAAGAAAATACAAAGTATTGATGAAGAAGCTAATACAGGACAAAGTGCTAAAGAACAACTACTGAAGAGCAACCTCTGAAGGTTTACTCATCAGCAGTTTGATACTTCATCAGCAGTTCTGATAGAAGCTTCCCACCGCCCTTAGACTTTATCACTTTATAGTTTAATTGTATTTTAATAGATATTTTATACAAGTTCCAATACTACATCCTGTTGTAGTTGTTGGTGGTGAAATCTTCAGGATAGCACTAACCTATATTTTCTATGTAGCACCCTCAGGATACTGAAGGACTGGACAGGCTTCAAGATGTAGCAGTGTTCTGTTTTATGTGCATCCTGAGGATAGACTAACGAATTATCTTATTATTATGTAATTGCAGGCACAATTAATCAATAATAATAACTCTTTCCCAACGGTTATATTGTCTTACTAAGTCAAAGAAGCCGAGGATGCAAGAGCTATACGTGTGAAGCAAGTCCAAGCCTAAGGAATAGGTCAAATATGTAACCGACAAGCATTAATGCCAGACGAAAATCATGGAAACAGTTAACCAACGTCTATATTGGTTAACTACTGACTTGAAACAGTCCACAAGCTCATTAAAGAAGGCGGATTACATAGGATTTTTGTTTATTTTTTTGTAACTATATAAAGGGGATGATTGACGAGTATAGGACAAATTATTGACACTTGATCAACACTTGACACTCAGTTACACATTAGAAAACACATGATACTCTCACACACACAACACAATCATTGTAATCTTAGAACAGTCGTCCATCATTCATCCAAAGTTGTACTCTTTTTTTACCGTTTTTAATATTAACAAACAAGGCAGGGGCTTAGACTCCTCCTGAGGTTTTGTGCCGACGATTATCAAGTGATCAAGGGCTTTCCTCGTACATCGAGTGTTGTTCTCTTGTTGCATTACATTTACATTCATTTATCTTTGCCTGTTTCATCATTCTGCTAGACAGTTACATCCTCAGGATATAACTGTCCATCCTGAATACATTCTTTGCCATCCTAAGCATAGTTGTCATATTATTATTTATTCATCATCCTAAATTGTCATCTTGAAAATAACACTAAGCTTTCAACATATTTCACACATTTAGCACTCTACCTCACTTTTACTAATTTGGTATACAAAATTATTTTTATCAAGTAATTTTTGACCAAAACAATTTGGCGCCCACCGTGGGGCAAGTGGTGCTATTTTTAACAAAAACTTTCTTAAAATTCATTCTTAATCAACTCAATTCAAAACTCTTGACAACTATGGCCTCAAACCCAAAAATCTTTGTCTTCCTCCACACCATCCACAACCTCTACCAAAAATGTGACATTACCACCTCCTCCTACATATCCTAAAACTTCTGGACAAGTTACCTGAAATGTTCCTCCAAATACTGCTAGATCTGGATCGGGAACATCTGGATCTACTCCTTTTTTTGTATCAAATGATGAGCCCCTTTCCATGTTTGCAATGGTAAAGGACCAAATGAAGCAATAACATGACACCAACCAAATGCTGATGAGAGAAATACAATCTCTCAAAACATCCTCAAAGAGACCGGTTGAAGATGTGGGAACACCACTATAGCCCAGAGTTTTGGATTTCAATTCCACCATCTTTGGGGGCATTCATCAAGGAGATTTCATTCGTATGAACACTGGATTCTCTGCTCTTGAGACTACTACAGCACCCAGGATGGCAACAACTACAGATCTAGGATATGCTACTGAGCCATCTCGAGGACATGCCACTGAACCATCCCGAGGATACAACAGTAACAACTTAAGTTCAAGTACTTTTGCTACTAACGATATTGCTTCTTTGCAGGATACAGGTATAAGCCCACAATTGGCAAGAGAGCTTCAAAAGATTAAGGATATGGTATCTAGTGTACCAGGGATAGTACAACCCATCCCTGAAGTATCCTCAGTATGTCACATGGTCTCTCGTTTTGCACCTCCAATATGTGATGCTGAGATTCCGAAGAGATTCCAGACTCCAAGCATGTAGCTTTATGATGGATCAACTGATCCTGAAGAGCATGTAGCACAATACAGGGAAAGGATGGAAATAAATCTCATTCCAGTCCATCTCAAAGAAGCATGCTTATGCAAAGGATTTGGTTCTACCCTCACTGGCCCAGCCTTAAAATGGCTGCTAAGTGGTCCACCCTACTCTATTACTTCCTTTGCTCATTTAATTAATATGTTTAATAATCAGTTTTCATGCAGTCAAACATTTGAACATTTGACAAGTGATTTGTATAGGGTAACACAACCACATGTAGAATCTTTAAGGGAGTTTATCACAAGGTTTTGAAAGGAATCACTTGATATCCCAAACCTAGATGTCACAACAGCAGTGCAAGCCTTCAAGATGGGACTACAAAAGGATTCACCTTTCTATCAGGATAGTGATGAATCCTTGTAGGAATCTTTATGAAGTTCGAAATAGAGCTTTAAGATTCATCCATCGTGAGGATGACAAGAAGATACAGGAGAGGATATAAGCATCCTCAAGATAAAAAAATCCTAATTGAAAATCCACTCCCACATATGAACCTTATAAGCATAGACCATATGCTAAAAATGATAACAAAAAGGTCAATGTGGTTGAGGATGACGATGATGAGGAATGTCCTAAACTTTCGGATTATTATTTTCATGTGGATTTAATAGGTCTCATGTATGCTATGAAGGATCTTGGAGAAACAGCAAGAAGGCCAAGGAAAGAGAACAAATCAGGATGGAAAGACAAGTCCAAATGGTGTGCTTTCCATGAAGATTTTGGTCACATTAACGAGGATTGTATTGCCTTGAGAAAGGAAATAGCATATCTTCTAAGTAAAGGCCATCTTAAGGATCTCATGGGCAAACAGAAGCCTAAGGATCAGGATAGCACTGGCATCCCAGAAAGAGTAGCATCTCCACATAAGGATGCTGGTATCATCAATTTTATTCCAGGTGGTTCGGATATATGTGGTACATCCTACTCAGCAGCTAAAAGGCATGCGAGGGAAACTAAGTCCGAGAAAGGAAAAAAGATTACAAAGACCACCATGCTAACAAATGCAAAAGTGAACAGCTTCAAATATGATGATCGAGAAAATGTTCTAGATCCTCGCCATGATGGTTTGGTGATTACATTATATATTGCTAACCATTTTATTCGCAAGATATTGATAGGTGGAGGGAGTTCAGTCAACATAATACAACTAGAGGCCCTCAAAAGGATGAACATCCCAGAAACTGAGATAGGCTAGATCATCTATCTAGGTTGGTTTCAGCGGGGAAACCAAGAGCACAGTTGGTGATATCAAACTACATGTATATGTCGAGGGGGCAAACTCTATTCAAAGGTTTTGTGTAATAGACTATTTATCCTGTTACAATGTCATCCTAGGTAGGCCTTAGATACACAACATGAAAGTAGTGCCTTCAACATATCACCAATGTGTAATGCTACCAATTCCATGGGGAGCCGTCAAAGTCAATAGTGATCAATAGGAAGCAAAGGATTAATACACAACATCAATGAAGGCTTCATCCCAGTCGAAACAAGCATAACAATTAAAGCAGGGTACACAGTGCAATCCTCAGGATGTTAAAGCATATTCTGACGAATATGTCAAATCAGTCTGCCTCGATGAAAACAATAAGGATATCACTATGCAGATCGTTAAGAAGATTCCTAATTATATTGAATAATCCCTAATTTTGTTTTAAAATGCAGGATGTCAAATTTCGCATGGAAACATGTTAGGATCTAAGTTTGATTGTTTTGATTGTTTAAGTAAATGAATGATGAAAGAAGTAAACTATAAATGGAAAGTGCAGGGGAATGATAAACTATAAATCAAAACAAGAGAATAATTGTTTTAGAACCGAAAGCTTTCATATATGATAGAATGATTACAAATGATTTACAATTACTCCCCCTCAGCCTGATCACTCGTGTAAGTTTGTCTAAGAGAATATTTTGAGTGATGAATAGAACAGTACATGCACTGTTCTATTTATAGACAATCTAAACTACTGATGACCTAGGCTGATGTCACCTAAGACAGTGACCTCTAACAGAATAACAACATAATACATCTGATGAGGCAAACACTGTTACATAGAAATCTCTGATAGGTAAACAGCTGATAGGTAACCTCTGATGGTTTTGTAACATCTGTTGGAGCCTAAGTGATGTTGGCTCCAACAGACCTTTAGTCTTCAGTACTTAGATTAGCAGTTGTTCTTCATCAGACCTTTGATCAGCAGTTGTTCTCTATCGGACCTTTGCAAGCAACAGTTGTTCCAGCAGTTGTTAGGGTACAATAGATGTTAGAGTCAACAGTCTTTTGGGAGAAGTAACATGTAAATGCCATTTTTATTAAGGATCAATATGTAGTATATTTTGGCTTTCCAATCATCTGTTCTTCTCCAGGTCAGCCGACCCAACAATCTCCCCATAGAACAGATCATGCCAAAACTAAGCGTTATGGTTGATCTTTATTCCTCATCAGACTTTCTCTGATTTCTCCTTTGAATTGTAATTCAAAGCTCTAAGTTCAGCAATATTTGGAGATCATCTGCACATAGGCCATGTGTATCATCCATACTCAACTTCTGAGCTTCTCCATCTGATTTGAGAAAAGTCAATTCATGGGTGTCTTTGTTGACCTTCCATTTTAGAATTTTTGAATCAGAGGATCTGTTGAGCTGCAAGTTTATTCTAGATGAGTTTGGTGATGGAGGTCTCCCAATTAGTTGTCTGAGTTCTTCAGATATGGGATCAGAGAAATAATAGACTTGGTTGTAGATACCCTCTTATACAAATGTTTCAGCAAACTTCTTCTGGTCTTCTTCAGACATTTCCTTTTGTCTTTTGAACTGTCTCTTGGCAACAACAGAGAGGTTAGAAGTATCAAGCAAGCTGCCAAGTGTAAAGGGCTATTGAGGTCTCTTAACCATGGAAGCATCTGAGTAAATTGGTTTTCTGGGCAGTGTAGGATCTGTCTTTCTATTCTCTTCCAACTTCTTGTATGTTTCAACCAGCCTTAGCTCAGCCCATCTTGCAACTAACCTCATCTCCCCATATTTAGTAGCCACAATCTCTTCTCTCATCCTTTAAACTTTAAGACTCTGGCTGGATCTCTGCCTTTCCTAAAATCAGGGGCATAGATTTTTACTGGAGGATTCTTGGCCATTTCTTCAATTCTTAGGAGTTCTTCTTGAAGAGCATGAGTGGTCCAGCCTGCAAACTGTTTCTTGTTTGCTTTGTAGGGCATGGTTGCCAAGATCTGGTCAAGAATAGATTCCCTTACCACCCTTTCCAAATCACTGCTGAGAGGAATGGTGGACATGGAGTTGCTCAGGGTCTTAGCAAAATCTTCAATCCTTCTTAGTTTTCTAAGCTCTGCTGAATGGATGCCCTAAGCTGTCCTGTCATCTTTCCCTTTGCATCTCTCCTTGATGATCAAATCAGCCTGTTCAGTTTTGAATCTTATAAATTGATCTATGTTTCTAGGAACAGGGAAATTTGGAAGAGATGGGAAAGATCTTTTAGATGGATCCTCAGTAATCTAGAAGGATTGCATTTCCCCCTTGAGTAGATCAAGCTCAAGAGGATACTGAGTAGCCAATGGTGTCATGGATGGTGGTGGTTTATGGGAAGTTATATGAGAAATGTGTGGTGAAAAGGATGAAATTGGAATGGCTGGAATGGGTGCAGATTTGGATGTTGAAGTGGAAGGTGATGAGGTTTGGATATTCTCATCTTGTACCACAAAGGTTGATTTTCTCTTCCTTTTGTACAGGATAAGTGGTGATGGTGGTGTTTGGGCAGCAGTGGTTGTGATAACATCTGTTGGCACTTGTGCAAAACCAGTAGATGTTTGGGATGGTGAGGTGATTGGTATGGTTATGGTTGGTGTATTGGTGGTTCTGGTAATAGGTACAGTGGTTGGTTTGGTGGTTGTATTGGTAGGTTCAGTTGTTTTGGTGGTATCAGTGGTTTTGGTGGCAGCAGTGGTTCTGGCAGCAGATGTTTTAGCAGCAGCAGTTTTATCAGCAGTTTTGGATGGTGGTTGCCTTATGTGTTTTGCTGACATTTTCTTCTTTTTAGAGGAGCTAACATCCTCAACTTCCTATTGCTGCTCTATCTTCTTTTGCACTAGAGCCTCTGCCTTGACTTCCAAAGTGTCAAGCCTTTTCTGCTTAGCTTCAGTAGCCTCTTCAACAATGACATTTGCAGAGTTGTCAACTTCTTTAGCCTTGCCAGTTTTGACAGTTTCAGCATTAGCAGAGGATTGAACATTGGGTTGTTGTTGTGGTATTGGTGGAGTAGACCCTGGTTTGTTGGCAGCTTTTTATTGACCCTTTTGTGAGGGTGGACAACTAAAGGGATCTAGCTATCTCTGCCACTCTCCCACTTTTTGGCATCATCAGCAGTGAATTCATCATCATCTTCATCTCTGATAATTGTGGTAGGGGCAGAGCCAGTGGTCTTTAGCAGATGGTCTTTTATGGCTTTAATATCTGCTTGGGTATCCCTGTACCTAGCATCTACCATTGTCCTGATCTGAGCCATATAAGTTTCATGAGTTTGATCTGCTAATTTTCTATGAGCTATGATGGTGGGGGAAACTGATTTCCATAGCACACTAGCAATTTCTTCTTTGGATGGTTGACTTTTAGTTAGAACAGCCAAAGATACCATGATTGTCTTGAGATCTGTCTTGATATCAGCAACAGAAGTTTCAATGGAGTGAACTCTATCCGTCAATTCTTGGTATTTTAACCCATCACCTAAGTTAATAGGATCATCTGGATTCCTATCAGTGGTATTTGTAACTGGTTGAGTCCTAGGAGGTGAATCCATAGAATAAGAACCACATGCCCCTTTGTCTTGGTTTTGAGGACTTCCAACTGATTTTGGGGTCCCTATAGTGGCCTCATCAGTTGTTGCCTTTAAGGAAGTCTTAGCTATGTAACCACTGTCCTGTTGTGAGACAATGGTCTCTACATCAGTAGTGGCTGCTTCACTTGAAACTCACCTAGAGTTACATTGAACTCTAGGGGTGTAACCTCCTCTGTTCGTGGGTTAGCTAATTGATTTTTCTCAGTCCCAGTTACTTGTTGGTGTCTACTCTCATTGATGGGTGATGGAGAGGAACTGGGAATGTCCTGAGTTTTATCAATAGCTTCGAACAATGGTTTCATTGTTGGAAGGACATGTGATGGTGAAGGCGGAGGAGTGAAAAGAGAAGTAGCCCTGGGAGAAGGGATTATGAGCATATGGACAAGTGATTCATATGCCTCATCATGTGTTTCCCCTTGGCTTACAACATGATCCTTTTGTGAGGATTCATGAGGAGTTTGGTCAGGTTGAGATATATCCAACTGTTGTGAGGAAGTACCAATAGTGGTTTCGTGTTTCTTTGGTACTACAACAGGGTTTTCCTTTGGTAGCTCATCTTCCAGAGGTCCCATTTTGGTTTTCTTGGTGGTTTTTGTGGATGGATGTTTTCTTTTGGAGGTGGCTGGTGTGGGTTTCACAGCACTAGATGTAGTGCCATGATCACCGGGAGCAGTGGGCTCAACAACAGAGGTTTGGACAACAGTTGTTGTCTTAACACTCTTTGTTTGTGTTTTAGAAACTTTGACTTTTGACAATTTTTCTTGGGTGTTTGGACCCAACATTCTTGTAAAAGTTTCATCAGTTAGACTCCTCATTTGAAATGATTTACCCTTTTTAAAATCTTTTTCAGGTAAAACCTTTTGTAGGATTACACTTAGAAGTCTTGGGTATATCAAAAAAGCATTCTTTGACCCAGACTTTATTCCCTTCACATTTGCTACCAAATCCAAGAACAGGGCCTGGGATAGATTGTAGTCAGATTCTGACAACATAGCATATCCCAAGTACTGAACTTTCAATGGGATTTCATTAAAAGAAGTGGATTTAGCAGAGATACAGAGAAGGAGTGTATGAAAGAAAATTTTCATGACTGGTGGGAAAAACTTTTTGAAAAGAGTTGAACCTGTTATCTGTGAATCATAACCCCTTTCCTGAAACTCAGTGTGAAGCTTAGCCTTAGGAAAAAAGTCGTTACCTGACAAGTCATTCAATGAGAAGGTAGTGGAGATCAGTTGGGGGGTAATGGTGATATTTGTATCCATTGTAATGGATTTCGAGTGTGAGGATGAAAGGAATTAGATTGGGGGTTATGGGTTGAAGAAGGCGGTTTCAGTATTTTGAATACAATGAGACAGTGTAACATCTGTTGTGGTAAAACAGGGTTTTTATAGCCTCTGGTGAAACCGCTGATGTGGCCAAAACTCTGCTTTTGAGAGCAGACGTGGCAAACATCTGGTGGCATACAGCTGTTGCCAAAGGACTGATGTAAACAGTTGTTGGTCTACCAAAGTGCTGATGCTAACAGCCCTTGTTTTTTTAATATATATATATATATATATATATATATATGGAATGGAAACAGTTATTTTATCTGAATCAGACGTTTGAAAACAGATTTTTCAACCAAAAGTGGTTGTTTTATCTGATCAGATGTTTGAAACAGATTTTTCAACTAACAGTGGATAGAATGGATGAAACAGTGGTTGTTTTATCCTTAGCAGATTTTTCAACCAAAATGCTATTTTTAAGGATGAATTTTGATTTCCTGAAACATTTTAATGTTTTTATTTAAAACATTTTTGTTGTTTAATCCATGTTTGGCATACCAATCCTAGAAATCAGTTTTTCAAAAGTAGATGTGTCTAAAGCTTTTGTCAACATATCTGCTAACTGATCCTCTGTTGGAACATGGTGTAGAGAAATCAAACCTTTTTCATAGCTATCTCTGACAAAGTGATGTCTGATGTCTATTTGCTTTGTGGTTAAATGAGAGACTGGTTTTTTGATGATATTTTTAGCAGCTTGACTGTCCAGCATAAGTGGAGTCTTTAGTGCAGTTATACCAAAATCCAGCAATTAATTTTGAAGCCACATAAGTTGGGCTGTACAGTGTAACACCCCAACCGATGGCGGAAACATCGGGGTGCCACGTATTGAATGATTGCTCAGTAGCTCATGGTGAATAATAAGTTTCATAAATGATTTAAATAACTTACATACAAATGTTCTAGAATTTGTACTTCAAATTGAATAAAACTATACACATATCTTCAAGCATCAATACAAATCTTCAAGCAAATAGAACCTGAAACATGTTAAGTTGAAAATGTTTTGGGTCAACAAAAGTTGGTGAGAATTACATAGGTTTTTGATAATTGAATAAAAATGATGTGCAATTCATGTGTCATGTCAATCTAGTCCATATGTGAGAACATACTAGAAATAAATCGAGTGCATAATCAACCCTGATGACTGTTATAAAATGATACATACCATACGCTCATGGTCCAATATGTTATACGATAACAAACACCCACGTAACCCTTGTAGGAGGCACGTATCCGGGTGGGATTGTCAGTCCAATAGATCTATCAATGTATACCGCCGGCTGATCAATGTTAATGATTATGCTAGAATGGTGCTTACTCTAATCATGCTCAAGACATAATGCAACATAGAAAACACATAGACACATTGATGATTGAATTGCAATGATGATGTTATAAACATGTTTCACCCCAAAAATGGTGATAAATAGAAAAGGGGCTATGTAAAACTCACCTTGGTAAAATGTTATATCTGTTGAGAAATGTGTTGACCAAATGTATCAAGTATCACCCTAAAATGAGGTAATAAATATGTCTAAGTCTATCAAGTCTACAAATGTATAAGTTCTAGGGCTTCGAATTGGGGATAATTGCTCGTTTGATTAATATTAAAAATATGCGCCAATTGAGAGAAATTTAGTAAATAGATAACCAAAAACCTTTTTATGAAATTTAAACTTAAGATGGTTACAAGAATGTGTTTAAAATGTAAAAATAATTTTTATAAAATTATTTCATTTAAAATAGATTTTTAAATCTATTTATTTGTAAATAGCCAATATTTAACTTTAATATCCAAAAATACTAAAATTAAAGGATTTAAATTTTAAAAATCATATTTCTGTTCTAAATGATTAAAAATAATTTGTATAAAATTTTGGTGCAAAAATGATGAAAATTGGATTTATTATGATTTAATTATGATTAAAACTAACAAAAATTGATTAAAAATATTAAATAAATGATTTTACTGAATTAAAAATTATTTCAGTAAAGTTTGACTTTATAAAAAGTCAGGATAAATTTTGGAGAATTTAATAAAATTGTTTTGATATATAAATGGATTTTTATAAATATAATAGTATAAAAATGATTTAATTATTATAAATATTAAATAAATGAATTTCTGAAAAATAAAAATTGTAAATAAAACTTTTATCTCAGATTAAACAAATATAATTTTTTTAGAATTTATAAAATAGTTTTGATATTTTAAAATGAATTTAAAAGATTAAAAGGTTTAATATATATATATATATAATTGTTTGTTTAAGAGAAAAGAAAAGAATAAAAAGAAAGGTTAGAGCCGGGACTCGAACCCGGTTCCCTTCTGTGTCAAACCCAGGTCACAACCAACTGATCTGAGGATCAATTTGTTATTGGTTTTGTTTCGTTTTTTTTATATAAACAGACGTGAAAAGTTGTCATCTTCCCCAAATATCATACGAAACCCTAGAATTTGCAATTGTTTGATTCACACATCAATAGCCCAATTAACCTTAGGGCTATTGATGTGTGAATGCCGAAGATCAAAACCCACAAAGATAATTATACTTACAACATTGTTACGAGCACAAACGGCCAGTCAACTTGTAAAGTCAAAAACGTGATTGGGTTATAAGAACAGAAGGTTTTTGAGTGAAATTGAGAGTTGGAATAGAATGTTCGGCATGGTGAGATGATCCAGAACCCTTCAATTTATAGTGATCGAGTCTGAATCATAAATTTGGCAATTCGTTGACTTTGTCTAATGTTGACGCGTTAGAATTAAATTGGTAATAATTGATGATTAATCAACGTGTTTTTGTGTCATAGAAAGGCCGAAGATTGTGATTTCCATGTTAATTCGTCCATAACGCGTGAATTAAGGTAAATCAGCATGGCAAGTTTGTATCTGGTTCATCATTGTTCGCTGCATAACACAGCAGATAAGACAAAAGAGGAAAAGTGGGCTTTTATATATTTTAGGTTGGATTTAAAACCAACTAGGGGTGTGGCCCAGGTGGTGTAGCGTGTGTGTGTGGTGTGAAAAGGTCTCCGGTTCGAATCCCTGGAGCACCATTTTTCTTTTTTTATAAAGGGGGAAGCCAAGAGGGTAAGGGGCTTGGGCCTGATGGCTGTTGGGCTGGGTGAGGGTGTGGGCCGGGTATTAGTTGAGCTTCAGAAAAACACAAAGGGGTTTGGGCTGAGTGTATATTGGGTTAACATGGTTTGTAACATAACTCTAAAAAAAATCTGATTTTTGTGTCACAATATTATTATTATTATTATTATTATTATTATTATTATTAATATTATTATTAATATATATACATATATATATATATATATAAGTTGTGTGGTCGGGAAAATAAGACTTAGGCACGTTATGAATGAAAAAAAAAAATATAATATACGTGTTGAAAATTTCTCGATGTTACATACAGCTTGCAGCAGCAATGTATTCAGCCTCTGCTGTTGAAGTTGAAACAGCTCCTTGCTTTTTGCTTTGCCATGAGACTATGGCATTCCCTAGAAATTTTCAGTCAATTTTGATTTTAACTCTTTTGAAAGTTTTTCAAATTGAACTTCATCATCTAAAATTTTCTTCCTAAGGTTTTCATTCACCTCTTTAATGTTAGCAAATGCTATTACACATTTGTTTGAACACAAATCTTTTAGGATTTGAGGAGATACCTTAGCAGCAGCCATCAATGCACAATCACACTTGCACTCACAATCATCAGATGCACCCCAGGGGTTTGAGAGATTCTAAACCTCTTCTTCAGATTTTTCATCTGCAACTACTTCATCAACAATATCATCAGTCACATTATCAGATTCAGTTACCACATCCTCAGATTCAACCTCTTTAACCATAGCCATGAAACAAAAAATTTCTAGTTCATTTTCAGCTTTGGCTACAAGAGCAAAATTTTCGTCTGTTAACTCATCTGATAGACTGCTCCAATCAACAAAGCCTTGTATGAAGAAACTCTGTTGACTGGTCTCTGCAGGAGCAGAGGGTGGAGCAGCAGTCATTGGCACATGTGCCTGAGCAACAGGGGTTTGCACATAGTGAATCTGAGGAACAGTGGTTTGGACATACTGGACAGGAATGTTTGAGGACTGTGCAAAATGAATAGTGTTTTGCACATTTGGTCCAGGGGTATTATGGGAAACCTGATAAGTGTTGGTCTATGGCCTTTGATTTGGATAGGTAATCATAGGTGTACCATGTTGACTCCTACATTCCCTAGCAAAATGACCAAGTCTATGACATTTATAACACTTAATCTTTGATTTATCTAACCCCACCTTTGACCTGCCAGCCAACCCTGGAAATCTTTTGCCAGTTTTCTTGTATAAATTTTTAGTTGTTAGACTGAGTAGAGCCAATTGGTGCATAATGTCCATTTCTTCCAAATCATCAGGGTCAAAATATTTTAAGTCATCATACTCAAAGGATATGTTATCAGATGCCTAGATATCACCACCACTTGCTGTAAAAGCAGAGTTGGGTGAATAAGAATCAGAGTTA
The DNA here is from genome assembly GCA_028751855.1 of Ambrosia trifida. NCBI lineage: Eukaryota > Viridiplantae > Streptophyta > Magnoliopsida > Asterales > Asteraceae > Ambrosia > Ambrosia trifida. Next base: position 71,409,889 of record CM054131.1, on the reverse strand, counting down.
AAACCTGAAGTTATGTCAATGAAATGATCATCACTCCGATCCTTATTATTACTAGGCACCTCATCATGACCCAAAAGTGCTGTATTACCAAAAACATAATCATCAGAGACTTTTCCATAGTCCTGAAGCTTCGTTTTCTGGTTAAGCTCTTTCTCATAGGTCAAGAGCTTACCATGAAGCTGGGTCAGTGATAGGTCCTTAAATCTAATTGAGTTTCTCATAACTATAGCAATAGTGTCCCATTTGTCTGGTAATGATCTTAAAAACCTATGGTTCAAAGTTGAATTAGGATAAGTTAGACCAACCAGTTTTAGTTCACTAATGAGACAGTTAAACCTCTCAAATTGTTGAGTTAATGAGTCTCCCTTTCCATGACTGAATGTTTCATATTGTTGGTTAAGTATTTCACAGTTGTTTTCAATAACCTCTTTAGTCCCACCAAATTGTTCTTTCAGTGCATCCCACAACTCCTTTGCACTGTTACAGTGTAACAACCCAGCATAGATATCATTGGGTAGTGCCATGGCCACAATACTAAAGGCCTTAGCATCTAACTCAATTTTCTGAAAATCCTGCTCGGAGTAGTTTTCAAGTTTCTTAGGCTCTTGAACCTTGGGATCTTGGGTACTCGGCACCATCGGAACATGTGGTCCGAAGATAACCGACTTCCAACACCCAGTATTCTTTTCAGCCAGAACATGGCTCATCCAACGTTGCCAGATATTGTATTCAGATTTGACAAGCATCGGTGGCATGGTGGTCGTGCCAGTGTTATGTGGATCGTGATTGATTGAAGCCATTCTCTGATTGTTTCTAAAACAAAGTCTGTTTATAAACGGTTGAATCGAAAATAAACAATTACTCTGTTTTTAATCCGACAAACAAACGATATCAATAATTGTGAGCTGTTCTGTTTATATTAAATTGATTGGTTAGATCGAATTTAATTGACCAAGCTCTGATACCAATTGTTAGGATCTGAGTTTGATTGTTTTGATTGTTTAAGTAAATGAATGATGAAAGAAGTAAACAATAAATGAAAAGTGCAGCGGAATGATAAACTATAAATAAAAAAAAAGAGAATAATTGTTTTAGAATCGAAAGCTTTCATATATGATTGAATGATTACAAATGATTTACAATTACTCCGCCTCAGCCTGATCACTCGTGTATGTTTGTCTAAGAGAATGTTTTGAGTGATGAATAGAACAGTAATTTAAAGACAATCTAAACTACTGATGACCTAGGTTGACGTCACCTAAGACAGTGACCTCTAATAGAATAACAACATAAAACATCTGATGAGACAAACACTGTTACATAGAAACATCTAATAGGTAAACAACTGATAGGTAACCTCTGATGGTCTTGTAACATCTGTTGGAGCCTAAGTGCTGTTGGCTCCAACAGACCTTTAGTCTTCAGTACTTAGATCAACAGTTGTTCTTCATCAGACCTTTGATCAGCAGTTGTTCTCTATCAGACCTTTGCAAGCAGCAGTTGTTCCAGCAGTTGTTAGGGTACAACAGATGTTAGAGTCAACAGTCTTTTGGGAGAAGTAACTTGTAAATGTTGTTTTTATTAAGGATCAATATATAGTATATTTTGGCTTTCCAATCATCTGTTCTTCTCCAGGTCAGCAGACCCAACAAAACATAAGGATATGACAGGCATCTCCAAGGATGTCATTACTCACAAGCTTGGAATTGATAAGAGTTTCAAGCCTATACAACAAAAACGAAGGAAGTTTGCACCCGAGAGAAATGTTATAATACAAGAAGAAGTCAACAAGTTACCAAAGTCCAAGATGATCAGGGAAGTCAAATTCCCAAGATGGCTAGCCAATGTGGGTGTAGTACAAAAGAAAAATGGAAAATGGAGAGTATGTGTATACTACACAGATCTCAACAAGGCTTGTCCAAAAGATCCATTTCCTCTCCCACACATCGATTCGATGGTGGAAGCTACAGCAATCCACGAGATGTTAACTTTCATGGATGCATCCTCAAGATTTCAACAAATCCAGATGGAACCAGATGACCAGGAGGATACTGCATTCATGCCACCATCAGGTATTTATTGTTATATTGCCATGCCTTTTGGACTTAAAAATGCAGGTGCAACATACCAAAGACTGGTAAACATGATGTTCAAAGAAAAGATTGGGGACACAATGGAGGTCTACATCGATGATATGGTAGTGAAGTCCAAGAAAGCTGAAAACCATCTTCAGGATCTCAAAGAAGCCTTTGACATCCTGGATGCTTACAACATGAAGTTGAATTCGGCCAAGTGCAATTTTGGAGTTGGTGTTGGCAAATTTCTTGGATACTTAGTAACCAAGAGAGGCATAGAATCCAGTCCAGAACAAATCAAAGCCATCCTAGATCTAACACCATGGGGAGTTGTTAAAGTCAACAACGATCAACAAGAAGCCAAGGATTTCTATACTATGTCAATGAAGGCTTCGTCAAGAAAAGCATAGCAATTACAGAAAGATGCACAGTGCCATCCTCAAGATGTTAAGGCACATCCTGACCAGGATGTAAAGGCTGTTTGCCTCGACGACAACAACAAGGATATCACTGTGCAGATTGGTAAGAACATTCCCCATGACATTGAACAATCACTAATTTCATTTCTAAAATGCAGGATGCCGACCTTTGCATGGAAGCATGAAGATATGACTGGCATCTCCAAGGATGTCATTACCCACAAATTTGGGATTGATAAAAGCTTCAAACCCATCCAACAGAAACGAAGAAAGTTTGCACCAGAAATGAATACCATCATACAAAAGGAGGTGGACATATTGCTGAAATCCAAGATGATAGGGGAAGTAAAATTCCCAAGATGGCTGGCAAACGTGGTAGTGGTAGAGAAGTAAAATGGGAAATGGAGATTATGTGTAGACTACACAGACCTCAACAAAGCCTGCCCTAAATACCCATTCCCATTACCACACATAGATGCGATGGTAGATGCTACAGCAGGCCACGAGATGCTGACGTTCAGGGATGCATCCTCAGGATTTCAACAAATCCAAATGGAGCCGGATGACCAAGAGGATACAACATTCATGACCCCATCAGGTATATATTGTTATATAGCTATGCCATTTGGACTAAAAAATGCAGGTGCAACATACCAAAGGCTAGTGAATGTGATGTTCAAGGAAAAGATTGGGGACACAATGGAAGTTTACATTGACGACATGGTGGTTAAATCCAAGAAGGTAGAAAAGCATCTTCATGATCTCAAGGAAGCCATTGACATCCTGGATGCCTACAATATGAAGTTAAATCCAGCCAAATGTCATTTTGGAGTCGGTGCTAGGAAGTTCCTTGGATATTTAATGACTAAGAGAGTAATAGAAGCCAGTCCTGAACAAATATAGGCCATCATTGACCTCAAATCTCCAACAAATGTCAAGGATGTGCAAAGATTAACCGGCACGATAGCAGCCCTAAACAGATTCATCTCAAAGTCCTCAGAAAAATGCAAGGAGTTCTATGACATCCTGAAAAAGAACAACAAATTTAACTGGGGACAGAAGCATGAGGATGCATTGAAGAAGCTAAAGGAGTATCTTGCAGTAGCTCCACTCCTGATGAAACCTGAGGATGGTGAACCTCTCAAGTGATACCTTGCAGTTTCTGGAAATGAAATAAGTGTTGTTTTGGTAAAAGATTATGAAGGGCAACAACATCTTGTCTACTATGTAAGTAAAACTCTATTAGATGCTGAAACCAGGTATTCACATATTGAAAAACTCATTTTAGCTTTAATAATGGCATCTACCAAGTTAAGGCACTATTTTGAAACATATAAGATACATGTTCAAACTAATTATCCTATTAAAAATGTACTTAGAAAACCTGAAATGTCAGGTTGAATGGCAAAATGGTCAGTAAAATTAAGTGCTTTTGACTTGGTATATGAACCTAGAAATGCAATCAAATCATGGGCTCTAGCAAATTTTGTGGCTAATTTCAGTAGTGACATCCTAAGTGCAGTAGAGTCTGAGGTTCAACAATTAAATGAAAATTTAGGAAAATGGACTCTATACACTGATGGTGCTTCAAATGCAAGAGGTACAGGGTTAGGACTACTACTAAAATTGCCACAAGGGGACATAATACCCCATGCTATTAGATGTGCATTTCAAACAACTAATAATGAGGCAGAATATGAAGCTCTCATTGCTGGTTTACAACTTGCTAAGAAATGTATATTTCAAATTTAGAAGTATTTGTTGATTCCTTATTGATTACTAACCATTTTAATGGATCTTATGCAGTAAAAGGTCAAAAACTAGTTATTTATCTTGAAATAGTTAAAAAAATATCAACTTCTTTTGTAGAATTCACACTAACACAGGTACCTAGGAAAGAAAATGCTGAAGCTGATGCCTGGGCAAATCTAGGATCTTCTTTAAATTTACCTGAAGATCCAAGATTCCCATTATCCACATCCTGAAGCCAGCAATTGAAGAGTGGCATCCTGAGGATGGCAAGGCACACCCTGAGGATAACACAAAACAGCCTGAAGATAAGACGGTGCATCCTAAGGATAACACTATTCTGACTACTCAGGTTCATGACATTTCATCCTGGATGACCCCTATAATAAAATATTTAAAAGAGGATGTCATCCCCGATGGAGAAAATGCAAAAGCTTTCAGGATGAAGGTATCAAAATTCATTATTATAGACAATATTTTGTATAGAAAATCCCTTGCAGGTCCATATTTGAGGTGTCTCAACAAGGAAGAAGCAAATGAAGTTCTTAAGGACATTAATGAAGGATATTTTGGAAACCACACGGGAGGAAGATCTCTCTATTCGAATACATTAAGGACAGGATACTATTGGCCAACCATGAAGAAGGATGCCATGTCGTATTCTCAAAAGTGTGATCCGTGTTAAACACATAGTAACATCCTTCATCAGCCATTTGAACCTCTACACCCTATTATCTCACCATGGCCGTTCATGAAATGGGGGATGGATATAGCAGGGAAACTACCCATAGCTCCTAGTGGAAAGGTGTTCATGTTGGTAATGACTGATTACTTCTTAAAATTGATCGAAGCTGAAGCATTCGTACAAGTTAGAGATAAAGAAGTGGTGTCATTCATCAAGAGGAACATCCTAACAAGATTTGGAGTGCCAGCTGAAATCATTTGTGACAACGGTTCTCAATTCATTAGAAAGAGGACAACGGACTTTTGTGAGACTTGGGGGATCAAGATGATAACTTCAACACCTGCCCATCCTCAGGCTAATGGCCGGGCGGAATCCTCAAACAAAATCATTGTCAACAACTTGAAAACGAAGCTTGGGGAAAAGAAAGGGAAATGGGCAGAAGAACTTCCATTTGTACTTTGGGCTGATAGGACTACTTCCTAGAATGCAACTGGTCAGACACCCTTCTCCTTAGTCTTTGGAACAGAAGCAATGCTGCCAACAGAGATGGTCATGCCTACAGCCAGAAGACATCTTCAAGATGCAACAACCAACTCAGAAGCATTATTACAAGATTTGGAGACTATCAACAAAGGATTGCTAAATTAAGGATGGCAGCCTATCAACAAAGGATTGCTAAAGCATACAACAAAAACATAAGGGTAAGAAGATATCAAGTAGGATACCTGATATTAAGGAAAGCCTTCCAAAACACCACTAAGCCAAGTGATGGTAAATTGGCTCCTAAATGGGAAGGACCATATCTAATCAATTCCGAGGCCGGTAAAGGAGCATATTGGTTATTAACAATGGAAGGAGAAATTCTACCAAGATCTTGACATGCAATTCACTTAAAATACTACCATACATAAGGATTCATGTGTCTGATCTCTCTGGAAGAGAAACCATGGTTCGAATTACTGGTAGGATGAAGGTGAAGGATGACAGAGATGAATCATCTCCATATGTAAGTACTTATCCTTAACTTATTTCAATCATTTATATTTTTACTAAACATGGTCTAGAAATAGTCCATCCTGAGAATTTTGCAGTACCATCCTGAAGATGGAACGCTTTGAAGACTAGAGGGTTGGCCACCCTCTCCTCCGTTAAGGTGTCCGACACCTTCCTAAGGTTTAAAGGTTTTCACCTTTCTCATTGGTTTAGCAACCCCGCCTGGTGCGCACGTTGTTCATGTATATTTTCAGGATTGTGGGACCAGTCCATGTAAAAGTGGCTGACAATTTCATCATTTTTGAGATATATATTGAACTCTTAAGGTTTAGACATTTTTCAATGTCTCTTGCATATTTGGCCTAGTCGCCAGGGCCTTGTCGCCAGTTATTCCTAAGATAATACAATGGGCCTCATCACCAATTATCCTAAAGATTACACATGGGCGTGACCCCAGTTTATTTGAGGCCTAGTCACCAGTATAATAACAATGTTTACCTTTATACAGGTTACTCTTAAAATTTATTAATCCCTTCTTGAAAAAGGATAAAATCCCAAAGTTCATCTTGAAGATATTACACTAGGGACATCCTAAAAATAATTAAGACCATCCTGAGGATGACAAAGGAAGAAGAACTCGGGACATCCTTAAGATGTCAACAATACTTAGAACGATTTCGTTACACTATGAAGACTAATTGATGAAAGAAAACGAAGGTAATATTATTCCTTTATGCTTGACATTTGTTGATGTTTGCAGGATATCAAACGAATCAAAAAAGGAACACAAGGATATAGCGTCAAAAACAGTTACCATATTATTTATAGCCAAAATTTGATGCCAAACCCAGGCTTCATCCAAAACCAGGACCCATCCACCAGGGGTCGACATCTACGGTGCAGGTCAGAAGAAGATTTGGGGCTTCGTCTTGAAACCAAGATCCCTCCACCCCAAACCTTACAATGTTTTAAACTATTACATGCCAAAATAAAATTGTTCGAAATTGTTTCAACCATAGGCTACCATAATCACTGCCACAAAATATTTAAAAAAGTGGGCTCCGACCTAGTCAATACATCCTTCATCGCCCACTTGAAGATCCTTCACCACTGCTGCCACCTTAGCTTCTGACTCCTTCACCCCAGCATCCTCAGGATCCTTCAGTGTATCTTCAGGATGTGTAACAGGAACAGGCTCATAAATCGCCTCTTTTCACCAAGGCTCTTGATTTTTTCCTTTCAAGTTTCGACATCCCAATCCTCTTGCTTGAAGCTAGGATACCTAGCTTGGAGATCCATTTTTACTCTAGCCTGTAAGACAGAAATGTTGGAAGATATCATAAGCCCATTCCTGTATTCCTCCATTTCCTTCTCCTGATTCAACACCACTTGGGCATGCTCAGACTTTGCCTGCTTTAGTTCAGCCTCCACATGGTCCAACTTCTTCTCGAGATATTTACTCTTGTCATGAGCAATCTTCTGGACATCCTCAAGTTTGGACTGGGCATCATGAAGCTCTTTGGCAACCCCATCCAAAGATTTCAGCAAATATTCATGACCCTATCAAGGAAAGGAAAAAGGTAAGCGTTTCATCTTATAAATTTTAACTAATTTAAATATTTCAAGGCCATCCTCAGAATAGCGTTATACCTGGAGTGTGAACTGGGAAATCCTGTTCAATACTTCCTTAAAGCTAAGCTCTTCAAAAAAGGGTGATTTCCTGGGCAATAGCAGAAGTAGTCTTCCTCTTTTTAGAGGAAGTTGCAGCACTATACTTGGGAAGACTAGAAGGAGGACTAGCCATCTTGGAACTTGATGGCGAGCTGAGCTTGGTTGCCTTCACATCCAAATTATCAAGGTCATCTAGGTCAAAGGAAGCAGACTTTTTTGCTATGGAAGAGAAAAGTACAAGTTTAGATGATAATAAATAATAAACATCCTCAAGATGTAATAGGTAAACACTCACCAGACATCTCGGTAAATGAACGACTTCCCTCCGCCTCAAAGGTTCTAGCAGAAACAGGTAATTTGAGTACAACTTGGTAGTTGAGGTAAGCGTCACTTAGAGGGGAAGCAAGTTTTGTAAAGGAAGCACCTATAAACATGAAGATTTTCGAAATGTTAATAACATCCTCAGGATGACTACAGAAATCTTTCATAAAAACTATAACATCCTATAAAACCTTTACCACTCTTCAACCAGTACATATGGATCTCATCCCCAAAAGGAATGGAATCCCTCTTTACAAAAAAGAACTTTGATCTCCAAGATTTCTCAGACTTGATAACGTTAAACAAAAAGGTGGGCTCTTTCTCGATAAGTTGAAGAACATAACGACTCAAGCCATGCGTTTTCAACTTGTACATGTGGGATAAGTCCCCTATGCGAAGATAGACACCATGCTTTTCTATAATTTTATTGCAAACCATTAGGATTCTCCAGATATCCGGCATGGTTTGGGCATAAGCCATCCAAGTAGTACTAAAGAAATCTTGAATAAATGGGGGGAACGGATACTTCAAACCCAACTGAAAAGGAAGATACAAAAAATAGACCCAGGTAGGGGATGCAAAATCAGATCTTGCATTAAGGTCATGAGGACAAAAGACAGCATAATCCGGGAAGACCTCTGAATCTTTCAAAACTTGAATGTCTTTGACATAAAAGTAACAAGTTTCTTGTTCAAGGTAGCTCAGCAAGTTTTGGGGGATGAAGTCATTCGAGACTATTATAGCCCCAAAAGATCTTATCGATTTTTTGACCATCGTCAAGAAATATTTTATAAATTATGTAGGTTTAGAAGAAATAAAGAGAAGAAAGATTACCTTCTTTGATAACCTGGCACGAATATAAAGTAGGAGATATGATCAAGATATAAATGGCAAAGGATGATATTGTGTAATGGTCATTGCATGATTATAGCCGAAAAAATAGCCATTGTCATCCAGACAGATGTCCCATCAGGATTATCAGATAAGTTCACTGATTAAAAAATATTATAACCGTGTAAGATATTAACGGTAACATATTTTTGGGGACAATTATTGGTGGTGAAAATCCTCAGGATGATTTTCCCTCATATCCTTAGTATAGCATCTTCAGGATGCTGAAGGACCCGACAGACTTCAGGATGTAACTAAACTTTAGCATGTGCACATCCTGAGGATGGACTAATGAATTATCTTTCTATGATATGATTGCAGGTACGATTAAACTATAATAATGGACTTGTAACCTCTTTGTAACGTCTATATTATAGTACTCGGTCAGGGGAGTCAAAGATGGAAGAGTTACACTTGCAAGCCAAAGTCCAAGCTCGAAGAAGGAGTCAAAGATGTAACCGAAGTTCATTAAAAGTAGGCGAAAAAGATGGATACTATTGCCCAACGACTATATCCAGCTAAAACAGCTACAACGGTCACATGAAGCCTTCAAAGAACTTAACTAACTAAGCGGATTACACGGGATCTCTCGTTTACTTTCATGTATTATAAATAGGGGATGATTGACGAGTATAGAACACAGAACATACACCTGAACTACACATACACTCTGCTGCTCATAGAAAACTCACACACTTAGCACAAATCATTGTAATCTAAGCACACTCATCACTCATCCATCCAAAGTTGTACCATTTTTTACTTTAGTAATATTAACAAACAAAGGCAGGAGCCTAGACTCCTCCCGAGGTTTTATGCCGGCGATCATCAATATATCAAGGGCTTTCCTCGTACATCAAGTGTTGTTCTTTGTGTTTTAGTGCTTACATTACTTATTCCTTGAACTTGCTGATAGTTGCATCCTCAGGATACAACTCTCCATCCTCAACTTTACCTTAACCATCCCGAGCATAGTTGTCACATATTTGTTTCTTTAACATCTTAACACACCATTTTTAGAATAAAACTAGACTCTAAACACATTTTGACATTTATAGCACTCTACCTCACTTTTACTAATTTGGAAAATGAAGTTATTTCAAGCAAGTAATTTTTGACCAAAACAATCGTCATGCTCCCATGAAAAGGATGTGACAACTAATACATTAATCTAGGCAACTAAAAAAGGAAGAACACCATGCTTTACAAGGTCAACACACCCTCTTTTGGATCCCTTACACCTATCGGCTACAAACAAGGAAAGAAGCATGACACTAACTTATATGCAATCAAGTATAAGACAAGAATGATGCACCTTACTCCAAGAAAGAAGGCATTCCCCTTTTGGGAACCCACTAGCGGCCGAAGATGATGTAGAGACAAAGAAGATTTGTCAACATTTGCATCCATTTGAATCCTATGCATTTGATCGATCCATGTACTAGAGGATACACTTACCATCTTTGTTCTTGTGACTGCCATGTGGAACATGAGACATATTTGTAACACCCCAACCGATGGCGGAAACATCGGGATGTCACGTATTGATGATTGTTCAGTAGCTCATGGTAAATAATAAATTTCAATAATTGATTTAAATACATTACATACAATTGTTCTACAAGAATTTGTACATTAAATGAGGAATACTAAATATGCATCTTCAAGCATTAACTCTAAAATCCAAGCAAGCAATAACCTGAAACATGTTAAGTTTGAAAATATTTTGGGTCAACAAAAGTTGGTGAGAATTACATAGGTTTTGATAATTGAATAAAGCTTGTACAATTCAAGTGTCATGGCAAGTATAGTCCATATGTGAAAACATACTAGAAGTAAATCGAGTGCATAATCAACCCTTGTGACTGTTATATTGTGGTCCATCCCATACGCTCATGGTTCACTCGATTATGTTATGCGATAACAATCACCCACGCTACCTATGTAGGAGGCACGTATCCGGGTGGGATTGTCAGTCCAATAGATCTATCATTGTATACCGTCGGCTGATCAATGTTAATGATTATGCTAGAATATTGTGCTTACCCTAGTCATGTTTAAGACATAATGCAACATAGAAAAACACATAGACACTTTATGATTGAATTGCATATAGAATGTTGTAACATGTTTCACCCCAAAAATAGTGAAAAATAGAAAAGGGGCTATGTAAAACTCACATTGGCTAAGGTGAATTATCCTCTAAGTGTTGTGAATGTATGCGAGGCGAATCCCAAAGACTCAACAACGTAGCTAGTCCAAATTGAAGAAAAGGAAAAAGAAAGAATATCAAGCTTCTAATTCGCCAATTACAAGAGCTTATAATCAAAGCTTCAATTGTAGAAGTAATAGACTATAGAAGAAAGGTATGAGGGAAAGTTTAATCGGATTGAAACAATCGATTTAAAGGTGAAAAGTATAATGGGTCATAGGTGGGTTTTTATACTAGTTTTGGAGTCAATTAGCCATTAAAATTGGTCAACACCATAAAGTAAGGTTTTATGATGAATTGACTATTTGACTAAGACTTTGACTGTTTGACTAATACTTTGACTGCTTGACTAAGACTTTGACTTTTTGACTAAGACTTTGACTAATCAATTTAAGGAATGTGTTAAGTTTATTTTCTTCTGAAATACTACACAAGATGATAGTTGGCTCAGTTGGTTGTCACTGTGTGTTGGTTGGCTGTGGACGCGGGTTCGAGTCCCGGTCCACACAAATCTTTTTTTGGCAATTATTTACCTAAAACTATATTATTCTAAATTCATAATATGATTATATAAGCCCGAAAGTTACTCGAAATATTTTTAAAACGTACAAAAGTGTCGAGATACAAATAATTATTAGTTTAAGGTATTTAAAACATATATTGTTTAAAACAATACATTCTTTTTATCAAAAAAAAAAATTAGGGGAAAACATATATTGTTTAAAACAATACTTACCCCTAACTTAGCCAGCCCCTGTCCCAGATTCCTCTCATCACAGGTGTGGGTGGATCTCAGACTCAGAGATGGACATAGACCATCCTCCAGTCATGAGGCATACCTCCGATGACGACATGGATGACAACGCCCCACCTTCTCTAGCCGCCCCAGACACTCACCCCTCCGTTACCCCTCATGTTTCTCGCTCTCCAGCCAGCCTTATCCGCTTCTTTTGCCTAAATGCTTCGGGACTTACACTCATAAAGTGTACACCCCGGAAGAGGGCACGCCCAGCTCTTGTTATTTCCATACCCGCCAGAGCCCCGATTTCCCCCCTTCTCGTTGACCCTATCCCTGTCAGCAAGCCTACCCAGTCTGCTGACCCCATGCCAGAGCCTTTAGCGATGGAGGTGTGCGAGCCGAAACCCGAGCCACCGAAGAGGCTGAAGAGACACTCTCAGGCCCACAAGCGGCCCTTCCTTCCCAGTCTCACTAGCGATCTGGCACATAGGAATGAGGAGGATGATCCCGAGGCTATGAACTTGGGAGGCTCATCCGGGAGACCCCTTAATACTTAGAGTGGCATCATTATATCCCACGATGTGTAGCTGGTAGCGTTGGGAGACCGCATCCGGGAGCTCAAGAGTCAGTTGTCTGAGACCGAGCAGGGGAGACTGTCTGCTGTGATGGAAAGAGTTGATATGGGGAGACGTGTAGAGATGCTAGAGAGGAGGATGGTTGAGACTGACCGACGTATGAGGGAGGCGATTATTTCTCTTACTGCTGCTTTTCCACCACCTTCTTAGATGTTATGATTATGCTTGTGTACTGTTATGATTATGGATGTGTTGTTTCATGACGTTGTGATGTGATGTTTAAAACTAGCTGCGGCTTGACCACCCATTTTGAGTACTAAAACTTAACTATTTAGGGTTCATGTATGGATTGGGATATTGTGTTATGTTGTTCACCCTTTTGTCTTATGGATGCGATTTAATTCATGTGCATGATTGTGTTGGTTATTATACGATTACATATGTATATACATCTCTTATGTTTGTTGTGTTCCTTTCTCTTAGTTATGCAAACCCGACAGTCCGCACGGAGAACCGAAGGCGGACCATTACCGGCCACTCCCGCCGAGTTAGCTAGAGTAATTGCTGAGGCAATTACTCAACGTGATGCAGCTCGGGCTGACTCTAGTGGAGGTTCAGGAGGTATCGGTCGCCGCCGAGGAAGTGAAACAGATCACGAGGTTGAAAACTCTATTCATGGTTGTTCGTACAAACCTTCATGGCATGCAAGCCATGGAATTTCCGTGGTACAGAAGGTGCTGTAGGAATCGTCCGATGGATAGAGAAGACCAAATCAATCCTCGACATAAGTGATTGCTCTGATGATCAAAAGGTGAAGTACTCCACTTATACCTTTCAGGATGAAACCCTTACCTGGTGGAACCTGCAAGTACAAACCCTGGGTAGAGAAGCAGCAAACAACCTTGCTTGGGCTGATCTCAAAACACTGCTTATGGAAAAGTACTGCCCTAGGAGTGAGCTTCAGAAGCTGGAGGCGGAATTTTGGAATCTTGCCATAGTGGATGCCAACGTGAATGCATATACCACTCGTTTTCATGAACTCTCTCGACTAATCCCATAAATGTTCACGCCCGAATACAAGAGAGTCGAGCGGTATATCTGGGGTCTATCACCAAAGATCCGTAGTATGGTCACTGCATCGGCACCCTCCACTATCCAGGCTGCAGTTACTCTAGCTCAAAGTTTGACTGACAACGCTGTTCGCATGGGTTCGTTGAACCAAAAGGTTACGGTTACCAGTGAGAGTTCCGGGAACAAGCGCAAACATTCCAACAACCGGAAAGGTAAGAACTCCTCTCGCAAGCCACAAGTTGCCGTGAAAGTCTTTGCTGCCACAACTACTGAGGAGCCCAAACGCAAATACAACGGGACCCATCCTTACTGCAGCAAATACAACAACCATCACGTGGGTACCTGTGAAAGCATCTTGTGCAGGAACTGTAACCGTCGTGGTCATTCAACCTTCAACTGCCAAAAACGAGTGTTTCGAATGTGGTGCGACTGGAACTTCCGAAAGGACTGTCCCAAGGCCAGGGATCAAGCCCATGGTAGAGCGTTCGTGCTGGGAGCCAACGAAGCACGTGATGATCCTAGCATAGTTACGGGTACGTTTCTCCTTAACAACCATTTTGCATCGGTACTATTTGACTCAGGCGCTAATTTTGGCTTTGTGTCCACCGACTTTAAGAAATCCCTTGGAATAGAATCTAATAAGTTGGAACCACGTTACACCATAGAATTAGCCAATGGTAAGTTGATCTCGTCTGAGGAAGTTGTTAGGGACTGTGTTCTGGTACTTGATGACCATGAATTCCATATCGATTTACAGCCAATTCGATTGGGTAGTTTCGATGTTGTTATTGGCATGGATTGGTTACCCAAACATCATGCAAAGATCATCTATCACGAGAAGTTGGTTTGAATCCCCTTGTCAATTGGTGAAACCCTTTTGATTTGAGGAAACCAGGGTGTACCCACTCTTCGAGTCATATTCTACATTAAGGCACAAAACTGTTTAAGGAACGGTTGTGTCGCATTTCTGGCACATGTCGTTGAACAAAAGGCTAAAGATCAGAAGCTTGTGGACATCCCAGTGGTGCGAGACTATCCCGAAGTCTTTCCAGAAGACTTGCCAGGACTTCCACCACCACGACAGGTCGAGTTTCGCATTGATCTCATCCCAGGAGCTGCCCTAGTAGCCCGCACTCCATATCGTCTAGCACCCTCTGAAATGCAGGAACTGTCTAACCAACTTTAGGAATTATTGGACAAAGGTATCATTCGCCCGAGCTTTTCTCCGTGGGGAGCACCTATCCTGTTCGTGAAGAAGAAAGACGGGAGTTTCCGCATGTGCATTGACTACTGGGAGTGGAACAAGCTGACCATCAAGAACAAGTATCCGTTGCCAAGAATTGATGATCTGTTCAACCAGTTGCAGGGTTCCAGCTACTACTCGAAGATCGATCTGCGATCAGGATATCATCAGTTGCGGATTCTGGAAGACGACATCCCGAAGACTGCATTCCGAACTCGTTATGGGCATTACGAATTTCTAGTCATGCCATTTGGTTTAACAAATGCTCCTGCAGTTTTCATGGATCTCATGAATCGAGTCTGCAGGCCCTACCTAGATAAGTTTGTAATTGTCTTCATTGATGACATCTTGATCTACTCGCGAACTCAAGAAGGGCACGAACAACATCTTCGATTGATTTTGGAGTTGCTCAAGAACGAGAAACTGTTTTCCAAGTTCTCAAAATGCGAGTTCTTGATTTGAGAAGTCCATTTCCTTGGTCACATTGTGAATGAGAAGGGTATACAAGTTGATCCCACAAAGATTGAAGCAATCAAGGATTGGGTTGCGCCCAAGACACCAACTGAAGTGCGACAATTTCTGGGATTAGCTAGTTATTATCGACGGTCCATCAAAAATTTCTCCATTATTGCCCAGCCATTGACTGTCTTGACACAAAAAGACAAGAAGTTCGATAGGGGAGTCAAGCTAGAGAATGCGTTCCAAGTGTTGAAGGACTGTTTGTGCAGTGCTCCAATTCTTTATCTTCCTGAAGGTACCGATGATTTCGTGGTTTTTTGCGATGCTTCTCATCAAGGTCTTGGATGCGTATTCATGCAAAGGAACAAGGTCATTGCTTATGCATCCCGACAACTCAAAATTCATGAGAAGAATTATACCACGCATGACCTAGAGTTAGGTGCAGTGATCTTTGCCCTCAAGATTTGGGGGCACTACCTTTACGGCACTAAGTGCACCATTTTCACTTATCATATGAGCTTACAACACATCTTCAACCAGAAGGAGCTGAACATGCGGCAACGTAGATGGGTTGAATTGCTGAACGATTACGATTATGAGATTAAATACCATCCAGGAAAGGCCAACGTTGTGGCTGACACATTAAGCCGGAAAGAACGAGTTAAGACCCTGTGTGTTTGTGCGCTAGGCTTAACCATCCATACCAGTCTCGCTACCCGTATCCGTGACGCTCAGCAGGAAGCTCTGAAAAGCAAGAATTTGAAGAATGAGTCGTTATTCAAGATGGTTAATCTGTTGGAACCAAGGTCTGACGGCACAGTTTATTTGGAAATCGGATCTGGGTGCCACGTTTTGGTGGTTTATGAGATTTAATCCTTGAATAGGCCCACAAGTCTAGATACTCGATCCATCCTGGGGCTGACAAAATGTACAAAGATGTGAAGGAACTTTACTGGTGGCCCAACCTTAAAGGTGAAATCGCCACGTACGTCAGCCGATGCCTTGCATGTTCAAAGGTCAAAGCAGAGTATCAGAAACTGTCTGGTCTGCTTCAGCAACCAGAAATTCCTGCATGGAAATGGGAACAGATTTCCATGGACTTCATCACCAAACTACCTAAAACGTCTAGTGGTCACCACACGATTTGGGTAATTATCGACAGGTTGACTAAATCTGCGCATTTCTTGCCGATCAAGGTCACCGACAAGTTAGAGAAACACGCCAAGCTATACATCAATTCCGACCGAGACAGTCGATTTACTTCCCGATTCTAGCAAACACTGATGGGCGCAATGGGCTCTCGCTTAGACATGAGCACGGCATGTCATCCACAAACCGATGGCCAGAGTGAACGCATAATTCAAACATTGGAAGACATGCTTCGGGCATGTGTAATCGATTTCGGTGGAAACTGGGATTCTCATTTGCCATTGGTTGGGTTCTTTTATAATAACAGTTACCACATTAGCATCAAGGCTGCCCCGTTTGAAGCCCTATATGGACGGAAGTGTAGATCCCCTTTGTGTTGGGCAAAAGTTTGAGACAAATATTTGACTGACCCCGAGCTCGTTCAAGAGACCACCGATAAGATCTTTCAGATCCGTGATCGCTTGAAAGCCTACGCTAATTGATGTTGCAAACCACATGAATTTCAGGTTGGCGATAAGGTACTCTTAAAAGTCTCACCCTGGATGGGTGTACCACGGTTTGGCAAGCGTGGAAAAATTAATCCCCGATACATCGGTCCGTTCGAAATACTTTCTAGGGTTGGTCCCGTGGCATACAAGCTCAAGTTACCAGAAGAGCTAAGTGGTGTTCATGACACTTTCCACGTATCCAATCTAAAGAGGTGTTTGTCCAACGAGTCCTTGATCATTCCTCCCGAAGAAATTCACATCGATGATCAGCTCCATTTTGTCGAGGAGCCAATCGAGGTGACTGATTGGAAAATCCAGAAATTGAGAAGGAGCTGCACTAAACTTGTGAAAGTCAGATGTAATGCAAAGCATGGTCCCGAATTTACATGGGAACGCGAAGACCAAAAGAGACGCAAGTACCCAGCTCTTTTTCCTAAGACCACAGAAACTAGTAAGAAAACTCGATTTCGCAGACAGAATTCCAAAACAAGGGGAGAATGTGACAACAGTCAACAAACTAGGTCAACATCCGTACGCTTTCAATTACTAATATTAATATATGTGCATCCTTAACCTAGCACGACCTATGCTAACTCACAAACCCTCTAGACAACAACGACCACAACTGAATTATATATGTATATATACACATCACGGCTACTATTACACATAAACAAAATCACACTTGTTGAACTCACAACCTATACATATATACATGTGCATATAATCGGCTATATCATAAGGAAATCCCAAGACAAGTCCTTGTCACAAGCCTTACCTATCTAACAAGGCCTGAGAACACAAACATACTACCCACCTTGGAAATCGGCTAAGGTACTATCACCATAAAATACATACTTTGCCATACCTCACACCCATGTCATCTAAGTTATACCAAATTGGCAACTACCTATCCCTTACACTAGTAAACTACCCTTACCCCTTTTTGCCTACACCCTCATGGCCAACAAGAAGAACAAGGAAGTGACACTTGCACAAAGGACAAGGAATGACAACCCATGATCCCATGAACTATCACCCTCAACTAGAAACTCACTTCTTGTCTTTTCCTCTCCCCATGTTGCGGCCGAAACATCATCATGCTTCGATGAAAAGGATGTGAAAACTAATACACTAATTTAGGCAACAAAACAAGTAAGAACACCATTCTTTACAAGGTCAACACACTCTCTTGTGGATCCCTTACACCTATCGGCTATAAACAAGGAAAGAAGCATGACACTAACTTATATGCAATCAAGTATAAGACAAGAATGATGCACCTCACTCCAAGAAAGAAGGCATTCCCCTTTTGGGAACCCACTAGCGGTCGAAGATGATGTAGACACAAGGAAGAGTTGTCAACATTTGCATCCATTTGAATCCTATGCATTTGATCAATCTATGTACTAGAGGATACACTTACCATATTTGTTCTTGTCCATATCTTAGCCAAACCACTATATAAGAAGGCTTGGAGATCACTAACCATTGTCACTCATCCATTCTTACAATCCTCTCATAACTCTCGGGTGATTTCTAGCCTAGCCAAGGACACCAAGCCCTTAAGGAATTGGGGGAAGCAATCACAAGACCTCCTAAAGCCGAACACCTCTTGGTAAGTTCCCTAAGCTCCATATTTCATACCTCTCAGCCCAATTTGTTTACCCGATACCTAGTCGACCCCTAAGAACACTCTAAACAAAGACTTACACACACAAGGTGTTGAACATCTCACTATGCATACATTAAGTCGATTAAAATGAGGTCTAGATGATGAACAATAATCGGCCCACAAGATGTTATGTTGAGCAATGTTCCAAACTAATGTGGTTAATCAACTAGTGAAACGTTTTTATAATCCAAACATGCTTGAGTTATACACAAAAGTAAAGGTTAAACAAGGAGGATGTTATAATCGGTTTTATTAGTACACTCGGACACATTGATTTTTATGATCACTAAAAGAAACCGAGCCATTCTTTTAATCAAAGCATGACTTAGGCATCGATTTTTATGATTAGAACACACATGGCTTATATACTAAGCTAAGGCTATCAAGTATAGTAATCATACTCGGTTTTTCTCACAAAACTCTCAAACATGTCTTATGGAAACCCTACGAGGCCTTGCCTAGTTCAAAGCAATCGAGTTTGAACCATTAAACACTTCGCTTCAAGGTATATATTGTATACACTAATCGTCTATCACATACTAACACATGTTAGGTTAAGCTAGAACATGTGTTAGTATTAACTTGAAAGGATTGATGGTCTAAGCACACGTTAAGACATTTATTTATCAACAAATTAACCACACGCGATAGATTGAGAACTATATGAACCCATGATTACTTAACAAGGGTCCACTTTATTACTATCAATGTTTCCAAACACTTTTAGTACACTAAGAATCCTCACAAGTACAAAGCTATGGCCCACATACATAATAATCGGATCCATAAATATCGGGTGAACCTCTTGTATGATAAACAACGAGAACTGGTGAAATTACCATGCTCTTAATAAATCATAGGGAAAACAGTAGCAGGACGGTAGCTACCTCACCATACAGCTTCACTAGACCACATACGACTCTATCAGGTGAGTTTTACGGGCCCATTTTACTATTTTACATTTTGGGGGATAAACATGCTTCAATACTAGTGTCATTTAACAGTGAGTGTACATTCTATCATGACTGCCATGTGGAACATGAGACATATTGGTTCATGAGCTCATTTGTCCATGTACAACGTTTACTGTAACCATTAGCTATCAAAATCCATGGAACACTTAAATAGATCTATTGGGTTGACATCCCCACTCTTGGTTAGTCGCTCTAACCAGTTACATACAAAAGAGTGTTAGTTTTATACTATACATACATTGTCTTTAGTGTACAATGCGCGGGGCATAACAGTCAAGAGGTTTGGTTATGGGACTCATGGTTTGCACAGTAATCATTCGCTTAGATAGTCTATGATTGGTCATACACTAATTATACATTGGTTTTACTTGTTACATTCAAACCCGTGAACTCACCAACATTATTGTTGACAAAAAAAATCCTTTATGCATGTTTTTCAGGTAACTAATGGAGCACCGCAGGGGTTTAAGGGAGAGGTTCGAGCATGCACTAAATGGTACTGCTTGGAATGGGTTTTGTCAATCCTATGACGTTTTATTTTCAATTCCATGGATTCTAGATACTATCTCATTTTCTAAATGTTATTATGTCGGTATAAATAATTTATGACAATATCCATCTTTCATAGTGGTACTATTTTAATAAAAATGTGTGTTGCTTGAACCTTGTGCTTGAAAACCTTTCGATGGTTGCATCCCCGTGTTTCCGCCTTGGCAGGGTGTGACAAAATTCTTCCAAGGTCTTGGAATGCAATCCATCTTAATAACTATCACATGTGAGGTATGAAAACTTTCTATCGTTATCTATATTCCATGTTCTTAAATGATTTCACAACTAAATATGGTCTAGTATATAGTCCATCCTCAGAATTTTTTAGGTCTATCCTGAAGATGTAACTTTGAAGACTAGGGCGGTTGCCAACCTCTCCTACGTTAAGGTGTCTGACACCTTCCTAAGGCTTAAAGGTTTTCACCTTTCACATTGGGTTAGCAACCCCGCCTGGAGCGCACGTTATTCATGTATATTTCAGGATGGTGGGACCAGTTCACGCTACAATTGTCACACCCTCAAATTTCCACTTACGGGGTTTATACCATGAGGCGCATGACATACCAGGATCCCATAGCCATAAGTCATATGAACGATCTCTAAATGACCAAACCATTTATTTCGTTTTGAAAATCAAGTTTAGTTAAGCTGCGGAAGCGTAAACCAAATTTAAACCTTTTGAAACCATGCGCAAAACAACGCGCCCAAATTAAAACCATATGAAGGAAAGTGTAAAAGCATAATATATAATTTAGGTGTATGTCCAAGACCCCAAATGCAATGAAGTGTGCAGTGCTTTCTAATCGTGGCACCGGAAGCTAACTACCTGCAAAAGCATGTATATCGTTGGTCAACAAACAATGTTGGTGAGTTCACAAAGTAAAGAAGATGAGTAAATTGTGATACCCCGCAATTTCAGGTTCTTACTTTGACTAAACTCTAGTTACTTGTACTTACATTCCTTGCATTCTACTTAACTAGGGTTAGCTAGATGAGTTACACGTTGCACAGTTATAGGTCGATAACTGCATGAAACGGTAATTCGGAGAATTACCGGACTACGTACACGAGTATCAAACCCCGAACGTTGGTGAAATAACAAAACAAATAATCGTAGAATAACACATTTGATATTATTTGCAATTATGTGCTTAATTGAATATGTGAACTGATTTACAATTCTGTGTATTTAAGCGAAACGTGTTACCAGACCGGTAACCGACACCTGACGAACCGGGAACGTATTTTAGTTGTAAAATATTGAGTAGAGTATTTTATGGACTAGGTGTTATATGTAAAGCTCAATTATAAAGAAAAAATGAAATATATATAATAAAACTTTGGACTTGGACCAGCCCAAAAGATCAGGCCAGGCCCAGATCGGCCCAAGTTAGTTTTGGTTATAAAAATTGATTTTTAACCTAATTTTTCATTATAACACAATCCTAATCACTCTTAACAGCCACCATACGAAAATCTTACCTCCTAACCTCTGCCATAACCGTAATCAATCAAGTTTTGGAGCTCTAGTTGAGCTTTTATCACCCGAATGAAGAGCTTTTGGTATATTATCAAACCTTTTGTGTTTTATCTTCTTTATTATATTATAAAGCACCATAAACAAGTTGTCAGAGATCTGAAATAAAATTACAAAGATTAAAACATGGTTTTTATAAAGGTTTAATGAGATTAAACAAGGTCTTGTGTGTTATTATGTGTTAGATGTTATGTTGTATGATTAAGGATTATTGAACATCTAGGGTTTATAGATGATGATATGTACCAAGAAACTTGCATGTTTTGATCAGATTGATGTGTGATGAATCTTGTATGATGTTTATTTGATGTTCTTGATTGATGATATGCAACTAGGGTTTGATATAGTTGATAATATTGCATGATTAAAATCTGGACAGAATCTGAATGTCGACTTGTAGGCCCTGTATCATGACTTAAATATATCTGTTTTGATCGATTATTTGCATGAACATGTTGTACAAGGTCTTAGATTTTTTTAATGGGCAAAATCATCTGATTTGGACATCGGTTGATATGTTTTTGGAATTTTCTTTGATTAAAGGTCATATAAGATTTTCGGATTAGTAAATTGGGTCAACTTTAAAAGATCATAACTTGAGTTTTACAAAGTATTAGATTATGAAATTTGGACAGTAGATCGACATTGATGAAACTTGACTTTTTTAAGTGAATTCATCCTTTTTGGATGAATACACAATTGTTTGGAATTTTTCTACTAATCTGATCTATTGTGAGTATTTTCTGGACCTAGCTGTATTGTATGATTTTTCATAATTTTTGTGTATGGTTTTGTCATGTAAAAAAAATATGGACTTGTCCAGTAGACTCCCTGGAATATTCAGTAAACTTTTGGGAGTCTAATTCATTGGATAAGTATTTTTTAATAAATTGATTTTCACAGCGCATAATCTGTCCTAAAAACGCAGATTATGTAATGAACATTTATGTGGCTATTTGAAGTCTTGTATGACTTGTATTTGACATAAAATTGTATGAGCACTTATATGAGGTGTATATGAAGTGTAAAACTGATGTTAATCATTGTGTTCACCAATGGGTTCGTAGGGTTTACTTGTGCATATAGAAACACTAGGCGTCACTCACACGGTTTTGTATTTTAAAATGTCTTGGACAAACGAGTTATATGGTGTATTGATTATACACATATACTCACTTAGTGACACATGTAATAGGGAGTTGGTAGCACGTCCTTATTTGCGAAGTTTGGATTATTTCCTTACAACCTAATGTGAGTTTCACTACTCTTTTCTCAAAAGCATGCGTCTCGGGTTTGAGACAACTTACTTAACTTTTTCTAGTCCAGTTTGGGACTACTTTCACATCCCGGGTTTTGGGATGCTATGACTCCTTGTGTGGGTCGGGTTTTGACTCCTTGCGTGGGTTGGATTTTGCTAGTTTCACACTCTGTGTCATTGATGAACTAAACTGCATTCTATCACGGAAGTCCTTCACTATTTACCGAATGAGTTGTCGAGTTATGGCAAGCAGGTTACTAGTTGATAGCGCTATTAGGTTTGACAAAGCTCACACTATGTTGGGAGCCGGGCGTGAACTACGACCTTAGATTTTATCATTGTTGATAGGCAATGGTGGGAGGCAAAAACCAGCTCGTGGGGCGAGTGTATCGTTTGAATAGCAATTCGGTATATCATTGTTTAGTTATCATGAATGGGTTGGCTACCCTTGGCATACGCTGAACTAGTGGTTCTTGGTTTTGGTTATTGACTACTGTTTTTGGGTTTGGGAAACCTAACTGTTGTTCTTGGTTTGGGAAACCTACACTTTTACTTACCTTACTTTGTGAACTCACCAACTTTATGTTGACACACGATATACATGCTTTTGCAGGTAGTTAGCTTCCGGTGTCACGATTAGGAAGCGCATCACATTTCACTACATTTGGAGTTTTGGGCATACACCTAAATTACATATCATGCTTTTAAGTTTTCTTTCATATGGTTTTAATTTGGGCGCATTGTTTTGCGCATGGTTTTAAAAGGTTTAAATTTGGTTTACGCTTCCGCAGCTTAACTAAACTTGAATTTTGAAAACGAACTAAATGGTTTGTGCATTTAGAGTTCGTTCATATGACTTATGGCTATGGGATCCTGGTATGTCATGCGCCTCGCGGTATAAACCCCGCAGTAGAAATTTGAGGGTGTGACATAAATAAACGCGAAGTTTCCAAAACCACGTAACCAAGTGAAAGCGTAAGTAATTAAGTTAGTTCCAAAAACCGTGTAACCACTAGTTCATCGCATGCCAAGGGCAGCTAACCCATTCATGATAACTAACACCGATATATCGAACTGCTAATCTACATGTTGTCACAAATATGAGCAGTTTGCCCTGCATCATTGCCTATCAACAATGATAATGTGTTAAGTTATGGTTCACCCCCGAGCCAGTGTGAGGTTTGTCAGACCTAATAGCGCTATCAACTAATAACCCGCTTTCCATAACCCGGCAACTCATTCGGTATGTGAAGGACTTACAGTGAAAGTGTTGGTTTAGTTCATCAAGGACAAAGTTTGTGAACTAGCAAAAACCCCGACCCACACAAGGAGTCAAAACCCGACCCACACAAGGAGTCATCGCACCCCAAACTCGGGATGTGAAAGTAGTCCCAAACCGGACTAGAAAAAGTTAAGTACGTTGTCTCAAACCCGAGACACATGCTTTTGAGAAAAGAGTAGTGAAACTCACCTTAGGTTGCAAGTGAATAATCCAAATTCCACAAATAGTAATGAGCTACCGACTCCATATTAAAAATGTCACTAGGTGATTATATGTGCAAAACCAATACACCATACAACTCGTTTGTCCAAGACTTTTAAAAGTTCAAACCGTGTAGTGACACCTAATGATTCTACATGCACATGTAAGTCCTACGAATCCCGTTGGTGATCATATTGATTATTATCATTTTTATACCTCATACACGTCTCATATAAGTGTCCATACAAGTTCATGTCAAATACATACCATATAAGACTCCAAATAGTCACATAAACATCCCTTACACAATCTGCGTTTTTAGGGCAGATTGTGTGCTGTGAAAAACGAATTATTTAAATACTTAACGAACGAATTAAAATCCCAAATTTTTGCTGAATATTCATTGGGATTCAATTGATAACCCATATTTTTTTATCTCAAAAGCAAACACAAAAATTATTAAAATTTGTACAACACAGCTATGTCCAGAAAATTTACACAACAGGTCAGTTTAGTAGAGAAATTCCCAAACATTGTGTATTCACCCAAACGAGGTGAATCCACTTGGAAGCGCCAAATTATTACAATTTTGACCTACTATCCAAATTTCATAAGTTAACTCTTTGTAAAACTCGAGTTATGACCGTTTAAAGTTAACGTAATTTATAACTCCGAAAATCTGATATGACCTTTAATCAAATAAAATTCCAAAAACCACTCAAACGATGTCCAAATCTGATGGTTTTTCCCATTATGAAAAGCTAAGATCATGTAAAATACAACCATGCAAAGAAATCATCAAAACAATAAATTTAACATCACAATAGATGTAACATCGCAAAATTTTCCCCAAAATTTTAATACATAAAAAGCCCTTATATATATATATATATATATATATATATATTTATTTATTACACCTTTATCATTAATATTATACAAATGTGCCTAAGTCTTTATTTATCCTAACTCACAACTTATATACATACATAAATGTATATAAATAATAATAATAATATGATTCTAAATTCTTTTTTTTTTCACATACAAGATTTTTTTTTTTTAAATAAAGCCTTGAGTCAAGAGTCAAAGTCTTGACAACATAATTCTTGGAGTCAAAGTCTTAGTCATAGTCAAAGTCTTAGTCCTAGTCAAAGTCTTAGTCAAATAGTCAATTCATCATAAAACCTTACTTTATGGTGTTGACCAATTTTAATGGCTAATTGAATCCAAAACTAGTATAAAAACCCACATATGACCCATTATACTTTGCACCTCTAAATCGATTGTTTCAATCCGATTAAACTTTCCCTCATACCTTTCTGCTATAGTCTATTACTTCTACAATTGAAGCTTTGATTATAAGCTCTTGTAATTGGCAACTTTGGGGCTACACATATTCTATTTCTTGAGACTTAATACTTTGCTAAGGTGAGTTTACGTAACCATGTTTATGCAATTCTTCATACTTGCAACATTATACTTAAGCAATTCTACATGCATGTCTAGTTGTAAACTTTAATGCCTCATGAATTAGACAACAACAACAGTTTCAACAAGTTTCAACGAGTTTCAACATTACATAATCATTAGCTATGGCCAAGCGGACGATACTCAATAATAGATCTATTGGATTGACAATCCCACCCGGATACGTGTACCTCCTACATAGGTAGCGTGGGTGATTGTTATCGTTCCAACATATTATTAAGGTGAACCGTGGATGACGGGATGGACCTAAACTAGTTGGAGGTTTGATTATGTCGATTCAACATATTATGTTTATTCATGTAGACTTAAACTTACGATAGACATATGAATTGCTAATCTTTTATACTTAAACTATATGTTTGACATGGCTTATGTATTCTCACCAACTTCTAGTTGACCCCCCCCCCCCCCCATTTTTACAACTCAACAGGAAATAATGATGCATGAAGACTAGAGTATTTTCATGAGAAGGCAAACTGAAGTCTATGCTTGTTTGGTTTTTGTGATGTATTAGATTTCCACTTAAAACTCATTATGTATTTCCATTTTTGGATATTTGCACTTTAAATTAATTTCAATTAAAATTTGGTTACCATGTGCTACTGTATACTCATTCTTACGTGACACCTCGATGTTTCCGCCATCGGTTGGGGTGTTACAGATTGGTATCAGAGCCATGGTTATAGGGAATTAGGTTATTAGAAAAATAATCTAGTCTATAACCATAGGATTTTAATCAGTACTTGCTCCTTTTACTTGCAACCTTACTTGTTTATATTCTCTATCCTACTTCTTATCCTTACTTTAGTCCCTACAAGAAGAGTGCTCTCCATCACAAGATATACTCTTAGACTAATAGGACAAATCCTCAGGTTTAGCCTGAACCACCTTGAAGATCTCGTCGAAGTTCTAGATTTTAATAACGAACACGTGCAATCTGGAAGGGTGAACGCCTGTATTCTGAGTTTTCTGTCTAGGACTGGCATTGTGCATAAATCCCAATCAGACGAGGGACCCGGATGCCTACCTGGGAATTCACGGGATGAGTGTTCACTTATAGGCTAAAGCATGTCTTCACTATGTAGAATTTAGAAGTTTTGATAAGTCAACGTTTTCGTTTATTCGTTTTAATTAATGAATAAATGATTACACTCACTAAGCTCTAAAATCTCAAAATTTTACAGCTTAAATCAATCTCATTTCATAACCATCTATGGATTTCACAATCACACTTCACCTTACCATCTTAGCCACTTTTTAAATATTCAACACCCTACCCAAATCATATTATTTCATTTCTCCACATGTTACTTACTTTTTTAAAAACTATAACCTCATACCTTAGCACAAACTAAAGATTTCTAAATCTTGTTGTATTTTCGTTACCTAGTAACTTTACAAAGTACATATTTTTGTCAAAAGATGTCCTCGAACTTAAATTCAATTGTTTATTTATTGACGTAACAAACAATTTTCTATATAATGCTTTAAACTATTAAAAATCACTTAATAGAACCTTGATCTTCAAAACCTAATGTCATGTTTGAAATCTCCAACTAACGGAAATATTTTAATCAAAGCCCACTTAGCTTGTACTATTTAACAACATTTGCTTTATGTATAAAACCAATTTTGAAAATAAGATTTTTTTTTCCATAGGAATAATATCTAGTCTCTAAATTCTCCATCGACACTCACTCATTTTCAACTTGTTCAAATTTTTACAATATTTGGCATATACCACAATCATGTTTTCTTATACATTTGATTATAACCTTTGATCCAAACCCCAAAATTTACACTGCTATATAATCTCCTTACTATAAAATAAACTCTTTATAAACTATCTTCACATTCACTATCTCTCACAACCTTGATTCTGCTTCAAGATTTTTCATCATCCTCTCAAGAACTAAATTCATATCCTTCACCTTCTCACACATGAGCTAGTTACCCATGATAACCAAACTATTGAAACTTGATTGTGTGTTGCATCAAACTTAATCCTTAGTTATACATGAGGATTCGACTATCTACCATATTTGAACATTTGAAACTAGAATTCATGGAATATAAACTATTTGCTATAGACACACCTAGAGTCATTAACCTTGTCTAGGGCAACTCTATTACAACTCGTATGATATACTTGATACTTGATTGCTTACATGTACATATTATCAATTTGCAATTCATGTGTGTAATAATTGGTGCACTCAATCAAACAACTGATAGAGGATGAAGTACTTGCTCAACAGTTAGTAGAGTACCAAATAACCTACTCAACGATTGGTAGAGGTCATCATGCCTGCTCAACAGTCGGTAGAGGCCCTACAACCTGCTCAACGACTGGTAGAGGCTATCACACCATATTATTTTACATGTGTGTCTAGAGTTATAGAAGGACACAAAACCCTAATGTAAGGTAAATTGGTGATTGCGGTCCGGAACGTAATCATGAATTTACAGGTACGTTAAGGTAGTGAGAAATTCTATCAAGGTTTTTGGTATTTGACCAATTATAAACCTTAGTTATTTGGTAGTTCATTTAGTCTTTCAATAGTCCATCAACTCATTCCTTTTAGGACTCCTAAAACTTAAGATTCTTATTCTCCTTGCTATTTCAGATGAACCTAATCCAACCCTTAAAACTCACACATATCAAAACTATTACCCAAATTATTCGAAACAGTTTATTCTGTTACCTATAAATTCATGTATGTCTTAACACAAATTTTCCAAACCACAGTTGTCCTAATTTCTACCCAATCACTGTCAACCCGGTGTTTTTTTTTATAACTTCGGGACGAAGTTTCCAAAAGTAGGGGAGACTGTAACATCGCAAAATTTTCCCCAAAATTTTAATACATAAAAAGCCCTTATATATATATATATATAAATATATATTTATTTATTACACCTTTATCATTAATATTATACAAATGTGCCTAAGTCTTTATTTATCCTAACTCACAACTTATATACATACATAAATGTATATAAATAATAATAATAATATGATTCTAAATTCTTTTTTTTTCACATACAAGATTTTTTTTTTAAATAAAGCCTTGTGTCAAGAGTCAAAGTCTTGACAACATAATTCTTGGAGTCAAAGTCTTAGTCATAGTCAAAGTCTTAGTCCTAGTCAAAGTCTTAGTCAAATAGTCAATTCATCATAAAACCTTACTTTATGGTGTTGACCAATTTTAATGGCTAATTGAATCCAAAACTAGTATAAAAACCCACATATGACCCATTATACTTTGCACCTCTAAATCGATTGTTTCAATCCGATTAAACTTTCCCTCATACCTTTCTGCTATAGTCTATTACTTTTACAATTGAAGCTTTGATTATAAGCTCTTGTAATTGGCAACTTTGGGGCTACACATATTCTATTTCTCGAGACTTAATACTTTGCTAAGATGAGTTTACGTAACCATGTTTAGGCAATTCTTCATACTTGCAACATTATACTTAAGCAATTCTACATGCATGTCTAGTTGTAAACTTTAATGCCTCATGAATTAGACAACAACAACAGTTTCAACGAGTTTCAACGAGTTTCAATATTACATAATCATTAGCTATGGCCAAGCCGGCGATACTCAATAATAGATCTATTGGATTGACAATCCCACCCGGATACGTGTACCTCCTACATAGGTAGCGTGGGTGATTGTTATCGTTCCAACATATTATTAAGGTGAACCGTGGATGACGGGATGGACCTAAACTAGTCGGAGGTTTGATTATGTCGATTCAACATAGTATGTTTATTCATGTAGACTTAAACTTACGATAGACATATGAATTGCTAAACTTTTATACTTAAACTATTTGCTTGACATGGCTTATGTATTCTCACCAACTTCTAGTTGACCCCCCCATTTTTACAACTCAACAGGAAATAATAATGCATGAAGACTAGAGTATTTTCATGAGAAGGCAAACTGAAGTCTATGCTTGTTTGGTTTTTGTGATGTATTAGATTTCCACTTAAAACTCATTATGTATTTCCATTTTTGGATATTTGCACTTTAAATTAATTTCAATTAAAATTTGGTTACCATGTGCTACTGTATACTCATTCTTACGTGACACCTCGATGTTTCCGCCATCGGTTGGGGTGTTACAATAGAGACCTTACAAAACACCCTAACGAATCTGCCAGAAACTGAAACTTGCATCCCAAGTTATTCACAAACCCTAATCATGCATAAAAATCTCTAACACATGCATAAACCATATTATCATGATCAAACACATATATTATCATACAAAAACCCTAATTATGATTACTAACAACAACTATCATCATCAAATCACAATGAACATTCAAGAACTCTTACTAACACATGTTATGCAATTTATATATATATATATATATATATATATATATATGCATGCTTTATGATTTTTAAACTTTTCAAGCACTATTAATCATCATAAAACATGTGAAGATTATACCTTTCAATGCAAGAGTCCTCAAAGCCTAGAGATTACACCTAAACTAGCTTAAAGAGATGAATAAGATTGATGTTTGTTGAAAATTGAGAGAGAGAGGGTGGGGGGATAGCTCACGGCGCAAATAGGGTTTGGGGTTAGGGTTTATTATTTTTTTTATTCCTAATTATAAGAAATCTTGGCTTGTTGCCCAAGTAATTGGGTATTAGGGCCCTTTTAGTCCTCTAACTGGACCCGTTAATCATGTTTTAGCCCAATACCGGACCCAATAATATTAACCACCCTAACTTTCATAAAAACCATTATTTTTATCATCTCATAACATATTAATCATAAGGTGCACATAATTTGCATGGTTTACATATTAACTTTCAATCAAGCGGTAATTCACATAAACATGTAATCCACATAAACATGTAACTTCACGTTCATCATAATTCAATTGTACATATTATTATATATGCCAGACAAATCACCAACGTTCGGGATACAGGACTCGTGTGTGTGTGTCAAAACAAGGATTTTCCTAATTATAACATATGTTAATATCATCTAACATATGTTAGGCCTCCTTAACTAACCCTAGTTAAGTATTTAACCACGTATGAATATGTAAGTTAACTAGAGTTCAGTAAAAGTGTTAATCTGAAAATGCGGGGTATCACATCATCCCCAAGTTGAAAAGAATTCCGTCCCGAAATTCAGCAAGTAAACAATAAAGCCAGCTAGAAAAAATGTGTGCTTGGTTCCCGGATGTCACACCATCCCCAAGTTGAAAGGAATTTCGCCCCGAAATTCACTTTGAAAGAGCTTCTTTATGTTCCGCATTTGATCTATGTACAGTTTCAGGTTTAGTAAAGAGATGTGGGTATTTGAGCCGCATTTGATCCCTGCGTTCCCACGTATATTCCGGTCCTAGACAGGAATTCCATCGCACCTTATCAATAGGTATGGTTCTTTTCCTGAGTTTCTTGACGCCCTGCTCAAGAATTTCCACTGGTTCTTCCATGAACCGTAGTTGTTCGTCCACCTAGATCTCTTCCAGTGGCACTACTGATGTCAAATCTGATAGACACTTCTTTAGATTTCATACATGGAATACATTATGCACTCCACTAAGTTCATCAGGCAAGTTTAACTTGTAAGCTACCGGACCAATCCTTTCGACAATCTCGCACGGTCCAACGTATCGTGGATTCAATTTTCCCCGTTTTCCAAAGAGTATCACCCCCTTCCAAGGTGACACCTTTAATAGAACCTTGTCCCCAACCTAGAACTCCAAAGGTTTCCTACGCTTATCAACATAACTTTTCTGTCGATCACGAGCAGCAGCCATCCTGTTTCTGATTTGCATTATCTTCTCAGAAGTTTCGTGCACGAGTTCGGGACCTGTTAGCTGACTATCCCCAACTTCAGTCCAGCAGATGGGAGACCTACACTTGCGTCCATAAAGTGCCTCAAAAGGCGCACACTGAATTGAAGTGTGGTAACTGTTGTTATACGAGAATTCAATCAAAGGTAAGTGCTTATCCCAACTGTTGCCTGAAAATGATTTAGATATTAGCTAATTTCTCCAGCGGGTCGGTTTTCTTTATTGCCTGAAAATGTGCTGATTTGGTTAAACGATCCACAATAACCTAAATCATGTTATGGCCATTTGGCGTTCTAGGAAGCTTTGTGATGAAATCCATAGAAATTCCATCCCATTTCCACATAGGAATTTATGGTTGCTGGAGTAGTCCTGAAGGTTTATGATATTCAATCTTAACATTCGCACAAGTCAGGCACTTACTAACATAAGTGGCTATCTCAGCTTTCATGTTTGGCCACCAGTAAAGAGTTTTGAGATCTTGGTACATCGTGTCCAAACCAGGATGTACTGAATATCGAGAGGTGTGGGCTTCATCGAGCACCAGTTATCTAAGATCCCCGAAACGTGGTATCCAGACTCGATTCATAAAGTATTGAAGACCATATGTCTTTAGTTCCAGGTGCTTATCCGCACCATGTAAAGTTTTAAGCCCGATGTTTTCTTCTTTCAAAGCCTTGCCCTGGGCTTCACGTATCTTATCAGGAAGATTAGAATGTATGGTAAGTTGTAAAGCTCGCACCCGTTTGGGTTTCGTTTCCTTACGACTGAGGGCATCAGCTACCACATTAGCTTTCCCTGGGTGATATTTGATGGCACAGTCATAGTCATTCAGAAGCTCGACCCATCGACGCTGTCGCATGTTCAGCTCCTTCCGATCGAATATGAGTTGGAGGCTCTTGTGGTCAGTGTAGATCGTACACTTCATCCCATAGAGATAATGCCTCCAGATCTTTAGAGCAAAAACCACTGCTCCCAGTTCCAAGTCATGGGTGGTGTAATTCTTCTCATGAACCTTCAATTGACGTGAAGCATACGCGATCACCTTATCACGCTGCATCAGCACATACCCTAACCCTTGGATAGATGCATCACAGTACACCACGAAGTCCTCTGTACCCTTATGTAGTGATAGTATAGGTGCACTGCAAAGCTTCGCCTTCAATAATTGAAAGGCAGATTCTTGGGCATCTCCCCACTTGTAAGTGATACCCTTCTGTGTTAAAGCAGTGAAGGGTTGAGCGATCTTAGAGAATCCCTCAATGAATCTGCGATAATATCCCGCAAGACTAAGAAACTGGCGCACCTCTGTAGGAGTCTTAGGAGCCTTCAACTTTTTAATAGCATCAATCTTGGCGGGATAGACATGTATTCCTGCCTCATTAACCACATGTCCTAGAAATTGGACTTCTCGAATCCAGAAGTCACACTTGGAGAATTTTGCATACAGCTGCTCATTTCTCAGAAGTTCTAAGATTAGTTGTAGGTGTTGCTCGTGCTCGTCCCTGCTCTTAGAATAAATCAATATGTCATCTATGAACATTATGACGAATTTGTCCAAATAAGGCTTACACACGCGGTTCATAAGATCCATGAACACAGCCGGTGCATTAGTTAACCCAAATGGCATCACCAAAAACTCATAATGTCCATAACAAGTTCGAAAGGTCGTCTTTGCCACATCCTCCTCTCGGACTCTCAGTTGATGGTATCCTGACCTCAAGTCAATCTTAGAGTAGTAACTCGACCCTTGTAGCTGGTCGAATAAGTCATCAATACGAGGCAAAGGGTAGCGGTTCTTAATCGTCACTTTGTTCAACTCCCGATAATCAATACACATGTGGAAACTCCCATCCTTCTTCTTAACAAACATAACTAGGGCTCCCCATGGTGAAGAACTAGGTCTAATGAAACCCCTATCCAATAGCTCTTGGAGTTGGGTAGATAGTTCTTGAAGTTCGCCTGGTTCTCGGCGGTATGGTGTGCGTGCAACTGGAGCTGCTCCAGGTGCAAGATCAATTTGAAACTCCACTTGACGAACAGGTGGAAGTCCAGGTAGTTGCTCTGGGAAAACATCTGGGAAATCTCGAACTACTAGGATGTCCTCAATCTTGGTCTCAGTCTCAGCTCGAGTGTCAGATATGTTAGCCAAAATGGTTGGATAGCCCTTTCAAATACACTTCTGGGCCTTCAAGAAGGAGATGATGCCCACCATGGCACCACCACGATCACCCTGTATAGATAAAAGTTCTCCACTTGGGAGGGGAATACGAACAATCTTCTCCTGACAGAGAATTTCAGCATGTTGCTTGGACAACCAGACCATGCCAACCACAAGATCAAAGCTTCCTAGGGTGATAGGTAGAAGGTCGATGGCAAACAATTGCCCATCTAGCTCGAGCTTACAGTCATGATGAATATGGGTTACCTCAACAGGCTTCCCATCAGCTAAGGAGCTGTTTGGTAGCCTCTGAATGATCATTAAGAGGCTACATCTGAATGGTTTATAGCCTCTTAATGGTTAAGATATAATCTTAAGTATGAATGGTTAAGAGATAACATCTTAATGGTTGCCTCTTAACCATTCAGACTTAAGGTTACCTCTTAACCATTCAGAGGTTATGAACCATTAAGAGGTAGCCTCTGAATGATCATTAAGAGGCTACCAAACAGCCCCTAACTCTATAGTGTACGGGGTATCAAGAAGAGTAGGAACCATCCCTAGTTGTTTGCTAAGTTTTGATGACACAAAACTATTGTCCACACCAGTATCATATAAAATAGAAGCAAGAGTGTCGTTCAAGGAACACGTACCCGTCACGACATTGTTATCAGTCCTAGCCTCCCCAGAGCCAATCACAAATGCTCTTCCACGAGCCCCATTATTGTTGTTACCGTTGTTGTTATTGTTGTTACCGTTGTTGAAGGACTTATAACTCACACTATCCCACGTCCTCTTGCTATCACCAAAAGTAGGAGATGAAGCACCATGCTTCGGAAAAGTACCATGCTCAACAGCCTCGTCAATGAGTTTGTGAGCCAGGTGAAAGATTTGTTAGATTTTGGGTAGGTGAGCTGCAGTGGCCATGCCACGAATTTGAGGGACCCACCCTTTTTGTATGAAGCTCGATCCGTTTGTAAGGTAGGTTAAATAGATTTGAGCATATAGTAGCTATCTCCTGTAGCTTGGTAGTGTAGGCGCCGATCTCAGACCCAACCGTCTTTACAATTTCGTCACAGGGGGTTACATTCTCCACCCAAGTATCTGTAACTCATCGAGTGTGCATGTAGCATACATTACCCCATCCTGCCTGGGGAAATTGCACATGGTAAGAACCTATATTATCGAAGTAATCAAACAGTCTCTTTAGTCCCGTTGGAGTTATTGAGGCTTACAACCCATAAAAGCCTTGAGAGTACGCTAACGAGTTGGTGTTGCGGCATCTGTGTTCAAGGAATAAGGAAGTTCAATTGCTGAAGTCAAGGGGAAAGAATGTTTTAGCAGAATAGGTCTTTACCAGCTTGGAAAGATGTGAGGGCTGCAACCACCCAATTGTTGATCATAAGAATTCGCTCTTATCTAAGTTCACAAAAGAAAAGAAAAGAAAGAAAAGACAAGCAAGGAAAAGGTAGGAGCCAATCGCTGCCATGCTCTGTCGAGATAGTAGAGCCTTCATCCTCACTTTCCATGTGTTCGTCCTGCTCAGGTTTCCCTTCCATCCCTTCCTGTTCTTCTTTCGCGGGTATAAGTGTTATATGGATCTCGTCACGTAAAGTCTCCTACTCCGGTCTTGTGTAAGTCAGTTCAGTGGTCAGTTGCACCACTCGTTCCTCCAATCGTAGCTGTCAGTCATTGGTAGGTATCGTCTTCCCTTGAGATGTTGCACTACGTCACAGGCTTTACATAACTCCCCAAGAGTGTGTGTAACAAGCCCCGATCTAATGTGTTCCCATGAATCTACCCTATACTTATGAGAAACAGGGATATGCATGCCATACATTCGCCCGCTCGTACTAGGCGTATGGTACTAAAGTAAGAAATAAATTATATATGTGTAACCCAGTCTAGTCTGAGTTTCGAAATGAGAGTAAGGAATATCAAGCGACAAGGAACAGCAACTAGTTGTCTCCTTGCTCAAAGAAAAAGGATAAGTCTCAACATTTGACTTTCTTCGAATTTGATTCGGTTTAATGGTATCACATCATGCGCATCATGCAGCTTCCTGTGTACGTGCGCCATAACGCTCGCATGGGCTCTCTCCCCGGTACTATTGTTGTTTCCTCATCCATGAGGTTTGTTAGGATACTAATCCCAGTAATGCGCCACCTGGTGTGACCTTGGGTCCCCACCAGTGACGTGTTCATAATCAGGTTTAGAACTAGAAGATAACATATCTCCTGAAATCATGTGTTGTAGATATTTGTAGCTAAAAGCTAGTTGTGCACTTAAGTTGTGAGTGTACTAATACTTATGCTATGATGATTATAGACTAGACTCAACCTGAAGTCCTACTTCACTATAACCAATTGCTCTGATACCAATCTGTCACACCCTCAAATTTCCACTTGCGGGGTTTATACCACGAGGCGCATGACATACCAGGATCCCATAGCCATAAGTCATATGAACGAACTCTAAATGCCCAAACCATTTAGTTCGTTTTGAAAAATCAAGTTTAGCTAAGCTGCGGAAGCGTAAACCAAATTTAAACCTTTTAAAACCATGCGCAAAACAACGCGCCCAAATTAAAACCATATGAAGGAAAGTGTAAAAGCATAATATATAATTTAGGTGTATGCCCAAGACCCCAAATGCAGTTAAGTGTGCAGCGCTTTCTAATCATGGCACCGGAAGCTAACAACCTGCAAAAGCATGTATATCGTGGGTCAACAAACAATGTTGGTGAGTTCACAAAGTAAAGAAGATGAGTAAATAAACGCGCAGTTTCCAAAACCACGTAACCACGTAATTGTAACGACCCTGGCAGTCGGTGCCGGGTCGTCGGGTCGGGTTATCGGAGCTACGCAGCGGAATTCAGGATAATAACAGTCTTGAGTCTTCCAGGATCCACGTCATCATATCTGTTGGGTTACCTAAACACATACCAAAAATAGTTTCTGTCAACATAAAGTTGGTGAGGTCGTGTATTTTATAGAGCGAATGGCCTGTTCGTTTATTGATAATTATGTAATAACAATCTTTCATAAATATGCTTTACAATTCTAATTCTGGAGGGGAAAATATAGGCTATTATATTCTATTAAATCATACCGATTATATGTCAATCTAATATATTACTCCGATTATATTCTATTAGTTGCCATTCCTATCGATGGTACCACTCTGTTTGTGGTAAATATAATTATTCCTACGCTCTACTCGGGTAAGACTGGTTCTTGTCCTCTAGTCGGACAAGAAAGGAAATGGTGATATACCGGTCAGTACTGTCCTAGTCGTTTCTATTATCCCCTTTTCTATTATATTTCCTTTATAAAATCTATTATGTAAAGCATTTCTAGGTTTTCTAATAAATGACATGTATTCCCCCGAAAACACTTAATAAAATAGTAAAAGTGGGGAGTTCATGATACTCACAGGTTCGCGTTATATCTTCTGCTTAATCTTCTTATTATAATTATATGTCATATATATATTGATACGTTTTACGTGTGGGACTTGTTAGATTGTAATATTTAGGATATATATCATATATACAATTTATATATATAGAATTCGGTATATATTAGATAGTCCTAAACCCGGGGTTTATTATTGACACGACATGGACATCCTAAAATCTAGCTGGCCATTACAGCTTGGCACTCGTAGCTAATAAAGCTGGCCATTACAGCTTGGCACACGAACCTAAAGAACTCTAGACACGAACTTACCCGGGTGCTGGTTTGGCAGAGCATATTATTATTAACCCGAGTCTAGTATATCGTTTTATATATCGAATCGTATATATATATAAACATATATATTTTATATATAATTATTATTCTCTTATTATTATTATCAAGTCCGTACGTTATTCGTATTATATATATAATCGTATAATTCTAATAATATTCCTCGTCTAGCTATTGGACCGGGTTCTATTCCGGGTGTTGACCGAGTCACTGAGTTGACTCGGTAACGACTTGTATCCTCCAACTCGTTTATCGGTACCTCGTAACAAATAACAATTATAATCTTTAGTTAATAATAGATTATAATCTAATATTTGATAACCAATATAACAATTAGAGATGTATTTACCGGAGATATGACCGGATCTTGCAGGAATACAATCGGAACATAATCAGGGATTAACCGGGAGTTATATCCAACCGGGTATTGAACCCATCTTCTGTATTGGGTACATCTATACATATGGAGAAGGTTCACGGGTTGGTTTATCAAATACAAACAGGAAGCATCAGGTGGTTTCACAAATACAAACCCGGAACATGAAGGGTGGGTTCAATAGCTGGTTATCGGCTATCAGACATGAACCGAAGGGTGAATAAGACCCGATTAAGGTTACTGTAGGTTTCTCTGGTTGGGTTTGGTAACAGTGGTGATGGCGGTGGTTAAAAGGATAGTCGGAGATGGAGGACGCCGGCGGCAGCGGCGGCCGGAGATGGTGGTTGTCCGACGAAGGCTTCTTATCAGAGAGGTTATAACAACACACTTTATGTGTGTGTTTAATGTACAGAGAGAGAGAGATGCGAGAGACAAAGAAGGGTTTATGTAATCAATTAGAATAGGGGGTGTTTGGCTACAGGGATAATAACTGGGACTCGGGTGTTTGGTAACGGGTATAATAACAAAATAGGGAACGTTTCGCAGCGATTTAATAGCAGATAAGGAGCGTTTAGCCGAGATGATAAAAATTCAATAATTATTATCTATATAATCGGTTGAACCTGTTGGTCGCGAGATTCGAACTTGAATATTTTATTAAGTAATCGGGCGGTCGGGTACGACCCGACCCGTCTAAGAGACCCGTAACACCTCTAGGTGTTACATTCTCTCCCCTTAGGAAATTTCGTCCCCAAAATTTGAGTGATCTTGTCGTTTACACCCTTAATCTATAAGGATGTTACAATTAGAACCTGAACACTTATCAACGAGACATGATCGGTTTTCGTGGTTTGTGGGTAACTCGATTTTATATCAATCCAATACTATAATTAATTAGAACTATCAATCTGTAAGACTACATCTTGATCATCCCACTAATCACGTTTTAACCTTTCTTGCTATAGTCATATTAATTCAGATACATGGATTATCTGTATTTTTCTGGTATGACTATTAAAGGTCTTCTATATGGATTGATATTTTCTTTATACTGTGAATATTCTTCCTATCTTGTTTCTCATTAGAGTGAGAAATAGATTGAATATTATTCTTATATAAAGATTGGTCATTGAGATTTCTCTTAGATCATCGATAATAATTTTACTGACTATTTCATTGATGATTGACTGCATTGTATCTCATTACATACTATTTGACTTTTCTTAGTGTAATATTGTGAATGAGGTCTTTCACAATTCTACAGTCAATATATGTAACTTTTTCTTGATAGTCTCGGAATCTACTGGTAACAGTCGTCGTTACGATTCTTTGACTTTAAAATTCTAAGAACAATGCATCATTCATTCTTTCTCAAAATCATGATTATCATTCAGGTTTAATGCATGAGTACTTATTACGTTAAGTATTTCTGCAAATATTCCTTCTTGATATCATTTTGGGATTTGATACATTCTCGATAAAATATTCCTTATAAAATTTCTAGTCGTTTTCGTACGACTTATATTCTTATCTGATAATTTCTTTTTATGTTTATATTCTTATAATATTTTCTTCTGGCATATCGGATGCCTTCTAATAATATTTGGTACTTCAAATGCCTTCTCGTGATATCTGGCATTTCCTATGCCTTTCTAAATTATAATTCTTTTTATTCTATTATTTATATTCTATTAATATCCAAGCGAATACTGATAATATTTATAGCACACACTATAAATTCCATCACTTCTATAATATATATTTGCTTGGAATAATTCTTTCTTATTTATGTATTCGATTAAAGTTTATACTTTCAGTGTCTGAAAACACTTTCCGATAAACTTATATATAGGCAATCTATCATATGTTCTTAATCCAACTTATTATAAGCGAAGCTTATTTCATCTGGATATTCGTGTAGATAGTTCTTGCCAGAACAGTGATTTCTTATAATAACTCTCACAAGCCGTTATTCAGAATAGGAAATCCATCCTTCTTTGGCCAGAGAGTTTCACTGGAAAAATGAGAATAATTCTATTCATTTTTCGTTTATACTTCGATTATACCTTTCGAATCTCTACGGGATTCCATTTGGTAATAATCGTATTTCGATATATTCGATAAATTATTTCTTGTGATAATTCGTTGGATTATACCATTTCTGGTTTCTGAATCCATATAGATTTTTATCTATTATATTCTTACAAGAATCATGTGGCTTGGTGGCAAATGTCCGGATATACCTTCCCTAAGGGTCCGGATATCTTTTTGCCCCAGGTTGCACAGAGGATATACAACTATCTTTGGTTGGCAATCAAAAATCAATATACTGATTTCTATGATTCGTAGAAATTAACCAATCGATGGTTTTTATTCTGCGAACATATTCTTAGTCGTATTTCACGAAGAAATTTCAACTAGATTGCCAGTTCTGTGGTCGTATTCTCCACATATAATACGCTGATACTTCAGGTTTATATTTCTGCTTCTTATTATTTCTTTTAATATGCTCATGACACAGACAAACTGTGATCTTGATAAACTCCTACTCGAATGTTCCTGTGCCTGTGACATTCATAATTATGTCGCGATCATAATTACTATTTCACCTCACCTAACATTCCAGTATTAGTTTATCTTAATCACAATTGGTACGTGTCCTTCACCTATTATTCTGATATTCTTTTCTTTATTTTCTCTTAAATTTGAAATTATATTATTCCGGAATAAAACATGTTGATCCGAGTCTAACGAAATAGACTGTCAATCGTTCAAGAATTTGATCACGTCAAAAGATGTCCAATATAACCATCCAATCTTTTAATCTTTCTGACTTGTTCGAGTCATAGGATTAAGATGGTACTTATATTGTTGCTCAATCGATTGAGTAAGAATTTGGTTTCTTTTGATAGATTCCAAAGTATTTCTGTCAACGAATTTCGAGAATAATATTTTTGTCCAAAATATTATTTAATTCTGGAAAGGATCGATGATGGTATATAACTGAGATTTTTATATAAGTACAAAGATGGGTTTAGATTATAAAACGGAATATATAATATTCATCGTTCATATTGGAGTAAAATATCAAGGAAGCTATACTATCGAATATAAATATAGAATCGTGCCGAAAATACTCTTGACATATATATACGGATACTAATTTGATTAAAGATTTTCACGAAAAATGGCACCAGAGGTGGAGTTAAATATGTTTCGGTAAAATAATATAACCGTAGTTCTATAAGATTTCCATATTTTTGAAATAAAATTTCTAGGGACTTTTCAAGAGTATCAATACTTGGTTTTATAAAAAGAAAATTATAGTATTGACGGATCTTCTCAATCTTATAAATTAAATAAATCGTTTCATTTGAAATTTAAAACGGAGGGATATATATATATATATTTTTTAACTCAAAGTTGAAATACTGAGTTAGTATGAAATAGAAACGACTGGGAATGAATTCAGTAATCTTCAACGACATACCGACAGGATTTAAAACAACTTAAATTATCGAAGAATTTGTCCGATTTCTGATTTAATATTTGGAGGAAATTGTTTAGAAACATAATACTCGTATGTCTCTAACATATCGGATTTTATTGAAATTTCGGAATTTAAAATAATATTTCTGGAAACTCGATCATAGGAATGTTCAAGTTGGAGCATATATTCGTATTCTTATTTATAAATACTGGAATAACCGTAAGGTTAACGATCTGAATAATTACTGAGACTGGAATGGTTCGATAATTTATACGAAATTTTTGGAATATATGTCGAATGATTATAAATCAATGAGTTTTCTAGAGAGTGAAATACGATTTCTAAACTCTCGAATAAGCTGGTCAGATTATCGAGGAATAACTTTTGTAATTTTTATATCTATTTATATATATATATATATATATATATATATATATATATATATATATTTCTATAATTTCTATCAATTCTTATTTATACCGAAATTTATTTTCTGATTCCTTTTTAATATATCTGGTTTCTGTTCTGTGTTATTTCTTATTTCATATGGCCTTAATATCCTGTAAAATTTCCCAGAAATTAGATGTGCATATAAATTCACAATTGTGTACAGAATTGTCAATTTACCCCACATAATCATTCTAGTAATACCCTGTAATGGATTCGTTCT
This sequence comes from Ambrosia trifida, assembly GCA_028751855.1. Classification (NCBI taxonomy): domain Eukaryota; kingdom Viridiplantae; phylum Streptophyta; class Magnoliopsida; order Asterales; family Asteraceae; genus Ambrosia; species Ambrosia trifida. The sequence goes on along the minus strand of CM054131.1, from coordinate 71,367,894 downwards.
GATTTCTAGTATACTATTATGGTTCTCACCAACTTTATAATGGTTTGGCATTTAGGTACCCAAAAATTTTATCGTCTAATATTCTTTCACTTTATATATATTTCTAATCAAAATTTCTTTTAAAAGACATTTCTGGTAGATCCTGGATTAGTAAAGACTTCAAGACTGTCATTAAGCGCCCGCTCTGATACCACCTGTAACGACCCTGGCAGTCGGTGCCGGGTCATCGGGTCGGGTTATCGGAACTACGCAGCGGAATTCAGGATAATAACAGTCTTGAGTCTTCCAGGATCCACGTCATCATATCTGTTGGGTTACCTGAACACATGCCAAAAATAGTTTCTGTCAACATAAAGTTGGTGAGGTTGTGTATTTTATAGAGCGAATGGCCAGTTCGTTTATTGATAATTATTTAATAACAATCTTTCATAAATATGCTTTACAATTCTAATTCTGGAGGGGAAAATATATGCTATTATATTCTATTAAATCATACCGATTATATGTCAATCTAATACATTACTCCGATTATATTCTATTAGTTGTCATTCCTATCGATGGTACCACTCTGTTTGTGGTAAATATAATTATTCCTACCCTCTACTCGGGTAAGACTGGTTCTTGTCCTCTAGTCAGACAAGAAAGGAAATGGCGATATACCGGTCAGTACTGTCCTAGTCGTTTCTATTATCCCCTTTTCTATTATATTTCCTTTATAAAATCTATTATGTAAAGCATTTCTAGGTTTTCTAATAAATGACATGTATTCCCCCGAAAACACTTAATAAAATAGTAAAAGTGGGGAGTTCACGATACTCACAGGTTCGCGTTATATCTTCTGCTTAATCTTCTTATTATAATTATATGTCATATATATATTGATACGTTTTACGCGTGGGACTTGTTAGATTGTAATATTTAGGATATATATCATATATACAATTTATATATATAGAATTCGGTATATATTAGATAGTCCTAAACCCGGGGTTTATTATTGACACGACATGGACATCCTAAAATCTAGCTGGCCATTACAGCTTGGCACTCGTAGCTAATAAAGCTGGCCATTACAGCTTGGCACACGAACCTAAAGAATTCTAGACACGAACTTACCCGGATGCTGGTTCGGCAGAGCATATTATTATTAACCCGAGTCTAGTATATCGTTTTATATATCGAATCGTATGTATATATATATATATATATAAACATATATATTTTATATATAATTATTATTCTCTTATTATTATTATCAAGTCCGTACGTTATTCATATTATATATATAATCATATAATTCTAATAATATTCCTTGTCTAGCTATTGGACCGGGTTCTATTCCGGGTGTTGACCGAGTCACTGAGTTAACTTGGTAACGACTTGTATCCTCCAACTCGTTTATCGGTACCTCGTAACAAATAACAATTATAATCTTTAGTTAATAATAGATTATAATCTAATATTTGATAACCAATATAACAATTAGAGATGCATTTACCGGAGATATGACCGGATCTTGCCGGAATACAATCGGAACATAATCAGGGATTAACCGGGACTTATATCCAACCGGGTATTGAACCCATCTTCTGTATTGGGTACATCTATACATATGGAGAAGGTTCACGGGTTGGTTTATCAAATACAAACAGGAAGCATTAGGTGGTTTCACAAATACAAACCCGGAACATGAAGGGTGGGTTCAATAGCTGGTTATCGGCTATCAGACATGAACCGAAGGGTGAATAAGACCCGATTAAGGTTACTGTAGGTTTCTCTGGTTGGGTTCGGTAACAGTGGTGATGGCGGTGGTTAAAAGGATAGCCGGAGATGGAGGACGCCGGCGGCGGCAGCGACAGCCGGAGATGGTGGTTGTCCGACGAAGGCTTCTTATCAGAGAGGTTATAACAACACACTTTATGTGTGTGTGTTAAATGTATAGAGAGAGAGAGAGATGCGAGAGACAAAGAAGGGTTTATGTAATCAATTAGAATAGGGGGTGTTTGGCTACAGGGATAATAACTGGGACTCGGGTGTTTGGTAACGGGTATAATAACAAAATAGGGAACGTTTGGTAGCGATTTAATAGCAGATAAGGAGCGTTTAGCCGAGATGATAAAAATTCAATAATTATTATCTATATAATCGGTTGAACCGGTTGGTCGCGAGATTCGAACTTGAATATTTTATTAAGTAATCGGGTGGTCGGGTACGACCCGACCCGTCTAAGAGACCCGTAACACCTCGAGGTGTTACAGTTTCCAAGTAAAACCATAAGTAATTAAGTTGGTTCCAAAAACCGTGTAACCACTAGTTCATCGCATGCCAAGGGTAGCTAACCCATTCATGAAAACTAACACCGATATACCGAACTGCTAATGTACGTGTTGTCACAAATGTGAGCAGTTTGCCCTGCATCATCTCCTATCAACAATGATAATGTGTTAAGTTATATTTCATTCCCGCACTCCCCCGAGCCGGTGTGAGGTTTGTCGGACCTAATAGCCCTATCAACTAATAACCCGCTTGCCATAACCCGACAACTCATTTGGTATGTGAAGGACTTACAGTGAAAGTGTTGGTTTAGTTCATCAAGGACAAAGTTTGCGAACTAGCAGAAACCCCGACGCACACAAGGAGTCAAAACCCGACCCACACAGAGAGTCAAAAACTGACCCACACAAGGAGTCACAGCACCCCAAACCCGGGATGCTAAAGTAGTCCCAAACCGGAATAGAAAAAGTTAAGTACGTTGTCTCAAACCCGAGACGCATGCTTTTGAGAAAAGAGTAGTGAAACTCACCTTAGGTTGCAAGTAAATAATCCAAATTCCAAAAAATAGTAATGAGCTACCGACTCCCTATTACAAATGTCACTAGGTGAGTATATGTGCATAACCAATACACCATACAACTCGTTTGTTTAAGACTTTTAAAAGTTCAAACCGTATAGTGAAACCTAATGATTCTACATGCACAAGTAAGTCCTACAAATCCCGTTGGTGATCATATTGATTATTATCAGTTTTATACCTCATACACATCTCATATAAGTGTCCATACAAGTTCATGTCAAATACATACCATATAAACATCCCTTACACAATCTGCGTTTTTAGGGCAGATTGTATGCTGTGTAAAATGAATTATTTAAAATATTTAACGAACGAATTAAACTCCCAAATTTTTACTGAATATTCATTGGGATTCACTTGATAACACATATTTTGTTTTGACTCAAAACCAAACACAAAAATTATTAAAATTCGTACAACACAGCTATGTCCAGAAAATCTCCACAACAGATCAGTTTAGTAGAGAAATTCCCAAAAATTGTGTATTCACCCAAACGAGGTGAATCCACTTGGAAACGCCAAACTATTACAATTTTGACCTACTGTCCAAATTTCATAAGTTAACTATTTGTAAAACTCGAGTTATGACCGTTTAAAGTTGACCCAATTTATAACTCCGAAAATCTGATATGACCTTTAATCAAATAAAATTCCAAAAACCACTCAAACGATGTCCAAATCTGATGGTTTTGCCTATTATGAAAAGATAAGATCATGTAAAATACAACCATATAACGAAATCATCAAAAAATCAATTTTCCTCCTCATGTTGAAATCTTCCAAAGCGGCCCGACGCCGTCTGACAGTGGAAAAGAGGGCTGAGTCAACTTTGAAGCAACACAAACAACCTAATAAAGAAAAGAAAGATGATTCACATCAAAGTGTTAATGATTGTAAGAAAGTAACAATGAGTGACAAAAGTAAGATGAGAAAGCTAGAAGATGCTTATGAAGAGAAGAAAGTCGCATCAAAGGCGAAAGAAGTTGGGTTGCCTTGTGAAGCTAATCTCGGTTTTAAGAAAAGAAAAACTATTTCAAATCCTATTGAAAGAGCATTTGGTGTGGAAATAAGGGACCAATAAGATCAAAAAATCGCAAGGATGTTCTATACCGGCGGTTTACCTTTCAATCTTGCAAGAAATCCACATTTTCAAAGGGCCATTCAGTTTGCAGCTACCAATAAAATTGATGGCTATGTACCTCCTAACTATAATAAGCTTAGAACCACATTGTTACAAAAAGAAAAGGAGAATGTGCACAACTTATTGGAACCAATCAGGTTATCATGGAAAGAAAAAGGTGTATCTATTGTTTGTGATGGTTGGTCTGATCCTACTAGAAAGCCACTAATTAATTTCATGGCTACATCAGGTAATGGTCCCTTGTTTATAAAAGCGGTGAATTGTTTTGGGGAGGTTAAAGATAAGTTTTTTATTTCAAATCTGATGAAAAAAGTTATACATGAGATTGGACATGAAAATGTTGTGCAAGTCATTACTGACAATGCATCAGTTTGTAAGGCGGCTGGAGAACTTATCATGAGTGAGTTTCCTCAGATCTTCTGGTCACCGTGTGTTGTTCATAATACACTTAACCTTGCGTTAAAGAATATTTGTTCACCAAGAAATGCGGACAACAATGAAATGACATATGAGGAGTGCCACTGGATAAACGATATTCACTTAGATGCTGTTGACATAAAAAAATTTATTATGAACCATGGCATGAGACTCTCTATTTTCAGCAAGTTTACTCCTCTTAGATTGCTTTCGATTTCTGATACTCGCTTTGCCTCCATTATTGTGATGCTCAAAAGATTAAAACTTATCAAAAGGCCTCTTCAAGAAATGGTCATAAGCGAAGAGTGGGCTGCTTATAGAGAAGATGATGTGGTGAAAGAAAGCATTGTTAAGGAGAAGATTTTGGATGATGAGTGGTGGGATAAGGTGTCATATATTCTTAGTTTTACAGGACCTATCTATGATATGATAAGATTTTGTGACACAGACAAACCATGTTTGCACTTGGTTTATGAAATGTGGGATTCAATGATCGAGAAAGTGGGGCCGAGATTTACAAGAAAGAAAGAATTCCATTATCTGCTCGTAGTATCTTTTATGATGTTGTCCATAAAATTTTAGTGGCTCGATGGGCGAAGAACAACACTCCTCTTCATTGTTTAGCTCACTCCTTCAATCCAAGGTATGTGATTTAATACTATATGTTTGATTTCTATTATGTATTTATATTTTTTACTTTTGAATGTTGTAGATATTATAGTGATTCTTGGTTGCTTGGGGATTCTGCAAGAGTTGCTCCACATACGGATAGAGAAGTTTCAGATGAAAGGCAAAAATGTTTTAAAATATTGTTTCCAAATAAAGAAGAGCACAGTATAATCTTGGAAGAGTACACTTTGTTTTCAATGAAGGGTGGTCATTTTCAAGATTTAGTATGTATTACAAATATGGATGAGATGGAACCCAAGAGTTGGTGGGCTAATTTTGGTGTTGGAACTCCTCTTCTCCAGGCTTTGGCTTTTAAATTACTAGGGCAACCTAGTTCCTCTTCATGTGCTGAGTGTAATTGGAGCACATATGCATTTATTCACTCTCTTAGGAGGAACAGATTGACTACTAGTCGGGCTCAAGACTTGGTGTACGTGCACAATAATCTCCAACTTTTATCTAGGGCTTCCAATGATGATGACTTGAAGATGTGGGATATTGGTGGAGATGCTTTTGACACGATGGAAGATGTCGGCTCTTTGCAGTTTGCGGATCTTTCACTAGATGACCCGGATCTTGAAAACAATTTGATTGATAATATTTGATTGTCTTTGCTTTAAAAGATTTATGAATTTTGAAACATTTATGAATATATTTTGGGTTTTGTGTTACATTATCTATAATATATATATATTTTTTATGTATTTATTTTCCGTACCCGTGCCGTACCCGTTTCTTGATTTTTTGAGTTTTGCCGTTTCACGTTCCCATACCCGTAACCGTTTCCCGTTCCCGTACCAGTGCCCGTGCAACATAGTTAGGAATAAGCCACAAAATAGTGAATGTTGACGGGTATAAAGTGTAAATTAGTTATTATATTCATGATAAAAACCCTAGGAGTATCCACTCTTTCAAGAATCATGGGTGGTGCGGCAGTAGCAGGAAAACCGGCGGAGTGTTCCGGCCACCAGAGGCCGCTCCGACAGCTTCCAGTGACAAAATCTATACAGGGTAAAAGTTCGTTGTCCCGCGGTCGCGTGGATATATTATATGAAGAAAACGGAGTTTGGATGATAGGGTTACGGGCTGCATGAAGACAGATGCGTAGAAACTGTGATTCCGGCCACTGTCTCACTTTCCGGCAACTGTAGCGGCATACTCCGGCGACGGAAACTAGTGTCTTTGAAAGGTTTCAGCGATACGAATGCGTGGACATATTATTGACCTAAAACGGAGTTCGTTTGGGTAGGTTTTGGTCTACTCGAAAGTTGGCGCGCAAAACAGAACGAACTGGAGGACTGTTCTGCATTCTGGAAGTAGTGAAGGCGTCGGCAGTCAACGCCAATAATTTTCTGAGCACGGTCATGTCGAGACGAGCGCGTGGATATGTGGTTCGACCAAAACGGAGTTCGTATGACCAAGTTTTAGTTCGCAATTTGTAACGAGGTGAAGTTCTTGGTGGGTCTTGCAATTGAGGTTATAATATTCCTTGCTAATTATAATGGGGTTTCATAGGTATGCATATATTATCTTGGTTTCACTACTTGGTGTTGGTGGATAATATTAGAGACCCGGTTAGGGTCTTGGTGAACACAAGTTCGGGTGATGATGATGAACCATGGGATTTATGCTTTGGTCCTCGTCAAATGGCACTTCTCTAGGGTCCTCCAACTCGTTGCGAACCGAGCAATAAATATGATTTCGCGAAAGTGCAGTTCGTGACGGTTAGCACGTTGGCATGGAAGCTTTGCAACTGGTGAGTTCCTGTGCCCACTCTCTTATTTAATATTTTTCTAAATATTTTGGGGTAACGTGCATGCTAAACCGATATGATTATTTTTATGAAGTCACGAAAATATTTTTATAACGTTATAAGTATTTTTGTGTACAAATGAAATTCATGTCAACTAATATATTGTTTTGGCAAGAAACATAAATAGGCGGAATGCGCCTAATGTATTATTATATGGTTTGAGTTATAGTTGTTATTATACATATGTGTATATATATATAAACTGTGTGACGGATACATGATATTATAAGCTGAGCTATAATAGTTATGGGATATGCCTGCTCTAATTTATGGTATTAGTTTAGTGTCAAGGTTGTTACATGGTTTATGTTATATGTGTTATTATATATAATGACTATGTTGAGAGCTACATGATATGTCGAACTGAACTATAGCAGAAGTGGGATATGCCTGCTCTGGTCTCTGGTCTTGGTTTTGAGTTAGGATTGTTACATAGTTCATATTATATGTATTCTTATAAACTGAGCTATGACAGAGGTGCGATATGCCTTCAAACTGAGCTATGACATAGGTGGGATATGCCTTCAAATGCCTGCGTACACAAAATAGTGAATGTTTAGGGGTATAAAGTGTAAATTAGTTATTATATTCATGATAAAAACCCTAGGAGTATCCACTCTTTCAAGAATCCTGGGTGGTGCGGCAGTAACAAAAAACCGGCAGACTGTTCCGGCCACCGGTGGCCGCTCCGGCAGCTTCCGGAGACAGAATCTGTACGAGGTAAAAGTTCGTTGTCCCGCGGTCGCGTGGATATATTATACGAAGAAAACGGAGTTTGGATGATAGGGTTACGGGCTACATAAAGACAAATGCGCAGAAACTGTGATTCCGGCCACTGTTTCGCTTTCTGGCAACTGTAGCGGCATACTCCGGCGACGGAAACTAGTGTCTTTGATGGTTTTGGCGATATGAACGCATGGACATGTTATTGGCCTAAAACGGAGTTCGTTTGGGTCGGTTTTGGTCTACTCGAAAGTTGGCGTGCAAAACAGAACGAACTGGAGGACTGTTCTGCATTTTGGAAGCAGCGAAGGCGTCGGCAGTCAACGCCAATAATTTTTTGAGCACGGTCATATCGAGACGAGCGCGTGGATATGTGGTTCGCCCAAAACGGAGTTCGTATGACCAAGTTTTGGTTCGCAATTTGTTACGAGGTGAAATTCTTGGTGGGTCTTGCAATTGAGGTTATTGTCACACCCTCAAATTTCCACTGCGGGGTTTATACCACGATGCGCATGTCATACCAAGATCCCATAGCCATAAGTCATATGAACGAACTCTAAATGCCCAAACCATTTAGTTCGTTTTCAAAAATCAAGTTTAGTTAAGCTGGGAAGCGTAAACCAAATTTAAACCTTTTTAAAACCATGCGCAAAACAACGCGCCCAAGATAAAACCATATGAAAGAAAACATAAAAGCATGATATGAAATTTAGGTGTATGCCCAAGACCCAAATGGAGTGAAGTGTGTAGTGCTTTCTAATCATGGCACCGGAAGCTAACTACCTGCAAAAGCATGTATATCGTGGGTCAACAAACAATGTTGGTGAGTTCACAAAGTAAAGAAAGTGAGTAAGTAAATGCGCTAGTTTCCAAAACCACATAACCAAGTAAAAGCGTAGGTCCTCCAGACCAAAATGTTCAAGTGTTATCAGTTTAATCATGTCAGGGGTAGCTAACCCACTCATTGCAACTAAACAGTATTATTGGGATACCTTCAGTAATATAATAATTTGCCTCAGAAACTAGTGTCTATCAACACTAGCCAGCAAATGTGGTCAGAAGTTCATGTCCATGCTCCCAACATCGCAAACATAAGGTTGCTGCACAACCTAATAGCGCTATCAACTAATACCCCGTTCGCCTCCAGCGATTAACCCAATAATATGTAAGGACTTTTAAAGTGATAGAGTGTTTAGTTCACAAAGGACCAATAAGTTTTAAACTGATCTAAGTGCAATTCACACAAGGATTCGTAAAACCCGACCCACACAAGGAGTCAAAGCATCTCAAACCCGAGATGTAAAAGTAGTCCCAAACCGGACTAGAAAAGTAAGTAATTCCCAACCAGTAATTAATGTGTGTGTCTCCAACCAGAGACGCATGCTTTTGAGAAAAAGTAGTGAAACTCACCTTAGGTTGCACGTGAATAATCCAAATTCCTCAAATAGTAATGAGCTACCGACTCCCTATTACAAATGTCACTAGGTGAGTATATGTGCATAACCAACACACCATACAACTCGTTTGTCCAAGACTTTCAAAGTTCAAACCGTGTAGTGACACCTAGTGACTCTACATGCACAAGTAAGTCCTACGTATCCTGTTGGTGATCATATTGATTATTATCAGTTTTATACCTCATACACATCATATAAATATCGTCAAACACATACCATATAAGACTCCAAATAGTCACGTAAACATCCCTTACACAATCTGCGTTTTAGGGCAGATTGTGCGCTGTGAAAAACGAATTATTTAAAATACTTATCGAACGAATTAAACTCCCAAAATTTTACTGAATATTCATTGGGATTCACTTGATAACCCATGTTTTTTTTGTCTCAAAACTAAACACAAAAATTATTAAAATTCGTACAACACAGCTATGTCCAAAAAATTTCCACAGCAGGTCAGTTTAATAGAAAACTTCCCAAAAATTGTGTATTCACCCAAATGGGGTGAATCCACTTGGAAACACCAAATTATTCCAATGTTGACCTACTGTCCAAATTTCATAACTTAACTCTTTGTAAAACTCGAGTTATGACCGTTTAAAGTTGACCCAATTTATAATTCGGAAAATCTGATATGACCCTTAATCAAATAAAATTCCAAAAACTACTCAAACGATGTCCAAATCTGATGGTTTTGCCCATTATGAAAAGCTGAGATCATGTACAATACAATCATGGAAATAAATCATCAAAACAATCACTTTAACATCACGATACAGACCCTACAAAACACCCTAATGAATCTGTCAGAAAACTGAAACTTGCACCCCATGTTCTTCATAAACCCTAATCATCCATAATCACATATTCCATGAAATCCTCATATACAATCATTTTAAAATCTGTATTTTTCACATTCCTAAACCCTAATTATAATCACATACATCAATTCTCATAAACCTCCATGCAAAACATCTAAGAATTTACACAAACACATATACATGCGATTCATACTCATAGAGTTTCTAGGGTTTTTAAAAGCCTTTCAAAACATTAGCAATTATCATAAAACCTATAAAAATTATACCTTTCAATGCAAGAAATCCTCAAGGTTTAGATATTCCACTCAACACCACTTGGATTAATCAAGAGGATTTGTTGTTTGATTGAAATTGAGAGAGAGTGGGGGTGGGTTCCTTGTTCATGGCGCAAAGGAGTAGTAGGGTTAGGGGTTTTTTTTTGGATCTATATTTATAATAAGAATTGGCTTGGGGCCCAAGTAATTGGGTATTAGGGCCCCTTGTAGACCACTAACTGGACCCGTTAATCATGTTTTAGCCCAATACTGGACCCAATAATATTAACCACCCTATCTTGCATAAAAACCATTGTTTTTATCATCTCATAACATATTAATCCTAAGGTGCACGTAATTTTCATGGTTTACATATTAACTTTCAGTCAGGCGGTAATTCACATAAACATGTAATCCACATAAACATGTAACTTCACGTTCATCATAATTCAATTGTACACATTATAATATATGCCAGACAAATCACCAACGTTTGGGATACAGGACTCGTGTGTGTGTCAAAACAAGGATTTTTCTAATTATAACATATGTTAATATCATCTAACATATGTTAGGCCTCCTTAACTAACCCTAGTTAACTATTTAACCATGTATGAATATGTAAGTTAACTAGAGTTCAGTAAAAGTGTTAACCTGAAAATGCGGGGTATCACAGTTATAATATTCCTTGCTAATTATAATGGGGTTTCATAAGTATGCATATATTATCTTGGTTTCACTACTTGGTGTTGGTGGATAATATTAGAGACCCGGTTAGGGTCTTGGTGAACACGAGTTCGGGTGATGATGATGAACCATGGGATTTATGCTTTGGTCTTCGTCAAATGGCACTTCTCTAGGGTCCTCAACTCGTTGCGAGCCGAGCAATAAATATGATTTCGCGGAATTGCAGTTCGTGACGGTTAGCATGTTGGCATGGAAGCTTTGCAACTTGTGAGTTCTTGTGCCCACTCTCTTATTTAATATTTTTAATATTTTGGGCTAATGTGCATGCTAAACCGGAATGATTATTTTTATGAAGTCACAAAAATATTTTTATATGGTTTGAGTTATAGTTGTTATTATACATATGGTTTGAGTTATAGATGTTATTATACATGAAATGAAATTCATGTCAACAAATATATTGTTTTGGCATGAAACATAAATAGGCGGAATGCGCCTAATGTGTTATTATATGGTTTGAGTTATAGTTGTTATTATACATATGTGTGTGTATATATATATATATATATAAACTGTGTGACGGATACCTGATATTATAATCTGAGCTATAATAGTTATGGGATATGCCTGCTCTAATTTATGGTATTAGTTTAGTGTCAAGGTTGTTACATGGTTTATGTTGTATGTGTTATTATATATAATGACTATGTATTGTTGAGAGCTACCTAATATGTCGAACTGGACTATAACAGAAGTGGGATATGCCTGCTCTGGTCTCTGGTCTTGGTTTTTAGTTAGGATTGTTACATAGGTTATAATATATGTATTCTTATAAATTGACATATGACAGAGGTGGGATATGCCTGTTTTGATCTCTAGCTTTGGTTTGAATTATATTATATGTATTCTTATAAACTGAGCTATGACAGATGTGGGATATGCCTGCTTTGATCTCTAGCTTCGGTTTGAATTATATTATGTGTGTTTTTATAAACTGAGCTATGACAGAAGTGGGATATGTCTACTCTAATCTCTAGCTTTGGTTTGCTTAAATAAACTGGATTATACTTTGTGTTGAAAAGCGGGATGCGCTTATTATATATTTGGTAAGTGAAGTCTTGAGGTAATGAGGCAGATATACCTATCCTAGACTTTTATTTTTGTTTGAGGAAAAACAAATTAGCGGATTGCGCTTATTATTAACGCAGAGGTTGAGGTATTTTGTTAATTCTTATTTTGACAAAGTACTTGTTTACAGAAATTTATAAAACTTGAACTCACTCAGCGTAGCTGACTTTTTGCATACACGTTAGATTGATTTCAGGTTAAATGAGAGATGGATGGATGACTGCTTGGCGATGCAATAGGCTATTCGGCATTTGAAGGCATTTCTAGTGGAAGACGATTTTTGTACTCATGATAAATTTTAGTTTCGAGTTACAATTGAAAAAAAAAAAATTTTCATGGGTTTTGTAAATTTTAAGTTAATTGATTTTCCGCTGCGTACACGTTGATTCAAACATACTCCTTTGAAAGAAAAATTTACTCATGTTTTTTTCCAATATTTAAGAATATTAACCCAACTGTTTGACATCAGTTTTGTGGGCCGGTCTAGTTTGACTAGACCCCACCTCGTCATTTTCTAATTTTATCATTTTTATTACGTTATATTAGTTTTTTAACCCTGAGACACTTCCTCCCGGGTAATCAACTTGTTCAATAATTAAAAACAACTCCCGTACAGCAAATACCGAGATTATTGAAGAACTGGTCTAGCTGTTTTCCTTTCTTTTCAAGCGACATGTCTCGGTCGGAACTTGCTTGCAGGTTGCCACTGGGTTTTGTATTATTATTATTTGTTAATTAATTAGTTGCAAAAACATATAAACCCCGCGCACATCTTCAGAACCTGTACCATCGCTCTGCCGACTGCCCTTACACACCATCGCCGGCCTCCGCCTAGCCATCACTATTTCGAATTAGTTTGAGGTAAGTGGCTAAACTCGATTCTTTATTTTCTGTTTCTTTCAGTTGATTTAAGTTTTCCTCAAGTTTAATCTGTGAATATAAATTTAGCGCTGAACTTCAAATTGAACAATTGTTGAAAAGAATTTGTGAATGATGAATTTATAAATTCTGTTGCCATAAATGTTTAATTTCTGAACATAAATTTAGTGCTGATCTCCATATAGTAGAGGTCAAATGGCATCGGAGATTGTAAGTTATGGTTATTTTACTGTTAAGTACTTTTTTTTAATCTAAGCTGAATACATTAAATTCAACCGACAACTCTTACAAATAAAACTTAGGTCCTACGCCGCTACCCCTTTTGAATAGAAAAACCTACTCTATTAAAAATAAAACTTAGGTCCTTCGTCGTCGGAGAGTTACTCTGCACCACCTTTTGAACTCTTTTTAAGAACCGGATTGCTTCGGGGACTAGACCCCCAAATGTGTCAAAAGGTTAAACCTAGATAGAGTTTATATGAAGACGAGGAGTTTGATCAATTATTGAAAAGAATTAATGAGTGTGAATTTTAGGGCTAATGGACCGACCCGACCTGACCCAGCAACCTGATCTGACCCGGACCGAAATCATTAACGTTTGATTATGTGAATTCTAGCTGTCAAAAAAAGTGAACCCACTAGCAAGAAATCTTGGATCCGCCGTTGCTTCCCGGGTGTAGTAATAAATACTGCTTAGTGAAATGATTGTAAACATTATGGATGAGGATGACTACCGTAAAGCACAACCAAGATATGCTAAAAGCCACGTTACACCCATCTAATATCAATACTAAAATCCTTTCCTGTTATGCTCCTAATACTTTTTTCATTGTTTTTGAAATTTAGATACCTAATATTTCTTTTTCCTTACCTTGTTTACCTTCTTATTTTGTGAGTGTTGCGTTGATTTTTGTGATAAACAATAATCAACAGTGCCATGTTTTTCCCATTGGGTATTACAAAAATTAGTAAAAATAATGACTTTGAATATGTTATCTTATTTATATGTAGGATGAACTAATCACATCTTCTGAGTTCCTGCCTCTCTTCATCCATCTCCTTACCAGTCAGAAGACAAGAATCTTTGCTGTTTGCTCTTTTTATTGTTATTCCAGAAAGGTTCAGACAAGATGACATACGCAGATATCCAGCTGTTCATGGAGAAGTTGAAGCAGCTGAATAATTGCAACGACATTCCATTCATCAACAACCCGTCAAGTATATGTGAAACTCCTCAATTCCAGCTTCTCTATGACGAGCTTGACACCATGATTCAAACCCTTTTCATCGATGAACAACATGACCTCGAAAAGCTTAATGATCTGAAAAAAAGATTCTCATACGCAGCAGAAGAGGCACAATACATCGTCGATCTCTTTCTATCCCGTGTTCACATTATGAATACTAAAGATTTCCATACATCACATGAATTTAGTCCCTCCTTAAATCTTGATGATGTTAGGAGATCGTTCAAGTCTATCGAGATGGAATGCATGAGTATGAGAACCGATAGCATGAAGATGGGTTCATCGCAAAGAACTGAAAGAACACTAAATCAATCTGCTGCTGCTCAAATTTCCATCACCAGAAATTCACTAGGATCGAAGAAATTAACGGATGAAATCTTCGTGGGGCTTGATCGTGATTTGGAGCTGATAAGAGACAAACTTGTGGAAGATCAAAAGAAGCTAGATGTTGTCTCTATTGTTGGTATGGGCGGAATAGGCAAGACTACCCTTGCGGCCAAAGTATTCAATGATGGTTATGTTAAGCATCATTTCCATGTTTGTGGATGGGTCACTGTTTCTCAAGCATATGATAAGCGGGCTGTGTTGTCTCAAATTTTGGCATCCATCGGCGTTAAACTAGAGCTTGAAAAGGCAAGTGACTCGAAACTTCGTGAAATGGTGCACAAACACCTAAAGGGCCAGAGGTATTTGATTGTGATTGATGACATCTGGCACATAGAAACATGGGATAACCTGAAAATGTTTTTCCCCCATGACAACACTGGAAGCCGAATTCTGCTCACTAGTCGCCTCACTGAAGTTGCTAAGCATGCAAATTTAGATGGACTTATTCATCGCTTAGGATATTTGAACAAAGAAGAAAGCTGGGAGTTGCTTCGTCAGAAGGTGTTCCATGGCAATGAGTGCCCCGAGTGGTCAATTAAACCTGGAATGCAAATAGTAGAAAATTGTCAAGGATTACCACTTGCGATGGTTGTCATTGCAGGAGTTTTAGCAAAAGAATCTTGGAGTAAAAGGTTTTGGGAGGAAATTGCTTATAGGACTGGTTCATACATTGTTGGTGGTCAAAATGGGTGCCTGGAGACATTAGCTTTAAGTTACAATCATCTACCCCATCACATGAGAGAGTGTTTTCTTTATCTTGGTGGCTTCCCAGAAGATCACAAGTTTCAAGTACAAAGGTTGATCTCGTTATGGGTAGCTGAGGGATTCATTCAACAAGTTGGAAATAGAAGCTTGGAAGATACTGCAGAGGGTTACATGATGGATCTAATTGACAGAAATCTTGTAATTGTAACAGACAAGAGGAAGTCCGATGGGGTTGTTAAAGCTTGTAAAGTACATGATCTTGTTAGAGAGTTATGCCTGCAAAAAGCTAAGGAAGAAGGATTCATTCTTCAAACAGAAAGGCTAATATTGTCCTCTCACCTTTTTAATGTTACTACACCACCATATAAAACCATCCGTATGTTCATAAATATAGATATCCACATTCAAGACTTTGCTAATCCATTCATCCAAAACCTTCGATCGATTTTGTGCTTTAATTATTTCAGATCATTTGGTGATGACATAGCAAAGTGTTTTCGTTCCGTTGTGCTACTTAGGGTGTTAGATCTACAAAGTTGTAGACTGAATGATTTTCCGCATAGCATGGAACTGCTAGTTCACTTGAGGTATCTTGCAATTTGGAACTCATCACCAGATTTTCCATCTTCAATATGCAGTTTATGGAATCTTCAAACCCTCATTTATTTTAAAAGTTATAACCGTATTGTTTTACCTAGTAACTTATCAAATTTGGTAAATCTGAGGCATTTGTGGAGTTATTCTTTTCCTTATGGTACGAAGATGCCCTTTTTTCTTCCTTCAGTTGAAAAACCAATGAATTTGCAAACTATTTCAAATGTCGAGTTGGGAGACGGGGTAGATAGTTTTCAAAAGTGCTTTCCCTGCATTAAGGAACTTATATGCATTACTAACTTTGACGGGGAAAATGACTTCAAATCTCTCACCTACCTTGAAAAGCTCAAATTAACTGGAGTGCGCAGAAGAATGCAATCATTTGTGCAGCACATTACATTCCCAACAACGTTGAAAAGACTTACACTACGTTGGTTTCTTCTACCGTGGAGTGATATGTCAATCATTCAGTCGTTACCTAATCTGCAGGTTTTAAAACTAAAAGACTATGCCTTTGAGGGAAGCTTGTGGAGCACAAATGAACAGGAGTTTCGAAAATTAGAATTCTTGAGACTTGATTGTTTAAATATTGAACGTTGGGAAGCCTATAGTTCAAGCTTTCCGCGTCTCAAACAATTAGAAATTATCCGCTGCAGCCTTCTTGAAGAGATCTCCCTTGAAATTGGGGACATACCAACGCTTGAGCTTATTCAAATTGACAGATGTAGGCACTCTGTTGGTGAATCTGTTAGAAGAATCGAAGAAGAGCAACATGATTTCGGAAACTACAACCTAAAGATTGACATTTTAGAAGATACATGAAGTTCTCAATTCTGGGAAAGGGACTTTTCTCTCAGAAAACTTCATTGTGGACCCGTCTCATAGAAAGGGTACTTGACCAGCCTCTTCACCACAGGTTTACATCTATTGGATCATTTGAGTAGACCATTTAGGCATTGAGCTGATTGTTATGGCTTAACTGGAATGATGGGAACTGGTACCACAAGAAGTCGGCACTAAAACTATTGACCGGAATCGTAGGAACACACATTGGTGTTGATGCTGGAATTGTAGGTCGAGATCGGATGATTGGCCGAAGAAAAGATTCGCTACAACAGAGGGACTAGAAAAGACGGTGTAAAATGATGGAAACGTTGTCGGGGTACCAGAAAGTGGAGAATGAGAAAAGACAAGGAAACTTCAAATTTGAAACCTGTAAAAGCTTATTAGGGGAAGTCATTAAGAAAATAGTTAAAAAATACTATATGCTGAAAACTTGTATTCTTTTCAAAGCTTTTTAGTTTTACCTTCATAGCTTTACAGTTTACACTGTTTCTTTTTTACTTTCTTATATATTTTTTTAAAGAGTTTACGAATACATCATGTCATGCAACTTGTAAGGTCAAATTACTGGGTCTGTAAGTCAAACAAGTACATCAAGTTGTTCACTTGTTTGTTAGTAAAAACGAATTTCCTAATTTGAAGCAATAAATGTGTTTTTGTTTGTTGTGTTTAGACTACATATTGTGGTCACAGAGGTGAAGGGGCATGGATCAACATGTAAAGGAGGGAGAATTTCCCTCCAAGGCCAAAAAAATCCACGGGGTGGTGATGGCGTGGAGGGGGCGTAAAGGGGTGGTGTTTCCAACAGATAGGTTATCAAGATATCATCTACCAATTGCTCGCTGCCACGTCACCACGAAGAAAAGCCACACGCTAGTTGAAATCTCTACCCCCTTTGTCCCACACCATGGAAACGCCATGTAACGGGGTGGTATGGGTGGCATGGAGGGGTTTCACCCCACCCTTCCATGCCTCCACACAGTGTAGTCTTAGAGCGTCTCCAACAATAAGGCAAGTCCATCGTATCAGCATGTTACATCATTCTAAATTTGAAATATCAACCATTCTAAACCCACTTATTCTCCAATAATAAACATTTTCCAACCTTCACCACATTATCTACCTCACAACATACTTTTCTTTTTAAAGAAAAATGCACAAATAATCCTTGTGGTTTAATAAAGTTTCAACTTTAGTCCCCCTCTTTTTAAAATTACACTCTTGCTCCCTGTCGTTTGCTCAGTTATTACTCAGATAGTCCCTAAAATAGATGGATGTTACGTTTTCCAGTTAAGTGTGTTTAAAATGTCGAAGACACCCTTATCAGTAAAATTAATAACTAAAGGATTACAAAAATCTGTATCTATATCTATCTATACTTACTATAATATGAGAGTCGTGAGTGACATAAAAAAGCTGAGTTGTCAAACGAAGAGACAGGCCAACAATGTACGTGTGATGCGAAAAATGATGTCATTAAACAGCTTAAAATATTCAGAAAAATATGTGGGCCACTTCAATTTACCACTGTCGTGCTCAACAGAGTTTGTTTGTTATTAGTCTCGACTAACGAACAGATGTTCATACAACCGTTGGTTTAAATTTGAGCTCCAAATTCAAATTTTAAACTCAAAACCCCTTACACAACTATATAAATGTGAACTATGTCTCTCTCTGTCTCTCTCAAATAATATACTGCTCTCTCTCAAATTTTATTCCCGAATTCTCCGTGTCTATCAGTATTTTTAAATTATAACATATGCTTCTCTCATACTCACCTTCAGATCGAAGTATTCAAGCATTAGGTAACCAACTTTTAATCGTTCATAACAATAAGAATAAAATTTATATATGTGCAATAATCTGTGCAATAATTGTGGAATTTTTTGTCTGTTCCATCATCAACCAGAGTATTTAGGTTGAAAAGGTTGTTTGTTTCGGGAAGATTCTTACAATTCAAGAAAAATAGTAGTTGTACCATTACCAACGGTTCAACAATGGCAGCATCAAACTTAATATAGGTATGTCTTTGTTTTTTTAAAGGTATTTAAGCGTTTGTTTAATGCGTTTCTTACACTTACATTCAGATAGAAGGATTCAATGATCAGGTAACCAAATTGTAATCTATCATAATAATAATAAAAAAATTGTTTCTGTGCAATAGTCGTCGAAGTTTTTGTCTGTACAACTTATGTGTTTGATTAATTTGAGTTATGCTTGATGTAGTATTTTTGTCAATATTCACTTTAGTGTTCTTCCAGATGCATCTCACACTTACATTCTCAGTGTTGTACTGGTCAACAGGTATGTTGCTTCAATTTGTTATTTGTTGCGTTTGTTTTCAAGATTTGTAGTTGAAGCATAATCGTGGAAGTTTTTGTCTGTTTTATTAGTAAGCAGAGTATGTGAGGAAGCACCTTGAGTATGTTGATCTCTGAAAGTTGATTTTTTGAAGATTCTTACAATCAAAGAAAAATATTATTTGTATCATCACCAACGGTTCAAGAGTGTCGGTTTTTGCAAGACTATCTCTTGAACACTGATGGGTGTATACAGAAAAAAATATGTCTCTATCTATTCACAAGTGGTAGGCAAGATTGTCTCCATGTTACAATCAAAGTGGATTTCTATGTATTATCAAGATTAGTTGCAAGTTTTCTGCAAGTTTACTTAGCATTAGTTCACCTTTGTAGCGATAGTTGTTCAATAATTGGTTTCATTGTCTTAGTAGTTTTTTGTAACGTCTGCTAACAGTCAACACATGTTTGTAAATAGTCTATAGAATAAACTGAAGATGTACTAGATGACAGTTGTTTTGAGAAGATATGTTGACAAGTCAACATGTGTTGTAAAATAGATGTATTTATTAATAAATAATACAACCCTTTATAAAATCACTTTTTAAATTTTTCAGAGTTTGTCAGTACGAACAATACTGTAGTGTTGGTTTAATAGAGGCCCAAAAGTCCAAATTTAATGATTACGATTTTGAAACTTAGTTTATTTCCATTCCAAATAGTAATTTCTAATTCGAATATTATATTGGATGAGAGTTGCCCCTAACTTTTGAACTTTTAAGAATGAAAGTTTTAAATTAACATAGGGAAGCGTGGTTACGATTTTTAACATTAACAGGGTTGAGTGGCAAAAATAAGAGTGTTGAGTGCCAAATATTATTATTATTATTAAAATTAATTAAATGAGGTTGTATTGGATGATAGTTATCAACAGGTGTTGTAAAACCGATGTTGTGATTAATAAATAATACAACCCTCTATAAAATCACTTTTTAGATTTCTAAGAGTTTGTCAGTACGATTAATACTGTATGTTGGTTAAATAGAGGCCTAAAAGTCCAAATTTAATGATTACGATTTTGAAATTTAGTTCATTTCCATTCCAAATGGTAATTCTAATTGGAATATTGTATTGGATGACAGTTGTTTTCAGAAGATCTGTTGACAAGTCAATAGGTGTTGTAAAACAGACATTGGGATTAATAAATAAATCAACGCTCTATAAAAATCACTTTTTAAATTTCTAAAAGTTTGTCTGTATGATCAATACTGTAGTGTTGGTTAAATAGAGGCCCAAAAGTCGAAATTTAAAAGCTGAGTTTGCAAGCATAGAGAGATTAAAAAGTTGAGGTGACAAGTTTAGAGATATGCCACGATTCTGTGTATGACGCAAATAATGATATCATCAATCGGTTTAAAATATTCAAGAAAAACCGTGGGTTAGTATCTTTTACCACTATTTAGCTCAAGAACACCTGTTGGTTGGCCTCGATAGACGAACAGCTGTTCAGACCAATAATGTAATCACATGCCATTTAATTACTTTCACTTTTGACGGTTATTGAATAGTTTGTACGTGATAATCTGTCAAGATCAAATCTTTTTTTATTGCGATAAATTATAACAACTCTGCATGTAATGTTATTTCAATTTTTATGATGTTTTGGATCAGTTGTGTTATTACATTTTTTAGTAAACAACTGATTTTGTGTATATGTATTACACAATGAAACAACTGATTACACGAACAATTGGTTAAAAAAATTCGAAAAATAAACGAGTTAATAAACGTGAACAACTGATTCATTATTTTAACTGTTTTTTATTATCGTGTAGTTATATAATTGTTTATTTTTATAGATAACGAGTTGACGTTAATCCACGCGTTGCGGCGGGATGATGATTATAAAAGACTCTTTTATCAAATATATGGATGCAAAAATACGTAAGTCTTTTCAAAACATTATTTTTGTTTTCCCTAACCTCGAGCCCAAAAGACCACATTACAACATTTTAATGAAGTTGTCATCATTAAAGCAAGGGTGGACAATACAACATAGGTATAAAAGAAAGCAAGGGAAAATATTCTTTTGGGAAATTGGATTTTAACACCCTCAACAATTGAAAATTGGCCGCTAACGCACTGAACTACAAAATTGAACAACACCGCACTGTACTTTCAACTTATTGGCCTGTATCACCGTCAGACTAACCATGGTTAATTTTTGCTGACGTGGCATGGTGACGTGTCCATTTTTGCTGGTGTGGCATGGGGAATAAGCTGACGTGGCATGGACACATCACATGCCACGTCAGCAGAAAATGGACACGTCACCATGCCACGTCAGCAAAAAATAACCATGATTAGTCTGAGGGTGATACAGGCCAATAAGTTGAAAGTACAGTGTGGTGTTGGTCAATTTTGTATTTCAATGCGTTAGCGGCCAATTGCAATAGTTGAGGGTGTTAAAATCCAATTTCCCTATTCTTTTTACATCATAATTCATATATAAACAAACCAAAAGGCATGCACTAGCGACGATATCAAATTTATATAAAAAAAAATAGTAGCAATAGGCAAAAATAAATAAATAATAATTCTACTACCGTGCATTTACTCCAGAGAGGCTTGCCTTTTGTGGAGGGTGCAATATCTGTCAAGTGGTAGGTGGCGAGAAATTTTCCAGGTGGAAGCCTTAGTGCCCCTTATGCGTAGCCTCGACTCGCTTGTGGGCCGGCCACTCTCTTGTCAGCGTGGACCCGGTTAAGACAACATAGTCTGACCATTGGAGAGTGGCTAGGGAACTCCCCTTCTGAGGGGTTGTGATGATCTCTGTCACAACGTAGAAAATTTGTCATTCAAAAAAAAGTAGATATAAGCACCTTTAGACAGTTAAATTGAATGTTAATTTCAATAAGCAGATCTAAATTGGGGTAAGAATTATTACTTTTCGTTCAAAAAAAAAATGTTAATTTAATTAAGGCATGACGAATTGAAGTGGTGTGTGTTTCTTTTATGAATCGACGTGAACCTAGGCAAAATTTTCATGCGGCGGTTATACATATTATAATAAAGTGACGCATCAAGTTTATGAACCAACACCGTTTAACTAATTTTAATATTTCTATATTAAGGAAACGACGCACTGCTTCATAAATGATATACCATTTCATGAACGGAGGTAATGGTTCGGATGGGGTGTCTCTTAAACCATAAATGAAACCCATCTCATTTGGTTTTTCACATCCAACGTACACACAACAATCTCTTCGAAGTTTCATATACTCCCCACACTCTTAAATGATAATTTGTATTTCATGTTGATTATTTATAGATATATAATATACTTTGTGAAACGGTATAAAGCAATGGGAAAAGAGTGGTGACTCTAGGGGGAGACTCGTGTTGAAATTAAATTGTGAAGTGGTGCCAAGTGATAGGGAAAGAGTGATGACTCTTGGTGAGGACTCATGTTGGTAAAATTAATTTGTGAAATGGTGCCAAGTGATAAGAAAGAGTGGTGACTCTTGAAGGTGACTTAAGTTGGTAACTGTGTGTGTGTGTGTGTATACACACACACACACTAGCAGGAACACGCGCGTTGCGGCGGGGCTGCACGATGGTTGACTATATACAATTGGCATATATGTAATTGATATGTTTAGTTGCATCTTCTTCAACCATCCACAGGCCTTTCTTGATATATGATTATCACAACACGAAGGTCGTCTTCCCATCATTAATTGTAAAATTACAAACACTACACACAGTAGATAGGATGGGAATGGTGGTGGTGATGCAAGTTTTAAAAGAATTCATATGATGAGGGGGTTTGAGGGGCATTTAGCAATGCCCATGCAACAAAAGCATGTAGAATTGGCTTCCTGTTGTGCATACTGCATGTATGATCACCTCATGTGTTACTTTATGTATGCTCCATAGATCGAATGCAAAAACAAAACAATAATGTCTAAAATAATATCGTTACGTGGTAAGTTTTTTTTTACTAATGACGTTAGACTAATCATTGACTACAAGATGTGTTCGACTTACGACATTTCATAAAGTGATAACCAAACCATGAAATTAAATAGGGGTAGACTCTAATACATATGCATCCAATTGTGCTCAGTCAGTTGACCTAAATAATAGGACTTGGAATACTGCTCATGTAGACCTAAACTTAGGAATGTCAAGGAAAATTGATCCTGGGAAGTTTGAGAGCTGAAAATGCACAACGTAAACAATAAAAGGGCTTCAAAGATATTATGGCGCATTTTGATGAAATTGGACAGCAGCACCACAATGACAAACTAACATTAATCAAACACTCTTGATTCATTCAATCAAAGACTCATGTATAAACCCACAAATCAAAATCTAATTAGAAATAGTTAACCACAATTACCGGTGACATTACAATCGTAGAATGAAAGATGAGCAACATACATAAATTAGAACATATTAGGGTTTGATTGGAAGTTTTTTTTTTATGGGGCCAACATGAGTAAAAGGAAAATACAAATGTATTCCAAGAACCGTTGGTTTCTAAGGTATGGATTTACTAATCCCATGAATGAAATTAAGAACACTATCATTAATGCTTGGAATCATGGATCTGGATCTATAACGATATGATGGCATCTTAATGAATTTACACAAGCGCATCTCTGTTGGGAGAGTGGATGCGTGAAACACATGTTCTATATTTAGCTTTAAGACTTGTTTTATAGGCAAATCATAGAGATAACCATAGGAGATATATTTATATAGATATAGATTTTTCAGCAAAGTGGTAGCATAAATTTTAAAGAAAGTATAAAATTGACTTATAGTTTTAAGTAATATTTGTGTAATTTCATAACAATGTTTCTTGATGTCATCTTGTATTATGAATTCTCTAAGATCTTTTATGTCATAATGTTAAACTTTTCAAATGCTTCAATGGTTTTAATACCATTATTAATTACTTTTAATAGGTTAAACAACTTGATTTAATAGTTGTATTAAATTTGTATTAAATTTGTATTGATAACTAAATGAAATTACATTTTTACCCATTTAAATGAATATGAAATGACAATCTTACCTATCTAGAACCCACTATATAGTAGTATATATATATATATATATATAATGTAATATATTGGTGATCAAGTTTATTAATAACATTACACACTAAGTTGTACATTTTGTTTTCACTGCTATACCAGTATGTATAGGTATAGTATAACTATACAAATAAATGCATGTACCACCAACTATTTGCTTTGTACACTACTGTTGTCAAAGGTAGATGTTAAAAGGTCAATAATAATATCAAGACCCTAAATCTTCTATTTGTTGATTCACAGGTTTTGCTCCTATCCCTGTTTGTGTTCTCTTAGTTAAAGCTTCAATAGTTTTCATTTGATGCTGCATGTATGTTTACTTGCGAAATAGTATCTTCTTTTTTATGTATGGTTTTAATTCCGGTGTATATAGTAATTGTCAGATGCTTATTAGTATTTTTTGGTTATCATAATGCATATCAATCTATTTACAGTTAGGGTTTACATGCCTTTAATGTGTATCTATGTTTTATTATATGTGATTAATTTCTCATCATTAATATAGAAATTATCTTATTTTAAGTTGATACAAAAAATAGTCATTGTTTTTGGGTATGTGTGAACCAATCATGTTTTCTTATTCTATATGTAAAAATCACTGATTGATATTGTCAAGGTATTATCCCTTTTTTGGGTATGCCATAAAATACCATTATGTTTGTAAAACGTTTGATTATACCATTATGTTTGCTTGTAAAAGTGTTAATGTAGTTGCATATTATCAATCCATGATTTAGCATTTTGCAGTGTTCAATATATGGTTTATCTGAATATATTAACTTATGGTAATTAAGCCTCTATTCACGTACAGGATGATTCCCAAGTTCTTTGTGATTGTGTTGGTTTGTACTGCCTGTGAGCTGGTATTATTATTCACCGTGTTGTTTAATTAGTTATGTATTAATTTCATTTGTAGTTC
Source organism: Ambrosia trifida (assembly GCA_028751855.1). Lineage (NCBI taxonomy): Eukaryota > Viridiplantae > Streptophyta > Magnoliopsida > Asterales > Asteraceae > Ambrosia > Ambrosia trifida. Next base: position 71,342,948 of record CM054131.1, on the reverse strand, counting down.
CTAACTAATGTTTTGTATTATTTGTTATATCATAGCAAATGCCAAGTGCCCTAGATAAAATCACCTCAAAGATCAGTCTTCAGTGTGGTAAAGTGACAATAAATTCAACTTATGCTAACTCACATCAAGTCGTACTGAGGAAGGTTGGCAACGTGTACTACCTCAAAGACGGATGGAAAAATGTTATGGCTGATCTACTGATTTGATTTTTAAGTTTTTTCTTGGTATTTTCAGTTGTTGATATTTATACATTTTACCTGAATTAGTATGCATGTGAAGGCTCACGACAGATTGGTACTTCATTTTGTACAATTTTTAGGGACCCGAAAGATTGTTCGGTATTCATTCCTTTTAATCACACTCTTACGGTTGTTTATCTTACATAATATCACTTTGCTAACTTTATTTGTTTGTAGTTGCTACCTCCAGGGTTTATTGAAGCAAATTTTGGTGATATGTCTGATGATCTTGATGTTATGCTTTCTACATACAAAATATATAAGTGGAAAGTGAAGGTTAGGAAAATTGGCAACAGGTTCTGGTTTGTACTTAGTTGGGAGAAGGTTGTTAGTGACCTTGGTCTGCTATGGGCTGATTTTCTCCAGTTTGAGCGTGATGGTGAAACACATTTTACCTTTATGGTCTTTCATCAAGATTACTGTAGATGCACATATTGCGACTAATGCTATTGAATTGCGAATTTAAAGTTGTTTTGTTGAGTGTCGAATGGTCGAATGTAGAAGTTTAGATGGTCGAAGGTGCACTGGGAGGTCGAAAGTAGTTTTGTATATAGATGTGTCCAGATTCGCCCTATATGAACGGTCGAACCTGCACATTCGACCAAGCTATTTGGGCGAATGTGCAGGTCTATATAAGGCAATCTCATTTTTTGAATGTTAACTTTTGGTTATTTGTTTTCCCTCCCAGTGTGTGTTTCTCCCTAGGGTTATTATTGTGTCTGTAACCGTTTTTGAATTAATACGAATCTGTAATGACATTGTTATCGTATGTTTCTGTCTCGTCTCGAATCTCCCGTCTGAAACCGAGTTGTTTTCGTTTATTCGATCCATGAATTCGGTTTTTAACCTGATTCTCAACTGGTATCAGAGCCGTGGTACCAATTTGAACGATCTAACAGTTGTTTGAATCAATCACAGCTCGATTTCATGATTTCAGACGTTAAAAATCAGTTTTTGATTGAAAGGTTGAAATCCTAGAAACCCTAGATTCTTAATTAAACCCAAAATCATGTGATTTCACCATGTTTTTGTGAATTTGAGGGTTAGGTTTTCATTTCCGAACCTTTTTGTACAAGTTTCATCATCAAATTCGATGTTTTAGAGTGATTATGGACTGATTTGCAGAAAATGTTGAAGAAGAACACGTTTTTCTGCAAGTGGTCGAACGTACAGAAGATTTGTGACTACGAGAGGTCGAACGTGGAGTGTATTCGGTCGAACATAGGATTTTGAGGACGAACCTAGAAATTTTCCACATTCAAACCTTACGAGAGGTCGAACCTGGAAATTTTCCACATTCGAACCTCACTACTGGGCGAATGTGGAATTTCAACCAACCATGGTACATTCGACCTTACAAAAGGGTCGAACGTAGCTTTAATTCTACTTTCGAACCCTCGATATATGGAATGAAAAATTGGTATTTTTAGGGGTAAAAAAATTTTTTGAAGATTTTTTGGGAGAATGGTGATGAGGTCTTCACAATTTGTTGAAGAAATGATGATGATGAAACGTTTTATTGTGGGGTAGTCATGAGAATCAACAGTATGATAATCAGATTCAAATGACTATTATGGGCCAGAAAATAGACAGATTTTATTCTGCAAGATGAAGAACAGTTAACCCAGTTCTAGTGTGATTGAAGGAACTTGTTCAAACAAAGTTGTTATGTACAAGCATATCAAGACTGAGATCTCAATGTTTCGAAAGTAATGAGGGATCCCAGTAGGAGTCATGTGGCACGTAGATTCAACAAAAGTTTCAAGGTTACAGTCCTGAAGAATTTCAAGAGCTGTTGGTGGTTATTGTTGGTCCTATAGAAAACTTCAGTTTCTGAAGCATTTCAAGTCCACAATTGTACCGGTAGTTCCTGCTGAAAAATTCTAATTGCTTGATTCACTCGTCTACGGCTAGTATTCTGTCGAACAGATGAAGTTACTCAAGAACATTTAAAGAGAAGAATGTGTTAATGCAATCACACTCAGCACAGATGAAGAATTTCATAGAAGTACAAGTGTCCGAGTGGATTGTTTTGCACATAGTCACATTTGAGATGTTTAATTGGGTACTGACAGTTAGACTTCTCCAGTTGGTGTGAAGGGTGATGCAAAGGTTAAGTGCAGATATGAGACGTGAATTAGTGGTAGTACCTTCGTGTTACGTTCAATATCTGATTGGTCAGTATGGAATCCTTCTAGCAGGGGTCTTAACAGGCTAGTTGGATTGCGCGTGATGTACTTGGTCAAGATGACATTCCTGGGTACTGATGCTACGAGACTGCAGTGCATTACATTGTCAACTTCACATTGGCGTAACTAGGTGATCTGGTTGTAATTTAGTGGCTCGCTGATTTCGCAAATGATATACGTGGTCTAGCTGACTTCCTGCGTATTGATGCTGAGGATCCGTAAGTGCATTACTTGGTCAGTTCACGAAGGATATTGTATTTCTAATTCAATGCAATAGTGCATGTATTGAGGGGGAGACCTGTGATTTTGACTATTGATGTTCAAGAGATTTGTGGATTCGCCAGCAACGTCCAATGGGGAGATTGTTGATGCACTATTATGTGGACGTCACTGTCGAATAGACTAGGGTTGAGTCTTGTATTGTATTACATGAGATTGTGGTGATCCATAAGGGCATTTTATGGATCTGATGCATTTGTAAATATAGACCATAATCATAAGCTAGATTCGACCTTTCAAAAGGGTCGAATGTGGAAAAGTTCCACATTCGACGTAATCATAAGGGCGTAGGTGGCTTTAGATGTTGGACTATAAATAGCAATTTCATGTGTGTTTTTCATTTAGAAGATTTGAGTTTGTGCTTTGAATGCTCTCAAAGGGGAGGTCATGCCCGACCTCCCCGGCCCTGAGATAGATGTTTATCCTTCTGATGACAGTGTCTGTAACCGTTTCTGAATTAATACGAATCTGTGATGACATTGTTATCGTATATTTCTGTCTCGTCTCGAATCTCCCGTCTGAAACCGAGTTGTTTTCGTTTATTCGATCCATGAATTTGGTTTTTAACCTGATTCTCAGTTATTGTTCCCACCGTTGTTGTTGTTGTTACCATTCCCGTTCAGCTGTGGGTAGTCCTTCTTGAAGTGACCTTCATTCCCACACTGGTAACAACCGTTATTGTTCGTTTCTTGCTGTCCTTGCTGGGGTGCTGGCTGACTTCCTGGAACATTGAGTCTACAGTCCTTCTGTAAGTGACCCATCTTACCACAGCGATCACACTTGATCCTGTTACAGGGTCCTGAGTGGTGATAGTTGCACTTATTGCACTTGGGATGGTGTCCCTGATAACCACTCTATGACTGATTACGGTTGCTACCATTTTCATGTTTCTTGTTTTGCCACATCAACTCCTAGCAGCTGCACTTGGGCATTCCACCACGATAAGGCCGCTTTCTCAAGCATAGCCGTGGCATACTTAACCCTATCAGCCGGCGGGCAATCGCACATAGCAAAGCACGATTCCACCTTTCGAACCACCTAAGCAGTCCGACCGCTCCTTCAGATCCTCCAAAGTTATGAGGCTTACAATCCATGAATGACTTGTAGGTACAAGTCGGAGGGTGATGAGCAGGTTGGCCAGCCTGAAAAGCAGCTAAGGATGCTACAACTTGAGCATTTATTAGTGTGCTCAGTTCTTCTTGCGTCATGCTGATGCTGCCTCTACCATTTCCTCTACCCGGCATGGCAATTCTACATTTACATTATACTTATGAGAAAACAATAATATTTTCCGCATACCATTGATCATGCAGTATAAGTAAACTAGAATGTAACAAGGATTATGAACGCAAGAATAAGATAAAGTAGTAGATTGATGGTAACAATAATAACATAGAATAAACGATTCTCAGATCTCATACGACAAAATAAAAGTTATTATACGAATATATATGATACTTAAGATAGTAGAAATCAATCGTTCGCATGATCCACACACGAGCCTTCATCATCGCTTTCATCTTGAATCTCGACCTCAAATAGATCGTTTTCCGCTTCTGGTTCGAGCTCTTCTTCAAATGCTGCCTCAATGGCTGCTCCAATAGCATCATCTTCTTCCTCCATAGGTTCCTCTTCGGGATCCTCCTCAAGATCCTCTACATCTATCCCTAAGGCTGCTATAAGCCTATTACGAACGGTATTCAATTCTTGCATAGTATTTGCTAAACTCTGTCTAGTGGCAGCCAACTCCTGCCTAGTCTCAGCAGCTTCCCGCTTGACGACTGCCATCTGTAACATTTCGCATTAAATACATGTACGTTACGGAATAAAACGACAAGCCTTATTATTATTATTATTATTATTATTATTATTATTATTATTTTTGTGATATTTTGAACCCTAATACAATGATAAATATTCATACATATACATATATATATATAATGGTTTATAATAATAATAATAATAATAATAATAATAATAATAATAATAATAATAATAATAATAATAATAATAGTAGTAGTAGTAGTAGTAAATAATAACTATAGTCTAGTGCTATAACTGATTTGTGATTTTGATAACCCAACCCAAAGGCAGGCCCAACCAGACAAGCCCAAGCCCATTGTTCTCTCCCTCCCCCTTTTTGCTGTTAAAAAAGAAAACAAAAATGGTTGCTTTTGCCGGGTTTCGAACCGGAGTCAACCACACACAACACACGCGCACTAACCACCTGAGCCACCCTTATATCTTGATCTGATTCCAATTCACTTTATATAAATACACAAATAGCCTCTTTCCTTTTTCCTTTCCTTCTTCGCGAACAGCAACAGCAGCAGAGATGATTTTTTTTTACCAACTAATTCACTCATTTTTGGAAGGATTGAACCAATTAATTACTGTTGACCTATTTTATTAATTATCTCCGCATCCATTACACGTAATTACGATTATCAACACCCAATTCCTAATCAATTACGCGTATACATTAACTTATTGGCCAAACTTCTAAAATTACGAATTCGTGTGGATTACTATAAATTGGGATCGTCCTCAGCTTCTAATTGTACCGAAAAACACACACAAACCTTCAGTTATCCTCTCAGTTCATCTTATTCGCATAATTGATTCGGTTTGACTTTTTCTTTGACCACTCGTTCATCATCATCTACGCGACATAGGTAACGATTCGTACTTTGGTTATGTTTATCGGCTCGTTTGTATCAAAACCCCCATGGTTAATTACATTATAATGTTGTGATTAAGCGATTGATAAAACTAGGGTTCATCACGATTTGGGGTTTTCTGTTAGTTGTGTATTAATATTTTTCGAAAACAAAACTGAACAACCATCTGGTCTAGACCAGATGGTCACGCTCGCTGCTATTCAAACAAGCGGCTGCGGGTTCGAGTCCCAGCAGCTGCAACGTTTTTATTTCTTTTCTTTTAACCTTACATTTATTCTAATTAACATTTTTTTTAAAAAAATACATTTAAAATACCAAAACTCTTTTAAAAATTCTACAAAAATTATTTTAAGTTAAACTAATGAAAAAGTTTAACTTACAATTTTTAGTTTTCAAAAATTTATTTATTTAATATATTTAATAAATAAATCAAGTTTATTCCATTTTATTTATAAAATTCTATAAAAATATCAAAACGATCTTATAAATTCCCACAAAATTTATTCTGAGTTTTTATAACATTAAGCTTTTCAGAAATGATTTTTATTTCTGAAAAATCATTTATTTATTATTTTTAATCAATTTTTGTTAGTTTTAATCATAATTAAATCATAATAAATTCAATTTTTAATATTTTTGCACCAAAATTTTATACAAATTATTTCTGAAAATTTAGATCAGGAATATAAAATTTTAAACTAATAATTCTTTAATTTTAATATTTTTAAATATTAAAGTTAAATTTTGACAATTTGTAATAAATAGATTTAATAATCAATTTTAAAGAAAATAATTTTATAAAAATTATTTTTATACTTTAAAAAACATTCTTGTGACCATCTTAGATTTAAAATTCATAAAAAGATTTTTGGTTATTTATTTACTAATATTCTCTCAATTATCAAACAATTTTAATCAAACGAGCATTTATCCCCAAATTCGAAACCCTAGAAACTTATACATTTGTAGACTTGATAGACTTAGACATATTTATTACCTTATTATAGGGTGATACTTGATACATTTGGGCAACACCATTATTCAATTTTTCAACAGATATAACAATTTGCTAAGGTGAGTTTTACATAGCCCCTTTTCTATTTATCATCATTTTTGGGGTGAAACATGTTACAACATCATTTATACAATTCAATCATCAATGTGTCTATGTGTTTTTCTATGTTGCATTATTTTTTGAACATGACTAGGGTAAGCACAATTCTAGCATAAACATTGATCAACCGACGGTATACATTGATAGATCTATTGGACTGACAATCCCACCCGGATACGTACCTCCTACAAAGGTTGCGTGGGTGTTTGTTACTGCAATATAAACGAGTGAACCATGAGCGTATGGGATGTACCACAATACAACAGTCACAATGGTTGATTATGCACTCGATTTACTTCTAGTATGTTTTCGCATATGGACTAGATTGCCATGACACATGAATTGCACAGCAATTTTATTCGATTATCAAAACCTATGTAATTCTCACCAACTTTTGTTGACCCAAAATATTTTTAACTTAACATGTTTCAGGTTCTACTTCTCGAAGAATTGCTTGAAGATGTGTGCATAGTTTTACTCAATTTGATGTACAAATTCTTGTAGAACAATTGTATGTAAATTATTTAAATCATTTAATGAAATTTATTATTCACCATGAGCTACTGAACAATCATCACTACGTGACATCCCGATGTTTCCGCCATCGGTTGGGGTGTTACAGATTGGTATCAGAGCCATGGTTATAGGGAATTAGGTTATTAGAAAAATACTCTAGTCTATAACCATAGGATTTAACCAGTACTTGCTTCTTTTACTTGCTATTCTCTATCTCCCTCCTACTTCATATCTCTACTTTCATCCCCACGAGAAGGTTGCTCTCCATCACTGGATCTACTCTCAGACTAATAGGACAAAATCCTCAGGTTTAACCTGAACCACTGTGACACCCGGCATATTTGACTTAACATATTTAAACTTATAAGTCTACCTTAGCGGGAAACAGTCTAATTACGTACTTAACTGGGTTAGTTGAGTCGGGGTTTTCTTACGTATTGTCCAGAGTTCAATGATCTGAAGGATCATTGGTGTCTTTTACATATACACGCGTCTTGAGTCCCGTTATTGGTGAATTACATAAGCTAAATTAAGTGTTATGTGTAGAATGATTCTTACATGGTGGATTATATACAAGTATGTGTTTAAATGATGTTTAGATGATTGTCCATGCTTAATTATGGGAAACATAGATTAGGGTTACATGTTCATGCGTTAAGGTGCGTTAAAATGTGCTAAACACGACAAACTGGAAATATGAAAATGACACCTCTCTGGTTCGACCGTTCGAAGGGTCGAACCTGGCCCTCAGTTTTCTAAAAAGGTCTCCTTCGACCGTATAAGGCTACCTTCGACCCATATGAAGGGTCGAACCTGGCTAACTGTTTTGAAAAGGTTCCTTCGACCACTTAACTTCCACGTTCGCCCATACGAAGGGGTCGAACCTGGACATAGTATAAATACCATCCTTAGTCATTTTTCATCATTTCACAAACCCTAAACGCCTCTAAACACTCTCTCTCGACTATTATCATTGGGGAAGGAGTTTTTGAGCTTGTTTTTCATAATCCAACTCTCTAAATCATTACGAGTGAAGATCTAAGGTGTGTTCTTCATTCTAAATCCTTTTTAAACGATTTTGATTTGTTTTTATTAAACCCCAAGAGTCCAGATCTGATATAAACATGTTCTAATGGATAAAAACCTTCCTAATGTCTTTCTAAACAAAACCTATTCATAAACAATGAGTTTTCATACAAACTAACATGTGTTAATGGTGTTTTATGTGATGTTATGTATTGTTTGATGATTGACTGTTGTATAGATGTTATAACAATGATCTAGGACTGCTATTGATGATGTTTTATGATTGAGATAGGTTACAATTGATTATTGATGATGTTTTATCCATTTTGGGGGTTTTGGGTTAAATCTAGGGCTTGTTCATGATGATAGTGATAGGGATATGATTGGGGGGTTTATTGTTCATGGTAATCTGAGTATATTAAGTTGATTATTGATTGATTTCATAAAGTTTCCTAATTGGGTAAAGATTGCATGCATGATGATGTGACATCTCCATAATTTACTATTTTGGGAAACTTGTAAAACGACTAGATGTTGGTGTAAAATCGGTAGGATTTTGTAGGGATAAGTTATCCATGATTCACTGCTGTGTTTGATGATGTTTCGAGTCATTTTGAATGTGTTTGAAGCGTTTTTAGGGAAAATTGCACAACAGGGGCGAACCTGGCCTCCTTCGACCGGTCGATGGTGCGAAGGAGGGACTCCAGGGTCGAACCTGGTTATCAAATGGTCGAACGTATTACAAATGGGCGAAGGAGGGAGAAAAGGGGCGAAGGTAGGCACATTCGACCATTTAAAGTCTCCTTCGACCATTTACAGTCACCTTCGACCCTACGTTAACTAAAATGAGATTTTTGATACAAACTAAGTGTTTTATGCTCGAAACTTGGGTGTAATCTATGTGTACTTGATTTACTTGTGTAATGGGTCACCAATGGGATGTCGGGTCAGGTTCACGTGTCGATTACACTGTCAAACACGTTTTCAAACTTACTTAATCATGATCTGGACAATCGGGGACTGAATAGCCTTGGGGTTATTAGTCACAATTCTTATACAACCTTTATTGATAGATCACCGGTACTTGGGATCATCAAGACTTGTCTAAATTCTTGTTTGGGAACGCAAACTAAGGTGAGTGTCACAGCCCCATTCTTTACTGTTTTTGGAACATTCTAGGGGAGAGACATGCGGTAAAACTTTCTAAACTTTTAAACCAACATATTACATGTGTAACGACCCTGGCTGACGTGGCCGGGTCGTCGGGTCGGGTGATCGGAGCTACGCAGCGGAATTCGGATAATAACAGTCTTTAGTCTTTTCAGGATCCACGTCATCATATCTGTTGGGTTACCTGAACACATGTCAAAAATAGTTTCTGTCAACATAAAGTTGGTGAGGTCGTGTATTTTATAAAGTGAATGGCCAGTTCGTTTATTTATAATTCTTTTATATAAAACATTCTTTTATAACCATTCTTTCATAAACATTCTTTCATAAACATGCTTTACATTTATAATTCTGAAGGGGAATTCTATATAACCAACTCTATTATACATCCATTCGATCATAACCCAATTCTATTATGTGCCATTCCTTAACAATGGTACCACTCTGATTGTGATGAATACCCGTTCCGACTTCCCGTCGGGTTGGTTACGGGATGGGTCCTATACTTTGGACAATGGTTCTTGCCCTCTAGTCGGTGCAAGAAAGGAAATGGCGGATACCGTCCAGTACTGTCCTCGTTGTTTCTATATATCCCCGTTTCTATTATATTTCTTTATAAATTCTATTAATAATCGTTTTATTGTAAAGCAATTCTGGTTTTAATAAATGACATGTATTCCCCCAAAAACACTTAATAAAACAGTAAAAGTGGGGAGTTCACGATACTCACCGATTTGCATTATATCTTCAGCAAATCTTCTTATTACAATTATATGTTCTATATATATGGATACGTTTTACGCGTAAGACTTGTTAGATTGTAATACTTAAGATATATATCATATATACAATTTATATATATATAGAATCTGATATATATTAGATAGTCCTAAACTCGGGGTTTGGTCTTCCTAGGCAAAAAGAAATAAAGCTGGCCATTACAGCTTGGCACGCGAACCTAAAAGAACTCTAGACACTTCTAAACCCGAGTTTAGTATATCGTTTTATATATCGAATCTTGTATATATAAACATATATATTTTATATATGTTTATTATTCTCTTATTATTATTATCAAGTCCGTACGTTATTCGTATTATATATATAATTCTTATAATTATAATAATCCTCGTCTAGTCCTTGGAACGGGTTCTATTCCGGGTGTTGTCCGAGTCACTGAGTCGACTCGGTAACGACTCTAATTCTTCAATACGGTTAACGGTACCTCGCAATCACAAATAATCCTTATATTAGTCAATGGATTATTAGATTATAACCAATCAACTATTAGGATATAATAGTAACCGAATCTTACCGTTTTCGTTACGGAACATGACCGGAAATTATATCAAACCGGGTATTGGACCCATCTTCCATATTTGGTACCTATAACAACAATCACCAGGACAGGTTAATAATCAAGAGATTATACCCAATACTTCAATGATAATTGTACCAAATAATCTACAGCTTATATATACGGACGGGAATATAACCGGACTGAATATAACTAACAGAAACCGGCTTGATTCTTACCCGGACCCATAATAAGGCTATGGTCCGGCTGATTCAACCCTCAAATATACATCAGATTGAGAGTAACGGGTAAAACCCGATGTCAATATTCAACCGGTTAACTACCGGGTTATTGAAGTTTATAATCACAAAGGGTTGGGTTTGATAATTATAAGGGTGACAGTGGGTTTCATAAACAAAGGGGATCCTTGATGTTTGTACCCGGAAATGGAGTCGGGTCACAGTTAACCCGTAACAGAAAGAAGGAATATGGTGGTGTTCACCGGTGGTTCCTAGAGGTTAGAAGAGAAGTTACTTACCGGAGAAGAAAGGTAGCGGCCAGGAATAGTGACCGGAGACAGAAGAAGAAGACACGGCAGTGATGATGGAGTAGTGATGACGGGACAGTGACCGGAGCAGCACGGAGGCGGCAACAGCCGCCATGGCTGTCTGATCTGTGATGGTGGTCCGGCGAGAAGCTCAGGCGGCCGGAGGTTGGTGGTGGGTTGCTGCCTTCTTTCTTGTGTGGGTGAGTGAAATATACAGACAAGAGAGAGAGAGGGTAGCGAGATAAGAGGGACAAGGGGTGGTTATATAGATAAATAAAATAGAGGGGTGTTTGGCCACGGGGATAATATCTGAAACACGGGGTGTTGGGTAACGAGTATAAAAGTTTAAATAAAACGTTTGGCAGCGTTCTAATTGACAGGTAACGAGCGTTTAACCGGGATAATAATAGTCCAATAATTATTATTTTTATATCCGGTTGAAACGGTTAGCCGCGAGATTCGAACTTGACTATTTTATTCCATAAACGGGTGGTTGGGTCCGACCCGACCCGTTTAGGAGATCCGTAACACATCGGGGTGTTACAATTCTCCCCCCCTTAGGAAATTTCGTCCCCGAAATTTGAGTAATCTGGTCCTTTACACCCTTAATCTATAAGGATGTTATAATTAGGGCCAAGATACTTGTCAACGAGACATGATCAACTTTCGTGGGTTATGGTTAACTCAATTTTATATCGATCCAAAGCTATCACTTATTAGAAATGTCAATCCGTAAACTACATCTTGACCAGATTTCTAATTACGTTTTAACCTTTCTTGCTGTAGTCATGTTAATACAGATATACGGGTTATCTGTATTTCCCTGGTATGACTATTAAAGGCTCTCGGTATGGATTGATATTTTCTATATAAAGACTTTGAGATTCTAATCGTTTTTCTTCTGAAAGATTTATAAACTTTCAGTGAACATTTCTAGAGTCTCAAATCGATACAATATTCCTCTTGTTTAATATTCGGTTTCAATTACAATGATGAATTCTATTTAGTTCTCAGGAGATAGATACGGAAGTCCCATCATTATAATGACTTGAATAGGATCCGAGCTACTATTTCCTTTATTCGAACGTTAGAATTTATCATCACTGTAATTCCGATTTTTAAAGAGTAGGAATATTTTCCGGTAATTCTCTGATTATTAAACGTATCTTATCCGATTTTTAAAGGTACCGGAAAAGACTAATTCACAGATGATTGAGATTTCTCTTAAATCATCTATAATAATCTTTCTGACTATTTCATTGATGATTAACTGCATTGTATCTATTATACATTATTTGACTTTTCTCATTGTATTATCGTGAAAGAGGTCTTTCACAATTCTACAGTCAATATATGTAAATTTATCTTTATAGTCTCGGAATTTACTGGTAACAGTCGCTGTTACGATTCTTTGACTTAAGATTTTTATGACAATGCGTTAATTACTCTTTCTCAAAAACATGATTATCACTCGGGATTTCTATACTTATTACATTAATTATTTCTATAAAATTCTTTCTTATTTCTAATTCGGGATTCGTTGACACTCTCGTTAAAATATTCTATATTTTCTTCTTATATAAAAATATTCTTTTATAAATTCTAGTCGTTCTTCTTACGACTTATATTCTTTTCTGTTAATTTCTTTCTATATATATATATATTTATTTCCGTTGACATATCGGATGTCTTCTGATTATATTTGGCATTTCGCTTGCCTTCTCGTGTTATCTGGCATTCCCAATACCTTATCTATTATTATTCAGACATATCGGATGTCTGTTCATATCATAATTCTTTTTATTTCTCGATTTATATTCTTTTATCTCCAAGCGAATACTGATAGTCATTTATAGTAGACACTATAAATATATCATTTCTATAATATACATTTGCTTGGAATAATTCTTTCTTATATATAAATTCGATTAAAGTCTATATTATTGGTGTCTGGAGACACGTTCCGATAGACTTATATATATGCAATATATCATATCTTCTTAATCCAACCTGTTATAAGCAAAGCTTATTTCGTCGAGATATTCATATAGATAATTCTTGCCAAAACAGTGATTTCTTGAATTATCTCTCACGACCTTTAATTCGGGACAGGAAATTCGTCATTCCTTGGCCGGAGAGTTTCACTGGAAAAATGAACATAATTCTATTCATTTTTCGTTTCTACTTAATCATACCTTGTGAATCTCTACGCGATTCCGCTTGGTATTTAATCATTTCTTGATATATTTCTTTTTAATAATTCGTTGGATTCCACCGTTCTGGTTTCTGAATCCATATAAATTCATATCCGTTATATTTTAAAGATTTAACAAATCTTTCATCACTTCCTGTTTATAAATCTTAACTTGGTAATACTTAACCGTTTTACCAATTCAATCGTACAATAACTCACGCGAGTTTTTATACAGAAGTGACTGAAAAGATTCTTTCATAGTGTCAAATATTCTTTCAAAGAATTCCTGTGACTTGGCGGCAAATGTCCGGATATACCTTCTGTAAGGGTCCAGATATCATTTGTCCCGGAAATTGCACAGGGGATATGCACTATCTTTGGTTGGCAATCAAAATCAATAAACTGATTCATAGAATTTAACCAATCGATGGTTTATATTCTGCAAATATATTCATAGTCGTATTCCGCGAAGGAATTTCAACTAGATTGCCAATGATTTAGTCGTATTTTTCAAATACGATACGCTGATAATTCAGATTTATATTTCTTCTTATCATTTATTTTCTTATTATTTCTCTCAATATGTTCGTGACCTTAACATACTGTGATTTCGATAAACTCTTACTCGAATGTTCCTGTGCCTGTGACATTCATAATTATGTCGCGATCATAATTACTATTTCACCTCACCTAACATTCCAGTATTCATTTATTTTAATCACAATAGGTATGTGTCTCTCACATATTATTCTGATATTCTGTTCTTTATTTTCTCTTGGATTCAAAATTATATATTCTGGAAAGAAACATATTAATATGAGTCTAACGAAGTAGACTGTCAATCGTTCAAGAACTTAGTCGTGTCATGAGATATTTAATATAACAATCCAATCTTCTTAATATCCTTGACTTATTCAAGTCGTCGGATTAAGATGGTAGTTATATTTCCGTATAATCGATCGAATAGGAATTCGATTTCTTTAGAGTTCAAGTAATTTCGTCGTATGAATTCGAGATCATAATATTTCCGTTCGAAATATTATTTAACTTTTGGGAAGGATTGATGATAATACTTATCGGGAATTTTCATTTATACACAAAAATAGATTATTAAACGTAATATAATAATACTCGTCGTTCATATTGAAATAAAATATCAAAGGAAATATATATAATCGGATATAATTATAAAATTGTGTCAAAAATACTTTTAACTTATATACGAATATAAATTTGATTAAAGATTTTCACAAAAAGGACACCACAGGTGGAGTTTAATACGATTTGGTAAAATAATACGGTCGTGGTTCTTTTGTATAAAAACTTTTAGAAATAACTTATAATAACAATACCGATTTGAGTTTCGTAATAATATTTGTTTTCCAAAAATGATACGACTACCAAGTAAAATGGGTTCGAGCAAAATAATATAGCCGTGGGTTTTTAGATAAAATCTTTAGGAAAAATTTATAATAATAATACTGGTTTGGGTTTCGTAATGATATTTCTTTTCTAGAAAATAATAACTATTTAGAAAGAGTTACGGTAAAAGTTTTTCATAATATCGAAATTCTCTAAAATTTTTAATAAACACATTTCTTATTTTAGATTGATAAAATAAATAGATTTCTTCAAAATATTAAGATCAAAATTTTAGGGTTAAACGGATAAATTTGGATAAAACCTGAGATAGATTCTGGGGTTTTTCAAAAATTATTGATACTTAATTTGCTAAAAATATTAACGGATTTTCTTTAATCTTTTGAATAAATCGTTATTTGAAAATCGGGGTATATACTTTTACAAAAATCAAAATACTGGTTTGGTATAAAAATAATAATGACTAGTATATAATTAATAAACTTCATAATTATACCAAAAAGATTTAAGACTTTTTAAATAATCGCGGAATATATTTAATTTTAAATAATCGAAGAAAATTCTTTAAAACACGATATTGATATGTTTCTAGTATATCAAATTTTATAAAATTTCGGAGTTTACGGGGTAAAATAATATTTCTGAAAACTCGAGCATAGGAATGTTCAAGTTGTAGTATAATAATTATGTTCTGTTTACCGTAATAACCATGAGGTTACGATCTGAATGATTACTGAGACTGGAATAATTCAATAAACTTATACGAAGTTTTCTTGAATTAAGGTGAATAGTTTATGTTTTATATTCTATATATTTTTCTATATCCATATATATATACTTTTTATAATTTAGTCGTTTTATATCGAGATTCATTTTCTGATTTCTGTTAATATATCTGGTTTCTGTTCTGTATATATTCTCATTTCTTATAGCCTTAATATCCTGTAAGATTTCCCAGAAATTAAATGTGCATATAAATTCACAACTGTGTACAGAATTGTCAATTTACCCCACATAATCATTCTAGTAATATCCTGTAGTGGATTCGTTCTGATTTTTAATATACTGTTATGGTTCTCACCAACTTTATAATGATTGACATTTAGGTACCCAAAAGTTTAACAACCTGATATTTTCTTTACTAATCCTAACATCCTAAATATTTCTCTAAGCGACATTTCTTTTTAGAAAATTATTCTGGTAGATCCCGGATGACTAAAGACTTCAAAACTGTTATTAGCGCGGCTCTGATACCACCTGTAACGACCCTGGCTGACGTGGCCGGGTCGTCGGGTCGGGTGATCGGAGCTACGCAGCGGAATTCGGATAATAACAGTCTTTAGTCTTTTCAGGATCCACGTCATCATATCTGTTGGGTTACCTGAACACATGTCAAAAATAGTTTCTGTCAACATAAAGTTGGTGAGGTCGTGTATTTTATAAAGTGAATGGCCAGTTCGTTTATTTATAATTCTTTTATATAAAACATTCTTTTATAACCATTCTTTCATAAACATTCTTTCATAAACATGCTTTACATTTATAATTCTGAAGGGGAATTCTATATAACCAACTCTATTATACATCCATTCGATCATAACCCAATTCTATTATGTGCCATTCCTTAACAATGGTACCACTCTGATTGTGATGAATACCCGTTCCGACTTCCCGTCGGGTTGGTTACGGGATGGGTCCTATACTTTGGACAATGGTTCTTGCCCTCTAGTCGGTGCAAGAAAGGAAATGGCGGATACCGTCCAGTACTGTCCTCGTTGTTTCTATATATCCCCGTTTCTATTATATTTCTTTATAAATTCTATTAATAATCGTTTTATTGTAAAGCAATTCTGGTTTTAATAAATGACATGTATTCCCCCAAAAACACTTAATAAAACAGTAAAAGTGGGGAGTTCACGATACTCACCGATTTGCATTATATCTTCAGCAAATCTTCTTATTACAATTATATGTTCTATATATATGGATACGTTTTACGCGTAAGACTTGTTAGATTGTAATACTTAAGATATATATCATATATACAATTTATATATATATAGAATCTGATATATATTAGATAGTCCTAAACTCGGGGTTTGGTCTTCCTAGGCAAAAAGAAATAAAGCTGGCCATTACAGCTTGGCACGCGAACCTAAAAGAACTCTAGACACTTCTAAACCCGAGTTTAGTATATCGTTTTATATATCGAATCTTGTATATATAAACATATATATTTTATATATGTTTATTATTCTCTTATTATTATTATCAAGTCCGTACGTTATTCGTATTATATATATAATTCTTATAATTATAATAATCCTCGTCTAGTCCTTGGAACGGGTTCTATTCCGGGTGTTGTCCGAGTCACTGAGTCGACTCGGTAACGACTCTAATTCTTCAATACGGTTAACGGTACCTCGCAATCACAAATAATCCTTATATTAGTCAATGGATTATTAGATTATAACCAATCAACTATTAGGATATAATAGTAACCGAATCTTACCGTTTTCGTTACGGAACATGACCGGAAATTATATCAAACCGGGTATTGGACCCATCTTCCATATTTGGTACCTATAACAACAATCACCAGGACAGGTTAATAATCAAGAGATTATACCCAATACTTCAATGATAATTGTACCAAATAATCTACAGCTTATATATACGGACGGGAATATAACCGGACTGAATATAACTAACAGAAACCGGCTTGATTCTTACCCGGACCCATAATAAGGCTATGGTCCGGCTGATTCAACCCTCAAATATACATCAGATTGAGAGTAACGGGTAAAACCCGATGTCAATATTCAACCGGTTAACTACCGGGTTATTGAAGTTTATAATCACAAAGGGTTGGGTTTGATAATTATAAGGGTGACAGTGGGTTTCATAAACAAAGGGGATCCTTGATGTTTGTACCCGGAAATGGAGTCGGGTCACAGTTAACCCGTAACAGAAAGAAGGAATATGGTGGTGTTCACCGGTGGTTCCTAGAGGTTAGAAGAGAAGTTACTTACCGGAGAAGAAAGGTAGCGGCCAGGAATAGTGACCGGAGACAGAAGAAGAAGACACGGCAGTGATGATGGAGTAGTGATGACGGGACAGTGACCGGAGCAGCACGGAGGCGGCAACAGCCGCCATGGCTGTCTGATCTGTGATGGTGGTCCGGCGAGAAGCTCAGGCGGCCGGAGGTTGGTGGTGGGTTGCTGCCTTCTTTCTTGTGTGGGTGAGTGAAATATACAGACAAGAGAGAGAGAGGGTAGCGAGATAAGAGGGACAAGGGGTGGTTATATAGATAAATAAAATAGAGGGGTGTTTGGCCACGGGGATAATATCTGAAACACGGGGTGTTGGGTAACGAGTATAAAAGTTTAAATAAAACGTTTGGCAGCGTTCTAATTGACAGGTAACGAGCGTTTAACCGGGATAATAATAGTCCAATAATTATTATTTTTATATCCGGTTGAAACGGTTAGCCGCGAGATTCGAACTTGACTATTTTATTCCATAAACGGGTGGTTGGGTCCGACCCGACCCGTTTAGGAGATCCGTAACACATCGGGGTGTTACAACATGATACCCCATGGATACTTAGTGACTTATACTTTCATCATTAAAGTCCTCTCATATCTTAGTGAACCATCAATATGTGGGTACATAGCGGGGAAGGTGTGAATAGATCTATTGGGCTTGACTAGCCCCACTCGGGCCGACTGGAGGTCGGTGGCGGGTGCATATTTGTCCTATATCTTACGGCACCGGGTGATGAACCGGTGACGGGTTTGAGGCATTCTTATCTTGTCAGCAGTGGTTCACGACACTATAGTATCATGTAACGATGTCTAGCTAGCATCAGGTATAGATGTATGGGTTGTTGGGTTTGGCTTAATTATGATAAACTTTTGCAAACTATATCTCTGTGACTCACCGGCACTTTAAGTATTGTCTAACTTCGCATGTTTTCTCAGGTCGCTAAGGTAGCAGGGAGTCTTAGGCGCACTGGAGTCGCACCGCGTCTAGTCTTGCATACATAAGCAAACCGGGTTGTGTTTGCATTCACATTTTGACATTGGTTTTGTAAACATTAAACTTTGCTTCCGCTGTCGTTTTATACCTTACTTATAAACTGCGTGGTTGGTATTTCTACGTAACTTTTATTGCATATAGATGTCGTTTATTGTGACCGTTGACTTGGATCCTGGTATGTCATGCGCCTCGCGGTACAACCCCGCAAGTGGAATTTGAGGGTGTGACAACCACCTTGAAAACTCGTCGAAGTTCTAGATTTTAATAACGAACACGTGCAATCTGGAAGGGTGAACGCCTGTATTCTGAGTCTTCTGTCTAGGCTGGCATTGCGCATATATCCCAATCAGACGAGGGACCCGGATGCCTACCTGGGAATTCTCGGGATGAGTGTTCACTTATAGGCTAAAGCATGTCTTCATATGTTATTGGAATTTAGAATCTTTGATAAGTCAACGTTTTCGTTTATTCGTTTTAATGAATAAATGATTACATTCCTTATATAACCTCATTCATTGTGTCTCTTTCAGATTATGCCTCCACGTCGCAGTGCTCGTCTTAACAGTGGTGAAAATCATGATGAAGGGAGTAGCAATCACAATCATAACCACGATACTAACCACAACAACAACAACAACAACAATGGAGTTGATGCTCAACTGGCTGCAATCATTTCTCAACAAATGGCGCAGCAAATCGCAACTCTGGTTCCCAACTTACTAGCTCAAGTCATCCAGTTGAACGGCAACGGGAACGGCAACGGCAACGGGAATGGAAATGGAAACCACAACGGGAATGGGAATGGTCTTCCAGCCTGCACTCTCAAGCACTTTAATTCCTGTAATCCCCCAAAGTTCAGTGGAGAAGAAGGAGCTACATGACTCCTACAATGGTTTGAGGGTATTGAGAATACCTTCATTAACAGTGAATGCCCCGACAACTTTAAAGTCCGTTATGCCATGAGTGTTCTTCACAAACGAGCACTCAGTTGGTGGAATGAAGAAAAACGCACTCGCGGAGCTGAAGCTGCACTAGCCTTAACTTGGAATCAAGCTAAAGACATTATGAAGGCAGAGTTCTGTCCTCGTAATGAAATTAAGAAGCTGGAAGATGAATTCCATGATCTTGCTCAAGACAGTGGGGAAAACCTTGCTTACAACACTCGTTTTCACGAACTTAGCTTACTGCTACCCCACAAGGTCACCCCCTGCCCATTGCTATCGAAAAATACATTGGTGGCTTACCGATGCAGATACAAGACACGGTGTGGGGAAGGAACCCTGCTACTTTGGAGGAAGCAAAGCGTTTGGCCGCCACCCTAACAGATAACCATGTGAAGGCATGTACCCTGACTTGTAAAGGGGAAAAGAAAAATGATACTCCCCAACCTGCCGTTGATATCAAAACTGAGGCCTCAACCAATGGGAAGTGCAAGGTCAGGAATTTTGCAATAGACACCACTGTCCTACCCAACAAGAAACAATACCACGGGAAGCTACCTAAGTGTGACACCTGCCAGTATCACCATCCAACTCAAGTTCCCTGCCGACAGTGCACCAATTGTCAAAGGTATGGACATCATGTGGATGCTTGTCGAATCCCTGCTACGAATGCTCTTGATGCTCCAAACAACCCCGCTTGAGACCATCCAGCTACTTAACAGCAAACTCTACCATTTGAATGATGTCTACTTTCACTTTAATTCTATGTATTGACATTTTATCGATTCGAGTAATAAAATCAAGTATTATCATAACATCTGAGTGCATGCTTGTTTGAATGTGAATTAATCTATAATCATACGTGCTTACTTGTACAACAATTAGTTGACTACCAAACAATCTACTCAACGATTGGTAGAGGTCATCATGTCTTTCCAACAGTCGGGAGAGGCCCTACCACCTGCTCAACGACTGGTGGAGACTATCGAACCTGCTCAACAATCGGTAGAGTCATAAAAGGACACAAAACCCTAATGTAAGGTAAATTGGTAATTACGGTCCGGAACGTAATTATGAATTTACAGGTACACTAAGGTAGTGTGGAATTTTATCAAGGCTTTCGGTAGTCGACCAATTGTAAACTTGGTGTCTTTCTTTAACTTCGGGACGAAGTTCCTAAAAGTAGGGGAGATTGTACCATTTCGCATTAAATACATGTACGTTACGGAATAAAACGACAAGCCTTATTATTATTATTATTTTTGTGATATTTTGAACCCTAATACAATGATAAATATTCATACATATACATATATATATATAAAGGTTTATAATAATAATAATAATAATAATAATAATAATAATAATAATAATAATAATAATAATAATAATAATAATAATAATAATAATAATAATAATAGTAGTAGTAGTAGTAAATAATAACTATAGTCTAGTGCTATATCTGATTTGTGATTTTGATAACCCAACCCAAAGGCAGGCCCAACCAGACAAGCCCAAGCCCACTGTTCTCTCCCTCCCCCTTTTTGCTGTTAAAAAAGAAAACAAAAATGGTTGCTTTTGCCGGGTTTCGAACCGGAGTAAACCACACACAACACACGCGCACTAACCACCTGAGCCACCCTTATATCTTGATCTGATTCCAATTCACTTTATATAAATATACAAATAGCCTCTTTCCTTTTTCCTTTCCTTCTTCGCGAACAGCAACAGCAGCAGAGATGATTTTTTTTTACCAACTAATTCACTCATTTTTGGAATGATTGAACCAATTAATTACTGTTGACCTATTTTATTAATTATCTCCGCGTCCATTACACGCAATTACCATTATCAACACCCAATTCCTAATCAATTACGCGTATACATTAACTTATTGGTCAAACTTCTAAAATTACGAATTCGTGTGGATTACTATAAATTGGGATCGTCCTCAGCTTCTAATTGTACCGAAAAACACACACAAACCTTCAATTATCCTCTCAGTTCATTTTATTCGCATAATTGCTTCGGTTTGACTTTTTCTTTGACCACTCGTTCATCATCATCTACGCGACATAGGTAACGATTCGTACTTTGGTTATGTTTATCGGCTCGTTTGTATCAAAACCCCCATGGTTAATTACATTATAATGTTGTGATTAAGCGATTGATAAAACTAGGGTTCATCACGATTTGGGGTTTTCTGTTAGTTGTGTATTAATATTTTTCGAAAACAAAACTGAACAACCATCTGGTCTAGACCCACTGGTCACGCTCGCTGCTATTCAAACAAGCGGCTGCGGGTTCGAGTCCCAGCAGCTGCAACGTTTTTATTTCTTTTCTTTTAACCTTACATTTATTCTAATTAACATTTTTTTTAAAAAAAAATACATTTAAAATACCAAAACTCTTTTAAAAATTCTACAAAAATTATTTTAAGTTAAACTAATGAAAAAGTTTAACTTACAATTTTTAGTTTTCAAAAATTTATTTATTTAATATATTTAATAAATAAATCAAGTTTATTCCATTTTATTTATAAAATTCTATAAAAATATCAAAACGATCTTATAAATTCCCACAAAATTTATTCTGAGTTTTTATAACATTAAGCTTTTCAGAAATGATTTTTATTTCTGAAAAATCATTTATTTATTATTTTTAATCAATTTTTGTTAGTTTTAATCATAATTAAATCATAATAAATTCAATTTTTAATATTTTTGCACCAAAATTTTATACAAATTATTTCTGAACATTTAGATCAGAAATATAAAATTTTAAACTAATAATTCTTTAGTTTTAATATTTTTAAATATTAAAGTTAAATTTTGACAATTTGTAATAAATAGATTTAATAATCAATTTTAAAGAAAATAATTTAATAAAAATTATTTTTATACTTTAAAAAACATTCTTGTGACCATCTTAGATTTAAAATTCATAAAAAGATTTTTGGTTATTTATTTACTAATATTCTCTCAATTATCAAACAATTTTAATCAAACGAGCATTTATCCCCAAATTCGAAACCCTAGAAACTTATACATTTGTAGACTTGATAGACTTAGACATATTTATTACCTTATTATAGGGTGATACTTGATACATTTGGGCAACACCATTATTCAATTTTTCAACAGATATAACAATTTGCTAAGGTGAGTTTTACATAGCCCCTTTTCTATTTATCATCATTTTTGGGGTGAAACATGTTACAACATCATTTATACAATTCAATCATCAATGTGTCTAAGTGTTTTTCTATGTTGCATTATGTCTTGAACATGACTAGGGTAAGCACAATTCTAGCATAAACATTGATCAACCGACGGTATACATTGATAGATCTATTGACTGACAATCCCACCCGGATACGTACCTCCTACAAAGGTTGCGTGGGTGTTTGTTACTGCAATATAAACGAGTGAACCATGAGCGTATGGGATGTACCACAATACAACAGTCAGAATGGTTGATTATGCACTCGATTTACTTCTAGTATGTTTTCGCATATGGACTAGATTGCCATGACACATGAATTGCACAGCAATTTTATTCGATTATCAAAACCTATGTAATTCTCACCAACTTCTGTTGACCCAAAATATTTTCAACTTAACATGTTTCAGGTTCTACTTGCTTGAAGAATTGCTTGAAGATGTGTGCATAGTTTTACTCAATTTGATGTACAAATTCTTGTAGAACAATTGTATGTAAATTATTTAAGTCATTTAATGAAATTTATTATTCACCATGAGCTACTGAACAATCATCACTACGTGACATCCCGATGTTTCCGCCATCGGTTGGGGTGTTACACCATCTCAGTCATCAAGTGGCCTATCTGACCTTCCATGTGCCTGATTGTCTCATCTGCATTCCTCCTCCAGAACTTAAACTGTTGCACAGCAGTAAAAGCATTGTCCAACTCAGTATGAACGTGCCTCACCATACCTGCAAAAGATCTTTCCCAAGAATCTATAACAGGAAGAACTCTAGCTGGCACTCCATAACCTACAATCCAAGAGTGCAACATATCGGTAAACCAATGCCAACGATTGGTATCCCAATGTGAATCCTGAAATGAAACTGGACGTAGGTAGGGATCCACTGATGGAGCTTGAGAAGTATAGTTATGAGTAGGGTTAGTCATGGTCTTTCCTGCAATACGCTAGACCAGTACACGTATTCCAGAAATTACCAAGTTGTGCACATAAGGTAGTGAGTGTAACTAATACTTATGCTATGATGATTATAGACTAGAATGCAATCCTAGTTCACTATAACCAATGGCTCTGATACCAATCTGTCACACCCTCGAATTCCACTGCGGGGTTTATACCGCGAGGCGTTTGACGTTCCAAGATCTCCATAGCCATAAGTCACATGAACGACTCTAAATGCCCAAACCATTTAGTTCGTTATTGGAAAACAAGTTTCATAGATATCCAAATATTTCAATAGTTGCGAAAGCGAATTTTAAAGATAATAGTTATTCAAATAGTCAGAGTAAACGACGTGTTCGAAATCATAATAGATAATTAAACACTCGAAAATAGATAATTATTCATATCCCCATAATGCCATATGATGCATGCCCTACTCGTGCTTCGAACTAGTGTCCTACAAAAAGGTATAATAATCGTGGGTCAACATAAAGTTGGTGAGTTCACAAAGTTTGGTAAATACATAGATCCTCCAGACCATGTTTGGACGTGTAAATGCTAATTCACATGCCAGGGGTAGCTAGCCCACTCATGATAACTAAAACCAGTAATACCGAACTGCTAAACAACGAGATCCCACAATAGTGAGCAAAGTGCCTTACATCATTGTCTATCAACAATGATAATATGTTGAGTTATAGTTCACACCCATGCTCTCCAGCACACGATGTGAGGTTTGTGAGACCTAATAGCGCTATCAACTAGTAACCCGCTTGCCACCCGACAACTCATTCAGTATTTAGAAGGACTTCAATGATAGAGTTGGTTTAGTTCATCAATGACGTAAAGCATGAATTAGTGAAAGCAGATTCACCTAGTGAATCATAGCACCCCAAACCCGGGATGTGTATGAGATGTCCTAAACCGGACTATGAAAAAGTTTAGAAAGTTGTCTCATCCGAGACGTATTCTTTTTGAGAAAAGAGTAGTGAAACTCACCTGGTGTTTGTGCAAAAGATCTAGCAAAGCAAAGAAAGTAGCTATCATTCCAACAAGGATCTCCATATGAACATTTAAGACATATTAAACTATGTTCTTGTTTATCTCACAAGCTCGGCACCTACTTTTGTGAACCACATCAATTGGTGTAGATCATGTTTCATGTATAAGATGTTTGATCAAAAATGTTTCATGAATCCATGTGTAAACAATTACTCTAACACTAGATGACATGATCGATTTACATAGGTGAAACAATGTGCACATGATAGAAGCTTGATTAATCTCACAATAATCAACCTATCATGTTTAGTTGGGGTCGATCCTAGTGATCAAAGAGTCTAAGTTTGGGTTCACAATAGGGGCCGATGGAACTTAAGAAAACAAGCGATTAGAACTTATCTGGATACTAGTTAGTAAGAAAGGGGAAAACTTGTAGACTTGGAGTTTCTAGTGCTCGCGAATCCACTCAATAGGGATCTTCGGTCGAGTATTTTAGAGAGAGGGAGAGTGGGAGGTGATTGTGGGAGATGTGGTGCAAGGAATTGGGGATGGATTCAAACCTTTTTATAGTTAAATTACATGGCAAGTCTCTTACCTTGATCTTTGTAATGGAGCTAGTACATATCATTCTAGTGTAAGAGGTTGTCAAAGGTGTGAAAAGACTTGTGCCGTATTGTTGTAGGTGTTCGGCCACTAACAAAGAAACAAGGGAAACTTTCATATTTAGGGAGGGTATTAAGGCTGTGGTTGATCCTAGTGAGAGCCTATTATGGTGTAATTCAAGTAGTGTTTTGTCTTTAGGTGTATGTCATGTGGGATATGGACAAATGATTAGAAAGTGTTTATGTATGTGGTGTCCCTTTCGGCCGATCTTGTGAAAGGAAGTAGGATGTTGTCTTGCTCATCCTTTACATGCCTAAGACAATTAGGGTGGCCCCTAGTTGAGGAATGAGTTGACTTTGGAATGGATTTTGTCATTCTTTGTTTGTTACTATAAGGGTGTAAGTGATTACTTCATATGCTTCTAGAATGGTTTACATCATGTTCACCTAGCTAATGTGGAGTTCTTGTATTGGATCGGCTCATGTTTATTATAGGGGTTAGGAGTAGACAATGACAATACATAGGATTTCAAGCTTGATTTCTTGTGGCCCTTGAGGTGTCACGAGCTCGGCTGCAAAACAAGTGGAGGGGAGGACAATTGTTCTAGATGATGGTGATAGATCATTGATTACTTCTAGTGTTTGATTGGTGTAGCAAGTTCCAAGAAGGTCTCAACATGTGAGTTAGTGTTTGATTTGAAAGTGACATAAGAGGGAGCATGTGTGTGTGAGTTGTGTGGCGGCCGAAACATGGGGTAAGAGTAGGTGATTTCTTGTTCTAGGTGATGTTCTTGTAAGACATTGCCATAGCTTAGGTGTTAAGGCCTAATTAGAGTAATGTGTGAATAAGATGATGTTGACAATTGAATGCTTCCTAGCCCTATACCTATGGCCGATTGTGGGCTAGCAAAAGAGGAAAGCATGGCTTTGTCAAGTAACTCTAATCTCTTACTTGTTTGTTTCCTCCTTTAGTGTAAGTTAGGATAGCTTAGGGTGGCTACTAGAGACAAAAGGAAATTTCCAAACATGTGGGGAAGGTGTGTGTATGCGTGTGTTTATATATACATGTATGTATGTGTGTTAGCTTCTAGAAGGTATTTAACAAGGATAAAGTTTACTTTGTTAACGTCTAGTGTATGTATAAAGCCTATTGTATATGTATATATATATATATATATATATATATATATATATTAAGCACATTTAGGAATATAAGAGATTCATGTACACACATAGATTAATATTTATACTCTCATATTTTTAGTCATATGTCTGCTAATCTATGATAGCTCATAGATATATAGATACATCTAGTGTGTGCACGCTTAACTTATCTATTTAACTCTAGTCAAGTAGAATGCAAGAAATCTAGGTGCAAGTAACTAGAGTTTAGTTGAATCAGGAACCTAAAATTGCGGGGTATCACATCAACACCCTTGCCTTTTGAGCTTGAGGCCGTTTTCTTGGCGCGGTCCCTTCCAATCAGCCTCTCACTCTCAGTTGGTGGAGCCTCGTCTTCAAACTCCGAGTCGTCGTTTATATTGAGAGTACAACGAGCATCCGACCCACCACCACTATAACTCCCCGATGCGCTCGTTTTTGACCTCTTCGCTTGTTCCACCTCTTTAGGAACCACTTTGAACTTGTCACACTTCGATAAAATCTCATACGCTTTCCTGTACGCAAACGCCCGTGCTTTTCGTTGTATCTTTCAATAGCCAACTTCAACACATTCTCATCACTTTGTCCCGACGCACGATTATTCCAAGCTCTTTGATAATAACCCGCATAAAGTTGGCATTTTCCCATCAAGTCCCGACACTTGGTACTAACGGAGTGAACCCGACGATATTCGTCACGTTGTAACAACTTGAAGAATTCCTTAACAACTTGGTTCCAAAAACCTTCTTTTTTCCGATTTGTAGCTACAATTATATAAAAAAAAAGTTAGTAACCAATAATACTTAAAAAAATATATAACTGAAATTTATATATATATATATATATACATATATATATATATATATATATATATATCCGAAACTTATTTAAAAAAATTATAAAAATTACCTAGTATTGGGTCCGTAGAAACGATAACCCAAGCTTTTGCTAACGCCTCCAACTCATTGGGAGTCCAAGGAACGGAATCGGCCTTCGTACTAGGACCTTCATCTTGGCCCCGTTTTTTCCTTTTTGACGGTTTTTTTTGTTGGGGCCGGGTGGTTTTGTGGGGTGGGGACTTGGGTTTCGGGTATGTGATCATTGTGCGAGGTCAAAGAAACAAAATTGTGCTCGTGTTGTGGTTGTGCTTCGGGTATTGGTTGCCATTGATGTTGTTGCATTTGATGTTGATGCATTTGCCATTGTTGTTGTTGCAATTGCCATGGATTCATAGGGGTGTTAAACGAGCCAAAAGAGAGTGGTTGTGACGCGGGAGTACCGGGTGTGGATGGAAATCCGAACGGAGCTTGGTTTGAGGGGTTAGCGGGTGTGTTAGGGAAGAAAGGGCGCCTTGAATCTATGAATATTTATATAAAAAGTGTATAAAATGTGAGATAGTGTATAAAAGTGTTGATTTTTAAATTGGTGTGGGGTAAAATGTGTGGAAAACTTTTTTAAATAAAGGGTAAAACATTTATTTTAAAATCCTAACGATGCCAACGTCTTTTTCTCAAACGGTCACTTTTTTCATTGGAGAATGGGACGGGGAGGGCGGTGGGAACTTACCGTTTGTGCAGATCTTACATGGGGGGGGGGGGGGGGGGGTTGTTTGCCTTCGGCAAAAGGCTCCAGCTCAGCCCAACGAGCATCTTGCCGAGCCCACACCCCATGGTCTTATGGTTAAAATTATAGTGCTAAATCCGTTTAATTTGCAAACTCCGTTAAATCCAGACGTTAACTCAAGGGCATTTGGATCATTTCCTATATTTTTTATCCCTTAAATTCCTCCCACCCATCCCCCTTTTAATCAGTTATGAATGATTATAAACCCAAAATCAAATATCAAAGACAATACACGTGTATTGTAAACAAGACAAGATCAAGATAATTATGTTGTCAGAAGTTTCAATCGGGGAATTGTTGCGCAAAAGAATGATGCCTTCAAATGGAAAATAGTTCTGATGACGGCGGATGACGGTAGACGGAGATTAAATACAAAATCAATTATACATCTCTAAAACAACAATAATTGATAGATAATACAAACAACACAATAATCAGTCGTTGTTTTATTGAAATTGGAGTTTTAAATTAATAAATCTATAAGAGAAATACGATATTCGTAAAGTTAGATGATTAGAACAGATGTAATTGAAACCGATTCAACAAAAAACAATTATCCATCTCAACAATGATAACATATTTGAAAGAGAAAGAAGAAGAACCGGATTAGATCGTTGAATCGTCGAGGTCACCAAACCGCTAACTACAAAGCCAAGGCCACCAACACTCCACGTGCCAAAAATGAGTGTTTCGAATGTGGTGCAACAGGTCACTTCCGTAAGAATTGCCCCAAGGCTAAAGATCAAGCTCGCGAACGAGCATTTGTGCTGGGAGCCAATGAAGCACGTGAAGATCCTAATGTGGTTACCGGTACGTTTCTCCTTAACAACCATTATGCATCGGTACTTTTTGATTCAGGCGCGGATTTCAGCTTTGTGTCCACCGACTTTAAGACATCCCTTGGATTAGGATCAAGTAAGTTTGATACACATTATACCATAGAGTTGGCCAATGATAAGTTAATTTCATCTGAAGAAGTTGTTAGGGATTGTGTTTTGGAACTTGGTGATCATGTTTTCCGTATTGATTTACTGCCTATTTCGTTGAGTAGTTTCGATGTTGTCATTGGCATGGATTTGTTATCCAAGCATCGTGCAGAGATCGTCTTTCACGAGAAATTGGTCGTATCCCCTTGTCCAATGGTGAAACTCTCTCGATTCGAGGAGACCATGGTGGATCTACTCTTCGAATCATATCTTGCATCGAGACGCAGAAATGTTTAAGGAAGGGT
The DNA here is from genome assembly GCA_028751855.1 of Ambrosia trifida. Lineage (NCBI taxonomy): Eukaryota > Viridiplantae > Streptophyta > Magnoliopsida > Asterales > Asteraceae > Ambrosia > Ambrosia trifida. Next base: position 71,313,543 of record CM054131.1, on the reverse strand, counting down.
TGTGTCGCATTTCTGGCACATGTCATTGAACAGAAAGCTAAAGATCGGAAACATGAGGACATACAGGTAGTGCGAGACTATCCCGAAGTTTTTCCAGAAGACTTTCCACGGCTTCCACCGCCACGACAAGTCGAGTTTCGCATTAACCTAGTCCCCAGAGCTGCTCCAGTAGCTCGCACTTCGTATTGTTTGGCACCATCCGAGATGCAAGAATTGTCTAACCAGCTTCAAGAATTGTTAGACAAAGGTATCATTCGCCCGAGCTTTTCTCCGTGGGGAGCGCCTATTTTGTTCGTGAAGAAGAAGAACGGAAGTTTCTGTATGTGCATCGATTATCGAGAGTTGAACAAGCTGACCATCAAGAACAAGTACCTGTTGCCAAGGATCGACGATCTGTTTGACCAGTTGTAGGGTTCCAGCTACTATTTGAAGATCGACATGCATTCGGGATATCAGTAGTTGCGGATCCAAGAGGAAGACATACCAAAGACTGCGTTCTGGACTCGTTATGGGCATTATAAGTTTTTGGTTATGCCATTCGGTTTGACGAATGAACCTGCTGTTTTTTATGGATCTTATGAATCGAGTCTGCAAGCCCTCCTTGGAAATATTCGTGATCATCTTCATTGATGACATCTTGATCTACTTGCAAAACAAGGACAAGCACGAACATCATCTTCGACTGATTTTGGAGTTGCTAAAAAACGAGAAGTTGTTTGCCAAGTTCTCTAAATGTGAGTTTTGGATTCGAGAGGTTCATTTTCTTAGTCACGTTGTGAACGAGAAGGGTATTCAATTTGACCCACAAAAAATTGAAGCCATGAAGGATTAGGACGCACCCAAAACACCAACTAAAGTGCGACAATTTCTGGGTCTACCTGGTTATTACCGTCGGTTCATCAAAAATTTCTCTAAGATTGCCCAGCCACTTACCGTCTTGACACAAAAAGACAAAAAGTTAGATTGGAGAATCAAGCAAGAGGAATCATTTCATGCTTTGTAGAACCACTTGTGTAGTGCTCTGATTCTTTCTCTTCCCGAAGGTACTGATGATTTCGTGGTTTATTGCGATGCTTCTCATCAAGGTCTTGGATGCGTACTCATGCAGAGGAATAAGTTCATCGCCTACGCATCTCGTCAACTCAAAGTCCATGAGAAGAACTACACCACTCATGACCTAGACTTAGGTGCAGTGAAATTTGCCCTCAAGATTTGGAGGCACTATCTATATGGTACTAAGTGCACTATTTTCACCGATTACAAGAGCTTGCAACACATCTTCAATCAGAAGGATCTGAACATGCAACAACGTAGATGGGCTGAGTTGCTAAATGACTACGATTGTGAGATTAAATACCATCCAGGAAAGGCCAATGTTGTGGCTGACGCCTTGAGCCGGAAGGAACGAGTCAAGACCATGCGTGTGCGTGCGCTAGGTTTGACCATCCATACAAACCTCACTACCCGTATTCGTGAAGCTCAACATGAAGCTATGAAAGGTGAGAATCTGAAGAATGAGTCTTTGTTCAAGATGGTGAATCTTTTGGAACCAAGGTATGACGGCACGGTTTATTTCGCCAATTGGATCAGGGTGCACGTTTTGGTGGTTTACGCGATTTAATTCTTGAGGAGGCCCACAAGTCTAGGTACCCGGCTCATCCTGGAGCCGAAAAAATGTACAAAGACGTGAAGGAATTCTACCGGTGGCCCAACCTTAAGGGTGAAATTGCAACATACGTCAGCCGATGCCTTACTTGTTCAAAGGTCAAAGCTGAGTATCAGAAGCCATCCAGTCTGCTACAGTAACCCGAGATTCCCATTTGGAAATAGGAGCAAATCTCTATGGATTTCATCACCAAGCTACCGAAGACGTCCAATGGTCACGACACGATTTGGGTAATGGTTGACAGGTTGATAAAGTTTGCACATTTCCTGCCGATCAAGGAAACCGACAAGCTAGAGAAACTCGCCAAGTTGTACATCAAAGAGATTATAAATAGGCATGGAGTGCCTGTTTCAATCATTTCCGACCGAGACAGTCGATTCACTTCCCGATTCTGGCAAACACTTATGGATGCACTAGGCTCTCGCTTAGACATGAGCACAACCTATCACCCACAAACTGATGGCCAGAGTGAACAGACTATCCAAACCTTGGAGGACATGCTTCGAGCTTGCGTAATCAATTTTGGTGATTCTCATTTACCATTGGTCGAGTTCTCTTACAATAACAGTTACCACACTAGTATCAAGGCTGCCCCATTTGAAGCCTATATGGACGTAAGTGTAGATCTCCTTTGTGTTGGGCAGAAGTTGGAGACAAATATTTGACTGGCCTCGAGCTAATTCAAGAAATAACAGATAAGATCATTCAGATATGTGATCGCTTGAAAGGCGCTTGAGATCGTCAAAAGAGTTATGTTGATCACGTCGCAAACTACTCGAATTTCAGGTTGGCGATAAGGAACTCTTGAAAGTCTCACCCTGGAAAGGTGTACCACGGTTTGAAAAACGTGGGAAGCTTAACCCCTGATACATAGGTCCTTTAGAAATACTTGCAAGGATTGGTCCATTGGCATACAAGCTCAAGTTACCTAAAGAGCTTAGTGGTGTTCATGACACGTTCCATGTATCCAATTTGAAGAAGTGTTTATCCGATGAATCTCTGATCATTCCTCCTACAGAAATTCACATCGATGATCAACTCCACTTCATTTAAGAGCCAATCGTGGTGACTGATTGGAAAGTCCAGAAATTAAGAAGGAGTGGAACAAAACTTGTCAAAGTCAGATGGAATGCAAAGAGCGGACCCAAATTTACATGGGAACGTGAGGACCAGATGTGATGCAAGTATCAAGCTCTTTTTCCCAAGACTACTTGTGAGCGATGGATTTTAGCTAAAACAGGATTATACGATCATACAAGTCACAAAACTAGGTGCGGAAACCCTAGATCTGAACAAATTGATAAAACACAAATCACGACACAATCAAGATCATTTTCAATATCATTTTCATAGATTAACTTCATTCAAAAAGCATTTACAATGAGTTTATGTTAATCTAGAACACACACATAATCTCTCAAAAACACCTCTGAACCTGAACTGAACCTGGACACAAATGACAACTCTCTTACATTATCAAAAAACACAAAAACTATATATAGGCACTGCACATTCGCCCGTTTCTTCTGGTCGAATGTGAGCTTTTTCCACATTCGCCCACATCAGGTGGTCGAATGTGTCTTCTGTTCTGGTCCATTCTTCCTTCGCCCATAATCAGTCTTCCTTCGCCCAGTCTCTTCTTCCTTCGCCCATACTTATCTACATTCGCCCCATCTGATACACCTTCGGCCATCACTAACATGTGTTAATTATGTATATCCAATCCTTAGTCGCAAAACGCATCAACAAACTCCCCCTCGACTATTGATTGGATAGTTTTCTCTGTTGGTCCATCGTCTTGTTCATCAACTTGATTCTGAGCTGTTTCTTCTGCTCAGAAGTCATTGGCGGCTCAAATGTTTTCTTCACAGGCTTAGACACATTAGCTATCTTCACAGTCTTGCCAAGTTTACCCTCCAAGTTGCTTCCTGCATTTATATCATACGCAAAACAAACTCCAACAACTTGCGTATACTTTCTCGCTTGAGCAAAGTCATTGGGTTCATAGTAGATCGGGTTGTAGAACAACATGATGATGTCTTCGAATGTGCAATTGATCAACCACATAGGATCAAATACATGAACATGCTTGTATTTATCCTTTCCATCTCTCAACACGATCACCGCTTCTGCCTTTCTCCAATCATAATACCAAAAGATGAAATCAGCACTAAAATGCTGTGGCATTGGCATCAACGGTATCTTCCTCATCACATTAGGTGCTTTATAAATCAAAGTAACACGCTTCATATTGGTTTGTGGATCAATATCCCTATGCACTTTTCTTCTGGGATATTGAGGCTTGAATCTGTTCCATCTTGTACGACTTTCCCAAACCAATTTGTCTGCGCACCAACCGACATGTGATCCATTTACTTCGGCACCTGACATTGAGAATCTGCATAAGTCTCTAACCGCCCAGTACGGTAGAGTAAGCAAGTCACAGAATCTGTTGAAATACAGAATTCCGGTTTCCCATTTTGCAGCAATACATTTCAGTCTGCCTAAGTAAGTCCACCCGAGAGCTCTGCCTTTGAACTTGGCATTATGAAATCGATAAAAGTTACCTTGAGCTTCAGGCTTTGGTCGGTTCTCTTCCATTTCCTTCAATTTCTTCATATAATTCTTCAACTCATCAGACTGGTTAGAAGAATCTTTCTTTTCAGTACCAAATACCTTCTCAACAAACTCTTCACTCCTTTTCTTTGCTTTCTGTTTCGCTGACTTATTTGGTATCTCAGTGAAGTCAGGAAATACTTCATTTTCATCTTCTTGTCTGAAATACTGGGGAAACTCTTCATGAGTTATATCTTCTACCTCCACTTCATTATTCTCTGGAGTCTGCACATCATCTGAATGACTTCCCATATCCTTTTCAGGAATATCAGGAATCGATTCATCCATCATAAACTCCTCAAACGTTTTCCCTACCCTCTGTGCAAGACCATCTAGTATCTCTTTTGCCACAGATGCAGGTAATTCCCCTTCTTCAAGATCTGGATCTTCATATTCCAACTCATATCTTAAATCATCAGTCTGGAATATTTCAGCGAAGCATCCTGTGAACTCAATGGTCCACTCTCTCTTTTCCAACATATTCTTATATAACTGTTTAGCATCCTCAGACAAAGATCTCACCTTCTCGTTCCAGAAAATACTTTCATCCGAATCAACATTCTCACCTTTCTTCTTGGAACTTGATTCTCCAGTATCCTTCTTCTTCGGTGTTCTCTTCTCATAACTGAATCTAGAAGTATCATCTCCTCCATCATGATCACTTCCACTGCTAAACTCATCACCTTGCTTTTTCCCAGTACCTTCAGCACCATCATCATCATCATTATTGTCATCATCATCATCATTGTCATCATCGCTTTTCTCCGATTCATCATTATCCTCATCATCATCTTCTTCTTTCTCAGATTCAGAATACTCATAATCTACTTTCTGTTCATCTTCTTCTTCATCTTCTTCACCCTCTTTCAACTGGGGTGCCCTGCTATAAAGCTCTTCAATCAAATTATTAAGGCGTTTGTTTTCCTTCTTTAGTTCTTTGTTATCAGCCTTAATCAATTTGATCTTGCTCTTGTTTCTATCACACTTTCTCTCAAGCTTCTCATTCTTTGCTTCAATCATCTTAATCTTATCATTTATATCATCCTGATTAGATTTCGAAGCAACCACTATCTGAAGCATTTTCTCCTCATTCTGCTTGAACTTAGCAATCTCAGCTTGTTGAGCAACCAACATCTTCATCATGTCTTCTATCTTCTTATTAACTTGCTTCATAACATCGTCATCCACAGTCACTTTCTTTGATTTTGATCTGGATGGCTCAACTTCAATAACTTTCTCCTTTTGAGGCTTTCTAAACATATCGAGCACTTTATCCATATCGATATTGAATTGATCAATTGGTAAAGTCTCTGCCTCTTTCGCTTTCTTCTGCTTCTTGGCAACTGGTGAAGATAGCTTAGATGGTGTACCAGCATCAGGTAATCTCTTTCCCTTCAACAACTGAGCTAACTCTTTCTCTCTCAGTTCTTTTACACTTGATTTCTTAGCCATAGTCTTTTGCTTCTTAGTCTTTCTGGGCAAATTCACAACTACAGTTTCTCCAACACTCAGTTCTACCAGGTCAACACCTAGACCCTCATCTTCAACCGATTTCTTTCTTCTCTCAGCTTCTTCAATCGACTGGTTCAAGGATTCAGACTCACCAACCATAGTGGCCTTACGTTTGGTGGTCCTCACATTCTCATCATCAGAATCCCACTGCTCATCAACCTCAGTCTCTTCTGAATCTACCGACTCTTCATCCACCAAACCCGATCCTTTCTTTGCCGTCGATTTCTTTCTAGCCACTTGTTGCTTAGTGCTTCCCTGATCCACAGCCTTTCCCTTGCCCTTCCCTTTGGCTCCAGGATTGACTACTTGCCGTTTCCGCTTAGTGCTTGAATCAACATACACTAAGGGATCATAATTGTCTGAGTCACTATCATCATGTCTTGCTTTGTTCTTGCCAGGATCAGTGTAATCCGGACGAGCCAAAGCACCAAATAATCTCCTGTTAGGTGGCTTTTCACTATCAGGCACACCTTTGTAACCCTTCATCCTCATCAAAGTTCTAATATTCATATGATCTTGACCAAGGATCATAGTCGGATCCTTTTTCAGCATAGGATACTTGTAGTCAAAGATCATCATCAGAAACCTCAGATATAACATAAACTTCTTATTCTTCATTCCCTTCAGCATCTCCAGCATATGATCAAGAATCATCCCAGAAACATTAAATGGTTTGTTGAGTGTCAACGCAACCATTAATGAACTCAAACTCCTTCTCATGACGTCATAACCACCACTCACACATCCAAAAACATGAATAAGAACATGTGCAAAATACTTGTACTGCACTCCCAGCTTCCCCTTATACATAGATCCGTCAGTGATTGGACCTTTGTATTTCATACGTAAGAAACATGCCTTCTGTTCTGTCCACGATAACTCCCTGGGATCTTCACTATCTTCAAACTTAATCTGTAAAGCTTCCCGAATATCAGCTTCAGTCAAGAACATCTCCATATCCTGAATCTTGCTCTTGATGATTGTCTGATTCTCCCAGTAGTCATACTTCGCATTCTGATAAAAATCTTCAATGATGTCTTTATATATGATGGTTGGTGTGGCTAAGGCATGAACAATCCTGCTCCTCTTCAGAAATTCTATAATCCCGGTAAACTCTGTATTCTTCTCAACATCTCCGAGATAAGCGCAACAGTTGTGCGATCTTTCAAAAGGCCAACTGCTTGGAACAGTCGTTTCAGCTTCTGGCACTGGTGTAATCTCAGCTGGAGTTTCAACATTGACTGCTGGTGTTTCAATGTTCTCGGGTTGATCAGCCATCTGCACATGAAAATCAATAAAACACGTCAAAATACAAAAACGACAAAATTATAAAATTCTGGTCCAAATAAACTGCACATTCGCCCGTTTTGAACTGGTCGAATGTGAGTAAATCTGGTCGAATGAGAAAAACTATTGTCGAATGTGAAAATTTTCTGATTAAAAATCACATTCGTCCATTTTGAATGTACATTCGCCCAACCAGTTTCACTTTCGTCCGTTTATCTCACCCGAATGTGAAACAGATTTCCCCCAAAATTTAAATTTTTGCCAAATCTGTTTTTAAACCATAAAAATGATTCACATGTGTCCTATATTGGCCGATTATCACTCGTTCATCACCAATTGTCCATTTATTTCATTTTACATCAGTTTTTAAAGGTAAATTAGGTTTAACTATGTTCAATCACTCATTCAATCAATTTAAACGATGTTAAACACTAATTCCTCATTATATCTCCCCCTAAAACTAATGTGGAATGAAATGCGATCAAAATCAACCATTAAAACAATCTCTAAGACTATTAATTGTGAAACCCTAAGTCCGGTTCTAAACACAACGATTCTGTGCAGATTATGAATCCAATACCTGTAAAAATTGTCTCAAAAAGATCAGTAATGGTCAGGGATGAAATTAGTAAATCACAAGAAACACGAGCAACAAGGTCTGGTTATGATGAAATTTTGAAAAAATTTTCTGAATGAGAACTCGAAGGTGAAAAGCTTTTATATAGAAATCCACGTTCGCCCGTTTGTAGTGGACGAATGTGGGTTCAGTCCACATTCGCCCCAAGTGAATGGTACGAGTGTGAAATTACTCCACCTTCGCCCCTAATCAAAGACCCGAAGGTGGAAAAATATACCCGGAAGTGGAATTTACACCCGGAAGTGAAAAATCCACATTCGCCCATTTTCAAAAACGGTCGAATATGATGATTTTTCCACATTCGACCCATTTAAGGGGCGAATGTGAAATGGAAAAATCTGAAAATTTCGCCAAATCACGAACTCGAATCCCGTTCAACATTTTTCAATCCGTTAAACTTCCAAAAATCAAATTTTCACTTTTTGAATGTTACAAAGTCCAGATGGTGTTATCAAATCTCAGAAATTGACCATCAAGCATCCCCGGTTATCAAAAATAAAGCAGAAATGCAAATCTTTTGGATTTTCTGAAATTTTTATCAAAACACACCTAAAATCTTTTTGGATTTTGTATCTTTTTGACAATAAAAGTAAAATGCGACAAAAAAAATGCATCAAAGTAAATGAAAGCAGTAAACATTTTGTGATTTCCGGTAAGAGGATCATATCAGTTTTCTGAGAAATCTGAACACAGCGTTGATCTGTTTCAATATTATCATTAGAAACAATATGTGATACGGCAATTGCTGATATTGTTGTCCACATAAGCTCACATGCAGACAATTACGCAATGCTTTAAAATGATACGAATTAGATGTATTAGACTAACACATTGTGGTTCCCACACACACGACATACTCCCGTATCAAGAAGTAATTTGCACAAAGACTCATTGTAAAGCGTGATTATGCTTTCGTCGTCTGTAATTGTACAAGATATAATGCATAGAGGTATACAGGTCAGCAAATTAATGCAGCAAAGCAACATATGCACTATACCAGGTTGAGGACTGATATTAATCATGATTTGCATCAATGATCAATACGATATTATAGATAATCTTTGATCATCATATAACATTGAAAGTTCCTCAATTCGGTAACTTTAGGATTTGGCATAAGGCTCTTTTATAAAGACATCCTGTCTTATCTAGGTCCGTAATGACTTACAGCAGAAGATCAGATAGGCTATCCCCAGACAACTAATAACATAACGACCCTAAACCTCCGAGTTTTGTACAAACACCCTGTCAAACGAAATTACGGTACTAAGACCATATGCCCATGAGGTGTTCATCCACAAACGCGTAGTTTGTTATGTTTGTATCACTAATGCACGCAATATTTAGTCTACGAAGCCTATCAGCATATCACACGTAATCAACATACGTCTCATAAAACTATACAATTCTTTAGCCTGTGTCAGATCCCCACTGATGTACTATCATTTCCTCTTTTTATCCAGGAAATCATTTTGGGTTTTTCAAATTTTTAGGTATTTTGAAAATTTTTCAATGTTTTTGGTTTTTCTGATAAAATGACTCCCCCTAAAATAAAGAACATATTTTTGGGTTTTTAATTTTTTTCTGAAAAACAAAACAAAAATTTGAAAGAAACAATCCACTTGAAAGCATCAACTTCTTTGAGGATTAAACAACCCCCTCGAAAGTATCAACTTCTTTGAGGATTATGATAGTAAAGAGAAATTCCCAATTAGCAAAGAGAAATTCCCAATTAGCAAAAATTTAAAACTAAGACTAAAAATTAAAAATGATAAACCGAGGAGCCGATTAGTCCTGTTTTTCCTTTATATTGTTTACTTTCAAAAGATATTCAAAGCGGGATCTGTCAAAAGCTTTTGTAAACAAATCTGCACGTTGGTAGTCAGTATGGATTTTGACCATGTCTATCAATTCCTTAGCGTAACAATCACGGATAAAATGATATTTAATCCGGATATGTTTTGCTTTAGAATGATTTTCAGTATTTTTAGTTAATGCAATTGCGGCTTCGTTGTCACAGTGTATAGGAGTTTTAAGAAACTGCAAACCGTAATCGACCATCTGTTGTTGGATCCAGAGCACTTGGGAACAGCAACTCGAGGCTGAAATGTACTCTGCTTCACATGTAGACAGTGCAACGGAAGTCTGTTTCTTGCATTGCCAGGTAATTAACCTGCTCCCTAAAAACTGGCAACCGGCTGTTGTTGATTTGCTGTCTTTGTCACAGCCGCCCCAATCTGCATCACTAAAAGCAATAAAATCAAAATCATCATCATTAGGGTACCAAAGTCCTTTTGATGGACAACCCTTCAGATATCGAAGGATACGCTTGACCGCCGTCAGATGACTTTGTTTCGGCTTCGATTGATAGCGAGCACAAAGACACGTTGCATACATAATATCTGGTCGAGACGCTGTTAAATACATCAGAGATCCGATGATTGCTCTGTATGTAAATGGGTCTGTCAGCTCCCCCTTAGCGTCCACTCCAATCCCGTGATTGGGTTGAATCGGGGTATCCATCGGCTTAGAGTCCTCCATCTGGAATCGGCTCAAGATGTCGGCTACGTATTTTGTCTGGTGAATGAAGATCCCGTCGGGTCTTTGATCCACCTGTAAGCCGAGGAAAAACTGCATTTCTCCCATAGCGCTCATTTCGAACTTCTCCTGCATAACAGTTTCAAATTCCCTGCATAAAAGTTCGTTAGTTGAACCAAATATAATATCGTCAACGTAAATCTGTACTAGAAGCAAGTCATCTCCCGTCTTCTTCGTAAAGAGGGTGCAATCGACGAGGCCGCGCTTGAATCCTTTGGAGATGAGGTATGTACTTAGCTCCTCGTACCACTGTCTTGGAGCCTGGTGCAAACCATATAAAGCTTTGTTCAGCACGTAGACCTTGTCCCGGTGGATTGGGTCCTCAAAGCCTGGTGGCTGCCCGACATAAACCTCCTCCTTGACTTTACCGTACAAAAATGCGCTCTTGACGTCCATTTGATAGACTTTGAATTTCTTGCATGAAGCAAACGCGAGAAACATCCGAATAGCTTCAATTCGTGCTACTGGTGCATAGATTTCGTTGTAATCAATTCCTTCGATTTGATGGAAACCCTGCACAACCAATCTGGCTTTGTTGCGAACAATAACTCCACGATCATCCTTTTTGCACTTAAACACCCACTTAGTGCCTATTTTCTTTCTTCCTGGCGGCAAATCTGTGAGCGTCCAGACTCCCAATTTCTGGAATTGCAATAACTCCTCCTGCATTGCCTCAACCCAGGCATCTTCATTCAAAGCGTCTTTGTATGTCCTTGGCTCTACCTGCGACACATAACATGCAAACGACCAATCATTTTGGCTTCCAGATTTCTGAATTTTGGCATACAATGCTAAAGCACCAAAACTCTCTGGCGAATTAACGCTTTTTAGCTGCCCTCTGGTCATCACTCCACTTCCAGGATCACCGATAACTTGCTCCAGCGGGTGAATACGATGAATCCGAGATTCCGGATTAACAGGTACAATCACTCCCGTCTGAGCAGTCAAGTTCTCTACAGCATCCTGATCATGACCCGTCTTAGATGATGAAGCAACATCTGGATTTGGAGTTGGGTTCACAGTTTGCTCTTCTAAGTCTTCTGCATGTTCAAGAACGGCTTCTTCAAATTGTTCATCTTCAGATTCTGAAGTGTCTAATGAAGTTGAAGCTTCTTGAAACATCTCTTCTTCTTGTATAGGAGCACTGGTATCATTAGAAGCTGGTGGGGGGTTTACGGTGATTGGACGCATCAACGGTGAAGTCGCCGCGTTTTCACACTCGTAAAGTAATCTGATAACAGCTTCTTCAACCAAGCTATCTAGGTTGAATGATTCAAAGAAATCTTTGTAATCAAACATCCAATCAGGGCCCGTGCCTTGCAAATTTTGTGTGTATCGTTGAACTTCCACGTTAGCCCAATCCTCCACTTGACGAGTTCGCTTGTTGAAAACCCGTTTGAGCGGGGTTGCATATCCAACAAAATATCCCTCCTCAGCTTTAGGACTAAACTTCTCGCTTGGATTCAACATCGTGCATGGCGCCCCAAAAGGTTCTAGATACTCTAAATTGGGCTTTCGTCGGTGTAACAGTTCATAAGATGTTTTTCCAAACTTCTTCACTGTTAAAACCCGATTTAATGTATAATTTGCTGCATAAATCGCCTCATTCCAGAACATTACTGGAAGATTTGAGTCAGCGAGCATTGTTCTTGCAGCCTCAATCAGAGTCCTATTCTTTCTTTCAGCAACACCGTTCTGTTGCGGGGTATACGGAGCCGAATATTCATGATGAATCCCTTTGCTTTCACAAAGTTCATCCATCTTTGCATTTTTGAACTCCGTCCCGTTGTCACTCCTGATCTTTTTTATCTTCAAATTGTAGATATTCTCCAGTCGAGTGAACAGAACTTGTAAGTTGGTAAAGGTGTCGCTTTTGTTCTTCAAACACATCACCCATGAGAATCGTGAATAGTCATCAGTGACGACTAAACAATAAAGCTCTCCAAGATGACTTTTGCGCTTGACCGGTCCAAAAAGGTCCATGTGCAATCGCTCAAGCGGCATCTCAACAGAGTTAACTTTCTTCACTTTATGGGACTGTTTGTGTTGTTTGCCTTTCATGCAGCTTACACACTTGTCGTTCAGGTGGAAATGTTTCACGTTTACTCCATCGACAAGTCCATTTCTCACTAACTGATTCATTTTCCTCAGATGAATGTGCCCCATTCTGCGGTGCCACATTATCGATTCTTTTTCGGTCGCCTTGGATAGAAAGCATGTTATCTGCCCCTGTGATGTCATCGCCTTGGACATATCAAGAATATAAAGATTGTTGACTCGAGGTGCCATCAACATAACCCACTCCTTTGGAATCTTGAAGCCCGGTTTGAGAATATAGCAGGATTTGTCATCAAAATGCACAGAAAATTGTTTATCGCATATTTGACTGACGCTCAACAGATTATAGTCTATCTGCTTGACATAAGAAATCCGCTCGAAAGTCACAATCCCATTACTCACGCTTCCTTCCATCGTAATATATCCTCCTTTATTACCCGCGAACGCGACATATCCTCCATTAATATTCTTCACATCAAACAGCAACGCCAAATCCCCCGTCATGTGGCCTGAAGCTCCACTATCAACAATCCAGAGGCTGCTAATAGGGCCAGTTGAAGCTCCCTGCACACAAAAAGTAAACATTTAGTTCTTTCGGGGGACCCAAGCCTGAGTCTTGGGCCTTTGAACATTGGATTTCAAAGAAACATCCTCATTGACTTTTTCAACAACTTTCTGTTTTGAATCAATCGTTTTCTGATTTTTCAAAACACTTTCCTTTTTCTCACTCACCTTTTGAAGTAGAAGCTCCTGGAGTACCATTAGGTGTCCAAGATTGTTCAGACCTTTTGAGAATACGAATTTGAGATTTTGGTTTCTCAATTGGTTTCTGAACATTGTTACTAAAAGTAACTTTCTTAGCAACCTTATCTGAATTAACAGACTTAGGTCCAACATTTGATTTGACAATTGGTTTTTGTGGAACCTTTTGTCTATCAGCTATTGTGTTCACCACAGGTTTTCTCCAAGATTGTTCCATTGCAATCCGATTCCTTCGATCATATTGAAATGGACGGTTGTTCCTCATTTGAAAATTGTTTTGATAATAAAATTGTTGTTGTTGAGGAACAGCCCGTCTATGTGGTGGGACATAATGATCAATCGGCTTTTTCATGGAATTTCGAACCTCAACTTCATGTCTTTTGTGCCTCACATATGGACACTGAGCAAGTAAATGCCCGCGTTCTCCACATTTAAAGCATTTTCTGTATTCGTCAAACACATAATGAGCATTTGGTGAAGCAAATGATCTAACAGGAAATTGATCATTATACTGTTGATTTCTCAAACTCTCAGGAATTGGTCCTTTCGAGTAAGAAGGCTCATGAAAACCATTTGCTTTATCATTTGGTCGAATGAACTCGGTGACATGGACCTTTGGTTCTTGAGGAACTTCTGAAAACAATTTCTTTAAGATTTCTGGTGGAATTTCATTGGTTCTCTCATGTTTTGGAAACCATATTGTGCTTTCTTGCCAGATTTTATCAAGTTTAGAATAGTTAACGTTTTTGATCGGAAATTCCTCATCAGAAATGATTTTATCGGATCCTTCCATCCGATAAAACACTTTAACCGGTTTGTCACTTGGTTCATTCAGCTCATTCTTTTTAACCTCTTTCTTAACACCATTATCTTTCTTAACCTCAATCTTTTCAGACTTTTTATCACGATTAGCATTTGCCATCGGATGAACATGATCAGATGGTGACACTGGTTCAGTAGTAATGATGTGATTTTCTTTTGGAATCTCACATTCATTAACAGATTGATCACTACCAGTATCATCATTTTCTGAGTCTGAATTATCACTCTCAGCATAAACACCCTCATTGTTCAAGCCCAAAATCGGTCTCACATCGGAATATGGATCACCAATACTCGAGGTATTAGATTCCTGTTCCGATGATGAGTCTGATTTTACCGAACTCTCCGGTATAACTTGGTGATAGTTATGGTTTTCAAAAAGAACCGGAGATGGTACAGACTTGTAATTGGTGGTGTTATCATCAATGATATGATCTACCACATAAGCAACATTCTTATAACTTTCCAACTTTTTGTTAACCTTTTCAGCAAAGCATTTTATGGCTGCCATTTCCAACTTGGTGTTTTCAATTTCATTGATATAGTTGTTTATGGCCAATTGTTTCAATGACAAAGTGTTTTTCAAGTCGGAAATGTCCTTTTTATAGCCATCTAATACTTTGTTGAAAGCATTCAACTCTTTGCGAGTAGATTGACAGTTCAAGATAGCACTATCTCGTGAAATTCGGAGTTGTTTATTCTCCTCAGTCAATCTATCACATGTTCCACAATATTTATCACTCATAACATCAGTGCTAGATTCAGAACTTACAGGTTTTGGCGGTTCAGTCATGGCCATCAACGCAAAATGAGCTTCCTTTCCAGTGAAAAACTTGGAGTAGTCGATCTTGGTGAAAGCATCATCAGCTATACACGACTTCCTCGTCATCAAAAAGTCAGCTTCTGCCAGCAACTGATCAATATCATCATCTAAAGAATCAACACTTGCCTCTGTGTCTGATTCGCTCTCAGAATCTGAATAAACTGATCTACACTCTTCGGGAACATCAGAAACTGAATCAATCACCATTCCAGAACTCTTTTCCTCAGCCTTAACCTCAACAGGTTCACTCTCCACTTCCATCTCAGTCTCAGAATCATCACTTTCACACTCCTCAGTTTCTTTCTTCTCATCAACTGCC
Organism: Ambrosia trifida; assembly: GCA_028751855.1. Classification (NCBI taxonomy): domain Eukaryota; kingdom Viridiplantae; phylum Streptophyta; class Magnoliopsida; order Asterales; family Asteraceae; genus Ambrosia; species Ambrosia trifida. Next base: position 71,298,443 of record CM054131.1, on the reverse strand, counting down.
ACCGACTCTTCCATATCAACCTGATAAGCAACACATGCCACATTCCCACCAGTAGTCACTTCCTCAACTCCTATTTGCATACCCGACCAGTCAAACCTCTCATCTTGTTGAGTCACCAAAGCTTGGTTCTGACTCGCATTCTGTTGAGTCTCATTAGGTGTAGTAATAGGTACAACTGTTCGGTTTGTGTGATTAGGAGATTGGTTTTGAATCTGGTTTTGAATGTTTAGTTGTCTGTTTTGGTTGTTAAAGTTTCGGTTTTGGTAGTTGTTGTTATTTTGGTAAGAGACTTGGTTTTGTTGACGGTTCTGGTAATTTGCATTGAAAGGGTTTCGATTACCTTGTTTAGGTGGCTGGGTGCATTCCCTTTTGAAGTGTCCTTTTTCTCCACAATTAAAACACGTAACCTTCTCCTTGTTGAATCCATAGGTTGTGTTGGGAGAAGTTGCTAAATCAGTCCTTCCAGTTTTCTCGATGAACTCTGTTGCTCTTCTCATTATACTCGCAAAAGCCCATTGAATGTCAATGAGTTCCATCTCTTCCTTATCTATCTGTGCGTAGTCTTCGTTGGTTAAGTTGTTGTTCCCAATCTGACTAGCAACCAACCCATTGTAGGATGAAACCATTGCTGAGACTAATGCAATGTGTTGCTGAGCAACCTCCACAGTCACATTTCCCAAGTTAGATGTATCCAAAACCACCGGTTGTTGTTTATGTTGAGTAACTTGGTTTACTGGTTGTTGTGATTGGTTAGCGGTGTAAAAACTTGCTTGTTGCATTGGAGAGATTGGTGAAATGTAGGAATTATATTGTGGTGGTGTGTATGATGGTTGTGAGTAGGAATTGTATTGTGGTGGTGTGTAGTTGGTGGTTGGTTTTGATGATTCCATGACATTAGAAATACATGCAACATGTGGTGCAACGCTTCCTGAGCTCGAGTTACCAGCTGGAACTGAAGTGCCTCCAAAATACAAACTCGGATTCTGAGGAATCTGTGACCTTCTAGCTTTCCTCCTATCCTCCAACTCTTTGTTCTCCAGCTTTTCAATGAACTCTGAAATGGTCCAGAATTGATAAGCATCCTTCTCTCTGAGTACCTCCACATGCTGATCCCATTGTGGTGGTAAAGCATCTGCAAACTTATCCACCTGCTTAGTCATTGGAATCTGTACACCATAACTAGACAATTCAGACAACAAATGCATATATCTAGGAGTTAGTTCTTTTAGAGTTTCATTATTAATAAAAGAAAAATTCTCAAACTCTTTGACCAATTCCTCCATTCTCAGACTCCTGGTCTTCTCATTACCATCATGCTTCCTCTTCAGCTTATCCCAAAGCTGCTTTGACGTAGTACATGTCCCAAACTGATGCAACAGGTCACTTGTGATTGCCTGTGTCAGTTGAGAAAACGCCTTCTTCTCTACCACATATTTCTTCTTTTCATCCTCAGTCAAGCTTTCCAAAGGAATCATCTCACCTGTATTCTCCAGAATCGGTGCTGTGTATCCTTTAACAATCATGCTCCATGCCTCTGCTCCTTCAACTCCCATGCCTTCCAAATGGATCTTGAACATGGTGTGCCACTGGTTATACTCTTGCATATCCATGAGCTTCGGTGGCCGAGTTCCACTACCTGTAGACAAATCCTTAATCAAAGTAGAAATAGCATTAGTGGTTTGAGTATTTACCGCCGCTGCCGCTACTCCCCAGTAATCAGATTGTAGTGCCGGATGTGCTACACTCTGAGGCATCGTGCTCATTGTTGTCATGTAGTTATGTGGTTGTGAGGACTGTGTGTTCGTCTTTTGCGCTGCCACTGTCCATGGGTCCATTGTCTGCTGTTGTGGTTGTGTTGTTGCTGATCCCGGAGTAGTTTGAAAACGCCACATGATCTCAATCTGAAAATCTCAACACTTAGAAAAATTTTCAACAAAAACCCTAGGTTCGCCCGAAATTCAGTAGGTTCGTCCAAATAATCCTATGTTCGTCCAAATTTCCACACTTTCGTCCCTTTTGACTCTACGTTCGACCACACAGTAACACCCGAAGGTAGCTTTGTCCAGAAAGTAAATCAAACTATCAGACTTTCCACTTTCACCCAAAATGAAAACGGTCGAATGTGGAAATTTTATACCCGAATGTGAAAAATTCTAAACAAATTTTCAGGTTCGACCACTATCTCCTCAGGTTCGCCCACTTTTTATCACTTTCGACCACAACACTCAGTTCAGGTTCCAGGTTCGCCCAAAACAGTCAGATCTCATTTTTGAAAAATGGTTATTGTTTGAAAAACGGTTATTCAGATCTCAGATTTTCAAAAGTTCATGGATTTGAATGATCTCAATCAGGTTATGTTTCGGAATTGATTTGGAACAACTTTAAGTCTTGGAAAACTTGAATTCGACCACAAATTCACCTTTAAATCGATCAAAAACTCTTAGAAACAATGTTTATGTAAAAACAGATGATTTTATGTCAAAAACATGTCCAAATCAGCTCTGATTTTATCAAATTTGTTGTTGTATGATCCTCTATGCTCTGATACCACTTTGTGAGCGATGGATTTTAGCTAAAACAGGATTATACGATCATACAAGTCACAAAACTAGGTGCGGAAACCCTAGATCTGAACAAATTGATAAAACACAAATCACGACACAATCAAGATCATTTTCAATATCATTTTCATAGATTAACTTCATTCAAAAAGCATTTACAATGAGTTTATGTTAATCTAGAACACACACATAATCTCTCAAAAACACCTCTGAACCTGAACTGAACCTGGACACAAATGACAACTCTCTTACATTATCAAAAAACACAAAAACTATATATAGGCACTGCACATTCGCCCGTTTCTTCTGGTCGAATGTGAGCTTTTTCCACATTCGCCCACATCAGGTGGTCGAATGTGTCTTCTGTTCTGGTCCATTCTTCCTTCGCCCATAATCAGTCTTCCTTCGCCCAGTCTCTTCTTCCTTCGCCCATACTTATCTACATTCGCCCCATCTGATACACCTTCGGCCATCACTAACATGTGTTAATTATGTATATCCAATCCTTAGTCGCAAAACGCATCAACACTACTGAGGCCAGTCAACATCTGTACGCACTTTACTTATTATTGTCATTTCATGTGCATGATTAGACATTTTGCACACACTATACCCCGCCCCAGTCTGGTAAAACATGAGTTATTGAGGAAACTCAATATATTATCCGTTTATCCATACAACACCCGGGCTATACAAAGCAATTGCTGTTGAATAGTCAAGCCACTCACAGGCTCAGAGAGCAGCCAGATACCCGAGTTCTACACATGAACAAACAACCGTACACGTGGTAATAATTAAGTGGAAAACAATATAATTCCACACAAACCCGAATGATTCATAATATGTTTCATGAGAAAAACACACAAAAATCATGGAAATTATCTAGAACACAAACGTAAGATAACATAAGTTAAACTCATACAACAACACCCGTTTATCACCAATTAACACATGTTATCACATTAGTTCGGATGTTTCTATTACAAATACTGTAGGGTCAAAGAGGACTAACAAGCTAGTTATAAACCTTAGTCTTATATCCTCTTCTACATTTTGACAAACTGCTGAAGTAACAGATATGCAAAAGTTCTGAAGAGTAAAAGCATCGGATGTTCTGAAGATAAACCAGACAAATATCTGAAGAACAAACTACTGACAACAAACTTCTGAAGATCTTTTATAAGCATCAGTACTTGTATTAAGTCGACCTTAAACTCAGCAGTTTAGTATTATATTAGTTTTGTTAAAGTCGTTGTTCAAGTTTTGATAAACTACAACCTGTTGTAGAAATATCTTTTGATTACTTTAAGCTTTTGATTTACTTAGTATGTAGGTTATCTCTTCTATAAATAGAGGGATTACTCACCCTATTTATATATGTAGTTCAATCACTCTTAAATCAAAAACACTTGAACATCTTCCTTCATATTACTTTATAGTTAGCCATTTCACACATAGTTGAGAATGTTATACCCCGCAATTTCAGGTTCTTAATTTAACTAAACTCTAGTTACTTGCACCTAGATTACTTGCATACTACTTGAATAGAGTTAACTAGATAAGTCACACGTGCATACACTAGATGTATATGTATCTATGGGCTATCATAGATGGACAAATACATGATTAAACTTATGAAGGTTTACAAATATTAATCTATGTGTGTAGATGCATTTTGTGCGACTAATTCTTTGGATTACAATTAACATATGTTTATGTGTTTTATCATTAGGTCGAAGGAAGAAAAATATGGGCGAATGAAAGTTTTTGTTTGGGCGAAGGAGAGTTAAAGGTGCGAAGGAGAGAATGAGGTCGAATGTAGAATTAGATGTTAATGTATAGCTTGGTTCAATCATGATGAATGGGCGAACCTGCACATTCGACCAAGCAAAGTGGGCGAATGTGCAGGCCTATAAATAGGTCAAGTTCATTTTGAATGTAAGTTTTGGTCATTTTTGTTTCCCTCCTGTTTGAGTCTCTCCCTAGGGTTTTGTTTAAACTTAATTCACGTCTTGTTTTGATTGTAAAGCTTACTATAACGTGTAATTGAGTTTGTTTATCAATGAAATGAAGCTTTTAAAGATGATTTCTGCGTTTTGTTAGTATTGTTATCATTTTGTGATTGATTCAGGGAATCCGCACCTGAATCAAACTTGTTTGATCATTATCTTTGTAGATTTGACGATCCTACGCGCATACAAAGTGGTATCAAAGTGGTATCAGAGCCATATGGATCAAACAACAACAAATTGATAATTTTACAACTGATTTGGACCCTATTTTGATAAAAAAAAAACTTTCTGTTTTCATTGATAAAACTGAATTGATGATAATTTGATTGATTAGAGCTTGTTTTCATAGATAAAATGCATAATTCTCATTGATAAACTTGTTCCAAATCAAATCAGTAGCAAAACCTGATTAGAATCATCAAATTCTTTCAATTTTTGAAAAATTTGATCAAAATTAACTGATTTTCAAAGAATAACCGTTTTTGAAAGTGCAGGGTCGAACCTAGGGAGAATGGTCGAACGCGTGTGTTAATTTGGTTGAACCAAAGGATTTTTGGTCGAAGGTGGTGTTTTAGCTGGTCGAATCTAGAGTTTGTTAGAGTATTGTTGTTCATTCGACCATAGTTGTCTCATTCGACCATTCGGACGGTCGAAGGTGAAATCAAACGGTCGAAAGAGGGTGTAAAGGGTCGAAAGTGATTTGTGTCGGTTGTATTTCTCATTCGTATCTTTTCAAACGGTCGAAGGAGAACAGTTTGGCTCATTCGACCACTCAATATATACGAAGGTAGGGTCTGTTAATAAACTTTTCTAATCTTTTCGTGTTTAATCATTTTCAGATCAAGATGTGGAACTTTCCTACTACACCACGACCTAACACGACACCACAATAGCAGGCTACCATGGATCCTTGGTCGGTTACTACCCAAAGTCTATTTAACCATCACAACCAATCAATTATATGGCCATGACTAGTACTATTCCTCAACACGTTGCTCAACCACAACCGCAACCGATTGGTGATTATTGGGGAGTGGCAGCAGCAGCGGTTCACTCACAGACAACTAATGCCATATCAACACTTATCCAAGATTTGTCTTCGGGAAGTGGAAACCGTCCACCTAAGCTTATGGAAATGGTCGATTATAACACTTGGAAGACCAAGTTCAAGATCCATTTGGAGGGAATGGGTTTAGAGGGAACTGAGGCGTGGCAGATGATTGCGAAGGGCTATGTTGCTCCGATCTTGGAAAACACAAGAGAGCCTATTCCATTGGAAAATCTTGCAGATGATGAAAAGAAGAAATTTGTTATTGAGAAGAAGGCGTTTTCTCAATTGTCTCAAGCTATCAATATTGATTTGTTACATCAGTTTGGTTCTTGCACAACTTCTAAACAGCTGTGGGACATGTTGAAAAATAGGCATGATGGAAATGAGAAGACTAGGAAGCTAATGATGGAAGAGCTTCGAAAAGAGTTTGAGAATTTTAGTTACATGGGTAACGAGACGTTGAAAGAGTTGGTCCCAAGGTATTGCCACTTACTCACAGAGCTTTCAAGCTATGAGATAGGCATACCTATGTCTGAATTGGTGGACAAGTTTGCCGATGCATTGCCACTGTATTGGAACCAACATATTGAGGTGTTAAAAGAAAAGGATGCATATCAGTATTGGACTATTAACGAGTTCATTCAGAAACTGGAAAACAAGGAGATGGAGGAAAAGAGAAAAGCTAAGAGAGCTCAAATTCCTCAGAATCCGGAATTGTATCTTGGTGGTACATCTTCTTCCCATTCTACTTCCAGTTCTACTTCTAATGTTGCTCCACACATCGTGTGCGTATCTAACATTGTTGAACCACCCAAAACACCAATCAATTACCTTGCTCAAACATCTTCATATACCTCACCATCATATCCAACAACTACTTACATTCCACCATTTTCACCCATGCAACAAGCAGCATGTTATTCTACTAGCCAACCTCAACAACAACAACCATACAATCCTCAAATGAACCAGATGCAAATTAACCAAAGTCAAACTAACCAAAGCCCGATTGTGTTGGAGACATCAAATCTAAACAATGTTACTGTTGAAATTGCTCAACAACATGTAGCATTAGTTTCAGCAATGGTAGCATCGTATAATGGATTGGTTGCTAGTCAAATTGGGAACAACAACTTGACCAATGAGGACTATGCACAGATTGACAAGGAAGAAATGGAACTCATGGACATTCAGTGGGCCTTTGCAAGTATCATGAGAAGAGCCACTGATTTTATTCAAAAGACTGGGAGAACTGATCTTTCTACTTCTCCTAACACCACTTATGACTTCAACAAAGACAAAGCCACTTGTTTTAACTGTGTTGAGAAAGGTCATTTCAAAAGAGAGTGCACACAGCCAGCACAACAAGGTAATAGAAATCCATTCAACTCTCTAACTACCAAAACCGACAAAATCAAAATCAGGTATCATACCAAAGTCCCAACATTTCAAGTTTTCAACCTCAAAACAACTATCAAAACCGTCAAAATACTCAACAAAATAACAATGCTAGACAATCCACAACACAAAACCAAACACAACAGAATTCAAACCGAACAATCATTCCCATTTCTACACCAAACACACAAACCCAAACCGAGAACCCAAATAAAGCTTTGGTGGTACAAAAGGATGAGGGTTTTGATTGGACCGGTATGCAGTTAGGTGTTGAAGAAATCACAACTGGTAATGTGGCTTGTGTGGCACAGCAAATGAATTTGGATGAACCGGTGGAGGTTGAAGAAGAAATTGTGACTGAGAAGATGACTGAGTTGAATGATGAAATGAATGCTGATTGTGAAGAGAAGAAGTCTGGGATGATTTTTGATTCAGTTGCTGATATTCCAGAGCAGTTTGATTCTACTTATTCTGATGAGGAGAGTGAGTTTGATTCTGAATCTAGTGTCAACTCACTGGATGATGACATTGACCAGTTGCTTGCTGAAGCTGACTTCTTGATGACCCGGAAATCATGCATAGTAGATAATGCCTGTACTAGGATTGATTATTCCAAGTTTTTCGCTGGGAAGGAAGCACATTTTGCATTGATGGCCATGACAGAACCTCCAAAACAGGTAAGTACTGAATCTGCTGTTAATTCAAATTCAACTTTGTGTTAAACGTTGCAAAGCTTGTGATAAATTGACAGATGAGAATAAGAAACTCAAGGTTCAACTTGAGAGTGAAAAAATCAACTGTCAATCATATCAAAAAGAAGCAAAAGAGTTTAACAAAGTACTTGATGGTTATAAGAAAGATGTTTCAGAATTGAAAAAGACTTTGTCTTTAAAACAAATGGCCATAAATAACTATATCAATGATTTAGAAAACACAAAACTTGAAATGGCCACCATCAAGTGCTTTGTAGAAAAAGTAAACAAAAAGCTTGAGAGTTATAAGCATATCGCTTATGTTGTTGACCACATAATAGAAGAGCCTTCACAGTCTAGTAGTGCAAACTACAAAGCTGTCCCAGCTCCGGTGTTGTTTGAAAACCATAATTTGCACTCAATAGCACCGGAGAGCTTGGTTAAATCCGACTCTACATCGGATGATGAGTCAAACACATCTAGTGTGAGAGACCCTTATTCTGATGTTAGACCTGTTCTGGGAAATAATGAGGGTGTAGTTGCTGCTGATGATTCTGATGAAGAGGATGAACAGTCTGAGAAGGTTTCTGAAAAGGTGTGTGATATTCTTGATGAAAATCACATCATTACTACTGAACCTGTTTCACCATCTCAGATTGTCCATCCCATGGCTAACGCTCATAGAAAGAATCAATCAGTGAAGCCTGTTGAGAAGAAAATTTAAAAGAAAAATGAAAAGAAAATTGAAAAGTCAAATGAAGAGGAAAATGAATCGTGTGATAAACCTGTTAAAGTTTTCTATCGGATGCAAGGATCCGATAAGATCATTTCTGATGAAGAATATCCAATCCAATTTGCAAATTATTCAAAAATTGAAAAGATCTGGCAGGAAAGTACCATTTGGTTCCCGAAACATGAGCGAACAAACGATATACCTCCAGCAATCTTAAAGAAAATTCATTCAGATATTCCTAAAGAACCAAAGGTCCATGTCACACAATTTATTAAACCAATAGAGAAGTCAAATGGTTTTCTTGAGCCGACTTACTCAAAGGACCCCGCTCCTAAGAGTATGAGAAGAAGGTGTATGGATGATCAATATCCCATCACTAGTTATTCAAAGTCGAATGCCAAGAATCATTTTGAAGAGTACCGTGCGTGTTTTAAGTGCGGGGAGAGGGGGCATTTACTTGCTGACTGCCCATATGTAAGACACAAGAGGCACGAGGTGGAGATGAAGCAAAAGTATGATTGTCCGGTCGATAATCATTGTTATCCACAGAGACGTTTTGTCCCTCAACCAGCACCTTTTTATAACCAAAGCAATTATTTCAAAAGGATGGAAAATCGTCCGATGACATATGATCGCCGCAACCGGATAGCCACTGAGAAACCGTTGAAGAAACCAATGGTGAACGCGACTGTTGACAACAAAAAGGTTCCTGTTAAACCTAATGTCAAACCAACAGTTGGACCTATCTCTGTTAAATCAGAGAAGGTAACCAAGAAAGTCTCGTTCAAGGATGAAGTAAAGAAACCGGCTGAGACCCCAAAATCTCAGATCCGGATCTTGAAAAGATCTGAACAATCTTGGTCACCAAAGGGTTCTGAAGGTGCTTCAACTTCACAACAAAATGTACAAGGTTTTCATCAAGTTGAGGGAATTGATTAAAACAAGATCTATGCACCAGTTGCACGCTTAGAGGCTATCCGAATGTTTCTGGCGTTTGCATCATACAAGAAATTTAAGGTGTATCAAATGGATGTAAAGAGCGCGTTTCTCTACGGTGTGGTCAAGGAGGAAGTATACGTAGGTCAACCACCAGGCTTTGAAGATCCTATTCACCGGGATAAGGTCTACGTTTTGAACAAAGCTCTCTACGGGTTGCACCAGGCTCCAAGGCAATGGTATGAGGATCTGAGCACGTATCTTCTTTCAAAATGATTCAAGCGAGGTTTGGTAGATTGCACACTGTTCACTAAACGAACAGGCGATGACTTGCATCTAGTCCAGATTTATGTTGACGATATTATATTTGGTTCTACTAACGAACTTCTGTGCAGAGAATTTGAACGTGTTATGCAGGAAAAGTTCGAGATAAGCGCAATGGGAGAGATGCAGTTTTTCCTAGGCTTGCAGGTGGAACAAAGACCAACGTGGATCTTTATTCACCAGACGAAATACGTTTCTGAAGTCTTGAGCCGATTCCAGATGGATGATTCGAAGCCGATGGATACCCCAATACAACCTAATCACGGGATTGGAGTTGACGCTAAGGGGGAGCTAACAGATCCATTTACATACTGTCACACCACGACAACGGCGGAAACACGTGGCGTGGATGCGAAAGAGAAATGCTTCATAGCCAAGATTAAACAAACACATAATTTAGATAATAAACATTCATTAGACGACGGAAAGTATTTTGTTTAGATACACGTCCCAAAATGTAGTTTTTAACAAAATAAGGATTTTCAACTATTTCCCAATCCCATAGGAAATATTAGTAAATCCCTAACAAAAGTCCGACTCGTCTTTATTTCGCCCGCCCTAGCCATTGCACGCCTTCACATTCTTAGTTACCTGAAAGATATGTTAGGGAAAACGTCAATATATAAATATATTGGTGAGTTTCACAGGTTTTGACACACAAATAAATTAACATTCATTTGTAAATAAGTGCGCATAACGAAATAAGAAATGTGCTACATATGCTATTAGGGTTGCAAGTCCTAATACCGATGGAATCCCCATAGGCCCGTAACCAAAACCAGACTATTTTACTTTGCCCCGCAAGTTGTTTACATGGTAACAACTAATTTAGAATATCGTCGCACCCCGTGGTCCTTCCGTGTTGATCGCTAATCAACCGGGGTGGGTCTCGTCAAGAACCAATAGTACTATTCCCATATTCTACGGCTACATCCCTTTGTATAAATGGTTACAGTTAACTGCGGAGACTTCACGTCCCATGTGACTTTACCGTTACCCATGTGCCCATCTTATGTACCATTTCATACTTTTACATGTTATCGCACATTTAATTCTTTCTTACATATCTTTCCCCCAAGTTTAAAAAAAGTAAAACATAAAAGGGGCCGTTAAAACTCACCTCAAGCGTGTAACGAAATCAGAAAATAGTCTTTGCCAAGTCCAATGCGAGACCACCTACATGTGTCCTAATTTAATAAGGCACCGGTCTCAAAGTGCGTGTCTTACTGGCAAGTTGTCTTTCCCCAACTCCCGACACCACGTTTATACTTACGGTTTAATTAGGAATATACCCTAGTCTTAGGTCCGTTGGTGATGATTTATCCCGTTACAAGTTTCACTTAACTTATATTATAACCGTTGCTATTAATTACCAAGTTAGTTGGTTTCGTCATCGTGAACCCCGATCATTGCCCATTTTCCTTACACTTCATGATCTTTAAACATATTTATCAATATGTATTTACTAACTTGTATTAATATTTCGTTATATCTTCCGACTCGACTCACTTTTATTATATATTTATTTCCCCATAAAAATAAATATACAAAGATCTTGTCGAACGAGATTTATTTTATGTTAAGTATTTATTTTTCATATAAGTATACATATACTTATAATAACATACTTAACTTATTTTATTTCTTACAAATTCTCCCATCTCACTTCCAACACTTAGGAAAGTGTTTATGTATATTTTTCACCCTTTATTATCCTTACATATATTTTGTTCACAAAATATATACATATTCTCTTACTTAGAATAGTTAAATCGTAATCGCCGCAATAACGTATGCTCGTATCTTGTAGGAAGTTATACTCGTATACTTATCCGTCCGATTTACACTTTTGTCCGATTTATACCTTGTTCGTTTTACACTTTGTTCATTTTTACACTTTTTTTTCATTTTACACTTTGTCCGATAGCTCGTCGTATTGACATACGTCCGCTTTCCCGATTTCTTAACTTATATATATATATATATCTTTTGTAGGAAATCATACTACTTGCCGGTTTACGCATTTTCCTACTTTCGAATATATATATTAACTTGGATGTTTTATTCCTAAAAATTCTTACAACACTTTTACATCCCCATAAATGTAAAAATGCTTATTTTATATAAAACTTCACAAGTTGTTTACATTACCATTTTTCTTACAAAAATATTAGTGTTTATATTTTCCAACACTTATGGTAAATTTATATTTTTATAAAATACTTTTTTATAAAAATATCATTCTTACAAAATAAATATTTGTGTAAGTTTACTTTTACAAAAGCAACCCTTTTAAAATATAACTTTTCATTCTCAACCTTCTACTTTCTAAAGTTACATTTTTCAACATAAAGTTTTCAAAATCACATTTTACACCCATGGACTTTCCAAAGTTACTTTTCGAACCTCTATCTTTACAAAAGTTACATATTATTCCCAAGACTTATAAAAATGACAATTTCCGCTAAAACTAGTAAACTTTAACATGTCAAAATTTACAATAAGTGTTCTTTTCACCATCCAACACTTTTATTAGTCTCATATGGTCATTTTAAGCCTACTAACATGTTTCATTTAAGTCTTGGAGTCCATTTGTTCATACTTGTATTTTTAAAGTCTACAACTTTATTTTTGTGATTTTAGCTTCATTACATTTTGTTACAAATATTTCATGTTCAAATGGTTCCATTAGTCATAATATAATGATCAAAACCATTTTTAGGTGTGTTAGGTGTTACTTTATGTTTTTCATCCAAAACAACTTCTAAAAAAAAATACTAGAACATACAATATTTTTTTGTAACAAAATAACATCACCAACCATCCTAAAACTTATGTTCATGATCATCTTAGTGAACATTTTATTTCATTTTTAGAAAACACACAAAACCTTGTTTAAAAACTTTGGTTAAAAGTATCCCAAAAACAACTTGCAAGTTAAACACATAAATAAATAAAACATAAACAAGATGAGTTTTAAGAAACTTACTACTAGCACAAGGCTAGGGAAGTCACAAAAACACTTGAATATGAAGGGGTTTTAGTGTGTCTTCCAAGGGTTAAGCTCCTAGCACTTGAACACATTTGATTTAGGGTAGGAATGGAGTGTTTATTATGTGTTATTAGATTAAAAATCAAGGTGGTGGTGGGACTAATAACTCACGCTAAAACAGCCCTTTAGAGGGTTTGTTTTCAAGTTTGTTTTATGTATTATGATGTGTTAAGTTACTCCATGGGGTTCTTATAATATCCTTACATTAGTACATGACAAGACTAATCTAAAGCATGCTTGTTATGATAATTAGGAACAAGACATAAAAGAACATTTGGGTGGCTAAGCCACCATTATTTTGGCCGGCCTAAAAGGCCTTGGGTGGGTCCCATATTTGTGTAAAAAAAATATCTTGAACTAATCTAGTTCAATTCCAACTTGAACGGTTTGGGTTTTTTTTTGGGTTTTAATCGCGTTCTTATTACGAGCTATTTCGGACATATAATTGACTTTCAATTACCCTTAAACATAACCTAGTTTAAGTATTGGTATGTTATTTAGGCTCTTACCGGGTGAAATTATATATTTTACGCGCATCGGGTGCGATACGCGAACTTTATTCGCTACCGGGAGATTTTAATTTGGAGTTTTCATTTATAGTATTGGGGTTCCAAAACACTTTATATTTCATAAAAATAACCTTCATTTTATATCCCGGGCACTCGGGATCGTTTTCGGTTATTTATTTATTGCCGGGTAATCACCAACGTCCATTTCAGACTAGTTTATTCTTATGCGATCCCTTCGCACTTCTAATTAAACTAAGGCATTCCCATGCCATCTATTGGACTCCGCTATTTTCCGAATACTCAATTATACTTAATTGATATTAATTCTTGCTTAGAACAGGTAATTATATATTAATTGCGTACGGATTTACCTTAATTTTGCCGAACGTCACATTCTCCCCCTGTTTAAGGAATTTCGTCCGCGAAACTCGGCGTGAGCCCTTCTTTCGAGGATTTTTCTTAAACAAGGTGGGATACTTCTGCTTCATTTGATCTTCCCTTTCCCATGTGAACTCCGGTCCACGCTTTGCGTTCCAACGCACTTTCACCAACTTGATTCTGCTACGCCTAAGCTTTTGAACTTTCCAGTCCGTTACTTCTATCGGTTCTTCGATAAAATGAAGCTTATCGTCAACATGAATCTCATCAGCGGGAATGATCAAAGTTTCATCCGAGAGACACTTTTTCAGATTAGATACATGGAAGGTATCATGGACTCCACTAAGCTCTTCAGGCAACTTGAGCTTATAAGCAACGGGACCCATCCTAGCCAAGATTTCGAAAGGACCAACATATCTAGGATTTAGCTTCCCGCGCTTTCCAAAACGAACTACACCCTTCCAGGGTGAAACCTTCAATAGGACCTTATCACCGACTTCAAATTCTAAAGGCTTACGCCTATTATCCGCATAGCTTTTCTGTCGGTCGCATGCCGCTTTCAAACGATCTTTTATCAGAAAGATCTTGTCAGTCGTCTCTTGAATAATTTCTGGTCCGGTTAATTGCTTGTCACCAACCTCTGCCCAACACAATGGAGATCTACACTTACGTCCATACAGAGCTTCGAACGGCGCAGCTTGAATACTTGAATGATAACTATTATTATATGAGAATTCAACCAGAGGCAAATGTGAATCCCAGTTACCACCAAAATCAACTGCACAGGCTCGCAACATGTCCTCCAATGTCTGAATAGTCCTTTCACTTTGACCATCAGTTTGAGGGTGATATGCTGTACTCATATCTAAGCGAGTACCCAGAGCATGTTGCAATGATTGCCAAAATCTTGAAGTGAATCGGCTATCTCGATCCGAAATAATAGATACAGGCACTCCGTGCCTAGATACCACTTCTTTGATGTACAAACGAGCCAATTTCTCCATTCTGTCGGTTTCACGAATGGGCAAGAAATGAGCAGATTTCGTTAAACGATCAACGATTACCCAAATAGTGTCGTGACCACTAGATGTTTTGGGCAACTTTGTAATAAAATCCATAGAAATCTGCTCCCATTTCCATTCAGGAATTTCAGGTTGTCGGAGCAGTCCAGACGGTTTTTGATACTCGGCTTTTACTTTCGAACATGTCAAACAACAAGCCACGTAAGCCGTAATGTCTCGTTTGAAGTATGGCCACCAATAAAATTCCTTCAGATCTTTGAACATTTTGTCAGTGCCAGGATGAATCGAGTACCTTGACTTGTGAGCTTCGTCCAAAACTAACTCACGCAGGCCACCATACAGGGGTACCCATACTCGATCCATAAAATACAAAGTTCCATCCGTCTTAGACACTAACGAATCAACCATACCTCGAAGATTTTCCTTCTTCACGTTTTTAGGTTTTAGCGCGTTACTTTGGGCTTCACGGATGCGATCAGTCAAATTGGTATGGATCGTCAAGCCCAATGCACGAACACGTAACGGCTTGGCCCTTTCTTTCTGACTTAAAGCATCCGCTACAACGTTTGCTTTGCCAGGATGGTACTTGATTTCACAATCATAATCATTTATCAATTCCACCCAACGTCTTTGCCTCATGTTCAGCTCTTTTTGATCAAAGATATGCTGCAAAGACTTGTGATCAGTGAAAATTGTGCATTTGGTACCATAGAGATAATGCCTCCAAATTTTCAGTGCAAAAACCACGGCACCAAGTTCCAGATCATGTGTCATGTAATTTTTCTCATGCACTTTCAACTGTCTGGAAGCATAAGCGATTACTTTATCACGTTGCATTAATACACAACCCAAACCTTGATGCGAAGCATCACAGTATACCACGAAATCTTCCGTACCCTCAGGTAGGGAAAGAATAGGAGCATCACACAACTTTTGCTTCAATAATTGGAAGGCTGACTCTTGTTTATCGGTCCATTCAAACTTCTTGTCCTTTTGGGTTAACATCGTCAACGATTGTGCTATCTTAGAAAAATTCTCAATGAATCTTCTATAATAACCCGCAAGACCAAGAAATTGACGCACCTCGGTAGGGGTCTTTGGTGCTTCCCAATTTTTAATCGCTTCAACTTTTGCAGGATCGACATGTATACCTTTCTCATTAACAACATGGCCCAAAAAGTGGACTTCTCGAATCCAAAAGTCACACTTAGAGAATTTGGCATACAACTTTTCATTCCGCAAGAGCTCGAGAATTAACCTTAGGTGATTTTCATGCTTCTTTTTGGTTCGCGAATAAATAAGAATATCATCAATGAACACGATCAAAAATTTGTCCAAATAAGGTTTGCACACCCGGTTCATCAAATCCATGAAGACAGCAGGAGCGTTCGTTAGTCCAAAAGGCATGACAAGAAACTCATAGTGACCGTAGCGAGTTCGGAATGCAGTCTTCGGTATATCTTCTTCCTGAATACGCAACTGATGATACCCGGACCTTAGGTCAATTTTTGAATAATAACTAGAACCTTGAAGTTAGTCGAACAAATCATCGATTCTAGGCAAGGGATAACGATTCTTGATGGTAAGTTTGTTCAACTCACGATAGTCGATACACATGCGAAACGTACCATCTTTCTTCTTAACGAACAAGACCGGCGCTCCCCAAGGTGAGAAGCTTGGTCGAATGAAACCTTTGTCCAACAATTCTGGCAACTGGTTGGACAATTCTTGCATTTCGGAGGGAGCTAATCGATATGGTGATCGCGCCATGGGAGCAGCTCCCGGAATGAGATCAATACGAAACTCGACTTGACGGGGAGGCGGTAATCCCGGCAAATCTTCAGGGAAGACTTCAGGAAAATCTCTTACCACGGGAATATCTTTGAGCTTACGCTCTTTGGACTTCTTATCAACAACATGTGCTAAGAATGCATAACAGCCTTTCCGCAAGCACTTCTGGGCTTTCATGCAAGTAATGATTCGCAAAGGCGTTCCACGCCTTTCCCCTTGAATAGAGAGAACTTCGTCGTTCACTAGAGGGATTCGAATTAACTTTTCGTCGCATACCACGACTGCGCGGTTTGTTGACAACCAATCCATACCAATAACGACATCAAAACTACCCAGCACGATCGGTAGAAGATCAATACTAAACTCATGCCCACAAAGACCCAATTTACAATCTTTCGCTACTTCATCCGTTTCTATAGTTTTACCATTGGCCAATTCTATGGAGTAAGGTGTCTCTAGTTTACTAGTCTTTAAACCAAGATAGCGTTTGAAATCAATAGAGACAAAACTAAAATCGGCTCCGGTATCGAATAGAATAGAAGCATAATGATTGTTAAGGAGAAACGTACCGGTGACAACATTGGGATCCTGACGTGCTTCACCGGCACCGATAATAAAGGCTCTTCCTTGGGCTTGATTTCTAAGCTTTGGACAATTCTTCCTCCAATGGTCAGTGGATCCACATTCATAGCACGGACGCTTGTCACTAGGAACCACAGGCGTACCCGTGTAGCATTTCTCACCACTATGACCAACCCTTTTGCACTTCCAGCAAACAGTTTGGTTTCCACCACCATTACCTTGTGAATTTTGTCTTTTACCACCATTTTGAGTAGTGGCAACAAAACCTTTACCTTTTCGATTAGACCCAGATTTGTTACCAGAAGAGTTGTGGTTCTTGTTTCCCGAAAACTTTCTTTTACGACCAGAAGACTGACCTTCAACCGTAGTATTCTTAATCTCAGAAACTGTTACATCAGAAACATTACCACCTGTAGCCTTTTTCGACAATGTGCCGATACGGATAGCATCCTCTGTCAAGCTGAGAGCAAGATCAATTGGTTCGCGCATAGTAGCAGGCATTGAGGAAGCGACCATGCCACGAATTTGAGGGGCCAAACCATAAAGATACCTCTCAATTTTCTTCGACTCAGGAGTGACAAGGCGGGGTACCAAACGAGAAAGATCGTGGAATCGGGACGTATAGGTAGCAACATCCGCCCCGATCATGGAAAGGTTCCAGAATTCAGTTTCCAACTTTTGAATTTCGCTAGCTGGACAGTACTCCTTAATCATTAGTTCCTTCAAATCAGGCCATGAAAGAGCATAGGCTGCTTCATCGCCCATGGATTGCACTTGACTGTTCCACCAAGACAGTGCGTTGTCCAGAAAAAGGTTTGTAGCATACATGACTTTTTGCTCATCAGTACACTTGCTGATACGAATCACAGCTTCGGTTTTCTCAAACCATTTCAGAAGTCCAACGGATCCTTCAGTGCCGTTGAAGTTGATTGGCTTACAATCCAGGAACATTTTGAATGTACAGGAAGGAACAGGATTGCCAGATTCTGCAACATTACACAATAATGCCATCATAAGATAAGTCAATTTGCGACGTAACCCAACATATACGACATTTCAATGATATATACCTGACGTGGATCTTTCACGAGTATTGTCGCCTCGGCTACCAGTTCCGCCAGAGCCCCCGCTTTGAACGGTGCGGTTGGCCTCGAACTGGGCCAGGGCGGCAGCAATTTTGTCAGCAATTAGTTGGTCTAGTTGTGCCTGAGAAGTAGGCAACGGGTCTTGCGTTGTTTGTCTTGTCGTAGGCGGCATTTTTATACTTCAATATAAAATATCAAAGAATAATTAGACATCTATTTAACCGATATTGTCATGCACGTCATACTAATAAAATAAACATCCCACAAGACTCGTAACTCATCACCAAATAATCACCACATCAGAATATGGGAATCACAAGGAAAGAATAAATAATAGTTGTAATCATAACAATAAAAACAACCATAACGGGAACATAACAACAATACAATTTTACCATAATACGTCATGATTTTCATTCATTTTCATTAATAACGATTACATCATTTGTTCATACAACAAAAGGCGGTGATATCTAATCCCACATACATCGTTTGAAAATAACAAAATATCA
Organism: Ambrosia trifida; assembly: GCA_028751855.1. Taxonomy (NCBI): domain Eukaryota; kingdom Viridiplantae; phylum Streptophyta; class Magnoliopsida; order Asterales; family Asteraceae; genus Ambrosia; species Ambrosia trifida. The sequence goes on along the minus strand of CM054131.1, from coordinate 71,279,805 downwards.
TAACATACTACGCTAGTCATAACTAGTCTAGCTAGGTAAAATACAAAAGATACAACATCCATCACTACTACAACCATCTCTAACAGCTACCACGATCCATCATCAACTAGAAACTTGACTAAGGCTGGGAAGGAGGCCGACGAGCGTACTGTGGAGCATTAAGCCGAATGGCTGCGTCCACGGCAGCAATGTGATCATAAATCCGCTGGGCGCGATCCATATGCTCACCAAAAGGAAGACCACGTAAACTATCCACGCGAAGTAGATCATCAGCGACGCGAGTCAGCATAGAGTTCGTCTCTATGATGCGTGCCCAAATGGACCGCATCTGTGCATCAACGTGGGAGACAGTGGAAGAAAACGTCTCTGTCAGGGTCAAAAAGTCTTGCTCAAGAGCGAGCAAAGAGGAAACAGCAATAGCAGGCACACGTGCCGCCTCACGGGGCGGACCGGGAGAGAAGCTAACAGGTTGAGACGGACCTACCATCTCAGGGACACCAGGAAAGACAGGAGCTGGCTGGGAAGAACCAGCCTCAAAAGGTACACTGGGAACCACAGGGGTAGCAGGGACAACTGTAACAATAGGGAAAACTGGGATAACAGGAGCAACAGGGACATCAACTGGGTCGACAACAGGCAACACGGGGGAGTGAGGTGGTGCCTCCACCTCGGGGCTGGCAGGGACAACATCCCTGGGAGCATCATCACTATCAGTAGCGTGGGCACGCATCCCAGCGTGTCTAAGCTCGCTACTGCGGGCAGGACTGCCCACCAGAATAACAGCAGGATGATCACCCTCCATGGGCTCATCCTCATCATCTGAAACAAATGCACCATGAGGCGCTATCGGCACCTCACCAACATCAGGAAAAGGCTCGACAGGAGCCACGAGAGTGGGGGCAGGAATCGGCTCGATGGGAGCCTCTGACACGACAGGCACACTCGGGCCAGCCTGACCCGATGGCCCAACACGAGAAGATGGGGCGACCGAATCAAAGAATCCCGGAGGGAAGATACGAATAGCAGGGACAGGGTAAACAATGAATATGGGTGTGGGAGCGACGAGTGGTGGGGAAGTGACTGACGCCTCAGACATCGCATCCTCCTCACTAGGGTTCTCCTCATCCTCATCCTCCTCATACTCACCGTCGATCATCATCTCGTCCAGCTCGACCTCATCGTTCGAACTCAATACCACAACCGCAGGGGCGTTGGGAACGTTCTCCACAATCTGAACACTGCTATCGGAGTCAGACATGTACTCGGAATCTTCAGAAGAAGACATTTTCTTTCCTGGCAAAAGTACCGTACTATTTATGTATGAATATTTAATTAATTTAAGCAAGAACACCTATACTTCCGAAATTTTACCATCTACTTTTTGTTACTTCCCTTGGCGTGCTTGGCTAGGCGATTCGGGACTTCCTTTTCTAATATATTTTTTTTTGTGTTTGTTTTTAAGAAAATATTTTTTTTTCTCTTTTAAACCAAAAACCGGTTGTAGTCTAGTTTTTTTTTTCAAAATACTAGTTCGCTATAACCTTGGCTCTGATACCATTTCTGTCACACCACGACAACGGCGGAAACACGTGGCGTGGACGCGAAAGAGAAATGCTTCATAGCCAAGATTAAACAAACACATAATTTAGATAATAAACATTCATTAGACGACGGAAAGTATTTTGTTTAGATACACGTCCCAAAATGTAGTTTTTAACAAAATAAGGATTTTCAACTATTTCCCAATCCCATAGGAAATATTAGTAAATCCCTAACAAAAGTCCGTCTCGTCTTTATTTCGCCCGCCCTAGCCATTGCACGCCTTCACATTCTTAGTTACCTGAAAGATATGTTAGGGAAAACGTCAATATATAAATATATTGGTGAGTTTCACAGGTTTTGACACACAAATAAATTAACATTCATTTGTAAATAAGTGCGCATAACGAAATAAGAAATGTGCTACATATGCTATTAGGGTTGCAAGTCCTAATACCGATGGAATCCCCATAGGCCCGTAACCAAAACCAGACTATTTTACTTTGCCCCGCAAGTTGTTTACATGGTAACAACTAATTTAGAATATCGTCGCACCCCGTGGTCCTTCCGTGTTGATCGCTAATCAACCGGGGTGGGTCTCGTCAAGAACCAATAGTACTATTCCCATATTCTACGGCTACATCCCTTTGTATAAATGGTTACAGTTAACTGCGGAGACTTCACGTCCCATGTGACTTTACCGTTACCCATGTGCCCATCTTATGTACCATTTCATACTTTTACATGTTATCGCACATTTAATTCTTTCTTACATATCTTTCCCCCAAGTTTAAAAACAGTAAAACATAAAAGGGGCCGTTAAAACTCACCTCAAGCGTGTCACGAAATCAGAAAATAGTCTTTGCCAAGTCCAATGCGAGACCACCTACATGTGTCCTAACTTAATAAGGCACCGGTCTAAAAGTGCGTGTCTTACTGGCAAGTTGTCTTTCCCCAACTCCCGACACCACGTTTATACTTACGGTTTAATTTGGAATATACCCTAGTCTTAGGTCCGTTGGTGATGATTTATCCCGTTACAAGTTTCACTTAACTTATATTATAACCGTTGCTATTAATTACCAAGTTAGTTGGTTTCGTCATCGTGAACCCCGATCATTGCCCAACGTCATGATCTTTAAACATATTTATCAATATGTATTTACTAACTTGTATTAATATTTCGTTATATCTTCCGACTCGACTCACTTTTATTATATATTTATTTCCCCATAAAAAGAAATATACAAAGATCTTGTCGAACGAGATTTATTTTATGTTAAGTATTTATTTTTCATATAAGTATACATATACTTATAATAACTTACTTAACTTATTTTATTTCTTACAAATTCTCCCATCTCACTTCCAACACTTAGGAAAGTGTTTATGTATATTTTTCACCCTTTATTATCCTTACATATATTTTGTTCACAAAATATATACATATTCTCTTACTTAGAATAGTTAAATCGTAATCGCCGCAATAACGTATGCTCGTATCTTGTAGGAAGTTATACTCGTATACTTATCCGTCCGATTTACGCTTTTGTCCGATTTATACCTTGTTCGTTTTACACTTTGTTCATTTTTACACTTTTTTCATTTTACACTTTGTCCGATAGCTCGTCGTATTGACATTCGTCCGCTTTCCCGATTTCTTAACTTATATATATATATATATATATATATATATATATATATATATATATATATCTTTTGTAGGAAATCATACTACTTGCCGGTTTACGCATTTTCCTACTTTCGAATATATATATTAACTTGGATGTTTTATTCCTAAAAATTCTTACAACACTTTTACATCCCCATAAATGTAAAAATGCTTATTTTATATAAAACATCACAAGTTGTTTACATTACCATTTTTCTTACAAAAATATTAGTGTTTATATTTTCCAACACTTATGGTAAATTTATATTTTTATAAAATACTTTTTATAAAAATATCATTCTTACAAAATAAATATTTGTGTAAGTTTCCTTACTTTTACAAAAGCAACCCTTTTAAAATATAACTTTTCATTCTCAACCTTCTACTTTCTAAAGTTACATTTTTCAACATAAAGTTTTCAAAATCACATTTTACACCCATGGACTTTCCAAAGTTACTTTTCGAACCTCTATCTTTACAAAAGTTACATATTATTCCCAAGACTTATAAAAATGACAATTTCCGCTAAAACTAGTAAACTTTAACATGTCAAAATTTACAATAAGTGTTCTTTTCACCATCCAACACTTTTATTAGTCTCATATGGTCATTTTAAGCCTACTAACATGTTTCATTTAAGTCTTGGAGTCCATTTGTTCATACTTGTATTTTTAAAGTCTACAACTTTATTTTTGTGATTTTAGCTTCATTACATTTTGTTACAAATATTTCATGTTCAAATGGTTCCATTAGTCATAATATAATGATCAAAACCATTTTTAGGTGTGTTAGGTGTTACTTTATGTTTTTCATCCAAAACAACTTCTAAAAAAAAAATACTAGAACATACAATATTTTTTTGTAACAAAATAACATCACCAACCATCCTAAAACTTATGTTCATGATCATCTTAGTGAACATTTTATTTCATTTTTAGAAAACACACAAAACCTTGTTTAAAAATTTTGGTTAAAAGTATCCCAAAAACAACTTGCAAGTTAAACACATAAATAAATAAAACATAAACAAGATGAGTTTTAAGAAACTTACTACTAGCACAAGGCTAGGGAAGTCACAAAAACACTTGAATATGAAGGGGTTTTAGTGTGTCTTCCAAGGGTTAAGCTCCTAGCACTTGAACACACTTGATTTAGGGTAGGAATGGAGTGTTTATTATGTGTTATTAGATTAAAAATCAAGGTGGTGGTGGGACTAATAACTCACGCCAAAACAGTCCTTTAGAGGGTTTGTTTTATGTATTATGATGTGTTAAGTTACTCCATGGGGTTCTTATAATATCCTTACATTAGTACATGACAAGACTAATCTAAAGCATGCTTGTTATGATAATTAGGAACAAGACATAAAAGAACATTTGGGTGGCTAAGCCACCATTATTTTGGCCGGCCTAAAAGGCCTTGGGTGGGTCTCATATTTGTGTAAAAAAAATATCTTGAACTAATCTAGTTCAATTCCATCTTGAACGGTTTGGGTTTTTTTTTGGGTTTTAATCGCGTTCTTATTACGAGCTATTTCGGACATATAATTGACTTTCAATTACCCTTAAACATAACCTAGTTTAAGTATTGGTATGTTATTTAGGCTCTTACCGGGTGAAATTATATATTTTACGCGCATCGGGTGCGATACGCGAACTTTATTCGCTACCGGGAGATTTTAATTTGGAGTTTTCATTTATAGTATTGGGGTTCCAAAACACTTTATATTTCATAAAAATAACCTTCATTTTATATCCCGGGCACTCGGGATCATTTTCGGTTATTTATTTATTGCCGGGTAATCACCAACGTCCATTTCAGACTAGTTTATTCTTATGCGATCCCTTCGCACTTCTAATTAAACTAAGGCATTCCCATGCCATCTATTGGACTCCGCTATTTTCCGAATACTCAATTATACTTAATTGATATTAATTCTTGCTTAGAACAGGTAATTATATATTAATTGCGTACGGATTTACCTTAATTTTGCCGAACGTCACACATACAGAGCAATCGTCGGATCTTTGATGTATCTCACCGCCTCCAGACCAGATATAATGTTTGCTACATGTCTCTGTGCACGTTATCAGTCGAAGCCAAAACAGAGTCATCTTGCAGCTGTCAAACGTATCCTTAGATATCTGAAGGGTTGTCCGTCGAGAGGACTATGGTACCCTAATGATGATAATTTTGACCTAATCGCTTTTAGTGATGCAGATTGGGGCGGCTGTGACAAAGACAACAAATCCACAACAGCTGGATGCCAGTTTATGGGGAGCAGGCTCGTAACCTGGCAGCGCAAGAAACAGTCCGCAGTTGCATTATCCACATGTGAAGCAGAATACGTTTCAGCATCGAGCTGCTGCTCACAGGTTCTTTGGATACAACAACAGATGGTGGACTACGGTTTGCGATTTCTTAAAACCCCTATTTACTGTGATAATGAAGCCGCAATCGCATTAACAAAAGACTTAGTAAATCACTCAAAGGCTAAACATATCCGGATTAAATACCATTTTATCTGTGATTGTTATGCTAAAGAGTTAATCGATATGGTCAAAATCCACACTAACTATCAACGTGCAGATCTTTTTACCAAAGCTTTTGATAAATCGAGATTTGAATATCTTTTGAAAGCTAACGGTATTAAAGAAAAACAAGACTGATCACCACCTCAGTTTATCGTTATTAGTTTAGTTTTATTGCTTTTCAGAAAAATTTGAAAATCCAAAAACATTGAAAAATTTTCAAAATCCATAAAAATTAGAAAACTTTTGCTGACTGCTATATCTTCTTCCCTTAGATAAATGCCGTCAGATTTCTGTGAACAAACGATATCTGGGCAGTCACATATTTGAAATGCTCCAGCTTATCCTTGGGAACAGTAAACTCAAAAATTTATAAAAATCAGAAAAACCAAAAATGATTTCCTGGAGAAAAAGGGGAAATGATAGTACATCAGTGGGGATCTGACACATTCTAAAGAAATGTAATGCAATATAGGGCGTGTGTCTGAGTCTGAGTGATGTGCTGATAGGCTTCGTAGACCTATTACTGCGTGTCTGATACATACATATCAAACGAATTGTTTTGTGTGGATGAACTCCTCATGGGCATATGGTCTTAGTACCGTAATTTTGTTTGATAGGGTATTTGTACAAAACTCGAAGGTTTTGGGTCGTTATGTCATTACGGACCTAGATCAGATAGGGTGTCTTTATAAAAGAGCTTTAAGCCAAAACCTAAAGTTACCGAATTGAGGTACTTTCCATGTTTTATGATAATCAAAGATTATCTATTACATCGTATCAATCACTGATGCAAATCATGTTTGATATCAGTCCTCAATCTGGTAGAGTATTTGCTGACCTATATACCTCTGTGCCTCATACCTTGTAAATTACAGATGACGAAAGCATAATCACGCTTTACAATGAGTCTTTGTGCATTTACTTCTTGATACGGGAGTATGTCGTGTGCGTGGGAACCACAGACAATAACGTTTATACTATACATAATCGTATCAGTTTAAAGCACTGCACAAAAGTCTGCATGTGAGTTTATGTGGATCACAATATCAGCAGTTTCCAGATCACACATTGTCTTTAATGATAATAATTGTAACATCGCAAAATTTTCAGATTCTAATACGTATATTACTTTTGTTCATAAGGTGCCTAAGTTTTTCCGACCAACTTATATATATATATATATATATATGTATGTATATAATAATAATAATAATAACAATAATAATAATAATAAATCTGGAATTTTTTTTAAAAAAAAAATTATAAATTTATAAACCTATCATTTTATTTCCTAAATCATAACTATAATAACAACTAACCTATAACCCAACCCAACACCCCTAGCCCAACACTAACTCCAATCCTAGCCCATCTAAAACATGTCCAGTACACCCATCCGGCCCAAACATCAAGCCCAAACCCCCTTTTTCTCTTTCACGATTTAATCAAAAAAAATAGGCCCCCACCAGGTATCGAACCCGGGTCACTCTCACACACAAGCACAAGTGCTGACCACCTAGGCCACACCCTTCAAGTTGCTTTTAACCTAGCTTTAATTGTATTTAAGCCCACCTTTCTCTATTGTCTTATCTGTTGTGATGTGCAGCAACAGGAGCGATGGACCAAGTGCCAAACTTTCCATACTAACTAACCTTAATTCACGCGATTATTGATTAATTAACATGGAATCACAATCTTCGGCCCTTCTGACTAGGAAACACGTTTATAAACATCCAATTATTACCAATTTTCTCTATTACGCGTATAACATTCATTGTTTAGTCAAATCTTACCATTTCTTCGAATCAGTGTTTTGCACTATAAATTGGAAGTTCACAAGCGTTCACAACTCGCCAATCTTCTTCTCTTAATCCCTCAATTCTCCACTTAAACGTTGTCTTGTTCAAACGATACAGTTTTGACTTTTAGGTTTGACCGGGCATTCGAGATCAATTAAGCACGGTAAGTATAATATTCTTTGTGGGTTTTGATCTCCGGCATTCACACATCAAAAGCCCTATGATCAATTGAGCTATTGATGTGTGAATCAAAGTATTGCAAAAACTAGGGTTCATGGCTTGTTAATTTGGGGGAGAAACTGATTTTTCATACTGTATATATTTTAATTAAACTGGGATAAATCACAACCACAGGCCTAGGCCAAGTGGTTGTGACAGATCCTTATAACTGAGACTGACCGGGTTCGAGACCCGGCTGGAACACCCCTTTTCCCATTTATTTTTTTTACAAACCATTATATATATAAATTACATTTAAATCTTATAAATTCAATTTTTATTATTAAAACCTTGTTATAAATCCTAAAAAAATTATTTTTAACAAATCTGAGTTAAAAGTTTTATTTACAATTTTTATTTTTCTGAAATTCATTTATTTAATATTTATAATAATTAAATCAATTTTATACTATTATATTTATAAAAATCCATTAAAATATAAAAACAATTTTATTAAATTCTACAAAAATTATCCTAAGTTTTTATAACATTAAGCTATTCAGAAATGATTTTTATTTCTGAAAAATCATTTATTTAATATTTTTAAGCAATTTTTGTTAGATTTAATCATTATTAAATCATAATAAATCCAATTTTTGGTATTTTTGCACCAAAATTTTATACAATTTATTTTTAAATATTTAGAACAGAAATATGATTTTTAAAATAATAATTCTTTAATTTTAGTATTTTTGAATATTAAAGTTAAGTTTTGGCAATTTGTAATAAATAGATTTAAAAATCTATTTTAAAGGAAATAATTTTATAAAAATTATTTTTATACTTTAAACACATTCTTGTAACCATCTTAAGTTTAAATTTCATAAAAAGATTTTTAGTTATTTATTTACTAAATTTCTCTCAATTGGCGAATATTTTTAATATTAATCAAACGAGCAATTATCCCCAGTTCGAAGCCCTAGAACTTATACATTTGTAGACTTGATAGACTTAGACATATTTATTACCTCATTTTAGGGTGATACTTGATACATTTGGTCAACACATTTCTCAACAGATATAACATTTTACCAAGGTGAGTTTTACATAGCCCCTTTTCTATTTATCACCATTTTTGGGGTGAAACATGTTTATAACATCATCATTGCAATTCAATCATCAATGTGTCTATGTGTTTTCTATGTTGCATTATGTCTTGAGCATGATTAGAGTAAGCACCATTCTAGCATAATCATTAACATTGATCAGCCGGCGGTATACATTGATAGATCTATTGGACTGACAATCCCACCCGGATACGTGCCTCCTACAAAGGTAGCGTGGGTGTTTGTTATCGTATAACATATTCAATTGGACCATGAGCGTATGGTATGTATCATATTATAACAGTCATCAGGGTTGATTATGCACTCGATTTATTTCTAGTATGTTCTCACATATGGACTAGATTGACATGACACATGAATTGCACAACATTTTTATTCAGTTATCAAAAACCTATGTAATTCTCACCAACTTTTGTTGACCCAAAACCTTTTCAACTTAACATGTTTCAGGTTCTATTTGCTTGAAGATTTGATTTGATGCTTGAAGATATGTGTATAGTTTTATTTGATGTACAAATTCTAGAACAATTGTATGTAATTCATTTAAATTATTTAATGGAATTTATTATTCACCATGAGCTACTGAACAATCATCATTACGTGACATCCCGATGTTTCCGCCATCGGTTGGGGTGTTACAATAATCAAAAAGATCAACAGTGTGATCAGATTTCTCAATAACTGATATGATCCCTTTACCGGAAATCCCAAAACATTTACTGTTTTATCTTTACATTTCCGCATTTTATATTTCTCGTCAAAAATTGCAAAACTCAAAAAGATTTTAGGTGTGTTTTAACATAAACTTTAGAAAATCCAAAAAGATTTTACACTTCTATCTTATTTTTTATAGCTGATGGTGGTTGATGACGATTTTCTAAAACTTGATGGACCATTTGAGCATTGTAATCTTTAAATGAGAAAATATGATTTTCGGATGCTTAAAAATTGGAAAATATTTTGAACGGGACTCGATTTTGAGATTTGGTAAAATTTTCAAAAATTCCAGTTTACTTTCGCCCCTTCGTTGGGTCGAAGGAGGAATTTTCTGCTCATTCGTATGTTTAGGATTGGGCGAATGTGAGTGTTCATGTGTAATATTCTCATTCGAACCCTTTTGCCACATTCGAACCTTTAATTAAGGTCGAAGGAGGCAAAAGTATCACATTCGACCAGCATAAATGGGCGAAGGAACAGCCTATATATACCCTGATCTCCTCATTCGACCACATTCAAAAAAAATTTCAAAATTTCTGTGATAAGTCCACTTGTTGCTCGTGTTATTTAGCTTGTTTCATTGTGTTCGTCTGCTTGTACTGATCATTTTACACTGTCTTTTACAGGTTTTCATCCATTTTTTGACTGTTTAATCATTGATTTTCAGTCCAAGCCCTAACTGACTTCAAACATGGATTAAAACATGTTAATTGGCTTAGATTTTGATAGGGATTCATTGCTTTAGTGTTTAATGGGGAGATTATACAAAAACTTAGGGTTTTAATTCAACAGTTTGATCGATTGATTATTAAACCTTGTTCGAACCCTAGTTTTTATAAGAAAACACTGAATCAATGAATAGGTGTTAAAATTGATTGTTAGGAAAGTTTAATCGGAGGTTTTAGATGCTTGATGAATCAAAATGACAAGTTAAAACATACTGAAATTCAAAATTGAAATTTTAATAATATGAACTGACACTTTCGCCCATATTAAACGGTCGAACGTGCAAATATGGGCGAAGGAGAAAGTTCAACTGGTCGAATGAAGTTAAACGGTCGAATGAAACAATTTTTCAAAATATTTTACATTCGAACCTTTGAAACTTCACATTCGCACCCAAAATCTCTCATTCGAACCTTCAATTGGGCGAATGTAGAAATTAAAAAACAAATTTTCAGATTTTGTTTATTTTGTTTGTGTTGGATCAGTATTAAGCTGCTCTTTGATTTGAACTTGCTAGTTGACACTTAAGTGTTTAGCAAGTTCTTGGTGAGTGTTTAGCACAGCGGAATGTTTATAAGTTTATAGCTACACTTTGTCAACAGGAGTTATTACTCCCCCTGGAATCAAGAACAATAAATGAGAAGTGTTTATTGAGAATCTAAGTATTGAATGAGAATGAAATACTTTGACAGATTCTCAGTAAACACGAAATGGAAATAACAATAATAAGTGTTGAAGGATTTCTTGTATTAAAATCAATGTCTAAAACAGAAGGATGAATCCTTCTATTTATAGACTTTACAAATACATGAACCTTGCCAAAAAGCAAGTTCAGAAACAAGTTGCAACAAGTTGCAGTCTTGGAACTTGTACATAAAGCAAAAAGAAATACTAAAGTATTAAACTACTGATATACAAGGGCGGTGGAAAAGATCTTCTTTAAGTACTGATGAATGACAAACTACTGATGAGTAGTTTGTCTTCAGCAGTTCTTCAGTTGAAGTGTCTGGTTTGAACTTCAGAACTTCTGATGACTTCTTCTTTAGTACTTCTGAATCTCTTCTTCAGCAGTTTGATTCCTTGTCTTCAGCAGTTCCATACTTAGAGTATTTTGACAGAAAGTGAATTAGACTAACGTTTGCAAAAGTGGTTTCACCAATCCTTTTTGTCCTAACAATCTCCCCCTGGATTGATGAAGCCAAAACCTTACTAATTCCTTATTGTTCCTTTCTGTCCTTCACAATTTTCCATATTCCTTTGAACATGGAATTATTGAGTTGGTTGAGTTGATCATCAGTAAGAGACCCTTGTCTTGGTTCCAAGTGTTGGATTGTAAGCAGATCTTTGGTTGATAGTTTCTTCAGTTCTTTCATCGACCTATATTCCCTGCTTGTTTGATCTTTTCTTGTCACAAGTACTGAGTTGTTATCAGTAAAGGACCATCTGATGACTGGTACTTTAGACTTGTCAAAGTCTGCAGTGTAGGGAACCATGGTGGTACCCTGGGTTTCTCCTGAGTGTTGAATGTTTTCAACATCAGTGACTCTCAGGTGGGATTCACCTCCTTGCTATTGTTCCATCACATTAGGTATCTGAAATGTTGGCAAATGATGTTCAGTTGTTACCTTAGTATGCAGTTTGTCTGTGATGGTCCTCTGGATTTGATATGCAAAGGTGGAAGGATCCCTGAATTGTGTGAGCAGACGCTTCTCTTCTATGTCAAAATCAGAATGTACTACTGTACTACCTTCTAGCAGTACCATTCTGAAATTAGTCTTTACTTTTTCCTCTGTCTTCTTTCTTTGGGTAGCTGGTCTTCTTTGAACACCAGAAGTTCTAACTACTGAAGTTGAAGCTTCAGCAGTTTGAAACTTCTCTGGATTAGCAGCCCTTGCAGCCTTGTATTTCTTGTATGTGTCCACCAATCTTTCTTCTTTCCACTTGGACACTGAGGCTTTTGAACCATAACCATTGGCTACCAGTTCTTCTATCATCTGAGCTCTCTTGGCCTTTGTGTCTTTACCTGTTGCAAGTTTATCTGCAACAAGTTGAGCTCTTCTTGTCAGCTTTTCCACAGAGAGTCTCTTCAATGTATGGGCTTTGACTTTGCTGTTCTTCATAATGTAAGACATCAGTTGATGTCTTTTGTCTTGTTCAGCAATCTCATCAAGGCTAGCCTGCCTTTGTAGTTCAGCTTCATAAGCCTGAAGTTTTTCTTCATGGCTTAGGTCTAAGTCATCCCTTTCTTCCAGATTTTTCCAGATCAGATCTTCTCTGGCCTTCTTTTGGGCTGCAACTAAACTCTTCTCTAGTAATTCAGCTGATTGAGAGATTGGAGAAGGGTTTAGCACAGTCATTGTTGTAACTGTTGTAGTAGGCCTGATAGGAGCAGATGTTGGTTGAGTAGGAGCAGTTGTTCTGGAAGGATCAGCAGTTTGAGTCTTGGAAGTTTTAACTTCTGATGGCTTGACAACTTCTGAAGATTTGTCAACTACTGAAGGATTGTCTTCAGTATTTTCTGATTCTTCATCAGAACTTTGGCCATCAGAGGTTTCTTCATTATGCCCTTGGGATTCATCAGCCTTTTCAGCATCATCTATTTCTTGAATAGAGACACCAAACTGTTGTGCCAGTTTCTCTTTTCTGGCTTGATCTTGTTGATCTCTAGCTAGGATAGCCACTCTTGCCTTTCTTCTGGCTTCAAGTGTATCCATAGGTACCTTGATTTTCTCCCCCTTTTTGGCTTTATCACCTTTGGAAGTTGAAGCTTGGGAGAAATGACCTTGAAGATGAGCAATCTGTTTGCTGTTGTGATCAATCTTGTTGGACAGATCATTCATCTTCGTCTGTATCACTCCAAATTGGTTCTTCATGGACAGCTCCAAGTCAGCTGTGTATGTTTGGATGTGATTTTTGATGAGGGTGTTCATCAAGTGATACAAGGGACCATCTGGGCTGCATAGTTGGTTCAGGTCTATGCTAGGTTGCCCAGGGAATTGGGTAGGCATTTGTAGTGAGGGGTGTGTTTTTGGTTGATCTCCTTGTTGTACAGGAGATGCCACTCTAGGGGAATCATGGATTGAGTGGGCTTTAACCTGAGATGGTGTGACTAGCTTCTTGAGCTTAGAGACACCAGGTGCAGGACCTTCACTTACAGCCGTCAATTCAGTAGTTTTGATTGTTGAAACATCATCCAAATTAATGGAATCATCTAAATCCCTGATTACATCCTCAATGAGGACTGTATCAGTTACATCATGAGCTGAGCCCAACTCAGTTGTCTCATGTACCTCTTGTTCTTGGTACAGAGGATTTCCTACCTCAGGCATTAAGCCTTCATCAGTAGTTGCCACAGTTGAGGTCTTAGCTGTTTTACTTCTGTCCTCAGGTCCAACACTAGGTGGTAAATGAGTAGTAGCAGCCTCAAAAGTACCAAAGGTTTCTAAGTTTGTGCTTAGAGACCCTGGTTCATCCTCATCTCTTTGGTTGGGGCTATGAGTGTCCACATCCATGTCACTGTCTGAGTCTATGTCCCATGTTTGATGTGTTTGATGGGGACTGAGATGTGTTGATGGGACTTTCTCTTTTAGCCCGGAGAGAAGTTTGGCTATTTCTATGTCTGGTTCAGAAATTTGGGGTGCTGGTTCCGTAGTTTGGGCAGTGGGTTCAGCAGTTTCAAAAGAAGAATCTATTGGAATAGTTTTTCTAAGTCTTTTTCTTTTGAAAAGGATAGTTATTGGTGCTCTTGGTGGGGTTTGAGATGGATGAGACTGAGAGGATGTTTCAGTCACATCTTTAAGAAGTGCAGATTGCACAGTAGTCTGTTTAGGCATCTCAACCTCCTGAACAGCTTTTCTTCTAGGTTTGGTGGGTTTTTGTTTTGTTATCTTGGGTTTCTTGGCCTTTGGTGGAGTAGGTTTGGAAGATGAGGGTTCCATGGGGACTGGTGCTTGTTCCCCTTGGTCATCTTCTGGCCAGGTAGCCTGTTTGTTGTGCCTTGAGTATGCTTGTGAGGTTAAGGGTTTCAAAATTTCAATTTTACCCACAAGCACCTCATTACCCAGTTCAGATATTATGCACTGCATAATGAACCTTGGATATAACAAAAACTTTTTCTTAGTGTTATTGTGATGTAACACCAACTCATTAAAGAAAAGTTTTGATGCCCTGAAATTTGTTTCATTCACAATGGAATGAAATATTGGTTGAAAGGTTGAGGGCATCTGGTCATAAGACCCAGTTTTAGGACTCAAGCACATAATAATATAATGAAACAAAAGCTTATATTTTGGTTCAAAATACTTTTTAAAGATTGTAGTTTGTGAGAGAGTACCTTGATAACCACACTCAGTCATGGTTAGGTGGATAGCAGAGTTGTCAAACTTCTCAGGGGCATTCACATCATTCAACCCCAGTCTGACTGCAAGTATGGCCGGTGTAATGGCCATTTGTTTTCCTCTGATTGTTGAGTTGAGGGAGATAACTTCATCATCCACCATCACTGTCTCAGCATTAGCCCAGAACTCATTTAGAGTTTCAGGATGAATTGGTGGGTCTATGGTGAGAGCGGTGAAATATTGGGATTTGACGACGAGATCAGTGATCTCATCGTATTGGGACCAGCCTTCTTGTTTTTCTAAGTAGGCTCTGAGATTGTGTCCCTGTTTGAGAACTAAAGCCATGTGGTTTGTGTGTGTTGATGAATCGAACAGTGATTTTGTGTTGCAGGTTCAGGGGTTTGAGAGCTTTCTTGAGAGAGAAGGAGGGAATTTTTGTGTTTGAAAGGATAAGTGTTGAAAAAAGATATTTATCAAAAGTTTTTAACCGCTTGGATCTTCTTTATTAGAAGTTTTTAAACCGCCTAGGTTAAAAATCTCTTTATCAGAAGTTTTAAACCGACTAGGTCAAACTTCTGATGATGGGAAAAGTCAGATTTGCCCTTTTTGACTAAACTGCTGATGAAGGATTATCTTCATCAGTAGTTCCCATTTCCTCTTCAGTAGTTTTAACAGCTGATGAGAAATGTTTTATAAATACTTTTATTCATAACTTCTGAAGGTTATTTTATCAGAAATTAATCACTTTTCAGAAATTATCCCCATACTGATGTTTTATTCATCAGTAGTTTCTCTCTTTTCAGAAGTTTTTCAAGTGTTTGAAAACAGATGTATGTGAAAAAACAAAAATATGTGCAGAAAAATAAATAGAAACACTTACAAATTTAGCATCCCTAGCATGGATACTAACTTCTGAAATGTTGATGTGTCAAGGGGTTTAGTGAAAATGTCAGCTATTTGATTAGCTGTTGCTACATGTTTCACTTCAATCTTGCCTTTTTCATAGCAATCTCTTATGAAATGATACCTGATTTCAATGTGCTTAGTTTTTGAAAACTGAACAGGATTTTGAATGATGCTAATGGCAGATTTGCTGTCTACAAGCAATGGTGTCTTGGTCTCTTTGATTCCATAATCAAGAAGTTGATATTGGAGCCATTGTATCTGTGATGTACAACTTGCAGCTGCAATGTATTCAGCTTCAGCAGTTGAAGTTGCAACAGATGTTTGCTTCTTTGATTGCCAGGACACTAGACAGTTTCCCAAGAATTGACAACCACCAGATGTTGATTTTCTTGACATTTTACACCCTGCATAGTCACTATCTGAAAAAGCTGATAACTTGGTATTGCTTGAAGCAGGATACCAAATTCCAAGTGTTGGAGTTCCTTTCAGATATCTAAAAATTCTTTTCACTGCAATAAGGTGTGATTCCCTAGGAGCTGATTGATATCTAGCACAGACACATGTTGAAAACATAATATCTGGTCTAGAAGCAGTTAGATATAAAAGGGAACCTATCATACATCTATACATGGTTTGATCAACCTGTTTTCCTTGATCATCTGGTTCAATTTGTGTGGTTGGTGTCATGGGGGTGGAACATGATTTACAGTCTTGTAAAGAAAATTTGTTAAATAATTCTTTAACATATTTTGATTGATGTATAAAAGTTCCATTTGTTTGTTGTTTAATCTGCAGTCCTAAAAAGTACTGCAGTTCCCCCATTGTACTCATCTCAAATTTTGATTGCATGAGTTTCTTAAATTCATCACACAATTTTGTGTTTGTTGAACCAAAAATGATGTCATCAACATATATTTGAACAAGTAAGATATGATTTCCAACATGTTTTATGAAAAGTGTTTTATCAATGGCACCTCTTGTGAAGTTATTTTTGAGTAAAAAGGTTGAAAGTGTATCATACCAGGCTCTAGGAGCCTGTTTGAGCCCATAAAGAGCTTTGTCTAGTTGGTACACCCACTCAGGATGAGAAGGATCCTCAAACCCAGGTGGCTGACAAACATACACTTCCTCTTTTATCTTTCCATACAAAAATGCACTCTTGACATCCATTTGATAAACTTTTATTTTGTTGGAAATGGCATAGGCCAGAAATAACCTGATGGCCTCAAGCCTTGCAACTGGAGCAAAGGTTTCATCATAGTCAATGCCTTCTTCTTGAGAGTAACCTTGTACTACCAGTCTTGCCTTGTTCTTTATTATCATACCAGCTTCATCTTGTTTGTTCCTGAAAACCCATCTTGTCCCAATTGGTTGCTTGTTTGGTGGTAAGGGACAGATTTCCCATACCTGTTGCTTGTTGAATTGAAGCAATTCATCTTGCATTGCCTGCACCCAATTGTTGTTTTTTAGGGCTTCCTGGTACTTCTTTGGTTCCAACTGTGAAATAAATGCTGAGAATAGACAAAAGTTGGAAAGTTGGTTTCTTGTAAGAACACCTGATGCAATATCACCCATGATTTGATCAAGTGGATGATCTTTGTGTTCGATCAGTTGTTGTAAACCACTGACAGGTGTTGGTGGCTCATGTTCTTCAAACAAACTACTGAGGTCTATTATATCTGGTTCAGCACCTTCAGTATTTGTTGAATCAGAGGTTTGTGAAACTTCTAATGGTTTTGAAGTTGACTTAATGACTGTTTGAGGAGTCCATGGTGCTGGATCCTAATCATCAAACCTTTGATCACCATAATAAGTAGGTTTGGATTCAGTGACGGTCTTTTCAGGTTCAAAATGAAAGTTGTCAAGGTCAAAGAGTTCAGCAGGATGTGCTGGAATGAGAGTGTGTTTTGACTCATTGAACTTGACATTCAGTGTTTCTTCTACTATCCTGGTCTTTGAGTTAAAAACCTTGTAGGCTTTTCTAGTTGATGAATAACCAAGAAAGTAACCTGAGTCAACTTTGGCAGCAAACTTTGAAATAGATTCCTTGATGTTCAAGATGAAACATTGACATCCAAAAGCCCTGAAAAAGGAGATAAGGGGCTTCATGCCATGAAGAACTTCATAGGCAGTCTTTGAATGTCTCTTGATAACAAGAACTCTATTTTGAACATAACATGATGTGTTAACTGCTTCTGCCCAGAAGTATAAAGGTAGGCCAGAATCAGCTAACATTGTTCTTGCTCCTTCTATTAAAGTTCTGTTCTTCCTTTCTACCACACCATTTTGTTCAGGAGTTCTGGCAACACTGAATTGTCTAATAATCCCTTTAGACAAACAGAAGTCATTCAGAGTTTTGTTCCTGAACTCTGTCCCATTATCACTTCTAATGGTTTTGACAGGTAGAGAGAATTGCTTCTCTACTTGTAGAATGAAGAACTTGATGATTTCAGCAGCCTCATCCTTGGAAAATAAGAAGAATACCCATGTAAATCTTGAGTAGTCATCAACGATGACTAAGCAGTACTTCTTTTTACCAAGGCTCATGATCTTTACAGGCCCAAATAAGTCCATATGGAGTAGTTGAAGACATGCAGTTGTTTTTGATTCTTCAATAGACTTATAGGAGGACTTATGCTGTTACCCTTTAAACAGGATACACAGTGCTCTTGACACTGGTATACTTTTAAGGGTAGACCTCTGACCAAGCCCATTTTTGTGACTTTATTTATGGTTTTAAAGTTCACATGGCCAAGTCTCCTGTGCCAGAGATCAGTTTTTGAAGTTGATGCCCTTGAGAAGAAACAGGCAGTGTTGTTCAGTACTTTGTCTTTTTCAGTGTCCACTGCATAGACATTGCCACATCTTTTGGCAATTAACAAAGTATGATCTTCAATGATCTTCTCTATCAACTTCTGGCCTTCTGGTGATATGATCTTGCATGCTGTCTTTGTGAAAAAGGAAGAATATCCTTTATCACACATCTGTGACACACTAAGCAAGTTGTACTCAAGGTTTTCAACCAGATTGACCTTGTCAAACTGTATTTTGCCAGAGGAGACATTGCCATGTCCTAGCACATATCCCTTAGCATTGTTCCCAAAGGACACAGATCCGTCTCTTTGACTGATAAAATTGTTTATCAAGTATCTGCATCCTGTCATGTGCATTGAGCCTCCACTGTCTACATACCAAATGCTATTCAAGCCTCTGGAAACTCTCTGCACAATATAGCAAATTAGTTAGATTTAGGAACCCAAGCCAGTTTGGCTTTGGGTTTGCTCTTGAGAACATTTACAGTTTGTTCTTGACCAAGTTTAGAAATCCATGTCTTTTTGGCAATTGATTTTGCATTAAGCACAATGGTGGTATCCTTTTGAGGACCACCGTCAACTTTGGTCATCAGTAGTTGTACCATGTTCATAAGATCTTTAATCTCAGCAGTTTGTGAAACTGCTGATGATTTAGGTCTAACTACTGAAAGAGAATTTTGAGAAAAAGACTTTTGTTGAGATTTTATCTTTTTCTGAGAAAGGGTTTTTGCTGGTTGTTGTTTCTTGGGAGAAAAGGTTTTTGCATAATCATTTTTGATTTGTTCTCCCACAACCATTTGTTGATTTTTCTTATTAAACTGAATGCCCTTTCTATATCTGCAAAATTCTGTTTTGTGGTTGAACAGACCACAAATTTCACATTCTTTTGTCTTTTCTTTCAAAGAAAAATTTCTGACAGTTTTGATTGGTTTTAGGTCAT
Organism: Ambrosia trifida; assembly: GCA_028751855.1. Classification (NCBI taxonomy): domain Eukaryota; kingdom Viridiplantae; phylum Streptophyta; class Magnoliopsida; order Asterales; family Asteraceae; genus Ambrosia; species Ambrosia trifida. The sequence goes on along the minus strand of CM054131.1, from coordinate 71,260,536 downwards.
CAGTAGTTTTCAGGTTCTCAACTCCTGATGTAGTTGAAACTACTGATGACTTAAAGTTAGATTTAATCAATTCTTCTGAAGAACTTTCTTTATGTGATTTTAGAAAGTTTTCATGGAAAGATGTGCATTTTTCCTCTTCAGAAGTTTCACCTGAAACAATTTTTCTCCCATCTTCAGTAGTTTTGGGAGAGAAATCAGTTGGTGTTTCAGTGTGATTGTACCCTATGCCAAACCTAACATTTGAAGCACTTTGTTTGTTTAGCAATAGTTGGTACCCCTTACAAGATTCCACCCATTTTTCACATGTGACCTTGGTGTCAGCAAGCTCTTGTTTGACATTTCCTAGGTCATTAATCATTATTTTGATTTGTGCTTGGGTTTCAATAGCAGGGATAGTCAATTTAGAAACTTCTTTTGTTTTTGCAGAAAGTTTTCTTTCTAAATCACATTTTATCTGAGTGAGTTTTCTCTCAGAGTCATTGGCTTTTCCTTGTAAGTGCACATTTGTCTCTCTTATGAGAGCAAAAGATTCTTTGCATGAATTTGAACATAGTTTTGTCAAAGATTCTTTTGATACCTGTGACAAGGCAGATTTTGAGGAGCATCCCTCAAATGCCATTAAGGCAAAGTTCTTTCTGCCATTGTCAGGCTCTCCCCAGTTGATGTCAAACATTTTGTTGTCTGCATCAGGATTGCACTCTGTGGTGTCAAAAGGAAGACTGCTCCAGTCAACATACCCTGAGGTAAATAAACTTTGTTGAGAGGGTTGTTGTTGCTGTGAAGGTTGTTGAGCAGCTGGAAAGGGAGGGATTGATTGTTGGCTCTGCATCTGTTGAGCAGGCATCTGTACATATTGTACTTGTGGCACATATTGGTGTTGTGGAGCTTGTGCCTGTACAAAATGTGCACTCCCTTGAGTTCCATTATTCCTGTTATAATTGGGGTTAAATTGTTTCCAGACTGAGATTGGTTAAAGCCAGAGCTTCTACATTCTCTAGCAAAGTGTCACAACTTTTGACACTTATGACATCTAAGTTTAGATTTGTCAAAACCAATTTTTGTAGAACTGTTAAGTCCTGGAAACTTCCTTCCTGACCTTTTGTAAAATTTATTTGTTTTTAAACCTAACATGGCCAGTTGGTGCAAAATATCCATTTCCTCAAGGTCATCACTGCTGAAACTATTCAAGTCATCCATGATAAAACACATGTTATCAGCAGTTTGACCAAAGTCATTATTGTCATAACCTGGGAATGATCTTTCAGATGAGATCCCAGCAGTTATGTCAATGTGGTCAAAGGATCCAAAACTATTTGAACAAGTTGGTGAGTCTTGTCCCAATAGTGCTGTACTACCAGGTAGATAGTCATCAGCAGTTTTACCAGAGTTTTGTAACTTTTTCTTTTGATCAATTTCTCTCTCAAAAGTAAGTAATCTCCCATGAAGTTTTGTAAGAGTGAGGGAGCTAAAATCTGGTGAAGATCTTAAGACTATTGAGTATGTTTCCCATTTATCAGGTAAAGACCTTAAAAATCTATGAAGCATAGATACAGTTGTATAGGTCTGACCATTTAGTTTTAGCTCAGATATTAATGAGGAAAATCTTTCAAATTGCTGAGTTAAAGTTTCCCCATTAATGTGAGCAAAAGTTTCATATTGCTGAGCCAAGATTTCTCTGGTGTTGGCAATCACCTCTTCAGTTCCTCCAAACTGTTCTTTTAGGCAGTCCCAAAGCTCTTTGGCACTATCACAATGTAATAGGCCAGAGTAGATTTCATTTGGGAGTGCCATTGCCAACATAGAAAAAGCTTTTGCATCAAGCTCAAGTTTTAGGAAATCATCATCAGTATAGTCTTTTGGTTCTTTTGGAATCTCTTCCTTAGTTTCAAGATTTATGTTTACTGGTTTATGAGGACCATATATCACAGATCTCCAACAACCTGTGTTGGTTTGTGACAAGGTATGTGCCATTCTCTTTTGCCATATGTTATATTCATTTCTTACAAGCATGGCAGGTTTAGTGGCAGAACCAGTATTATGAGGATCCATTTTAAAGAGTATTGATTTGTCAAATATCTCTTAAAGTGATGGATGTTGAAAAAAGTGAGCTTATAATCCTTTATTGAATATCAACAAGAGCCTGTGTCTGATTCTCAATTTGTTAGATTGATATGTGATCAGATAAACCAGTGCTATGATACCAATTGTTGGATCAGTATTAAGCTGCTCTTTGATTTGAACTTGCTAGTTGACACTTAAGTGTTTAGCAAGTTCTTGGTGAGTGTTTAGCACAGCGGAATGTTTATAAGTTTATAGCTACACTTTGTCAACAGGAGTTATTACTCCCCCTGGAATCAAGAACAATAAATGAGAAGTGTTTATTGAGAATCTAAGTATTGAATGAGAATGAAATACTTTGACAGATTCTCAGTAAACACGAAATGGAAATAACAATAATAAGTGTTGAAGGATTTCTTGTATTAAAATCAATGTCTAAAACAGAAGGATGAATCCTTCTATTTATAGACTTTACAAATACATGAACCTTGCCAAAAAGCAAGTTCAGAAACAAGTTGCAACAAGTTGCAGTCTTGGAACTTGTACATAAAGCAAAAAGAAATACTAAAGTATTAAACTACTGATATACAAGGGCGGTGGAAAAGATCTTCTTTAAGTACTGATGAATGACAAACTACTGATGAGTAGTTTGTCTTCAGCAGTTCTTCAGTTGAAGTGTCTGGTTTGAACTTCAGAACTTCTGATGACTTCTTCTTCAGTACTTCTGAATCTCTTCTTCAGCAGTTTGATTCCTTGTCTTCAGCAGTTCCATACTTAGAGTATTTTGACAGAAAGTGAATTAGACTAAGGTTTGAAAAAGTGGTTTCACCAATCCTTTTTCTCCTAACATTTTGTTTTTAACGTGTTTACTTGATTTGTTTTGCAGTTTTAACCGTGTCTGAACAGGAAGATATGAGTGTTCCTGCTGGATCATCCTCACAGGCTGCCGAGACAGAGAAGACTGCTATTTTACCATTTGAGAATGCACACAATTGCTGTGCATATCTAGGAGATGTCAAGAAGCACACGGAGTTTACTGGGATAATTGAGTTTTTGAAGAGGAGCCGGGTGATCGATGCGATTGCTACACCCGCTATCATTTACCGAGATCTGTTACAGGAGTTCTGGACAAATGCGAAGATGGACTTCTGGGATGGCGAATCTTCACTGGTTAGTAAGATTCAGGGGGAGCTAATAATCATTTCAGAGAATGATATTAGAGAGGCATTGAAGCTTGAAGATGTCAAGACGGATCCCAGAGAACTCAGCTGGACTGAACAACGGAAGTGCTTTCTTAGAATGAAATATAACGGACCGATTACTGATGGTTCGTTACATAAGGGAAAGCTCTGTCCTCAGTTCAAGTATTTAGCACACGTGATGATACATGTCTTCGGGTCAGCAGCTGGTGGTTATGATTTGATGAGAAAAAGCATTAGCTCACTGATGGTGGCACTCATATTGAACAAACCGTTCAATGTGTCTGGAATGCTAATGGAACACTTATTGGAGCCAGTGAGAGGTACAAGGGCTAGGAAGTTTCTGTTATATCCTAGATTCCTTCAGATGATTTTTGATTTAAAGTATAAGAAATTGAAGAGGGATCCAAAGCAGATTATTGTTCAGGAGCATATGAACATTAATACTCTTGCTAGAATGAAGGCGTATAAAGGAGTGCGTGTGAATGAATGACCACCAGTGAGGCGTCTATTTGGTCACCTGATCAAGATAAATTATGTAGATCCTGGTAAAGATAAGGTGAGGCATGTTAACAGTGCATCAGATGAAGACAATCCGTTACATCCAGTTGACCCTGAGGCAAAACAAAAGCGTCAGGTGGTGAATGTAGGAGAAAAGAGTGGAAAAGGTAAAGAAAAAGAAACTAAAGCAGAAGCTGAACCAGCTAAGAAGAAAGTTTCAAGACGACACAAGAGTATGGCGAAGAAGGGATTGCATTTGGTGGATGAAGCGTCTGTTGATTCTGAGGAGACGCAAGAAGATGAAAGATGGGATTCTGATACAGAGTCTGTTAAGAGCACCACACCCAAGGCCACTGTGGCTGGTGAGTCTGCTAGTCTTAACAGATCGTTGGAGGAACAGAGAACTAAGAGCCCCATTCATTTAGATGAAGCTGATGAGGGATTAGGCTTAGGATCAGGAGATTTTCCTGGATCGCCAATGCAAGGGGAGAAACAGAAGAAACCCCAATTTAAGAAGAAGGAGAAGGTATTGAAGCCCATGGAGAAGAGAGCTAGAGAGATTGAATCACTGATTGCTGGAAAGAAACTTCCACCAGCATCTAGCTCAAAATCACCGGTTGCTAGTCCAGTTGCAAAGAAACAGAAAACATCATCAGGTACTGAGAAAGAGACTGATTTACCTGTTGATGAATTTAATAGTGCACTGGATAAAGTGATAAAGAAGATTAAGAAAGGAAAATTGCCTGCTGTTGCTGAAGCTTCTACACCAAAGGTCACAGTTGATAGTGATGTGATGAACGCTGTGAACCGGAAGCTAGCTGACATGATGAAGATAATCAATCAGCAACAAGCAGGGATTGAGAAATTGAAAAACAACGACAAGAAGATGCTAGACGTTGTTGAGACATCTCATGACAATCAGGAAGCACTTGAAGCTGAGATTAAACGACTTCGCAAAGAAAATAAGAAGTTGTTGAAACATGAGCAAAGAAACACCAGACGATACATTACTTTGAAAGAAAAGAACAAGAAGCTAAAAGAGAGTAACAAGAACATGGACAACTTGATAAAAGATTTGTACTCTCGAGCTCCTCAGCTAAAAGAAGGTGAAGAGGACAAAGAACAAGATGAGGAGCATGTTGATTTTGAACCGTCAGATAATGAGGAGGAGGAAGATGAGGATCTAGATGAAGATGCTGGAAATGCTCCTCAAAAGAAGAAAAAGAAAGATGATGGAGATGATGATGGTTCGGATGGTGAATCTGGTGAAGGACACAGCTCTGCAAGTTTTGATAGTGATGACGATGATGATGATAATACCGATAAGTACAAATGTGAGAAACGTGGATCTGGAAAAGGAGGTGAATCCAGTTCTAAAGCTCCTGGTGGATCTGTTGATGATGACACGATCTTTTGGAATGAGAAGCTGAAGTCATTGTCTGAGAATGATAAATTGATGTATCGCCAGATGCTAACTGATCGAGTCTGGACGATAGACATGACCAGTAGATTTTCTGAGATCTTTGAATCCAGTGACAGGATGCTTGAATTGGAATACAATGATCCAGATCTGGAGGATGGTGAAGTTTCTGCGGCTATGTCGAGAGAGATTCTTGAAGGTTTAGCAAAGCAGGTCGGGAAAAGTTTGGAAGAACTATTGGCTGATAATCAGATTCCCAATATACCTGAAAAGGAAGCCGGTAATCATTCTGATGACCGTGATGTACCTTCATTTGAGGAGATTGAAATTGAGGATATAACCAGTGAAGAGTATCCAGAATATTTCAAGAAAGATAAAGATTCTGGATTTGCTGAGTTCACTGATGAGTTACTAAAAGAAGCCGAGAAACTTGCTAGAGAAAAGAGTGAGAAGTTTGTTGAAGAAGTTTTCAAGGGGCATGATAAACCGAATATTGAACAATCTGACAGTTTGAAAGAGTTACTAAGGAAACTTAAGGAAAAAGAAACAAATCTTCCAAAAGCAGAGATCCAGGGAAGTTTTTATAAGCTACACAACGAGATGTTTAAAGGAAGAGCGTTGGGATGGAAGTTTATAAAACAGTTGAAATGTGTTGTTGTTAAGTAAGAGAAGGGGATACTTTATTTTGATAGATTTCATGATCTGAAGACTCTCCCGTACTGGGCTATTCATGATATTTGTAGACATCGGTTGACTGGATCTTCGAATGATCACATTGCTTATTTTGCTGATCGAATGGCGAGGGAAAGCAGGACGAGATGGAATTTATTTGAACCTCAGTATCCGAAGCGAATTGTTCACAAGAAAGATATTGATACTATTACAGGTTTGCCCAAGGTGACTTTGAAGTACAAACCACCGAAAGTGTTGAAACACATTCGGTTATTGCAGATTCCACAACACTTTGCGAAAGATTTTATCTGGTGGTATTATGATTGGAAGATTGCAGAGGCTGTGATTGTTTTGAAGGATGGAGAAAAGAATTTCAAGAAGATACACATATTTGATCCTATGTGGTTGGTTAATTGTTCAAATGAGGATATCATTATGTTGTATTACAATCCGATATATAGTGAGGTGAAGGATGCTGAACAAGCAAGTAAATACCAGCGTGTGGTATTTCTGTGCTTTGCTTATGACATAAATGCTGGATGTGAATATGACAAGAATCTTGGTAAGTTCGTGAAGATTCAAGATGTTCCTGATGTCAAGAAGAAAAAGCCGAAGCAAGTTTATGCACCGGTGATGACTCTAGAATAGAAGAAACAATTGCACATAAAGCTTATGAACAAAAGGATGGAGCAAGAGCGTAAACAATCCAAGCAATAGTCGAGGGGGAGTTTGTAGATGCATTTTGTGCGACTAATGCTTTGGATTACAATTAACATATGTTTATGTGTTTTATCATTTGGTCGAAGGAAGAAAAATATGGGCGAATGAAAGTTTTTGTTTGGGCGAAGGAGAGTTAAAGGTGCGAAGGAGAGAAGGAGGTCGAATGTAGAATTAGATGTTAATGTATAGCTTGGTTTGACCATGATGAATGGGCGAACCTGCACATTCGACCAAGCAAAGTGGGCGAATGTGCATGCCTATAAATAGGTCAAGTTCATTTTGAATGTAAGTTTTGGTCATTTTTGTTTCCCTCCTGTTTGAGTCTCTCCCTAGGGTTTTGTTTAAACTTAATTCACGTCTTGTTTTGATTGTAAAGCTTATTATAACGTGTAATTGAGTTTGTTTATCAATGAAATGAAGCTTTTAAAGATGATTTGTAACACCCCAACTGATGGCGGAAACATTGGGATGTCACGTATTGATGATTGTTCAGAAGCTATGGTGAATAATAAATTTCATTAAATGATTTAAATAAATTACATACAATTGTTCTACAAGAATTCGTACATCAAAATGAATAATACTATGCACACACCTTCAAGCATTAACTCAAATCTTCAAGCAAGTAGAACCTGAAACATGTTAAATTTGAAAATATTTTGGGTCAACAAAAGTTGGTGAGAATACATAGGTTTTTTTTTAATATAATTGATAACAATAGTTTGTACAACAATCACAGTTGTATGATGATAGAGTATGAGTCCGACATGTAACAATGCGTCTTTGTACAATCAAACCTTGTGTCGACTGAGGACTAACTCGCAAGTTAGTTAAATGTTGTTACTGTTATCGATCATCCCTGAATTTATGCGGGGGGATGGGTTTGTCAGACCTATAGCGCTATAATCTAAATAGGCGGCTTGATCATTGTTAATGATTGTACTGTGTCTTTTTGCTACAGTCAAATGATAGAATGATAATGTAATTGAATCACAAGTAAGTATGAGTAAATGATGGTATAAAATGTTTAAACATGTTTCACCCCAAAAATGTAAAAGAGAAAAGGGGCTATGTAAACGCACCGTAGTGTTAGAATGGAGACCCTTGTTATAAGTAAATATGGCTCGTGTGAATCCAAATATCACCCTATTTCAAGGTAATAAATAAGTGTTGGGGAAAACTTAATAAGTCTAAGTTTTCTAGTCTAGAATGTGCTAGGGTTCTTAATTTGGGGATAAATACTTGATTTATGATTAACTTTGAATAATTGTTAATAATTTAATAAATAAAGAAATAATTAATAAAAAATATTTCTGACCAACATTAACAAAAGGTAGTTGAACTATAATGTAATAGATGTGAAAATAATTTTAATAAAATTATTTCCTTAATTAATGAATATATATATATATATATATATATTATTACTTATTTGACAAAAATATAGACTTAGTATAAAAAAATATTAAAATTTATAAATTTCAAATCAAAATTTTATATTTTTGATCTAAATGATTAATAATAATTTATGTGAAATTTTTGATGCAAAAATAATGAAAAATGAATTTATTATGATTTATTTATGATTAAAATAACAAAAATCGATTAATAATATTAAATAAATGATTTTTCAGAAATAAAAATTATTTCTGGAATGTTTATTGTTTTATAAGTTTAGTATAATTTTTGTGGAATTTTATAAAATCGTTTTGATATTTTTATAGAATTTTATAATTATAATAGAATAAACTTGTAATATTTATTATATATAATAAATAAAAGATTTTTAAAAACTAAAAAATGTATGATAAACTTAACCATTTAAAATGCATAAAATAAATTTTATAGGATTTATAAAGTTGTTTTGGTATTTAAAATGTATAATAAAACTTTAGAATTAAAAATATATGTTTAAATCCTTCAAAAAAAATATGTGGTGGTTATGAGGTTCGAACCCGGGTCTATGACCGGGTTGGACTTAATCACAAGTGTGGCTACCACCAAGCCACACCCTGAGAACGAGTTTAAAGCATACATAAATTCTTTTATACATTATCAGATTCGAACCTTCTTCCCCAAATTAACCCTAGATCTATCTCCGGCTAATTGGGCTCGAAAACTACAGTTAGAACCCAATTAATTAGAGGGCTAATGTACAATAGCATAATACGATCTGAATGGTATAGAGATTTACTGAAAATAATGGAGATTTGAAGGGAACAGAACTTGGCCGGAAAAGTGAACGCCGGCGAGACCCGTAGTCTACGCCTGGAAGCTTTTTCAACAGAATTTTTTTGTGTGGTGAGGTTTTGTGTGAGGTTTATGGCCTACTGGTGTACTCCATTTATACCCGAGCTCAAGAAACGCAAAGGTTTGACTTTTACAAGTCAAACCCGTGATTGATTGTATGTTAATTAGAGACTATTACGGCTATTGATTTGCCGGGGTGTGTTTCAAAAACGTGCGGGTCAAAGCTTGTAATAAAGAAGACGCGTATGACTTGTTTAGGTAGTTCGCCGGAATTTCCGGGTTCTGCCGGAAATAGATCGGGTATGCAGGTGGTCAAGGTGGGGAAGAGAAAGGTAAGTGGGCCGGGTATGGGATATGGGTTGGGTGTTTTGGGCTGCAAAAATCATGGGCTATCTGGAGTGGGCTTGGGCTGCGTCCGATGGGTTCAGGTAGGGGGTTGGGTTGTTATGTTTTGTTTGTAGATTTGGTTTAGGTCTACCATTATATTAGTTATTATTATTATTATTATTATTATTATTATTATTATTATTATTATTATTATTATTATTATCATTATTATTATTATAAACCTTTATATATATATATATATATATATATAAGTTGTGTGGTAGTAAAATAAAAACATAGGCACATTATGAATGATAAAAATATAAAGTACGTATTAGAATTTGGGAAAAAATTTTGCGATGTTACATGATTTCTGCGTTTTGTTAGTATTGTTATCATTTTGTGATTGATTCAGGGATTCCGCACCTGAATCAAACTTGTTTGATCATTATCTTTGTAGATTTGACGATCCTACGCGCATACAATGTGAGTACTTACGGATCAACCTCCTATACTTTTTTATGTACTTGTATATATATATATACACACACGCAAGATATATATATATATATATATATATATATATATATATATATGCCAACCCTCATGAATGGTTAATATCATGAGATGATTAGATAAACCAACCTAGGACACCATGAACCATCAGCATCAACTAGAAGCCTAAGTTTTGTCTTTTCCTCTCTATATTTTCGGCCAATTAGAAACAACCAAGAACTCTCATGTGTCACCATCACACAAGTACCAAAGTTTAGACACAAATGGAAAGAGCATTAGAATGTGCATCATCCAACATAACCACCCTTACCCTTCTTACCTTGACAAGTAGCGAGTGAGTTGGATAACAAAGACAACACATAGAAGCTTCTAACTATCACTATCATCCAAACATTTGTCCTTTTTCTTTTGTCTTAAGTCGATCGAATGGAAGCCAAGAGGAAGCATGATTAGTTGTCAAGTTTCACTAATATAGTAATAAGACAAAGCTTCCATAAACCACCACATGAGTCAACCATACCCTTTTGAAACCTCCTACAAGGCTACGGCTAGGACAAGGAGGATACAAGACAAATGGTTTCATGAAAAAAACAAGGTATGATCCATCACTTTCAAACTTGACTAAACCCCTACTCCTTGTCCTCTTTGCGGCCGAGTACACAACCCAAGGCACCCACAAGTCCCTTTCACCTATAATCAACCTAAGATTACACCTAATTAGCATGAACAACTTAGGATAGCTACCTTTTCACATTTGGAACTTTCCTAAAACTATCCTACACCAATCGGAACCAAGGAGGAGAAAAGGAAACATCACTATCCTATAATAAGAGTAGCTACACCCGCAAGACAAGTCCTTTTCTTCCATGTATATCTCGGCTGAAATAATCCAAGGAGAACAAGAATGAGACATGAGGTAATCATCCATGGGAACATCAAGTTTCACCAAAGTAGGAATAAGACAAGGAATTAAGCACATTCAAGAAGAGATAACTTACCATTCCTTTGACAAATCCACTTTTCAATCGACTTAGCATCAAAAGATGATAAGAATTTTAAACATGAACATCCATCTAGGTAGAGAGCCTTACCACATTTGTTTTTGTCACCACATGAATCGACCCCTATATAAAGGGAGGCTCTTGATCATCTCAAATCACACCAACACATTCTTTCACTCTCAAAACTCTTGGGTCTTGATCACCCATAGTCAAAGCCTTGCAAGCTCGTAGAGGAGTCTTGGAAGCTATCTGACCTTTGATCTCTTTTGGTAAGGGCAAGTACTGTCCGGACAATAGTTGCTACGTAATTCAACTTCACTAGATCACAAGCATCTTTATCTGGTGAGTTTCACTACTCTTTTTCTCAAAAGCATGCGTCTCGGGTTTGAGACAACTTACTTAGCTTTTCTATTACGGTTTGGGACTACTTTCACATCTCGGGTTTGGGGTGCTATGACTCCTTGTGTGGGTCGGGCTTTGCTAGTTTCACACTCTGTGTCCTTGATGAACTAAACTGCATTCTATCACGGAAGTCCTCTACTATTTACTGAATGAGTTGCCGGGTTATGGCAAGCAGGTTACTAGTTGATAGCGCTATTAGGTTTGACAAACCTCACACCGTGCTGGGAGCCGAGCGTGAACTACGACCTTAGACTTTATCATTGTTGATAGGCAATGATGGGAGGCAAAAACCAGCTCGCGGGGTGAGTGCATCGTTTGAATAGCAATTCGGTATATCATTGTTTAGTTATCATGAATGGGTTAGCTACCCTTGGCATACGCTGAACTAGTGATTCATATTTCTTGGATAGTGGTTCTTGGTTCCTGTTTCTCGGTTCTTGTTTCTTGGTTCTTGGTTTTGGTCATTGACTAGTATTTTTGGGTTTGGGAAACCTAACTGTTGTTCTTGGTTTGGGAAACCTACACCTTTACTTACCTGACTTTGTGAACTCACCAACTTTATGTTGACACACAATATACATGCTTTTACAGGTAGTTAGCTTCCGGTGCTGCGATTAGAAAGCCTGGTTACTAGTTTCAGAGCACGTGTAGGGCATGCATCATATAGCGTCATTGGGATATGAACACTTAACTACTTTCGAATGTTTAATTATCTATGATTATTTTGAGCGCAGACTATATGGTTAACTATTATCTTTAAATTCGCTTCTGCAACTATTTGAATAAATGATTATCGAGTAAACCTGTTTTCGATAACGAACTAAATGGTTTGCGCATTTAGAGTCGTTCATGTGACTTATGGCTATGGGATCCTGGTATGTCACACGCCTCGCGGTATAAACCCCGCAGTGGAAATTTGAGGGTGTGACAAAGAATCATTCTACATTTACTATTTTATTCATTTACTATTGATTCTCATCTTTAAACTTCCTAGTTCATTGATTGAGGGAGAGTCATAACTCCTGTTATAAAGTGATGCTTTAACTTGAACACTTTAATATTCCGCTGTGCAATTTACTTTGATATATTTATAACATACAAGTGTTCATAAGCAAGAACTGCTTAAGCGGAGCCACTGATCCAACAATTGGTATCAGAGCACTGGTTTATCTGATCAAATATCAATCTAACAAATTGAGAATCAGACACAGGCTCTATCACAGATGAACACTGGTTGTTGGAAATCTGTCATGTATGGACCTCATAAACCAGTAAATATAAATCTTGAAACTAAGGAAGCAATTCCAAAAGACCCAAAAGAATATACTAATGATGATTTCCTAAAACTTGAGCTTGATGCTAAGGCATTCTCTATGTTGGCAATGGCTCTCCCAAATGATATCTACTCTGGACTTTTACATTGTGAAAGTGCCAAAGAGCTTTGGGACTGCCTAAAAGAATAGTTTGGAGGAACTGAAGAGGTGATTGCCAACACCAGAGAAATTCTTGCTCAACAATATGAAACGTTTACTCATATTAACGGAAAAACTTTGACACAACAGTTTGAAAGATTTTCCTCATTAATCTCCGAGTTAAAGTTAAATGGTCAGACCTATACAACAGTATCTATGCTTCATAGATTTTTAAGGTCTTTACCAGAAAAATGGGAAACTTACACAATAGTTCTTAGATCTGGACCATATTTTAACTCCCTCACTCTTACAAAATTAAATGGGAGATTGTTAACTTTTTAAAGAGAAATAAATCAAAAGAAAATAGTTACAAAATTCTGGCAAAACTGCTGATGACTATGTTCCAGGTAGTACAACACTTTTAGGACAAGACTCACCTTCTTGTCCAAATGATTTTGGATCTTTTGACCACATTGACATAACCACTGGGATCTCATCAGAAAGGTCATATCCAGGTTATGACAATGAAGAAGACAGTCAAACTACTGATAACATGTGTTTTATAATGGACGATTTAAAAAATTTCAGTAGTTATGACTTAGAAGAAATGGACATACTATATCAACTGGCATGTTAAGTATAAAAACAAATAAATTTTATAAAAGGTCAGGAAGGAAATTTCCAGGACTGAACAGTTCTACAAAAGTTGGTTTTGACACATTTGAATGCAGTCCAGATGCAGACAACAAAGTCTATGACATCAACTGGGGAGAACCTGATAATGGCAGAAAGACTTTTGCCTTAATGGCATTTGAGGGAAGCACCTCCAAATCTTCCTTGTCTCATGTATCAAAAGAATCTTTGTTAAAACTTTTTTCAAATTCTTGCAAAGAATCTTTTGCTCTCATAAGAGAGACCAATGTGCATCTACATGACAAAGCAAATGACTCTGAAAGAAAATACACTGAGATAAAATATGATTTAGAAAGAAGACTTGCTGCAAAATATAAGGAAATTTCTAAATTAAGAAATAATGCCATTGAAACTCAAGCACAAATTAAAATCATGATAGAAGACCTAGGAAATGTCAGAAAAGAGCTTGCTGACACCAAGGTTGTTTGTGAAAAATGGGTTGAGTCATGTAGAGGTTACCAAATGTTGCTTAACAAACAAACTGCATCAAATGTTAAGTTTGGCATAGGGTACCACCATATTGAAACACCAACTGATTTTACTCCCAAAACTACTGATAATGGGAGTAGAATAATTGTCAATCAAACTTCCAATATAAAAGAATGCACATCCTTTCATCAGAACTTTCTAAAAATTGAAAAAGAAAGTCCTACAGAAGTTTTATATACTGACTTTAAGTCACCAGTAGTTTCATATACATCAAGAGTTGAGAACCTGAAAACTACTGATGACCTAACTCATATATCTAAAACTGTCAGTAATTTGCCTTCCACATTTCATGATGAATTTAAAATGAAGGAGAAGGCAAAAGTATGTGAAATTTATGGCTTGTTTAACCAGAAAACAGAATTTTGTAGATACAGAAAAGGAAATCAGTATAATAAGAAAAATTTACAACTGGTTGTGGGAAAACAAATCAAATAAGATTTTGAAAAAACTTTTTGTCCCAACAAACAACAACCATATAACACCTTTTCTCAGAAAAAAGACTAAATCTCAACAAAGGCCTTTTCTCAAAATTCGTCTTCAATAGTTGACCCTAAATCTTCAGCAATCTCACAAACTGCTGAGATTGAAAACCTTACAAATCTGGTAAACTATTGATGACCAAAGTTGTTGGTGGTCCTCAAAAGGACTACACCATTGGATTAAATGACAAATCCATTGCCAAAAAGACATGGATTTCTAAAAATGGTCCAAAACAAATTGTTCCTGTTCTCAAGAGAAAACCCAAAGCCAAATTGGCTTGGGTTGCAAAATCTAACTAATTTGCTATATGGTGCAGAGGGTCTCCAGAGGTCTGAATAGCATTTGGTATGTTGATAGCGGAGGCTCAATGCACATGACAGGATGTAGATACCTAATAAGCAATTTTATCAGTCAAAGAGAAGGATTTGTGTCCTTTGGGAACAATGTCAAGGGATATGTGCTAGGACATGGAATTGTATCCTCTGGTAAAATACAGTTTGAAAAGGTCAATCTTGTTGAAAACTTGGAATACAACTTGCTGAGTGTATCTCAAATGTGTGACAATGGATATTCTTCCTTTTTCACCAAAACAACATGCAAGATCATATCACCAGAAGGCCAAAAGTTGATAGAAAAGATAATTGAAGATCATACTTTGCTTATAGCCAAAAGATGTGGCAATGTCTATGCAGTGGATATTGAAAAAGACAAAGTACTGAACAACACTGCTTGTTTCTTCTCAAGAGCATCAACTTTTAAAACTGATCTCTGGCATAGGAGACTTGGCCATGTGAACTTTAAAACCATAAATATAGTCACAAAAATGGGCTTGGTCAGAGGTCTACCTTTGAAGGAATACCAGTGTAAAGAACACTGTGTTTCCTGTCTTAAAGGTCAACAACATAAGTCCTCCTATAAGTCTATTGAAGAATAAAAAACAACTGCATGTCTTCACCTACTCCATATGGACTTATTTGGACCAGTCAAGATTATGAGCCTTGGTAAGAGGAAGTACTGCATGGTCATCATTGATGACTACTCAAGATTTACATGGGTCTTCTTCTTATACTCCAAAGATGAGGCAACTGATATTATCAAGTTCTTCATTCTACAAGTAGAGAAACAATTCTCTCTCTCTCTCTCTCTCTCTCTCTCTCTCTCTCTCTCTCTCTCTCTCTCTCTCTCTCTCTCTCTCTCTCTCTCTCTCTCTCTCTCTGTCAAAGTCATTAGGAGTGACATGGGACAGAGTTTAGGAACAAAACTCTAGATGAATTCTGTTTGTCTAAAGGGATTGTTAGACATTTCAGCATTCCCAGAACACCTGAACAAAATGGTGTTGTAGAAAGAAAGAACAGAACATTAATTGAAGCAGCTAGAACCATGTTAGCTGATTCAGGCCTAGCATTGTATTTTTAGGCTAAAGCAGTCAACACAGCTTGTTATGTTCAAAACAGAGTCCTTGTCAATAAAAGACATTCCAAAACTGCTTATGAAGTTCTTCATGGTATAAAGCCTCTTATCTCCTTTTTCAGGGCTTTTGGATGTCAATGTTTCATTCTAAACATCAAAGACTCTATTTCAAAGTTTGCTGCAAAAGTTGATTCAGGTTATTTTCTTAGTTATTCTTCCACTAGAAAAGCCTACAAGGTTTTTAATTCAAGAACCAAGATAGTAGAAGAAACACTGAATGTCAAGTTTAATAACTCAAAACAAACTCTCATTCCAGCACAACCTGCTGAACTCTTTGACCTTGACAGTTTTCATTTCGGACCTGAAAAGACTGTTACATCATCTAAACCACTTATTATGGTGATCAACGGTTCTATTATGATAGTCCTCCACCATGGACTCCAAACACAGTCATTAAATCAACTTTCAAATCATCAGAAGTTTTACAAACTTCTACTACAACAACTGCTGATGAATAAATCCAAACTACTGATTCAGCTCCACAGACTCTTGAACCACAATATACAGCTGAACCAGATATCATCAACCTCAGTGGTTTGTTTGAAGAAGTTCAAGAGCCATCACCAAGTACAGGGATACAACAACTAATTGAGCATAAAGATCATCCATTGGATCAAATCATGGGTGATGTTGCTTTAGGGGTACTTACAAGAAACCAGCTTTCCATCTTTTGCTTTTTCTCAGCTTTTATTTCTCAGTTGGAACCAAAGAAATATCAAGAAGCCCTCAAAGATAACAATTGGGTTCAAGCTATGCAAGAAGAATTGCTTCAATTCAAGAAGCAACAAGTCTGGGAAATCTGTCCCTTACCTCCAAACAAGCTACCAATTGGCACAAGATGGATTTTCAGAAACAAACAACA
Organism: Ambrosia trifida; assembly: GCA_028751855.1. Classification (NCBI taxonomy): domain Eukaryota; kingdom Viridiplantae; phylum Streptophyta; class Magnoliopsida; order Asterales; family Asteraceae; genus Ambrosia; species Ambrosia trifida. Next base: position 71,244,064 of record CM054131.1, on the reverse strand, counting down.
TGAAGCTGGTATGATTATCAAGAACAAGGCAAGACTGGTAGTACAAGGTTATTCCCAAGAAGAAGGAATTGACTATGATGAAACCTTTGCTTCAGTTGCAAGATTTGAAGCCATCAGGTTATTTTTCTCTTATGCAATTTCCAACAAAATTAAAGTTTTTCAAATGGATGTCAAGAGTGCATTTTTATATGGAAAACTAAAAGAGGAAGTGTATGTTTGTCAGCCACCTGAGTTTGAGGATCCTTCGCATCCTAATTGGGTTTACAAACTTGACAAAGCTCTTTATGGGCTAAAGCAAGCTCCCAGAGCTTGGTATGAAACACTTTCTAAATTTTTACTCAAAAATCACTTCACAAGAGGCTCCATAGATAAAACACTTTTTTATAAAACATGTTGGAAATCATGTCTTACTTGTTTTAATTTATGTTGATGACATCATTTTTGGTTCAACAAACACAAAACTGTGTGATGAATTTAAGAAACTCATGCAATCAAAATTTAAGATGAGTACAATGGGAGAACTGCTGTAACACCCCAACCGATGGCAGAAACATCGAGGTGTCACGTATTGATGATTGTTCAGTAGCTCATGGCGAATAATAAATTTCATTAAATGATTTAAATTAATTACATACAATTGTTCTACAAGAATTCGTACATCAAATTGAATAAAACTATGCACACATCTTCAAGCATTAATTCAAATCTTCAAGCAAGTAGAACCTGAAACATGTTAAGTTAAAAGTATTTTGGGTCAACAAAAGTTGGTGAGAATACATAGGTTTTTGTAAATACTTGATAACAATAGTTTGTACAACATTCACAGTTGTATGATGATAGAGTATGATACCGACATGTAACAATGCGTCTTTGTACAACCAACCCTTGTGTCGACTGAGACCTAACTCGCAAGTTAGTCTAATGTTGTTACTGTTTTCGATCATCCCTGAATTTATGCGGGGGGATGGGTTTCTCAGACCTATAGCGCTATAATCTAAACAGGCGGCTTGATCAATGTTAATGATTGTACTGTGTCCTTTTGTTACAGTCAAATGATAGAATGATGTTGTAATTGAATCACAAGTAAATATGAGTAAATGATAGTATAAAATGTTTAAACATGTTTCACCCCAAAACTAGTGAAAATAGAGTAAAGGGGATATGTAAACTCACCTTAGCAAAATGTTAAGTCTCGTGAAAAATAGAATATTGTGTTGTCCAAACAATGCCAAGTATTACCCTATAATCAAGGTAATAAATATGTCTAAGTCTTTCTAGTCTACAATTATATTCTAGGGCTTTGAATTGGGGATAAATGCTCGATTGTTTTATAAATAAAATGTTTGATTAATAAAAGAAATTTAATAAATAAATAAACAAAAGCCTTTTTATAAAATTTGAATTTAAGATAGTCAAAATAATGAGTTTAAAGTATAAAAATAATTTTTATAAAATTATTTTCTTAAAAATAGAATATTAAATCTATTTATTACAAATTGCCAAAATTTAACTTTAATTTTTAAAAATATTAAAATTACAGAATTTTTACTTTAAAAATTGTATTTCTGTTCCAAATAAATAGAAATAATTTATATAAAATTTTAGTGCAAAAATATTGAAAAATGAATTTATTATGATTTATTTATGATTAAAACTAACAAAAATTGATTAAAAATATTAAATAAATGATTTTTCAGAAATAAAAATCATTTCTGAAAAGTTTAATGTTATAAAAACTCAGAATAATTTTTGTGGAAATTTATAAAATTGTTTTGATATTTTTATAGAATTTTATAAATAAAATGGAATAAATTTGAATTATTTATTATATATATTAAATAAATATATTATCGGAAATAAAAATCTGAAAAATGATATTTAGGGTATGAACATCATTATGTAAAATTTTGGGAATTTTTGAAGGCTTATAAGTATTTTAAATAATTAAAGTGAATAATTATATAATTTAAACCTTTAAATTGAAAAGCCAAAAAAAAAATGCATAGGGTGGGACTCGAACCCGTGTGGTCCGGTTCACAAGGCACCAGACACAACCACCTGGTCCAGACCAGTGGTTGTGTTTGGTTCAGTTTGTTTAATTTATATATCGTATAAAAAAAATCGTGTTCTTCCCCAATTTAATAAGAACAAGCCCTAGATTATGCAATTGAACAATTCACACAACATTAACCCAATTAATCATGGGGTTAATGTTGGGTATGTTCCGATTAATGAAACCCACATCAGTAATCACACTTACAATACGTTTTGCTACTGGATTGATAGGTCAAAGGGCCGAGGTCAAAATCACGATCAACTCAAGAACAGAGGATATGTTAAGAGTAATTGGGGATTGAGAAAGAGTGAGTGGCGAGTTGTGAAGGTCCGGGGAGGTTCAATTTATAGGGTAGTGGCTCGGATGTTCAAATTGGCAATCGTTGACTTTGAGTTGAATGTATACGCGTGAAATTGATGATGATTGACTTAATTTGATGATGTTTGACGTGTAATGGACACGGATAATCTATCAAAATGCTAATTACGTTTTACTTACCATGTTTGTGTGCTAATTTGACAAATTAAAGGGGTTTGTGGTGTTGTCTCTCGTAGCAGCGAGCAAGGGAAGGGGAAAACAAAGGATCTTATACATATTAAATAGTTAGTGGAATGGGATTAAAACAAGAAATCAGTGTGGCTCAGATGGTTGGTGCGCGTGTGTTGTGTCTCGTTGGCTCCGGTTCGAGCCACAGCAGGGACATCCCCATTTTTTTCTTTTTATAATAATCAGTTAGAGAGTGGGCCGGCTTACTTGGGTTGGGTCAGTGTTGGGCCGGCCATTGGGCTTCTTGCTGGACTTCGAAAAACAACACAAAGGGGGGTGGGCTATCATTTTGATTGGGTTATGGACCAACTAATCGGGTTGTCTAACTACATAGTTATTATTATTATTATTATTATTATTATTATTATTATTATTATTATTATTATTATTATTATTATTATTATAAACCTTTATATATATATATACTAGCAGAAGACCCGCGCGATGCGGCGGCGGTGACAATTTACAACGTGGTATTCGTTTTCTAGTTAGTTTATCAATCATGTCGTGATATTTTGTAACTGGTAATTTTTATTTAAATTAAATAGGTAAATTAAATAGATGACATGTGTATACACTTAGCTGTCCATAACGATAACGCAGATGCCGATAACGCGGATGCCGTTACAAAATCCGTATCGATTGTTTAACTAAAATAATTTACTTACAAATTGTATTTAGTTAAGAAAATCACAAGCTTATTAATATTAATATAGTTTATAAAGGAAAATAGTTCAGTTCCTCCTCATAAAGTCATAAATAGGCGTTATTCCTTATATTAGAAAAAAAAAAAGAAAAATATTATTTATATCGAGGTGTCTTTTATATAGAACCCGGTTAAAAAGTGAGACCTTGAAATAATGTTATTTCCTTCAAATACCAAGCTCTATTTAATCGTGAGTGCTAGTTTATCGGCTAATATATATACTTGTTTTAGTTAATTTATACCTCAATGCCTATGTTAATTTTTATGGTTGGGGTATTATAAAAGGTCTTCGAAGTTTTTGGAAGATTTTTACATCAATAATGAAGAAAATATATTTTCAAGAATACCTAATGTAAATTAGTATGCTACTCGTTATTGCATAACGGTATAGCGCAACCTAGCACGCCTCAAGCTTGTTCAAGGTAAGTTGTTGAGAATAAACCGATTCATCAATACCAATAGGATAATATCTCCTGCAAGAAGCATGGAGAAGGTAGCATATGATCAATTTGTTCTTCAACATAATAGTAATTAGTGATGTACAACTACACCCTTGATATACGCTTTCATAATCTCAACCTTGGTTCTAAAAAGCTTAACGTGATCCTAGGCGTTTAGGTCTCAAAAACCAAGGCGTAAGGCATGAGGTGAGAGCTTCATGTAAATGAATTAACCCTATATCATACTTATCACAAGATTAATAATCTTTAACTCCCAAAAAATAATATAATAAAATAAAGTGAATACAACTTAGTAACTCAACATACAACTAAACATAACCACCAATTAAGCTTTATATTCAATCAAAAAAAGTAAAAAGAAAAGAAAAAAAAGCGAAAACAAAAACTCGTCACATAACATAAAGCAAAAAAGAAAAAAAATCAATTTCCAAAAACTAAACCACAAAACAATACTTGTTTTGCTCCTCCTTTTGTAATTCTCTACTTATTCGTAGCTTTTTGCATCTTGCGGGTTTTCCATTTTAATTAAAGTGATGTTCTTTCAAAAAGAAAAAAAAAAAAAGTCAAATTCAAACTCAAAATCCTGTTACTCTGCTGCACAATGCTATCCTACAAAATGCTTAGGTATTCTGCAATCTGCCAAGCAATGAGAGGTCACTGTCATGCAAAACAAAACAAAACAAATCAAACGAATAGTCACCATTTATCTATTTTTTAAAGTCAAATTCATTCCACTAAAAAAATACCCAAGGTGCAGCAAGGAGCTGTCAAACGAAGGTTTACAGTTCCGGTTTTCTTTTCATCAATAGTATGTTTTGATGAAGGCTAGAGTAGAGCAATAAAGAATACCATATAAGACATGTGACCTGACAACAAGGTGTAGCCTAGCAAATAGAAAAAAGGAAGTCGGGTGCGGGTCAAAAGCAAACAAAATGACTGTGAACCAGGGAAACCACTTTGAGGTCAACCTAGAGGCTAGTTTGCATCCTTCTACAAGGTGTAGTCTTGCTCAATTTCATACCTACTAACATGGATAATGAATTAAGACTCGAACCTTCTATGACCGAAACCAAATGACCACTTTTTAAGCCACCTGTTTTAACCCGTACCCAATTTGGTTGAATCCATTAAGACCCGAATCGCATACGACCCATTACCCCGCCCTACGATCTGAATCGCGCCCAATGCTATGAACCCATTCTGCCCTAACCAAAATGAACACTTTTTAAAATAGATACCCCTCACAAAGGTCGCGAACCTATTCTGAACTAAACTAAATGACCACTTTCTAAAACAGTTTGTTCCACCCATACCTTACTACCTGTTTACCCGAACTCGGCTGGACCCATCATAATTCCACTTTATTCAACCCAACAATCCCTCGTACATCCAAAACCCCCTTCATACCAACAAACATGGGGAAACAAATCAAGAAATATGAATTATAAAGCTTACATGGATTCTTATATCATCAATGACAAGTCTGCAATGCAAAGGCACATAAGTTGATTTGAAACGTCACCACTCAAGCTTATATACATATACATATACAATAGGTACATGACTTGAAAAGGATCTACTAATGCATTAAAATGATCTTCAATGAAGATTGTGGAATTTGTGTGATGCATACATGTCTGACTTGTGATAAAACATAATGAATAGTTTAATGACCTTTCTAACTGATTGTTCATCATAAACTAAGATATAAAACAACCAACAAAGAAAGTGTCACATTAAAAATAATTTAAAGTTCAGCATATCAAACAAATAACAACGAGAAAATTCAGAGGAGAGTTTGTTCTGCAAAATGAATATAATATTAAACTGATAAAAATTGCATGTAGGCAAAAACGACACTGGTTTTAAAAGGCGAGCCTAGGCACGAGGTGGTGGGCTTTTCATACCCAAGGTGACGCATTATATATCAAGAGAAAACACCACGCCGTTGTTGATTCATGTTTTTTTGTCAAAATATGCTATACAAACTGTCTACAATTATTTCTCCAAAAGATAAACCCACCATCATATTTTCAACATTTTGGCACCAAATTTTATCACCACTATAAAATAATTTCAATTTAAGGTTTAACTCACCGCATCATAAATGATAATTAAACGTATAGAAAGTTCAATGCATATATATTGGTTCTAGCAATATCTATTATCACATGGAATATATAATTATTAAATTTTAACTACCTCCCAATTTTGCATGATCTAACTGAAAGGCTTCCAATGCACGCTTCTAACAAAAGGTTCCAGCCATGTCCATATTCCTAGAAGCGAATATTGTAGCATCTTGAAATCAAAATGCAACATAAGACTTCTAAACACCAACAAAATAAACAATAGTTGAATGGGTTAAATGGGCACGAAAAAAAGTCTGCTAACTTTAGATGGGTCAAAATGGATTGTTACAATGAGTTTAGACAGGCCAGAATGGGTTCTTTTACTCAATAAAAGCTTTTTTACTTGAACCCGTTCTGACCCAAACCAAAATAAGCATTTTGACCCGAACGTGTTCCGAATGAACTAAAATAACTCATTTTAATCCAAAATCGTCCAGCCCCGAACCTATTATGAACATATAATCATTAGACTAAAAAAGGATCTATGAATTATAATTATGAGTAATTATCATACGACTATTTTTAGTGTATGTAAATGCTTTGCTTGTGAAATTAATTTAAGTATAACCTGTTCTGTTTCAATCTTATTTAGTAGGTCACAATGATCTTGTTATAATCAGTCTTGCGTAATATATTTTACTGGTATTTCTTGCTAACGGATGCATATATGTATATGTGTTAAGAATGCATAAATCAAATTGTGATGCACTATAATTACGAAGCACTATATAAAAGTAAATGGCTGCCATATAGAAAGCTATATAAAAAGAACAGCAGAAAGACGATGTACAGAAACCTTCATTCAATTCATCTGGACTTCAACTGAGATTGCGCAATTGCGGAAATTGCTTCAGAAGCATCCTTCGTAGGATTTGGGTCCTGCTTAAACCATACTTGCTCCCTTCTAGTTGCTCCCTTCTAGTGTCACCACATCCAGATAAATTTGGTCCTCAACAAGCCTAAACATTAAAAAAAATATTAAAAAAAAATAATGTATGCATAGAAATAGATCATTTAAAAAGTTATATAAAAAAGAAGTTCACAAAGGTTCTGTAATTTGGAGGAGGGTTGAATGACGGAATATGATGTTGTCTAAGCACTTTATTTCTTTGGAAGGAGATGACAACAAATTTGAATATAAACCAGAAACGTCCTCCATGAATCCTAAATCATCAAGCTCCAAAATCTCAAATTTTTCAACACTATCTGTTATGTTGTTTAGAAATAATCAGTCACTGAACAATACATGATAAAAAGGCGTTCTCCAAAATATAAGTTTAGTTCTTATGTTAACGCTTCACATAAAAACGACCAGTACAAAGACATACAATACATGATAAAAAGGAGTTCTCCGAAAAATAATTTTAGTTCTTATGTTAACGCTTCACATAAAAACGATCAGTACAAAGACACACAATACATGATAAAAAGGCGTTCTCCAAAAAATAATTTTAGTTCTTATGTTTACGCTTCACATAAAAACGATCAGTACAAAGACACACAATACATGATAAAAAGGCGTTCTCCGAAAAATAATTTTAGTTCTTCTTATGTTAACGCTACACGTAAAAATGATCAGTACAAAGACACATAAAACCCAAAAGCTAATGCAACTTGAAATGAAGTCAAGAAAAAAATGAAGTTTTGTTAATTAAACAACTTGAAACAATTAGACAAATCACAAATCAAAAGAAGGTAATAATTGATGTTGTGATATACCTCTTGGCCATAAGTTAGCAAGTGGATCTTTGGGTTAATTGGAAAGCCCACCTGCATAAATTAATACAACTGTATATTAAAACTGAACTGAAGTAATTTAGGGGTTAAAACGGGTTATCTGTCAGACCGACCGACCACGTTGTTAGTGAACTGAGGTCGAGGATTCCTTTCTTTTCAATCCTTAAGCATGCCATGTGTGATGATGTTGTAGCCTCTATGGCTTCTCCCAGGAAAATGTATAAAACCTGAAATCCATAGCATACGTTAAGTAATAGATCTGCGATACCAGTGCGAGGTGAATCAGGTAGCCAAAGTTAGAAGAGGATCTGCATTTATGAAAAAAAAACATCACAATGTCAAACCCTGGAACAGCATCCATCTAAAATTCTTAATAATTCCAAACAAACTCAACATACCTCTAATGGTTCCCCTGTTAAAGCTGCCGAAGACCATGAGTTGGTTTGAAAAAACTCCTACACATATAGAAAAATTCATAAAAGAAATTCAATAAACAATTTGGAACCCAAGCCCTAATTCGTTAATGTGGAAAAACTCATCGGAATTTACCTGATGTTAGCAGAACCCTATAATTTCAGCTGGAATACACCATCGTTTCCTTTATCGTAGATCTATTGTCAGATCATTTCCGTCATTGTTTTTGTTGTCTCAGTTACCCTGATGAACGGAAGAAGTTGTGTCAAAAAAATCTTACAAGGCTTTTCCAAGAATACCAGCTAAACATCCAGCTCCCCCCATTAGCACCTGTAAAAAAAATCATCGTTCTACTTGCAAATTCAAAAGTTTTGAAGTTAAAACTATGAAAACCTAAATTACAAAAAATATTAGTTTCATCAGGATTAACAATTACAAAAATATGAAAACCTACATCAAAAACAACTATGCCAATTAAAACAACGTATTATAATCATCAAATCTTCAGCAATCTGATAGTCACACGGCTAATCAAAGAAACAGTCTAAAAAAACAAGGTAACTCGAACAGAATGGAAGAGTAATACCTTCAAACTACAAAGCAACATCTCGATCTTGAACTCTCCTCAAACTGTTACCTTTTCTTTAAACCACGACCTACAAAAACGAACATCCACCTCCAAACACAAACGAATGTAAGTGAAATCCTATGATTTAATGGTGAAATAGTGTTCAGAATCAAAATACGTGTCACTTAACCTTGACGAAGGTCACAATCTTCATAGATCTAGTGAAATCATGGTGAGTCGGCTAGATGTTATGAATCTAGAGAGAGGGAGAAGGGGGCGGATAGGGTTTTGAGATGTGAGATTAGATTGAATCAGAAACCCTAATGAGAAATGTATCCCGTGTCTTTTTTTGTTTGTGGCATAGTAGGATTGTACATGGAGCAACACAACTTGCACAATTAAGAGTTTTAAAGTTTTTATGCATCAAAGGCTTGTAAAATAAGCTTTGAAGTATTGTAAAGTGGCAAATGACCATTTTTGTCCTTCCTATATGCTTATTAATATAGTATAGATATATATATATATATATATATATATATATAAGTTGTGTGGTAGTAAATAAAGACTTAGGCACATTATGAATGATAAAATAAAATATATGTATTAGAATTTGGGGAAAATTTTGCGATGTTACAGTCTCCCCTACTTTTAGAAACTTCATCCCGAAGTTTATTAAAAACACAGGGTTGAAAATAAAAATAGTTGTAATTTGGGTTATAGCATGACATGAATAGAATAAACTGTCTTGTGTTTTGTGTGGGTTGATGAACTACCAGACAACTAGAGTTTATAACCTTGATAGAATTTCACACTACCTTAACGTACCTGTAAATTCATGATTACGTTCCGGACCGCAATCACCAATTTACCTTACATTAAAATTTTGCGTCCTTCTATGTCTCCACCGATTGTTGAGCAGGTCCGATAGCCTCCACCAGTCGTGGAGTAGGTTGTAGGGCCTCTCCCGACTGTTGAAAAGGCATAATGACCTCTACCAATCGTTGAGTAGGTTTGATAGCCTCCACCAGTCGTAGAGCAGGTTGTAGGGCCTCTCCCGACTGTTGGAAAGGCATGATGACACATAGATTGCAAATTGATACCATGTTTATGCAAGCAAGTTTTCAAGCACAGTATATGAGTTGTAGTTGTATAGATTTATATAATTTGTTCACATTCAAACAATCATGCTCCATGTAACAACTCTCAGAAAAAAAAATTTCAATACTAGAATTTATTATTTGAATCAAATAGCGTCAATACATAGAATAAAAGCAACCAATAGTCAAATGGTGAGACTTGCTGTTAGGTAGCTGGAGGGTCTTGATCCCTGTTTAGTTTAGGGCATCGGTTACGGAAGTGATTTGGGTCTCCACATTCATAGCATTGACCATTGTTGTATCGATTAGGATTAGCAGCCTGAGCAGGGTTGGTGGGTTGGTTGGCATTAGGATTTGGGGTCTCACGACACGTGTTGACCAGGTGGCCATACTTTCCACAATTGGTGCACAAGCGACACGCTGAAGCAGTGGGATGATGTCGGTTGCATGTGTTACACAATGGATAGTTTCCTATATAGGGTTTCTTGTTAGAAGCTTGGGTAGTGAGGTTGACATCAGGATCCCTGGCCTTACGCTTCTGGTTTTCAGTAGTTACCGCGGCTACAATACTTACTTTATTGCCTTTCCGAACTAAGGTCCCGTTCTTTACGTGATTATCAGTTAAGGTATCTGCTAGACGCTTGGCCTCTTCTAGGGTAGCAGGGTTCCTTCCCCATACCGTGTCCTGAATCTGCATGGGCAAACCACCGATATACTTCTCGATGGCTACAGGTAGCGGAGTGACCTTATGGGGCAATAACAGATTGAGCTCATGGAAGCGAGTATTATAAGCAAGGTTTTCCCCACTATCCTGAGCAAGGGTATGGAACTCGTCCTCTAATTTCTTGACCTCGTTACGTGGGCAAAATTCATCTTTCATTATCTCCTTGACTTGATCCCAGGTCATAGTAAGTGCAACTTCAGCTCCTCGGGTGCGCTTTTCCTCATTCCACCAAGTGAGTGCTCGTTTGTGAAGAACACTCATAGCATAACGGACCTTAAAGTTATCGGGACACTCACTGTTAATGAAGGTATTCTCAATACCCTCAAACCATTGTAGGAGACTAGTAGCTCCTTCATCTCCACTGAACATAGGGGGATTACAGGAATTAAAGTGCTTAAGAGTGCAAGCTGGGAGACCATTCCCGTTTCCATTCCCGTTCCCATTGTGGTTTCCATTGCCGTTTCCGTTTCCATTGCCGTTCATCTGAATGACTTGAGCCAGTAAGTTAGGAACCAGAGTCGCGACCTGCTGTGCCATTTGTTGGGAAATGATCGCAGCCAGTTGGGCATCAACACCATTGTTGTTGTTGTTGTGGTTAGTGTTGTGGTTGTTGTTGTTGCTATTTCCTTCCTCATGATTACCACCATTGTTATGGCGAGTGCTGCGATGTGGAGGCATGATCTGTAAGAGACACAATGAAATGAATGAGGTTATATAAGGAATGTAATCATTTATTCATTAATTAAAACGAATAAACGAAAACGTTGACTTATCAAAGATTCTAAATTCTAATAACATATGAAGACATGCTTTAGCCTATAAGTGAACACTCATCCCGAGAATTCCCAGGTAGTCATCCGGATCCATCGTCTGATTGGGATATATGCGCAATGCCAGCCTAGACAGAAGACTCAGAATACAGGCGTTCACCCTTCCAGATTGCACGTGTTCGTTATTAAAATCTAGAACTTCGACGAGATCTCAAGGTGGTTCAGGCTAAGCCTGAGGAATTTGTCCTATTTAGTCTAAGAGTAGATCCAGTGATGGAGAGCAACCTTCTTGTAAGGGTGAAAGTAGGGATAAGAAGTAGGAGGGAGATAGAGAATAGCAAGTAAAAGAAACAAGTACTGGTTAAATCCTATGGTTATAGACTAGATTATCTTTCTAATAACTTAATTCCCTATAACCATGGCTCTGATACCAATCTGTAACACCCAACCGATGGCGGAAACATCGAGGTGTCACGTATTGATGATTGTTCAGTAGCTCATGGCGAATAATAAATTTCATTAAATGATTTAAATTAATTACATACAATTGTTCTACAAGAATTCGTACATCAAATTGAATAAAACTATGCACACATCTTCAAGCATTAATTCAAATCTTCAAGCAAGTAGAACCTGAAACATGTTAAGTTGAAAATATTTTGGGTCAACAAAAGTTGGTGAGAATACATAGGTTTTTGTAAATACTTGATAACAATAGTTTGTACAACATTCACAGTTGTATGATGATAGAGTATGATACCGACATGTAACAATGCGTCTTTGTACAACCAAACCTTGTGTCGACTGAGGCCTAACTCGCAAGTTAGTCTAATGTTGTTACTGTTTTCGATCATCCCTGAATTTATGCGGGGGGTGGGTTTGTCAGACCTATAGCGCTATAATCTAAACAGGCAGCTTGATCAATGTTAATGATTGTACTGTGTCCTATTGTTACAGTCAAATGATAGAATGATGTTGTAATTGAATCACAAGTAAATATGAGTAAATGATAGTATAAAATGTTTAAACATATTTCACCCCAAAAATAGTGAAAATAGAGTATAGGGGCTATGTAAACTCACCTTAGCAAAATGTTAAGTCTCGTGAAAAATGGAATATTGTGTTGTCCAAACAATGCCAAGTATTACCCTATAATCAAGGTAATAAATATGTCTAAGTCTTTCTAGTCTACAATTATATTCTAGGGCTTTGAATTGGGGATAAATGCTCGGTTGTTTTATAAATAAAATGTTTGATTAATAAGAGAAATTTAATAAATAAATAAACAAAAGTCTTTTTATAAAATTTGAATTTAAGATAGTCAAAATAATGAGTTTAAAGTATTAAAATAATTTTTATAAAATTATTTTCTTAAAAATAGAATATTAAATCTAATTATTACAAATAGCCAAAATTTAACTTTAATTTTTAAAATTAATAAAATTACAGAATTTTTACTTTAAAAATTGTATTTCTGTTCCAAATAAATAGAAATAACTTATATAAAATTTTGGTGCAAAAATATTGAAAAATGAATTTATTATGATTTATTTATGATTAAAACTAACAAAAATTGATTAAAAATATTAAATAAATGATTTTTCAGAAATAAAAATCATTTCTGAAAAGTTTAATGTTATAAAAACTCAGAATAATTTTTGTGGAAATTTATAAAATTGTTTTGATATTTTTATAGAATTTTATAAATAAAATGGAATAAACTTGAATTATTTATTATATATATTAAATAAATATATTTTCGGAAATAAAAATCTGAATAATAATATTTAGGGTATGAACATCATGATGTAAAATTTTGGGAATTTTTGAAGGCTTATAAGTATTTTAAATAATTAAAGTGAATAATTATATAATTTAAACCTTTAAATTGAAAAGCCAAAAAAAAAAATGCATAGGGTGGGACTCGAACCCGTGTGGTCCGGTTCACAAGGCACCAGACACAACCACCTGGTCCAGACCAGTGGTTGTGTTTGGTTCAGTTCGATTAATTTATATATCGTATAAAAAAATCGTGTTCTTCCCCAATTTAATAAGAACAAGCCCTAGATTATGCAATTGAACAATTCACACAACATTAACCCAATTAATCATGGGGTTAATGTTGTGTATGTTCCGATTAATGAAACCCACATCAGTAATCACACTTACAATACGTTTTGCTACTGGATTGATAGGTCAAAGGGCCGAGGTCAAAATCACGATCAACTCAAGAACAAGGGATATGTTAAGAGTAATTGGGGATTGAGAAAGAGTGAGTGGCGAGTTGTGAAGGTCCAGGGAGGTTCAATTTATAGGGTAGTGGCTCGGATGTTCAAATTGGCAATCGTTGACTTTGAGTTGAATGTATACGCGTGAAATTAATGATGATTGACTTAATTTGATGATGTTTGACGTGTAATGGACGCGGATAATCTATCAAAATGCTAATTACATTTTACTTACCATGTTTGTGTGCTAATTTGACAAATTAAAGGGGTTTGTGGTGCTGTCTCTCGCAGCAGCGAGCAAGGGAAGGGGAAAACAAAGGATCTTATACATATTAAATAGTTAGTGGAATGGGATTAAAACAAGAAATCAGTGTGGCTCAGATGGTTGGTGCGCGTGTGTTGTGTCTCGTTGGCTCCGGTTCGAGCCACAGCATGGACATCCCCATTTTTTTCTTTTTATAATAATCAGTTAGAGGGTGGGCCAGCTTACTTGGGTTGGGTCAGTGTTGGGCCGGCCATTGGGCTTCTTGCTGGACTTCGAAAAACAACACAAAGGGGGGTGGGCTATCATTTTGATTGGGTTATGGACTAACTAATCGGGTTGTCTAACTACATAGTTATTATTATTATTATTATTATTATTATTATTATTATTATTATTATTATTATTATTATTATTATTATTATTATTATAAACCTTTATATATATATATATATATTTAAGTTGTGTGGTAGTAAATAAAGACTTAGGCACATTATGAATGATAAAATAAAATATACGTATTAGAATTTGGGGAGAATTTTGCGATTTTACAACTGCAGTACTTTCTGGGACTGCAAATCAAGCAACAAAGAAATGGAACTTTTATACATCAATCTAAATATGTTAAAGAATTACTAAATAAAATGTCTTTACAAGATAGTAAATCATGTTCCACTCCCATGACACCTACCACATAAGTTGAACCCGATGATCAAGGAAACAGGTTGATCAAACCATGTATAGATGTATGATAGGTTCCCTTCTATATTTAACTGTTTCTAGACCAGATATTATGTTCTCAACTTTTGTCTGTGCTAGATATCAATCTGCACCAAGGGAATCACACCTAACCGCTGTCAAAAGAATTTTCAGATATCTGAAAGGAACTCTTACATTAGGAATTTGGTATCCTGCTTCAAGTAATACCAAGTTAACAGCTTTTTCAGATAGTGACTATGCAGAGTGTAAAATATCAAGAACATCTACATCTGGTGGTTGTCAATTCTTGGGAAACTGTCTAGTGTCCTGGCAATCAAAGAAACAAACATCTGTGGCAACTTCAACAGCTGAAGCTGAATACATTGTTGCTGCAAGTTGTACATCACAGATTCAATGGCTCTAATATCAACTTCTTGATTATGGAATTAAAGAAACCAAAACTCCACTCTTAGTAGACAGCAAATCTGCCATTAGCATCATTCAAAACCCTGTTCAGTTTTCAAAGACAAAACATATTGAAATCAAGTATCATTTCATCAGGGATTGCTATGAAAAAGGCAAGATTGAGGTGAAACATGTCACAACAGCTAATCAAATAGCTGATATATTCACCAAACCCCTTGACACATCAACATTCCAGAGGTTAGTTTCCATGCTTGGAATGCTAAACTTTGAGTAAACTCTGTAAGTGTTTTTCATTCTTTTCTGTATAAATTTTACTTTCACTTGCTTGTTTACTCACTCTGTCTCAAACCTCTGTTTATAAACAAAAACAGAGAGAAACTACTGGTGTACAAAAACATCTGTAAGGGAAATATTTTTGAAAAGAAGAATCTGCTAATGATAATAAAATCATCAAAAATTGATTATGGGGGTAATTTTTCTCAGTAGTTCAAAACTACTGAAAGACGAAATAGGAAACTCCTAATGAATAAATATTCATCAGAGGTTCAAGACAAAAAGGGCAAAATAGTCTTTTCCTATCATTTTCAGAAGTTTGACCTAAACGGACTATTAAACTTCTCAAACCCCTCTTTTCATTATTATCGTTTCAAAAACAAAAACTTCCTTCTCTCAAAAACAAAACTTCTCTGAATCTTTCAACTGTTCTATCAAAGACAATGGCTCTAGTTCTTAAACAGGGACACAATCAAAGAGGATACTTCGAAAAAGCTGAAGCCTGGTCCGAATACGATGAAATAATTGATTTGATCGGAAAATCTCAATATTATACAGCGTTCACTATTGACCCACCAATCCATATTGACACTCTGAATGAGTTTAGGTGTTGCTAAATACACTCCCTTTATATTATTTTTACTGATTACACTCCCCCTTTAAAGTTTTTAAATAAATATAATTAAACCGTATATTTTTTTATAGAATTTCCTCTTCTATCCTGATCTAAGTTTGTCTCAAACTATAGTAATTAAATCATAAAGATTAAAACTAGCAATATTTCAGATGTGGTTTTGTACCACCGAGATGATGACGAGATTCATGGGACGGTGATGCTTCAATTATGTGATGAAGATGATGTTCATGGGGTGAGTAACTTAAAAAGGGTTGATTACACGAATAAGTTGAGTTACTAAAATAATTTTTTTTAAAGTAGAAGGATAGAATTTGATAACTTTTAAACTGTTTTTTAGAAGGGAGTGCAATTAGTAAAAAAGGGGAGTGCATTTAGCCAACCCCATGAGTTTTAGGCAAACGCTGAGACTGTTGCCGAAGATGGTGAAGTCCTTTCCTTGTAGACGAAGATCGAAGGGAAAGAAATGGCGATCACACCTGCTAGCCTGGGAGAAATATTAGGTCTTGATGATGCTGAAGCTCCTGTTCAAATTCCTAGTGGAACAATTCAGTCAACCATAATTGAGTGTGGTTACCAAGGTACATTATCACATGCTACTATATACAAGAAATATTTTGATTCAAAATATAAACATTTGTTTCACTACATTATCATGTGTTTAAACCCAAAGACTGGATCTTCTGATCAGATGTCCTCTACCATGCAACCAATTTTTCATTCAATTATAAATGAAACTAAGTTTAGGGCATCTTCAGTCTTTTTCAATGAGTTGGTGTTGCATCAACAAAATGATAAAAAGAAATTTTTGTTGTATCCAAGGTTCTTCATGCAATGTATTATTAAAGAACTTGGACAAGAGGTGCTTATGGGTAAAACAAATCTTTTAAACCCTTTAACCTCACAAGCATACTCAAGGCATAAAAAACCGGCAGTCTTGCCGGAGGATGACCAAGGGGAACATGTCACAGTCCATAAGGAACCAACATCCTTAAAACCAAAATCGAAAAAGCCAAAACTACCCACATAACAAAATTCCAAACCCACCAACCCCAAAAGAAAAGCAATTCAGGAAGTTGAGATGCCTGAAGCTACTAGTGTGCAATCTGCACTTTCAAAAGATGTGACTGAAACATCCTCTCAGTCTCATTCATCTCAAATACTCGAAAGAGCACCAATATCCATTTTGCTTAAAAGAAAGAAACTCAAAAAGACCATAACTACCGACCCTTCTTTCAAAATACCTGAAACAATTGAACAAAACTCAACTGCTGATCCCACAACTACTGACCTACAAACATCACCAGGAGTTGAGATAGCTAACATTCTCTCTGGGCTAAAACAACACAATCCATCTAAAATTTCAATCCCCAAACAACACATAACTCAGGAGATGAAAACACAGAAATGAACATTGATGAAAATGTGTTTAGCCCTAACCAAAGAGATGAGGATGAACCAGGGTCTCTAAGCCTGAACTTAGATTCCTTCGGTATATTTGAGGCTGCTACTACTCTTATACTATCCAATGATGGATTTGAGGACAGTAGTACCATAGCTAAGACCTCAAATGTGGCAACTACTGATAAAGGCCCTGTTCCTGAAGTAGGAAAACCTCAGTACCAAGAAAAAGAGGTTCATGAGACAACTAGGTCAGGCCTAGCTCATGAAACAACTGAAACTGTTCTCATTGAGGACTGTGCCAGTGATTCAGATGATTCCATTGATTTTGATGATGGATCAAAACTTCCACAAAATGAATTGACGGTTGACTGTGAAGGTCCTGATTCTAATGTATTTGTACTTAAAGAGACAGTCACAGAAGAACAGGTTAAAGACAACTTGCACCCCAATTCCCGAAATGTGGCATCCTAGTTTACACTGAGGATCAACCAAAAACACACCCTCCACAATCACAAAAGCCTATCCAATTCTCTGGGTCATCTAGCATAGACCTGAACCAACTATGCAGCCCAGATGGTCCCCTATATCAAATGGTACATCAACTTATTTCTAGTCATCTCAAAGACTTTGTAACTGCTATGGAGTTAAAGAACAACACTCAAATTGTGATGATTAACAATGCTATTGACCATAAGCTTGGTGAATTGTCAAGAAAGATGGATGACAACAGAAGACAAATAGCCCATCTATCTGGTGTAACACCTTTACATCCATGGTTTTCAGATGTGGATGAAGCCAAAAAGTGGGAGATGTCAAAGGAACCTGAAACTGTGTGTCTTGAAGCCTCAAAAAGACAAAATCTCAAGGGGTCTCAAAAATTAACAAGAATGACCAGACAAGAAAAAGCACTGAAAGAAAGAGAAGACTGGTATCAAAAGAATGAAAGAGACCTTAGAGAAAAGGCTAAAAAGGCCTCCCAAGACCAAAGTGAAGCTGCTGCTGAAGACATTACCAAAAGTACTGAAGACAATCCTTCGGTAGTTGATGTTGCTCAGATCAACACTTCAGTAGTTGACATTTCCTGCACTGAACCAGAATAACCTTCTAAAGCAACAGAAACAAACCAATCTGATATTCCAAAGCCTGTTCCCATTTCTTCTATACCAGTTACAGAAGATCAAACTGAAGAAAAAGAACTGACAGAAGAAGAAAGAATAAAAGCTGAAGCAAAGGCAAAGGAAGATAAGATATGGGAAAGCTTAGAAGCAAGGGATGACTTATGCCTTGATGAAAAATGCAAAATATTTGAACAAAAATTGAAAGAGTTAGAAGCAAAAGAAAGACTTGCTAAGTAGACTGTCCTTGCTGCTGAAGAAGATAAAAGACAACAGCTGATGACTTATATCAGCAAAAACAGCAAGACAAAGAAATTCTCACTCAAGGGACTCTCAGCTGAAGAACTAACAAGACAGGCAGAGCTTACATCAGAAAGGTTGGCCAAAGAAAAGACAGAAAGTTGAAAAGAGCCCAAATAATTCAAGACTTGGTAGAGAACAAATATGGTTCAAAGACTCAAATAAGTAGGTGGAAAGAAGATGTACTTTATGAGACCTACAAAAGGTTCAAGGCTGACAGACTTGCACATCCGAAGAAATACAAACCCATACAGCCTGCTACCAAGAAGCCAGGGGAAAATACAACAACTACCTTCAAAATGGCTTTGCTTGAGAAGAACACCATTATTGAAGATGATTTTGTTGTTGAGGAAAAACCTCTGTTGACTCAATATAGGGATCCTACAACATTTGCCTATCAACTGCAACAGACCATCAAAGAGCAAAAACAAACCAAGGTTGTCACTGAACATCACATGCCTATTTCAATAGGTGATTTACCTAATACTGTTCTAGTTGAAAAGAGGAGGAGATCCAATCTGATCAATGCTGAAAAAGAAAAACCTCCAACAGCAGACCTATATTCAAACCTTCAAATAGTACCATACAAAGCAGACTTCTTCAAATCCAAATCTCCAATTGTAAACTGGTACTTCTCCCACAAGTCCAGTTCCCTGATTCTAACAAGACAAGACTTCTCAACAAAAGTCCTTCATGACTTGACTGAATTGGAAAACTTATCTGATCAAGATCTGATGATCATTCAGGATATGAAACCAGAAAAAGGACTGCTTTTAGAATCAGAAGTCAGAGAACTCAGACATCAAACAGTCAAAGAAATCTGGAGAGTTCTTGACTTAAGGAAGAGAGGATCGTATAAAAAAGATAGACAAAGGTTTTGGCTTCATCAATCCAGGGGGAGATTGTAGGGTCAAAGAGGATTGATAAGCCAGTTATAAACCTTAGTCTTATATCCTCTTCTACATTTTGACAAACTGTTGAAGTAATAGATATGCAAAAGTTCTGAAGAGTAAAAGCATCAGATGTTCTGAAGATAAACCAGATAAATATCTGAAGAACAAACTACTGACAGCAAACTTCTGAAGATCTTTTATAAGCATTAGCACTTGTATTAAACCGACCTTAAACTCAGCAGTTTAGTATTATATTAGTTTTGTTTAAGTCGTTGTTCAAGTTTCGATAAACTACAGCCTGTTGTAGAAATATCTTTTGATTACTTTAAGCTTTTGATTTACTTAGTCTGTAGGTTATCTCTTCTATAAATAGAGGGAGTACTCCCTCTATTTATGTATGTAGTTCAATCACTCTTAAATCAAAAAGACTTGAACATTTTCCTTCATATTACTTTATAGTTAGCCATTTCATAAATAGTTGAGAATCATTCTGCATTTACTGTTTAATTCATTTACTATTGATTCTCATCTTTAAACTTCCTAGTTCATTGATTGAGGGGGAGTCATAACTCCTGTTATTAAGTGATGCTATAACTTGAACACTTTAATATTCCGCTGTGCAATTTACTTTGATATATTTATAACACACAAGTGTTCATAAGCAAGAACTTCTTAAGCTGAGCCACTGATCCAACAAATACTCATGATACTCGCGCCCTAGATCAAACGGATACCTATGTTACCAGTCGAAAAAGGGTATTACACTATCAGGGAAGACTAGAGGTTACCAAATGCATCATGAATATATATATATATATATATATATATATATATATATATATACACATACACATATCTGTATAATCGACCAAACTATTGCGTATATATACATATATATATAACCGGCTACATACCTATAATACTCTAAACACACATGATAAGCCGACCAACCAAGGTCTAAATCCCCAAGAGAACTTATCATTGATAGGGACTAGACATAGGTACACCTTCCCATCTATATACACGTATACGTATATATGTATGTGTACACAATGGATGACACTCATACTTACACCAAATTAATATATAAGCCAAACTCCACAAACCTTCATATCTAAGTCTATCCATTCCCTTTTGATTTTTGTTTGCTTCCAAACGATTCTAGTACAATAGAAGATCATTATCTTGTCTTGTTCCACACTTACACAAGATAGGTTATGAAAAATTACATGACACCACTTCTCACAAAACTAACCATTCTATAACCATGATAACTAACAAACAAACATCCCTCTTTCTTTCATTCTACTCGGTCGAAAGGGACAAGACACAAACCTTTGTTATCAACTAACCATTACCCATAAAAGAGCCTACACCTATGAGAAACTACTTCCTAGATGTGATGTCAAACCCAAACTAGAATGATTACTCTCTTTGTCTACTACCTTCGGCTGATTATACATCCATGTCTCACAAGTCCTTTTCAAACATATGGCAACTATTTTTCATTGATAAACTTCAAAGCCAACTAAGGGAATCATCAACCATGGATTCAAACCTTCCTTTTATAAACACTACAAGACAATCGGCCATTAGAATCTTCCTTTGAGCCTTTAACATCACACGACTTCACCAAGGAAAAGGTAAATGAGAATCCTTGTTCCATGAAGTGTCACCATTCACAACTGCCACTAAATATTACCCCAACATAGAGTCTATTCTTCCCATTATAACTCTTACAAGAAGTTGACTTGCTATAATTGTCCTTCCTAAGGTTCTAAGCAATCGGCCACCCATGGATTGCATGAATCGATGACATCAAGGTTGTTGTATGAATTTGGAAACCATCCTTTACTTAGCCCTTCTAAATCAATGAAAATTTACCATACAATCGGCCTATATAAGAAGCTAGAAACCCATCCAAGTTTCTTGCACCAACACCTCACCACAAAACCTCATTTCCTTTGATATTTCCTCATGGCCGAACACTCTTGGAGATCCCCAAGTTCTTTGCATCCACACCAAGGATCACGAGAAGGTTAGAAGGCTACATTAGGAGACATAGCTTGAAGAAGATGAATCTGATCACCACACTATCATTCCTCTCTTGGTATGTTTTAAACTTGCCTAAATGCTTAAATTTTTATACAATTCGGATTCATATCAAGATGCACCCGACCTACAGCCCAAGACCCACTTGTATCGGCTTATAACCAAGTTAAAACAAATATATAATCAACATTTATTGTGATCTAACTAAGTTTGATGAAACACTATTTTGAGATAACACATTATTATGATATGCACGACTTTTCCTCACTAACTTATGATAAAACTTAACTATGGTCATAGACCACTTAAACCCAAGACTTGATCATGCAATGAGTGTTGATTGAGTATGAAAATTTTGGCCAATTTTAAATTTAGATGTGACAACTATATAGCCGAGCCCACATTGTTTTTCCAAGCGCCTACATATAGCCATCGAAGGAACCACACTCACATACACCCACTACCACTCTCTTACCCGTAGACTTGCACAATAAGGCCAATCTATAGAGTATAACGATAAGATTTTGTCACACCCTCAAATTCTACATGCGGGTTTTACCGCGAGGCGCGTGACACACCAGGATCCAAGTCAATGGTCACAATAAACGACATCTATATTATATGAAAACAACGTAAATTGCCCATTGAAGTTTCAAAAATCCAACCATCGCTTGCGGCAGCGTAAAACTTTATTACAACCCAAAAGTAAAACATGAAAGTCTGATAATACTCAAAATGAAATGCAAATGGATCCTAGACGCCGTGAGACTCCGTGCGCCTAAACTCAATGCTGCTACCTTAGAGACCTGAGAAAACATGCTGGTGAGTTCACAGGTTTTAAGTTCACAAAGCGTTTCAAGTGTAAAGAGTTTCATCTCAAAAGTACCAAGTATGCAAAACCTTTAAGTAAATAACAAACGTTTCCTTACTACTACGATTGTGTTGCTGAAACCATTACTGACAAGCGTTGCATGTATTGCCGCCCGTGTTTGAGTTGCCGAAAATAGAGACAATATGCACCCGCCCGGCTACCAGCCGTCGGGTGGGGTTCGTCAAGCCCAATAGATCTATCCACATTTCCCCCGTTGTGCCCCGCACATTCATTGTTTCCCTAGGGACTTGTTGCGTTGCGTCGTATAGTAATTTAAAACAAGCGTTGCGTTTCCAAAAGCGTTGCGTTTCCAATAGCTTTGCGTTTCAAAAGCGTTGCATTTCAAAAGCGTCGCGTTTCATAAGCGTTGCGTTTCAAAAGCATTGTGTTTCAATAGCGTTGCATTTCAAAAGCGTTGCGTTTCATAAGTGTTGCGTTTCAAAAGCGTTGTGTTTCAAAAGCGTTGCGTTTCAAAAGTGTTGTGTTTCATAAGTGTTGCGTTTCAAAAGCGTTGTCTTTCAAAAGCGTTGCATTTCAAAAGCGTTGCATTTCATAGGTGTTGCGTTTCAAAAGCGTTGTGTTTCAAAAGCGTTGTGTAGCAAAAGCGTTGTGTAGCAAAAGCGTTTTGTTTCAAAACATAAACGTTGTATTTGTTAAAACGTGTGGCATGCTTCTCCCCTGAGAGAAAAGTGTATAAAAGAGGGGTCGTGAAACTCACCTTAGTGTGCGTCCTTAGTAAAATAGAAATCCGATACGTGTGTAATAGTCCCTACTAGTGGCGACCTATCAATGAGTTTACATAAGTGTGATGACTACTAACCCGAAGGCTAATCAATCCCCAAATTGTCCAGACCGTGACTGTGTATGTTGAAAACATGTTTGAATGTTAAACCAACCCGACCGGACAAGACCCGACTTCCCATTGGTGACCCGACATTCAACGTGTTAGCCACATACAAGATATCATGCAACATATGCAATTAAACACTCAGCATGCGTAAAAATTCACCCTATCTAGCATAACGCCCAATTAACGCATAAACAAGTCCGAACACGTATTACCCAGTTATTAGACATGTCACGGGGTTCCTAACATGTTCCTAGGTGTCAAACCGTGTTCCGGGATGCTAAAATACACATATAACAGCAGTACACGCGATTAGGAATCAAACATGCAATTAGGAAAAGTCAACTAGTGATTAGGATGGTCAACTGGTGATTAGGATTGTAATCACATGAACATACTAGCGATTAGGCTCCCAATCGCCTCATGTAACATGCGATTGGGGCCAATCGCCCCAATTATAGGCGATTAGGGATCCCCTAATCGCCCCTGCTGCACTATTTCGCCTTTTTACGCGTTTAACCCTCTAAATCAGATCCGAAACATGTGGAAACACCCAATATTAAACCCAAAACATTTATCAAACTATTTCAAGCAAAAACCCCTAATTTATTATCATCCTAACCGTCCCGAATGCAAGCGTTTTCCCAAAATAGCATAACTAGCATGTAAACATCACATCAACATGCAAAACTTACCCTAAATAGCAAATATCCCGATTTCATCACATAACGATGTTGTCCAACATTATCCTACTATTCTAGCATCATCCTAGAGTAAACCCTAACCTCAAACAATCAACAAAACACAACATATCATCATCAATCCTTCATAATCATTCAAACGGGTAAAAACGCCTATTATCAACAATACACATCTATGAACCTTCAAACTCCTAGGTTAACATCATATCAACTCATTTAGGTCAGAAACATATCAATAACACAAGAACAATCATGTTTAAACGATAAAAATCCTATCTTGCATGAATACATCACATATAACAAGCATAGAGGTTTGGGTTTGTTTAGAAACTGATTTTAATGATTTTTCAAAGACAAAAATGTTTAGAAACCAGGTCTGGACCTTTAGGGAGCAAAACAATATCATTACAAGGGTTTGGTTTGAAGAAGACACCTTAAAATTGCAAGATTATGAGGTGTAAGGCTTGGAAAGGTGGTTTCTTGAGCAAAAACGTGTTCCAAAGGTTGGATGAGGTGTGGGATGGCTTTGGGGTGTGTTAGGGTTTCACAAATTATGTTTTACAACATAAGGGTGTTATTTATAGGCGTTTCTAGTCGTTAGACATGCGTCAGGCGATTACGCAGCAGTACAGGCGATTAGGGTTCCTAATCACATGTACTACTAGCGATTGGAGCTCTAATCGCCTATAAATATCCCCCAATCACATAACTTACTGGCGATTAGGCCAATCACCCCCTATCAGCATGCAATTGGGCCAATCACCCCCCATCAGCATGCAATTATGCCAATCACCCCTTATTTACATGCAATCACGCGTAATCACCTATAATGTCATGCAATCACGCGTAATCACTATTTTAACACATATAAACACGTATTCACATACCGACAAGTCATATAATGTTTATAAGCACATAATACATGATAACTAACACGTTCCCATCCGTTCACCAATTCTTGGGACTCGAGATTTACGTGTGTGCGTTAAACCCGACGATTCTACAAATCACCAATCCTTGTTCACATGGTTATAGACCGACTCCCAATGATCCCGTGGATCATTGTAACGACTCCCGATAATTCCCGGAACAATCATAATGACTCAACTGACCTAGTTAAGTATGTTTGAAAACGTTTTTCGCTAAGGTAGACTTATGTGTTTTATAAAATGTTAACCTAAACGTGTCGGGTGTCACATCATCCCCCTGTTGAAAGAATTTTCGTCCCAAAAATTTCCCGAAGTAAAAGAGGACAAATCGATAAAAAGAAAAATTTTCCCGGTCATCACATCATCCCCCTGTTGAAAGGAATCTCGCCCCGAGATACACTCTACGACAGGAATGAGTGTCAACCTAACCCAAGTAACGTCTCCCAGAGTGCAAACGAAATGATAATCACGAATGAATAAAGATAATAACAGATACTCCATGTCGGGGAACCGCCCTCCCCAAGGTGAATGCAAAACAATGAATCCTCCTGATCAAAGGCCTACTAGAGACTATTGTGATCGGTATAAATGACACACCGGTACCGTCCAAGTAGCATCTCCAAAGGACCCACATCATACCCATGAATACAAAACGATAACCAAACCCAATACTGAAGACACTCGATGAATGTGAAACGCCAAACAACATGAATGAATGAAACCAGAGCACAACAAATAACAAGAAAAGAGAACTCACCAGTAACAGTATCAGGATCCTCCACGTTCCCCCTAGCACCAATGACGTAAGCATGAGCACGAGTAGTTCGACCGCCACCCTCGCCTTGCTTCAGCTTGGGACAATCCCGCTTGAAGTGTCCAGTCTCTCCACAGTTAAAACACCCATGGTTTCTCCGAGGAGCAGGAGTGGGGACAACCACTTGAGTCTGTTTTGGCCAAAGATTGGCCCTACAATCCTTAGCCAAGTGACCGACTCGCTGATAACGTTTACATTGAAACTCATCGGAACTCCCAACATGGTGATACCCACACGTGTTACACTTCGGATTCCTCCCGACATAACCCCCAGTCTTCTGCTCAGATGCCGACCCCGAAACATCCTGCCTCTTCACCTACGGTTGAGACGACCCAATGTTCTTCCTAGCACTCTCCCACTTCCTCTTGTTATCCGCAGGGGCTTTCACAGCGGCACCCCTCGGAGGTAGAACGCCCTCAGCAACCTTCATGTTGGTCAGCTTATGAGCTACCCGAACCGTGGCCAACATAGTAGTGTGATCAGCAGCGGCAACAAGCCCAACAATCTCCAGCACTAACCCAACAACGTAGTGCTCAATCCCCCGGTACTCCGGTGTAGCCAAACCGGGGCACATCACAGCCAACTCCTTGTGCCTAGCAGTAAACTCCTCAATCTCCGATCCAACCATCTTCAGATTCCAGAACTCGTGCTCCAACTTCATAATCTCGTCCCTCGGGCAATACTCAGCTCGCAACATCAGAATAAACTTAGACAACAACATAGCATTGGCCTCACCCATGCCAAGGTTAGCAGTGGTAGAGTTCCACCAGCTCAACGCATGTCCCTCCAGAGTAGCAGAAGCATACTTGACGCGATCAGCGTCGGGACATTACGCGTAATCGCCTATAATGTCATGCAATTACGCGTAATCACCTGTAATGTCATGCAATTACGCGTAATCACTTATAATGTCATGCAATCACGTGTAATAACTATTTTAACACATATAAACATGTATACACATACCGACAAGTCATATAATGTTTGTAAACACATAATACATGATAACTAACACGTTCCCATCTGTTCACCAATTCCTGGGACTCGACATTTACATGTATGCGTTAAACCCGGCGATTCTACAGAACACCAATCTGTGTTCACATGGTTATAGACCGACTCCCAATGATCCCGTAGATCATTGTAACGACTCCCGATGATTCCCGGAACCATCATAATGACTCAACTGACCTAGTTAAGTATGTTTGAAAACGTTTTTCGCTAAGGTAGACTTATGTGTTTTATAAAATGTTAACCTAAACGTGCCGGGTGTCACAAATTTAGAGCAACAAATCATACTTAGCATTCGGCCAATATTATAACATATGTTAATAAAACCATAACGTGTGTTAAATACTAGCTTGGATATTACAAAGGCTTGACCACAAATCACCTGTACCATCGGGCAGAGACAAAATCGGAGCACTGCACAACCTTTGCTTCAACAACTGGAAGGCAGAATCTTGCTCATCACCCCATTCTCAATAAATCGTCGATAATATCCAGCGAGTCCTAAAAATTTTCGCACTTCCGTTGGCTACTTGGGCGCTTCCCAATTCTTGATTGCCTCAATCTTTGTTGGATCGACATGAATACCCTTTGTCGTTCACTACATGTCCAAGAAAGTGAACTTCGCGAATCCAAAATTCGCACTTGGAGAACTTAGCATATAACTTCTCATTCTTCAGTAGCTCTAGAATCAACTTCAAATGTTGCTCATGCTCCTCTTGAGTTCGTGAGTATATCAATATATCATCAATAAAGACAATCACTAACTTGCTCAAATACGGCTTGCATACTCTATTCATAAAATCCATAAACACCGCTGGTGCGTTGGTAAATCCAAAAGGCATGACTTAGAACTCATAATGACCCTAACGTGTCCTAAAAGCCGTTTTAGGTATGCTTTCCTCTTGCACACGAAGTTGATGATACCCAGATCTCAGATCAATCTTAGAATAGTAACTAGAGCCTTACAGCTGATCAAACAGATCATCAATCCTAGGGAGATGGTATCAATTCTTGATAGTGAGCTTGTTCAGTTCTCCGTAGTCTATGCACATAAAGAAGGATCCATCCTTATTCTTCACAAATAACACAGGCGCGTCCCATGGGGAGAAACTCGGCCGAATAAAACCCTTATCCAACAACTCTTGTAATTGGCTATAAAGCTCTTGCATTTCTGATGGCGCTAAGCGATAGGGAGAACGGGCGATAGGGGCAGCTCCTGGAACCAAATCAATACAGAACTCCACTTGTGTCGGAGGCGGCAGTCCAGGCGACTCTTCAGGAAAGACTTCAGGAAATCCCACACGACATGGATGTCTTCGATCTTCAACTCCTTCAACTTCTTCTTCGTCACGTGTTCTAGAAATGCACAATGGCCCTTGCGAAGGCACTTCTGGGCTTTCATGCAAGATATTCTCCGTAACATGGCTCGGCTGTTCTCTCCTTTGACCGAAAGAACTTCACCATTGGGAAGGGGAATACGAACAATCTTTTCTCGGCACACGATTTCCGCATTGTTCTTCGATAACCAATCCATGCCAATAACCACATCGAAACTACCCAACTCGATTGGAAACAAGTCTATATGAAACTCATGATCTCCCAAGTTTATGTTACATCATTCAATGACTTCTTCCGACTCAATAAACTTACCGTTGGCCGATTCTATAGAATAGCATGTGCCCAACCTACTAGAATCTACCCTGAGGGTCTGTCTAAAGTTGGTCAACACAAAACTTAAATCGGCACCAGTATAGGAAAGTACGAAAGCATAAGTGTTGTTAACAAGGAACGTACCGGTAACGACATTGGAATCCTCACGAGCTTCACCAGCTCCAATCACAAAAGCTCTACTGTGAGCTTGGTTATTCAACTTCAGGCAGTCCTTCTTGAAGTGATTCGCAACACCACACACATAACATCATGGTTTCCCAGTAGGGTTACTAGCAGCCTTAGCACGACAGCGGGAAGTTTGATGCCCAATCTTCTTGCAGTATTCACAACGAATACTATCACAAGACCCAACATGATGATAGTTACATTTGTTGCAAAGAGGGTGAGGTCCATTGTACTCCTTATGGGGCTCAATAGCAGCAGTAGTTGCAACGAATGCTTGGGCAGTCTCTTGCTTATTTCCAAACTGATTTCCACCATTTTTACCTTTCCTGGTATCTGACCATTTTCTTTTGTCACCCGCATTTCCTTCTTTTTCAACCTCCTTCTTGAGCAATGCGCCCAATCGCACCGCATCATCCGTAAGACTATTAGCAAGGTTAATGGCTCCTTGAATGGTGGTGGGTTCAACAGCAGTTAGCATACTGCGAATCTTAGGGGAGAGTCCCCATATGTACCTTTCAACCCTTTTTTACTCCGGAGTAACCATGTGGGATACCAGACGGGACAACTTATGGAAGTGAGTAGTGTATGCGGTGATCTCCACTCCAGTCATAGTCAGATTCCGAAACTCTGACTCAAGCTTCTGAAGTTCACTTCAGGGGCAGTACTTCTCCATCAACATAGACTTCAATCATTCCACGAGAGACCATAAGCAGCATATTTACGCAGAGTCTGAACTTGCAGGTTCCACCAAGTCAACGCCTCGTCCTGGAAGGTGCAGGTAGCATACTTAACCTTCTGATCCTCAGCACATCCACTGATATCCAAGACTGATTCCATCTTCTCGATCCAACGACAAATATTGTTTGCTTACAAGCCATGAAAGTCTTGTAGGAATAGACATGTGTCGTGTTCTTAACTTATGTGTCATAGATAATGAGGCATCATCAATAACAGTAGTGATTAAAAGGCCATAGGGAGTATAGCAATTTGATATTTTACCATTGTCATTGTCACTCTTCCTTTTCCGGCCATTTCCTCCAGATTCACCACTGGAGTCTGTGCGGTTAGCGTCGTGCTGCGCAATCACGCGGGCTAGCTCTTTGGACGTTGTTGGGAATGTGCTGTCCTTGGTATTGCGGGTGTTCTTTCGGGGTGGCATGACTTCTTTCTAATACATCAGATATAAAAAGAATGAGACACATATATATCGATAATATTGTCAATCATGTGCGCTCGAATGAACAACGATGATATCCAAAATGACCATGACATACATAATCACGCAACCATCGAATGCAATAGTAATCATACACAACCATGCAACATGCAACCAATAAACTAGAACATAAATAAATAATAGAGAACAACTAGTAAACCATAATATCGTTATTTCATTAACTTGTTTTTTAGTACATCGTTTGTAAAAAGGATACAAAATAAGTGGGGCAGGAACGGCCCAATACAAGTTATACCATGAAATAACCCAAAAGATATTATTACTGGTTATGATAGATAGGAACCACTATGACAACCACACTAAATTACTGAGGAGGTGGGGAAAAGGTAGCAGCTAAGGCAGCAACAGTAGCTCGCATCCCCTGATCCAGCTTGCTCATCCTATGCTCAAGAATAGCCACATGTCTCCACGCCTCGTCACGTCCACGCTCAGCTTCAGCTCGTCCACACTCAGCCTCCGTACGTCTGTGCTCAGCCTCCTCCAATCGAGCTCGAAAAGTGGTGAGGTGCTCAATGATAGTTACCCTCGTATAACCCTTAGCCTGCGCATTGGCCTCCAACTCATCCGCTCGATCACAGAGATCGCGGATCAAACTGTCATGAGTACCTATCATGCCACGCACCGAATGAAGAGTGCGGCGCATAGGTAATGTACCAAGAGGACCGGGGGCAGGAGGGTCAGCACAGGGCTGGGATGACTCGACACCATGAGCAGAAATGAAGATGTCGTTGTCAGAATCCTCGTCACTATGGGCCAAGTAGCCTGCTACGGTAGGTAGGAAGGTACGCTTGCAGGCCTGGGACCTCCTAAGCAACTTCTTCCGAGGGGGCTGGAAAGACTCAGCAGCATGACTAGGCTGGGCTAGCGCCACAGGCTCTACGGGCTGGGGTCTGTGCACACG
This sequence comes from Ambrosia trifida, assembly GCA_028751855.1. Classification (NCBI taxonomy): domain Eukaryota; kingdom Viridiplantae; phylum Streptophyta; class Magnoliopsida; order Asterales; family Asteraceae; genus Ambrosia; species Ambrosia trifida. The sequence continues at coordinate 71,213,420 of CM054131.1, read as the reverse complement.
CTTCCTGGAAGTGTATACAACGCGTGTACTGGCAAGAATTAGACGACGAGAGTGGGAAGAAGACTCAGGCACATCGACTGGTGGCGCCTACTCAACGTGTGGGACCACAGCTGGTGGCTCCGTAGCATCTCCCTGAGCCTCACCGGTAGGAACGTCAGGCTCATCATCCGAAACGACGGGATCTAGCTGCATGCCATCTCCTACAACATCCACATCCTCGTCCTCCTCAGGCTCCGAATCAGCAAAGTATGCATCGACATCATCGTCACTAGACGTCTCGGGAATAGTGAAGGAATCGTCCTCTGAATCCGAAATAACAATCACATAAGTAGGGGTAGCCATGATCCTGTCAAAATCCAAAAGTACACATATACACATCGATAAGCATCAAGAACTCATGTGCTATACCCACGTTAATGCAATGTAGAAAAAAGGGCATGGAACTTGGGCAGTGCATCGTGATGAAAACATTATTCATGCAAGGAAAAAATTTCGTTTGGAAATCGTTGTAGTTATAGTTTAGTTTTTAGAGAAAACTACTTCGCTATAACCTTGAGCTCTGATACCAATCTCTCACACCCCGCCTAGGCGGAAACACGGGATGCAACCACGAAAGGTTTTCAAGCACAAGATTCGAGCAAATATTTATTTTTATTTAATTTAAAAGTACCAAACATGTTCGACAACAACCATCATAAGATACAGTTTAAAACCCAACACGGGATCAAAAGTTTTGAAAACACCAAAAGTGATAGTCGTGAATAAATGCACAAACATATCCCAACTACCATCCATAGCTTAGTTACCTGAAAAACATGCATAAAAACTTTGTCAACAAAATGTTGGTGAGTTCACGGGTTTTGAAATAAACGAAAATGTAAAGTTTAATGAAATCCTTGAATGACCCATCATTGTCTAGCTAAGAGCAATGATGATAACCATCATGAGTCCATAAAAAAACCTTGACGAGTGGTGCCTCGCACATCGCACAATAAAGGCAATGTATCATCATAAAAGAAATGTAAGCACTCTTATGTCGTATGTAGCCAGGTTAGAGCGACTAACCAAGAGTGGGGGTGTCAACCCAATAGATCTATTCAAGCGTTTCTACGCTAAATCCATAGCTAATGGTTACGGTAAACTAAATATACGAGGGCTTTAGTGAGTACTCTAAGCATAACGTCTCATGTACACCGGTCTGCTAGGAATTCATTCTAAAACTAGTAAACAATGCATGCTTTTTCCCAAAATATAAAACAGTAAAAAGGGGCCATGGAAACTCACCTCAAGTCTGTGTGCAGTCTAGCATACATACCCATATACATATGCATCTTGGTAGTCAATGCACATTACTATCTATGTTTATGATTTTGTTATACACATACATACATACTATATATATATATTGTAACATCGCGTGATTTTTATTTTTCTTGTATTTTAAACTCTATACTTAACAAATTCCATGTTCGCCTTTGTTCGCTTCTTTTATGTTACTCTTACCAATTCTTGACGAGGCGTCATATAATTTATCCTAATCAATTTAGAAATCATTTAGTTAAAATCTTAATATATATTAATTTATTTATATATATACTTATTATAATATACTTTTAGTTTAAAAATAAAAGAAAAAAAAAAAGAAAAGACGGAAAACGTGATTTAGGTTATTAGTTTGACTTTTAGTCTAATATAACAACAACAATATACAATAATGGAATGATGTTGTCGTTTTTTTTTTAATTTTATTTTCTATATGTTTGTTGTGATCAGAATCCAAGTCAAGCATGAACAATTCTATAATAATTAGACTTAACCCCATTTAATCTCCTCCCAACCACCCTAATAACTCTATTTAATACCCAACCACCTTTACCCACTTATAAATACAACCCCTCTCCACTTCTTAATCCTTTGTTCATCCTAAATCACTCCCAAATCTCTCTAATCTTCAAGCTTTTCAAACAAAAAAATTCTGCACAAAACTTTTAAGATGAAAAGCCTTAATCTTCACTTTTCTTTCACTTTCTCCACATCTCCTCTTCTTCTAACCCCTTGGGGAAACCTCTAGGACCTTGCTCTTGTTTGCTATGGCAAATAAATATGAGTATGACACCAAAATGAGGTCTCAAAGGTGGTTCATCTTCTATTGTTTTTATGCACTAGAAGGTTAGTTGAAGTGATACCAACCAAGTTCACCAATAACTTAATATTGATAGACTTGTGCTATGGTTAATGGTTGACAAAGGAAAGCCAAGGCTCTTCCAAACTAAGTCACCATACACTACTTTAACCCTATAGTTATATTATATAAATACTAAAATATATAATTTCAAAAACTCTACTAATCTAATAACTTGGAAGGTTTGTGGATACATCCCTACCTTACCAATACTTGACTCTCTTGACCATCCGAATCACTTTTATGGTGGTTTGTGTTTTGGTTAGCCTTAAAGGCACTACTTGACTCTCATGACCATCCGGATTGCCTAAAAGGCAATTTGTGCTTGGTTTGCCTAAAAGGCTTGCTTGACTCTCTTGAATCTATAATCTAAACTCGAACCTAAGACTCTTTATTTTTCTAATTCTAGTTAACCAAGGCTAAGGAACTAATCCCCCAAGACTCATTCTTTTGGAACCTTGCTAAAACGCACCCAAAGGTGAGTTCATACTTGTCCCTCCTTTTATCCTTTATTCTTTGGGGCTCAACATGTATCACTATCAAAACTCAAACGATTTTAAACTCTACAATCTATTATGCTTAGTCTAAAGTCTTATCATATTCTAAATTCTATCATGCGCAATCTAAAGTCTATTATATGCTTGTACGCTATGCTATGTAGAATTATTTACTCTAACATACAAATGTTCATATAGTTGACAACCCACCTTGCATGTATAGCGCTATAGGATTGGCTATCCGCCCCCTACATGGGTCATGTTAAGCAAAATTCTTCGTGGCTAGTCGTCGTTTGTATGGTTCTCTTGCATATGCCTATAAGCAAAACTTTATTATACTATGTATGTATGTCAAAACTAGTATGCTCACCAATGCTTTATGTGTTGACGGATATTTTATACATGTTGTAGGAAATATTTGTTGCAGGACATTTCAAGAAAACTACTTAGGATTGGACATAGAAACTCACTCTAGTTCAAGTTGTCATATTCTTGTTGTTATGTTTTTCGTTATTTAAACTACTTGTATTTCGATTTTTAGACAATAAATGAAATTCCATCTTTAAACTATATTTTCACAAAATCTAGTGTCATGAAGTCTTTGAACAATCTACCACTAAGTCTCACCTCGATGATTCCGCCATCGGTTGGGGTGTGACATATATATATATATATATACGCACACACACACATAAAATTATACATACATAGATCTTGCTTTCACATATATTGTTATTAAAACATATTAGTTTTATAACTTAAACCACTTATATGTTTATACACATACTCACGCATACATATGTGTACATATGCATATCATGCGTACATATACACACATATGTATATGTATTCACGTACGCACACACATACACACATATATACACGCATGTACACACATACATATTACATTATTGTGTTGGTTTGTTAGGAAATATCAATGGTGAACCATGTAACAACTAATCAAATTAAAGAAGTAAATGTTTTAAGTTTCATACCTCTTAGTTGAGCAAGAAGGTGTACAAGATACTAGCTAACCTTAGTTGCTTCTAGGGACTTGGTTTGGATGTGTGTGTGTGTGTTGGTGCTAAAAGTTTAGAGAGGGAGGGAGAGGATATGTGTGAGTTGTGGTGTGTGGTAATATAACTCAAGACCTCCTTATATAGTAGTGGAGATGGGAAGGGATTAGGATGGTGATGTGTATTTTGGGAAAGTCAACTTTCTTGAATCCTTGAGATTAAGAGAATCTTACTTCTTTGGTATCTAATCACTTGACTAAACACTAGACAATAGACATCATGAGATATTTGGCCAACTTAGAAAGATTTGACCATACTTTGGTCTTGGGGGCGGCTCACATAAACCAAGGGAAGGGAAGATCAAGCTTGTTTAGGAAAAAAATCTTACATGGATTAGTGTTATTAAGGAATATTACTAAAAGTAGTAGGTGATCTTTGTAGGACTTGGTGAGATTTGGGTGGATTAGAAGAAACATTATCATGATCTTTGGATGTGTAGGGATCTTGTGTGACAAAGGAAGGGGGCGGCTCTTGGTTCACGAGGGAGAGAGGGAGAGAGACGAGAGAGAGATAGAGGAAAATAGAGGGAAAGAGAGATAGGTCGTTAGAAGGGTGGTTAGTCTCAAAAGGGTAAGTCAACTCTTATGGATTAGTGGGAGATGAAGGATCTTACCATGTTTGGTTAATAATCATCCTATGTTGCAATTCTAGCCTACATATCTTATGTCTAACTCAAGTCTTAGAGGGTGACTAATCTAATGATTATGTTGGATGAGGATCAAACTATGTGACAACACAATAGATCATTCTAGGTCTTAATTTAACATGTGGTTTAATAGGGATTGACTTGTTTAAAAAAAATATTAATATAGATATGGGGGTGGCGGTTGAAAACATGACAAAGGGAAGGAAAAGACATATAACTATTGTGGTAATCCAACATTATAGATCCAAGAAGTTTAAGGAATCTACCTAAATATGTTAAGTCACCAAATCTTTGGTTGACTAGTCTTAGGAAGAATGTGAAAGATATGACACTTCATTGATGATGGTCTAGTGTCTAGTGAAGATGAGACAAGAAGGAAAATGGCGGTGATTATTTCGGGTTAAGAGGCTTTATAATCCTAGTGTTAATTACTTGTTCCACCATTTATAGTTAAGCATATAAACTTGACTAGATTGTTCATTTATAAAGAGAAAAAAATGTACGTAAGAACTTGTATTAAATATGTCTAATACTTTCATGGATATGTGTATATTTATATATATATACATACATATATATATATATATATCTGTGTGCCGTGTATTTATATACACACACACATATATATATATATATATATATATATATATCCATAAGTTAGGAAAAATACTAGTTTTTATGCATGGACTCTATCACATTTGTTAACATATTATTGAACAAATAAACATTTACACATGTTTTTAGAAAATAGTCTATGATTAATTAAACTCGTGTCACCAATGTTCATTGATATGGGTGAAATTACACTCGTTCGGGTCTTGCTAGACTTTCTCAGGGGACTTATGCATAGAAAATGATGTAAATTATGCATAGAAAGTTAAATGTTGACTAGAAAGTGTATGGATTTTGACCTGGTAAAGTGGCGGGAGTCACACATAGGCTTATACGAGACCTATACTACACTCATTTAAAGAGCTTATTACAAAGAAAGAAATTCTAGATTTTCCTATCATTCAGCCTAGCTGCCATTCTAATGACGCTAATGTTGACAACTTTGACAGGATTGAAATAGAAGACATATCTCACGAAGAGTATCCAGAATACTACAATATTCAAAATAACTCGAGCGTGCCATTCATTGATGAAACAATCCTCAAGGAGCTTAGAAAATGGTAACTTAGAAAGAAAAGATTGTCATTGATGAAATCTTTGAAGGTACTAAAAAAGAAGATGTGTATCGACAATCTAATGCTTTGAAGGATTATCTAAGAAGACTGAAGGAAGAAGTTGATAACCGTCCCGTTCCTCCAATCCAAGCCAAGTTTTACAAGTATCATGGACAATCATTCAAAGGATGTGCAATTAGCTGGAAGTTCTTTCCATAGTTGAGATGTGTGGGCGTGAAATGGCAATGTGGAATCCATTACTTCAGTAGATTCCATGATCTAAAGACACTTTCGTATTGGTTTGTGCAAAATTTATGCCGTCATTCTTTGATCGGGGCCTCTAGATTGTTGGAGCATATGGCTGATAAAATGGCCTGAGAAAGCCAAACGAAGTGGGACATGTTTAAATCTCGGCATCCCAGAAGAATTATGCACAAAGAGATTGATTTGTAGACGAACTGACACTTTGTGACTCTGGAGTACAAGCCTCCTAAGACGATGAAGAAGGTACCATTATTATTGATTGGACAGAACATAAGTGATTACTTTGCATTTTGGTATTACGGCCAGAGAATGTGGGAAGTTGTAATTGTTAGATAATGAAGACAAGTTAGAGCTATGCAAGAAGATTCAGATCTTCGCCCCTATGTGGTTAATGAACTGTTCCCAAGAAGACAACGCTCTTCAATCCTGTCACACCCTCAAAATCCACTTGCGGAGTTTTACCGCGAGGCGCATGACAAACCAGGATCCAAGTCAACGATCACAATAAACATAACTAAATGAACATATGCAATTTCAAAACATAGTTTAAAATCCCCAATTACAGCAGTGTAAACATAACTATCTGGGATACTCTGGAGTACAAGCCTCCTAAGACGATGAAGAAGGTACCATTATTATTGATTGGACAGAACATAAGTGATTACTTTGCATTTTGGTATTACGGCCAGAGAATGTGGGAAGTTGTAATTGTTAGATAATGAAGACAAGTTAGAGCTATGCAAGAAGATTCAGATCTTCGCCCCTATGTGGTTAATGAACTGTTCCCAAGAAGACAACGCTCTTCAATCCTGTCACACCCTCAAAATCCACTTGTGGAGTTTTACCGCGAGGCGCATGACAAACCAGGATCCAAGTCAACGATCACAATAAACATAACTAAATGAACATATGCAATTTCAAAACATAGTTTAAAATCCCCAATTACAGCAGAAGCTTATTCTCAAACATAGTCCAAAAGTAAACCAAATTATTTAATGTTCGAAGACCATGCAACCCTAACTAGACGCCGTGCAGACGCGTGCGCCCTAGTTCCATAGTGCTACCTTAGCGACCTGAGAAAACATGTAAGAGTTTACGTCAGCACAAAAATGCTGGTGAGTTCACAGGTTTTGTAATCAAAGTACCAAGTTCAACCTGTCCATACTATAACAATTTGCAAACCAAAGTACGCTAGCTAGGCGTATGTTTTGTTACATCTACGATTGGAAAACCATTACTAACTCGTAAACCAGATGTTGTGCCCGAATAGTAAACCTGTTCCTGTTTGAGACAATATGCTCGCCCGGCCCTACAAGCCGACGAGCGGGGTTGGTCATTCCCAATAGATCTATTCACATTTCCCCGTTGTGCTAACCCGCACATTCATGGTTTCCCCCGGGACTTCCAAAGATCGTATAGTAAACCATAGAAACCCATAGTATGACAGTTGTTACCAAAACATAAGTTTAACACATGTTTTCTCCCCCAAAAAGTGAAACCAGTTAAAAGAGGGGTCGTAAACTCACCTTAGGTTGCGTTACTTCGATATACGAATAATATCAGCAAGCTATGCTAGCCCCGTAAAGCGGCGACCTAACATATGACAGTTACAAGTACTTAGACTAATAACCCGTAGGTTAGTTAGTCCCTAGATGTCCAGACCATAACCAAGTTCGTTTGAAAACACCGTGACTGTTAAATTTACCCAAAGTACAAGACTCGACATCCCATTGGTGACCCGAGACTCCCCGTGTTATACTTGTACTCACAAACATACAATCATGCAATCACACTTAACATACATTAAAGTCCAACAAGTTATAGCACGTAATTCAAGTATCACATAAATAAGTTCGAACACATGTTACCAAGTTATTAGATATGTTACGGGGTTCCTAGCATGTTCCTAGGTGTCAAATCGGGTTTCGGAATGTCAAAATATACTTACAGCAGCAGTACAGGCAATTAGGGAAAGTCAACTAGCGATTATGAAAGTCAACAGGCATTTAGGAATGCTAATTGCCTATACTATAGGCAATTAGGGTCATAAGACATGCAAATCAGGAGTCTATAGGCGATTAGGTCATAAGACATGCATTTCAGGACTTAACTAGCAATTAGGATCACAATTGCATGCAACGAAGGCAATTAGCCCCCCAATTGCCTATACTATAGGCGATTAGGGTGTCATATCAGGCGATTAGCCTCCTAATCGCCTATAGCATAGGCGATTAGGGTTGCTAATCGCCTACAGCATTGCTGTTCCGGTTTTTCGCGCGTTTAACACTCCAAATCAATCCCAGAACGTGTGTAAACATCAAATATCATCCAAACAACTATATCAAACATATTTCCATCAAAATCCTTCGTTTAACCTCGATCTATCAGTCCTGAATGCAATCATGTATCTTAAAGACAATACACATAACATGAAACATCACATTAGCATGCAAAACCGTAACCCTAATTAACAATAACTCAGATTTCATCATCATGCCATCATCATCAATCTGTAACTACCTTAATAACATGTTCATCATCCTTCTTGAATCATAAAAACCCTATCTTTTAATCATAAACACACATACAACATGCATGATAGTTAGAATCCGATTAACAATGTTTATAAACGATTTTCAGAAGACTTATTTGTTTTAAAACAGGTCTGGACCATTAGGGATTCAATAAAAACGTTAATAAAGGTTGCATGAATGAAAACCACACCTTAGATTTGTGATAGATTGATGTAATAGGCTTGAAATCTTGTGTTTTGATCGAAAATCGTGTTCCAGAGGTTGTGTGTGTGTTTGGGCGAGTTGTGGGACGACTAGGGTTGCTAATATGAAGTTTAGGAGGTCAAGTATTGTATTTATAGTCGTTTTTAGTCGTCCAGCACGTTCCATGCGATTATGCAGCAGTTACACGCTATTAGGGCTGCTAATCGCATGACATTTCATGCAATTAGGGTCTAATCGCCCCCTAGGGCATGCGATTAGCACCCAATCGCCCCCAATGAGGCCCAATCGCATCCCCTATATGCGATTAGCCTCCCCTAATCGCCTATAGGGGTTGGTTCCGTGTATTTTGCGCGTTAAACCCCGTTTTAACATATGTTAACACATTTTCACATACCGACAAGTCACATAATGATTGTAAACACATAATACTTGCAAACAAACATATTCACCCCCATTCACCAATTCCCGGGACTCGAGACTTGTATGTTCCCTATGCTCTGACGATTCTACGAATCGTCACCACTTGTACACTTGGTTAAGGACTAACATCTAATGCACCTCTAGACTAACATCCGATGATCCTCTATACTAAACTGATAGTTCCCGAACCATAACACGACTTAACTAACCCAGTTAAGTATAATATACGCGTGACTCGCTAAGGTAGACTTTGATCTAGACCACGTTGTTAACCAGAATTTGCCGGGTGTCACATCATCCCCACGTTAAAAGAATTTTCGTCCCGAAAATTGCACAAGTACCAAAAGGAATAACGAAAGAAACAGATAAAAGATAGAAACCAAAAGAGAGATTTACCCGAGTTGTCACATCATCCCCACGTTAAAAAGGAATCTCGCCCCGAGATTCATTCAGCTGCAGTGGAGACATATCTCGATTCGAACGCTTCCTTAGGAAAGAGATGAGGATACTTAGACTTCATCTGATCCTCCCGCTCCCAAGTGTACTCTGGTCCCCAGTTCGAGTTCCAGCGAACCTTTACAATACGAATCTTGCTATGACGTAGGCTACGAATCTTGTAATCAAGAATCTCAACAGGTTCCTCCACAATCCGAAGACGATCATCAACCTTGATCTCTTCTAGTGGAACAATAAGAGACTCGTCAGCCAGACACTTCTTCAGGTTGGACACATGGAAGACGTTATGTACGTTGCCGAGCTCCGTCGGTAAATCAAGACGATATGCCACCGGTCCAATTCGTTCCAGAATTGTAAATGGACCGACATACCGAGGGTTGAGTTTGCCACGCTTCCCAAAGCGTATGACGCCCTTCCACGGTGAAACTTTCAGAAGTACCTTGTCATCAACTTGGAATTCCAATGGCTTGCGACGCTGATCGGCATAACTCTTTTGCCGATCCCGTGCCGCTGCCAACTGGTTACGAATCTGTACGATCTTTTCCGAAGTTTCGTACACTAGCTCAGGCCCAGTGAGTTGACTCTCACCCACCTCAGCCCAACAAAGAGGAGACCGGCATTTCCGCCCGTACAGTGCCTCGAACGGAGCTGCCTTGATGCTCGTGTGGTAACTGTTGTTGTAAGAGAATTCTACTAACGGTAGGTGAGCTTCCCAACCTTTGCCAAAATCGATCGCACATGCCCGCAGCATGTCTTCTAAGGTTTGAATCGTGCGTTCACTCTGACCGTCAGTCTGTGGGTGATAAGCTGTACTCATGTCTAGCAGGGTACCCAAAGCCTTGTGCAAAGACTTCCAGAAGTGAGAAGTAAAATGGGAATCGCGATCCGAAATAATAGAAACCGACACCCCGTGCTTAGAAACAACTTCCTTCAGATAAAGACGAGCTAAACGATCCATGGTGTCGGTCTCCTTAATAGCGAGAAAATGGGCTGATTTCGTCAACCGATCAACAATCACCCATATCTTATCATTCCCGCTGGGTGACTTAGGGAGTTGCGTGACAAAATCCATGGTAATTCGTTCCCACTTCCACTCCGGAATTTCAGGTTGTTGCAAGAGACCCGACGGTTTCTGGTATTCCACCTTGACCTTAGCACAGGTCAAGCATTTGCTCACGTATGAGGCTATATCCGACCTCATGTTTGGCCACCAGTAAAGCACCTTCAGATCCTGGTACATCTTATCCGAACCAGGATGAATAGAATACCGGGACTTGTGAGCCTCATCTAAAACAAGCTCCCGAAGTCCCCCGAATAAAGGAACCCATATGCGTTCTGCGAAGTAGTGCAGGCCATCAGGCCTTCGCTCAAGGTGTTTGTCGGCACCGTGCATAGTCTCAGCTTTAAGGTTTTCCTCCTTCAAAGCTTCTAACTGGGCAGAACGGAGTTGGTCAGGTAGAGAGGAATGAATGGTGAGTTGCAACGCCCGAACGCGACGAGGTTTAATTGATTCCTTCCTACTCAAGGCGTCTGCTACTACATTCGCCTTGCCAGGATGGTACTTAATGGCGCAATCATAATCATTCAGAAGTTCAATCCAACGACGTTGTCGTATGTTCAAATGTTGTTGGTCGAAAATATGTTGAAGACTCTTGTGATCGGTGTAGATGGTGCATTTGGTACCGTACAAGTAATGTCTCCAAATTTTCAACGCGAAAACCACTGCACCCAACTCCAAGTCATGGGTGGTGTAGTTCTTCTCGTGCACCTTGAGTTGACGAGAAGCATACGCAATCACTTTCTCGCGTTGCATCAACACACAACCGAGACCATGAATAGAAGCATCACAGTAAACAACGAAATCATCAGGGCCTTCCGGCAAGGACAAAATAGGAGCAGAACAAAGTTTGGACTTTAGTTCTTGAAATGCCGACTCTTGTGGTTCACCCCAGTCGAATTTTCTATCCTTCTGAGTAAGAGTGGTGAGGGGTTGAGCGATCTTCAAGAACCCCAAAATGAAACGACGATAGTAGCCCGCAAGGCCTAGAAATTGCCGCACCTCAGTTGGCGTCTTTGGTGCTCCCCAGTCCTTGATCGCTTCGATCTTAGCTGGATCGACATGAATCCCTAGTTCATTAACTACATGTCCTAGGAACTGAACTTCGCGTAACCAAAAGTCACACTTTGAGAACTTTGCGTAAAGTTGTTCCCGTCGCAAGAGTTCCAAAACCAAACGCAGGTGTTTCTCGTGTTCGGTCTTGTTCTTGGAGTAAATCAGAATATCATCAATAAACACGATAACGAACTTATCAAGATATGGTTTACAAACGCGGTTCATCAAATCCATGAAAACCGCCGGTGCGTTCGTGAGACCGAAAGGCATGACCAAGAACTCGAAATGGCCATAACGGGTACGAAAGGCAGTCTTTGCAACGTCAGCTTCCCTTACGCGCAACTGGTGATAACCGGACCTCAAATCAATCTTAGAGTAGTAGCTAGAACCCTGGAGTTGGTCGAATAGATCATCAATTCGTGGAAGAGGATAACGGTTCTTGAGGGTCAATTTGTTCAATTCTCTGTAATCCACACACAATCGAAAACTTCCATCCTTCTTCTTAACGAACATAATCGGGGCTCCCCAAGGGGAAGAACTTGGTCTGATGAAACCCTTGTCCAAGAGTTCCTGTAACTGACTAGACAATTCCTGCATCTCGGGAGGTGCAAGACGGTAGGGGGCCCGAGCAATAGGAGCAGCCCCCGGTACAAGATCAATACCGAACTCAACCTGACGATGGGGAGGAAGACCAGATAAATCATCGGGAAATACATCAGGAAACTCGCGTACAACAGGAATATCGTCGATCTTCTTCTCATCGTTAGAGGAAACAGATAAAAGTGCCAAAACGGCCGAATAACCCCTTCGAAGATACTTAAGGGCTTTCATGCTGGAGATGAGATTTAGCGGAGCACCGCCCTTGATACCGTACACAGAAAGGAATTCTCCATCAGGGAGGGGAATCCGAATAATCTTGTCGTAACAAATGATCTCAGCGCGATATAAAGACAACCAATCCATGCCTACAACAACGTCAAAACTACCCAAAGGTACCGGCATAAGGTCGATGGGGAAAGACAAACCCGACAACTCTAGTTGACACTCCCGAAGGATACAAGTAGCTTCAATCTTTTTACCGTCAGCCAACTCAATTACATACTTAGCCTCTAATGGCTCGGGTACTACATCTAGCAGTCGACTAACTCCCATAGATATAAAACTTTTATCGGCACCGGAATCAAATAAAACACTAACAGAGCGATTATTGAGAAGGAATGTACCGGTAACTGTGTCAGGATCCTGTCTAGCCTCTGCGGCTCCAATGACGAAGGCACGTGCACTCCTGCCACCGCCCCCGTTGTTCCCGTTACCGTTTCTGTCCCTCACATCCCCGCCCTGCTTCAGTTTCGGGCACTCCTTCTTGTAATGCCCAGACTCCCCACAGTTTTAATAACCCTATTTCCCCGTAGTTCCTTGAGCAGTAGGAGCCGAGTTAGTAATTGGGGCCTGGGTCGATGGAAGTGTCGCCCGACAATCTTTAGCAAAATGCCCAAGTCGCTGACAGCGATGGCAACGATTACGGTCGCAGTCCCCCTGATGATGACGCCCACATTTGTTGCACTTAGGTAATTTCCCCGCATAACCACCCGGTTTGGTACCAGAAGAAGAAGAACCCCGCTATCGAACCTCTTACCCTATGTGATGATGCTGGCACAGATCATTTCCCCTCATTATCCCATTTACGCTTGTTATTCTCCGGGGCCTTGACAGTCGAACCCTTAGCAGGCAAGATACCCTCATTCACCTTCAAGTTTGTCATCCTGTGAGCCGATCGGACCACCTCTGAGTATGTAGGAAGATTCCCCGCAGTCACCAACCCTGCGATCTCTGGTACTAGCCCCGAGATATAGTGTTCGATCCTCCTGTATTCTGGCACATGCAGATCAGGACACAGCACTGCCAACTCATTACGCCTTACCGTATACTTTTCACAGCTAATGGTAACCACTAGCGTTCACAAGATCAAAGCTAGATCCAACCCAGGACTATACATTCAAACCCAGAGCTCACTAGGGCTTTCATGCATTTCGGTTTATGATTTTGTGTGCACCCAAAATGATAAACCGCTCTACATGGTCCTCCAAGTGTTCTCCTAGTTCGAAGTTCAAATCACCGAACATAGACTCTTAGCTATACACCGTAATGCTACGGTAGTTTATGACAAGTGTTTCTATTGGAGTATGAAAGGGAGATGTCCGAGCCTTGGACAAATCTCATGAGTACACGATTTACCCCAATATACCACACTGCCTAGAAAGCAAGTAACCCGACTAAGATAGAACAGATGATGTAACATAGGAAGGTCAGATGATTTAGAGACACCCCAACAAGCCCATACGTAATCCACCAAAATGTTTAGTACTAAGTGATCGTCTAGTGTGTGCGACTCGGCTATAGTCTAGACTCTACTTGCAGTCCTAGTTCACTATAATCATTGGCTCTGATACCAATCTGTCACACCCTCAAAATCCACTTGCGGAGTTTTACCGCGAGGCGCATGACAAACCAGGATCCAAGTCAACGATCACAATAAACATAGCTAAATGAACATATGCAATTTCAAAACATAGTTTAAAATCCCCGATTACAGCGGAAGCTTATTCTCAAACATAGTCCAAAAGTAAACCAAATTATTTAATGTTCGAAGACCATGCAACCATAACTAGACGCCGTGCAGACGCGTGCGCCCTAGTTCCATAGTGCTACCTTAGCGACCTGAGAAAACATGTAAGAGTTTACGTCAGCACAAAAATGCTGGTGAGTTCACAGGTTTTGTAATCAAAGTACCAAGTTCAACCTGTCCATACTATAACAATTTGCAAACCAAAGTACGCTAGCTAGGCGTATGTTTTGTTACATCTACGATTGGAAAACCATTACTAACTCTTAACCAGATGTTATGCCCGAATAGTAAACCTATTCCTGTTTGAGACAATATGCACTCGCCCGGCCCTCCAAGCCGACGAGCGGGGTTGGTCATTCTCAATAGATCTATTCACATTTCCCCGTTGTGCTAACCCGCACATTCATGGTTTCCCCCGGGACTTCCAAAGATCGTATAGTAAACCATAGAAACCCATAGTATGACAGTTGTTACCAAAACATAAGTTTAACACATGTTTTCTCCCCCAAAAAGTGAAACCAGTTAAAAGAGGGGCCGTAAACTCACCTTAGGTTGCGTTACTTCGATATACGAATAATATCAGCAAGCTATGCTAGCCCCGTAAAGCGGCGACCTAACATATGACAGTTACAAGTACCTAGACTAATAACCCGTAGGTTAGTTAGTCCCTAGATGTCCAGACCATAACCAAGTTCGTTTGAAAACACCGTGACTGTTAAATTTACCCAAAGTACAAGACTCGACATCCCATTGGTGACCCGAGACTCCCCGTGTTATACTTGTACTCACAAACATACAATCATGCAATCACACTTAACATACGTTAAAGTCCAACAAGTTATAGCACGTAATTCAAGTATCACATAAATAAGTCCGAACACATGTTACCAAGTTATTAGATATGTTACGGGGTTCCTAGCATGTTCCTAGATGTCAAATCGGGTTTCGGAATGTCAAAATATACTTACAGCAGCAGTACAGGCGATTAGGGAAAGTCAACTAGCGATTATGAAAGTCAACAGGCATTTAGGAATGCTAATTGCCTATACTATAGGCAATTAGGGTCATAAGACATGCAAATCAGGAGTCTATAGGCGATTAGGTCATAAGACATGCATTTCAGGACTTAACTAGCAAGTAGGATCACAATTGCATGCAACGAAGGCAATTAGCCCCCCAATTGCCTATACTATAGGCGATTAGGGTGTCATATCAGGCGATTAGCCTCCTAATCGCCTAGAGCATAGGCGATTAGGGTTGCTAATCGCCTACAGCATTGCTGTTCCGGTTTTTCGTGCGTTTAACACTCCAAATCAATCCCAGAACGTGTGTAAACATCAAATATCATCCAAACAACTATATCAAACATATTTCCATCAAAATCCTTCATTTAACCTCGATCTATCAGTCCTGAATGCAATCATGTATCTCAAAGACAATACACATAACATGAAACATCACATTAGCATGCAAAACCGTAACCCTAATTAACAATAACTCAGATCATCATGCCATCATCATCAATCTGTAACTACCTTAATAACATGTTAATCATCCTTCTTGAATCATAAAAACCCTATCTTTTAATCATAAACACACATACAACATGCATGATAGTTAGAATCCGATTAACAATGTTTATAAACGATTTTCAGAAGACTTATTTGTTTTAAAACAGGTCTGGACCATTAGGGATTCAATAAAAACGTTAATAAAGGTTGCATGAATGAAAACCACACCTTAGATTTGTGATAGATTGATGTAATAGGCTTGAAATCTTGTGTTTTGATCGAAAATCGTGTTCCAGAGGTTGTGTGTGTGTTTGGGCGAGTTGTGGGACGACTAGGGTTGCTAATATGAAGTTTAGGAGGTCAAGTATTGTATTTATAGTCGTTTTTAGTCGCCCAGCGCGTTCCATGCGATTATGCAGCAGTTACACGCGATTAGGGCTGCTAATCGCATGACATTTCATGCAATTAGGGTCTAATCGCCCCCTAGGGCATGCGATTAGCACCCAATCGCCCCCAATGAGGCCCAATCGCATCCCCTATAGGCGATTAGCCTCCCCTAATCGCCTATAGGGGTTGGTTCCGTGTATTTTGCGTGTTAAACCCCGTTTTAACATATGTTAACACATTTTCACATACCGACAAGTCACATAATGATTGTAAACACATACTACTTGCAAACAAACATATTCACCCCCGTTCACCAATTCCCGGGACTCGAGACTTGTATGTTCCCTATTCTCTGACGATTCTATGAATCGTCACCACTTGTACACTTGGTTAAGGACTGACATCTAATGCACCTCTAGACTAACATCCGATGATCCTCTATACTAAACTGATAGTTCCCGAACCATAACATGACTTAACTAACCCAGTTAAGTATAATATACGCGTGACTCGCTAAGGTAGACTTTGATCTAGACCACGTTGTTAACCAGAATTTGCCGGGTGTCACAAATCCAATCCATTTCGATGTTGTTGATATTGAACAAGTGTGGAAATTTCAAGCTATGATCAAATAATGCTTTGCATATGATCTACATTTTGGTTGCAAATACAAAGCTATGTTGGGAAAAAGACAAGTTAGTGTGTTGAAATCAGTGCAGAAAGGTGTTGCAAGCAAAGCAAAGAAATGAAGTTGAAGTTGTTGCAGTTTTGATGTTTTGAAGACCAATACCCAAGCTATAGACAATGGGTTGTCTGTAGATGCATTTTATAACACCCAAACCAATCGCGGAAACATCAGGGTGCCACATAATGATGATTGTTCACTAGATCATGGTAAATAATAAGTTCCACTAATCAATTAAATGAATTAAATACAATTGTTCTAGAAGAAATTTGTACATCAAATGAATAACACTGTATATAAATCTCCAAGAATGAACTCTAGTCTTCAAGCAACAATATATCCTGAAACATTTTAAGTTGGATAATATTTTGGGTCAACAAAAGTTGGTGAGAATTACATAGGTTTGTGTAAAGTATCATGTGTATAAAAGTTGTACAATTCAAGTGTTATGGCAATTCGAGTGCATATGAAAACAAATGCTAGGCAAATCGTTTGAATAATCAAACCTTGTGACATGTTTAATGTGGTCCATCCCATATGCATATGGTTCACCTGTTTGTGCTTAAGTCTATGTTTATCGATAACAATCACCCACGTTTCCCCATTCCAATGGTCCACGTATCCGGGTGCGGTTGTCAATCCAATAGAGCTATCATTGTGTATCTTCAGCTTGCGCAATGTTAATGATTACGCGTGTTTAATTGTGTCTGCCTAAGTATTGTTCACGACATAATATCACATAGAAATCACACAAAACACGTATGTTGAATTGTTTAAGCGAATGATAACATGTTCCAACCTAAAAAGAATGAAAAAGTGTAATAATGAGACTATGTAAAACTTACCTTGATTACTAGTATTGAATACCATAAAACGTTCCAAAGTAGAATAGGCAAGATCCCGAGATATATCCTATTCAAATAAAGGACAATTTAGACTTGGACCTATTTGAGTCTACGTTGTCTAGATCTAAGGCATTCTAAGGTTTCAATTTAGGAATCGATAATTGTTTAATATTTAATTGAAATATTTGTTAATTAAATAAATAAAGAGAAATTAAAGAAATAAATTATTAAGAGAATTTTTTGTCAAGTCCTTGTCAAGTGTTGTTGTACTAAAATAATATAGTTAGAAAATAATTTTTCACAAATTATTTTCATAATTAATGTTTATCAAATAAATTATAACATAATAATTTAAACATGTTAATAATATTAAAAATATAAAACTTCAAAAAAAATCAGAAAACAAACTTATTTTTCTGACCCAAAATATTGGAAATAATTTATGTGAATTTTTGGTGCAAAACTAATTAAAATTGGATTTATAATGAATTTATTATGACTAAAATAGATTTAATTATCTAAACATAATTAAATACAGCTTTTATGTGAATAAAAATCAGTTTTATAATGCTTACAAGTTTATAAACTTAAAATAAAATTTTCATAATTTATGAAGTTATTTTTATTGAATTTAATACATATATATATATATATATATATATATACTTTATTTGAAAATAATTAATATATATTAAATAAAAGATTTTCTGAAAATAAAAACTTTTACAATAAAGTTTATAAGTTAAACAACCAAAAATAAATTTTATAGAATTTATAAACTTGGTTTGTTATTTTAATATATAATAAACGTTTTATAACTAAAACCTATAATTTCATATAACAGTATTTTATATAAAAAAATGGCGTTGACCAGACTCGAACCGGATTTAAGCGCCAGCCAGGCTTTACACGACACACCAAGGACCAACTGAGCTGCATGTATTTTTTGAGTTTAAACTGAAATAAACAATTTAGAACTTCTCATTCCTTTAAACCTGATTATCCCCAAATCGAACCCTACAAACCCTATATATCAATCCGATTCAATAAACGATTATAACCTAATTAACCATGGGGTTATTATCTAAAAAGGGCCGATTATCATACAGAAACAGAGAATTGATTCATACCAGTTGATATTGCTTTCCAATCTTCGGTAAAATAGAAAGTCAACAAACCTTGAATTTGCGAATTATAGCGAAACCAAGAGAAAATTGAGAGAGATTTTGTGATTTTTGGCTGCTTTAGGTCATCTAGGTAGGTTCAATTTATAGATTTCAAATCCTATCGAAAATTTGGAAGTTAGGCCCATAAAGATCATAAACGCGTCAAATTGGAGGTAATTAGTCATTCAAGAAAATAATCATTGCCAAATATATGGATTTAGCGCATCAATTGGAGGTAATTAGTCAGTTTCACTTTCCTTGTTAACCAAAGTCCTAAGCGCAACAATCCTATAAATATAATCTATTTCGGTTTAAGTTCATAACTTGGGCTCAGCTCAGATGGTAATGAGGGTGTTTTATAAACTTGTGACCCGGCTATGGTCACGACTTCAAGTAATCGAGTCCCTTAGCCCATTTTTCTTATAACCCATTTTTTTGTTATTGATTTAAACTTATAAATATAATATATGATATCTAAGGTACATAAAATGTCAATTTATCTTATAAATATCATTTTATGACATAGGGATGAATAAATGGATAAGGTTTGTAATCATAACCTATAAATCATAGAATAACAATGTTACAAATAAATCGGTGGATTTTTTATTATTATATATATTTTTTTATAACTCAAAACATTCGTGAAAAAAAAATCCAAAATGTTACATTCTCCCAAACTTTTGGGAACTTCGTCCTGAAGTTGATTTTAGATAGGCTGCTGGAAAGAGATAAGGATATTTGGTTCAAGCTAGGATGACTATGGTTTAGGGTATGGTAAAAGTTAATGAGTAGCAGGATAAAGGTTTTTGAAACATATTGGTCTGAGATAGGGGTCTATTAGAATGCTAAACTTAAGTTCCCGAAATGGATGAGGAAATGCATAAGGTGACCATTAAGGCTAAATGAACTACCAACTAACCAGGGTTCGTCATCGGTCCGACCCCAAGTCTCATTTTCAATATATCATTAATGTTTATATATAGGGTGTACCGTAGCTAACCCACCACACCTCCGATATATCAAAAACATACTTGGTATCTTACCAAAACCCTAATAATATTTCACACCACCATAACGTACCTGTAAATTTGTGATTATGTTCCAGACCGCAATCACCATTTTACCTTACATTAGGGTTTGTGTCCTTCTATGACTCTAAACTTAACACACATGTAAAACGCAACAATGCACAACAGCCTAGCGACTGAATCTTTGTATCAATGAGTGTAATGAATCTTTGTATTAATGAATCAAATTTCATGATCACCACAGAAAAGTGCAAAAGATGTTATGTATGGTCTTTACCCCAAACGGGGAGCCCGTTAAGTAGGATGTTTGCACCATGTATCTAAAAATAAGTCCAACTATTAAGCAGGCAAGAAGATCTCTACCAATCAGTGAGTAGGAACCTCTACCGATTGTTAAGTAGGTACGATGGCCTCTACTAGTCATTGAGCAGGTTATTAGAACCTCTACCGGCTGTTGAGTAGGCATGATGACCTCTACCAATCGTCGAGAAGGTTATTAGGAACTCTACTAACTGTTGAGCAGATAATTCATCCTCTACCGGTTGTCGAGTGAATAATATAGCAAATGTAACAATTGTTTTTCATAATTCAACATGCAAGTTGAAAATTGATAATACACACATGGAAGCAAGTTTCTAAATGCGTCAAATATCAAGTATAGTATGCAAGTTGTAATTGAGTTTCCCTAGATAAGGCTAATAAGTCTAGATGTGGTTTCACTACTTGATGATTATAGCAAATAGCTCATATTTAGTTAGCCATATTTTCAAGTATGATAAATAGTCAAACGTTTAATATAATAAATAATCAATTTCTCATGTATCAATAACAATAAAGTTTTATGCAACTAACAATCGAGTTTTTAGAAGAATCTTGTAGGATCAAGTATCTAGTATCAAGTTTCCAATAGTTTGGTTATTATAAAACTCAAGTTCATGTTCAAAAAGATGGATAACATGCATATAATCCTTGTGAGAATGATGAAAATCAAGTAAGGGATAGTGAACGTAAAAATATTTGATAACTAGTTTAGCTTTTAGGACAGGAGGAGGAAGAAGGTAGTCATGTTTTTGGAGAGTGTGAAAATGAATAATCAGGTTCTTGAAAACTCAACTTGGGGGATATAGATGATAGGTACAAGTAAACTCATGTTTATGGAAAAACACAAATGCTAAGAACTCTTTTTTTTATAAAGTTTTTGGAAAGTTTCATTCATAAGAACAAGTAGGAATATATGGAGAATTTGGAGACTAAATTTTGTTCATTTGTTTAGAGATATTTTATTTTAAAGAAAATTGGTTTTGAACCAAAAACAAGGGTCGTCGAATAGTATAAACTAAATGGATTTAGATCTGAATATTCCAGTGAGTCAGAGATTTTAAACACAATGTTGGTTTTGAAAATCAAGACTTTGTTGGGGCATTTTGTATAATAGACATTGATTAGCATAATAGAAAAGAATTGATTCATTGTAGGTTACACCAATAAATTATTACATAAATATTTGAAATTTAGGGAATAAGTGGGTAGAACTCCCAAATGATCATGAGGATCAGACTGATGAGTAAGTTATATAAACAATGAAATGGATTTGAATTGTAAAAATTTTGAGATTCAAAACTTAGGTTTTAATGAAAGGGAGGCATTTTACATAACACAATGAAAACAAGGATCATGAGATCATATAGAATATTAGTAAAATTGAAAGCAATAAAACATAAGGAGTGTAGTAATTTATTCATTAATTGAAACGAATAAACGAAAACGTTGACTTATCAAAGTTTCTAAATTATTCTTCTAATAACCTAATTCCCTATAACCAAGGCTCTAATACCAATCTGTAACACCCCAACCGATGGCGGAAACATCGGGGTGCCACGTAATGACGATTGTTCAGTAGCTCATGGTAAATAATAAGTTCCATTAATCAATTAAATGAATTAAATAAAATTGTTCTAAACGAAATTTGTACATCAAATGAATAACACTGAATATAAATATCCAAGAATGAACTCTATTCTTCAAGAAATAATATATCCTGAAACATGTTAAGTTGGAAAATATTTCGGGTCAACAAAAGTTGGTGAGAATTACATAGGTTGTATAAAGTATCATGTGTATAAAATTTGTAAAATTCAAGTGTCATGGAAATTCTAGTTCATATATGAAAACAAATATTAGACAAATCGTTTGCATAATCAAACTTTGAGACAGGTTTAATGTGCTCCATCCCATACGCATATGGTTCAGCTGTTTGTATGAAGTCTGTGTTTATCGATACCAATCACCCACTTTGAGACATGTTTAATTATTTTGATATTTTTATTGAATTTAATACATATATATTTATTTTATTTGAAAATAATTAATATATATTAAATAAAAGATATTCTGAAAATAAAAACTTTTACAATAAAGTTTATAAGTTAAACAACCAAAAATAAATTTTATAGAATTTATAAACTTGGTTTGATATTTTAATATATAATAAACGTTTTATAACTAAAACCTATAATTTCATATAACATAATTTTATATAAAAAATGGCGTTGGCCAGACTCGAACCGGATTCAAGCGCCAGCGAGGTTTTACACAACACACCAAGGACCAACTGAGCTGCAAGTATTTTTTGAGTTTAAACTAAAACAGACAATTAAAAACTTCTCATTCCTTTAAACCTGATTATCCCCTAATCAAACCCTATAAACCCTAGATATCAATCGGATTCAATGGACGATTATAACCTAATTAACCATGGGGTTATTATCTATAAAGGGCCGATTATCATACAGAAACAGAGAATCGATTCATACCAATTGATATTGCTTTCCAATTGTCGGTCAAATAGAAAGTCAACAAACCTCGAATATGCGAATTATAGCGAAACCAAGAGAAAATTGAGAGAGGTTTTGTGATTTTTGGCTTCTTTAGGTCATCTAGGTAGGTTCAATATATAGATTTCAGACCCTATCGAAAATTTAGAAGTTCGGCCCATGAAGATCATAAACGTGTCAAATTGGATTAAATAAGGAATGAAATCGAGCTGCAATTGTATGGTTTTGGCCGAAAAATACGATTTTCGGTCATTCAAGGAAATAATCGTTGCCAAATATTTGGATTTAGCCCATCAATTGGAGGTAATTAGTTGTTTGATTTTCCTTGTGAACCAAGGTCCTAAGCGCAACAATCCTATAAATAGAATCTGTTTCGGTTTCAGTTTGTAACTTGGGCTTAGCCTAGATTGCAATGAGGGTGTTTTATAAATTTGTGACCTGGTTGTGGTCACGAGTTCGAGTACCTTGGCCGATTTTTCTTTTAAACTATTTATTTTTTTTGTTTATTGATTTGAACTTATAATTATAATATATGATATCTATGGTATATAAAATGTCAATTTATCTTATAAATCTCATTTTATGGCATAGGGATGAATAAATGGATAAGGTTTATAATCATAACCTATAAACCATAGAATAACAATGTTACAAATAAATCGATGACTTTCTTATTATTATATATATTTTTTTATAACTCAAAACTTTTGCGAAAAAAATCCAAAATGTTACACATTTCATATGTGTCTGTATATTTAGGGTCGATTGATTTTGTCGTTGTCGTAGTTTGTGATGTCTGTAATGGTTTTTGTATGTTTTTGTTGTCGAACATGCGAATGAGTCTTTGTAATTATAGTCGTTAGTGCGAATAAGTCATAGTTAGAGACATTCGCTAGGGAGTTCTTGCGAATGAGCCATTCGCATGGACGTTTGGGCGAATGAGTCTGTTTATATATTTAGGGTTGGTGTTTGGGCAAGTTAGTAATGTTAGTTGAGGTCATTTGACGCCTAAGCCCTCTTCAAACCCTATTTTTTATGTATCTCTCTGTTTTTGGTTAACCGTGCCTGTATTGTTGATCTAAACATTAACTAATACAAGAGAATTGAATGTTTATGGATTTCGTATGCATTTTTTTAATTATATCATTTTTCTAGCCTTGAGGGGATTTCGCACCCGAAGGTTTACAAATCGTTGAGATCTTGTATATGTGATAGATTTTTAGCCTACATGTGAGAATTTAGGTTACGAGAGATTGTATTAAAAAAGTTAATATGAAAATAGAAGGTATAAATGAAACTTTTTTATTAGAATTAGAATTGTACATTTATGGCCATGCTAATAATAGTTTAGAGTGTAAAAAATGGCTTGATTAGTGAGTTGAGATGGGTTAGTCAATGGTGTTGGAATTAGAAATGGGATCTAAGAAAATGTAAAAATGGCTACTCGGTAAAAATGGTGAGAATGTATGTATGTATGTGTGTGTGTGTATATATATATATATATATATATATGGGATGGTTATAATAAAAACCCTTCAAAATGAGTAAACCTTGCAAACTAAATCCTAGCCATCCATCCATTTAATCTATGGTCACCATTTTTTCTATAATATTAATTTAATTAAATATGTGATAAAGGACAAGAAAGGGTAATAGGGTAATTTGGTTTTTCTGAAAAAGAGACTGACAAAAGCTGATATGACACCCCCATCACATCATCTCTCTCTTACTTTTTTCACATTGTTATATAAATTGTCAGATGCCCGAGTTACATATGTAACATACGCAGTGTTGCGTACGTAACAATAAGAATTATAGCAACTGTTCCAGCAGCAGTTCAGAATCAGATTTATTACCACATTTTTTTTGGGTTTTATTGTACCAACACGAGGGTTGTTGCGTCCGTAACGAAAAGGCAAAAATCGTTTCTCTTTTTAATATTCACTACTTTTAAAAAGAACAAACATAATATATAACTTTAAGATTAAACTCACAACATGCGACAAACATAATATGTTAAGATGCATCAGCCAACAACATTTGTTCCATACTAATAAAAAAAAGCTACACAAACATATTGTTCATACTATATCAACAACAAAAACATACTATTAAAAAGATTCATACACCATCCTTTGGCTTCCAATAACCATTCTTCTTATAAAAAGCCAATTCTTCATATGTAATGTGCAAACCCAGACATCCTGCATTGCAACCAACAGTAGCAGACGGCATCCAATACCCATATTTGACATAAAAAGCCCACTGTTCCTCGGTATAACTTATACCCTCCCATTCTGCCCTAATACGCCCACCTTCCTGAGACATAACCGACAGCCCAGGTCTGTTATATTTCGGTTCATATGATTCTTCATATTCAGCCGCTGGGTCTGTTTCGTAACCAACAGCCCATTCAGGTGTGTGAGCTACATCATGCACATCATCTTCCGGTGTCATATAGTCTTCTGGTAGCGGATATTCTTATGGGAAAACGTAATCATATGCCGCATTCCAATCGAAATCATCGTCGCTTATAAACCCACCGTCTGCCTGGTCTATGGGTATAACCGGTTCTACAGGGGAGAGGGGTTCATGTTCAGCTTCAACAGGGGGTACATCTAATTCAACATGTGGGAGTAATTCAGGTCCAAATGGCATGACCGGTTCAAGTTGAGGTGGCTCGGGTGCGATAGGGATGAGTTGCTGACGGGCCTCAAAAACCTCCCAAGGGGGAGTGCTGGGGTTGGAATTCATGATTTCACTATTAACAAAAACAAATCTGGTTAAAAAAATCGAGTGTTACGTGTGTAAACATGAATTTTTTCTGCAAACACCTAAAAAATTTTGTAGTCTGCAAAAACATCAAAACATTCTGACTGCACACAAACACACATTTACTGCAATAAAAAAAAGAAGATATGCTACACACGTAACACCTTAACTAAACACATATATGGGGGGCATACAAAAAGAGACAATTTCTGTAAAAAAAAAAAAAAAAAAAAAGACATAGGTAACATAAACAAACTCATACATTCGAAAAAAAAAATAAAAAAAAAGAAAGACATGGTGCAAAAACACACAAATGTTACATGTGTAACTGGAAAAAACAGACAAAACTTTGGTAGTCTGCAGTAAACATAGAGCAGAAATTTGATATGCTAGAAAACATAGAACAGAGTCTGACTGCAAAAAAACATATATGCTACACACGTAAACAACCTAACATAACACAAAAAATATACGAAAATATAGACGATCTAGAAACCATAACTAAACAACATAGGCATACAAAAACAGACAATTTCTGTAAAAAAAAAAGACATAGGTAACATAAACAAACTCATACATTCGAAAACCAAACAAAAAAAAATAGAAAGACATGGTGCAAAAACACACAAATGTTACATGTGTAACTGGAAAAAACAGACAAAACTTTGGTAGTCTGCAGTAAACATAGAGCAGAAATTTGATATGCTAGAAAACATAGAACAGAGTCTGACTGCAAAAAAACATATATGCTACACACGTAAACAACCTAACATAACACAAAAAATATACGAAAATATAGACGATCTAGAAACCACAACTAAACAACGTAGGCATACAAAAACAGACAATTTCTGTAAAAAAAGACATAGGTAACATAAACAAACTCATACATTCGAAAACCAAACAAAAAAAAATAGAAAGACATGGTGCAAAAACACACAATTGTTACATGTGTAACTGGAAAAAACAGACAACTTTTGTAGTCTGCAGTAAACATAGAGCATAATTTGATATGCTAGAAAACATAGAACAGAATCTGACTGCAAAAAAAACATATATGCTACACACGTAAACAACCTAACATAACACAAAAAATATACGAAAAAATAGACGATCTAGAAACCCTAACTAAACAACAAGATACTACAAACATAAAACACAAAACGAAAAATGATTTTCGATGTTTAACATAATAAGTCACCCAAAAATAAGGGATGCTAGTAACACACAAAAAAACAACAAGTATTTACAACTTAAAAAAAAATACAGACAACACTTATTTACATGTGAAAACAACAATTATTTACAAAAAAACAACAATTATTTACATGTGTAACAGGAAAAACACCGACAACACTTATGTAGTCTGCAATAAACATAGAACAGAATTTGATATGCTGGGAAACAGAAAAACATAATTTGACTGCAGAAAAATATATATGCTACACACGTAACAGGCTAACTAAACACAAAGATTATACGAAAATATAGACGATAAAAACACTCTAACTATACACAAAAGATACTACGAACATAAAACAGAAAACGAAAAATCATTTTCGATGTTTAACATAATAAATCACCAAAAAAAAAAAGAGATGCTAGTAACACACAAAAAAACAACAATTATTTCCAACTTAAAAAAAAATAAAAAATTAAACCAACTGAAGAGTTGACTCTGTACAAACAATTACAATAAAATCAAATGAAGAGTCGATCATAAACAAAAAAAAAATTCAATCTAACAAAAATTAAAGCAGCAAGTTATAAGCTTACAATAATAATAATAATAATAATAATAATAATAATAATAATAATAATTCCAAATACATGTAAAGCAGCAAGTTTATGTCACAAAAAAACTAGAATATGAATCCTAGAAAATTATCAATTCATTTACAAAAAACAGAGTAAGAAGCGTAAAAACAGGGTAAGGAGGAATAATCATTCATAACCTGGTCGTCTACTCCGGTCGTCTTCTCCGGTCGTCTTCTCCGGTGAGCTTCTCCGGCGGTCTTTGTCCGGTCACCACCGAATGTGGTGTTGGTTGTACAAAAAAAAAAAACAGATTGACGATGATAGTGTTGTTCGTGGTTCGAGCTTCGAGATGACGATGATGCTGATTCAGATCTGTAAACACAGATCGAGCTGGTTCAGATCTGTAAACACAGATTGAGAGGATGAGGGAGAGGGTAAGGTGGAGGGAATGTGAAAATTTGAAATGG
The DNA here is from genome assembly GCA_028751855.1 of Ambrosia trifida. Taxonomy (NCBI): domain Eukaryota; kingdom Viridiplantae; phylum Streptophyta; class Magnoliopsida; order Asterales; family Asteraceae; genus Ambrosia; species Ambrosia trifida. The sequence goes on along the minus strand of CM054131.1, from coordinate 71,185,780 downwards.
GAGAGAGAAAGAAACACTTATATATGTGGTGGGGTGTGTGTAATTACTATAATAACCTTCTCTTAATAAAAAAATAATAAAGTTGAAGGGATATGTGGATGATTGTGGTCCACTCATTGGGTTTGTGGGGTTTACTCATTTTGAAGGGTTTCTTTAATCCCTTTCCCCTATATATATATATATATATATATATATATATATATATATATATATATATATATATATATATAGGGAAAGTATAACTACAAAACCCATTCCAGTTAAAGAAACCTTAGAAACCCAATACTAGGCCTAAAATCAACCACGTCACTCTTTTTTATATGCCTTCTAAGGGCATTTTGGTCACACGAGTTTTACGCTTTCTGCTCATTCTGTAATGTGCCAGTTTACACACAATCCCAACATCCTCAAACTTCTCTCTTCCTTTTACTTTCTTAAATATACAACAGAACACTAGAAAGCTCATTTACTCATCCACCCCATCATCATGTATTCTCCCACCTTCATCATCTAACAATTCTGACCCAAACTCTCTAAAGGTTCGAATCATAGTGGTTTTTGATAACACGATGACCAAAAAAATTGCTAAAATCTGTTGTGGGCTTGGAAACAGAGTGACAATGTCAAAATTGAAGGTTTTCGACAAACCAGATCTCGCATACCAGATCTGAAAGCAGAGTAACAATTCTGACCCGGTCTTTGCTCTGGCTCTGAAACCAAATCTGAAATCAGATCGACAAACCAGAGTTGAAATTTGTTTTGGGCTTGGAAGCAGAGTAACAATTCTGACCCAATCCTTGCTCCGGCTCCAAGACCTGCTGCCCCGACTCCATCTCCAGTCTCCGGCTCCAGGACATGCTGCCCCGACTCCATCTCCGGCTCCAAAACCTGTTATTGCTGGAATTGCAGTTGTTGGATCATTGATTGCTGTTACAATGATGTAAAAATGGTGAAGGTGTTTAGTGTTTCCATACTAATGAGATACGTTTTTTGTTTTTGTTTTGTTTTGGTTACTTGATCTGGACCTTCATTTGTTATTATTGTTATTATTTTTATACAGTTTGTGGGTTATTATTTTCCTTTTCAGATTAACATGTTAAAAGTTGGGGTTTTTGTTAAAAGTTGTCTGTCTTTCTTTCTTTCTTCTCTCTCTCTCTCTTTTTTTTTTTTTTTTTTACAATCAACATGTTTTTATTGAAAAACAATCATGTTACATAAATCTACAACTTAAAATGAATGCTTTTTTATAGGAAGGAGATTATATTTATTTAATGAAAAATGCTTTTAACATGTAACAGCCTTGTTACATTGTAAATCTGTAACATATTATTTACATAGTTAAAAGAATATTAATACATATGTTTTGTATATTGTTAAACACTTAAGCCTGTAACATAATTTACATTTTTTAAAATCGTTAAAAATTTTAAAAATGTTAAAAAAATGTATCTTTTTTTCGCTGTATGATTTGACATGTAACAGCCTTGTTACAGTGTAAATCTGTAACATATTATTTACATAGTTAAAAAATATTAATACATGTGTTTTGTATATTGTTAAACACTTAAACCTATAACATAATTACATATTTTAAAATCGTTAAAAATTTTAAAAATAGTTAAAGATGCTTTTTAGCATGTAACAGCCTTGTTACAGTGTAAATCTGTAACATATTATTTACATAGTTAAAAAATATTAATACATATGTTTTGTATATTGTTAAACACTTAAACCTGTAACATATTATTTACATAGTTAAAAAATATTAATACATATGTTTTGTATATTGTTAAACACTTAAACCTGTAACATAATTTACATATTTTAAAATCATTAAAAATTTTAAAAATGTAAAAAAAAACGTATGTTTTGACTTCTTCTTTTTAAAGTAAATAAATAAAATAATTGATCTCATTTGAAATTGAGGGTTGGTGTATGATTTGACACATCTCTCAATGCATAGTATTAATAAAAATATGGGTCTGTTATGTGTCAGGAAAGAAAGAATGTGCAAAATGTGTGGACAATCATACCCTTATAGTACATTAGCATGTTATTTTAATTTTTAAAAAAGGAAGAAAGAAGTAGATTAAATATGAGCCATAGATTGAAGGTAATTGATGGTTGAGATGGGGTTTTCAGAGTTTTCTTAACTGGAGAGGGTTTTTAATTTATCCACCCCCTATATATATAGGAATGGGATCATTTGAGAACTCATCTGAGTTGCGAGAACTTGAGAACTCCTTTGGACCAATCACCAAGTGACACACCATCACATTTGCATTTTTTTTATTTTTTTAATGAAGGGCAATAAAGTCTTTCAACACAACTACTTAAGGTTATTTTAGTAATAATAACACCCTACCCTACCCCACCCCACCCCACCCCACCCCACACCCAACCAACCCCACCAACCTTTAAATAATAATAATAATAATAATAATAATAATAATAATAATAATAATAATAATAATAATAATAATAATACCAATGTGTTTCAAATTTCAAATCTCTTTCAAAATAAAACAAACAACCCCTATCAAACAAAAACCTAAAACCTATCACCTCTCTCTTCTTCTCTGAAGAAACCCTCAAGATCGCCAACGCCACAACCACTGCCTCCCTCAACCTTCCGCCCAACCTCCCTCTATCAAGTAAGCAACCACACAATGATTAAGCAATTGATTTACAGGTTTGTTCCTAATTGTCTCAAAGAATGATTTGTACGTTTGTTCTTTTGTGATTTTCTGGACCTTCTATTTCAGGTTAAGACGGTTCGTTTTGGGTTGTTAATGTTTTTTTTTCAGCAATCTGTGTGGACGAAGCATTGCTGCATCAGTACGTTCTTTTTTTGGGTAAATTTCTTACAAAAATAATGATGTGATGATTTGCACCCGTTATAATATTATATGTGATTTTTGATTGTTTTGTTTTGAAAAAGTAATAGATCTATGTAAGTAATGCTTTTTGAAAGTTATACATAATCTTTGTGATGTCTAATTGTAAGTAGAGACGACTCAGTTTCTTAAGGCTTAAGTGTCATAATGTTGGGTCAGACATGTCTTTAAGAGTTTAATTCGATGTATTCCATTACAACAATGTAAGTTTATACTTTTATTATAGTTTTGAGTACTGTATTTCAGGGATATATTTCTTCCGATGATGTTATGATATCACAAGGCTATTTTTGTTTGTTATAAACATCTTTTTATTTCAGAAATACTGGATTTGTGTTATCTTTATGCACCATAATAGTGCTTTTTTGGATGTAATGAAGTATATTTTCCCTCACCAAAAGGTATTTTTATCTATAGAAATCAAGTGCTGGTTCAAACCTTTGTTTTTCAAATTTGAGGTGATGTTTTATATCTATTTTCCAAACAATAAAATGCTAAATTTGCATACAATTTATGGTTTAGTTTGGTTTGAGACTAAACTGGCTGAAGTGGAAGCAGGTCATTTGGACATGGTTTAAAAAAACGTTTGAGATGTGCGCCTCAAGGCGCGCCTCAGGGCCAGGCGCAAAAAAAACGAGTCTGAGGCGCGCCTCATGGGTTCAGTATGTACATACGCCTCAGTCCTTGCCTCTAAGGGCTGAGGCGTTGAGAAAACTTGCGCCTCAGGGGGATTAGGGTGTTTTTATGTGTGTTTTTTATTTATTTAGACTTTTTGGGTCTTTTATTTTATTTTATTTTGATGTATGTTTTTGATGTTTTAAACTTACATGGGTAAATTATTTCATGTTTTATAAGATATATAATTTTTTTATTTATTTTTTGATTCCGTCTCAAGCTTACGTCTCGGTTCGCTTCGAGGCTTACGCCTTGAGGCTCGTTTCCGTTCTTTTAAACTTTGATTTGGATAGGTCTGGTGCTGGTTTGGTATTTTGGATTAGCATGTTTCTAAAAAGATTGTATGTTATAAGCATTGAGCTTACAAAATGTTTATCTGTCATTTGTAGTGTAGCCTCTTTAAGGGTCACCGGCTAATTTTCATTGTCTCTTTCTTCATTTCAATCTATACTATATACTTTCTAAGCAAGTTAATCTTAATTTATTTGGACTATTTCAGGTAAGCTCGCTAAGCAAGCAGTTCTGACGGCCATTTGCTAAGGATTTGAAGAGACCACTGAGCCAGCCGTATGTTTGACCGACGGTCAGTATCATTATCTTCTGTATACATTTCATTTAATATAATCTTGGTTTATGAATACCCAGTTGTGTAGGGTGTAATGTTTGTTGGTGATGGTTAGAAGTCTGTGACACATGTTATAGATGGGCTGGAGTTGGGAGCTAGGCACCAACTGCATGTAGTAAAAACTTTCAAGTTTAGATTCACATATAGTAAGTTGTCAGAAACAACTCTACCTGTTGGTGCTAAAAAGGACTAGATATGAGAGATTGAAAATTTGTTACTCAAAATCTTGGCAAAATCAATTGCAAACACAAAAGCTTAGAAGGTATAATGTATATTTTGTGCAGGAACTATTGAATCTTTCGGATTTTAGTCGAAAACTGTTTGGGTGGAGACTAAATTCAGAATTAATAACGGGGAGCCGTTAAATCTAATTTGGTTTCTAACTAGATCAGTGGCCTTTAAATCTTCTATTTCTATATGGGTGAGCCTTTAATTCTAATTTGATTTCTAACTAGAGCAGTCACAGTAGATTTATGTAATTAGAATTTCTATCCACCTAATTATGTTTGGGAACAATTGATATAAAACCTGCTCAAATTTAATAAAACATGTTAGTTGACTGAGAACTTTTAAATAGTCCTATTGAAGCATGTTTTTAAATTTTTTTATATTTTAAGATTTATCATTATAATACTATACTCTTCGTGTAACTATTTGACCCGTTTCTTTTTTTTAGTATATTTCCATTGACCCGTATAGCCAGGTTTGGCCCGTTTCATATTTTAGTATATTTCCGGCTTATGACTAATAGTCTTGGAGATTTTTGAATATGGAGTCAAAAGACTAAACAATGTCTTTTTCTTATCGACATGGATTATCATGTCTTCTAAATACTCGTGGTAACATTGTAGTTGGTCTCTTGAAGAAAATTACAGTACTTTTAGGATTAGTATTATGTTTCTGAACATCTACTTTTGCAGGGAACTTTAGAGCAATTATTTAAGCGGACCGACTCCCAATGGCCTTGAAAATTTAACGAATTTAGCGAGTTTTCATTTTACCTAAATTGGTTTGCTATCCTCATTCTAGCTACATTGGTCAAGCTCTAAAAGTTGTGGTTAATGTATGTATACTTACTCTTCGTATTCATATTTTTTTAGTGTTGTCCTTAAATATTCGTTTCCCATGTAAAAATTGCGACAATCTGATTAATCTCTAAAATACCTTTGGTTATTATTTAAAGTTGCAAAGCATTGTCCTTGAAATTACTCAAAGACAAATATACACCACACAAAGTATGTGTACGTTATATTAGTGTTAAGTAATGTATTTTTTATATTTTCAACTTTGCCCAGGATTCATGGTTACAGAGACAAAAACATCAACTAATTAGTATCTTTTCATGTTTCCAAACTCAATCCCAAACATGCTCTTAGTTATAAATTTATCTTAAATAATGAGTTAAATATTATTATGTTTTCCGTATTCAAAAGAAGTGAAATGTAAATTTAGTGTTAAAACACCGTTTGAAAACTTGGAGTTGAATTAGTTAGGGCTTTGATCGTTAGTGTTTAATCTTTATTTGCATTCTCAGCTTGAAGATCCTTCATGACAAGTCATGGAACATTGAACTTGGTGATCCGATAAGAAAGATGAACATGACACTGTCAATCAACTAGAACATGAATCAAACGGATATCTTAAACTGATTATGAATCGATATGACACTTAATGCAAGTTGACACCTTAATTTGAATTTTAAATTATTACGTTTATGACTGGCATTTTCTTATTCGTGTGTTCGTTTATTGGATACAACGATGGTATCTAGAAGTAATTGATAATTTGATTGTTAAATTATTATATAATTGAGATGTGTGAGGCTTATGACATAACCTACATCAATGTTAAACAAGAGAATTAACAAAATACTATACAATATATCACGGGAAATCATAGGAAAATTGAGAAACTAAGAGAAAACGAGTAACACGTAGCAATTGTCGTTGCCGCAACATCGCGCGGGTTTCCTACTAGTATATATATATATATATATATATATATATATATATATATATATATATATAGGAAAGTTCATGTACCAATGGTTCTTATGCTATAAATAGACCTTAATGAGAGAAGTGAATGAGGGAATTTTTTTATTTTTTTGAATTTTTTTGTAATCTTGTTAAACATGTATTTTAGTAATGAAATCTAAAAAGAAAAAAAAATAGTGTAATTAGCCTTGTACAGTAATTATGTAATTACTTTAGTGTTAACTACTATAATTACTCTAATAGTGTAATTACGCTAAAAAATTTAATTTATTTATATTATTCATATAGCAAACATGTTTAAGCTGATAGAAAAAAATAAAAATAATAACAAAATTGTTAAGCTCATTTATATTTAATCCTTACACTATATATGTATATATAGATGATGTTACTTTATGGAGGATGAAGGTGAGTTGTGTTTGTTTGAGAAGGATAAGAAGAGGAAGGGTGCTTTTTTAGCCATTGGTCTAATCTTTATCAAGGGTCAGGAGCTACTCTTGCAATATCACACCGATCGAGCATTAGCGGCGACACAAATAGCCGCGACATAGAGTAATAACGGTGACCCAACGCGGTGTCGCCGCAATTGCTCATTGTCGCCGGTAATGATGTCACGGCTAATGCTAAGATTTCTTGTAGTGTGATCGTTCACTTTTTGTTTTTATATAAAATACATTTTTAAACAAACATAGCTGGGTTTTTTTTATCATTTTTTTGTAAATGGGTATGCTACAAAACTTTTGCAGATGATATTTTTTAGAAGGTTTTCAGTTTCCTGTGAACACTTTAAGAGTATTCACATGTCATTCTTTGATCAAATTTTCATATAATTTAACTACAAGTCATCATTCTATAAATTTATCTCTCATTTTTAATACCCTCTTAGATTCCATTCATTATCCATAAAAATATATGGTTTTACTTAAAAATATATGGAAAACTTGATAAGGTATAAAGACAAGGAAGGAAATGTAGTGCTATTTTTATGTAGTTTTAGGAATAATTTGATCTTGTGTTTTGTGTTGTGATAACTAAATTCGGTTGACAATTTAAACATAGTCATGTCTATGTGATTTTCAAACAATGTTTATTCACTTAGCAGAGAATCCTATGTTTCACGCATAGTCCAAACATATAAAGTCCATTACCACTTCATGTGAGAGAAGGTTTTAGAAGGGAAAATTGATCTTAAATACATAAATACTCATTATCAAGTTGTAGACGTGTTCACGAAAAGTTTGCCAAGTGTAACATATAGTTCATATCTATCAACCTATATCTACCTGCCTACATCATTATCCATACATATAAAACATTACGACGCCAATTTTATATTAGTTAATCAGGCCAGTTTAAGAGTATTGAAAGTTGGGATTAGCAATTTGGTATCTATTTTGGACTTTTTGGGATCGGTACTTTTGGTTCGGTACAGTACGCTATTTTACTGACTTTTTACCTTCGAAGAGTACCAGTAACATACCAAACACTTTCGGCATTGCCGAGCTCATCCCTAACTGCTAATCAAAAGAATATTTTCAATAATGAAAGAATAACACCATTAAAATCTCTTCCTTCAATATTGAAGGATGGAACTTTTGTTCAAAACTATTGAAGTAAAAACTACTTTTGGCGATGTTAAAAGATTTGCTTTCTCGTGTTTTTTTTAGTGGCCGAAAGTTGAAAAACCAAAATATAACAGTTTTATTCAATGGTCTATGGCAAGTACCGTTTAATTTTTGTTAAAAATTATCCATTTTCCGAACAAAAAAAGTTGGTTGGAAAATAATAACAAAATAACAAAATAAAACAATAAAATAAATAATGGTTAGAAATAAGCTTGTTTTGAGGTATTTTAGAAAAGTTTGGCAGGAAGAGTTGTGTAATGAGATAACACTCAGCTGATGTAAAAAGTTATTGGGGATGGAACGCCGTTTCACATAATCTGAAGGGGCATGTTGTCACGCAAATAAAGAGCGTGAGGTGGGAATAGGTGGTGGGCTCTTGGAAACAACCAATGCAGTTAGTAATGTGGAGGAGAGAATGAATACGGAGTTCAATCCAAGTTGTGATGAAGAATTCAACTCCTTCATCGAAGAAAATGATCTTTTTGAGTACTCAATGGGAGGGCGGAAGTTTACTCGAGTTGCACGGTCGGGGGTATAATCTTAGTAAAATCGACAGGTTCTTGGTGTCGAATGACTTTTGGAATCGTTGGCTAAATGCTTATGTGACTGCGCTGCCTAGAACGTCTTCGGATCATAGTCTTGTTATCTTGTCAACATCTTCGGTTAACTTTTGATCTATCCCCTCTTTGATTTTATAATCCTTGTTTGGCGAAACCAGGGCTAGATCAAGTGGTCTCAGCTGCACTGTTGGGTTTCTCGTGTGACGGGCCACCGGATACAGTTTCGGCTAATAAGTTAAGGAGGATCAAAGGGGCGCTTAAATTATAGACGCAGAATCAGCGTGATAGTAGAGACACCCTAGAAAGGAATGCATATCGAAGATTGTGGAGCTGGATGGTCTTATGGAAGAACGTGTTTTATCGGATGGGGAGATTCAGGTTTGGGCCGAGAAGAAACAGATTTTAAATGAGCTGAATATTGAGATTGCGCTAGATCTAAAAGAGAGGGCCCATATTAAGTGGATGATGGATGGCGATGAGAACACTTCCTTCTTTCACGGTATGATCAATCATAATAATGGGTCGTGTCTATTGAATGGCGTCATAGTGAATGATGAATGGATTGTGGACTGACTAGAATGAAGGCGGAGGCGAGGAATTTTTCGCTTCTAAGTTTCATGAGCCGATGAGTTCATGTCCGGCTTTCTCCTGTCCAAACATTAACCAATTGTCTCCTACGGAAGCGGAGAGTCTTATTATCCCATTCTCGGAGCTGGAGGTTAAAAATGCTATTTAGGATTGTGGGAGCGAGAAGGCACCATGGCCTGATGGTTTTACCTTCGGGTTTATGAAGCACTTTTGGGATATATTGAAGGATGATATTATGATGGTCATGGCTGCGTTTTATGAGCATGGTACGATTAGTAGAGGTTGCAGATCGTCGTTTATTACACTTATTCCCAAACGGACTGACCCGATTTTATTTAATGAATTCGGCCAATTAGTCTTCTTGGTTGCATCTCAAAAATTATCTCAAATGTATTGGCAAATCGGTTGAAAGCCGTCATTGGGTCCATTATGTCTGAATATCAATCCGGGTTTATGGGGAGCAGGAACATACTTGATGGACATCTTATAGCGAACGAAGTTATCTCATGGGTTAAGCGGGTGAAATCAAAGGCATTTGTTCTAAAAGTGGACATGGAGAAAGCATACGATTCAATAAGTTGGAGCTTCATTTTCTTCGTTCTAACTCAAATGGGGTTTCCCAGAAGGTGGATTGGATGGGTTAGAGGTATTCTTGAATTATCTCGGACATCGGTATTGATTAACGGTTCGCCGACTTGGGAATTTCAATGCTATAGGGGGTGCGTCAAGGCGATCCCCTTTCTCTATTCATTTTCATCATTGCTATGGAGGCACTTACATGTTTCGTTCTTAAAGCGAAAGAATTGGGGCTAATTAGTAGTAAACGATTGCCAAAGGAAAGGCCTGTTATGACACATCTTATGTATGCCGGTGGCATTGTGTTTATGGAAGATTGGAGAGAGGGCAATGTTAGAAATATCTTACGTCTAATGAGATGCTTCTATTTGGTTTCGGGTTTAAAGATGAATCACAATAAAGCTCTCATTTATGGCGTGGGGGTAAATGACGGTGAGGTGGATCAATTGGTGAGTATAATTTCGATGTAAGTCAAGGTGGTTTCCTAGTAAATACTTGGGGTTGCCGGTTGGGGTGGACATGAATCAAGTGAGATTTTGAAATGGAGTATTGGATTGATTCAAGAATAGGCTTAAAAAATGTAAAGCGAAGAAACTCTCATTCTGCGGACGAGTGATACTACTTAAAGCTGTCTTGGAGAACATTCCGATCTACGTTTTGTCCTTATTCAAATCTTCAAAGGGTGTTCTTGAGAAGATAGAAGCATTAAGAAGAAGGTTCTTTTGGGGTAGATATGAGGAGAAAGCGAAAACAAACTGGATCGCTTGGAAGAGGGTGATCGGGCCAGTTGAAAAACGGGGTTTGGGGCTGGGGTCTTTGAAGAAGATCAATGAAAGGCTAATATTGAAGTGGTGGTGGAGATTTAAACAAGAAAATGGGACAATTTGGTATTGGGCTATCACGGCGATTCACAAGAATTTGAATGCTTGGACTTACATGCCAATTATAGCCGGAATTGCAGGCATGTGGAATGCAATTGTTCGGGTGGAAAATGAGTTATGGAACCAGAATTTGGATATGAGATGTTTAATAAAACAGAGACTTGGTAATGGCGAAGACATAAGATTTTGGGTCGATTGGTAGGTTGGGATTGTCCACTCATGCTTAAATTATCGGCCTTATTCATGCTCGAAGTTGTGAAGAATGTATCAGCAAGTCGTCGTTTATCAGGTTGGGAATGGAAGAGGAGTCCAAACGGGGTAGGCAAGGTCCAAGAGCTGCAGCAGTGTTCTGACATGGTGCGCGAAATAGGTGACTCGCAGGTTCAGGACAAATGGTTGTGGGAAGACGCTACAGATGGGATGGTGTTGGTCACATAATGCAGATGGATGTTATCCTAGGTCGTTGTTCCATTTTATCCGTTTGAATGGGTTAAAGGGGTTCCAAGAAAGGTGAGTATCCTCCGGTGGAGGGCGATACAAGACATGCTTCCAACTTTGGTGGGACTAAAAAAGAGGAAGATCGTGCACGGGCCACCTGCTGCAAGTTATGCGGTGATGGAGATGAAGACGCCGACCACTTGTTTACCTCCTGTTATGTGGCTGCCTTGATTTGGCAGAAGGTTAGTTCGTGGGTCGGCATATCACCAGTCTATGCTTTTATTGTGAAGGATCTACTTAAATTACACGACAACGTAAATGCGACCAAGGAGAAGCGGAAACTAATCAGAGTTATAATATTGGCGGTATGTTGGGCGTTTTGGAAAGCACAAAACGAATTAACATTTAGCGGGAAAAGAGTTAACGCGGCAGCCATGTTTTGTGAAGCTCAAGCGTTAGCATTTACATGGGTGAAACACAAAAACAAACAATCGGGTTGGACGTGGGAGAATTGGATTGCGTTTAATGTTCCTATAACTTAACTTGGATATAGCCGATTGTATGGTTTTTGTAACCGGGTGATGGTTGTTTGTTTTATTAGCATCTTGCTTGACACAATCATGTAAATATTTTTGGTGATGAATGAGAATTTGAAGTTTGCCGATAAAAAAAAAAGATGGTGGGTAAGTAAAGTTTGTGACATCGTTACACACAAAAAATGAAAAAAAAGTAAGAATTTGTGTCTAAGTGAGTGTAATGTGGCACTCACTTTATACGTGATAGTGAAATAAATGAAACAATTACACATAGTTTAAGGATAGGAAATTAAAAAAATGGTCCGGAATGAGTTTTTTTTCAAAAAGTTTTCAAACCTATATTTTCCAGAAAACATGTATATTTTTTTTTGTCGGAAATTAATCGGAACAACCCTATCTTACGAATTTCAAATCACAATCTTCGTCTGAAAACATGTCAGTGTTTTTAGTAGTGGTTCTCGTTGTTTAACACGAAAACAATAGACCAAGTATAGCCCCCCTTTTGATAATCACGTTGTTGGAATAAATATACGTGACGTTTGTATATTTATCGATAGCCTTTAGAATCATTTGAATAATGTTGATCAATTATTAATTATCCTAAGCCCAATAACGAGATGAGTCTTTGACGGTCGGACTTGTCATTAGATGGGCCTTGTAGGGTGTCCCATGGGTATGTATAAAAGTGAGAGCTTACTAGGGAATAAGGGTAACACAACTTATTATCATAACACCTCTAAAGAAATCCCTACCCCCTCTCTAAATCGATTCTTTATCAAGAATCCTAAATCCATCATAACTGCATACCCTAAAGGGAACTCAAACCTCTACTCTCTCAGGATCAATGGCGGGTCTCACTAATCTTTCAGGTATTATCATTATTATTATGTTTTCCTTTATTTACAATCAAACCTGATCAATATGTGGTATCAGAGCTATGTTACTCTATCAGTTTTGATTGTTTTTTATTAAGATCTGGAATTAAAATCGGAAAACAATTATGTTGAAACCTAATAATGATTTTTGGGTTCCATGTTTATTTATTTATTTTCTCGGCCAAAAGAAAAAAAAAATAGTATATAATAGACCTGACGAAAAAAAATCATTATGCAACAATTATGTTAGGAAATTTTTTTTGGTCTACTCACTAATGAGTTTGTGAATAGATCCATCCACTAATGAGGTTTTTTTTATCTATTCGCTCATCGGTTAATTTTATTTTTTTTATATAGCCGACTATTTTTTTTTATGTTTTATTAATTTCGAAATCTATTAATAAACATTAAGGTTCTCAGATTTCGATTACAGATTATGCATGTTTCTTAAGGTTTTGGAATTTTTCGGTTGATGTTCTTCAAGAACATCATAATTTTTCAAAAATTCCCTTATGTTTTGGTTCAAGATTGAATCAAAACTTGTTTCTGGTATTTTAGGAAATTCAATCTCCATAAATTTGTGAAATCTTGTTGATAAAGTCAAATTTCAAAATATTATGAAATTATGGAGATAATTAATTCCTATCTTAAAGTGGAAACAAGATTTAATTAAATCTTTAATTTTGAACCACCTAACTTTATCACTTTTAGTTCTCGGTAATAATAACTAGTTTTCGGTTTTAAAGATTAATAATTAAGTTCTCGGAGGATCCCTCAGTTCACGAATTCAGGTTCTCGGCTTTTAGTTCTCGGTTATAAAGCTTTTGATCAGGTTCACGGACAGCAGTTCTCGGTCAAGGTCTTCTACTTTGAAAACCCATGATGTTTTCGAGATTCCATAATTTTTCCGAGAACCCATCTTATTTATCGAGAACTATTATGTATTCGAGAACCAATATTTATTCGAGAAATATTAAAGAATCCGAGAACTATTATCCGAAACGATAAGTTATTCGAGTACTCATAATATATTCGAGAACTCATCAGCATATCGAGAACTAATTCTGATATTCGGGAACTCGTCATTTTAGAGAACCCCTTATGTTATTCGAGATCTCATAAGTTTTTTTTTTGGGAACTCAGCACTTTCGAGAACTCATTAAGTCTTCGAGAACTCATAATTTCGAGAACCCCTCATGTTATTCGAGATCTCATAAGTTTTCCGGAAAGTCACTATTTTTCTGAGAACTCCTTATGCTATTCGAGAACTCATCTAAATTTTTTGAGAACTCAATTATTGAGAACCCAATACTTTTTCCGGGATCTCTGATAAAATGTACAGTTTTGATAAAACATAATGTATCAAGTTTATTCAAAACATTATAAAACCTTGCTTAACTTGAAATAACATTTTACGTGTCACTTCTGCCTAAAGGTGATGTGTCACATTAGTTCGTTATATAAGATCTCGTTAAGCATTGTAGCTCGGTTCACATAATTTCCATAAGGTTTCACTTCTGCCCAAAGGTGATGTGTAACAGATTATGTTGGTGAACTGAGCGTATTACATTAAAACTTTGAATGTCTCACTTCTGCCCAAAGGTGATGTGTTACATTCACTGTTTGCAACTTAGTACTTAAATAAATAGCGTATAGCCAAAGCTAGAGCATCTTATTTAAGTAGCTTATGTTTTGGTGTTATAATAAGTTATCACAGCTTCATTAGTACAATGGTCTTTGTTCTGCCTGCCTTAGATAATTACTTGCCCCCCCCCCCCCCCTCCCCTTTTAGATCACTATAAGTTCTTTTCTAACTTAGTATCTTACTATTCTCATCTTTTTCCACTATTAGCTCCCAACTACGGCATCACTACCTTAACTGGTGATAACTTTGCTGCCTGGAAAGATTCACTTATGTTGACTTTGGCATTGCTAGACTTTGATTACACACTGAGAGAGGATGCTCCTCCCCAACTCACTGACAAAAACACCGCTGCTGATAAAATGGTGCATGAGAAATGGGAAAGATGCAACCGTATGTCTCTCATGTTCATTAAGAACTTCATTAGCATGCCTATTAGAGGATTTATTCCATATTCTAAGATTGCTAAAGAATATCTGGCTTCTGTGGAGGATCAATTCAAAGGAACCTCAAAGGCGCATGCTTCCACTCTGATTTTGAAACTTGTGACAACTAAATATGATGGGAGAGGAGGTATTCGTGAGCACATCATGTTCATGAACGATATGGCCCATAAGCTTAAGGGTTTAGAAATGGAGATTAGTGACGGTTTCCTGGTGCATTTCATCATGACTTCGCTTCCCTCTGCTTATGATGCTTTCAAGATCAACTACAACACATAGAGAGAAAAGTGGACAATGCAGGAGTTGATCACTATGTGTGTGCAAGAAGAGGAACGGATGAAGCTGGAGAAACCTAAAGTTGCTTACATGAAGACTGCTAATCCAAAGAAGAGGAAGAGGCAATCTAACAAGAATCATAACGCTAAAACTCAGAGGAATGATGCAAGTACCTCATCTAGCCATAAGAACTCCAAAGGCAAGTTCCTCTGCAAGTTCTGTAAGAAAGAAGGACTGCCATGAATTTAAGGAGTGGCTAAGTAAGAAAGGTAATCATCTATTTATGATACTTGGGGTAACTTTGCTAAATACTAACCTAGTTTTAGGAGTGTTCTAATCAAGTCACTCATAAAAAAATTTGTTCCAATTAGGTAACTAAAGTTATTTTAATGTTCTAATCATAGATAATTTACCTATTAAGAAGGTCATCAATCCATATGACTTTTATTTGTTTATTTTTTTTAAATGTTGACTTGGATTATCAATAACAACATGAATTAAAAAATTGGAAAATATATTTTTAACATTTCGATAAATTTAGGAAAAATAAAATTACGTAAAAATATGAAAATTACAAAAAAATAACGAAGAAAAATTTAAATAATTATAAAAAAATTATGTAAAATTATAAAAAAGTAAAAAACTAACGGAAAAAGTAAAAACAAATTGCCAACTTTTAAAAAAATGGCAAAAAAATATTAATTTTTCTCAATTGCTATAATTAAAAAAAATTTAAAAATTAAAAATATAAACATTTTTTAAATTTTCGCATTTTTTAAAATTTTCACAATTTTTATGAAAATTTTTTTTTCCCAATTAGATAAGTCAACTTTACTTTGATATTCTAATCAGGTCACTAAAGTTTACTTAAATGTTCCAATCATAGATATTATACCTGCTATTCAGGTAAACTATATAGGATTAGAACATAAAATAAACTTTAATGACTTAATTAGAACAAATATTTTATGAGTGATCTAATCGGAACAGTAGTAAAACTTGATTATCATTCTATAAAATATTCCCTTAACTTAAATATTCCATCTAATACTTGGTGGTTTGACTCTGGTTCTATAGTCCATGTGACCAATTCTCTTCAGGGATTCCGTTAAATCCAGAAGCTGGCAAGAAATTAAAGAATACTTAATGTTGGGAATGGAAAGTCTCTTATTGTCGAAGCCGTGGGAACATTAGAATTAAAATTCAAAACTGGTTTATGTATTGTTCTTTATGATACCTTATATATTCCTGAGATTACTCGGAATCTTGTATCTAGACCTAATTTAGACATGGATAGTTTTGACGTTTCTCACGGTCATGGCAAACTTACAATTACTTATGATTCCCAAATGTATGGTTATGGTTTTCTGGATGGTGGTCTCTATAAGTTAGAACTAGATGATGATTTTTCCAAGTCTTTGTTATCATATAATGTTAATGAATTACTAACAAAGAAGAAACGCAAGAGAGACTTAGAAACTTCATCCATGTTGTGGCATCAACGTTTTGGCCACATTTCACGAGAAAGGTTAATTAGACTCGTGAAGGATGGGGTATTACCCTCTCTTGATTTCGATGATTTTGAAACTTGTGTCAAATGCCTTAAGGGCGAAATGACATCAGCAAATAAGAAAGGTACCACTAGGAGCTCTAATTTATTAGAACTCATTCATAGTGACATTAGTGGCTCTTATAACATTGCTGGAATAACTGGACATACTTCATTTATCACTTTCATTGATGATTAGACGCTAAAAATGAAAAAAAAGTAAGAGTTTGTGTCTAAGTGAGTGTAATATGGCACTCACTTTATACATGATAGTGAAATAAATGAAACAATTACACATAGTTTAAGGATAGGAAGTTAAAAAAATGGTCCGGAATGAGTTTTTTTCAACAAGTTTTCAAACCTATATTTTTGCAGCAAACATGTATATATTTTTTTTTTGTCGGAAATTAATCGGAACAACCCTATCTTAGGAATTTCAAATCACAATCTTCATCTGAAACATGTCAGTGTTTTTAGTAGTGGTTCTCGTTGTTTAACACGAAAACAACAGACCAAATATGGCCCCCCTTTTGATAACCACGTTACAAAAACCGTGACATCTAGGTACCTGCCCCATAGGCCTCCATACAATAATTGAGAAAAACCAAAAGATTCGTTATCATCCATGTATTGCTATGTATAAGTAGTTATACAAATTTCATAACTCTTTACTTATAAATACTTCTATATTAAACCGGTGCCACCTTGCAATATAGTTAGTGCTTATTACTCTATTAACTTTTGACTTTACACTTGTTTTGAAGAGATGGTTGATGAATTCTTGTTTTGCTTTTAAATAAAATAAATAAATATTTCTTTCACGATAATTGTCTCACAAAGAATATGGGTCATGCCTTGAAAATACAATGAATATGGGTCATGCCTTGAGAATGCCAGCGTGTAATTGCTGAATAAAAACAAACATTTGAAAATCTTCTAGCTTTATTAGATCATGTTTCTTGACTTTACCTGTGCGACGTCTTTTCTATTATCCTTTGTTTATTATAGTGACAAGATTCGTCGGTACTTGTTTGGGTGTGTATTTTAACTCACCACTTTGTGTCCCAACTCTCAAGTCCCTCTCCACTCAGTAGAGATGGACAAATCGGTTTTTTTACCCAAACCGATTCGGTTTTTAAATCGATCCGGTTTTTTTGTGAAACGAAAAAACCGGTTTTTGCTAAAAACCGATCAGTTTTTCAAACCGGTTTCAAGTGACGAACAACACCATTGATCCTCATCGATTCGGGCCGGGTCTTGGACCGGTTTTAAAAAAAAAACCGGTATTAAAACCGATAAAACAATAAAACCAGTTTTAAAAAAACAACCGGTCTTGGATTGCTAAGCTTAATACAAATTTATAAAACAATATTACAAAACACAATATTACTTAAAAATACGATTTCATTTATTCTAAACAACGACAATAACATCAAAACGAAATATAATCCAACGATAACATCGAAACAAAATACAAAACATAATCTTAATTCTTAATGTAAAACATAGTTTTAAACGAAATAAATCTTCAAACTTCAAGGTGGACGTCTAATCTTCACCCGAACCGGAGTTGCTTCTTATCCATTCATTAATTTCGGCTTCATATTCGGACATTGGTTCGGTTAAGTCCGCGTTGACCTCGTCCTCGAACACTTCGCCTTCATATTTAAGTTTCCCCTCAAGTGAGCGTATGTCTTGCACCCTCTCTGCTGCATTCAAATAATCCTTCAAGCAAATGGCCATCTCTACCGAAGGTGGAGTTAGTCGCGTCCTACGTATCGAAATGACCCTGCCACTAATAGAGAAAGCGGATTCCGAAGCTACCGTAGAAGCTTGGACGGTTAGTAAATCTCGGGCCATGGCGGCTAAGACCGGAAATTGATCTTCCTTACTTTTCCACCAAGCCAACACATCAAAACTTTTAAATTGTTCATGAGTCAAAGTTCTTAAATAGTTTTCGGCACCATACCTCCCAAGTTCGCTACTAGGAGCGTTGCCTCGTGCATGTTTACTAGATGTGTCCAACAAATCATTGTATAAATCCATGTCCGTATCTAGTACATTTTGAGAACCTTGTCTCATTTGCACATGAATGGACGACATTTCACCATAACGTTCAAAATAAACATCATACATATCCGTGAGATGTTTGTTAAATCTTGATATTAAACCTTGTGAAAAATACGGTTCTTTTGCCGTGTTCAAGTCCAACTCGTTGGCAATTTTTTCAATTATATTTTCTACCCCTGATATATTGTAACATGGGTTTAAAGCGGCGGCACAAGTAAAAACCGCCGGTAATTCCGAAAAATATTTTTAAAATTTTTCCTTCATAGGTGGCACCATATCATTGTACGGGCTACCTCTACATTCCATTTCGCCTAATTTTTTGGTCATGTTATATAATTTGTGAAGTGTTATAGAACTTGTGGGATAATAAACTCCCGATAAAGCGGTGGTTGGTGCTTTGAAAACTTGTAGCATTTCGGCAACAACTTCAATAACATTCTAATGCAAAGGATGGTATGGTGCCGCTTTTCCCCGACTCACCAAAATATAACTTTCTTTTTGCAAAACGTGTTTTTCGAACATGTTACAAGTGGAATTCCATCTTGTTGGACAATCCCAATTTGGTCCCAAACAAATGGCATTCACACTTTTGCAAAATTTGATATATTTAGCATGACTTTGATTGTTGCTATATATATCGCGTAACATTCTTCAAAAAACCCTCTTTATGTGTTTCAATACATTTTAGACCATCTTGGACGGCTAAATTGATTATGTGTGCGACACAACGATTATGAAAAAAAACCCCTCCACAAATAGGTTGGTATTTTAATTTTAGTTGTGAGATAGCTGCGGTATTATTCGATGCGTTATCAAACGATATTGATAAAATCTTTTTTTCTAACTTATACGTTTGAATAACTTTGTCAATCATATTGAAAATATTTGAACCGGTGTGAGGGTAATCAAACAATCGAAACGCAATAGTTCGTTTCATCATTTGCCAAGAAGACGGTTCAATCCAATGGGCCGTTACACAAATATATGAGTCGGGTGAACCGTGCGGTGCGAACCAAACATCGCTAGTTAAGTTAACACCGGTTTCTAATTTTTTAAAATAATTAATTAATTCGTTTTTAGCTTCTTTTCATCTTTTTAAACAATCTCGTCTAAGGGTAGCACGACTTACATGTGTGTAACGAGGTTGAAGTGTTCTTTGAATAAGCTTCGTCAAACGTGGGTTGTCGAAATGGTTGAATGGCAAGCTTTCTTGTATCACATAATTCGCCATTCCTTCACGAACCGCTTCCAAATTATAAACAAACAACTCGCCTTCTTGTGTGATCGAAGCTTCACTTTGAGAGTTTTTTTTTGTTCTTTCAAAACTTTGCAATACGGTTTTTCCACATGGTCTTTCAAAGTCGAGTTAGCATCGTGTTTAAGAAAAGTTGATCAATACTTGCATCTCGCTTTGTTTTAACCGCTACTCATAACACATAAATCAAAGTGTTTCCAAACATTGGGGTTTCGTTTCGTTGGAACCACCTTAACAACCGTTAGTTGAGATGAGGAACCACCAACATTAAAGAACCGGTTTGACTTTGAGGTATGGATTGAGGTGTAGGACTAGAAGATGCCATTTTTTTAGAGATTAGAAAGTGTATGCTAGAAAAATTAGAGAATGTTTTTGATGTTGTGATGAATCCTAAACATAAAGGGGGTATTTATACAAATAATTAGTGCTCAAAAATACAAAAAAATAAATAAAAAAAATTACATTTCTAACCGCTACAGTGCCTGTTTACTAACGGCTAAAAGACAATCACAATATTAAGCATTAAGTGACCATTTCAATTATATTTGTTAATTTCCTAAAGTTTTTTTTGAAAGGTTTAGATCAATGGAAATCCTTATACAACCTTAACTTATTGGTCTCAAGTTCGAATCCCTACCCACGCACCGGTGTCCTCCTTGCCTAAGCTCAAACCGTCATAGAGAATTTTTTTGTGGTGTGCATGGATCGAACCTGTCACCTCCCCAGGATGGGAACCCTTAAGGGAAAACCCACCCTACCTCAAACCAGCTGAGCTGGAGATCATTGGCCTATAATTTCATTAATTATGTTAAACCGGTTTTCAAACCGGTTTTTTTTTTAATCCCTTGTCAACCCGGTTTCCAAACCGGTTTTTAATCCCAACCGGTTTCCAAACCAATACATTCATCGAAAACCACCAACAAATGCATAACCGAGGCATAGGGTCGGTTCCAAACCGGTTTTTCCAAAAACCGGTTTTTTTCTAACGGGTTTTCCGGTTTTTGAATCGGGTCGGTTCTCCAAACCGGATTTTTTGCCCACCTCTACCACTCAGCATTCACTGGTTATACACCATCCCTAAGGGGCGTTACCCGGGTGTGAAGAAGCCCGACACTAGCCGGGTAACCGGCGCTAGAGAAGAGAGTGAAACACAATTTTATTGCACACATTGATGTGAAAGGGTGGGCAGCAGGTATCCCGAGTCATATTTCCTACCCATCTATCCAGAAGCAAATTAGCTATAGATACACGATTATAAAATCACATATCTCATGGCCAATGTTTTCATGACATATCAAATTAGCCAATGAGACTGATAAACGGGCACTAGACTGGATCAAATTAGCCGATGAGACCGATAAACGGGCACTAGTCTGGTTACGGGTGAAACAATTTTATTTATTTGCTTTCAATTTTTCAATTACCAGTTCATTTACTACTACATATTCCATATTTTGATTTATACAAGTATTTATATATTATTATTAAAATTTAAATATCCATCAATTATATACATGCAAATTTCGTGAAAATAACATTAAAAATGAAGGACAGTTAATCATGTATCAGGTGGTGGCGTTGATAGCCAAAAGACAAGGGGGTACATGCACCAATCGGGTTTGTCCCGCTTGCTAAGTGTTATGTGTCTTATGTCCAAGGCTTGATACAAAACCACTACCAAGTCGGGGGTCTCATTGGAAGCAGCCTCTCTATTCCCACTAGGTAGAGGTAAGGCTGTCTATGTCTTACCTTCCTCAGACCCTACCTTAGTTTTTGCTATTGGTGAAATTAACTGAGTATGATGATGATATACATGCAAATTTCAAAATACACACTACTGGACCTTTTATCCGATTCTTGCATCATGTTCATACACATATTTTTATATTTTATGACGGCATCTGATGACTGTTTGTGAAAATATTACTCATGATCAGCTAAGTGATTTATTTTTTTAAATCACTATAGAGCCCTTTCGCATGATTTAATATCAAAATTCTTAATTTGAAACCCTCTAATTTCAATTTTAAGGTAAATGAAAAAAAAAGGATGAAAGGTGAAAAAGAGTTTTGTAATATGGGGTTGTTGCAAATTGGAGGTTGACCCACTTTGTCATGGTCCAGTCCGTTAATTATGCATGTTGTTGGTAACACTTTGGATTCCAATATAATTCTTTGTGTAATAATTAACCAATAGAACTTTGATTGAATTCTCATGTCATTATCAAGACAAAGACAATGTCTTTATAACCGACTAAATATACAACTTGCATCATCATTATTCACCAACTTTTATAAGTTTTTGCACATGAAAGATGATCCTAACATCATGATCAACATTTTTTTCACCATGAAAGTGACCACCCTACAACCATCACCCACCAGTTTACATAATTGTACAACCTTCACCATCCTCTTCACCTCCATAATCATTATTTGCATAGTGGCTCCTGTTATCATTGTACCCGTTATACTCGTTTTGGTGTCCGTATCCGTATCCAAACCCGACATAACTTGGTGGCGGCGGTGGTGCTACTGGCGTTCCATATCCATATTGAACTGGTGCACCGTCATAATAATGATCATAGTGTTGATGATCATAGTGTTGCCCGTATTCCACCATCGGGTAAGCGGATATTGGGTACATTTGTGGATAGCCATGTACGGGTTCATACACCATCTTTGCGACGTCAGGGTTTGGACCTGCTATTGGCACTTCCTTTGGTGGGCTTGGTTTGTCTGCCTCTTTAGGTTTAGCCTTCTCAGGTTCCGGTGGTTTCCCTGTGTCCTTGGGCTTATCAGCTGGTTTGGGCTTTTCGGGCTCCTTGGGCTTATCAGCAGGTTGGGCCTCCTTAGGTTTGTCGGCTGCTGGCTTAGGCTTTTCAGCAGCCGGCTTAGCCTTTTCAGGCTCTTTAGGCTTCTCGGTTGCTGGCTTAGGTTTCTCAGGCTCTTTAGGCTTTTCAGCGGCCGGCTTAGGTTTCTCTGGCTCTTTAGGCTTGTCAGCTGCCGGCTTAGGCTTCTCAGGCTCTTTTGGCTTCTCTGCTGCCGGCTTAGCCTTCTCAGGCTCTTTGGGTTTGTCACCTGCCGGCTTAGCCTCTTTAGGCTTGTCAGCAGGTGGCTTAACCTCTTTAGGCTTGTCAGCAACAACCTTAGGCTTGTCAGCAGGTTCTTTGGGCTTCTCAACAATCTCTATGCTCTGAATGGCACCTCCACCCTTGTAACAAAGCTTGTCACGAATGTTTTCAGGGCTACAACATACCACCTTGATCCTCACCTCATTTTTGTCCACATCAAATACTTGGTCCCTTATTTCTATTTTGTCACAAAAAAGAACAAAAACATTATCCCTATATGAATCAAGAATCCAAATCCTCATTATATATTACACATATTCAAATAAATACAAGCCGAGTAGTCCCTTCATAATAACTATAAAAAATCGGGATATATATATAATTACTGACGGATCTTGAACTTAGTTTTCAGTAAAATCTAGGGGTGGAATCAATGCATATAAAATCGAAGTCAATGCATATTAAAATTTTCAGTAAAATTTATACTACAATCAGAAAAAACTGGGTGGCCCTGGCCCGGCCTCAACATGATACTTTGTTATTAGATCTTAATTCGCACTCCTCAACGTATTATTAGTTAAGAAGTGTGTCTCGTGCATGCAAATATATAACAAACATATGAATATTTTCAATAACAAGTAATATATACAACGGAAAATTAATTATCAACAACAAAGAAGATTTGTTAATTTAATGGTAAATAAAATTAAATGGACTCACGAGGCATTTTGCTGACGACCTTCTTAACCTTCTTGTAGCAACCGGAGCATTTGAGATCAACATTCAAGATCATATCGGTCACCTTTGGTCCAAATGAAATCAATTAAATTAATTCATTTAGAAATGCTTAATATGAATATTATTGTGGTGAATAAACAAGAAAAATAGAATGAAATTTGGATGAAAATTAAGTTAATGATGAATGAATACCTTCTCAGGCGCCATGGCTGCTGACCGACAGTGTTATCTGTTGAGGGAGAGAAGAAGAGTAAATGTGGTATGAAACATTGAATGAGTGTTGGATTAAAAAGAGGTGAACTGATGAATGATGATGTCATTATTATTGATAAGATTTTCTATATATAAAATATTATATTTTAATACTTTGTTGCACTAGAAAGTATTTCATATTTATATCAAGATTCAAGGTATAGTACAAAACACTTAAAATAAAGAAGAAGTTTTTAAAATACGGCCATCTACTATTTATCTTAGACGAAACGGTGATATCCTAATTTTTTTATTTTTTATTTTCAATAAATAGGTAATCATATCATAAAAACAAGGATTTACATCAAAGTGATAGGTAAGCGACGATGATGAAAAACAGGAAAAGTGAAAACTAGGAAGGATTGTATATTCCTATTGATTGATGTATTGTTATGTGTTTAAATAGTGGCATTCAGTTTTGCATTGCAACATGAATTCAGTCGGTATCAATTTGACATGTATTTTCATTGGTTGAGATTTATAAAAACAGATATTCGTAGCGGTTTGGATTGGATTGTAACAATACTGGTATTGATTTTATTCGGTCAGAATCAAAATGGTACCTATATTGTTGAGTCGGTATTGACTCGGTTCATCAGGGTCCAGTATGATGTTGACACTTGTTATAGCTTACGATATAAAAAAGATACTTAATTGAATATAATTCTATTGGAATTTAGCAAACGTTTTTAAAATTTTAAGCATGGGAAACAAGACAATATAACTATTTATGAAAATCCCACCAATGATCCAATTGAAAGAAACTTGAAGCTAGAAGATGAAAAAAACAGCGGTAGGTTGTATGAGCATTACAACCATTGTTGCAAAGTGTTAGAACTTTGATAAAGGTTTAGATTATCTACCCTAAGTGGAACAAGCTTCTTCTAGTGTTAAAATGCTCATGGTTTTCCCCAGTGTGAATACTAAATAGGTCAAAGATTGCTAACATGGATGCCATGTGTTAATAAAATCCCAATGGTCCAATGAAATTGCAAGATCTAGCCACATCATAACTTTGTGCTAATGTGCTTTGACTATCTAGATTAAAGTTCCTTTGACAATCTGGATTTAAGTTTTCCATGTGTTTTGCAAGTCCAAGACTTGCGCACATATAGTATGGGTTACGGAAAGAGAGTTGCTTCAATTCCATGTTCGGGTCCAACTAAAACAATTTGATACCACATAGATTCTAATAATCTAGTTAGATGTTAATTAAACTTTATTATATAGCATTAAAAAATTAGTGATTTAATTAATCTAGATTAGTTACAGATTAGCTAATTAGATTAATGCATAATTAAAAGAAGAAAAATATTATCGTTCAAAAAAAAAAAAAAGAAGTAAAATATTAAAAAGTTAACTAATTAAAAGATAGCGTAATATGTTAAAAGTTAACAAAAAGATAATGATAATAATTAAAAGTACAGTCCACGGTTAAATAAAACGTGTGGCGGGCCAATCCAGAATTAATTTATATATTTTTTTTTAAGGCAAATTTCATTAAAAATGGTCGGCAATTAATCTCCAAGAAGGAAATTAAACGACCACGCCAAACTATACAAAATCGAAATTACACCATTTATACCAATGTATAGAGTCCAATCTATATCTACTTCTAAACCACAGAAATCCCAAAGCTTTGATATCCGCCACCACCTCCGTCACCATATGTCTTTTATCTTTAAAAAACCTTTTCGTTTCGTGCCTTCCAAATTCGCCAACAAGTAATAATTGCAATTCCTTTCACCGCCTCACCTTTGGTTTTCGAGTAATTGAAAAACTTGTGCACTTCCAACACATCCTTTGTCTCAAAAAGGTATACCGGAGGCAAACCACACCATCTTGCAATACCAAACCAAACACCCAAGGAGAATGCACAACCGGTAAAAATATGTTCCGCCGACTCTTCTTGGTCTTCGCATAGAACTCACCTATCATCCTCAACCGCAATATTCCTTCTCTGAAGCGCCAATTTAGTAGGAATACGATTTAATACCGCGCGTAACATAAAAATATTACATTTTTTCGGAACCCATGAGCACCATTCGAAAGCCGACTGATTATCATTGACTTGCTCGTTAATAATCCACTTTTTAATCGTAGAAACAGAGAAGCTGCCATCGGAACTTTGCGTCCACCTCCAATGATCTTGGGATTCTACCAAATTGCAAGCGCCCACCATTCTTTGACATTCAACCAGTTCTTGTGCCTCCTGATCTCCTTCCGGATAGCGGCTCCAATCCCAACTTAACATAGTATGATCTCCATCGTTAATCACCCGGTCTCTCACTTTACACCACTTATCTTTCTCAAGCCTAAACAAAGCTGGAAAATATTCCTTCAACGACTTATCACCAACCCAATTATCTACCCAAAAGCGAATACAAGCACCATTGCCTACCACCCCTTTAATCATAGAGTTGAAATCGGCATTTTCAACCTTTATTTTAAAACCGAATGAAACGATCTTCGACCAAGTACCCGCCATCCGATTATTACATTTAATCATATCCCATTTTCTTCTTGAACCGTGTATAGCGTCAATAACCTTCCTCCACATAGCTTCTACTTCATTTCGATATCTCCACAACCACTTTAACAAAAGAGCTTTATTCGACCACTCTAATCTAGATAAACCAAGGCCTCCCTTTCTTTTCCAACCGGTAACCACATCCCAACCCATCCAATGAATCTTGTTCCTACCTTCCCCGCTTCCCCAAAGGAATTTTTTAACCAATCTTTCAAGTTTTTGAATAACACAAACCGACGCTTTATATAAAGAAAAATAATAAGTGGGGAGAGCTTCTAGAACCGACTTGATTAATGTGACACGACCCCCAATGGAAATCAAATTCGCCTTCCATTTAGATAATCTATTCATGAACACCTTCACCACCGCCTCCCAACTATTTTCTTTATTCATATTAGCACCCACCAAAATCCCTAGATACACGAAAGGGATCTCACCAATCCTACAACCCAAACCCGTCGCCATAGCTTGCACCTCCACATTACTCTTCCCAATGCCGAATAGAGTTGATTTCTGGAGATTTATTCTAAGGTCGGAGCACAAGTGAAAAATCTTTAAAATCCGATGTAGATTTTTAAAGTTCGAATACAACCATTCCCCCATAATAATAGCATCATCCGCATATAAAAGAGGACTCAAAATCGGGCCTTCATTCGGAAGTCTAATGCCTTCGAACACCCCAATCCGAACCGCTTTACTGAACAATGCAGAAAACGCTTCCATAACTATGACAAAAAGAAAAGAAGAAATCGGATCTCCTTGTCTTAAACCTTTTTCACAATCAAATTCGAACGTCGGAGCACCATTAACTATATATAGTTTTAATATTTTTTATTTTAATAATAAGGGTGAAATTGTGATATGACATTAAGTAATCTTTTAACCTTTTATGAATAACAACAAAAACAACTGTACCTAGTAAATCACACAAATAGAAAAACTATTGGTAGGGTCTGGGAAGGGTGGGATGTAGGCAAACCTTACCCCCATCCCTAGGGATAGAGAGGCTGTTTCTAAAGAGACCCCCGGCTCCAAACAGGATAAACTGAATATATATAAAATAAAAACTACCAAGTACCAACAATCAAGTAAGTGGTGAAAAAATAACATGACAGACAAAGGAACATATATAACATGATACACAACATAATATGCAAGCATGATTACCAACACAAAACAAGTGAAAAATGGACAACCCCTAAGAATCCTTAGCCTTAATTCTACGTCTCCACGAACTCCTATCTTGGACCATGTCCTCAGAGAGGTGCAACTCTATCAAATCCTGTTCAATATGCTTATCCCAGGTCAACCTGGTTCTACCTCTACTCCTCCTAACCTCAACAGTCAGCGCTTCCACTACTCTAATTGGCGTTGATGTCTGCCTCGTCCTCACATGCCCAAACCATCTCAATCTCCACTCCCGAATCTTCTTTGAAATCTTAGCCAACCCTAACCTTTCCCTAACAAGCTCATTTCTTATTCGGTCTAGCCTTGTGTACCCACACATCCACCTAAGCATCCTCATTTCTGCTACATCCTATAGGTTTTTATATAAGGTTTATAATATTTTTATATATCCTATATGTTTTTTGCATCCCTTACCAAAATATAGGTATAGATAAGGTTTATATATGATTTAATGTATAAATCACGTAAATGTACACCCTTTTTAGCTACATGTATAACACTTTGAAGTACAAAAACACCACATGTACAAGAAGCGCGCACGTCAATGAGATTTTTTCCAAAAAGCTTGCTTTTTGTGCGCTCCTTGTACAACGCTCGCCTTATGTCACACAAGGCGCAATTCTTTGCGCCTAAGGTCGCCTCGTGCTTGAGTGCGCCTGAGGCACGCATTTTAAAACCAAGAACTTGACAAGATTACTATTTTGAATTACAATGGCGTTAGCTTCAAAAACTTATAAAGATAAGTCATTGCATATAAAATTTTCAACAAGTTAGGATCTTTAGTGCTCGGCACAGTATGAAGCTAGATGTTGAATAAACTGAATCAGCTTTATATGCAAACCAAGAGGTCTCACCTGATGCATTCCACATTTCAAATTCAGTTTTTTCACCAAGTTGAAAGGGAGGTAGTTTAGATAGTACATGATGTATATTGCATACTAAAAGCTGCCCGCTGGCTACTGTCAGACTTTCCTTTTCAGAGTCCACACTCTCAGATCTGACATCAGATCTTTTAACCTTTTATGAATAAGAGACAAATATGTTAGCCAAGTGTAGTGGGGAAGGGAAAAACATAAGCCCCTGGTTTTCATTGGTTTATATGATAGCTGAGTCAGCATAGGGCTTGAAGTGAATGGGGTGTAGTGGTAGTGGGTAAAAGTTAAGGCATGAGGTGTCAAGCATTGGAAGAAAGGAACATTGGAAGGAATGAGGTGTCAAGCATTGATTGATTCTTCAAATTGTTGCACAGCGTTATAATCCTCACGCCGGAGATGGTTTTGGAAAGATAGTGCCCCCATGTAATGGTGTTGGGGGCGCTATCTTTTGATTCACGCCCAAGATAAGGCCCGACTACAGGTGGTCGTACTCGCGTTTTTAACCTTTTATACAAAGAGACAAATATGTTACCGGTGTTTTGGGTTAGATTGCATTTTTTTTTTGGTTTATAGTTCTTTTTTCCCAATCTTTGTTCAAACTTTCAGATCTTATGTTCATGATTTATATGACTTCTTTACTGTTTTTGAAAATGATTAGTAGTTGAACTTTCATAGTTACTTAGGTTTTGACGAATAATTATTCAATGTTGGTATTTCAGTTTTATGGATATTATTAGGGTTGCAAACGAACCGAACGAACGCGAACAAGGCCTTGTTCGCGTTTGTTTGTTAAGGAAAATATCTGTTCACGAACAGTTCATGAACACTTACCGAACGAGATTTTATGTTCGTGTTCGTTTGTTAAGATCAACAATCATGTTCGTGTTCGTTTGTTAATTTTGTTCATGAACACAAACAAATGTTCATGAACAAAAACAAACACATACGAACATATATTAACTTTCTAACAAAATTGAATTCACATACATAT
Organism: Ambrosia trifida; assembly: GCA_028751855.1. Classification (NCBI taxonomy): domain Eukaryota; kingdom Viridiplantae; phylum Streptophyta; class Magnoliopsida; order Asterales; family Asteraceae; genus Ambrosia; species Ambrosia trifida. The sequence continues at coordinate 71,156,625 of CM054131.1, read as the reverse complement.
ATTTTTATTTATATATTTGGGTTAAATAAATAAAAGTAAAATAATATTAGGAAAAACTATAAAAACAAAAAACCTTATTAAACTATCGAACATAAACGAACACCTTACCGAACATTCACGAGCATAAACGAACGAACGTGGCCTCTGTTCATGTTCGTTTGTTTAACTAAATGAACGAAATATTTTGTTCGTGTTCGTTCGTTTATTAAATGAACGAACACAAACGAACTTCCCGCCGAACAGTTCATGAACTGTTCGCTGAAAGTTCAGTTCGTTTGTAGCCCTAGATATTATAGATGAATGAATGTTTATGCAGAGAACCTCTTTTTAATGGATATGACGTGTTTGAGTATTAGATCTGATTTATTACTTGTTTATGGTTTGTATGCTCTTTGTTGGATGTCTTTCAGTTATAATTGCATATCTAGGTCATTTTACTGTGTGTTTGTGATTATTTAATGATTTTTCTAGACGTAATAATCCATAGGAACATTTATTGGCGATTTATAGATGAAAGGTTATAGATAGTTGGTTAGTCTTTGATGTTAGGTATTTAGGTGTAAAGGCTCTGAGATAAGGTTTCCCTAGTTTCCTAGTATACTTGCTAGTCTGTGTCTTATTAGTTGTTCTTAGGTTACCCCTTACATCTTAGGATGTATAGATATGGTGAGATTAAGTGGTAATATCTCTTTTAGGTACATTAGTATTGCTGGAGACACTAAGAGGTAATCCAGCCAACCGATGAATTTCACACGCCCCTTAGGGTTTCTATTTAGGCCACACTCGGAGATTGGATCATGGATCCCTGGGTTGTCTAAGGGTGTAGTATTCTATGATCCTGGTTCCATCATAATTTCCATAGCCGAGAGAATTCCTAGAGTAGCAATTAGGATTCCTGTGTTGAAAGTTAATCCTAAATCACACATAAGTTGAAAGTTGTCGAGCCGAATTGTAAGATTGGTTAAGATAGGTTTGAAGGAGAAATGCCAATGTAACCAAGTTTGCTTAGTGTTCCAATTAAGTCATTCAAACTTTGTTTTGTCTCTCTAAAGTCACTCAAGTTTCTTTTATTGTTCTAATACTATGTAATTACCAGGTCATTAGGTCACCTTTTTTTCTTTTTCTTTTTTTCCTTTCATTTTAATGCTTATGTTGATATTATTTATATTAGGTAGGTTTTATAAAATGAAGATTCAAAAAAAAAAATTAATTTTACACATTCCAAAAATTTATTAAAAAAAATATTAAAACTTGACTGGAACGATTAGCAAACTTGGTTACATTTCTACAAAGTTACCCTAGGTTTGAATGTTAGAATTATCTATTTGATTAAATTAGTAGAGATAATTATGTGAGTTAGTAATAGATTACAATTGCTAGTAGTATTTGAGTAAGATTAATATGGTTAATTTATATAAATAGGGGTCTAGGTTAATGTTTTTAATTGTCCCTTGTTTGTAAGTTCGTTTGATTGAATAGAAAGAGTCACGGGTTCGTCTCTTCAAATATCTTGTGTTTGTGTTTGATTTAACTGTTTGGGCCAACAATTGGTATTAGAGCTTTGGCTCGTTGTACACATGGTTTTACACTGAGACAGTTCACAGAAGGAGAAGTTGATTACCAGTTTTTCGATTGATCTGTTCGTGTCATTGCAGACCTAAGATCCCATTGTGTCTATCTCGGTGTATTTCGATGCCTATAACGTAAGAAGCCTCTCCGAGATCCTTCATGTCAAAACTATGCGAGAGTAAGCGCTTCGACTCATGCAACATATCTAAACCATTACTTGACAAAAGAATGTCATCTACGTAAAGGACAAGTATACTAAAGTTGCACCCACTCATCTTGAGGTAGGTGCATTGATCCACTTGAGTTTTAAGGAAACCATTTTCCTCATGACTTCATCAAACTTTAGGTACCATTGTCTTGATGCTTGCCTTAGCCCGTATATCGAATTCTCAGCTTACAGGCTAGATGTTCTTGACCTTCAGGTTTAAAGCCATCAGGTTGTTTCATGAACACGTCTTCCTTCAGGTTGCCATTTTGGAAAGCAGTTTTGACATCCATCTGATGTAACTCTAGATCAAAATGAGCTACTAATGTCATGACGATCCTTAAGGAATCTTTTCGATACACAGGTGAAAAGGTTTCTTGATAATCGATTCCCTCTTTCTGAGTGTAGCCCTTTGCAACCAATCTTGCTTTATAGCATTGAACGTTCCCATTCGGATCCAGTTTAGTTTTGAACACCCATTTACATCCTATGGGTTTGACACCGTTGGGTAGTTCAACGAATCCCAAACGTCATTTTTCTTCATGGATTCAAGCTCATCAATCATAACTTTATTCCATTTAGAAGATTGATCATTGCTATTGGCTTCATGATAAAAGGTAGGATCAACTAGCTTTCCGGCATCCAAGTCAGCTTCAGTCAGGTAGGTTTCATAATCATCAAAGTTAATAGGCCTTCTTGAACTAGATGACATCCTGAGTTGATTTTCGGTTTCAACATCATTTTGGAACTAGATGACATCCCGAGTTTCCTCCATGTCCAAAGTTCATAAGGAGTTTTAGGGACAGACTTTGAAGGAACTCTATTGAGTATATGAACAGCTGCTTTTAAGGCCTCGGTTCAGAGAAAGAGAGGTAAACATATGTTGGCTAACATACTGGGTACCATGTCCATTAGGGTCCTATTTCTTCTCTCAGCTACACCGTTCTGTTGAGGAGTACCGGGCATGGTGTATTGGTTCACAATCCCCTAGTCCTTACAAAACTCATAAAATGGACCAGGATCCTGACCAACATCAGTATGTCTGCCATAATATTCACCTCCTCTGTCTGATCTCACAACTTTTATTTGCCGATTAAGTTGTTTTTCAACAACAACTTTATATTCTTTGAAGGTTCCAAGTGATTCAAACTTTTCCTTGATTAGATACAAGTACATATAACGGGAATAATCATTAATAAAAGTGATAAATGAAGTATGTCTGATATGTTGTTGAAAGTCTAATATTTTTCGTATTTAAGATTGCATTTTTATGTGATTTTATGGTTTTGGATGTACTACTTTGATATGGTTTGCATTTTGCAGGTCTAACGGAGTTTAAGGTGCATTTCCGGAGCTAAGCGAAGCTTTGGATTTAAAGTAGGATGATTCGGGAAGGAGAAGCGAAAACAATAGAAAAATTGGTGAAGGCCCATCGTCAACGAGCGCTATTAGTCAAGTCAAAGAAATTACTTTTAGAGGAATTATGGGGACTTTAACCAAGACTTTGACCAACAATACGACGGTCCAAAAGAAGGTATCCCACAAATGCTCAATATAGATTTAATTGTTTAAAAATCACAACCATTGTATGTAAATGTCTAGGATTAAAACAACAACACGACGGTCCAAAAGAAGGTATCCCACAAATGCTCGCACGCGACCCCCGCAAGTTCCATTATCCATGCTAATTTCCTGAAAAAACATGCATTAAAGGAAATATGGGTCAACATATAGTTGGTGAGTTCACGGGTTTTCTATATGGGGGACATGTAATCCAAAACCGACTAAATCATTGCCTAGCTAGGGCAATAATCAATCTGTGATCTGACATGAGCCCATAACCAAACCTTGACATGTTGTGCCTCGCCCATTGTACACTAAAGATAATGAAATAATGTGAAATACAAGCACTCTTTTGATATCTGTCATCCAGTTAGAGCGACTGACCAGGAGTGGGGTGTCAACCCAATAGATCTATCCCGGTGTTTCATGGCTAAGTCCATAGCTAATGGTTATGGTATGATGTATGACACGAGGGCTTAATGGATCCTGAACTGTAATGTCTCATGTTCACATAATAGTCATGTATTGTAACTGAAAACTGTACGCATGTTTTTCCCCCAAAAAATGTAAAAACTGTAAAAAGGGCCGTGAATACTTGCTCGGCGTCTGGATGCTAGACTGAACTGAATCTGGCATTGTGTGTCTGATCTGGGATGCCCTAAGTTCATTTAAAGGTACCTTAAGTCTATGTTTTGTTCTAACTACCATGTAATTGTTCACCCGACTGCGACACCTGTAGATGCATAATTGTGACTATCTCTTTGGATTTACACCTGTAGATGCACAATTGTGACTATCGCTTGGGACACCTAGCGTGAGGTCTAATGGACATTATTGGAAGGTCGAACGAAGAATGTTGATGTTTAGTTGTTGGTTCAAGCTTGTGATCAGGTCGAATGGTTCATTCGACCATTACGTGGGGTCGAATGAACTTGCCTATATATAGTCTTGATTTTATATTCATGTTAACTTTTGGTCAATTTGTCTAGGTCTTTTGTGTGTGTTCTCTCTGGAGACTAGAAAGTTCTGATTAATACTTTTTCATTGTAAACCTAATCTAATCAAGTGTAATCAATTGTTTATGAATGAAAATGTTTATTGAAAAGGATATTATCGTGTTTTGATTCGTTTTCTATCATTTTGCATGTGATTCAGGGATTCCGCACCTGAATTACTTCATTTGTATGATTACGTAGTTGATTGCTTATAATCCGATCCTCTACAAAGTGGTATAAGAGCTTTGCTCAATCATACAATTGCAAATTGATTGATTTCCATCATATTTTTACTCAAAAACAGCTAAAAACTTTCTGTTTTGCATAAACTTTGAAGGATAATGGAGATTGATTAACTTAGAGGTGTTTTCACGGATAAAATCAAAATTTCTTTCACAAATCTTGATCTCCATACATTCCGAAGAAAACCCTGCTTAAAATCATTGAAATCCATCAACTTTTGATAAATTTGGATCAAAATAACTTTTTTTTTTTTTGAAGAATAACCGTTTTTCAAATTGATCAGTGTCGAATCAGAGAGTTTTTGGGTCGAATCGGTGAGTTTGTGGTCGAACCAAGGGATTTTTAGGTCGATTCAATGTAATCTGAGTGTGTTGTGTTTCATTCGACCATTTATTGTTCATTCGACCTTACGGGAGGTCGAACCAACTTTGTATTTGGGTCGAATCAGAGTCTGGTGTTTCTGTTTTTCATTTGAACTAGTTGTAAGGGTTAAACCAAGCACATTTTCTCATTCGAACCCTCGATTAGGTCGAACCAAATTCCTGTTTTGTGAGATTTTCTAAGTGTTGACTTTCCGAGCATTATGGACAACATTTGGGGATATTTTATGACACCTAGACCTACTACAACACAACATCAACATGTTCCTATGAATCCTTGGGCAGTTGCTTCACAGAAGATGAACATACAACCGACAAAGCCGATCAACTATATTGCCATGACAAGTTCAACACCACAAACTGTTACTCAACCTCCACAACCAGTGACTGATTTTTGGGGAGTTGCAGCAGCAGCGGTGCAAAATCAGACTTCAAGTGCGATTACTACACTCATCAATGACTTATCATCATGTAGTGGTAACCGTCCTCCAAAACTGTTGGAGATGTCAGAATACTATCAATGGCAAAAGAAGTTTAAGATTTACTTGGAATGTTTGGGATTGGAAGGAGGAGAAGCTTGGCAAATGATTTTGAAGGGACATAGTCCTCCAATGGTTGAGAATACAAACATCCTAATTCCTCTTGAAGACTTAAAGGATGATGAAAAGAAGAAGTTTGCAGTTGAGAAGAAGACTATTTCTCAATTGTCACAGGCGTTGACCACGGATTTGTTGCACCAGTTTGGGCCATGTACTACTTCAAAAGAACTTTGGGATTGTTTGAAGAATAGACATGATGGTAATGAGAAGACTAGAAGACTTCGTATGGAAGAGTTGAAGAAAGAGTTCAAGAATTTTAGCTATGTGGGAAATGAGACGTTGAATGAATTTATTCCTAGATATTGTCACTTATTGTCTGAATTGTCAAACTATGAGTTTGCTGACTTGTTGCCTCCATATTGGGGACAACATGTTGAAGTATTGAAGGAGAAGGATGCTTATCAGTACTGGACTATCAATGAGTTCATACAGAAGTTGGAGAATAAAGAAATGGAAGAGAAGAGGAAAGCCAAGAGATCCTAGTTTCCACAAAATCCGAAATTGTATCATGCTACCTCATCTTCTTATATGTCTAATTCATCAATAGGTGGAGTCCTTCTTTTGACCAAAACCTTGTTGTGTATACCTTTAGGTGACACATTATCTGTTGATCATCGTCATAAACATCAATGAAGTTAGGTAATCTGGCTTCTAATTTATGTTTGAAGTCCTTCTTTTGACCAAAACCTTGTTGTGTATACCTTTTGGTGACACATGAAATGTTCGCCATGAGATTTTGGACTACTCGTTGCTTTGCAAAAGGGGAAAAAATATTTATTTCAAACTGTGAACTGAGCTAACTATAAAAATATAAGATATACATGTGCAACAATTTTGAAAATTTTGAAGCTAAATCTAATTTCAAGTTTGACCACAAAGAAATAAAAAAAAACATAAACACTAAAGAACATATAAAGTAAAAAAAAAGTAAAAAGCGGAAATTTAGGCTCAGAGTTGTTGAAATAATTGGCTAAATAGGGGTTGCAGGTTCATAACCTACCATCCACTATCCATAGCATGCCACTTCCATGAACAGTCAGGAAGATATTGCTATCCATCATAGCCAATGTCATCGATGCAGTCTATCTTAAAAACAAAGTCAGAACACTAACCATAATATTTAAAGGCAGCATTTCATGACTTTTGCAAAGCTAATATGCAACAAAGTAGGTGATGGAACAAAGTTGTTCAAATAATTGGATGAATGGGGTATTGCCATTAATATTCAAAAAGATATCACCATTCATCATAGCCAGAGTGATCGATGCCAAAAGCGCCGCCAGCAACGACTTAACAGCGGGAGTCTAAAAGTTTCTAAATAACAGGTGAAATTCATTTACTTTAAAATATAAACAATTAGTGAAACGATTATGAGGCTCATACTGAGCTCTGTAAACAACCAAACAAACAGGAATAATCCACCATGGCTGCACCCTTACCGGTTGCCATGTGAAAGCGAAGGTACACACATGACCATCTCGGATGCCCTGCCAAGATGCGGATAATCTCATTTTTTATCAGAATTACTTAGGTGCATAGAAACCCATCATCATAGCCTCTTTAAAAACATAGTACAATGGAAGTTAAGGCTAGTTAACAAAGTCATCGCAACCCCTCAGATCATCCGAAACAATACCCAAGATAAACAAATAGCATCAATAAAAGGCTACTTAACAAAGCTACGGTCTCAGGCAAATACATCATAGCCATCATCGACCAAAATTCCAAATAATTTTTTTAAAAAAACTACCAAAAGGTTTTTTAATAGGAAAAAGCGAAGCAGGCTCAGAGTCGTAAAAGCGACACAACTTTGGCTGCAAGGCCAATTGCACAAAACGAAGTGCCATTCTTTAACCCCGCCACGCCAAAGTGGTGCACACATCAACTTTGCACTAAGATCCATCGACTCATCATAGCCTTGTGTAAAAACATAGTGAAGACGCTATTATTGTGTTAAACACACGTTGAAAACACACCTTTTAGCATGACCGTGGTGTAAACGCATCACTTAAAAAGAACCTGAATGAAGCACCAAATCCAACGCATATAACTGTTTAACAGACAACAATGACCATTTGCCACAACTATTTAACAGTAAAGATGCCGCCCAGCAAAGAAGATGCCAGCGAGACACATCCAACAGACGTAAACAACCAGCACAAATGACAGAACCACCCGTAAAGGCAAAGAGAGAATTATTATTATTGTTTTATAATATAAAGAGCAGCAGGCTCAGAGTTATAAAGACGACACCATCTTGGCTGCAGGGTAGGTTGCGAAAAATTAAGCGCCATCCATTAACCCCGCCACGCCAAAGTGATATCCACATCAATTTTGCACTCAGATCTCCCTACTCATCATAGCCTCGAAGAAAATTGTAGTTTCCAAACTAGTTAACCGGCGACAGTCAACAACACCAACAATAACCTGAAAAGACATAAGCAAAACACATAGTCAGGCATCATTATCCATTCCACTCTTTTGGCACCTCACATATTAACCCAATCACCACTGTTCCCACACCCGTGCCCATCACCCCACTGTGACCACCCCACATTCCTCCAGCTCCACGTCCACTATCACCACCCACCGAAAAAAACACACACCATGACAACCAGGAGCAAAGCCGGCATTCACAAACCTAACCCCAAATTCAATCTTTTGGCCTCCCCACCAAATACCATTTCACCGATACCCACCTCACACCTCAAAGCTCTAACGGGCCCTAATTGTAGCAGCCTCAGATTTGTGAAAACGACACCACCTTAGCTGCAGTTCATGCTACGCAAAATTAAGCGCCATTCTTTAACACTGCCACGCCAAAGCGACATCCACATCAATGTTCCACTCAGATCTACCGACTCATCATAGCCTCGAGAAAACCGTAGTTAGCAAACCAGCTAATGCAATCAGGGTTGCAAGTGTAGAAGCTCACACTTGTCGTCCACTGATTCGGTAACAACCCTGACTTTAGTTATCACAACAAACGTTGGTAATACGCAGGCCACCTATATGGTACTGCATCATGTTCGCAAATGCAACCATCATCAACACCATTGACATACAACCCGTTAGGTGACATCGCCACCATCGACCACCAACCAAATGTGGATGGGGAAGGAGACAGCCAGTCATCCACCGCTAAGAAACCATATCCTTATCGATTTCTACCACACACAACCTCCGCATACATTAAAAACACATTGAAGATGAAGGTTGGTCCTTTTCATTCAATAAATAATATAAATTCTATAAAAGAAAACCAACGAAAATGTATGGATAGTGATGATAATCCACATGCAAGGACGGGTATAGAACACCACAACTGAAAACATCAATTAAAAACACAAAATATTCAGATCGTAACATGCAACCATAAAATAAAAAACCTAGTTTGAAGAGACTTACCTTGGTTGAACCGCTCGACACCCGAAAACCCTAAGTCGGTGATGGTACAACCTCCTGTGATGGTAGCAGGAAAGGAAGGGACAGGGCGGCCGTGAAATCCATCACCTATCCAAATACTATTCAATACCCAAATCGCCCACCATTGCCACCATCCACCTAAGATGTCCAACGACGAAGGTGGAGACGGCGTAGAGCGCTACCATTCATAAAGGATAGCCCACAATCAAACAATCACTGCAATCGCCACCACCACGTTTACATTTTTCAGCCTCACACCACCACATATCCCCCTTCCAGATCTGTAACCCACTGTTCGACACACCATCAACACCATATAGGTGAGTTGCGTGCCATGCAGTGGGGATCTTAACAGGGTTGCAGAAAAGAGACAGAGGGGAGGTGAGATGAAGCGGTGGAGAGAGGCGGACGACAACCAGAGAAGTGAGGCGGTGAAGAGAAGCAACCAGAGAATGTATCGTGTACCACATAATAAAAGACCAAACCAACATAAAAGACCAAACCAACCCTAAAAAGCATTATAATTATAAAATATGCCATCATTTATTATAAATACTGTTCAATGTTTAGAGGATTAATATTATTTATAATTCCTGAACTCGTTCTAGTTATCAGCTTGATAGTTTTTAGTTTTAGCTTAATTTAATTTAATTCCAATTTAATTAAATAAATCAAAATCTTCTCTTAAATCAATTAAACCAAATCAATCAAACCATTTTATAGTTATTTTTCGAAATCAAGTTTAGTTATTGTTAGTGTATTATGAGTTTGATATTCGGACTTCCATTACGCTTTACTGCATTTGATATGTACACTTTCCTGTAATTGTGATCTAGTTTATGGGTTTTTTTCAGAGTTTAAGAGGGTGTTTGGGATTGCTTATATAACTCTAAAAGTGTTTATAATTGGGAAAAATCAATAAGTCAATAAGTTTTTTTTTTTAAAATGTGTCTGGCTTAGCCTATTTTTGTGAAATACCCAAAAAATGTATATGGGTTGTGATAAATGCAAAGGGTTATGGGTAGATCTGTAAATTATATTTCAAAACCAAAACAAAAGGTCATGATTTGTGACTTCTCCAAAACAACCTTTTAACTTATATCAAAAAGCCAAAACAAAATGTGTTTCTACCAAAGATAAGTAGCTAATTGACTTGATAGCTTTTTGAATAAAGCAATAAGCGAATAAGTTGTTTATCAACTCGATTTCAAACATGTTCTAACTCGGGTCTGGGGTAGGCCAGGCTGTGCCCCTGTCTTTGCTACTTGGGGCTCGCTCGGTGGATTTGGTCGGTAAAAAAAACAGTCGTCTTAAACATGTCGCATCTAAAATGAACTATTTAATATTACAAGACATAATTAATTTGCAAGAGGTGTGAACTATGGTCGAGTTGGACCTTGTAATTATCATACGTCAAAATAGGTTGAAGTAGGGGTGTTCAGAATTCGATTCAGAATCGAAAAATTCAAAATTCGACTTAGTTTGAGTCGATTACCAAGAATTTGATTCGATTATTAAGAATTCGAATTCGATTCAATTCGAATTCGAGTCCAGTAAATCCAATACAAATTTATGATTTTAAATTCGATTCGATTCGAAATTCGAATAAAAACTGTACATGTATATTTTTTTAAATTTATGTGCACACATGCACATTATTATATACACATTGACAAAAAAAAAAGAATTTCTAAATTTTGGTCAAACTTTAAGAATCCAGTCTCTACAACTTTTACCATAACCATATTTACATATTTACCTTACTAGATTATACCTCGGGAGCGTCCCGGGTTGAGAAATTTAATATGATACATTATTTTTACATATGAAATAGACTGATGTATAACTCTAATATTAATATCTAACCTAAAAACAAATTAACAATGTACAACTTCAATGCTAACACCTAACCTAAAAGAATGTAGAACTTTAATGTAACTCTAATATTAACACATATCCTAAAGACTAAACAAATGTACAACTCTAACATACTAATATTGATACCTAACTTAAAACAACGTATAACTCTATTAACCTATTCGGCTCTGGTTGAAAAAAAAAATTCATATTTACTGATTTAAACATAATTAGTGACTTGTCTATACATGATTAATGATTTACCTGAACACTTTGTGTTTTTTTTTCTGTATGAACAAAACCCCACAAAAAAATTTCTCCGTTTTTTATATAGCACTATGGTACTCATTGGAAAGATAATAAAACGCTCGTTAATTTGGTGTAATTTTTTTTCTTTAAAAAATCTCGTATATTAAAGATATTAACGTTTAAAAATTATGGGAGGAAACATGAGGGTGAAATATCCAATTTTGTTTTTAAATTATTTTTTTCCTAAAATATCTCAATGCCACATGGGATGACACATGACACACTCAAAGAAGAGAATGCCTCTTTGAGTGCCATGTCATTAAAATGGCTTTGGTTTATTATATGTATAGATAGATACATCACAAAACTCTAACAAACTATACTCTCTAATATTTTTACAATTCTCGTTTTTTACATATTGTTGTTTATCAATTTTGTAGATTTGTATTTTATATGTAAAAATAATGAGTTTGGATTAGTTTTAAAACAAAAAGTAAAACAATTTATTATTTGTAGTGAATTTGGACCAAATCGAACTTATTCGAATTCGATTCGAATTCGAGTTTCTACGAATCGAATAAATTGAATTTTATGCGAATACGAATCGAATACGAATTCAGGTAAAAATATAAAAAATTCAAGAAATTCGATTTGAATAATTCGAAAATTCGTTGAACACCCCTAGGTTGAAGTGTCACATCTAAATTATCATATAATGATGACAAGGTAACACTCTCTAATTTTAATAAGGGGAGAAGGGGCGCCACCCGAATTGGTCACGGGTACCCACTACCAGCACGGTAACACTGCCGCCACTCATGCTAATAGTGGTCCCGTGAACCGTTTTGCTGGTTCTGTTTACCGTACTGGTAATCGTTTCTATTTTATTTTTGAATTAATATAAATCAGCTTTTTTATTATAACCGTGTGTATCATTTTTTTTTATTGTTTTTTATAATTTAAACCATGTGTTTTAAAAATAATAAAAATAAACTAAAACAAAATTAAATAACAAAAAACATAATTATAATTCATTAAATATTAAACATTAATAAAAATACATAAAAACAAAAAAAAAAATAAAGCTTAAAGATGGCACATGAGGTGCCACGTCTGGACATGGTCAAATGTGCCGCGGGTAACGATCCGCATTGGTCGCCTGGGTCATCTCCACAGCAATCTCCTCCCCAATGCCCGGGTGGCGGCGCATTGTGCGCTCGTACAATGTCGTCCACCGATCATACTTGACATTTAGATCGGCCCATTTTCTTTGCAGACTCTCGATTGTGTGGGCACTTGGGCCGGCCTGTTGATTGAAGTCACCCAAAACACGGTCGAGAATCATGTGTCCCTACCACCCGACCCTTGGCGGCATTGGCGCTGCAAGGATAGGTCGTTTAGTGCGTCTTTGACGCACACAACCAGGGCGATTTCTTTATTTTCTGTCCAACGAGCCATTCTGAAGGGTAGGGTGTGGGTGTTCTTGATGTTGTGCTATTTGAATTGTGTTTTCACCACCGTCGTATGGTGATTTATATAGTAAAAAATCCAACCGTATTGCATGTAAAATTAAAGATAATCTGATGGTTAGATGAGACCAATTTTAATGAAAACAAGTATTTTTGACCGTGTTGGGTGGAGACGGTTATGATAATTTAAATCATGCTGACGGTTTGGTGATAAAATTAATAAAACCGTGTGAATTTAAAAAAAAGTTATATTTGTATTTAAATGAAAACAAAAAAAAATCAGTAAATTGTTGCATCTAAAATAATGTTTCTGTGAAATAAATCAATAAAGTGATATAACATTGTATCATTGGATAAAATCAATTAAGTAAAAAAAATAAGCAACAAGCGCCCCTTCCCTAAAGTGTTAAAACGTTACAATCTTCCTAATTAAAGTTTTAAATTTAAACAACGACAATTAAGTCTATTTAGTTGTGATTATGTTTCACTTTTTTCTGGTTATTACTAAAACCACACAGAGAATAATTGTGACTGGTTAACCACCCAATCAACGCCTAAAAGAAGTACGAAGATGCTAAAATATACATATTCAATAATGAAAAAAAAGGAAAAGAAATTAGTCCAACACACTTGAAAACAAAAGATTAATGATAAACTTAATCTCGCCATTATTATAAAATACATAAGATTTATCCGTGAAGATAGCTGAAGGTTTTAGAAAAACATGTTCGTTTATTTTAAAGAAAAAAAATAATACTATAATCTTCTCCTGGTACGAGTTTTTTTTGGTTGATATTCGCTTGATTATAAATATTATTTTTTAATTTAATCAATCTATAATTTATTAATTTGTGTTTCTGTATAACTGATGTTTTAACTTGATTATGAATATTATTTTTCAATTTAATCAATTTATAATTTGTGTTTCTTTATAATTGATGTTTTACTTATGAGTAAAGGTTCATATTTTTTGAATTTATATTTGTTTGTGAAGTTAGAGGGTGTTTGGGATTGCTTTTTGAAAGTAGATTATGCGTTTTGTTGTAGTAGGGGTGGAGCTGCTTTTAGATTATTGCGTTTTGGTAACCTATTAAACGCAAATAATCTATTTTTAAAATCTTTTCCATACACTAAAAACTGATTATTTGTATTTTCAAAACACAATAATCTAAAAATCCATTTCAAAACTCAACCCCAAACACCTTCTTAGAAACATTAGTGTGATCACGTTATCATGAACTTTGACAGATTAATTGAAATGTTTTAAAAACCGTTTTTTTTAATTATATTGGATTTGGGTAAAAAAAATGATTCAACCGGTTGAACCGCGTTGTACCGAGTTGATTAGTTAGATATATAATTTCATAAATTATAACATTAACACAAAAAGTAATCTAAAAGTACATGATTGCATACTAAAATACTATCAAAAAGTTAATCAATAATTAAAAAAGAATCCAAAAGATAATTTAAAGTTTTTATTTTTTTAAGGTATTCCTTACTAAAAATAATCTAAAAATAACACAAAAACTAACCTATGCCGGTACTGGTATAGCGGTTCAAACCGGTATACCGTATTTTACCGGCGGTATAAAATTGATACCGTTTCCCATATTTACCGGAGTGTTTCGTATCGGATTTCAATTTGAAAACGGTAATACTGGTATAATCGGCCGATATTTATCGGTTTTTAAAACATTGATTAATTGTGTGATTATGTTATTAGGGGAGGGATTTTCGAGAGGAGATTTAAAATTTATACTATAAGGGGGGATGGGGCGCCAACAGAAAAGGTCACGGGTACCCCACTACCAGCACGGTAACACCGCCGCCACCAGTGCTGGTAGGGGTACCGTGAACCGTTTTTTGGTTCTATATATCTAACGGGCTGGTAATTTGGTATATTAAATGCAACGGTCAAATTTTTATGATTTTTAATTCCATTTTGACCGTTGAATTTAATTTGTGCTTTTTATAATTGTTTCCAAATAGTCATATTTTGTGACCGTTTTTATTAAAGGTCTATAAACACAAAACAATCTCACGGTTTAGTACTAAAAAAATAGAAATTATCTCCATACTTTTAAAATAATGAGTGACATTGACGTCGAATATGATCAAGTTATCATTCCCCCGCTCGAAGTGCACCCGATTTTACACTCAGGCGATAGTAGCCTTGAGTTTCTAATGGACATTGCCAAGCAGGCTGCAGAGCAAGACACAACAAGATCTAAAAAAAGATACCTGTCACGTGATCGCGAGGGAGGCAATGCTTGATTAATAGATGACTATTTTGCTGACGTACCAAAATATACCGACACACAGTTTAAACTAAAGTATCGCATATCGAGACGTCTATTTCTAAAAATTGTAGCAGATGTTGAAGCAAACTTCGAATGGTTCAGAGAGGGCGTGGACGGTCGGTTTAGAAAGAGTTTTACGCCCATACAAAAAGTATCTTCAACAATGAAACAACTTGCAACTGTAACACCCCAACCGATGGCGGAAACATCGGGATATCACGTATTGATGATTGTTCAGTAGCACATGGTAATCAAGTTTTAAATAAGTATTTATTCGAAATAAAACATCCAAATTTGAAATACATAACCAAGTTTTGAATGAAATCTAATACATCAAATAATCAAACAAAGTTTAAAGCTTCAAATATCTCCTCATGCTAGCTCTAAACTTCAAGCATCAGTATTTCCTGTTGAGTTTGGAAAAATTGGGGGGGGGGGGGGTCAACTAGAAGTTGGTTGAGGTTGTGTGAAGTTTGGGCCGGCCGTGGACGCGGGTTCGAGTCCCGGTCCACGCGTTTTATTTTTTAGCAATTATTTCACAAATATAATATTATCATATGTTTATAGTATGGTTATATAAGTCCAAAAGTGTCGCAAATTATTTTTAAAACGTATTAGAATGTTAAAATGCAACGTTTTTATTGATTAAATATTAGGGCATACATAAAAAAATACGAATGTTACAGTCTCCCCTACTTTTGGAAACTTCGTCCCGAAGTTGTTAAAAACACAGGGTTGAGGGTGATTGGGTAAAAATTAGGGCAACGACATAAATTTATATGTAATAGAATAATCTGTTTCGAATAATTTGGATAAGAAGTTTGATATGTGTGAGTTTTTAAGTGTTGGATTAGATTGATCTGAAATAACAAGCAAAACACTATCTTAAGTTTTAGGAATCCTAAAGGAAATGTATGAGTTGATTGACTATAGGAAGACTAAATGAACTACCAGGTAATTAGAGATTATAATTGACTAGCTACCGAAAACCTTGATAGAATTTCACACTACCTTAACGTACCTATAAATTCATGATTACGTTTCGGATCGCAATCACCAATTTACCTTACATTAGGGTTTTGTGTCCTTCTATAACTCTAGACACGCACACATGTAAAATAATGCAAATAATCTTGTGGTCGAATCGTATACATTGTATCCAAAAATAAGTCCAACTGTTGAGCAGGAAAAAGATGCCTACCAGTCAGTGAGTAAGAACCACTACCGATTGTTGAGCAGGTTGTTAGGGCCTCTACCAATCGTTGAGTAGGTTATTTGGTACTCTACTAACTGTTGAAAAAATACTTCATCCTCTACCAGTTGTTGATTGAGTGTAAAAATTATTGCAAATTGATAATATGTTTATGTAAGCAAGTTTATAAGTATAACAAGTATAGTATGTGAGTTGTAATTGTATTGATATTAATATAGCAATTAGTTCACATTCAAACAAGAACATACTAGATAAACAAACTCTCATATAAAATACAAAAATTTCAATACTAGAATTTATTACTTGAATCAAAGTGCGTCAATACATAGAATTTTAAAAAGCAAATAACATTCAAACGGTGGAGCTTGTCGTTAAGCAGCTAGAGGGTCTTGATCTTGGTTCAGGTTAGGGCATTGATTACGAAAATGATTGGGGTCACCACACTCGAAACCTTGTCCAAGAGCAGGCCTACCATTTTGTCACACCCTCAATTTCCACTGCGAGGTTTAAACCGCTAGGCGTGTGACTTACCAAGATCCCATAGCCATAAGTCACATGAACGACTCTAAATGCCCAAACCATTTAGTTCGTTTTTGTAAATCAAGTTTTATAGATAACCAATTATTCAAATAGTTGCGGAAGCGAAATTTAAAGATAATAGTTATTCAAATAGTCTGCATAAAACAATGTGTTCGAAATTATAATAGATAATTAAACATTCGAAAATAGATAAGTATTCATATCCCCGTGATGCTATATGATGCATGCCCTACCCGTGCTTCGAACTAGTGTCCTGCAAAAAGGTATGATATTCGTGTGTCAACATAAAGTTGGTGAGTTCACAAGGTTAAGTAAATACGTAGGTCCTCCAGACCATGTTTTTGAGTAATAGCTAATTCACATGCCAGGGGTAGCTAGCCCACTCATGATAACTAAAACCGGTAATACCGAATTGCTAAACAAGGAGATCCCACAATAGTGAGCAAAGTGCCTTGCATCAATGTCTATCAACAATGATAATATGTTAAGTTATAGTTCACACCCATGCTCTCCAGCACAATGTGAGGTTTGTGAAACCTAATAGCGCTATCAACTAGTAACCCGCTTGCCCACCCGGCAATTCATTCTCTATTTAGAAGGACTTCAATGATAGAGTTGGTTTAGTTCATCAAGGACATAAAGCATGAATTAGTGAAAGCAGATTCACCTAGTGAATCATAGCACCCCAAACCCGAGATGTGTATGAGTAGTCCCAACCGGACAAAGAAAAAGTTTAGAAAGTTGTCTCTTTCCGAGACGCATGCTTTTGAGAAAAAGAGTAGTGAAAATCACCTGATAGAGATGCTTGTGATATAGTGAAGTTGAACTACGTAGCTACTATCGTCCGGACAGTACTTGCCCTATGATTTAATAGAGCATGGTAAATCACAAGTTTTATCACACAATTTGTCTACCTGACGCTTGTGGACCTAGTTATCAGGTTATGTGAACCTTGGTTTTGTACTTGTGAAAAAGCTAGTTATGTGTTTAGGGCATTAACATACTTAAGTTGAGATTTACACATGTTCTAGCCATGTTGACACATGTTATTCGATAGTTGCCGATTTAAAACATGGTGATCTATGTTACTATACTTGTTTGATAGTGTTTTAAGAAGTGGTTAGTTGTGATAATAATGGTAGCCGATTAGATCAAAGTTTAGATCGGGTTCACAAGGGCCGAAAGCTTTTAAACCAAGAAAGAATATAATGGTTAGCTAACATACCTAGTGGATCAAAGTGGAGTTGGATTGTCTTGATGCTTCCCTCACTCGAGCCTTTGCTTCTTGGGGGTGGCTTCTTGGCCGTAGGTGATCAAGAGAGAGAGAGAGAGCAAGAGTGTTTGTGTTGGTGTGAGTTTGTTCTATGTGGGAACCTCCTTATATAGGGGATAATATGGCAAGCTTCTCATTTGATTTCTTGTAACCATTGATTAGTACATATACCTCATTGGTGTAATAGCTTGTCAAGGTATGGTGTAGCTTCCATGTGGGTTCGGCCGAAAGGAAGCTTAGCATAGGATCTTTCATCATTAGCAAAGCCTAGGCCTAGAGATGAGAGTGTTAGAATGGTAGAGTCCTAGGATGGTGCAAGGTGGAGGTTTTGTCTTATTGCTAAATTGGTGTAAGTTGCCAACTATGAGTTTCACTCATGACTTTACTCGGCCGATCATGGGACAAGATCCAGCCCCCAATCCTCAAAATGTGTGACATCCGGGAACCAAGCACACATTTTTCTAGCTTGCTTTATTGTTTACTTGCCGAATTTCGAGACGAAATTCTTTTCAGCTTGGGGATGATGTGATACCCCGCAATTTCAGGTTCTTAATTTAATCAAACTCTAGTTGCTTGCACTTAGATTCCTTGCATCCTACTTAACTAGAGTTAGCTAGACAAGTCACACATGCAGACACAAGATGTATATGTACCTATGAATTATCAGTTAATGAACGTATGATACCTATGAAGCAAAATACATGTTAATGCCGTCATCAAGAGGAATAGAACTCAACTAACTTTTATATATCAAAGGATACTAGAAACTACCTAATAGATACAAATGAACAAATCACAATACTATTAAACACGAATAGACCAATCAACTAACATAATATATTAAGTCTTGGATCATAGCAAACTATTTGTCGTGGAACTTCACGAGACATACTCACACATGAATATATCCACACGGCACATCATATATATACCTACTCAGTAGGCTACCTACACAAGTGAGCACATGACAAATAGTCTATCTTATAACACATGACATAAAAACCTACACTAGACTAACCTTTACACCAAAACAAGGCATAAGACTCTTGATAACTACCATTCTACCTAAAAGTTACCACCTATATATGGATGTATAACACCCTACGATCGGCTATCAAGAGCTCACACCACATAACACATTCCAAATGCTAAACAAGGATTGGTTCCCATGAAAAACAAACATTCTCTTACACCAACATGGAAACCTCACTTTTATATCTTTACACTAGATCCTTACCTCTTTTTCCTTAAGATTTGCGGCCAATTACCCTATCCATACCCTAAGAAACTTCCAAGCTACCTACTAGGAGACTAGAAGCTAACAGCATCCAAGAGAATGAGTACAAGAAATGCCATGGAAAGGTCACCATCAACCTCCTATCCTACCATATGTTTCGGCCAAAACAAACCAAGGATGGACAAGCATGAGTTGTTGGCAAGTTTCACCAAATTAGTAGTAAGACAAACCTTCTATGACATACCCTATGAGACAAACCACTACCATTTAAGGCTTCTTACAAGCCTACGGCTAAGGATAGGTGGAAGACATGGCACTTGCTTACATGAAGTGAAGGTAAGACAAGAATGATTGCTCCATTCTCAAGATAAAGGACATACCCCTTTGGGACTAATCCTAATAGGCCAAACACCTTTTACGAAAGGGGTAAGAGAGGTAGTTTGCTACACATCACTATCATCTAGATAATTCATCATTATTATTCTGAGCAGCAGGGGCATTAGTAGCAGGAATTCGACAAACATTCGCGAGATGTCCGTACTTTTGACAATTAGTACATTGACGAAAAGGCACTTGGGTTGGGTGGTAATACTAACAGGTGTTACACTTAGGATGGTTACCGGTATACTGTTTCTTGTTGGGTAGGGAAGTGGCATCTATTGCGAAATTCTTGGCCTTGCGTCTTCCGTTGGTTGAGGACTCAGTTTTAATTTAAATAGCAGGTTGGGGAGTATCCTTCACAACAGTTTTCTTTTCCCTTTTCCGAGTCAAAGTTCCTGCCTTCACATGGTTATCTGTTAGGGTGGCTGCCAAACGCTTTGCTTCCTCGAGAGTAGCAGGGTTCCTTCCCCAAACCGTGTCCTGAATCTGCATGGGTAAGCCACCAATGTATTTTTCGATTTCAACAGGAAAGGGGGTGACCTTATGTGGTAGCAGTAGACTAAGTTCGTGGAAACGAGTGTTGTAGGCTAGGTTTTCTCCACTGTCTTGAGCAAGATCGTGAAACTCATCTTCTAACTTCTTGATTTCATTACGAGGGCAGATTTCCACATTCATGACGTCTTTAGCTTACTCCCAAGTCAAGGCCAATGTGACTTCAACTCCACGAGTCATTTTCTCTTCGTTACACCATGTGAGTGCCTGCTTGTGGAGGACACTCATAGCATAGCGAACTTTGAGATTGTTAGGGCACTCGCTATTAATGAAGGTATTTTCGATACCTTCGGACCACTGAAGGAGACCAGTGGCTCCTTCGTCACCACTAAACTTAGGGGGGTTGCAAGATTTGAAATGCTTGAGGGTGCAAACAGGGTGGGCATTCCCGTTCCCATTGTGATTACCGTTGTGATTACCATTCCCATTGCCATTTCCATTCATTTGTAACGACTTGAGCCACCAAGTTGGGAACCAAAGTTGCTATTTGTTGAGACATTTGTTGGGAAATGATCGCCGCGAGTTGGACATCGTTGCCATGGTTGTTGTTGTTGTTGTTGTTGTTGTTGTTGTTGTTGTTGATGCTCTCACCATCATGATCGTTGTCATTGTTAAGACGAGTGCTACGACGAGGTGGCATTATCTGTAAGAGGCATAATGAAGGTTCAATGAGACATAGGATGAATCAAGGATAATGAGATATAATAAGGAATGTAATCATTTATTCATTAATTAAAACGAATAAACGAAAACGTTGACTTATCAAAGCTTCTAGATTTTAATAGCATAATGAAGACATGCTTTAGCCTATAAGTGAACACTCATCCCAAGAATTCCCAGGTAGGCATCCGGGTCCCTCGTCTGATTCGGATTTATGCGCAATGCCAGTCCTAGACAGAAAACTCAAAATACAGGTGTTCACCCTTCCAGATTGCACGTGTTCGTTATTAAAATATAGAACTTCAATGTGATTTTCAAGGTGGTTCAGGCTATACCTGAGGATTTTTGTCCTATTAATCTAAGGGTAGAACTAGTGATGGAGAGTAATCATCTTGTAGAGGCTAAAGTAGGGATAAGAAGCAGGATGGAGATAAAGAATAGAAACAAGTAGAGTTGCAAGTAAAAGGAGCAACTACTTGTTAAAATCCTATAGTTATAGACTAGATTATTTTTCTAATAACCTAATTCTCTATAACCAAGGCTCTGATACCAATCTGTAACACCCCAACCGATGGGGAAAACATCGGGATGTCACGTATTGATGATTGTTTAGTAGCACATGGTAACCAAGTTTTAAATAAGTATTTATTCGAAATAAAACATCCAAATTTGAAATACATAACCAGGTTTTGAATGAAATCTAATACATCAAATAATCAAACAAAGCTTAAAACTTCAAATATCTCCTCATGCTAGCTCTAGACTTCAAGTGTCAAAATTTCCTGTTGAGTTTGGAAAAATGGGGGGGTCAACTAGAAGTTGGTTGAGGTTGTGTGAAGTTTGGGCCGGCCGTGGACGCGGGTTCGAGTCTCGGTTTTTTAGCAATTATTTCACAAATATAATATTATCATATGTTTATAGTATGGTTATATAAGTCCAAAAGTGTCGCAAATTATTTTTAAAGCGTATTAGAATGTTAAAATGCAACGTTTTTATTGATTAAATATTAGGGCATACATTAAAAAAAATACGAATGTTATAGCAACCGGTAATCCTCCAGACGAATACGATGAGTATTTATGTATGTCTAAGAGGACGTCGCGCGAATGTTTACAATTTTTTTGCAATGCCGTCATTAAGTTAAATGGGGCTGAGTTTTTACGAAGACCAACAAGTCACGACATTGCATGTTTGTACAAAGCACACGAAGAAAGACATCACCTTCCTGGCATGATCGGTAGCATTGATTGCACTCATTTAGTATGGCGAGCATGTCCTAGGGATTACGAGGACAATATATGAGAGGCGATCACTAGGGGTGTAAATGACACGTAGCGGCTCGAGAGCTACCCGGGATCGGCTCGGTAAAAATCCTGAACGAGTCGAGCCTTAACGAGCCCGAGCCCGAGCCTGAAATATGGCTCGTTTAGTTATCGAGCCCGAGCTCGAGCCCTAGATACAAAGCTATTTGGGCTCGCGAGCCCAAACATAATTATAAGTTATTTATTTATCTCTTATAATTTATAGCCCACATCTCCAAAGTCCAAGTCCTTATTTCATAGGCCCATTTAATAATATCCGCGAGTCAAGCTTTTGCGATCTCGAGCTGAGCTTTGAGCTCGTTTGAGGTAGATCTCAAATCACCTCGAGCCGAGCCGAGCTGAGCTCGAGCTTTTTATTTTGCTATCGAGCCGAGCTCGAGCTCAAGATTGTAGGCTCGAACCGAGCCGAGCTCAAGCTCGAGCTTCATAAAACCATAACGAGCCGAGCTCGAGCCCAGGCAGGCTCGGGCTCGGCTCGGCTCGTTTACACCCCTAGCGATCACCAATACCCTACGATCATGCTAGAAGCGATTGTTTCGCAAGATATGTGGTTTTGGAATGGATTCCCCCCCCCCCCCCCCCCCCGGGTTCACTCAACAACATAAATGTTCTCCAACAATCCCCAGTTTTTCTTACCCAACGAAAGGGAACGGCACTGCAGTGTCCATTTACTTTAAATGGCCACTTATGTGGTTTTGGAATGGATTCCCCCCCCCCCCCCCCCGGTTCACTCAACGACATAAATGTTCTCCAACAATCCCCAGTTTTTCTTACCCAACGAAAGGGAACGGCACCGCAGTGTCCATTTACTTTAAATGGACACTTATATAAACGTGGATATCATCTTACCGATGGCATCTACCCAACCTGGTTAACGTTTGTGAAAGCGTTTCGATATCTGGCCGATTCGAAGGAAAAGAAATTCGTTATGGCGCAAGAGGCGGCAAGGAAGGATGTTGAGCGAGCGTTCGGAGTATTAAAGGGGAAATGGGGAATTACCGCACGACCCTTGAGGCTGACGACCGTTGCTAGGTGTAGCATCATCGTCTATACGTGCATGATATTGCATAACATGATCATTAAAGACAAGGAGCGTGCGATATCATCGGTCCACATACGCGATCCCCCAATCCAACCGTTCTTCGACGACAAAGCCCTTGCGGAGTTAATAGACTCCGATACGCATTTCCGACTTCGAAATGATCTCGTGGAACATCTAGACGGACTTGATCTACCGTAACTCGAAGCGGATGCCCCCGAATAGTTTTTCTTTTATTTAGTTTATTTTTAATTTATGTGTGTTTGTATTTCTGTTTTATTTACTTTTAATATTGTAAGATTATTTAAAAAAAACTAAAAAAATAAAGATTTCAATAAATTGAATCAGTGGAGTATTGCTTTCAAAAAAGTGTTTGAATGAAATAAATCATTAAAATAACGTGAGAGTCAA
This sequence comes from Ambrosia trifida, assembly GCA_028751855.1. NCBI lineage: Eukaryota > Viridiplantae > Streptophyta > Magnoliopsida > Asterales > Asteraceae > Ambrosia > Ambrosia trifida. The sequence goes on along the minus strand of CM054131.1, from coordinate 71,133,139 downwards.
GGATTTATTAAAACTAGGGGAATTCCCCGCGCTACGCAGCGGGCATTCGATTGGTATCGATTTGGTGTGTTACGGTACCAATACAATAGCGACACTTAAAATCACAACTGGAATAGAAAACACAAAAAAGAAATAAATACTGATATGCCCAGAAGATATGAACGTCAATAATCCTAATATTGGTACCAATATCATTTTGAGAAAAAAAATAATCACAAGCTTTGCGTTCAAGTTTATAAAACAACCAAACGGATGTTAAAGAACTACAATTGAAATGAATTACAAATGAGTAAAAATTGGTAAGAAACTAAAATTTATTATGTTGCATAAAATGGCACTTAAATGAACTTATACACTTCTTTTATAAAAACTCAATTAAGTGGCCAAATTGATTGTTTAGCTGGGATGAAGTGGTGTGTTAATGTCAAAAACATAAACAAATTGCAATCATAGGGGCTATAATGTTTTTTTTTCGGCATTAAAGGGGCTATATTGTTTTTTTTTTCATAAGGGCGGCATGATCATTTTGTGGAGCTAGTGCTCCTGTAGGTACATAGCACACAAACAGAAGAAGGGAAAAAAAATAAAAAATTCTAAAAACTGAGGCGTAAAGGTGACCAACCAAATTTTGGTGGCAAAACTCCAAAACTTATAAAGTCAACTGGCGCAAACCATTGTTTTGAATTGATATAACTTAAATGACCTTGATACACTTCTTTTATAAAAACTCAATTAAGTGGCCAAATTGATTGTTTAGCTGGGATGAAGTGGTGTGTTAATGTCAAAAACATAAACAAATTGCAATCATAGGGGATATAATGTTTTTTTTTTCGGCATTAAAGGGGCTATATTGTTTTTTTTTTTTTTTCATAAGGGCGGCATGATCATTTTGTGGAGCTAGTGCTCCTGTAGGTACATAGCACACAAACAGAAGAAGGGAAAAAAAATAAAAAATAGAAAAAACTGAGGCGTAAAGGTGACCAACCAAATTTTGGTGGCAAAACTCCAAAACTTATAAAGTCAACTGGCGCAAACCATTATTTTGAATTGATATATATAATAATTAGTTAACTAAAAAAAGTTTCTACAAACGCCCTTCCCCTTATACATTTAGTAACTTTGGTGAATAGTTGTTTCTTTTTAGTAGACCATCTATGTGTCATCTCTACTACATTATAAAGAATGAGAGATGGGTAAAGTTGTTCAAGTTGGTAAATTTAAGATGGCATATGAAAAGCCACGTGCTTTAACCCTCAAATGTCATATAAATCTTCCCTAATTTACCCTTCAATGCATTAAGATACTTGTACCATGTAACCCAAAGAAATCATTTCATCCCTCTTTAATTTCATCCCTCTTTATTATAATTGCTCCCTCTTTATGTTTATGTTTATGTTTATCTATATCTATACTACATTATAAAAGGGGAGCCATAGGCAAAAATGTCTAAAATGTCAAAATTAAGATGACATACCAAAAGCCTCAAGTGTAATCTCTAAATTTTTACCCTCTTTGTTCCATTTATGTACCACTTTTAATAGCAATTGTACAAAATAATAATGCAACTCATAAACTCTATCATTAACCATCGAGACATCTATCACGATCGATCATGGATAATGCAAAATAATAATGCAACTCATAAACTCTATCATTAACCATCGATACATCTATCACGGATCGATCATGGACAATGCAAAATAATAATGCAACTCATAAACTCTATCATTAACCATCGATACATCTATCACGGATCGATCATGGACAATGCAAAATAATAATGCAACTCATAAAGTCTATCATTAACCATCGATACATCGTGTTTAGTCAATTTCATGCAATCACTAAAGCATAGATGAATAAAGTGATTAATTTTTTTATTTTCTTTTTTACATGCCATTCTGGCTATCATAAGTGCGCCTATTCGCCTTGACGACATAGTTTACAACATAAATATTTCACATTCATAACTATCATATCACTAAGCCGGAATTTGGTCCCCTATTCTTATTAAACAAAAATATTTAGAGAACATTAATGACTTCTTAAATGCTTTAGAGTGCGACTAGCATCTTATAACATGTCTTTTAGATTGTGTATAGTAGCGTTATATTATAGGTTTTGTACCCGCCGCATCGCGCGGGCCAACCCACTAGTTTCCTTAGTAGTCCGAATTTACTTTTTTTATTTTCCTTTTTTTTAGAATTCAGGTCTGTGGTGATGTAGAGAGGACCTTTGAGTTTTGAATTTTGAATTCAACATTAAGCATACATCAATTGAATTACCTTTGAGTAATAGGTAAATGACAACTTTCATTTGTTTTTTTCTCTTCCCGTGAATCATTGAATTAAAATTATTAAACCATCTATTTTATTACCACACATAGATATCTTTTACATAAAATAAAACGTTATACGTGACAATATCAAGTTTACTTTTAGAGAAATTAAAACAATTATTTTTATTTATAAATTTCATTTCGTTCAAAACAAAATGTGTGACAAGGCATAGTTACTGCGTTTCCATCTGAAATTGCATACCACAACGGTAAATACTCAAGTAAAATGTTTTTTTTAATCTAAATAAACTTTTAAAAATATAAAACAATCACATCCGGATTTTCTTTATTTTTATTTTTGAATAAATCAAAGTTAGTTTTTTTACAAAATGTATGAAGTAAAATACTCGTAAGATTTGTTTAAATAAAGAAAGCAAATTTGACGCCAAAGAAATCTCATTTTCGGACAAAACTGATTTAAAATCGCTTTTTTAAGTTTTTACGAATCATACGGACCTTGTATAATTTCCAAATTTATAATTTGTTGATGCACTTTGTGTGGTCGTTGCTGTCGAATAGACTAGGGTTGAGTCTTGGCTGAATATGGTGTAATACATGAGATTGTGATGATCCATAAGGGCATTTACGGATCTGACATATTTGATAAAGTCAACCAGTCAAATGAGTTTCTCATTCGTACCTTCATAAGGTCAAATGAGAATATTTGTTACCCATTCGTACCTCTAATGGTACGATTAGACTCATTCGTCCTTCGATGGTACGAATGGAGAGTTTGGTTTGTAGTCGATCTATAAATAGCAATCTCATGTTTAGAATTCATTAAGATTGAGAGTTATGCTTTGAGAGTTCATTGGGGGAGATCATGCCCGATCTCCCCTGGTCCCGAGATAGATGTTTAGCCTACTGATGACAGTGTCTATAACCGTTTTTGATGTAATACGAATCTGTGTTGATGTGGATTTCATCTATTTCTGTTTCGTCTCCAATCTCCGTCTAAAACCGAGCTTTAATTAGTTAAACAATCCTGTAAACGGTTCTAAACCGTTTTCAAAGTATGCAACTTAGGCTTTGAGTATACTTTAACCCTCCTTCATTCCATATAAGTTTCACATTACTCACATTTTTCATTTCACTGCATCTCACTTCAATAAAATGGTTTAATTCTGTTAACTTCATCAAACACTATTATTTTTAGTAGTTTTTGTTTTAAAAATGAAACAAAAATAATTAAAATTCTTAACATTGTTAATATGTTAACACAACCTTTTTAGCGCCCTTTTAACACAAGGAAAAAATGGTGTACGCCATTCGCTTAACATGTCGTGCCATCGTTAACGTCCCATAGTACACCCCATAGCCAGCCTTATAGTAGATACTAGAATATAATCAATAAAGATGAGGCAATAAAAGTTAAAAGAAAAGGTTTATAAAAAGAGCTTAACTAAATTTATTTTTCACATGGTTCTTAATTCATATATCAAATCTATTCGTATTTGTTACTTTTCGAATAAATTTGTGTGGTCACATGGAGTTTTAGCAAGATTGCATCATACTCCATAGGTTTTTTAGTGTCTAGAAATGAAGCAAAGAACACGTTCTTTTAACCCAACCCAACCCAAACGAAAGAAAAAACCGAACCCAGTCAATAAGCTGCATTAATCAATTTTTTAATTGCATTAAACATTTTTAATATGCAATATAAACGTTTAATAAACATGATAAAGAAATAAAGAGTTAGAAAATACCATTTTCGGTTTATTGGTTCAAAACCCATCTTTCACAAACTCAAGAATTCAAACATGTTTGTATCCTGATACCTTTAGGGTCTGTTTGGTATGGGGTAATGGAATGGATGGGGGAATGGAATGGACGAGGTAATGGAATGGATCATTACCATTTCATGTCTTGTTTGGTTGCCATGTGGGAATGAAAAAAACATTACTTTGTGTTGTTGGATAGACAAGAAAAAACGAATGAATAAAATCGATGGTTAGTGGCAGTGGTGGGTGGTGGTCAGTGGCGGTGATGATGGGTGGTGATATGTGGCGGTAGCGGCGGTGGTGGGCGGCGGCGGCTGTGGTCGGTGGCGGTGGCGGCGACGGTGGAAGGTGGAGGTGGATGGTCGTAATGGTGGGTGGGTGACGATGGTGAGTAGTGGCGGTGGTGGATGGCTTGCGTAAAACCGTCGTCAATGTCTCATTCATCTTACCTTCGCCAATATGTCATTCATCTTACCTTCGGCCTGTATTGTTCATGGATTTCATAATTTTAGAAAACATGACCACCTTTATAAGGGAGCAGTAAATCTACATGATGGTTACGGTTCATACATACATAGCTCGAAAAATAGAACACTTGAAACATACCGCCAAGTAAAGCTAGAAAGGAGTCAAAACAGAAACACGACACAACACAACACGACTGGCATGAAACAAGGCATTCACACTAGACCAGAATGGTTGGTTGGGCGGTTTGTGATTATTGATGTATAGATTTGTAGAGCACAACGGTGACATACTTGGATAGAAACCGATGAGTGGAGCCGAGGGCCACAACAGAGTCGCTGCTCTTGCCTTTCTGCATGTAAAGATGGTTTATAACAACGTGTTGCGGTCTCGATGAAAGAGGTGGGGTCTCCATATGGTGTAACGGGGCGTTAAGCAGTGTCATTTGGAGATGAGGTGGTACCAGCGGTGGCTCCTTTGCGTAGTCCTCAGACCCGAGTTGTAAATTGTTGTAGCTTGAATCGGGGGACAGAGGGGGTTCAAAACCAGATATGCTTCCAATGTCTTCAGGTACATATTCCTGTCATCAACAACCAGTAACGCTAGATAAAGTGTTTGAGAAACACAAAACAGACAAAATGGGCTAGTTGGGTAACGGGTCAAAATAAGTACTCTTTTTGTATGGATAAAAAAACATCCCAGGCTGGGTTGACCCGAAACATTTCTTGTCCATTTTTTTTCCACATTTTCTATAAACAAGTAGTGAATCAAATATGGTTACACTTACATGCACCGTTTGAACAGTGAGCATTTGACCTTTAACCTTTTCAGCTAACGTTTTTATTCTACCCGTTTGACCCGATAGATGTAAACCATAATCCATAGTGATCAGTAAACGGGTAAAAATTGCCACCTCTGCTTATATATATAAACATATTATTTGACCATTTATATCACGTTTCATATTAAGATTCGATAAGATCAAATTAGATCATCAAGACTTGTCAATTAAAATGATAATTGAACAAAATGAAACCAAATCATCACACACATGATATATTGAACTAGATATATGTAATTTGCAAAGAATTGTATCACATTTAATATCATGACCGGATAAGAATCAAATTAGATCATCAAGATTCATCCATCCAATTAAAATGATAACCAAACAAAACGAAACTAAATCTTTACCGGCATGATATATTGACTAGATATATGTATTTTGCAAAGAAAATACCTGCAAATCTAAGATGTTGAAAGTGTTGCCTGCTTCATCTTTGGTCCACTGTACATCAGGGGAATACCTCCATTGACCATCAACAACAAATCTATACTGGTAAACGCCTGAAGGAAGAACCTTTAATATGATGAAATCTTTTCCCGATCTCTGCAACGGCTTCCTGATCAAGAAGAAAGCACCAAGTCAATCTATATACATGATCACATATTCTTCCAAAATAAGTTGTGTGTGTGTTTTTTTAATATAAACTTTACCTTGTTTTCCAATTGTCCCATGAGCCTTCCACAGCCACTTCTTTTCCGTCATAACTCCATGTAATCATTGTTGGAATTCCTTGCTCGGGCATCATGTCTTCATAGCTGGAGGACTTGTGCATCCATGAATTGTTTGACTGCATCTCATCCGGTCTTTGTAGCGGAGCCACAGGTACCTGCAAATACACAAAGCAACACAAACGATCACCGCTTTAGGATATTCTTCCTAAAATGCAAGTCTCATTTACCATATAAACATTGGGATCTCTTTGCATTTCGTACGTCCTCAGAGACTTGTTGCCAAATAGAACACGCTTCTTAACCGCCAAGTAGAATTGACGTGAGGAAGATGAACACTATGCGTTCGTCCGAAACAAGTTGAATTAATTAATAAATATAACAGAATGCAAGTAACAGCGAACACGTTCTTGCCGGTCGTCACAGCCATTTATTTTGACCAAGTTAGAAATTTAAAAAACAAGGTATCATTTCACATATTCCCTCAAAAACTTGGTATGGTATCATATTTACCCAACAATAAGTCATAATATCAAATATATCCGTTTTCAAATTTACGACATTCACACTTTTTCCTTGAAAGTTGAAACTTGAAGTGGAATACCGAATATGAGAGTTCGAAGTGTCAGGAGGAAGAGAATGGTATAGTGGTCATATCGAAATTGTATTTATTGAGACAATAAATATGAAATTTTTATGTATTTTGAGCATGTACAATTAATATTAGTTTTTTTTTTTTTTTTTTGGTTCGGTAAATACGATATTATACAAGTTTTCAAAGCTATATATGAACTATGAAATTGCCACACAAAACAACAAAGTGAGAAGAACGTTTAGTTGTTCACGGAATGTTTTGTAAAGGATTTCGAATTTGAACAGAATCCTTTGGAAACTCTCAATGTGTTTAGTTAAAATTTGACATCAACTCACTTCCATTTTAGACCATCCGAACGAAAACTATTATTTAGAAACAACATTCATGCATTGAATACATAACAGCACACGTGTTCAAGGAACAAAATATCAATAAATGCAATACATTAAACAGTGCATGCATGCGCTTTTACAAAGTGATCATCAAAGCTTCAAAACATAGAATCAGATTAACTGTTAAGTGTTAACACAGACAAGGCATAGTTCAAGAACTATATAATCACTTGAGCCACTCATCCAAACAAATACAGCATTATACAAGTTTTTAAGGCTATAAATGAAATTGTCCCAAACACAAAGTGGGAAGAGTGTTTAGGGAGCGTTTGGTTCACAGGATATTATGTAAAGAAGTAGGAAACGAAATTGGAATTTGAATAGAATCCTAAGCAAAATCTTAATGCGTTTAGCTGGTAACTTTGTTAATGAACTTCAACTCACTTCCATTTTTTACCATCTAAACGAAAACTATTTTTAGAAACTACATTCATGTATTGAATACGTAATAGTATATGTGTTCAACGAACTAAATATCAATAAATGCAATACATTAAAGCAGGGGCGAAGGTTAAGAAGGACCAGGGGTGGCCATGCCCTGCCCTCCCCCCCCCCCCCCCCCCGGTTTTCTGGCGCAGTGGTAGAAATTTGCAATTTTCATAGGTAAATTGAGTTCGGGTTGAGTCCGGCCCCCACCGATTTGCCACTACCGATCGAAAAAAATTGAGTCCGGCCCCCACCGTTTCGCAAACCAAGCTTCGCCACTGCATTAAAGAGTGCATGCTCACGCCGCACATGCCACACAGGTTTACAAAGTGATTAACTATAATGACTTCGAAACATAGAATCAGATCAGTAACGAAAAATAATCACTTAAGCCACTCGTCCAAACAAATCCTTCTTCCCCTTTTTGTTTTCCTTAATCTCTCAAAATTAGATTTTGCCTCAACCATTAGCCGAAAGCTCGTTTTAGTAACCAAACAAAAGCAATTTTATAACTACTAATGTATGCTTATCAAACATAACCACAAAGTTCATCATCAGGAGCAGCAGCAATTTGAAACAAAATTCACATATCAATCAGCTGTCCTTCAATAAATTCAATACAGTAATGAGTGCATGCGCTTCAAAAACTTAAAATAATCACACTAGTCAGTCACTCATCCAAACAAGCCCTTCTCCCCCTCTTTACTTTCCTTAATCTCTTAAAATCAAAATTCACCTAACCAATTAACCGAAAGCGCGTTTTAATAACCAAACAAAAGCAAATTCTTAACTGCTGAATGTTCATCATCTGAAGCAGCAACTTCAAACACATTCACTTAAGCTCTAAAGGCATATAATTGAATGGCTCGGTTACGACACCTAAATCTTCGGTGACGCCTCTACTAATCACTTCTCCTTCAACAACAAATCTCCACACGCATACACACACAAACACACACCAGATCTAGTGTAATATATTTATAATTAGCATCAATCAAAAACATAACCACTAAAAATAAAAACATAAATATAAATATTAAAAGTTTTACCTGTGGAGTAAACATCAATGGAGAGCCAGAAACCCTGGGGCTAGGAGGAGGAGAGTGACCCATGTAATCATTATCCTCACCACCACTGCGACCAACCCAGTTTCCGTCAGGACCATTGCCCATCGACGCTGTGCTGTCACCGTCTTCTCTACCGTTAACGTTACCCATTAACGGATAAAACCGAATCCAAATAAAAAAAGATTTTATAAATGGGGAAAAAAGGTGAATTGGAGCCAAACGACAACTAAATCTTAGTAATGATTGCAAAAATGAAGAGGGTTTTGGGAAGATGCATGATTGGGGACACTGAATATTATTATTATTATTAAGAGGTAAATGCTGCAATGGAGGATGGATGAACAACAGAGCGACCAAAGGAATCTCAAGGGAGACACAAGGGCAATCAGTGATTGATCAACATATACAAAGTTTTTTTTTTTTTTTTCTTTTTGTTATTAGATTTTAATAACCGTAACTATCACATGTCGAGGTCATTGGATTCCTAACTTATCACTTGACCATCATCAGTTCTACCTTGTAACTTATTTTCCTCTATCACTCCCAAACTAACCGAATCATAACCCTATTACTATTTTTTTGACATGGCCGTTTGTGGTGAGGTAGCAGCTAACACGTCACTGAAAAATGGCCACGTAAAAGAACAAAAAACTAATAGGGTTAGAATTTCGTTAGTTTAGGAGTGACAGAGGAAAATAAGTTGTAAGTTGAGAGTGGTTGTGGTGATCAAGTGGGTTGTTGGGAGTGGTAGCGGCTAAAATGTGATATCTGAGGTTATTTAAATCCAATAACTCTTTTTTAGAATGATTTTTTTTTTCAATATTAGACATATTTTTTTTAAACCACAAAATAAGTGAAAATGAAGTTATTTGATTATAGGGTGATTGTGTTGGTTTGTTAGGTTAATGGGTTAAATAAATGAAATAGAAATATGACTTTATGTATTTTGTTCGTGTTAAAGATATCAATTTAATTTGTGCACATTTAAAATTGTGTTGATCTACAATGTGATGTTTTCATGTCGACATGTATCGTGTTGGTTTGTAATTTGTCGAGCATTTATTCACTTCTTGCATTGTAGCCCATGTTATTTGGCAACACATCATGGTTATTTGTCGACACATCACCTTGTGGTGTCGGGTCCAAAGTTTATCATGTTTTCGAAGCGCGATCTCCTCGAGTTCCATCATCATTTGGGGTTGAGGGGAAAGGAAAGGAAAAGGCAATTCTTTGTGGTGTTATTAATACTGCTTGTTGGAGTATTTGGAGAGTGAGAAACAAGTTAATTTTCAAGAGCAAGCCGGTTCATGTGAAGGAAATTATAGGCGGAATCAATTCCGTGGGATTCCTTTGGGCTAAAGCAGAGCGAAATTAGAGTTGTCATCTTGGGTAGCGCGTATTATCTCCCCATGATGATGATCAGTCAAGCTCCTTGAGTCGATACATCCCAATCTCATGAACAAACTTCTTGAATGTTGAGATCGGAAGTGATTTGGTAAACAAGTCTGCCAAATTTCCGCTGGAAAGAATGTGTTGGATTGTACTCTCTCCATTCTTTTGCAAACCATGTGTGAAAAGAACTTTGGCAAAATGTGTTTCTTTTGGTCACCTTTGATGTATCCTTCCTTAAGTTGAGCAATGCATGTTGCATTGTCTTCATGTAAAATTGTTGCTCCCTCATCTCTCGAAGAAATACCACAAGATTCATGAATGTGTTGTATCACAGACCTTAACCAAACACATTCTCGACTAGCTTCATAAATCGCCAATATTTCTGCATGATTAGATGACATGGTTGTAATTGTCTGCTTTACAGAACACCATGAAATTGTGGTACTTCTACTTGTGAACAAATATCCAGTTTGAGATCGCCTAGTGTGAGGATCACACAAATACCCTGCATCTGCAGAACCAACCAAACTTGTTTTCGATTGGTTAGTAAAGTACAAATCCATATCTTTTGTACCTTGAAGGTATCGGAATATTTGTTTAACCCCATTTCAATGTCTCTTTGTTGGCATGAACTCTATCTTGCCAATAAATTTAATGAAAATGATATATCTGGTCATGTGTAACATTACGTGTTTTCCCCAAAATTTTATTTTAACGCCCGTTTTTACGTCATCTTTTAAATACACCTTTTTTTACAAATATAACCATACATACATTTTTTAGAATGAATAAGTGGTTATAAATCTTCGTTGATTGAAACATTTAAATACTCGAGTTTTATAACATATTTCTATTTTAGAACAACATTTTATATAATACAAAACATCTATAGTTTAGTAAGTTTAAAAAAAAATAATAATTTTTTGCTTTGGACAAGGGTCGAACGCGAGTCCAAAGCGGTTCAAGTTTTTACACAAACAACACAAACCACTAGGCTAGCTTATCACTTGGTGTTTAGATTCATAACAAATATTACTTAAACCTTTACTAGGAATCCATGGTCATCATGAAAGTCAACCCCAGTCAACCACCTTCCAATTCGACGCGATTACAGCTCCATTTCCAAATCAAAACTTACCAAAGTGTGCGAAATATCCATACCAGTGTTTATGCTATCAATTACGCGTTCATATGCGTGATTAATGGGCCAATTAAGTCGATTTTGACCGAGTTTAAAACATTCCTAAACTAGAAATTTCAATTCTTATTTATAAACGTTTTTGTCACAATCAAACCTGCACACACCCTCATAAATCAGTGACTAAGAGAAACCCCACATCCATTTTCGCATTCAATCAGCATTCGATCAGATTCAAGGTGGTTTTGGTCCGTTTTCTTTGCGTTTGCGTATACCAGCTATTCGTTAAGGTTAGTTTCAATCCAGTAGATGTTCTAACTCGTTTTTAGGAGTAGACCAATAGCCCTAATGTTTTTATGTTCGATCTGGTCCATTTTGATGGTCAATTTCTTGATTAGGAGATTAGGGTTTATAAGATGAATTGGGGGTTTTTCTGGTTGAAACTAACTAATGTATAAATTCATATTGCTTCACTTTTGAAGCAAAGAAGCACCCAACCCAGATGGTTTGGGCGTGCACACATCAACAGCAAGGTCATGGGTTCGATACCTGGCCCAGCCTTGCCCCATTTTTATTTTTTTTATTTGTTTTGTGCTAATATACATATATTTGTAATATTAATTCATTTTAATAATTAAAAATAGCAAAACAACCCAAGAGCCCTTATAAAAATTATCCTAGATTCTTAAAAACCCAAAGTTTATGCTCATATTTTTATTTTCCAGAAAAATATTCATTTAATATTTTTAAGGTATTTTATTAGATTAAACCATAATTAATTCATAGAAAATTCATTTTTAATCATTTTAATACCAAAATTTTTGTGGAGTTATTCCTAAGCATATAAAACTTTTTGGTAATTTTATTTCCTGTAAAAATAATATTTTTACCAATTTTTTTGATTTATTCCTATTTACTTGATTATATTCAATTAAATTCTGTTTTAAGTGAAAATAATATGAAAGATTATTTTTAAAATTATTTTTCACTTAAACCACATATTAAATGCTGTTATAATATGAAAATAATATTTTTGCCCTTTATTTGTATTTATTTCCAAACTATTTCATTTTTATGTTTATAAATCAATTATAAATATAAATATATCAAAATTATAAGTCCTAAAAAAATTCTGAAATTATTGTTAGCATCTCAATATAAAATGGACTTATGATTATCATATTTAATTGATCTACATTATTATTTTTATTTATTTAATTACATATTTACTTGCATAAAATCAAGTATTTATATATTTAAGTCGTTCCATTATTTACACTTTTGATTACTTATTAAATCTTCATAATTTGAAATAATTTATGGAGTTCATAATATTTTCATTAAATATTAAAAATATTTAATTCAAAAACCCTGTGAATCCCTAAATTCTAGTCTAGAAACCCTAAGTGCCTAATCCTAGATAACTTAGGCTTTAAGTTCGTTTTCTTACAAATTACATATTCCTTTAGGTTGATCCTTTGGGATATTTCTAATTCAAATCTCACTGTTCGGTAGAATTTCAAGTTACCACGCAAACGGTGAGTTTACATAGCCCATTTTTACTACTTTACAATTTTTGGGGTGAAACATGTTACTTTTTCAAATGCAATTCAACATAAGTGTTTATATGTTATTCCATGTTGCATTATGTGACACCCGCCAAATTCACTAGTCGAGTCCGTACAATTAACTGGTTTGCTTCATTATGTGTGTTAGAATAAGTGTGTCAGTGCGCCTCATTAATTGAACGATTATGAACTCTATTCGAACATCATGACCATAAAAAGGATCAACAAAAAGCGTATAGATTTTATGAGACTAAAACTATATATATTTTTTTAGCAAATGTACACATGTGTAGAATAAAAATTTAGTTCAATATTATATATATACACATTTCACACATGGTGAAAATGACAATTCCTACTACACATACTTTACATATACATACTTACACACTAAAACTAGATAGAGTTCATGCATGCAACAAAGAGACAAAACTATATACACACATGTATGATAGGCCAAGTATAATATATATATTTATTATCATGTGATTATATATTGTTGATGGGGACAAGACAATGGACTTGTACACACACATATGTATGCGTATATATATACACACACACACACAAGTGCACAAGCATGACAAGTCCCTATCCCACACCTTTGGAACTTCCCTCTTTGTTTCTTGTTGGCCGAATACTAGCACACTCACAAGTCCCCATCATATGACAACTAACATAGTTATACCAATAAGGATCTAATCTACTTTCACTAGCCTTAATAACCTATGAATACTTTCCAAAGATACCTTGAAACCTCACATGTATGGATGGCGATTGCATCATGGGTGACATACACACTCTCTTATACAAAAATAGATACAAGACAATGATGATTAACAACCTACTCATGCATGGAAAGCTTTCTACTTTGGGTTAGGCATGATTGGCCGAAAATGACTACACATTGCCAACATTCTTGTGTCAACATCACACCTATCTTTCCTTTCCCTTTCTTAAAATCGTGGCAGCTAAATCCCACAAAATCTTAACCATAATCTTGTCTTATTACACATGCATGTCACTAGGAGACAAACCAAGCTTCTTACACATAATTAGGCCCTAACCAAGTAATCTCCACTTCCCTAGACCCAAGACTTGCCTAAAACAACTTGATTTGAAGGCATGAGGAATCGGCCAACTCATTTATGATGGCAACTTATCATTCATTCAAAGACATTCACCAAAATAGTATGATGTACTAATCATTGGGTGCAAGAAAGGGAGTATGGGACTTGCCATCTAATCCACTATATAAGGAGGATCAAACTATTTCATTTTCACACCAAAACAACTCCATCCTCTACTCAAACTCTCGGCCCTTTCACCCTCTAAACCAAGACCACGACAGATCCCCCTCCTCATTCGAAGGCTAGCCATAGGGAGCTTACAAAGGTCCCAAGATTTGCTTGTAAACCTCAAGACTCGAGGTAAGTTCTAACCTTCCCTAACCTCTAGTCCCTCGGCCCTATTGTGAACCCAAACCCAAGCCTTTAGATCATTATAGTCGACCCTCAACTAGTGTTAAATAAATCGGTTAATATGTAGTTAGTAATCGAGCTTCAAAAATCACAAATATTATGTGCACCTTGTTTCACTTATATGTTCAATCATGTTATCTAGTGGTGAACAATTGGTCACACATTACATACGGAATCATGAAACGTTTTTCGGATCAAACCTCACGTACGTAAAACATGATCCACATCGGATGACACGGTTCACAAAAATGGGTGCCTGACTTGTATGATAAATGAGAACGCATAACTTACTATGTCCTTAATAATCATAGGGTACTTTTTGTTGGAACATTAGTTACTTTTTCTGCTTTGCTAGACCACATATCCAGACATCAGGTGAGTTTCGTGGCCCCTTTTTATAGTTTTACTGTTTTACAACTTCGGGGGAGAAACATGCTACAGATCAACATGTGTACATGACAACAATATGTGTTACATGAGTTAGACCCACAATTATCGCAGATCAACAAAAATTCCCCGGACAACTATAATCATTAGCTTAGCAATAAGCCGTGGATCATATGAATAGTACTATTTGGGTTGACACCCCCTTTCACTGTTAGTCGCGCTAACACATATGAATGCATATTATCCATACTTTACAATGTCTCGCGATAAGGCATTGGGGCGGGGTGAACATGAACGCCGTGGTTTGGTGATGGTGCTCATGGTAACAATATTCTGCATGGACACAGACAACGAAACTTTTTGGGCAACAAACTGTTTTATCGAGTCAAAAAAACCTACGAACTCACCAACTTTTTAGTTGACACTTGTAAGCATGTTTTTCAGGAAACCAAGTAAGGACGTTAAGGAGCCAAGTTTAGGATTGAATGAAGAAGGCCTTGTTTTGTAGTTTTGACGTAGCTGTTTGAAACACTTGTTAGGATTTGTAACTTGGACTCGACTATGTGACTTATGTGTTTGATGAAATAAATGTCATTAGTATTTCTCATGTAAACAATGTTTGTGATCACCGTGTTCGTCTCACCTCGCGTTTCCGCCTTAGGCGGGGTGTGACACATTATATCTTAAATAATACTTTGGTAAGCATAATTAGACTAGCATAATCATTAACATTGATCCAGCCAACGATATACAATGATAGATCTATTGGATTGACAACCCCACCCGGATACGTGTTAATGTTATGGGATGGACCACAATAATCATGTCACAAGGTTTGATTATGCAAACGATTTACCAGGTAGTGTTGTTTTCACATATGGACTAGATTTGCCATGACACTAGAATTGTACAAGCTTTTATACTCATGATACAATATTCAAACCTATGTAATTCTCACCAACTTATGTTGACCCAAAATATTTTCAAACTTAACATGTTTCAGGTTATAGCTTTGCTTGAAGATTAGAGTTAATGCTTGAAGATTTATATTTAGTGTTTCTTCTTTGATGTACAAATTCTTTTAGAACAATTGTATATAATTTATTTAATCGATCATTGAAATTTATTATTTACCATGAGCTACTTAACAATCATCAATACGTGACATTCCGATGTTTCCGCCATCGGTTGGGGTGTTACATCATGTATAGCTAGCAAGAAACAGTAATGCACCAATTGCACTTAAATATGGCACCAAGCCTCAAACATTTTTTTTGAAACCTTTTTCTTTTGTATTTTATGCTACTATCTTTTAAAATGTATTTTAAATATCAAATCTAATTTACAAATTCTACAAAAAAAAATTTGTTTCTAATTGTTATTCGGCCCTTTCTAATCCTTAACCCCATAATTAATCGATCGATATCTTTGGGTTTAAGCGAATTGTAATTCTAGGGTTCATAGATTCAAATTGGGGAAGATGATACATTCTCATGTATGTTTAAAAATATTTCTGTAACAAAACAAAACAACCATCTGATGTAGATCAGATGGTTGTGTCCTCTGTATATAACGAAGGGACTTGGGTTCGATCCATAACCCTAAGGATTTTCCTCTTTTTAACAATATAAATCCTATTTAAAACTCTAATACACTATATAATCTTCTGAAATCAAATAATCTCGTTCTCAGGGTCCAAACTAGATGGTCTGGGCTTGTGATTTAAAGAATTGAACGGGCCAGAGGCCCGGGTTCAATCCTTGCAAGCCTCAAATATTTTTTTTGAAACCTTTTTCTTTTGTATTTTATGCTATTATCTTTTAAAATGTATTTTAAATATCAAACCTGATTTATAAATTCTACAAAAATTATCTTAGGTTATATAAATGGTAAACTTTATTCTAGAATTTTTATTTTCACAAAATCATTTATTTAATATATATAATAAATATTACAAGTTTATTTGCAAATAAAGAAATAATTCTATAAATAACACTAAACAGTTTTATAAAATTTCATAAAAATTACTTTAAACCTATAAATGAATAAACTTTTCAGAATTAAATTTTAATTTCAGAAAAAAAAACATTTATTTAGTATTTTTAATTAATTTATGTTATTTTAATCATAATAAATTCATAATAAATCCATTTTTCATTATTTTTGCATCAAAATTTCACATAAATTATTTCTATTCATTTAGATCAGAAATATAATTTTATGATTCGAAATTTATGGATTTTAATATTTTTATATATTAATACTATATTTTGACAAATAAATTATAATGTATTACATATTCATTAATTAAGAAAATTATTTTATAAAAATTATTTTCACATTATAACATTTTAGTACAACTACCTATGACCAAGATCTTAAAAAAATTCTTTTATTTATTTATTTCTCAATTTATTTTTTTTATATTTCCTTAACTATTATTTTAAATTAATTATTACACAATCGTTGATCCTCAAATTAGGAACCCTGAAATAACAATAGATTAGCAAACTTAGACTTTTAAGTTTTCCCAAACAGTTATTTTATTGCCTTAAACATAGGGTGATACTTAGATACACTTGAGCCACAATTATTCTATATCAAGGGATTCGATACTATTGTTAAAGTGAGTTTACATAGCCCATTTTCACTATTTTTAGGGTGAAACATGTTACATTTTTTAATGCAATTCAACATAAGTGTCTATGTGTTATTCTATGTTGCATTATGTCTTAAACAATACTTTGGTAAGCACAACTAGACTACAATAATCATTAACATTATCCAGCCGACGATATACAATGATAGATCTATTAGATTGACAACCCCACCCGGATACGTGTACCTCCAGTATGGGTAGCGTGGGTGATTGTTATCGATCATATAACAAAAACGAGTGAACCATATGCATATGGGATGGACCACAATATTCTAGTCATAAGGTTTGATTATGCAAACGATTTACCGGGTAGTGTTGTTTTCACATATGGAGTAGACTTGCCTTGACACTAGAATTGTACATGCTTTTATACTCATGATACAAAATTCAAACCTATGTAATTCTCACCAACTTTTGTTGACCCAAAATATTTTCAAACTTAACATGTTTCATGTGACATCCGTCACCCTTGTCTTTAATCTAATTAACAATAATAGCCCTTCAAATATTTCCATTATAGTACCTGTAAGTTTCGTCGTTTTCAAATTTAATTTTAAGAGCGAACTAAAATTTTAGCATTTATATTTATTATGGATCGGGTATACGTTTAATCAAATGTGTAGGTTGAAGCGTAATTCGGAAAGGATTCTATAAAACTTTCAAGTTTATAGAGTTTTAGAAATTTTTGATTAAATAAACTTAACCTGGTTAAGTTTTTATAAAGGGAAAAAATAACTAGATATAATAAAACTAACTTAAGTTAAGTTAGAGGGACCATTTCTGACAATACTCCAAAGTTTCAAAAATCAAACGACACTTTCCCCTATCCCGCGCGTTTTTTCGGTGGACCTACTTCCGGTCACCAGAATTCGTCCGGCCATTCCCCCAAAAGCTGTTTCAACACGTAATAAATTCATTTTTGTGGTGGTTTTTAGTTTCCCATCCTTAGCTAACAGCTTCAAACCATTATAAGTGGTATAAATGCGTTTTAATTCTGATTTAATCAAGCGTTAAAGTTTGTAACCGCTGGAAATGTAAAACGCATTAACACGAGCCTTTTTACTCGTCCATTACATAAATTGAATGCCTCATTCGTTTTCCGCACTAGTCTTCTTCATAAACCCACAAAAAAAATTGCATCTAAACGCGTCTCCAAGCTTGCAAATCGTGTTTATAGCTTCAGTTCTTGAACCGTCAATTTCGAGCCAAAAACGTGATTGTAAGTCCATTTTTTTGTGCCATTTCATTTAGCAATCGATTATGAGTAATAGCCCTCTATTACAGATCGATAATCTTGTTTAACTTAGATTATTGGAAAATCTAGGGTTAGGGTTTCTTAGCTTGGTCATTTGGGGAAGATGATACCTTTGGATTATTAGATAAAACTATATTTTTCAAAGACTTAAAACAAACTTATGTTGTGAAGAAGTGGTTGAGGTTGTGTGTTGCTATGGCATAAACTCAGGTTTGAATCCAAAAATTATGAAAATATTCATAGGAAATTCATTTTTACTCCAAAAATTATAAAAATTTAGGGGAAACATCTTGACACCCTAAAGAAAATTATCATATTTTTATTTTCTGGAAAAAAACATTATTTTCATTTTTTACTTGAATTAAATTGTTCTATCATAAATAAATGATTAAAAATTCATTTTAAGTGATTTTAACCTCAAATTTTCTGGAGATTTATTTTTATGTATAATAAACTGAAATAAAATATAATTTCTCGGAAAAAAGGTTATTTTTGTTATTTTTACTATTTTTAATCATTAAAACGTTATTTAAACTCATTAAATATGTTTTAAATACAAATAAATTGAGAGAAATTATGAAAATAATATTTTTCACTATTTCACATCAGAAAATAATTAGCTTTCATAAAAACAACATTTTTGGATCATCTCTTGTATTATTTACTTTAATTTATATTTAATTAGATATAATATATTGTTTAGTTAAATATAAATCATAAAATCTATTTTGTGGATATTTTCTATAAAGTTGAAAATGTTTCTAAGTGTGTGATACATAAGTGTGTTAGTCGCTTATTTAATTAATCGTGATATATTTATTTCAAGACTGTCGTTCAAGTTACTATTAAAAATTTCATCTTCCCTATACGAGTCTAGCAAGCCCTAATGCCTTAGAACCCTAGATACCTTAGACTTTTAGACATTTCCTTATTAGTATTCATATACATTATAGGTTGAATTCCTTGGAATTTCCATTACTTAACTCATGACCGCTTAAGTCGGATTTTGATCGCTTTCGCAAGCTGTGAGTATATCTTTCCCCCTTTTTACTGTTTTACTATTTTGGGGTGACTCATGTACCTACTATCAAGTTTCTATTTCCTTTTACTAAAATAGCAATTCTTATGTGTGTTTGCTTGTGTCATTTCGTGTATCTATGACTTGTCAAATCATTAACTGTTGCGGCCTAGCATTTCAATGAATAGATCTATGGTATATACCCTTGTGACTCTGTTGAGAGTCCTTGTCATTGCTATGTGTTTCATTACTACTGTTACTAGCGCATACTATATATATTTCATTTCATTTCAGGGTTGATTTGACCCGGATACCACTTATTACATTTTGCAAACACTATATAACACATGAATTGCTAAATTTTTCCTTACTATATGTATAAAACGAGTATGCTCACCAATACATTTTGTATTGACAAAAAAAATTATTTTCGTACATGTTTCAGGTTCTTATGAGATCACTTCTAAGCTTTTGGAACTTAGGCTTAGATTGAGATTTATTGTATTTTAGTTTTAGATTGCTAGTTTTTAATTGTTGTATTCCTTCCAATATAATAAATTACTCAATTCAATGTATCAAAATTTACATTTCTAGTCCATGAGCTATTGAACAATCGTCACTACGTGTCACCTCGATGTTTCCGCCATCGGTTAGGGTGTTACATTTCAGGTTATAGCTTTGCTTGAAGATTAGAGTTAATGCTTGAAGAGTTATATTTAGTGTTTCTCATTTGATGTACAAATTCCTTTTAGAACAATTGTATGTTATTTATTTTATCGATTATTGGAATTTATTATTTACCATGAGCTACTGAACAATCGTCAATACGTGACATCCCAATGTTTCCGCCATCGGTTGGGGTGTTACAGATTGGTATCAGAGCCTTGGTTATAGGGAATTAGGTTATTAGAAAAAAATAATCTAGACTATAACCTTAGGGATTTTAAACCAGTACTTGCTTCTCTTACTTCCAACCCTATTTGTTTCCTTATCCTTATCCCTATCCCACACCCTATGTTACCATAGTCCTACAAGTTATCTACTCTTATTCGTCTGCTGCAATCCTGATCTACCCTTAGATTAATAGGACAAAAATCCTCAGGTATAGCCTGAACCACCTTGAAAATCTCATTGAAGTTCTATATTTTAATAACGAATACGTGCAATCTAGAAAGGTGAACGTCTATATTCTGAGTATTCTATCTAGGACTGGCATTACGCATAAATCCCAATCAGACGAGGGAACCGGATGCCTACCTGGGAATTATCGGGATGAGTGTTCACTTATAGGCTAAAGCATGTCTTCACTATGTTATTAGAATCTAGAAGCTTTGATAAGTAAACCTTTTCATTTATTCGTTTTAATTAGTGATAAATGATTACACTCACTTTCATTAAAACTAAACTTTAAAATCTCAAAATTTTACAGTTTAAATCAATCCTATTTCATAATCATATATGTGTTTCACAATCACACTTCATCTTACCATCTTAGCCACTTGTTTGATTATTTTCAACACCCTACCCAAATCACATTATTGCCTTTTTCAATCTGTTACATATTTTTAAACTGTAACCTCATAACCTGAGTATACCTTAGCACAACACTAAAGATTTCTTAATATTATCAAATTTTCATCACCTATAAACTACGGAAAATACATATTTTTGCCAAAAGATGTCCACAAACTTAATTTCTAAATTCAAATGTTTATTCATTAGCATAACAAAGGATTTTTGATATAATGTCACCTTGATCTATAAAACCTAATGTCGTGTTTAATCTCCAACTAACTGAAATATTCTGATCAAAAGCCACTTAGTTTATACTATTTAACAACTTTTGTTTTATGTACAAAACCAATTTTCAAAGAAAATAAAATCTTTCCATCCTCATGAACAAAATTTAATCTCCATTGACACCTACTTATTTTCAATTTGTTCGAACTTTTAAAATTTTTGGTATTTATCGCAAACATGTTTTCTCATAAACTTGATTTTAAAATTTGATTCAAACCCCACAATTCGTGCTACTAAATAATCTCCTTATTACTCGTGCCTCTTTGAAAACCTATAAAATAAACCCTTTATTATTTATCTTCACGTTCACTATCTTTCATAACCTTGATGATGCTTTGAGTTCTTCATCATCCTCTCAAGAACAAAATTCATATCCTTTACCTTCTTGAACATGAATTTGATCCCTATGTTAATCAAACTATTGAAAACTTGATTGTTTGATGCTTAAAACTTGGTTATTAGTGATACATGAGGATTTGATTATTTGCTATATTTGAACTATCATGGATAGCTAAATATAAACTAGTTGCTATAATCACCCCTAGACCCATTAACCATGTCTAGAAAAATACAATTACAACTCACATGCTACATTTGATACTTGATACTTGTTGCATTTACAAACTTGCTTGCATACATGTAATGAAAACAATTGCTACATTTATTCAACAACTGGCAGAGGATGAAGTACCTGCTCAACAGTTGGTAGAGTATCTAATAACCTGCTCAACGATTGGTAGAGGTCATCATGCCTGCTCAATAGTCGGTAGAGGTTCTAATAACATACTCAACGACTGGTAGAGGCCATCGCACCTGCTCAACAATCGGTAGAGGTTCATACTCACTGATTGGTAGAGGTCTTTTTCTTGCTCAACAGTTGGACACAATTTTGGATACATTGTACACGTAATTTGATACAAACATTTATTAGACTCATTGATACAAAGTTCAACCACATGGTTATTTTGCATTGTTTGTTTTACATGTGTGTTTAGAGTCATAGAAGGACACAAAACTCTAATGTAAGGTAAATTGGTGATTGCGGTCCGGAACGTAATCATGAATTTACAGGTACATTAAGGTAGTGTGAAATTCTATCAAGGTTTTCGGTAGATACCCAATTATAAACCCTAGTAAATAATGGTCCATTTAACTTTGATGGTCATCTCATGCATCCCTTTTGCGTTCCTGAAACTTAGATTTGGTGTCCTGTTAGACCTTTAATCACCACTTGCTATTTAGTTGGAACCAAACCCAATCCTTGAAACTCATGCGTATCACCCCTCTTATCCAAACTTTCCAAACCACAGTTACCGTAACATTTACCCAACCACCCTCAACATGCGCTTTTTAATAACTTCGGGACAAAGTTCCCAAAAGTAAGGGAGACAGTAACATCGCATATTTTTCCCCAATTTTTGAGTTAGTAAAACCACCACTTTACCTATATTATATTTCTTTTGTACAAGTATAATCATGTTTATTTTTTTTAAACATTTCTATAATAATAATAATAATAATAATAATAATAATAATAATAATAATAATAATAATAATAATAATAATAATAATAATAATAATAATAAATCAGATATTTTTTTTAGAATGTTAAAGGTTTATAAAGTTATTTTTTATATACTAATCAATGTTTTAAACATAACAATAAACCAAACCATAATACCCAAGATCAAAAACCAAGAGCCTTTCCTTTTCCCTGAGCACAAACCGGAAAAAGCAAAGCCTAAATAACATTAAACTCGGCCCCAAACCCTATTTCTTTTGTTTTCCCTTGGTCGCTTAATGTGCAGAGAATAGTCACCAAATTTTTAAAGTTTGACCCCATGATTGAACTTGTAATTGGAAACCATAATCAAATTAAGGTATGATTATACGACCAACATTCAATTCCGCGTCCCAGCTCGTGATTAATTGCGTATTTACAGCCGAAACTTTCTATTCCTCTGTTAAGTTTGACGAGTTTTGACAAAGGATTGTCAAATAATTAAAACTTTCCAATTCGTCGAAGCTAGTATAAAATAAACCTCTCAATTCACTCTAAGAGAACCGCAAAACAAATCCCTACTCTCAAAATCCTCAATGTATCTCTCCTACTACATAGCATTCGTTTTACTTTTTGTTTGACCACGAATTTGAAGCTTTCGTGTCTGGTATGAATCAATTATTTGTTTCTAATTGTTATTCGGCCCTTTCTAATCCTTAACCCCATAATTAATCGATCGATATCTTTGGGTTTAAGCGAATTGTAATTCTAGGGTTCATAGATTCAAATCGGGGAAGATGATACATTCTCATGTATGTTTAAAAATATTTCTGTAACAAAAGAAAACAATCATCTGATGTAGATCAAATGCTTGGGTCCTCTGTGTACAACGAAGGGACTTGGGTTCGATCCACAACCCCAACGATTTTCCTCTTTTTAACAATATAAATCCTATTTAAAACTCTAACACACTATATAATCTTCTGAAATCAAATAATCTCGTTCTCAAGGTCCAGACCAGATGGTCTGGGCTTGTGATTTAAAGCATTGAACCGGCCAGAGGCCCGGGTTTGATCCCTGCAAGCCTTAAACATTTTTTTTGAAACTTTTTTCTTTTGTATTTTATGCTATTATCTTTTAAAATTTATTTAAATATAAAATCTGATTTATAAATTCTACAAAATATATCTTATGTTATATAAATGGTAAACTTTATTCTAGAATTTTTATTTTCACAAAAATCATTTATTTAATATATATAATAAATATTACAAGTTTATTTGCAAATAAAGAAATAATTCTATAAATAACACTAAACAGATTTATAAAATTTCATAAAAATTATTTTAAAACTATAAATCAATAAACTTTTCAGAATTAAATTTTAATTTCAGAAAAAAAACATTTGTTTAGTATTTTTAATTAATTTATGTTATTTTAATCATTATAAATTCATAATAAATCCATTTTTCATTATTTTTGCATCAAAATTTCACATAAATTATTTCTATTCATTTAGATCAGAAATATAATTTTATGATTCGAAATTTATTAATTTTAATATTTTTAGATATTAATACTATATTTTGACAAATAAATTATAATGTATTACATATTCATTAATTAAGAAAATTATTTTATAAAAATTATTTTCACATTATAACATTTTAGTACAACTACCTTTGACCAAGATCTTACAAAAATTCTTTTATTTATTTATTTTCTTAATTTATTTATTTATTCTTTCTCTAATAACTTACAAAAACTGACTCCATCTTCACTCCATTTCCATTTCATCACTCCTATCGCACCTGAAATACCCAATTTCTTCATTCTAGCATCAATATAATAATTATATAAACACCAAGCATCATATTCATACAACAAAACAGCCCAATTTCACTCAAACCTTCGTCAGCCAACCACCCTGCCACAACCTCCGCCGCCCCCAACCTTCTCTCTACCGTCTAATCCACCACCACCGATTTCTTCATCCACCTGCTCAACCTCCACCATCGGTTTCCTCCCCCTCTTGCTCATCCACCACCACCAGTTTTCTTCTCCACCTACTTACCCTCTATAGCGGTCCTTTCTTTTTGAAAACCCAATCGCGTCATAACCTAATCGCCCCCCGTTTTAGCTACTCGCCTCCCTCTCTTGGTGCTACTCGCCCTTACCCGGAACCTACTCGCCCCTTCCCCACTCTATTTCTGCTACTCGCCCTTTGCCCTGATATGTACTCGCCTCTCTTTCCTGAAGATTAGTCTGTGGCTTTGACCTTTTATCTTTGTTGGAGGCTATTTGGTAAAAAAAAAAAAAAAAAAAAGCTGGTTTAGTCGGTTTTTATAATGCAGCAGATTGTGTCCTTATAATAATAATAATAATAATAATAATAATAATAATAATAATAATAATAATAATAATAACAATAATAATAATGGGGTAAGGAATTTGGTGGGGTT
The DNA here is from genome assembly GCA_028751855.1 of Ambrosia trifida. Taxonomy (NCBI): domain Eukaryota; kingdom Viridiplantae; phylum Streptophyta; class Magnoliopsida; order Asterales; family Asteraceae; genus Ambrosia; species Ambrosia trifida. Next base: position 71,107,959 of record CM054131.1, on the reverse strand, counting down.
TCGTTTTGAGGGCGGGCAACTTGTGGTTGCTACCCTTAACGCCCTGTAAAGGGTTTTTGCTCGCCGTTTCCTTTGCCCCCCCAACTCATCTCGAGTTTGGCGGTTTACATTTCGCACATGGCCCCTGCCAGGAGGGCCCAGAACGCCAAGTCGCGTAGTTCTGCGCAGGGCTCTGTTAGTGGCCTGAGGGCCTGCCCCTTTAAACTTTTTCACGACTGTAAAGATGGCAAACCGGGGCATGGCGGATTTCTGCGCCTTCTTGGACACATCCAAAGCACCCACCTCAACACAGAAAACCGAAGGCTATCTCTGAAGGAGGCTATCTCGAAGGATCGGGACCTTTTTTTAGATGTCGGGGAAGTTCTCAGGGAAGGAGATAAGTGGTTATGTGGGAGGTGCATGGTGATGCATGCTCTCAGTAGAGGATGCAAGCATGACGATGAGGTTGTATCGTTCGCCGTGGTCTCTGAAGATGTCGAAGATTTCATTGTTGGGATACGGAAACCACGCCCAACGGTAGACGACGCAAACCCACGTCACCCAACCGGGATGGTTGGGGATGTTGCCCTCCTCGAGCGTGTCTTTTCCCTCCCTATTCAGACTGTTAAAAGCATCCCCCTAGTTGTCGTCTGATGTTTGCTCAAGCGTTAACAGGTGTTTTACGCAAAGTAGTTGCGTCGCCAAGCTCGGTTGACAATTGGGTCCAATTGTTATTGCTTCCACGGTTAACCCTGAGGGTGATCAGACCGTCCTCCAGGCAAGAGCGAAGATCAGGGAACAGGAAATCTCTGCAGTGTAGTAGCATCATGCAAGCGCTTGGAGAATGGAAAGATGGGTCTGGGTTTGCGGTCTTGGTTTCTTCCCTTTTGGATAGCACAGGGGAGGCCTCGGTATCTAGGGGAAAAGCCAAAATGGGAGAGGACAATGCAAGCGAACCTAACATAAAACAATGTCTTCGAAAAGTCAGGGATGGTCATTTCACGGCGGCGGTAAAGGTGTTGTGCTCTAGTGGAGTCGCCCCCCTATGTGAATCGACCATGAAGGCCGTCATTGATAAACACCCAGTGGTGCCGCCTCCATCCTTTCCTTCTAACCCCATCGCCCAACCCGCTCTATCAGTAGATGAGGGTTGTGTGCTTAAATGTATCCGATCTTTCCCTAAAGGGACATCTTGTGGTAGGGACGGGATACGGGCCCAACACCTGTTGGATGCTATTGGGGGTGAAGGCTCAGTGACTTCCTCGGGGTTGCTCGCGGTCATCACTGATGTTGTCAACCTATGGCTTAGAGGGGCCTGCCCTAAGATGCTGGCCGAGTTCATTGCATCGGCCCCCTAACCCCCTTATTGAAGCCCGATAATGGAATTCGGCCTATTGCTGTGGGGGGCATTTGGCGAAGGCTAGTTTCTAAGGTGGCAATGAAGAAGGTTGGGAAAGACATTGCCCAGTACCTAGGGGACTTTCAATTTGGAGTAGGGGTACCAAATGGGGCAGAGGCGGTGCTTCACAGTGCCAACAGGTTCCTCAACTCTTTTCATGCGGATGGGTCTCTGGCTATGCTTACAGTAGACTTCACCAATGCCTTCAACATGGTCGACCGTACAGTTTTTCTCCAAGAGGTTCACCAGCGATGCCCGTCCATTTATCCGTGGGTCCAGTTCCTTTATGCCCAGCCGGCTAGGCTGTATGTGGGCAATGATTGTATTGGGGCTACCACCGGAGTGCAGCAAGGAGATCCTTTGGGGCCCCTTCTCTTTGCCCTTGCCTTACATCCCCTTATCATGCGGATTCAGGAACACTGTAACCTACCGTTTCATGCCTGGTATTTGGATGATGGGACGATTATAGGCAACGCAGTGGAGGTTGCTAAGGCTTTAGACATTACCAATGTGCATGGGCCATCTCTGGGGCTTCATCTCAATATTAAGAAAACAGAGGTCTTTTGGCCGACGTGTGACGGGTTGAAAAGTCAGGAAGGGCTTTTCCCGACAGGGATGGGTAGACCTGAGAAAGGGGTTAAGCTCCTTGGTGGGGCTGTTAGCCGAGATCCTACCTTTATCGAGGAGTTGGCATTGTGGCGGGCTACGAGTGCGGTTGCCCTCATGAAACTACTGCCCCGCCTTAGAGATCCCCAGAGTGAACTCCTGCTGCTCAGGTCATGCATGGGGGTCGCTAAGTTACTTTTTGGGTTACGAACTTGCCAACCCCACTTCATGGTGGATGCGGTATCCCTTTTCGATGATGGTCTCCGCGAAGCTATCGAAGATATAGTTGTGTGTGGCGGCCCCTTCTTCGGGGACCTCCAGTGGCGCTTGGCATCCTTGCCGATGCGTTTAGGTGGTTTGGGCCTCCTTTCAGCTCGAGATGTTGGGGTCTATGCCTTTGTGGCGTCCAGAGCTCAGTCTTGGGAACTTCAGGATCATATCCTCCGAAACAGTGGGGTCATTGGACTAGACCCAGACTATCAACAGGCGCTCGAACGCTTAAATGTTTGTCTCCCGGACTTTGATATTGGCGGTTTTTCTAACAAGGACACCGCCCCCCCAAAGCCACAAAAAAACTTTGGCGAATGCTCTTTTTAGCAAAACTGCTCAGAGCCTGGGAGAAGTTTTTGAGTTGTCCACTCGCCAGAAGGCGGTGATTGAATGCCTAAAGGGCCCTCATGCTCAGGATTTTTTGACAGTTATCCCGATTGAGGGTTTGGGTCAATGCATGTCTGCAGTAGAGTACAGGGCTATACTCAAGTACCGATTGATGATCCCTATGTACACGGAAGATGAAACATGCCCCATCTGCCGTAAAACTTTCATGGATAAATACGGGGAGCATGCAATTCATTGCAAGGAGCTCCCTGGTTTCAAATATCGGCATGACTGGGTGAGGGACGTTTTGTGGGATATCTTGAGAAGAGCTGGGATCTCTGCCAAAAAGGAGGCCCCTGTAAACTTCCTCACAGACCCCACGGAAGGGAGATCCACCTTGCGACCCGCAGATCTGCTTGTCTTTGGTTGGGAGAGGGGGAAACATGCCTGTGTGGACCTCACCGGAGTATCTCCGCTGGTTGGGTTAAGGGAAACAGGGTTCGTAGCTGGGCAAGCATCAAGAAAGGCTGAATCAAAGAAAGTAGATAAACACGCTAAAGCTTGTGCAGATAACCAACATGTCTTTATCCCTCTGGCCTTCGACACCTTTGGCTCCCTGGCGCCAGAAGCTATTCGTTTCTTGACCAGGGTCCAACGGGTCGTCCACAGCAATGTTTCATCCCCAGGGGGGCAAGGTTTTGTCTTTAGTAGACTAGGGTTTGCAATTCAAAAAGGGGTGGCGGCGCATCTTGTTGCCCGCCTACCTGCTATTATGATGTAACTTTCGTATTTTGTTTTAATGAGAAGTAGAATCTATCCTTTATTATTAAACAATCGTCGATCCCCAAATTAGGAACCCTAAAATACCAATAGATTAGAAAACTTAGTCTTTTAAGTTTTCCCAAACACTTATTTTATTGCCTTAAACATATGGTGATACTTGGATACAGTTGAGCCACAATTATTCTATATCAAGGGATTCAATATTATTGTTAAGGTGAGTTTACATAGCCCCTTTTCACTATTTTTGGGGTGAAACATGTTACATTTTCAAATGTAATTCAACATAAGTGTCCATGTGTTATTCTATGTTGCATTATGTCTTAAACAATACTTTGGTAAGCACAATTAGACTAGCATAATCATTAACATTGATCCAGCCGACGATATACAATGATAGATCTATTGGATTGACTACCCCACCCGGATACGTGTACATCCAGTATGGGTAGCGTGGGTGATTGTTATCGATCATATAACAAAAACGAGTGAACCATATGCGTATGGGATGGACCACAATATTCTAGTCACAAGGTTTGTTTATGCACACGATTTACCGGGTAGTGTTGTTTTCACATATGGACTAGACTTGCCATGACACTAGAATTGTACAAGCTTTTATACTCATGATACAAAATTCAAACCTATGTAATTCTCACCAACTTTTGTTGACCCAAAATATTTTCAAACTTAACATGTTTCAGGTTATAGCTTTGCTTGAAGATTAGAGTTAATGCTTGAAGAGTTATATTTAGTGTTTCTCATTTCATATAGAAATTCCTTTTAGAACAATTGTATGTAATTTATTTAATCGATTATTGGAATTTATTATTTACCATGAGCTACTGAACAATCGTCAATACGTGACATCCCAATGTTTCCGCCTTCAGTTGGGGTGTTACACTTATTAACTGTGCGAGTAGTTATGCAAATGCCATATTACAACTTCATAGTAGTCACGCATGTTACCATCTAGTTGATGCATCAATTAAGACCATAAAATATCGAAATGGTACACTAGAAGGATGTATCGGCCCACATATATCCCCATGTATTCTTTCCAAGAAACTTAGTGATTCAGTACTGCTCACCTTGATTGGTGATGGGCGTATAATTAACTTACCTTGTGAGCATGCAACACATGTAATGTCCTTAAACTGAAGAATTTTCTGTTTTTTTAAAGAATGCCTATATGAATTTTTCATAATTTTTTGCATCGTTACTAATCCGGGATGGCCTAACCGGTCATGCCAAATGATAAAATTTTCTTGGTCCATAAACTTGTGGTTTATGACCAAATTTGATTCAATTGCACTAGTTATAGTACAATACAGCCTAGAGGCAAGTGCGGGTAGTTTTTAACACATGCTTTTTTCCTGAAATTATATTTGTGATTTGAAGGTACTCATCATGTCCATCACATGTAGTCTCAAGATGATATCCATTTAACTGAATATCTTTAAAACATATCAGATTTCTTTGAGACAATTGGGAGAATAACGCATTGTTAAATTTAAATGGTGTTCCACCTGGCAACACTATATAAGCTTCTCCAAAGCCTTTAATTAATTTTAATTTACCAGATATAGTACCAACGTTAGACTCTTTCATAGTTAAATTAGAGAAATAATTTCTTTTCTTGAGAATTGTATGTGTAGACGCACGGTCTATTAGACCTATATCTTCACCATTAATAGTGAGTTTAGTTAAATGCTCCATATGCTTGTGATTCTACTTCAAAAGCAAATCGTGCTGATAATGTGTTGTAAACAAGCCTAGTAGCAAGAATATGAGAAGAGATAATAGGGAGAGAAAGAGATGTTTTATTATTAATTGGTGTGTCTAGAATAATACATTGTCATGACTATATGTAAGAGAAAAACATCTTGGAAAACGAGTCAATAGAAAATAATGCTAGATGTTTGCATTTATGACCTGATGTTCACAATCAACTTTGTTTTGAAGTGGTTTCCAGTTTCGAGCAAATTGCATAAAGTTATCAACTGTCGAGCTCTGCGTGTGCAGGTTCGTTTCCTGATTTTTTTTCTTCATCTGATTTAGAAAATAATTTGCTCGGATTCGATAGTTTGACTTATGAATGCAGGCCAGCTACGCTCCTAGGGAGACCAATAAAGACTAAAATATGCGGTTAAATGTGAACAAGGTTGTGGTATCATATGTTTAGAATACAATTGTATTTATAACAAAATTAATAAATGTATAAGCATTATGAATTTATAACAAAATTATTTTGATGAAACTATTGAGGTGTTTGCAACATTATTTGGTTGACAAAGATACAAGTGTAAGATTTGGTGAAGGTGACAACATTATTTGGTTGATGAAGATATAAGTGCAAGATTTGGTTAAGGTGACAACTTAAGTGGTGATGAGTCAAAACTACTTACATGTAGCTAAACGTAAATTCAACCATATCAATTTAGTCTCTACGATTAGATTTTTTCTAATTATTAATGTTTATGTATTTTTTTTCTCAACCTTACCACACTTTGGCTGCCAAGGCAAGTGGAGAGCAGTCCTTGAAATGCATCTTTTGATCAATTCATTTGTCCAAAGCCCTCTATTACAATGGAGACCACAACGATGCTACTAACTCAAAAAATTTAAGAAAATAGAACAATTGTCACCTCCATCGCATCTTTTCATTTGGTGCATTTGTCTTAAGCCCTCGGTTACAAAGGAGAACACAACGATGTTACTAACTCGAATACATTAGAGAAAATAGAACAATTGTCCCCGCCGCCGCATCACGTGGATATATATATATATATATATATATATATATATATATATATATATATATATATATAGAGGGAGAGAGAGAGATAATATATGGTTAGGGTCAAATACACAGTGAATGAAAAATAGGAAGTCATAGAAAAGGTATCAAATAGACTCTGATTGAACTCATTCAAGCGGCATTGGAACCGTCTCATCAAACCCTACGATGTTAGTTTTTAGGTCTTCATTTTTTGGGGTTTTAGCTTGTAGTTTTTAGAATATACGTTATATCATTATGTCTTTTATGTAACATTGTGTCTTTTTCTTATTTTCATTATTGTGTCATTTTTTCAATTCATTGTGTCTTTTTTTTTTTTTTCAGCATTGTGTTATATTTTTTTGGCAATGTGTTATATTTTGTGGCTCATTGTATCATATTTCATGATCTCTTATGTTTTTTGTATCCTTCTCATTTTTGTTACACTATGTAGATTAAGTTAACCTAGAGAATATATATAGAAAGATAATAAAAAACTATGAATGTTCTTCCATTGTTTGTGCTTTTCTAATATGATGAATCATTAAACCTTGTGGGTGTTTTAATCAAATTACGTTGAAAACCCAGACGTGTTAGGAAATTTAGAGTAAACAACCAAAATCGTCTCTAAGTTTTGGCCAATTTTGCTTGTTAAATCCAAAAAAGTGTTTTTTTTTTCAACTGGAAACCCGAGGTTTATAATTTGTTTTCATTTCCATCTAATTTTCTACCCAAGCTAAACAAATAACGTACATACATGTTTAGGAAAGTTAGACAAGTGTGCATCGTTATACATATGTTTGAGAAAGTTGTTGTATATGTTATGAATTTCTCATGTCATTATTTATGTAAATCTCAGGTTTATAGACATAAATCTATGGTTTTATTGTTATGATATAAGGGTTGTGGGGGCACTTCCGGCAAAGTTGCCGAGCCCTACTTAACCCCACCTTGCCATGTCAAAATCAAACCCAACCCAACCCCACATTGTCGATCGGTTACTCCTTGCTGAGAGGTGAAGTTTTTGACCGTCGCTGTAGGGGTGGCGGCGGTGTTGCCGATCGGCAACAGTACTCGGCTGAAGCTACCCAAAGAGTGCCCTGTTGCCCCTAATGTTCAAGTTGAAGAACTTTTAAATTTATGTGTTTTGTTTACTTTAGGTGATTCAAGGTGGTATATACGGTTTCGACCCCTCGTAATTGGTGACTTCCGACTCCCGAGATTTTCGCTCAAGCTTTGCCACCGTGTATTTATTGTATCAAATTTCTAAAGAGTTGTTGGATTAGCATCATGCTGCAAAAGTAAATCATAGAAAATGGTGGAACTGTCGAAAGAAGTTGAGGAAATGCGCGAAACCCTGCATCACGCCCGAGTTGCTTCTGAAAAAGCACACGAAGAACATGTCAAGCTTATGGAAGTAATACAAGCACGCTTAGAGTCAACAAAGAAAGCCAAGGATGATTTAGAGTTGAAAATTTAGTCTTTGTAACAAGAACATAAACTTTCAGAACTTAGGACTTTAGGACAAAACCTAGACGAAACAACCGAAGCGATTAATGTTTTAGAAGAACAGTTGCGTGAGGTTCGTCTTGAAGATATGGAAACTTTAGATAAAGCTGTGTTAGAGGTAGATGCAGAGAAAAGACGACTTGAGGAGATGGAACAAGATGAATTCGCAGTTGGAGCTATATATGGTGGAAAGATTGAAACAGGACCTTGAGAAAGTAAGGCGGGACATTACTTTGTTAAGGGGGATGACTTAAAACGTGAGCAACAAGTTGAATTAGACAATATTAAACAGGAAATTAAAGAGGCTAATTCAAAATTAACAAAAGCAATAAATAGTATCAATGAACTAGAGTTAAAGATACAAAAAACAACGGGGGAAGCTGAAAAGGCGAATAAATAAGAAGAACGTACTAGATAAAGAACAAGCAGAATCATTTAATAGACAAGCTGAACATTCTGAAATGAATGACAAAGAAGCCGAAGAAAAGCTGGAAGGTGCTCTTAGAGAGCTTGAGAAAGCGAAAGCCGCAGAGGAGCTCGCGAGTGATCAAATACGTAAAATAACTTCAAACAAAGAGGATAAGATGAAGCTGGCAGCTCAAGAGTATGATGTTTTGAACAAGAAAGGCGAGGAAACAAAACGAGCATATGATGTTAAAGTGGCAACTACAATGTCTCAGGTGGGAACAATTAAGAAAAAAAAGAGACTAACACTTTAGAAACTAAGAAAATTGAGGCTGCACTTTCTGAAGCTTTAAGGATGGCCGATGTAGCAAAGCATGCTATAGAAAGTGAACTTAGGAAGTGGAAAAACATGAGTTGATCCCCTCATTGTAGCTTTATGATGACCCTATGAGCAGGACATCTCTAAGAATTCGGGAGTATAATATAAAATATATACAACAATTTTAGAAAAATTTTGGGCCCCATGGTAGAGTTGGATTAAATGAGAATTGGGTTTATTTGTTTGCATGGCCCTAAACTAAGCATGAAAAATTAACGAGTTAAAATAGATATTGGGTTTGACTTTTGAATTTAGTTATATGTATTTTTTTTTTTTAAAAAAAAAATATATAAAAAAATTTAAAAATTTTGGGCTCTATAGGATAGTGGGCCCTTCGCGGTCACCCGCCTTGCCCCCATGGGCAGGGCCTGCCACTGACCATTAAGTTATGGTTCTTTATAGGTTTATCACTAATCACACCAGATTTGAGTAAGCTAGACTTGCAACCCTTTGTTTTAGTGGATGATGATTGATTATCGGCATGCATGTACAAGTTTAAAACAAGGTACAATATACAGGATGATGGAAATCTTTATTAACACGGGTGCGAAATGATAACATTTCAATCTATGCACAATATCTCATGGTTGTACCTAGATTTCCTTGCTGTTTTTCATTATGAGAATCAGAAAAGACATCAAAATGCATACATATGTTATGATAATTAGTTAGCACAGCCTAATCACTGATGTGGATATCATATAAACGAGTAAGATCATCTTGACTTTGAATCCTTTTCAACTCAGATTCAATAGTTCTGCAGAACTCAGCCTTTTTGATGTCTGCTACCGGCATTTCCAGACGCTTTAGTGGTCTTGTTGGTGCACAAATCCCTGACTGCTTCTTCATGTAGTTGTATAGTTGTTGATGAAAAGGATGGTCAAGTGAGAAGCAATCTTCACTTGTATTACCAACACGCCGAGAAGTGCGAGAGCCTTCTTTTCGACAAAAATGAGGAAGCGCAGAATAGTCCATTATCTACACGCGATAGATTAAGAATCAAACATCACAACCTTAATATTCATATGTTTCATTAAACAAATGGTATTCACCTTCAACAGCTCATCACGGCCAGAGCCTTGCAACACTTGAACTTTTAACCTTGTCCGCTCATGCAAAAGAGGTTTTACAACCTGCAAAATTACTAATTCTTACATGGTCTGCTCGGAAAATGAAATTCAGGTTTATGTGGGACGAAACTGACCTTCCAACAAGCCGAGAATACGTATGGAACATTGACTATATAGTATGTGGTTGTTTTCTCAGGATAGTTGAGGTCATCAATGGTAGAGATAGCAGTCAGCATCTGCAGTTCATCAACTATAAAGTTAAATTACTACGCGCGAATATAAAGTTTTATAAAACCATTTACCTTAATTTGGTTCAACGCCGAAAGTTTCAGGCCGCTCATATCCAAAATCTTCACACACTTGCCAACATACCGTCCGGTTTTCTTTGATGCAGCAGGCTGCAACAGATCAATGCATAAGCATATATGGTCTGCTATGAAGTAATTAAAGAGCAATATAATTATAATATCTGCAAAAGTTCCCTCACCAATAATACACGATCGCGATACTCATTAATCTGAATATGTGATTGCACATAATATTGAATCTGCATTTAGCAAATGAGTAAGACCATATGACAATTGTGGCATTGTTAAAAAGCCAACACCAGAAATTACTATATCAAAGTCTTACAGATGCTTTGTCGAATGTACTGAGACCTACACCGATAGCAAAGACCGGAAGGCCCTGTCATTAACAACATAAAAATATATGAGTGATCAATCAATAAGATTTTTAACTTTTCTAGCTATAAATTTAATACCTCTCTTGTGTAACCAGAAACTCCTATCAGTTGTGAGTCGCGCACTCCTCTATAAAAATTTATAGGAACTATGGGTTTCTGCATAGATATGTAAATGATTATATTAAAATTTATAGTTAATTAGTTATGTTAATTTGTTTTGTAGAAAAATTGTTGAAATAATACTAAACTAAAAGATACTTACAGACAGAATATCATCTATACCATTTTCCAGCCTCCACTTTAAACAATCTAACAACTGTAAATACATGTAATAAGATCCCATTAGAAAGTGTATAGAATATAAAGCATAATAAAAGAAGGGGTAAATATTAAACCATCTTGTGGGCTCTAGCAACACTCCCATCTCTTGCTTTCAAAAATCTCTCCAATGTTTCCACTTTATACCCTTGATGCACATTCTGTGCATAGAAAAAGACAATTTATAGTTGGCAACAATAAACAAACAGCTGGAGTATTCATGGTTCCATTTGAAACCGTTAAACCACCCAAACCAGTCATTGGTTTGATTTAGCAGCCTATCGTTTTACAAGATTTTAAAGTGTACCAAATAATTTGGTTTATGGTTTATACTTGAAACCAATCCAAAATACCAAACCGAAACGTAGGATTAATTTTAGGCCATTTAACTTTTCTGTATTTTTATCTGGACCTTTTATATGATTTAAATAGACTTAACAATACAATACAATACAAGGTGTGTGTCTTTTAAGCTTTAAGCATTGGAATATCATAAATTTATGTATTTCAATGATATTTTATGCAAAGTAGTTACTATAAATGCCAAATAAGCGAAACCGAGTCAAGTCATTAGTTTGGCTCACAGATCGATGAAATACCGTGAAAACCAGACCGTGAACATCATACCCAACAGGCACATAAAAAAATGACTAATAAATTGGTAAGAGGGAAACATGGCATACCTGAAATGTTCTTTTGAGAGACTCATCAACTGCATACATATTATCCCAGAGATTAGTAACAATCATAACTGCTAGCTAGAAACAAACAAGTTGATATGTATATTATAAGAGGGAGCATGCAAACCTTGGTCCATCAAGGCCTTGAGTTGATAGATTGCTTCATGAGAAACACCAGCCATTAGCTTACTTTAAGTTGTTCCAAGACAAGAGAATGCTTCAGATGGTTTTATAAAGAAAAATATAATATTTACTTCAAAGGTGGAGACTCTTTTATATGTATTCTCTCTCTCTCTCTCTCTCTCTCTCTCTCTCTCTCTCTCTCTCTCTCTCTCTCTCTCTCTCTCTCTCTAGTTCTCGTGTGCTTTCAACTTACTGTGTGAAAAAGAAAGATAGAGATGTATAGTACATAGAATCCATTCCTTATTTATAAGTAAACAGAAACTAATTTTTAAAAGTAGTGTGTATATATATGATATACGTGTATATATATAGAGAGAAAGAGAGAGAGAGAGAGAGAACTGAAAGAAGATAAAGGAACCGTCATCATCGTCATTTTATCTATGATTGGTAACAGTCCAAATCTAGAGGGTTTCTTCCACATTTAGTATATAATAAGGCTCCGGATATTTTCACATGTGGCAAATTTATTCAAACAACCCTATATAGGCCGTAGAGGGTTCTACGGCCCGTAGACCTCATTTTTTGAACATTCTACGGGCCGTAGAGCCCTCTACGGCCCGTAGGTAATCATTACCAATAATTGTATGATTGACAATCATTGTAATGATTACATACGGTGTTAGGATCTGAGTTTGATTGTTTTGATTGTTTAACTAAATATGGTAATAATGAAATGAAAATGGAATGAAAGTGCAGCGGAATAATAAACTGTTTAATCAAAACAAGAGAGTAAATGTTTTCAGATCGAAAGCTTTCATTTATCTAAAAGATTACAATCGTACAATTACTCCCCCTCAGCCTGATCACACAGAGTTTGTCTGAGAGAATGTTTGTGTGTGTGATGCAATAGAACAGTACAAGCACTGTTCTATTTATAGACAGACTCAAAGCACTGATGACCTAGGCTGACGTCACCTAAGACAGTGACCTCTAACAGAATAACAAACATAAACATCTGCCTAATACAAACTACTGTTACATTGAAAGTACTGATAATAAAACATCTGTTGTAGGAAAACTCTGATGGTCTTGTATCCACTGCTGGAGCCTAAGTGCTGTTGGTTCCAGCAGTGCTTTGGTCTTCAGTACTTGAATCAGTAGTTGTTCTTTATCAGACCTTTGGTCAGCAGTTGTTCTTCATCAGTTGTTTATTCAACAGTTCTTTGTATCAACAGTTGTTAAGCAGTTGTTTGGATAGAACAGTTGTTAGGGTCAACAGTCTTTTGGGAGAAGTAAGTTGTAAAGACTATTTATTCAAAGGATCAAACTGTTAGCATATTTTGGCTTTCTAATCATCTGTTCTTCTCCAGGTCAGCAGACCCAACAATCTCCCCCTAGAACAGATGATGCCAAAACTCAGCTTTATTTATTGATCTTTATTTCTCATCAGACTTTCTCTGATTTGACCTTTGAACTGTAATTCAAAGTTCAGAGCAAACAAGTCTTCTTCATCTCTTTCTAGGTCCAGATTTAGCAATGTTTGGTGATCTTTTGCACATAGGCTGTAAGCATCATCCATGTTGATCTTCTGAACCCTTCCATCTGACCTGAGCAATGTCAATTCATGGTTGTCTTTGTTGACTTTCCACTTTAGAATTTTTGAGTCAGTGGATTTGCTGAGCTGAAGTTTTATTCTTGATGAGTTGGGTGAAGGTGGTCTTCCAATGAGTTCTCTAAGCTTCTCTGTTGTGGGATCAGAGAAGAAATGGACTTTATTGAAGAGCCCTTCCTTGATGAATGTATCAGCAAACTTTCTTTGATCTTCCTCTGACATTTCCTTCTGTTTCTTGAACTGTCTTCTTGCAGCAATTGTTAGGTCAGAGGTGTCAAGTAAGCTGTCCAAGGTAAAGGTCTGTTGGGGTCTCTTCATCATTGGCTCATCAGTGTAAATTGGTTTTCTTGGTAGGCTGGGATCCTTCTTCCTATTTTCTTCCAGACTTTTGTAAGTCTCAACCAACCTTAACTCAGACCATCTGGAAACTGACCTCATTTCCCCATAGTTGGCAGCTACTATCTCTTGCCTCATCCTTTTGAACTTTAAGGCTCTGACTGGGTCTCTGCCTTTGCCAAAATTAGGAGTAGAGACTTTAGCCTTGGGGTCTTTGGCCATTTCTTCAATTCTGAGTAGTTCTTCTCTCAAAGCATGTGTGGTCCAACCATTGAACTGCTTCTTATTTGCTTTGTAAGGCTTGGTTGCCATAATCTGTTCCAGAAGAGATTCCCTTACCTCCTTTTCCAAGTCTACACTGAGAGGCATGGAGGACATGGAGTTGCTCAGGGTCTTAGCAAAATCCTCAATCCTTCTGAGTTTGCTAAGCTCTGCTGAATGGATGCCCTGAGCAGCCCTGTCATCCTTCCCTTTGCATTTCTCCCTGATGATGGCATCCACCTGTTCACCCTTGTATTTTAGATAAGTATCAATGTTGAGGGGAACAGGAAGTTTGGGAGAGATGGGAAGGATCTGTCTGATGGCTGTTCAGTATTGTAGAAGGATTGTAATTCCCCCTTGAGTAGATCAAGTTCAAGGGGATACTGAACAACCAATGGTGTAATGGTTGGTGGTGGTCTATGGGATCTGAACTTGGATGTGTGTGGTGAGAATGATGTGATTGGAATAGCTGTGATAGGAGGAGTGGATTGGGCAGTTGAGGTGGTGTTTGGTGATGTGTGTATGTTTTCATCATGTACAACAAAGGTTGATTTTCTCTTCCTTGTGTACATGATTTTAGGTGATGGTGATTTGGTAGCAGTGGTTGGATTAACATCTGTTGGCCTTTTAGTAGAACCAGCAGATGTTGGGGTTTTGGCTGGTGATGTAGGTTTGGTGGTTGTTTGTTCAGGTGTGTATGTTGGTTTAGGTACAGTGGTTTGGGAAGCAGTGTTTTGGGTAGTTTCAGTGTTTTGGGTGGCAGTGGTTTCAGTAGCAGTGGTTTTGTCAACAGAGGTGTTTAACTTAGATGGTGGTTTTCTAACATGCTTAGCAGATCTTTTCATCCTTTTAGAGGATCCCACATCTTCAGTTTCCAGCTGTTGTTTCTTCTTGAGTTCAATTAATGATTCTGCTTTAACTTCCAAGGTGTCAGCTCTTTTCTGTTTTTCTTGAGCAGCCTTTTCAGCTTCTATATTTGCAGAGTCATCTACTGCTTTATTCTTTTCAGTGGTTTGTTGTGGTGGTGCTGTTGGTGTTGCTTGTTGTTGTTGTTGTGGAGCTGATTTGGTAGACTCTGGTTTCTTGGCAGACTTGGCTTGGCCTTTTTGAGAAGGAGGACAACCAAAAGGATCTAGTTTTGGTAGCCTATCTCTGCCACTCTCCCCCTTTTTGGCATCATCAGCCGTGAAAGCATCATCAGTTTCATCCCTGAGGATGGTGGTAGGGGCAGAGCCAGTAGTCTTCAGCAGGTGGTCCTTGATGGCTTTAATATCAGCATGGGTATCTTTGTACCTTGCATCTACCATATTCCTGATCTCAGCCATGTAAGTCTCATGTGTCTGATCAGCCAGTTTTCTGTGAGCTATGATGATAGGGGAAACTGATTTCCATAACTCACCGGCTATATCAGCTGTTGATGGTTGACTCTTGGAAAGGTCTGCAATGGAGCTCAGTATAAGCTTGACATCAGATTTGATGTCAGCTACAGAGGTTTCAATTACAGAAACTCTGTCCGTCAATTCTTGGTATTTTGACCCATCTCCTAAGTTAATAGGATCATCTGAGTCCCTACCAGTGGTAGTTCTACCTGATTCAGTCCTAATAGGTGAATCAGATGCCCCTTTTTCTTGGTACTGGGGACTTCCAACTGTTTTTGGAGACACTATAGTGGCTTCAACAGTTGTTGCCTTCAAGGGAGTCTTAGCTATGTAATCACTGTCCTGATGTGAGACAGTGGTCTCTACATCAGTAGTGGCTGCTCCACTTGAAAACTCACCTAGAGTTGCATTGAACTCAGGTGGTGTAACCTCCTCTTCTGTTTGTGGGATAGCAGATTGAATATTCTCAGGACCAGTCACATGTGGAAGTATACTCTCAGTGACAGGTGGAAGAGAGGAACTGGGATCTTCCTGAGATTTTTCAATTGCCTCAAACAGAGGTTGCATGGTTTGTGGGACATGATGTGATGGTGAGGGTGGAGGAGTAACAAGAGAATTAGCCGTGGGAGAGGGGCTTGTGAACATTTGGTCAAGTGACTCAAATGTATCATGATGTGTGTCCCCTTGGCTTACAACATGATCCTTTTGAGAGGATTCATGAGGAGTTTGGTCAGGTGGAGGTATATCCAACTGTTGTGAGGAAGTAACAACAGTGGTTTCAGGTTGCTTTTGTTGTGCAACAGAGGTTTCTTCTGGTACCTCAACATCCAGAAGCCTCATTTGTGGTTGAGTGGTGGTTTTTGTGGATGGATGTTTCCTTTTGGAAGTGGCTGGTGTGGGTTTCACAGCACTGGATGTAGTGCCATGATCACCAGGAGCAGTGGGCTCAACAACAGAGGTTTTGACAACAGTTGTTGTCTTTGTCCTCTTTGTTTGTGTTTTAGAAACTTTTGACACTTTAGACACTTTTTCTTGGGTGCTTCCACCCAGCATTCTTGTGAAAGTTTCATCAGTTAAGCTTTTCATTTGCATTGCATCACCCTTTTTGAAAACTTTTTCAGGTAAGACTTTTTGTAAGATTACACTAAGAATTCTTGGGTAAATAAGAAAAGCATTGTTTGATCCAGACTTGACTGCTTTCACATTTGATACCAAGTCCATGAATAATCCCTGGGAAAGATTGAAGTCAGAGTTTGACAACATGGCATAACCCAGATATTGTATCCTTAATGGAATTTCATTAAAGGATGTGGACTTAGCAGAGACACAAAGAAGAAGAGTATGGAAGAAAAATTTCATGACTGGAGGGAAAAACTTTTTGAAAAGAGTTGATCCAGTCATCTGACCATCATACCCTCTTTCTTGGAACTCAGTGTGAAGCTCTGTTTTAGTAAAGGAATCCTTACCTGCCAGGTCATTCAGTGTGAAGGTTGTGGATATGGTTTCAGGGGTAATTACGATACTGGTTTCTCCAATTTTGGAAATAATGGAAGTAGGCTTTTTGTCTTGGAGTAGAAACTCAGCATTCAACCAAAATTCTTGGAGAGTATCAAGATAAATGGGGGCGTTAGTGGTTAAGATGGGTAAGTATTTGGAGTTAAGGAAAATGTCGATGATGGAATGAAATGAAACATTGTCATCTGTTTTAATCAGATAGGGGAGACAATTGTGGGTGGCTTTAGCTTGAAGATCCATTATAATGGATTTCGAAGGTGAAGATGATTGAAGTTTGATGGAGGGTTTGAGAATGAAGAAGGCGGTTTTCAGTATTTTGAATACAATGAGACAGTGTAACGTCTGTTGTGGTAAAACAGGGTTTTTATAGGCTCAATGAAACCGCTGATGTGGCCAAACCTCTGCTTATATGAGCAGACGTGGCAATCATCTGATGGATGAAACATCTGGTGGAGAACAACTGTTTTTGGCAAACAACTGATACAAACAGCTGATGGATCCAACTGTTTTTTTTTCATATAGATATAGTATAAATATATAAGGAGACAGTTGTTTTATCTGAACAGATGTTTTGAAACAAATTTTTCAACCAACAGTGGATATGAATGAAACAGTGGTTGTTTTATCTGATCAGATGTTATAAACAGATTTTTCAACCAAACAGCTATTAAATTTTTTTTTTGATTTTCTGAAACATTTTAATATGATTTATTGAAAAATTTATTTGTTTAATCCATGTTTAACATGCCAATTCTGGAAATCAGATTTGTAAAGGTAGATGTGTCTAAAGCTTTTGTTAACACATCTGCCAACTGATCCTCTGTTGGAACATGGTGCAGAGAAATCAAACCTTTTTCATAGCTGTCTCTGACAAAATGATGTCTTATGTCAATGTGTTTGGTAGTGGAATGAGAGACTGGATTCTTGATGATATTTTAAGCAGCTTGGTTATCCAACATGAGTGGAGTACGAAGTTCAGTTATCCCAAAATCCAGTAGTTGATTTTGAAGCCACATGAGTTGGGTTGTACAGCTTGCAGCAGCAATGTATTCAGCTTCAGCTGTTGAAGTTGAAACAGCTGCCTGCTTTTTGCTTTGCCATGAAACTAAGGCATTCCCTAGAAATTGGCACCCTCCTGATGTGGATTTTCTTGTGGCGTGACAGCCAGCAAAGTCACTATCTGAATAACCTGAAAGCTCAATGTTTCCATTAGCAGGATACCAGATACCAAGTGTGGGAGCACCTTTGAGGTATCTGAATATCCTTTTCACAGCAATAAGGTTTGACTTTCTGGGTGAAGCCTGGGATCTGGCACAGACACAGGTAGCAAACATAATGTCTGGCCTAGATGCAGTTAGGTACAGTAAAGACCCAATCATACATCTATAATGTGTTTGATCAACCAGTTCATCCTTGTCATCAATAGTGAGCAGCTTGACTGTACTCATGGGTGTACTACATGGCTTACAATCATTCATCTCAAATCTGGTTAATAAATTCTTTACATATTTGTTTTGGTGAATGAATGTGCCATTTTGCAGTTGTTTCACTTGAAGACCAAGGAAACACTGAAGCTCACCCATGGCACTCATCTCAAACTCTGCTGTCATGAGTTTTCTGAACTCTTCACACATTTGGTTACATGTGGATCCAAAAATGATGTCATCCACATATATTTGAACAATCATTAAGTGTTTCCCTTTCCATTTAAGAAATAAAGTTTTGTCAATTTTTCCTCTGGTGAAGCCAATGGATAAGAGAAATGTGGAAATAGTTTCATACCAGGCCCTTGGTGCTTGTTTGAGTCCATACAAAGCTTTGTTGAGCTTGTAGACATAGTCAGGATGGAATGTGTCTTCAAAACCAGGTGGCTGACATACATAGACCTCCTCCTGAATTTTGCCATAAAGGAAAGCACATTTGATGTCCATCTGATACACCTTTATGTTGTGGTTGACAGCAAAAGCTAAAAAGAGTCTGATGGCTTCTAGTCTTGCTACAGGAGCAAAAGTCTCATCATAATCTATTCCTTCTTCTTGTCTGAAGCCTTGAACCACAAGCCTGGCTTTATTCTTGACAACAATACCCCTTTCATCAGTCTTGTTTTTGAAGACCCACTTTGTTCCTATAGGACAAACATCCTTAGGAAGTGGTACAAGCTCCCATACTTGTTGTCTTTTGAATTGAAGGAGTTCTTCTTGCATAGCTTCTACCCAACTGTTGTCTTTCAGTGCCTCTTGGTACTTGACAGGTTGTGTGAGGGATAAGAAACCTGCAAAAAGACAGATATTTGAGGATTGGCTTCTTGTGAGCACACCCTCTCTGATGTTGCCAATGATCTGGTCTGGTGGATGAGCTCTTAAGTAAATAAGATCTCCCTGATATGGAACAATGGCATTTTGAGGTGATGGACAGAGGTTTGGTGACTCTGTTGATGTAACATCTGTTGGTACTTCTGTAGTGCCATCAGATGTTTGGAATGGTAATGGAGGGATGGGTCCAAGTGGTGTGAAACTTGACTGACTTTTGTCAACAGATGATTGACTTTTGTCAACAGATGATAGGTCAGTGATTGTGAGGGGTGAAGCAGTGGTTTGAGGATAAGACTGGCTAACAGTGGTTGACACAGCTGTGGCAGAGTTTTGACAATTGTTTTGAACAGCTGCTTCCTCTAAGGCAGAATAGATTTTGTAGTGACTGGGGATCACAACATCTGTTCTGTAATCTTGTTGTGGAGACTGTGGAATACCTGCATTGTTAGCTTTAACAGTGATATCTTCAAATTTGAATTTATCTAAATCAAATAGTTCAGCAGGGTTTGCAGGGATTTTTAGAGATGAAAGTTCATTGAACTTTACATTCAGAGTTTCTTCTATTGTCTTAGTCCTTGTGTTAAACACTTTGTAGGCCTTAGCAGTAGAAGAATATCCCAGAAAATAACCACAGTCTACTTTGGCTGCAAATTTTGAAATGGAATCTTTGAGATTTAAAATGAAACATGGGCAGCCAAAGATTTTGAAAAATGAAATTAATGGTTTGATTTTGAACAAAATTTCATAAGCAGTTTTTTGATGTCTAGGGTTGATCAAAACTCTGTTTTGAACATAGCAAGCAGTGTTTACAGCTTCTGCCCAAAAGGACAGTGGCAAGCCAGAATCTGCTAGCATGGTTCTTGCAGCTTCTATAAGAGTTCTATTTTTCCTCTCAACCACCCCATTTTGTTCTGGTGTTCTTGGGATGCTGAACTGCCTCACAATCCCTTTTGACACACAGAAGTCATCCAACTCCTTATTTTTAAACTCTGTTCCATTGTCACTCCTGAAGACTTTTACTGGCAAGTCATATTGTTTTTCAACCTTGGTGACAAAGTCCTTCAATATACCTGCAGTCTCATCCTTAGAATGTAAAAAGTAAGTCCATGTAAACCTAGAAAAATCATCAACTATGACAAGACAAAATCTCTTTCTTCTTAGACTCATGATTTTAACAGAGCCAAACAAGTCCATGTGCAACAGTTGTAGACACTGACTAGTTTTGGACTCATCAATGGATTTGTAAGAGCTTTTATGTTGTTTCCCTTTTAAGCAAGAAACACAGTGCTCATCACATTTAAATTCTTTTGATGGTAAACCTCTGACAAGGCTTTGTTTGGAGAGTGTGTTGATAGTATTAAGGTTGGTGTGACCCAATCTCCTATGCCACAATTCTGTCTCCTTAGTGGAGGCAGCGGAAAATAGACAGACATTTGCCATAGGATTATCCTTTAACATATCAACAACATACACATTGCCACTTCTATGAGCAACAAGTTGTGCTTTGCTCTCAGCAATAATGGTATCAATCTTTTTCACCACTTCTGGCCCAATAATCTTACAAGTTTTCTTTGTGAAAAATGAGCCATAACCTTTGTCACTCATTTGTGAGACACTCAGAAGATTAAACTTGAGATTATCAATAAGATTGACATTTTCAAACTTGAGTTTTCCAGCTTGTACAGTCCCTGAACCCAACACCTTACCTTTTGAATCATTACCAAAGGATATATCACCCCCTCCATGAGCCAAGAAGTCCAGAAGAAGGGCTCTACATCCTGTCATGTGCCTGGAGCCTCCACTATCTACATACCAAAGACTATCTAAACAAGCAGAAGCTCCCTGCACATCAGTAAATGATTAGTTTTGGTGAGTGTCCAAAGCCAGTTTGGCTTTGGATGGGTCCTTAGACCTTTCAGACTCAAGCTTTGGAAGGTGATCAGTGGTTTGGACCAATTTTTGAATTAAGTTCAACAACTGCTGCTGACCATTTGCCAGTGCTTGAATGTCAACACTTGGTGCAGCAGTTGTTTGATCACTTCCTGACAGATGATAATACCCATATGGATTTCTGTTCACTCTTGGTTTAGAGGGTCTTTTTGGCTCCTCATAAACATGTGGCAGACTGTGACATGGAGGTTGACCATAACCTCTTGGGTATTTGCTTGTGGGTGGAGCATCTGTTACTTGGACATCTCTAGAAGCAGATGTTTCAAGCCTTTTTGTAACAGATGTTTGGACAGGGGTGAAGGTCTGTTTGGGCTTTCCTTTTGAAGTACTAACCACAGGGTTTGCAAGAGTTTTAGCTTTGTATTCTTGTATTTTAACATCAAAATTTTTGAGATACAAGCACTCTTTGGTCTTGTGATTCTTTTTCCCACATATTGAGCATGTGGCTTTGGAATCACATTCACTTGTTCCTTTGTTAATGTCATATGCTTTTAGAAGAAAACAGTTTTTGGTGACATGATTCTTCTTTTCACAGAAATCACAGAACATGTTGACAGTCTTTTCTTTCTTCTTCCCCTTTTCAGCCTTCTTTTCAGCAGATGTTTGAGCATCTGCTGGAAGAATTTTCAGGGGAATGACTTTTGCCAAGGGGATGACCTTTGCCTGAGGAGCTGTCTTTCCCTCAGGTGTTTTGAAATCAACAGGTTTAAAATTCTCAAGAGTATCACACTCATCAGACCAAGTAGGTTTAAATTCATACTTTTCAAGTTCAGTAAAAGATGAGGAACCTTCTGGTTTTTCAAGAACAATTTTCTTACCATTTGGTTCAGTGATTTTAATCTCTTGACCCTGCAGGTTTGTTGGTATTACCTCAACAGACTTTTGACTCTTTTTATCAGTGTTTTCAAAGGCTGGAGCAGTGGTTTCAAAACCAAAGCCAAACTTCACATGACTTTTAGTTTGTTTGTTGAGTAACATTTCAAAACCTCTACATGATTCCACCCATTTCTCACATTCAACTTGGGTGGACTCAAGCTCACTTTTACAACTTTGATATTTTGCTATCATAGTTTGGAGCTGGTCTTTGGTTATGGTTGCTTCATGTTTTAAGCTGCTTATTTCAGACTCTTTTGCAGTTAAACTTGTTTTCAAATCTTTTGTAAGTTTTTCAAATTTAACTTCATCATCCAAAATTTTCTTTCTAAGGTTTTCATTCACCTCTTTGATGTTAGCAAATGCTATCACACATTTGTCAGAACACAACTCTTTAAGAATTTGAGGAGATACCTTAGCAGCAGCCATCAATGCACAATCACACTTGCACTCACAGTCATCAGATGCACCCCAGGGATCTGAGAGATTCACAACCTCTTCTTCAGGTTTTTCACCTGTAACAACTTCACTAACAACATCATCAGTCACAACATCAGATTCAGTTACCACCTCCTCAGATTCAATCTCATCCACCATGGCCATGAAACAAAAATTTTCTGGTTCATTTTCAGCTTTGGCAACTAGTGCAAAATTTTCATCTGTTAGCTCATCAGGTAGACTGCTCCAATCAACAAAGCCTTGTGTAAAGAAGCTCTGTTGACTGGTCTCTGCAGGAGCAGAGGATGGAGCAACAGTCGTTTGCACAGGTGCTTGAGCAACAGGTGTTTGCACATAGTGGATCTGAGGAACAGTGGTTTGGACATACTGGACAGGAACAGTGTTTGAGGACTGTGCAAAATGAGCAGTGTTTTGCACATTTGGTCCAGGGGCATTATAGGAATTCTGATAAGTGTTGGTCTGTGGTCTTTGATTTGGATAGGTTATCATAGGTGTACCATGTTGACCCCTACATTCCCTAGCAAAATGACCAAGTCTATGACATTTGTAACACTTTATCTTTGATTTATCCAACCCAACCTTAGATCTGCCAGTTAACCCTGGAAACCTTCTCCAAGTTTTCTTGTAAAAATTATTAGTTCTTACACTGAGAAGGGCTAATTGGTGCATAATGTCCATTTCTTCCAAATCATCAGGGTCAAAGTATTTCAGGTCATCATACTCAAAGGATATATTGTCAGATGCCTGGATATCACCACCACTTGCTGTGAAAGCATAGTTTGGTGAATAAGAATCATAGTTAAAACTTGAGTTAAAACCTGAAGTTATGTCAATGAAATGATCATAACTCTGATCCTTTGTGTTTCCAGGCACCTCATCATGACCCAAAAGTGCTGTATTCCCAAATACATAGTCATCAGACACTTTTCCAGAGTCCTGGAGCTTCTTTTTCTGGTTAAGCTCTCTCTCATAGGTCAAGAGCGTACCATGAAGCTGGGTCAGTGATAGGTCTTTGAATCCAATTGAGTTTCTCATCACAATAGCAATAGTGTCCCATTTGTCTGGTAATGATCTTAAAAACCTATGGTTCAAGGTTGAATGAGGGTAAGTAAGACCAACCAATTTTAGTTCACTAATTAAGCAATTAAACCTCTCAAACTGTTGAGTTAATGACTCTCCTTTGACATGACTGAATGTTTCATATTGTTGGTTAAGTATTTCACGATTGTTTTCAATAACCTCCTCAGTCCCACCAAACTGTTCTTTCAGTGCATCCCACAACTCCTTTGCACTGGTACAGTGTAACAACCCAGCATATATATCATTGGGTAGAGCCATGGCCACAATACTGAAGGCCTTAGCATCTAGCTCAATTTTCTGAAAATCCTGGTCGGAGTAGTTTTCAAGTTTCTTTGGCTCAAACACCTTGGGATCTTCAGTACTCGGCACAGTCGGAACATGTGGTCCGAAGATAACTGACTTCCAACACCCAGTGTTTTGTTGAGCTAGAACATGGCTCATCCGACGTTGCCAGATATTGTATTCAGATTTGACAAGCATCTGTGGCTTGTTGTTCGTGCCAGTGTTATGTGGATCGTGATTGATTGAAGCCATTCTCTGATTTTTCAAAAAACAAAGTCTGTTTAAAAACGGTTGAAACGAAATTAAACTATTACTCTGTTTTCAATCCAGCAGACAAACGATATCAATAATTGTGAGCTGATTATTAAATTGATTTGTTAGATCGAATTTAATTGACCAAGCTCTGATACCAATTGTTAGGATCTGAGTTTGATTGTTTTGATTGTTTAACTAAATATGGTAATAATGAAATGAAAATGGAATGAAAGTGCAGCAGAATAATAAACTGTTTAATCAAAACAAGAGAGTAAATGTTTTCAGATCGAAAGCTTTCATTTATCTAAAAGATTACAATCGTACAATTACTCCCCCTCAACCTGATCACACAGAGTTTGTCTGAGAGAATGTTTGTGTGTGTGATGCAATAGAACAGTACAAGCACTGTTCTATTTATAGACAGACTCAAAGCACTGATGACCTAGGCTGACGTCACCTAAGACAGTGACCTCTAACAGAATAACAAACATAAACATCTGCCTAATACAAACTACTGTTACATTGAAAGTACTGATAATAAAACATCTGTTGTAGGAAAACTCTGATGGTCTTGTATCCACTGCTGGAGCCTAAGTGCTGTTGGTTCCAGCAGTGCTTTGGTCTTCAGTACTTGAATCAGCAGTTGTTCTTCATCAGACCTTTGGTCAGCAGTTGTTCTTCATCAGTTGTTTAATCAGCAGTTCTTTGTATCAACAGTTGTTAAGCAGTTGTTTGGATAGAACAGTTGTTAGGGTCAGCAGTCTTTTGGGAGAAGTAAGTTGTAAAGACTGTTTATTCAAAGGATCAAACTGTTAGCATATTTTGGCTTTCTAATCATCTGTTCTTCTCCAGGTCAGCAGACCCAACATACGGGCCGTAGAGGGCTCTACTGTCACACCCTCAAATTCCACGTGCGGGGTTTTACCGCGAGGCGCGTGACACACCAGGATCTCAGTCAACGATCACAATAAACATACAACAAACATGCATTCACATATATTTTTAAAACCAAAATATCATGCTTTGAGCCGTAAACCAGCAGCGGAAGCATTTCTTGTTTACAACCAAAAGACATATCATTGTTTACAAAACATTGTTTAATATGCTTCAAAATATTAGACGCTGTGCATGACTCCGTGCGCCTAGCCCATTGACTGCTACCTTAGCGACCTGAGAAAACATGCCAAAAATGTCAACATATAATGCTGGTGAGTTCACAGGTTTTCTTTTATAAAAGTGTTGTCACAAGTTCACAAAGATCATTCCCGTTAATACTATGTCATAAGAACGTTAGCTAGACGTTAAATGTTTTTACTACTACGGTTGGGAACCCATTACTAAACATGAACCAAAAGATGATACCAGCCCAGATGACTGGGCTACCGATGCCTCGATAGCCCGATAGGTAGAGACAATATGCACCCGCCCGGCCCCGCCGTCGAGTGGGGTTTGTGAGGCCCAATAGATCTATCCACATTTCCCTCGTTGTGCGTTCCAGCACATTCATGGTTTCCCCCTGGGACTTTTCATAAAAGCCGTATAGTAACATAAAGTGCCCATAGTATAACATGACCTTTAAATAGTTCGTACGAAGCATGTTTCTCCCCCGAAAGCAAAACAGTAAAAGTGGGGCTGTGAAACTCATCTCGGTTTGCGTTACTTGAAAACAGTTAAGTAATTATGCTATGATAGCCCCAAATAGCGGCGACCTATCATAAGATGTGTATAAGTATTCGGACTAATAACCCATGGGTTAACTAGTCCCCGAATGTCCAGACCGTGACCATAAACGTTTGAAAACATCTTTGACTGTTAAACCGACCGTACCAGACAAGACCCGACATCCCATTGGTGACCCGACATCCCACGTGTTAGCTAAATGCAAAGTATCATGCAACATATGAAGTTAAACACTTAGCACGCGCAAGAGTTCACCTAGTCTAGCATAACGCATAAACAGGTCCGAACACGTGTTACTAAGTCATTGGGTGTATCCCGGGGTTCCTATCATGTTCCGGGATGTCAAAATGCGTTTATGACAGCAGTACACGCGATTAGGAACTTAGCATGCAATTAGGAAAAGTCAACATGTGATTGGGGATGGTCAACAGGCGATTGTGAGGCTAATCGCCTGACTTGGCATGCGATTAGGAAAGCTAATCGCCTGCTAAGGAGGCTAATCGCCTGCAGCTGCTGCGTAACGCAATTTCGCGCGTTTAACCCTCCAAATCAGATCCGAAACATGTGTAAACACCCAAAATCAAAACTAAACTATTAACCAGCCCTCTCCAAGCAAAAACCCCCAATTTATCTCTGCTCTAACGGGCTCGGTGCGATTATTTCCAAAAACGGCAAAATACTAGGTTTCATTAACTATGAAATTTTTCCTTAAGTAGTAAAGATCATTTTACACCTCCTACAAATTGCAATACATCCTCCCTATGTTATAACATCATTCTAGCATGATTCCTAACCATAAACAAGCAATGAATCATAACATAACATCCTAATTCTTCAAGAATTATCCAAACGGGTCAAAATGCATACTTCCATCTAAACACCATAACAAGAGCTTAAACTCATAGATAATCATCCTAACAACTCCTACACATCAGAAGTACATCATATTCATGGAAACATTCATGTTATAATTACCAAAAATCATCATATGCATCAATACTTCACATATAACACACATAAGGGTTTGGGTTTGTTTAAAAATGGTTTTAAATGGATTTTCAAAGACAAAAACATTTATAAGTCAGGTCTGGACTTTTAGGGAACAAAATATAATCATTTAAAGGTTTGGGTTTGAAGAACACACCTTGGATTTAAGAGAAAATGATGGAATAAGCTTGGAAATGGTTGTTTTGATGTAAAAACGAGTTCCAGAGGGTGTTTGTGTGTTGGTATGGGTTATGGGACGGCTAGGGTTGCACAAATGGTGTTTGGGAGGTCAAGGGTGGTATTTATAGGCGTTTCTAGTCGTTTAAAACACGTCAGGCGATTGTGCAGCCTTATCAGGCGATTAGGGCTGCTAATCGCCTTCACTATCATGCGATTAGCCCCAATCGCCCCTTAACACTGCCTAATCGCCCCTTAATTCATGTGATTAGGCCTAATCGCCTGATACTACATGCGATTAGGGCTAATCACCCCTATCAGCATGCAATTAGGGCTAATCACCCCCTATCAGCATGCAATTAGGGCTAATCACTTATAATGTCATGCAATTACGTGTAATCACCGTTTTAACGTATGTAACCATGTATACATATACCGATAACTCACATAATGATTATAAACACATAATACATGAAAACAAACACGTTCACACTCGTTCACCAATTCCCGGGACTCGAGACTTGCATGTGTGCGTTAAACCTGGTGATTCCACAAATCACCAATCCTTGTACACATGGTTATGGACCGACTCCCGATGATCCCGCGGATCATCGTAACGACTCCCGATGATTCACAGAATCATCGTACCGACTCGACTGACCCCGTTAAGTACGTAATATGCATGACTCGCTAAGGTAGACTTACTAGTTTAGTTACTGTTACTAACCTGAGTTTGCCGGGTGTCACATTTACGGCCTGTAGAACAACAAACAACAACAACCTTACCCAGTAAATCCCACAAATTAGCACAGCTAAGAGTAGGGTCTGGGGAGGGTGGGATGTAGGCAAACCTTACCCCTATCCTTGCGGATGGAGAGGCTGCTTCCAGAGAGACCCCCGGCTCGACAAACAAAAAACTACCAGTAAACAACACTAAAAACTAATGGAGAGATACTGAATTTATATAAACATTGAAAGTGTCATGTATTAGAAACAAAGGTATATATGCCATAAAAACAATATAACACATATAGTAACATAGAAAGTGTCATGTATTAAAGCAAGGTATATATGCAATAAAAACAACATAACCCAAAAGGAATATATGAAACAGTCCCTAAGAATCCTTAGCCTCAATTCTACGTCTCCACGAACTTCTATCTTGGACCATGTCCTCAGAGAGGTGCAACTCTATCAAATCCTGTTCAATACGCTTATCCCATGTCAACTTGGGTCTACCTCTACTCCTCCTACCGTCAACAGTCAGCTCCTCCACTACTCTAACTGTCGCTGACATCTGCCTCCTCCTCACATGCCCAAACCATCTCAATCTCCACTCCTTTATCTTCTCTGAAATATTAGCCAAACCTAACCTTCCCCTAACAATCTCATTTCTTATTCGGTCTAGTCTTGTGTACCCACACATCCACCTAAGCATCCTCATTTCTGCTACATCCATCTTGCGGGCTTGAGTCTTCTTGATGGCCCAACACTCCGACCCATACAACATAGCCGGTCTGACTGCAACTCTATAGAATTTACCGTTTAGTTTAGTTGGGAACCTCCTGTCGCACAAAACCCCAGAGGCTGCTTTCCATCTACACCAGCCGGCCTGGATACGGTGGGTTACATCTCTATCTATTTCTCCATCATTTTGAACAAAAGATCCTAGATATTTGAAAGTCGTTGTCTTCGGGACCGCTTGACCATCGATGGTGATCTGCGTGTCACTAGCGTCATCTGCACCACTGAAACCACAGTAGAGGTACCCTGTCTTGGAGCGACTAATCCTTAACCCCTTACGGCCTGTAGAACAAGTCTTATTAATTTTGGCAATGAAGAAGGAAGGGATGGATGTATAGTGTTTGCCTACGGCCCGTAGACTAAAAAAAACACAAAAAACGTTAGGGACGAGGTTCGAACTTGGGCATATTATCAAACGAACACACACACAAGTCTTATTTCAAATATGGGGACCATCTGGGCTACCAGTTCGCTGATTTCTGTATGATTGACAATCATTGTAATGATTACTTACGGGCTGTAGAGCCCTCTACAGGCCGTATAGGGTTTAAATGCACTCCACCAACTCACCTCTACGGCCCGTAGAGGCCTCTACGGGTCGTAGAGGGTGTCCTCATTTATTACACTGACACCCTCTACGGTCCGTAGAGGGCCGTACAAACCTAATTTTTGTTATTGTGTAAATAACATACCTTTATAATAAATACAATCTTATTCGTAACTTCATGGGAAAAACTAAAATATATTTGGCAATTATGGAGAAAGGTGGAATTGAAGAAAGTAAACAAGGCATGCTAAAGCTTATGTAGAGAATAAACATGTCTTTATCTCTTTGGCCTTTGATATCTTTGTCTCCCTAGCGCCATAAGCTATTCGTTTCTTGACCAGGGTCCAACGGGTCGTCCACAGCAATAGTTCATCTCCAGGGGGCAAGGATTTGTCTTTAGTAGACTAGGGTTCGCAATTCAGAAAGGGGTAACGGCGCAGCTTGTTGCACGTCTACCTTCTATTGTGATGTAAATTTCATATTGTGTTTTAATGAAAAATGAATTTCTCTTAAAAAAATTGTAAACTATGACTTTTAACTTAATAAAATAATGAGTTAATGGCCAAAGTCGTCCCTGAGGTTTGACCAGTTTTGCTACATCAGTCCAAAATCAAAACTTTTTACATTTGGGTCATTCTGTTTTACATTTTGTTGCCAAATTCGTCCCTGACATTAAACCCAGTTAACTATATATTGTCGTTAACTTTGGGGTATTTTTAACTTTTTGGCTGCCCCCTTTTTACATTTGGGTATTTTTGTCTTCTGGGGTTATGAATAACTCTGTTTAAATTAGGTTTTAAAAGGGGTGTAGCGAAAAAGACAAAAATACCCCCAGAGTTAACGACCATAGTTAACCGGGTTTACTGTCAAGGACGGATTTGGCAACAAAATATAGAACAAAAGGACCCAGATTTAAAAAGTTTCGATTTTGGACTGATGTAGCAAACTGGCCAAACCTCAGGGACGATTTTGGCCATTAACTCTAAAAAAATAAAGAATTTAACAAAATAAACTATTTGATTAACCTTAAAGGTACATTAGAGAAGAGATAACATACATATCTTTCTTAACGTGAGAAGCGTAGGAAACATTTTCAGCCCTTAGATATCGGCGGTAGCATGATGGTAATTAATAACCCTTATCATGGTCGGCTTAATCTAACCAAGTGTAAATTAAGAAAAAAAACGTTCATTTTTTTAATTCAACAGAGAGTTAACCGAAAGATTAATTTAAATGATTTCAAATCGATTAAATGTTATAACAGAGTTTGAATAAAAAAAATCAAAATCAAAAAACAAGAAGAAGAAGAACAGAGAGACATTCAAAAAAAAAAGAGCATATATTGAATGTTAAAAGAAGAAGTAATGAATAAACGCTCATTATTGTTGTGAAGTACTTTCGATTATATTTCATGAAGAATGTTTTAACCTAAAACAATTAGGTTAACAAGTGTTGCAGAAGAAAATGAAGAAGATGGTGATAACAGAGGGTGTAAAAACGCACGTATATGTAGGTTCATTATTATAAACGCACGTTCGTTATTCTTTAAACACACTTGTATATTCTTTAAAAGCACGCTGTATATTTCTTTAAACACACGTTGTATATTTGGGGTTGACAAACAAACGCATGTTCATTATTATAAACTCACGTTGTATATTCTTTAAACGCACGTTATAAAAAAACAAACGCACCTTTGAAAAAATTGAAAACCCACCTTTGAAAAATTAAAAAAAATTCAAACGCACCTTTTAAATACTTTAAATGCACCCTGTTGAAAATTAAAACGCACGTCACACCCACACCCCCACACCAAATCTTTCTGAGAAATATGAAGTCGAGAGAGAGAGAGAGAGAGAGACAGAGAAATAAGTATGGAGAAAGGAGAAACAGAGAGGAAGATCAGTGGGTCTCCGGTCAACAATCACGGCGGAGCACCACTTCCGATGGCGGTGCCTCTCTCCAATCCGGTGCGTGTTTCTTTATTCTGACTAAGGTTCTGATGTGGGGATTCATAGGGTATCAACGGCTGAGGCGTAGGAAGACAATGGTGGCTGAAGATGTTAGGGATTACGGGTACGGTGGTTGTTGTGGTTAGTGGGACTCAAAGCGGCGGATTTGGTGGTTCTGGACGAAGGTAACGGTGGTGACGATGATGCTCTGAGAATGGTTAGGTCACGAACATCAATGAACCGTGTAAGTTATAAGACCTTCCCTATTTTATTCTCAATCTGTTCAATGGTGGTTACTGACCGGAGCTCCGCCGTCGATGGCGGTGGAGAGGTCTCCGGCTCCTCCCCTCTCTTTCTGTTCTCTGGTTTGTGTGAGTGTGTTATAACAGAGAAGGGTGGGTTTGGATGTTTTATAAAAGTCTATAATACCTTTTTAGTCAACCAGGATTGAGTTAGTTAGAGTTAACTAGGGTTTATATGTGTCAAGCTGTGGTGACTTCCTACACTTTCTATGTTAAGAGGACTTTGTAGCATATATTTTCTCGGTACATTAAACCAAAACATATAATCTATGTTTATACTAAATAATCCTTGATGTTCAAGAAATCTACTTAGACTAGAATTAGGAAACCAAATAATAATAAAACTCAACTAAGATAAATCATTATCTTCCTACTAAAATAAAATAAACCATTTACATCCATCCTCTAACTTTTTAGTAGACACGATTAGTCCCAACAATACTGAACATATGTTAAAGCATCCATATCGTTGGGTTTGAATGCTCGTCAACTCCTCCAAACATCAACCAAACGTCATGCACATTTGAGGAGACGAGGTGGACATGTTGGAGAAAAAGGAAAAGCATAGTTATAGTTTAAATGAGAGAGGCTAACGTACAAAGTTCCTTAACGTACAAAGTGTAAGAAGCATTCTCAGCCATTAGATTTAGGCGGTGGCAAGATGGTAATTAACAATCCTAATCATATTTGGGTTAATCTAACCAAGGGTAAATTAGGAAAAAACACGTTTAAATTTCTGTGAAATCATAACAACAGACATAATCGATGCAAAATTTTTTAACAATTGAACCTGATTTTTAATCGTTTTCAACTCGATTAAACGTTCAGAATGATTAAACAATCAAAAACATTCGATTACAAACAAAATCAAAATGTATTTGCAGAAATAGAAAAAAACAGAGTATGAAAATTCAATTGATAAAATTAGAAGAATCATATTCAAAAATCACCATCAATGCATGTATTATTCACAGAAACGAACGATGTTGATAATAGAAGAAGAATTAAAAAAAAAATGACTTTCAAAAAAGTTTCAGACGCGAAGATCAGAAACTGTTAAACAGAAAATCATAAAACGCATTTGGTTTTTTATAAAACGCATTTGGTTTTTTATAAAACGCATTTGATTTTTTTATAAAACGCATTTGGTTTTTTAAACACTATTTAAACTGGTTTTTACAAAAACGCACTTGGTTTTTTTATAAAACGCACTTGGTTTTTGTAAAACGCACTTGGTTTTGTAAAACGCATTTGGTTTTTTTGTAAAACGCATTTGGTTTTGTAAAAAGCATTTAGTATAAATAAAAACTCACATTTTCCTCACTTTTCCCCTATTTTACTCTGTTTTCCTCAAACAAACAAAACAACTATATTCACACACACTTGAGGTAATGTTTTTATGGATTGGTTGTTTTTTTCTTTTTTTCTTCTTTTTCCTTTGTTTTGTGATTAGCCAGAAACACAGAGATATTGGCTTCTTGGTTGTCTTGATAGAGGAAGTGACTAGATCTGAGCCACGATTGAGGTCGGGTTGAAGGCGAACAACGTGAAGGGTTTTGAAGGCGAACAACATGAAGGGTTTTGAAGGCGTCGGAGGTTAGAGGAGAGAGGGATCGGTGAGGCTTTGATCCGGCGGTTGGGTCAGGTGGTGGTGGTGGTGGTTAATGAACGATTAAAAAAATGATATGAAGGATCATTACCTTTTTCCCCTTTTAAATCAAACTGGATTGGGTTAGGATTTGGTTAGTTAGAATTAACTAGGGTTTACACGTGTCAGGCTGTGGTGGCTTCTTACACTTTGTAGGTTAAGGATACTTTGTATCCTATACTTTCTCTAGTTTAAATAAGAGGAAAATTATGTGATTAGGTGGATAATTAATGAGGGTGGAGGTTTGTAGTGGTTTAGTGTTGGAGAAAAAAGTGGGGGGTGGAATAGTTACAGTTTAAAATGATGTGACATGTTCTTTTGAAAAGTATAGATTTTGATCGACGTCTAGTGTTGTGGGTGCTCTTATATTAACCTATATTTTACTATTTACTTTTTTGACGTCTCGGTAACTCAAACCAATCTAAACTTTACAATTCTTTATATTAAAGAAAATTGATATAATATTTGCCTTTTGTATTGTTACACAAAACGGTATACTATGTATGTAATATGCGGATGATTCTTGTATAAGAGATTTATCATGTAAAGTGCATGAGATATTCAAAGCCAATGATATCATATAAATATTCAATATTGTTAATTATAAACCCACTTCTTTTACGATTTTTAAAAGTCTATAACTTTTTCATATGTTAATATTTAAAAAAAATACACCATATTAACGAGCACTTAATTCTCTTTAATTTGAGTAATCTATTACTATAAAATTCTTAATTTTTAAAAGTCGTTATTTTACAAGATACATGATTTGGTGTTTTGTATAATGTTACGCGATTAGGGGATTATGGTATCAGTATGTAATCACGTGTATGCATTTTATTCAAAAACAAGTATAACGTTGCGTGATTTTGTAATGCCATGTGATTGTGTAACAATACGTAATTACTTAATTACTTAGTGGGGTTTCATATGATATTATAATGAAAATCACATAATCACATAATGGGTAGGGAAAGAGGTTTTAAGGGGCGGGAGGGGGCAGCCGACCCTCCCAACCCCCCCCCCCCCCCCGAATTTTTGCTCAGAAATTCTAATTATATAGTATTTGTATAGAATTTTTTAGGTATATATGGTTTCGACCCCGTTTTTTTTTAAAAAAAAAATAGGTATATTATATAAACCAAAACTAACGATGTATCGGACGATACAAGGTTTCCAATTATCGGTTGTTTTACCGAGTTTATCGTTTTTCTTTGTTTTTTTTTCTTTTGGGCCCATTTTGAAAGATACAACCCAATTGTTTAATTTTGCCCATTTTTTTTCTTTAGGGAAAATCCAATTAAAAGCCTAAACCTAAATAAAACTCTAAACCCTCTCTATACTCTGTCTCTCGATCTCACCCTGGTAGTTTCATACTTTCATTTTTCAGGTCTTCATTCCAAGAATCAAGGTACAACTAATTTACTAATTTATAGATTCATAGATTTTTATCTTATTGTGTTGTTGAATGTTGATTAAACCAACCGAATATAATATTTACAAATGGAGGTCGGTTTGTTTGTGTATGTATGTGTCATCCAAATGCCACAAGATAACTATATCTATCATCTTCTCTTTGGCTTTCATATTCTTATAATTGTTGGACGTTGGTACTGCTTTGGACGATGGTGGTTTTGTTTTTATTATTATTCAATCTTTTGTATCAAGTTATCACATTGTTTAAGAATTAGAGTTGAAAATGATTATGACTTGATTTAATGTTTATGTTATTAGATTATACTATGGGGAAGAATAAAACCATAACATCTTTTTTTAAAAGAGCGAATGAAGAACAAACAAAGGGAATAGATAATGAAAATATGAGTAAACCATAATTGAAGAATTCAAAAATCTTAAAAGTCGGCGGGTTGAACTGTAATTCTTCATCCAGGTACCCACGCTTTGTCTCCTTTCTAATGTTTTAGTGTCATTGCTCAATTTTTTGTTAAACAATGCTTAAAACTTTGATATTATTGTATTTAATGTTTGACTCGACCCGAATTGAATCACTGACCCGAACATATAATAAGAAACATAGCTGTAGAAAAAAAAGAGTTAATAGCCATTTTCGTCCCTGAGGTTTGGGCCAGTTTGCCACTCCAGGACAAAAGTTTTTTTTTTTTTTTTTTGCAATTCCTTCCCTAAGGTTTGGATTTTTTTGCCAAATTTGTCCTTTTCACTAACTCAGTTAAAAAAGCTCGTTAAGATCAAGGGTATTTTTGTCTTTTTACTTACAATTTAAAATTTTAATTAAAATCTTACCCCACCCCATCCCTACCCCACCCACCCCACCCCACCATTGCTTTTAATTAAAATCTTCCCTGTTTTTCTGCCTACCAAACACCCTCTCAAACGAGAGAGAGAGAGAGAGAAAGAGACTGGCGGAGGAGGGTCTCAGACCACCACCATCTCCGGCGACCTCCGACTACAACCGACACGCATCCTCACACCCTTTCCCCTTTTACCCATCACCCACCTTAAGAAGTCTAGAGAGAGAGACAGATAAGGGGAAGAGAGAGAGAGAGAGAGAGGAACCGGAGAAGGGGTTCCGACCACCGTCCTCGGCGGGGTTCCGGCCGGCTCTGCTTCTGACTGACGCAACTCCACACTCTCATCCAACCTTGTTATCTAAACACACACACACATTCACAGATCTGCTAACAAAAAGAGAGAGAACCAAGAGATCTAAAGAGAGAGAGAGATAGAGAGAGAGAGAGAGAGAGAGAGAGAGAGAGAGAGAGACAGATAGATGAAGAGGAGGAAGGAAAGACGACGACGACTGAGGGTGGTGGTTCACAGCAGCGACGGCGGCAGCTGTGGTGGTGACAGGCGGCGGAGGACCAGGTTCCAACTAGGGTTTTGATTAGGGGTTGAAGATGATGGTTGTTCAGTGGTTGTTGGGTTACATGAGCGACAGAGAGGGTACAATACAGTGGGGGTGGTGGGAGTTGGGATTGGGGTGGTGGACATGATGGAGGTGGTGGTTAAGGTTTTAACCTTTGAGGGAAAAGGGGAAGAAGATAACTGAGGGTGTTTTTATTTTATTTTATTAAAATACTCATAAGATGAAAAGTCTAAATTGTCCCTCATTAAGAAGGTAAAAAGACAAAAATACCCCTGACACTAACGAGCTTTTCTAACTGGGTTAATGATAAGGACGAATTTGGCAACGAAATCCAAACCTCAGGGAAGGAATTGCAAAAAAAAAAACTTTTGTACTGGAGTGGCAAACTGGCCCAAACCTCAGGGACGAAAATGGCTATTAACTCAAAAAAAAAAATTAAGTCCCGTCCCGTGACTGGTGATTTCCGACCCCCGGACCAATTTCTCCAGCTTCGCCACTGATAATGGGTATTTCAAAATCACGTAATCACAAAACCTTACACTTGTTTCAAGAATAAAATACATAATATGTAATTGTGTACCATTACACAATCTCGTAATATTACAAAACTACATAAACCTATACTTATTTCAAAAATAAAATGCATATTACATAATTTCGTACTGGTATATAACTCCTTAATGTTATACAAAAACATGTAATCACCTAGCTTAAAACTAGTGTTATAGAGTACTCAAATTAAAGATAGTGAGATGCTAATTAATATGGTGTAATTTTTTTTAAATAAATATCGTACGAAAAAAGGGGTTGGTTTAAAACTTAGGTGTTGTTTGTTTTTTCTGTAGGAAAAAGTCTGCAGTCTGCGGACCACATCTGCAGACATCTGCAGGAGAAGAGGTGGACCAAAAGTCTGTTGTCTGCAAGAAGAAGACTACTTGTTAGTTAACGTCTGCAGGCTGCTGAAATAAACTGAAATTTAAATAAACTGATTTTTTACATCAGTCTGGTGGACGGTGGTGGTGATGGTGGTGGACGGTGGTGGTGGATGGTGGTGATGGTGGTGGACGGTAGTAGGTGGTGGTGGTGGATGGTGGTGGTGGTGGTGGACCGTGGTGGTGGTAGATGGTGGTGGGTGGTGGTGGTGGTGGGTAAGGAGAAGAGAATGGGAGAAGACCTTAGAAGACTTTGAAACAAGTCTTCATCAAGAAGAGGTCAGAAATACCTTTTTGAGTGAAAGGTCTTTCAAAAAACAAACAATCTGCAGACCCCAAACGTCTATGCACGTCTGCGTGGTGCAAACAAAAGAGGTCAGAAGTGCTTCTGAGCAAAAAAACAAAAAGCACCTTAGTAATCATGGGATGCTCTCATTTTGCCATTGCCACTTATTTTACCTGTGTTTATCCTATGCGATTCTTAGATTTGGTGGATCTATTAATCTCAACCACTAGATTTGTTTAATCAAAGGCTTATATTGTCTCCTACACACTATAAGATGTCTAGTATTTGAACTTTAGCCTATATAATATATAACTCAATTCGACATACCCAGACATATTTTCAGAAACTGAATTGACGGTATAATTTTAATATTTTTTAAATAAATCTGTAAATTACTAATCCAAAGATTCACACGTTTCTAAATAGAAAATGAACCAACTTAAATTGGTTTATATGAGTTACTTATGGTCATGGATATGTAACTCTAGACCATTTATGCACTTTTTAACCAATTTGTCTTGTGCATGTATCAATATGCTATTTTTTTTTTTATTAAAAAACTGTCTAAAATTGGAGCTCTAGAAGATGAAATTCAGGTCCTCAAGACAATTATGTTTGTTACTCATGGGCTACGTAGCTCATGTATATGCCATTTTTTTAAGCTACACCATATTCAGCACGTTTGCTTGTGCTTAACCTGTCCAAGTATGAGTCTATTAGCTCTTAAATCAGCTCTATGTCAATATCAAAATCAACTGTTTACAAGATTAAACATACCATACGTCTCGTTGACCATTTATAAACAAGAACTCTAAAGTTAGATCAGAATCAGTGTTGTAACTAAATCATGGAATATAATAAAGTTGTATGTATATGATTTGGTAAATGTTAGATATGCTTCCACAAATGAACAAAGACATAGCAGCCCGGCCAAACAAAAGGACATCATGTTGTCTTTAACCAAACTGAATATGCCCACGTAAACACTAACATAAAACAAGAATAACTAATAATTTATGGTACAAAAAGCAACGGACCATGAGCCACCACTTTATTATGGGCATAAGATACCTTTTCATAAAAAAAAATTAATAAAATTAATAAATTCAATGTTTCTATTGAATCAAGCTGATTGATTTGAAGTTTTGGTTTTCTTTTTTTATTTCATAAACATTACTTTTGATCAAAGCGGATGGTTGTCGATTGCGAAACAAACTTTTTTAGGTTACTTGGTAGCTAAGCTATCATGTAGAAAAACATGGGGTAATCCTTGTTTGCGTGATCAGTGGTGGAACTTATTTTAAAAAGGGGGCTATTTTCAAAAGACTAGATCGGCGACAAGTGGTGTCATAATTATTTGTTTACAATTCTTGGTTAATCACCAATATATCTGTCTTCGAGTTGCCAATATATCATGAATTGCCAATATATCATATCAGTGTTTTCGAGTTTTGTCAGTTGAAATTGGGATACTGATTTCAACTACTATACCCATATGTTATTTTCAGTTTGGGAAATTGAATTGATCCAAAATCGTCCCTGAGGTTTGGTGGTTTTTGCCACTTCTGCCCAAAAATGAAACGTGCTACAACTGGGTCCGTAGGCTTTTGTTTTTTTGCCAATTTCGTCCCTGACAGCAAACTCAGTTAATTTTAGACGTTAAGTCTAGGGGTAATTTTGTCTTTTTGGGTTCCACACTTTCAAAACCCCTTTAAATCAGACGAGTCATCTTCTTTATAACCCCATGAACCCTAATCGAACTCCAGCCATAAAACCCTAACAATCAGCCCTAAATCGACCTCCAATCCACAACCCGTTTCAAACATGCTTTGCCCATGTGGATCAACAACCCGGATTCGCACATCGTGGACCGTGCAAAACCCAGGTAGACGATTTTATTGCTGCAATAACCAGGTTTGTGCAATTCAACTCTTTATAATTTGGGGAAAACAATGTAAGACTCTAAATTTATGTCAATTGATAGGTTAGAAGATGTGGATTTATTGCTTGGGCTGTGCTCGTTTGACGATATCATACCTAATTCCTTAGCTCTGGCTCCAAACAGCTTACCTGTTTTAGGAATTTTGTCACTGAAGGGTGCAGCCCGTTTATCTAACAAGTCTCTAAAACGTCTTTTTATTTCAGCACCATATCTTCAATCTATTAATTTAAGCCAGTGCACTCTCCTGACGCATACTGCCATTAATATCATGGTCCATTATTTGAAAGATAATTTGAAGGAGCTATATATAGACGAGTGCCCGAGAATAGATGCTCAGCGTTCCTCATACTTAATCGTTAAATTCAAGCAGTTGGAAGTTCTGTCAGTAGCTGGAATTGAAACCATGTTTGAAACGGGTTGTGGATTGGAGGTCGATTTAGGGCTGAT
The DNA here is from genome assembly GCA_028751855.1 of Ambrosia trifida. Classification (NCBI taxonomy): domain Eukaryota; kingdom Viridiplantae; phylum Streptophyta; class Magnoliopsida; order Asterales; family Asteraceae; genus Ambrosia; species Ambrosia trifida. The sequence continues at coordinate 71,069,067 of CM054131.1, read as the reverse complement.
TGTTAGGGTTTTATGGCTGGAGTTCGATTAGGGTTCATGGGGTTATAAAGAAGATGACTCGTCTGATTTAAAGGGGTTTTGAAAGTGTGGAACCCAAAAAGACAAAATTACCCCTAGACTTAACGTCTAAAATTAACTGAGTTTGCTGTCAGGGACGAAATTGGCAAAAAAACAAAAGCCTACGGACCCAGTTGTAGCACGTTTCATTTTTGGGCAGAAGTGGCAAAAACCACCAAACCTCAGGGACGATTTTGGCTATTAACTCAATTGAATTTTAATAATCCGGACTATAAGCCATTGGCCGATAATAACCCCTCCTTATAGTTTGACGAATGGTGCTCATTATTTTCACTTTTGTTGCTTAAAATAATCCCAAAAGCATAATGATTATAGATTTATACTTAATTTCCACTTGATTTCTATCACAATAAGGGGCTGTTTGGTTGATTAAGTGCTGAATCATTAAGATGGTCTGAATGGTTAAGAGGTTCTGAATGGTTAAGAGCTGAATCATTCAGTATCCCTTATTAGCTTAATTGTTCAGCACTTAATCATTCCATTCAGATGCTGAAACAAACAGTCTGAATGCTGAATGATTCAGACCTGAATAGTTAAGAGGCTGATTAAGAGGCACCAAACAGCCCCTAACGATAGTTAAGAAAACGGAGAAAGTTGAAAGTGCCATTGATACATGTAAGTGAGCATAATTATCGACCAATATCTCATAGTTTAGTTTATTTAAATCAAATTTTCCTTTTCAGTTTTGTTAACTTCAAACTAAAGAAGTCGCTTATTAGATAATGAACATAATTTCTAACTAAAACGACCATGTTTGTAGCAAGCTTTCAAAAAAATATTTTTGAAATAAAATTCAATAGCTAATAATTTGATAGCCAATTTGGATTTGGATGTTGAGTGCATTGTTTTTAAACCCCGACCGGACCGGCCGGTTCGACCGGTCGGACCGGGAACCGTCGCTTCTTCCGGGCCGGTCTGGTGGTCAGGACCGTTCATGCAGAGGACCGTCTTGTCGGACCAGATATTGGCGGTCGGACCGGGAACCGTCGCTTAAATGAGCCGGACCGGTGGTGAAGCTCTGTGTTCGATTTGCAGGTCCTTCTTGGAGCCTCTGTCGTGACCGGTCGTGAAGCTCAGTTCTCAATTTGCAGGTCTCTCTTTCACTTCCTGCCACCGTGAAGCTCTGTCTCCTTTTGAATCTTTCTATCAATGGTTGAAGTGTGTAATGGATAAATTATACAAGATGGTCTAGCAGTTTAAAGAGATACAGAGAAGAAAGTAGATAGGTGGATAAGAAGGTGGATATTTTAATATTGAGAAAGAAAATAAAAATTTGATGTTTGGGAACACATATACACGTCCAGCTGTATCCCACTACTTTCAATTGAGTTTTAAATTCTATTTTATTTTATTTTATTCTTGTTCCAATTATTTAATAATCTGTTTGTATTTTTAATATTAAAATTATATTTATGTTAAATCATATATATAATGTTATCCGGTTCTAAAATCCGGTTGGACCGGTTGAACCGGTCTGACCAGTGAACCAGTAAAGCAACCGGTTTGATGTCCGATCCGGTTATGAAAACATTGGTTGAGTGTTACCATTAGGATGACATTACAATACCGGTTTTTTTTTATTAAATTTCTTTTATTTTTTATTACCGAATAGTTTTAAAATATAGTATGCCACTTGTGGCATAACATAAGTTGTGCACATTTTAGTAAAACCCATTTTACCAATTGTTTGCGAAAGACTTGAACTCCTTTTAAAGCTCGACACGATAGATTTTAAATTCCCTATTTTAATCTACGTTAGTCGTTAACCGTGAACAATATTTTGAATTAATAAATCAATATTAATTTATGGCTTTGCTCAAAATAAGCGAATCATTTTCAAAACCCGTTTCATCATTATAATAAAACCTATTTTATTATGAAAATTACCTTTATAAGAATTAACCAATTAAAACTCATGCATTTTAGTTTAATTCTTGTCATCTATTATAGTTGCGAAAAATATATATTTTGACGGTGTAAATATTTCATATAAATATAAAACATGACAACGCATAGAATCGAGCAACTAGTGGAAGTTTGTTCGGTTTCCTTCGAGTAAATGAATATAAACCAAACGGATCAAAAGGCCATCAACCACAATTTTGGACCTAATCTTTTGATCTAAGATCTCCATCTTCTATCCTCTTGTTTGTTCCATCTTCGGTGTTCATTCTTGTCTCGATATGGTTTTACAAAAAAAATATACTAAACTACATACTTTAAAATTAAAACCTATCTATTACATCAGGGTTCCAAATAACCCAAAATAAAATACAAGATTGCCAAAACCGAAAAACAAACACAAACCACAAAACATTCCACAATCACAACACGAGGTATCTTGGGCTCGATCCACAATCACAAATATAAACATAATGATAAGAGCTTGGTCTTTTTGTCAAAAAAAATAAAAAAAACTTTTTGACAAAATAAAACAAGAATAATTAAATATATATATTTGTTCGATTGTATAAGTGACTCTGATACCACTGTTGGGTATCGCGTGACATGATGGGATCCAAATTGACCCAAACCTGTTTATGTTGATAAATTTCTTATGTGAAAAATGTTGTCTCTAGATTAGTGTTACTTTGGTTAATAATCAGATAAGTGATTTTGTAACATATTCATTAGTTCTATAATAATGAATATGATTGTTTTGGTTTTAACCCTAGTGAACAAGATAGGTTGTATAGCGAAGATGAGTCCATCTTCGCTATATAGTTAAGTTTGTTTTCTGTCTTTTGTCCCAAGGTTGTATGTGACAATAAATACAATGCATGGGGCAGTAGGATAGGGCTGTTGGTCATGTTACAAGTCTTGTGGTATTATTGGTTGTAATCGTTTGATAGTTAACAAAGATACCACATATTTACAAGTATTCTTCATGTTTGTAGTTTATTAGATTCGTGTTTTGCATAAACATCTATCAAGGGATTCAAGATTGGTTTTTGCAAAAAATCTTGTAACCAATCCATTCCAAGGACCTACAATTGGTATCAAAGCCTTAGGCTCAAAAGATTGTAGGGTTCAAGATTGGTTTTTGCGAACAATCAATTTGTACAAACTTGTTACACGCTGATTATTCATTTTTCAAGAAAATACATTCTCATATTTCCATTATTGATCATTTAGAGTAGGTTCATTGTGGTTTGATTGAGTTTCTGCTATGTTTTTCAAACTAGGGTTCGTAACAGCTCGAATAGCGAAGTTAGGTATATAACGAAGATACCTCATCTATGCTACATGGCCATCTTCTCATGACTAGCATCTTCGTCTTTGGTGCATGTTCGTTTCATACCATCTTCGTTATTCAGGGATCTTCGCAAACCAGGATCTTCATTATTCCCATATTCGAGACATAAACTTTTTGACATATTGCCTTTGCTTTGGAGTTTAATTTGGACTATCATTTGGACTTTTAAATTGAACTTAAAAACTATTTAAACAATCATAAAAATGTCTATTCATAAATAAACTCGTTGAGATGGATCTTGAGGTCAGAAAATCTAACTCTCCACCTAAAATGAATTCTGTTGATAACTACTAGTAGTGGAAAGACATGTTTGAAGAATGGGTAAGGTTCTATAACATGCGTTTGTGGTTATGTATCCAGAACGATTATTCCAAACCAATTAGAACTCTAGAAGGTCACAGAATCACTGTTTCGTTTAAAGACTCGGATGATGAAGAAAAGGAAATGTATGAAGCAGAGAACAAAGCACTTGCTGTTATCACCATGAGTCTACCACAAGAGTTCCTACACACCTTCAGAAAATATAAAGATGCTAAAGATTTGTGGCAAGCTCTTGAAAACAGGTTTGAAGGAAATGAGAATATGAAGAAAGGCATGCTAGATTTGTGGAAAAAGAAGTTTGCTGTATTTAGACACATGAAAGGATAAGGTCTAGAGGAAACCATCAACAGGTTCTACCATCTGGTCACTAAGTTGGGAAATCATCAAATTCACTACATCGAGTTAGAACTAAGCAACAAGATTCTAGATTCTCTACCACCCAAATGGGAGATCTACACTCTCATGATCAAGGAAAATTCGTCTTATGATTCATCCACACTTGATGCTGTTATTGGGAAGTTGAGAGCTTATCATCTTGCTATGAAAAGAAAGGACGCCGGTTATGATCAGGTTCAGGAATCAAGAGTTTATCATGGTAAACCGACATCAAGGAGCTCATCTAGCCGTAGTGGATATACAACTCTATTTTTCTCGGGTGACAATTCATGTAGCATAGTATTGAATGTTGATGGTGAATGTTAATTTGTGTCTACATCTGGTGAGTCCACTAAGATAAAGGGTATCCCATCTGGAAAGGATAAGGGAAAGAGCAGCGGTGGAAAAAGTGGTTCTAATTCAGGTTGCAACATCAAGTCCTACAAGTCCATGCCAATGAGCATTCAATCAGCTGAACAACAACTTGCAGTATTATCTTCCTTCGTAGCTTCATATGAAAATTACATTCAGGGAAAGATTGATGATCTAGCTGTGTTTGATGAAGACTATGATCAGATAGATCCGGATGACTTAGAGGAAATGGATCTTCAGTGGAATCTTGCCATGATCTACAGGATAGAAAAGCGGTTTATGGACCGAACTGGTAGAAAACTTGTAGATGGAAGGGCAGGTTTCGACAAGTCCAAAGTGAAACGTTACAACTGTCACAAATTTGGACACTTTGCTAGAGAATCTTCAAGACCCAAAAGTCTAAATCAATGAAAAACTATGAGGCAAAGCAACTATAGCTCCAAGGCATTACTGGTAGCAAAGCCTGATGGTACTTATGATTGGAGTCATGTGTTAGATCGTGTTGATGGTTCTGGCAATCAAGCTCTTATGGTAGAAATTACTAAAGATGTGAATGAGATGGAAGGGAAAGCAGAAGCTAAGGTTAAAGAAGATAAAGTTGAAGGACAAGAGAAAGAGATGGAAGCTAAGAGTGACACTGAGAATGCTGAAAAGGTTGAGTTGATTAAAGAACTAGGAAAGAGTTGACTACACATGTGTTGGATCTGACAACATCAACTACAGAAATGTTAACAAAGGAGTTCACCGCTTTTATGGCACACTTGAACTCAGAGGCCAAATAGATACAACTTCCTCTTTCATTAGTTGTAGAGGCTAGTAATAAATGTGTAGACTATCTTCAAAACTATTTTTCACATCTAGTGAATCAGAGGTCATACACTCAATTTGACCAACCACATAGGAACAATCCCAAAGATCCGGGACACCAAAAAGTGTGATGGATCCTTATGGGAGTTTTCATATGTCGATGAAAGAGGCAGGCCCAAGACTGTAACGGCTTGGGTCCCTTATTCTAACTAATTTCTTTTGTGAGTGAAGGAGCTACATAAGAGGATTATCAACTGGTGGTATATTGATAGTGGTTTGATGTGCGCGCTAGTACGCATAATTTAGCGTTGAAATAACACACGTTTCTGCTTTAATATTTATAAAAATGGTTTAGACCTTAATATTAAAACACACACAATAGGGCAAGTGTACCCTGTCATATATGTAGTAATGTACAGATAAGAACCAGATATCGATTCATGGACGCACGCAGAGCAATTGTACTAAAACTCTATCCTCAATTTACCAGTAGGAAAAGATAGTTGAAGTTTTTGTTTAACTAAATTAATTCTAAAATAACTAACTAACATATGTAAGACTCCAAATACAAAATATACCTATATAGACTATATTATATCAATCCTAGCATGTCATCTACATATCGTATGAAATAAAGGCGTGTGATCAACATTCCTATTTTCCGACAGTTAGTGTCCCTTTCGTGCATCCTAACATGACAACTATACAGAAAGCTAACACGAATACACACGTTAACCACTTCAAGTCGTTTATTAGCGAGTAGCTGATATGATCTCATGCAAATCTTCTAAAGATAAGTTAGTCATCTTTTACGCTGTGTTCCCGAGTTAACTTAACAGGGGAAAAGAAAGGAAAAGAAAGGAAAGATGAGTTTCATGTGTGTTCCTGAGTTTTCATCAAAGGAAAGGAAATGGAGGGAAAGAAAAAATCTGTGTTCCAGAGTTCATTTTTAGATGGAAAGGAAAGGAAAAGAAGAGAAAAATAGAGTAAATATCATCCTCTCAAATTGGGAGGAAATGAAAGGAAAAGAAAAGGAGAAAAAGAAGGGGAGAAGAAAGGAAGAGAAAGGGAGGGAAAAACATACTTTCTTTTCTTTTCCCTTTTTTAGTGAACTCGGGAACATAACGTTAAGAGTTTTCTAACCTCACTAATCCAGGAAAGCAATACCGAATACACAATACAGCCACCTAGACTAGCATAAAGTAGAGCATTTCATAACCTACTCTATTTTACCATCTTTGAACACATATCTACTAAGATCGCTATTTTTACCAAAATAACTAGCAAAGATTATTAACCGTGTCAAAGATCAGTAACGGCACCATTAAGCTTTTAAAACCCTTTTACGTGCTTGTAAGCATTTCTAATCGTTATTCGACTGACTTTAGCCAAACCAATACCCGGTTACAGTTTCATGGTGTAAACTTATTAACAAGTTAACTAGTCTACAAACAGATGATTAGACAAACGGTTTTTCAACATGTATCTACCTAACACATTCGACAATCATCAAAGTCATTCTAACACAATCACAAATCCAATAACAATGAAACGAGGTTGCATTATGATCATCAAGATTAAGTCATGAAAAACACCAAATTTATACAAGACATGATTAACTATATAAACGATTGTTTCTATGTACTACATACTAATGTTTTTGCCCATAGGCGTACAATCTACTAAATAAACATCACAATAACATACAAAATCAGATTTGATACTAAAATAGATAATAAGATCAAACCATGTAAATGCATATGTGATGGATTGGATGATGATAGATGGATCGGATGGCTTCCCGAGCTCGTTCCAAGCCTTTGCAGGACTTCAACAGCCCAGAAAATCGCCTGAAATCACCTCCCAAAAACCCAATACTCGATCAGTGGTTGAATGGGATGTTTTATAGAATTTCAGGACCTGTGAGCGGCCGCTCACTTTACAAAAAGGTGAACAAGAGGCCCGTGCATGACATAGAGCTTCCAGAAGGTCACCATAAAGATTTGGAGGAGCGAGCGGCTGCTCACAGGGAGTAAGCGGCCGCTCACAGGACCTGGGGTCCTGTTTGCGCGCCGAAATCTTTGTTTTAACTTCTGTTATACTTCCACGGACATTGTTTAAGACCTGAAATCGTAAAGATTCTCAAATAAGTACCAATTTCTGTGTATAAAGCAAAAACGTATTAAAATGGGAGTTAAACGGGGACTTTTATATGTGTAATTTAATGTATATCAAACCTTCCCACACTTGAACTTTGCTTGTCCTCAAGCAAACACTAAACAGAAAATAAATGCAAAACTGGCCAAATGGCAACAAAGGTAAAATAACGTGTACAATAAGATTCAAGCCAACATGTATAAGCAGGTGACAAAACAACTAAAAGGCGACGATTCACTTTCGATCAACATAGCATGCAAACCCATACACGACTCACAATGATTACACATACTCGGTTTTATTTATGAAACATACGTGTAATGTGTATGTGTAAATCGCCCCACTGCCAAGACAATGAATCGTGCAATATCATAAGCTTGTCAAAAGATCTAATCATTACCAACTAACGTGTGAAAAAGCACAAGTGTACAACACAAATGCGAATGTAGACGATTTTTATTTTAAATCGAGCTAAACATATAACTTCTAACTTTAAAGCTCTAAAAATTGCTCGAATACTGCTAATTCACCCTATTTTAGGGTGTTCTATTTTTCTGGATATTTTTTTTATAACATATATATATATATATATATATATTTATGATATATATATAACTGAACTAAGACTGATATAATCAACATACGGGTTCTAAATACATAAACCCGAAAACGAACTATTTACAACACATATACTAGTTAAACAATAACCTAAACTGAGTTTTAACACAAAAGGTTTTAAAAGAAAAAGGCTCTTTGGTTTAGTGGTGAAATGGTGTGGTAACTAAGAAAAACACGGGAATAGGTTCAACATGGTTAACTAGTGGATAACATTTGGGTGCGGGAAACAGATTGAACGAAAAGAAAAGGCTAAATCAAAAGGGTATCCTAAATGCCTCAATCATTTTCATACGACTTCACACAAATCTGGTCTAAACAAGCATGCTAATGACAAGTTCTAAATTGGACAAAACATCCGGCTAACTCGATAAGCATGTCAAAGAAATGAAATCTATACTAATAGGCTCAAATGCTCACGTAACCGGAAGGAAATGGGTGCAAGTGTACAGATTTAGCATGCTAGTATCACGTCTGTTTGTCGTACCTCAAGTTATTTTCATAAAAAATTGGTTAGTCTTGATGTTTATTATAAATATATACACATATATGTACTTATAAAGGGGTTTATATATATATATATATGTGTGTGTGTGTGTATAAATACAAGAGGACAAACAAGAACACGATATAATCCCTCCCCACACTTAAACGTCACATTGTCCCCAATGTGAAAATAGAAAGCGTTTATGAATTAGCTAATTATCGTGTGAAAAAGGAGAAAAAATACTCCCCTGTTGATGATAACCCGAAAAGCATGGTGACCGTATTGAGCATCCATACCGGTGCTCGCCGTTTCCTACACTACCACCATTCTTGACAAAACCAAAAGACATCAAACCCATTCATCACATTTATTCACACCACAAAATACTACTGAAATGAAGTACTGAAATAGAAATAGTACAAATACAAAGAAAATAAAAGATGTCTTAGGTGCAAGCACCCCAATAGTACAATACCATAATAAAACATAAAAATAAGAAATACTACCACCACACCACGCACTCCTCACTCATCATCATCATGACGGGTCCCGGACCATCCCGCTTCATCGCCACCTCGTCTACGCTTGTCCCCCGGTCCACTTTGGTAATTTCCCCTTTGTGGGGCATTACCAAAGTTGTTCGGGTAACAAGCATGGAGCTTAGTGATGATGTACTGCAGGGTCTCCCCTTGATGCCGCAAGGTCTCTCCATGATGATATAAATTCTCTCGCATTTCATTTCTGAACGCGACAAACTCGTCATAATAGCCCTGAGGAGGCTGGTACTGCTGCTGTGGCTGGTGGTGCTGTTGTGGCTGCTGCTCAGGATGCTGTTTTGGCTGCTGCTGTGGCTACTGTGGGGGAAGTGGGTCCCAGATAGCTCTATCATGGCCTTTGAGCCTACATACTACACTTTGGTACTCATAAAGAATCTTCATGTGTCTGAGCACCTCCATGCCAACAAAAGACCCACCCTGAACCCGAGTGAGCGTATTTCTTGCTTCTTTGAGGACCCCTAGATCCCTTGCTAAAGCAGTCACGTATTCCCTCCCATCCCAGTTTCGTACCTGCTACTGTGCTGAGGAAAGATGCAATCAATGCAGCTAGGTTTACTCGTTCATCACTCACCACGGCGTAGAGAAATAACAAATCAGGGGAAGGGCAGCCAGTTGAATCATCCTTTTTTGCCACCGCGGTCCCACAAAGAACCTTTTGGAATAACCATAGCAACAGGTCTTGACTTCTGGAAGCTTTGGCACTTTGGGGGTTATAGTTCGGAAGCCCCGTCAGTTCAGTCCAGAAAGCGTTCCTCACATCGTCATTTGGGAACTTGTATATAGCTTCATTGAAGTTATCATCCAATATCTCTTCCTCAGTATATATCCCCAGGTGGAGACCCAGCTCCGCGACTGAAATGTCGCGCCAGACCCCACTCTAGCGAAACTGTAGTCCTCAATGCCCGTTTTGCTTAAAATTCGGGTTTCATGCTTCCGCGGCCTTTGGTAGCATAAAGTAGAGAAGAATTCAATTGTTATTTCTTCAAAGACCGGCTCCTTAATATAGAGTAACTTTTCCATCGGCTCGTCCAACATATCCCTAAACCCCTCTTCTTGATTAAGCTCTGCTAGAGTTTCCCAGCATAGTCTTCGCGGGGTAGCAATAGAGTCTCGTCGTGCGTACAATTCATTAAAGGTATCTATGCACCCGCTCTCTCATGGGTTTTCCACGTCGAATCTCAAAAAGCGGTGTACCATCTGCATTAAAATAAGCTTAAATATGTTAGACATAATCGAAGGAATAGGACCCGAACCCAAAACACGCCAAAATAAAAAGCAAAAAATCATCTCAGACTTTGTGAGCGGCCGCTCGGAGCCTGTGAGCGGCCGCTCACTGCTCCTGCACGCCAAAAAATTTCCCTACAGCCTGTATTTTCGCTCTTGTGCACTGGCTTTTGTCCGGTTTTTAGTGTTTTAGGCAAATACACTCAAAAAGCGGCCATTCAAGCACTTGGTTTTTGAAAAATTATGTAACTTTTGGCGATTGAATGGCCGAACTTGCACACTTATGAAGTTTTCAAACAAATTCGGAAATTTAAACACCCAAGCGCTATGATTTTGCAAAATTATTTCAAATTTGAGTTTCTTTGAGAAAGGCGTTTAAAAACCAAACATTTATGAAGTAACATAGAACTTGGGGCTTGTTTGTTAAATTATGAAGTACGCCCCAAAGTTCCATGAACCTTTATAAAGAGTCGCCAATTATCCTAAGCTAAGATTAACAAAACACTCATAATCTCAAAATTTTGGGGCTTTGTTAAACCTTTATGAAGAAAACCGCAAAAAAATTAAGACAATGAAGAACAATTTACAATCTAGAACATGAGGAATTTGGGGATTTTTAAACAATTATGAAGAATCCCCAAAAATCATGAACAAATCTAAATTACACTAAGATTAACCCTAACATGAAATTAATCTACATTAACACTAAATTACTCTAAACATATGACTACAAAATTCAAACAAACCTTAAAAATTTCGGATTTATTTTAAACATTATGAAGAAAACCCAAAAACTCAAAGATTTGGACAATAATTAACCCTAATCTAAACTATCAAAGCAAACAATCCATCTATGAACATTAGGGTTTGTTAAACATTATGAAAGAACCCTAAAAATTCCGAAAAGATTGCACAAAACTAAACTACATTACACTAGAACAAGGAAAATAACAAGAAAGAGGAAGATTCATACATTGATTTTGAAGATTTGATGTGGAATTGAAAGGTTGTTGTTGTGTGTTTTGAGAGAGAAAAATGCAAGGAATTTGGGGCAATATGGTTATGAGCGGCCGATCCTTATTGTTTCAGGGTTGGTTATTTTTCAAATTTAAGGTGGAATACCAATTCTGCCACCTTTTTTTTTCAAACAGACCGACCGCGCGGCCGGTCGTTCCTTTTGAGCGGCCGGTCGAGTTTTTTATTTTTTATTTTTTTAATGTTTTTATTAAAGTGAGCGGCCGCTCACTCTCTGTGAGCGGCCGTTCGCTGCAGCTGATGTGTTTTTTCACTGCAGTTTTCAGCCAAAAACGCCTGCGCTTACTCTGTTTCAACACAAACAACCGTATACCTGTTTTGCGACGCTTCTTAGTTAAATGAGACAGTTTGAAGCGACTTTCCACAACTTCATATGGCGCGAATCAAACCTGCAAAGACTAAAAACAACTAGAAAACAAGTTAGAAACTAAACAAATTAACTACAAACTACACTAAGTCATGATCATATATACAATTTGGCGCGCGCATACACGCCGCGCTATATTTATTAATGAGTCACTAGCTCGACTCACTTCCCCACACTTATTAAGCATGTGGGGCGTAGAGATTAAGTATCTCTACGGATTGGTCAACCGGTCAGTCAATGTAGACTTTCAACCTATGACCGTTGACATTGAAAGTCAAACCCTCAGAATTTTCAATTGAGACAGTCCCGTAAGGATATACTTCTTTAACAGTATACGGGCCTGTCCAACGAGACTTTAACTTTCCCGGAAAGAGACGCAGGTGAGAGTTATAAAGTAGGACCAAGTCGCCTACCTGAAAATCTTTTTGGTGTTTCAGGCAACTGTCGTTCAACCTCTTTGTGCGCTCTATACAAACTCGAGCTCTCATAGGCCTGTTGCCTCAACTCTTCCAGCTCATGAAGCTGCAAGAAACGGGTCTCACCGCCGGTCTTCAGATCCAAATTTGCTGTCTTTAGAGCCCAGAACGCCCTATTGTCACACCACGCCTATGGCGGAAACACGTGGCGCGACGGTTCAAGAGGATTAAGCCAAGATTAATGCAAATCACAAATTAATTAAAGAAACGGGCATTTATTCAAACGTTGAAAATCACGTCAAATTATTCATACATAATTTAGAATTGTTTTTAATATAAATAGGGAGGCTCCTCCCTATATCCCGAATTCCTTGGGATAGAGAGACGAGACCCCTTCACCACATCCAACGCCCAAATTGGAGATTCCCCCGACCCTGCTTGCCATGTCATCCTTCATCGGTCAATTACCTGAAAGATATGTTTAAAAGTCGTCAATATATATATATTGGTGAGTTCACAGGTTTTGGTTTAATAAAACTTTATCTCATGGGAATATCCTTGTTATGACAATTTATAGGAGTTGCAAGTTCCTACAATTTTACTTGAGCCTATAACCAAACCAAGACAATTAATAATGCCCCGCCCCAAGTCGTTACTCGGTATTCCTACGACTTGATTTCAGAATACGTGCACCCCAGGCATACGCCGATGCATAATCGACGCTATCGATTAGGGGTGGGCCTTGTCAGGCACCAATAGTACTATCCAAATATTCCTTCGGTTTCACTTTCCTGAATTAATGATTATAGTAGAGAGGTCTCAACCCCGAGTGGCGATCACAACTCAAGTATCCAACCCGTCAAACAATTCCCAACATATCTTTCCCCCGTAAAAACGTTAAATAGTTTAGAAATGGGGCCGTGAGACTCACCTGTAACTGTGCTCGGCTCAAAGAAGAAAATAGCAAAGTTTGTGATCTCGCACCTACAAATGTTCTAGGCGTATAAGTCACTATACCTATAGTGCATGTGCCTTGCCAAGTTGTACACCCAACTTCCCGACCACGTTTTATCCCAATTCCCGTTTAATAGTCTCGTATCCTAGGTTCATTGGCGATGGATTACCCTTTTCTTACAAGTCCTATATTATTCATGTTAATATTCTTTGTGACTTGTATACTATTATTCTCGACACGACTCTACCCAACGTATAATTATTTTCCCATTTAAATAATTATACTTAGGATCGTTTCGCTCGATATAATATGATTTCTTATTACCCGACCCGACTCACTTTGCCACATATTTATTTTCCCATTCAAATAAATATGCTAAGTTCTTGTCGTTTGGTAATATATTCTTAACGCCTGACTTGACTCACCATGCCGTACATTTATTTTCCCATTTAAATAAATGTACTAGGATCTTGTCGGTATTCACATGTTCGTAGATATACTTCACCTACTCGTCTCGGTTTTCCTTCTCGCATATCTATTTTCCCATTCAAATAGATATACTAGAATTTCGTCGAGACAAGCCTGTGTACATATATCAATGCGTGAATTTTACTTGTTAAGTCCATGTGTCGTTTAGCGTTTTTAATTCATTACGTTGTGTTTTCTCCCACAAATATTCTTTCTACACTTAGGAAAGTGTTACGCACGTTTCACCCTTGTTATATATATTTTATTTCTTAAAATATATATATGTTTTCACCTTGCCGTAATGGCATTTTTCTCATATGTCCGTTTATCCGTTTTCGTTAGTTCATGTAACTAAGTCTGTTAGTTAGCTTTTTCCACATTTTCTTCCAATATGCGTTCTATGGAAATATTATTCATACTTCCAATTCCGAACGTATATTTCTTGGAAAAATATACTTTTGTATTTTTAGCCCAACTTGTTCAACTTGTAATCCAAAAATGTTTCCGATACTTTTATATTCCCATTTATATAAAAGTATCCATTTTTGTACAAGTTTTCCCAATTCTTTACTAATATTTTATAAAACCTTTATTTTATAAAATCCTTATGTTAACTTATCCTCTTATTTTTATAAAACTTCTATTTTTATAAAAATAACTCTTTTAATTTATACATAAGTAAGTTTCTCATGTTTATCAAAACTACACTTGGAAAAACTATTATTTACGTTTTTGACACCGAACTTTCCGTTAATGCGTTTTTTTTGGACCAAAGTTTCTAAAATACATATTTTAGTCCCTCAACTTTCTAAGTTACAATATTAGTCCCTTAACTTATACTTGTTGCATTTTCCATCTTATCCATCAAGGTTGGCATTTTTCTTCCAACTTAGTGGACTTTGAAGAATCATTTTCTTAATGCTTGATTATTTTTACTTTATTCCACTTCTAATAATCTTATAATCCATCCTAGATGCTATTAACATGTGTGTTTCATATTTTTATCCAAAATATCAACTTTTCACTCATCCAAGTGAGTAGACTTTGAACATGGAACTTTTTCACCTATGATCATCTAACCCATTTTAATATATTTTTGACATTAACTAGTCATCTTATGATGATTAAAATCATCTTTCATCATATTCAAGTCCTTTTCACAAATCATGTTCTAATCATCTTTCAACTCAAGTGTATGTTCATATTCTTACATTTTCTCAAAATATCACATTTATTAATATTAATCCAAGATTTATTCATGTTATTATTCTTCCATTTTTATTCTTGTAAGACACATTATTTCAAAACCATATTTCCCATAAATGTACAACTTGCTCATACAATCACATAATATGAACATTAACAATCAAAACAAGGTAAAACTTACTACTAGCTCAAGGCTAGGGAAGACAAGAACCTTGGATTGGATGGGGTTTTAGTGTGTTCTTCCAAAGGGTTAAGCTCCAAGCTCTTGAAACACACAATGGGGTTTTGAAGGATAATGATCTTGAGGTGATTTGGAAGTGTAAAAATTGTAAGAATGATGTTGGTGTGGGGGTGTAATGCCACGGCCACAAGAAGAAGAAGAAGAAGTTTTTGGGATTTTTGTTTCAAGTATTCTCAAGTGGCTTATAACATTCTCTTTCAAATCTTCCAAAGATCACTCAATATCTTTGTCTTGGATTATGGGAGATTGCAAGGGATTATATAAGATCATAAATAAAATCTTGGAAGATTAAGAGGGTGTCTTGGCCGTGAGTTTTGAGAGAGAGAGTGGAGAGGATTTGGTGAATTTTATTGTCTAATGCTTGATCATGCAATCTTATGATTATTATCTTAATAATTGGGTATTAAGGAGATGAAGAGTTTAATGAGATAATTAAAAGATTTCACCCATTTGAGTGGGCCATAGGCCGTCCCCAAGGAGGTGTTGGTGGGGTCCACTTTGCTAAATAATACCCTTACTTAGTTAAGTTAATCTTGTGCGGGTACCGTCCGGGTATTCTTGGGTTTTTAATCGCGTGTCACCTGAATATTAAAATACCCTTAATATTCCTTAAATATAGCCCAGTTTAATTACTGATAAATTATTTTGGCTTTTGTCGGGTGAAATTATGTGTTACGCGCATATCGGGTGCGGTACGCGCACTTTATTCGTTACCGGGAGATTTGTACAATAAACTTTCACGTATGGCTTTGGGTTTCCAAAACTCATTATATTTTGTGAAATTATCATTTATTATATATTCCAGGTGTCCGGTGTTCGTTTCGCTTATTTAATTTTTACCGGGTAATCGCCAGTGTCCATACCGGATAGATTTGCTTGCGCATGATCCTATCATGTTTTGTCATTAAACTTATGCATTCCTATGCATTATTTGGGAATTGCTATCTTTCTAAGGCCTCAGTTAAACAATCAACATATAATTACGTTTAATTACGTTAATCGCGTTTAATTAATTAGTACGGAATTACCTTAATTTTGCCGGTTGTTACATTCTCCCCCCGTTAAGAGAATTCCGTCCCGGAATTCACTTTGAATCCTCCGGTATAGGGGTCTTCTTGAATAGGGCGGGATATTTTTGTTTCATTCGGTCCAGCCTTTCCCACGTGAACTCCGGTCCACGCTTGGCACTCCAGCGCACTTTGACCAACCTGATCTTGCTGCCCCTTAGTTTCTGGACCTTCCAATCGGTTACTTCGATTGGTTCTTCAAGAAAATGTAACTTATTGTCGATGTGGATTTTGTCTGCAGGGATGACGAGAGTCTCGTCGGATAGGCACTTCTTTAAATTTGACACGTGGAACGTGTCATGTACACCGTTAAGCTCTTGTGGTAACTTGAGCTTATATGCCACGGGGCCTACTCTGGACAGGATTTCAAATGGTCCAACATATCGTGGGTTTAGCTTTCCGCGCATCCCAAAGCGCGCGACACCTTTCCAAGGTGACACCTTTAGTAGGACCCTGTCTCCGACTTGAAATTCCAAAGGCTTTCGCTTCATATCTGCGTAGCTTTTCTGCCGGTCACGTGCCGCTTTGAGACGTTCTTTTATCAAAAAGATCTTGTCCGTCGTCTCTTGAACAATTTCGGGCCCGGTGAGTTGCTTTTCTCCAACTTCGGCCCAACATAGAGGCGATCTACACTTGCGTCCATATAGAGCTTCAAGAGGTGCAGCTTGAATGCTCGTGTGGTAACTGTTGTTATACGAAAACTCTACCAGTGGTAAGTGTGTATCCCAATTACCGCTGAAATCGATTGCGCATGCCCGTAACATATCTTCCAAAGTCTGGATGGTTCGTTCACTTTGACCATCGGTTTGGGGATGATATGCGGTACTCATGTCAAGGCGAGTACCGAGGGCTTCATTCAAACTTTCCCAAAATCTTGAGGTGAAACGACTATCTCGATCGGAGATGATGGAAATAGGTACACCATGCTTAGACACTACTTCCTTAATGTACAAACGGGTCAGTTTCTCCAACTTATCCGTTTCGCGAATCGGGAGGAAGTGTGCAGATTTTGTCAATCGATCAACGATTACCCAGATCATGTCATGGCCGCTTGTTGTCTTGGGTAACTTGGTAATGAAATCCATGGTAATTCGTTCCCATTTCCATTCTGGTATTTCCGGTTGCTGGAGCAAGCCGGATGGTCTCTGATGCTCGGCTTTGACCTTCGCGTAAGTCAAGCATCGCGCAACATATGCCGCTATATCTCTCTTGAAATTTGGCCACCAATAAAACTCTTTCAAATCGTGGAACATCTTGTCTGCACCAGGGTGAACCGAATATCGTGAACTGTGAGCTTCAGCCAATACTAGTTCACGCAATCCACCATACACTGGTACCCAAATTCTGTTCATGAAATACAAGGTTTGATCCGCCTTTGGCTCCAGTGAATCAACCATTTTCCGTAATCTTTCATCCTTGACATTCTCGGGTTTAAGGGCGTTGATTTGAGCTTCACGAATCCGGTCGGTCAGGTTCGTGTGGATGGTTAGAACCAAAGCTCGGACACGCAACGGTTTAACCCGTTCCTTGCGACTTAAGGCGTCAGCTACAACATTCGCCTTCCCGGGATGGTACTTTATCTCACAATCGTAATCGTTCAATAATTCGACCCATCGCCGTTGTCGCATGTTCAATTCCTTCTGATCAAAGATGTGCTGCAAACTTTTATGATCGGTGAAGATTGTACACTTGGTTCCATATAAATAATGTCTCCATATCTTGAGCGCGAATACCACGGCTCCCAATTCTAAATCATGTGTAGTGTAATTCTTTTCATGAATTTTTAGTTGTCTGGAAGCATACGCTATGACCTTTTCTCGTTGCATCAATACGCAACCCAATCCTTGGTGAGAGGCGTCACAATAAACCACAAAGTCTTCCGTACCATCGGGGAGTGATAGTATCGGGGTGCCACATAACTTATCTTTTAGCAATTGAAACGCCGCTTCCTGCTTTTCCGTCCATTCGAACTTCTTATCCTTTTGGGTTAGCATGGTTAAAGACTATGCTATCTTAGAAAAGTTCTCGATGAACCTTCTGTAGTAACCCGCAAGGCCAAGAAATTGTCGTACTTCAGTAGGAGTTCTAGGGGCGTCCCAATTTTTAATTCCTTCGATCTTGGCGGGATCGACATGTATACCCTTTTCATTCACTACGTGGCCTAGGAAGTCACATTTCGAGAACTTAGCATAGAGCTTCTCTTTACGTAGTACCTCAAGGATTAACCGAAGATGATCCTCATGTTCTTCCTTAGTGCGTGAATAGATCAAGATGTCATCAATGAAGACAATGACAAATTTGTCCAAGTATGGCTTGCACACGCAATTCATCAAATCCATGAAAACAGCTGGTGCGTTGGTTAAACCGAATGGCATTACCAAAAATTCATAGTGCCCATAACGAGTCCTGAATGTTGTTTTCGGTACGTCATCCTCTTGGATATGCAACTGGTGATAGCCAGACCTTAGATCAATCTTGGAGTAGAAACTGGATCCTTGAAGTTGATCAAATAAATCGTCGATTCGGGGAAGAGGATAGCGATTCTTAATGGTTAACTTGTTCAGTTCTCGATAGTCAATGCACATTCGAAAAGTGCCATCCTTCTTCTTTACAAATAAGACGGGGGCTCCCCAGGGTGAGAAGCTTGGTCTTATGAAACCTTTGTCCAACAACTCTTGCAGTTGACTAGATAGTTACTGCATCTCGGATGGAGCTAAGCGATATGGCGATCGCGCTACAGGTGCAGCTCCCGGAACAAGGTCGATGCGGAACTCGACTTGTCAAGGTGGTGGCAATCCCGGCAAATCTTCTGGGAACACATCTGGAAAATCTCTGGCTATCGGAATGTCTTCTAACCTTCGCTCGTCGGCCTTCTTATCTACCACGTGCGCCAAGAATGCAACAAGACCTTTCCTTAAACACTTTCGGGCCTTCATGCTAGTGATAATTCTTAACGGCGTCCCGCGCTTTTCCCCTTGGATCGATAGGGTTTCACCGCTCGCGAGGGGAACTTGAATTACTTTGTCGTTGCAAACAACGACGGCGCGGTGTGCGGATAGCCAATCCATGCCAACGGCTATGTCAAAACTACCCAGCACGACTGGCAATAGATCAATGCCAAACTCGTGACCACAGAGATCCAACTTACAATCCTTCGCTACTTCTCGAGTTTCTATAGTCTTACCGTTAGCCAGTTCTATAGAGTAAGGTGTATCTAGCTTACTAGTTTTTAGTACAAGTAACCTTTTAAATTCGACAGATACCAAGCTAAAATCGGCGCCAGTATCAAATAATACAGAAGCATAATGACCATTAAGAGGGAACGTACCAGTGACCACGTTAGGGTCTTGTCGTGCATCACCGGCACCAATCACGAATGCCCGTGGGCGGGCTTGGTTGTTGAGCTTAGGACAATCCCTCTTCCAATGATCGAGCGATCCACATGCGAAGCAGGGCCTCGCTCTTCCGTTCTTTGGCGCTCCTGACCTGCAGTCTTCTGTCTTGTGCCCAGAACGGCGGCACTTACCGCAGATCACCTCATTCTTTCCTTGGTAACCTTGCTTTCCATTGTTTCCACGTCCAGTGGCTACACACCTTTTCCCTTTCTTGCCTGAACCACCCGATGATCCATCCTTTTTCCTTTCATCGCGCTTACGCTTCCCAAACCTCGGCTTATTCCCTTGTTCTCTTGACCCAACTGCTGAACTTGTACCCAGATTCTTACCCTCAACGCTGCTGGACTCGGTGAGCTTCAATCCTGACACTTTCCAGATCAGAGTGCCCATTCGAATGGCGTCTTCAGTGAGGCTCAGAGCGAGGTCGATAGCCTCGCGCATGGTCGTAGGTTTGGAAGCAGTGACCATGCCGCGTATCTGTGGCGCCAATCCGAATAGGTACCTTTCCACCTTTTTGCTTTCCGGGGTAACCAAGCGAGGCACTAACCGGGAGAGATCATGAAATCTGGACGTGTACCCAGCTACGTCGGATCCAACCATGGTGAGGTTCCAGAACTCGGTTTCTAGCTTTTGCACTTCACTCACCGGGCAGTATTTGGCGATCATCAGTTCCTTCAACTCTAACCATGACAAGGAGTAAGCAGCATCGTCTCCCAGTGATTGTACTTGGTTGTTCCACCATGTTAGTGCTTGGTCCAGAAACAGGTTAGTGGAGTACATGACAGCTTGTCGCGGGGTACAGCTGCTGATACGGATCACCGCTTCAGTTTTCTCGAACCACTTGACTAGTCCGACAGAGCCTTCAGTGCCACTGAAGTTGAGTGGCTTGCAGTCTAGAAAAGCTTTGAACGTGCAGCCACGCTCTCGCGAGGCCGTTTCTGCAATAATTAAAATAGCGTATTATTATGGGGTAGGAATTTCATGAAAAACTCCCATTGCATATATTCGTAACCCTCTTACCGGTAGGGGAGTTTTCGCGTCGGTCGCTCCCCGTTCGATCTCGCGATCTTTCAGTGCGGGTGGCATTGTGTTCTGCGAGGGCTCGGGCTATGCGCTCCGAGACTAGGGCTTCAAGCTCCTCGGGTGTTGTGGGTAGTCCTCCATGTAACATCGAGAAATTTTCAAATTTCAACACGTATATTATATTTTTTTTATCATTCATAACGTGCCTAAGTTTTAATTTCCCGACCACACAACTTATATATATATGTATATATATATGTATATATAATAATAATAATAATAATAATAATAATAATAATAATAATAATAATAATAATAATAAACATGATACAAATATTATAGCTAAACCCCCCTAAACCTAAACTACAACCCAACAAACAAAACTACCCAACCCAACACCCTCTTGAGCCCACCAGACTCGGCCCAAACCACCCAGCCCAAACCCCTCCTTCCCTTTTTTTTTCCGGTTTAATAAAAAAAAAGGGGTGTCCCTGCTCGGATTCGAACCCGGACCACCCTCCACACACACACGTATTCACCACCTGAGCTATGCCCTTTAGTTGGTTTAAAACCAACTTAATTTATATAAATACTCACTCTCGTCTCTCTTTCTTCCTTCCTATGTCGTGCAGCAGCAGCAGATATGGCATGGTTTTACAAATTTTGACCATTCAATTAACTTAATTGACACGCTTGAAATTATATATGGAATGATTACGCGATTATCGGCCATCAGTGACTCATCAACACGTTAATCATCATCCAATTGATACCCAATTAACCATTTTCGCGTTTGACATTCAAGTCGTGGTCAACGCTTGCCAATTCAACGATCCAGTTCATTGTACTATAAATGGATCGTTTCTGGACCATCTCACCTCGCCGATTATCCTATTCCAATCCTCAATTTTACTCAATAACTTTCTGTTCTTATAATACGATCACGTGTTTGACTTTACAAGTTGACTGGCCATTTGTGCTCGTAACAACGTTGTAAGTTTAATTATTTTTGTGGGTTTTGATCTTCGGCATTCACACATCAATAGCCCTAAGGTTAATTGGGCTATCGATGTGTGAATCAAACGATTGCAGATTCTAGGGCTCGTGATGTTTATTTTGGGGATAAACTGGAATTGTATATTTATTTTAAAACGAACGAAACAAATCACAACCACTGGTCTAGACCAAGTGGTTGTGACTGGTGCTTCCATCCTGAGCCACCCGGGTTCGAGTCCCGGCAGTGGCCTCCTTTTTGTTCTTTTTTTTTTATTTAGTCTTTTAACAAATCAATTAATTATATATAATACATTTAATCTTATAAATTCGTTTTTAAATATTACAACTCTTTTATAAATTCTAAAAAATTACTTTTAGTTAATCTGATATAAATGTTCCACCTACAATTTTTAGTTTTCAAAAATTCATTTATTTAATATTTTTAATAATTAAATCAATTTTATTCTATTATATTTATAAAATTATATAAAAATATCTAAACGATCTTATAAATTTCCACAAAAATTATTCTAAGTTTTTATAACATTAAGCTTTTCAGAAATGATTTTTATTTCTGAAAAATCATTTATTTAATATTTTTAATCAATTTTTGTTACTTTTAATCATAATTAAATCATAATAAATCCAATTTTTAATATTTTTGCACCAAAATTTTATACAAATTATTTCTGAATATTTAGAACAGAAATATAATTTTTAAGCTAATAATTCTTTAATTTTAATATTTTTAAATATTAAAGTTAAAATTTGACAATTTGTTATAAATATAATTAATATTCTATTTTAAAGAAAATAATTTTGTAAAAATTATTTTTATACTTTAAATACATTATTGTGACCATCTTAACTTTAAATTTCCTAAAAAGACTTTTGGTTATTTATTTATTAATATTCTCTCAATTATCAAACGTTTTTGATATTAATCAAACAAGCATTTATCCCCAATTCGAAGCCCTAGAAACTTATACATTTGTAGACTTGATAGACTTAGACATATTTATTACCTTATTATAGGGTGATACTTGACATATTTGGGCAACACACTATTCTATTTATCAACAAATACAACATGTTGCTAAGGTGAGTTTTACATAGCCCCTTTTCTATTTATCACCATTTTTGGGGTGAAACATGTTACAACAATATTTATGCAATTCAATCATCAATGTGTCTATGTGTATTTCTATGTTGCATTATGTCTTGAATATGAATAGGGTAAGCACAATTCTAGCATAAACATTCATCAGCCAAACGGTATACATTGATAGATCTATTGGACTGACAATCCCACCCGGATACGTGCCTCCTACAAAGGTTACGTGGGTGTTTGTTACTGCAATATAAACGAGTAAACCATGAGCGTATGGGATGTACCACAATTACAACAGTCAACAAGGTTGATTATGCACTCGATTTACTTCTAGTATGTTTTCGCATATGGACTAGATTGCCATGACACATGAATTGCACAAAAATTTTATTCTATTATCAAAACCTATGTAATTCTCACCAACTTTTGTTGACCCAAAATATTTTCAACTTAACATGTTTCAGGTTCTACTTGCTTGAAGATTTGCTTGAAGATATGTGCATAGTTTTATTCAATTTGTTGTACAAATTCTTAGAACAATTGTATGTAACTTATTTAAATTATTTAATGAAATTTATTATATTTATTATATTCCATGAGCTACTGAACAATCATCAATACGTGACATCCCGATGTTTCCGCCATCGGTTGGGGTGTTACACTCCATTTCCACTGTTGCTTCGGGTGGCTGGTGCCATTTTTTCTTCAATAATCGTTATTAAAGGTTAATTTGGCGATCATTCATACAATATCGTCATACATAAAGTATAAATAACAACTCAACACATGAACACAATAATCAACACAACGTTACCACATCATCACACAAATCACAATATATACAGAGTAGGTAATAATAATCGTAGACAACCATAACACATATTTTACCATAACAAAATTTTCATTAATTTCAATACCACGAGTACAATGATTTGTTCGTAATAACAAAAACCGAGGATACATTCCTCATACATCGTTCTTTTGAAATACACTAGAAATATAATGTCATATACCGGCACAATCCCGCTCGGCTAGGCAAAGATGCAGATGGGTGCTATAACCTATGCTGTGCTATCGTACTACTACTACTACTACTACTACTACCTATGTCTGCAGGTGATCCTCCAAGTGTCTCTGAAGTATCTCTACTGTGGTGGCGGCGGCGGGTACTGATACTGGGGGGCGTACATGCTAATGGTCATACTGATCGCCATAATACGATCATACAAGAATTGACGATGCGCAAAATGTGCGTCGCCCGTAATCCCACAATACGTGTCCATGCTTAGTAACTCCTCAGCATAATGTGCCAGTGCATCTCTGGCGTCGATGATCCTGGCCCACATGAGCTGGGCCTGCTGCTCCATCTGGTTCACGGTGCGCTGCACCGTGTTGGTGAGAGTCTGAAAGTCTCTCTCCAAGGAGATCACTGTGGACCATGCCAGTCCCGACAGTGGGGCCATCCCGTGGGGCTGTGACGGCCCGGGGATGTCAGTGTACGTCGGCTGGGATGGGCCGACTATATCGGGTATCGGTAAGGGTGTGAAGGGTGGGGCAAAGCCCTGTAATCCAGTGAAGAAGTGGGGTGGTACCTGGTATGGGTCTCCTGCACCTAGAGTATACGGTGCAAGTGGGGGCATCAGAAAGGGGGCTCCTGCACCCACAGTGAACGGTGCAGGTGGTGGTATGGTGAGCATCTCGGGTAAGGGTGGTAGTATGGGGAAGGTGGTGATAGGTAGCGTCATGGGTGCTGGTGAGGGGACTATAAGCTCGACGAGTGGGACCATGAGGGGCTATGTGACAGCGACCCACTCAGGAGCGGACATCACGACGGTAGGGGTGGGAGGGCTAGCAGTGGCGTGAGCTGCCAATCCTGCTCGGTGCAGCTCAGAGCTACGGGCTGAGCTGCCCTCGAGGATGTGCCCATTAGAGGCTGGCCCATCCTGTGGTACGGGCTCTGGTAAGGCGAGTAGGGCGGCCGGTGCAGTGGTGGCGTGCCCTATCATCGGAGCAACGTGCTCCTCCAGGTCTGCTGGTGGAATCGGCACAACAATGTGCTCCACCGATGCGGTCGACTCGTCGTCGGAGTCGTCCGAGATCCACCCGTTGTGTCCTCGGGAAACGGGCACGAGCCTCATGCCCGGGGGAACGGGGATATGTGGGGTGGGTAGTGGCTCACGATCGACGTGTGCATGTCGATCGAATGGAGACTCCACGGTCTCCGACTGGGTGGGGACGGGTCTCGATGGACCTGCACAGCCTACAGGGAAGTCCCTGACGGCTCGAATGGGAAATGCTGGCAGTGGTGCTGCCTCGAAGGGCACTAGAGGCAAGTCAGCCTGCGGTGCCTCGGCCATCGGTAAATCGGCCACGGCTGCCACGTCGCCTTCATCGGAGCTATCTCCGTCTGCGCCCTCTGCGGCGGCGTCAAACTCCATATCATCGTCCTCGGGATCGAGTACCACAACCTCGATCGGCTCAGCTGGCGGAGCTGGAATGATCTGGATGCCACTGTCGTACCTCGGTGCTACACTCCCTGCGTCTGACATCCTGTCAAAAGAACCGTACTAATATTTAAGTATTATTCATTAGATGGTTAAGGCACACATCTACGGTATTCTTCCTAACTTCTAATACTAAAATAACACGTATCATTACCCATGGCTAGCTTGGTCGGAATCTCCTCATACCCAGTGTTCTTTGGAAAATTAATTTATTGCGTTTCGCATTTATTTTGAAAGCTTTATCTTTTGAACCAAATCCGGTTATAGTTTAGATTTTTAAAAATGCTAATTCGCTATAACCTTGGCTCTGATACCACTTTCTGTCACACCACGCCTACGGCGGAAACACGTGGCGCGACGGTTCAAGAAGATTAAGCCAAGATTAATGCAAATCACAAATTAATTAAAGAAACGGGCATTTATTCAAACGTTGAAAATCACGTCAAATTATTCATACATAATTTAGAATTGTTTTTAATATAAATAGGGAGGCTCCTCCCTATATCCCGAATTCCTTGGGATAGAGAGACGAGACCCCTTCACCACATCCAACGCCCAAATTGGAGATTCCCCCGACCCTGCTTGCCATGTCATCCTTCATCGGTCAATTACCTGAAAGATATGTTTAAAAGTCGTCAATATATATATATTGGTGAGTTCACAGGTTTTGGTTTAATAAAACTTTATCTCATGGGAATATCCTTGTTATGACAATTTATAGGAGTTGCAAGTTCCTACAATTTTACTTGAGCCTATAACCAAACCAAGACAATTAATAATGCCCCGCCCCAAGTCGTTACTCGGTATTCCTACGACTTGATTTCAGAATACGTGCACCCCAGGCATACGCCGATGCATAATGGACGCTATCGATTAGGGGTGGCCCTTGTCAGGCACCAATAGTACTATCCAAATATTCCTTCGGTTTCACTTTCCTGAATTAATGATTATAGTAGAGAGGTCTCAACCCCGAGTGGCGATCACAACTCAAGTATCCAACCCGTCAAACAATTCCCAACATATCTTTCCCCCGTAAAAACGTTAAATAGTTTAGAAATGGGGCCGTGAGACTCACCTGTAACTGTGCTCGGCTCAAAGAAGAAAATAGCAAAGTTTGTGATCTCGCACCTACAAATGTTCTAGGCGTATAAGTCACTATACCTATAGTGCATGTGCCTTGCCAAGTTGTACACCCAACTTCCCGACCACGTTTTATCCCAATTCCCGTTTAATAGTCTCGTATCCTAGGTTCATTGGCGATGGATTACCCTTTTCTTACAAGTCCTATATTATTCTTGTTAATATTCTTTCTGACTTGTATACTATTATTCTCGACACGACTCTACCCAACGTATAATTATTTTCCCATTTAAATAATTATACTTAGGATCGTTTCGCTCGATATAATATGATTTCTTATTACCCGACCCGACTCACTTTGCCACATATTTATTTTCCCATTCAAATAAATATGCTAAGTTCTTGTCGTTTGGTAATATATTCTTAACGCCTGACTTGACTCACCATGCCGTACATTTATTTTCCCATTTAAATAAATGTACTAGGATCTTGTCGGTATTCACATGTTCGTAGATATACTTCACCTACTCGTCTCGGTTTTCCTTCACGCATATCTATTTTCCCATTCAAATAGATATACTAGAATTTCGTCGAGACGAGCCTGTGTACATATATCAATGCGTGAATTTTACTTGTTAAGTCCATGTGTCGTTTAGCGTTTTTAATTCATTACGTTGTGTTTTCTCCCACGAATATTCTTTCTACACTTAGGAAAGTGTTACGCACGTTTCACCCTTGTTATATATATTTTATTTCTTAAAATATATATATGTTTTCATCTTGCCGTAATGGCATTTTTCTCATATGTCCGTTTATCCGTTTTCGTTAGTTCATGTAACTAAGTCTGTTAGTTAGCTTTTTCCACATTTTCTTCCAATATGCGTTCTATGGAAATATTATTCATACTTCCAATTCCGAACGTATATTTCTTGGAAAAATATACTTTTGTATTTTTAGCCCAACTTGTTCAACTTGTAATCCAAAAATGTTTCCGATACTTTTATATTCCCATTTATATAAAAGTATCCATTTTTGTACAAGTGTTCCCAAGTCTTTACTAATATTTTATAAAACCTTTATTTTATAAAATCCTTATGTTAACTTATCCTCTTATTTTTATAAAACTTCTATTTTTATAAAAATAACTCTTTTAATTTATACATAAGTAAGTTTCTCATGTTTATCAAAACTACACTTGGAAAAACTATTATTTACGTTTTTGACACCGAACTTTCCGTTAACTTATACTTGTTGCATTTTTCATCTTATCCATCAAGGTTAGCATTTTTCTTCCAACTTAGTGGACTTTGAAGAATCATTTTCTTAATGCTTGATTATTTTTACTTCATTCCACTTCTAATAATCTTATAATCCATCCTAGATGCTATTAACATGTGTGTTTCATATTTTTATCCAAAATATCAACTTTTCACTCATCCAAGTGAATAGACTTTGAACATGGAACTTTTTCACCTATGATCATCTAACCCAATATATTTTTGACATTAACTAGTCATCTTATGATGACTAAAATCATCTTTCATCATATTCAAGTCCTTTTCACAAATCATGTTCTAATCATCTTTCAACTCAAGTGTATGTTCATATTCTTACATTTTCTCAAAATATCACATTTATTAATATTAATCCAAGATTTATTCATGTTATTATTCTTCCATTTTTATTCTTGTAAGACACATTATTTCAAAACCATATTTCCCATTAATGTACAACTTGCTCATACAAAGCACATAATATGAACATTAACAATCAAAACAAGGTAAAACTTACTACTAGCTCAAGGCTAGGGAAGACAAGAACCTTGGATTGGATGGGGTTTTAGTGTGTTCTTCCAAAGGGTTAAGCTCCAAGCTCTTGAAACACACAATGGGGTTTTGAAGGATAATGATCTAGAGGTGATTTGGAAGTGTAAAAATTGTAAGAATGATGTTGGTGTGGGGGTGTAATGCCACGGCCACAAGAAGAAGAAGAAGAAGTTTTTGGGATTTTTGTTTCAAGTATTCTCAAGTGGCTTATAACATTCTCTTTCAAATCTTCCAAAGATCACTCAACATCTTTGTCTTGGATTATGGGAGATTGCAAGGGATTATGTAAGATCATAAATAAAATCTTGGAAGATTAAGAGGGTGTCTTGGCCGTGAGTTTTGAGAGAGAGAGAGTGGAGAGGATTTGGTGAATTTTATTGTCCAATGCTTGATCATGCAATCTTATGATTATTATCGTAATAATTGGGTATTAAGGAGATGAAGATTTTAATGAGATAATTAAAAGATTTCACCCATTTGAGTGGGCCATAGGCCGGCCCCAAGGGGGTGTTGGTGGGGTCCACTTTGCTAAATAATACCATTACTTAGTTAAGTTAATCTTGTGCGGGTACCGTCCGGGTATTCTTGGGTTTTTAATCGTGTGTCACCCAAATATTAAAATACCCTTAATATTCCTTAAATATAGCCCAGTTTAATTACTGATAAATTATTTTGGCTTTTGTCGGGTGAAATTATGTGTTACGCGCGTATCGGGTGCGGTATGCGCACTTTATTCGTTACCGGGAGATTTGTACAATAAGCTTTCACGTATGGCTTTGGGTTTCCAAAACTCATTATATTTTGTGAAATTATCATTTATTATATATTCCGGGTGTCCGGGGTTCGTTTCGCTTATTTAATTTTTACCGGGTAATCGCCAATGTCCATACTGGATAGATTTGCTTGCGCATGATCCTATCATGTTTTGTCATTAAACTTATGCATTCCTATGCATTATTTGGGAATTGCTATCTTTCTAAGGCCTCAGTTAAACAATCAACACATAATTACGTTTAATTACGTTAATCGCATTTAATTAATTAGTACGGAATTACCTTAATTTTGCCGGTTGTTACACCTATGCTCAAGCTCGACTGGGAGATGACACACTTTCCCATAGACAAGCCTAAGGGGAGTAGTCCCAATAGGCGTCTTATATGCAGTCCTAAAGGCCCACAACGCGTCATCAAGCTTATCAACCCAATCCTTGCAGTTCTGATTTACTGACCGCTCAAGGATTCTTTTCAAACCCCGGTTAGTGACCTCAACCCGTCCACTTGTCTGTGGATGATAATTGGTGGACAACTTGTGGTGCACACCATAACGTGCCAACGCGCAATCAAGTCGCGTGTTGAAGAAATGCGTACCATGGTCACTAATTACTGCCTTTGGGGCACCAAACCGGGCAAATAGGCT
Organism: Ambrosia trifida; assembly: GCA_028751855.1. Taxonomy (NCBI): domain Eukaryota; kingdom Viridiplantae; phylum Streptophyta; class Magnoliopsida; order Asterales; family Asteraceae; genus Ambrosia; species Ambrosia trifida. The sequence continues at coordinate 71,039,712 of CM054131.1, read as the reverse complement.
GCGAACAAATCTCACAACTACTCGGGCATCATTTGTGGGCAAGGCTTGCGTCTCCGCCCACTAAGACACGTAGTCAACCGCCACAAGTATATATCTAATACCCCGTGAGGAGGGGAATGTTCCTATGAAGTCAATGCCTCAGATGTCAAAGACTTCACAGACTGGACCGGGTTTTGTGGCATCTGAGCGTAACGAAAGAGTGTGGGCCAATAAAACCCGGAGTCTAACACTTTCTTAGCAGTGTAATTCGCTCCATGGTGACCTCCGGTAGGCCCCTTGTAACACCCCAACCGATGGCGGAAACATCGAGGTGTCACGTAGTGACGATTGTTCAATAGCTCATGGACTAAAGTGTAAATTTGAATACATTGATTAAATAATTTATTACATTGAAATGAAATACAACGATACTAATTGTCAACTGAATTGAAATACAATGAATCAAAATCTAAATATAAATCCGAAAGCTTAAAGGATGCATCTCAAAACAACCTGAAACATGTACAAAATCATTTGGTCAATACAAAAATTGTATTGGTGAGCATACCCTGTTTAAATAAATATAGTAGAAAAGTGTTTTGCAATTCATGTGTCGTATACTGTTTGCAATTATGTAATAAGTGGTATCCGGGTCAAATCAACCCTAAGAGAAGAAAGCAGATATATATAGTATGCGCTAGTAGTAATGTAATACATAGCAATGACGAGGACTCTCAACAGAGTCACAAGGGTATAAACCATAGTACTATTCATTAAAATGCCAGGCCGCCCAGCGGTTAATGATTTGACAGGTCAGAGATACACAAAATAACACAAGCAAACACACATAAGAATTGCTATTTTAGTAAAAGGAAATATAAACTTGATAGTAAGTACATGAGTCACCCCAAAATAGTAAGACAGTAAAAAGGGGAAAGATATACTCACAGTTTGCGAAAGCGAGCAAAATCCAACTTAAGCGGTCGTGAGCTAAGTAATGGGAATCCCGAGGAATTCAACCTATAATTTGTAAGCATACTAATAAGGAAATGTCTAAAAAGTCTAAGGTAACTAGGGTCTAAGGCATTAGGGTTTGCTAAGTCGATTTGGGGAATTAGAGTTCTTATGATCAGTCGCGTTAATGTAAAAGTTGTATATCACAAATAATATATGAAAGGTTGTAAATGTGGTTTAAATAATATAATTATTACCTATTGAATATTTAGATAAAAAAAAATATGTTTGAATAATTAAGACAAAATAATTTAGTTAGTTACTTTAACTAAATTAAAATAAACACAATAATCATAAATAATTAAATAAATAATTTTGAGTTACACAATGATTCAACAAAAGATAATAAAGACATTAAACCATATGAGTATTTCTATTTTATAAGAAAAGTATTTATGAAATAGATGTTTAAATAGTGTAAATAAATAATTGTTTAATTATGTCTAATTAAACATAAATAATGTTAATAATACAAGACATGATCCAAAAATACTATTTTTATAGAAAATGGATACTTTTCTGACGTAAATTAGTGAAAATAATTTTCTCATAATTTATATAAACTTATTTATATTTAAAACTGATTTAACGAGATTAAATTATGTTTTAATGTTTAAAATTAGGAAAATCAATAAAAATAATTGTTTTCTGAACAAAATATTTTTATTTCAGTTCATAATGATTAGGAATAGTTTCACAAAAAGTTTGAGATTAAAATCATTAAAAATGAATTTTTAATCAATTAAATATGATTAAAACAATTTAATTCAATAAAAATATGAAAATAGGACATTTTCCAGAAAATAAAAGCATGATAATTTTCTTTATGGTGTCAAGATGCTACACCTAAATTTTTATAATTTTTGGACAAAATATGGATTTATTATGAATATTTTAAGATATCAAGGTATTTATATATAATATTATATATAAACAAACAAAAAAAAAAAACAAAAAGAAACAAAAGGAAATGAGCAAACTCGCCCCTAAGGGGGTTCGAACTCGTGCCTGCCCAACAGCAACACAACCATGCAACCACTACACCACAACCATTTTTGTTTAATAATATCGAATTAAAATCTATTTAATATATAACCAAACTTCATCTTCTTCCCCAACACAACTTAGAAACCCTAACCCTAGGTGAAATTTAATAACCCGATTTAGAGCAGATTCAATGTCTGTAATAAAGGGAATTTTGCAGAGGTATAACTATACAACAAAACGGCAGAGAAAGATTTAGCTTACAATGTATGTATCGATCCAAAACGAGACTTCCGGACCCGAACAAAAAATGAACGATTGAAGCTTACTTGGGCATGTTTTGAGTGGTTTGTTTGTGGGTTTCGAGTGAGTATCAGTGCAGAAACATGATGGTACAGTTATCTTATACAAAGATTGCGCAAAACGTTCGATTGAACCATTTTTAAGGCCTCGGCGGTTTTTTTTTAAAAAAACGATCAATGCTTGATACTAACGCCTTAATTGCTTGTTTAATATGTTGAAATTAGTTAAAGGTTGGTGGAGAAACGTTCGGGATTAATAAAAACCCTTTAAAAGCATTTAAATCTTATACTATAGATTCGGCCGTGAGGGATTCTGGTGGCCGGAAAATCCATGGCCGGAAAAACGTGGGAGGCTGGAAAAAAAATTTCAGATTCAAACTTTGAAACTTTGACACAACTAGCCCCTCTATTTTAACCTAGGTTAGTTTATTACATAACTAGGTTAGTTTTTCTTTATAAAAACTTAACCATACTAACTAAACTTTAACCCTTTTAACTTTAAACTTTTTAAACTAAATATATATATTAATTTTATAGAATCTTTTACGACTACGTTTAAACATTCACATTTGATTAAAACTTGTACCCGTTCTATAAAAAAAAATTTAATTCGCTTTTAAAAAAAATAAATTTTAAAAACGGCGAAACTTATCGGGATTATTATGGAATATTTGAAGGACTATTGTCGTCTATTTGGCGAAAAACGAGGGTGACGGTTGTCACAGTCTCCCCTACTTTAGAAAATTTCGTCTCGAAATTTCTTTCAAGTGGAGGTTACTATGAAATAAAAGGTGTTGTAAAAGTCAAATATGTTTTTTAAAAGAGAATTTCATCTTTTATGATTCGACACCTTTGAAAATAGTTGTCTAATATCCAAAGTAAAAGTTTCAAAATCCTTGACAGTTAATCCCAAAATTAGAAATATGAAAATTAAATGAGAAGGGTTTTTGGGAATGTGTAACTGGTGAGGGTAGAGGTACTAATGAGGCAATCTCCCCTACTTTAGAAAGAGTTCTGACTGGACGTTATTGGAGTATGCAACGAGAATCAAATAAACAAGGGTGTAAGAGCGTACAAGGTTTGTGTTTTCTGTGTGGATGGTCAAGAGAAAGACTCTAAGAATATGAGTTGAAGCTTGTGTAAGAACGTTCTTATCGAAAATGCTAGCTATCTATAAAGTAATGGGTAGGTTCTTGTTAAACTCCTAGTCCGTTCCCGCAGTATCGTTTATGCTTATATATAGGGTGTACCGCAGCTGACCCACCACACTCCCGATACTATGGACTCGTACTGATTGTCTACCAATAGCCTATATAGAATTACACACCACCCTCATGTACCTGTAAACCCATGATTGCGTTCCGGACCGTAATCATCGATTTACCTTACACTAAGGTGTCATGCCTTTCCATAACCTTAACAAGAAATAAATGCGTGCAACCAAAATGTAATAGCCACTGTAATGAAATGATGTTCAATCAAGACATAGTTAGAGGTTCTTCCCTTCCGGGTTTTCCCTTTAACCGTAATGTGAATAACATGTAAGTATAAGACATGGTTAGAGGTTCTTCCCTTTCGGGTTCACCCTTAACCAGTAGTTTCTGTCCACATCGTTGGCTTTAAACACTCCTATTGATAACCCTGAGGTTTACACCGTTCCCCTCGGATTAAAGAAATACTCTAATCCGAGTCGTACGTGGGCACTGGCTTAGATCTCATACAAAATCATCAACTAGTATGTTCATTGGCCATGATGATGAACAAAATAATATAAAGTATAACAGGGGTTTGCTCAAAACAGGAAAGAAAATATGCATACCAAATATGCGTTCAAGTAAGTATATAAGTATAGCATACAATTCCGACTGAAAGAATAGTATAACATAAATCGAGTAAATCGCACAATTGCACAAAATGGAAGTAAATGAGTTGAATTAATGCAAATAGTCGAGGTGAAAATAATCACAATAACGTGTTAGAAATAACTATAAAAATGGTGCAGGAATAAAATAATGAAATTTACGGCAAATGAATATTCACGGAGTGGGTGTATAGCCTACTGGCATGTGAGTTAAAATCTAGTAATTTTACATATATGCGTTATACCGTAAAAGACTTTTAGCAACATTCTGCTAAAAAGATATGTCCATTGTTTTATTAAACCAAAATTTTTGCAACTGAAAGAGTATGAGTGTAAAAGGTAAATTTTCGCAGTTTACTCGACTTTGTGATATTGTTGAAAGAATAGTAGTGATGCATGAGAATAAATTTTTAGGAATCGAAGTGTGTTTCAGATTCAAAATGGGTTTATTTGCAAAATCTTCGTAAATACACATTTTCATGTGTTTACGAGAAGTCGAGTTTGAAAAATGTTATAAGGCTTATTATTAGTTGCAAATTTCTCTCGAAAATATATATTGGATACGTCATATGAAAACAAAAGATTTACCTTTGGTTTTTAAAATATGCAATACAAGTTTATAAAATGCAAAATGAAGCCATTTTATGAAGTATGTGTGAATCTAATGTGTTTTTAAAAGACCAAGATTTAAAATGACGTGAATGATAAAATTAATGTATGTAATAGATTACCAATATTTAGGAAAATTCATAATCAACGAGATGTAGAAATAGATCCTTGAGATGTGGATTTCACTCCTAACTCAAAGATGTATTTCAAAATTGAAAACGATTGTGGGATGAAACCAATCACTAAGTTAAGGATATCACTCCCAGCTTAGTGGTTAAGTTTCTTTTTGAAGGAAACACTCTTTGAGGTGTGGATGTCACTCCTATCTCAAAGATATATTCCAAAGATAAATAACATATAGAGGAGTGAAACTAATCACCAAGGTATGGATGTCACTCCTAACTTGATGATATCGTTTCGTTTGTGAAGTACGAGTGTCTTCTTCGCCAAGCAAAATATCGAAAGAATAACGAGAAATAATCATAACGAAAATATCTTGAAAGAAAATAATAGGAAATAAGAAAAATATAAACGAGAGGACTCGTGAAAGTAAACTTAGTTATAGACTAGGCTAAAAGGCATTCTAATAACCTAATTCCCTATAACCATGGCTCTGATACCAATCTGTAACACCCCAACCGATGGCGGAAACATCGAGGTGTCACGTAGTGACGATTGTTCAATAGCTCATGGACTAAATTGTAAATTTGAATACATTGATTAAATAATTTATTACATTGAAATGAAATACAACGATACTAACTGTCAACTGAATTGAAATACAATGAATCAAAATCTAAATATAAATCCGAAAGCTTAAAGGATGCATCTCAAAACAACCTGAAACATGTACAAAATCATTTGGTCAATACAAAAATTGTATTGGTGAGCATACCCTGTTTAAATAAATATAGTAGAAAAGTGTTTTGCAATTCATGTGTCGTATACTGTTTGCAATTATGTAATAAGTGGTATCCGGGTCAAATCAACCCTAAGAGAAGAAAGCAGATATATATAGTTTGCGCTAGTAGTAATGTAATACATAGCAATGACGAGGACTCTCAACAGAGTCACAAGGGTATAAACCATAGTACTATTCATTGAAATGCCAGGCCGCCCAGCGGTTAATGATTTAACAGGTCATAGATACACAAAATAACACAAGCAAACACACATAAGAATTGCTATTTTAGTAAAAGGAAATATAAACTTGATAGTAAGTACATGAGTCACCCCAAAATAGTAAGACAGTAAAAAGGGGAAAGATATACTCACAGTTTGCGAAAACGAGCAAAATCCAACTTAAGCGGTCGTGAGATAAGTAATGGGAATCCCGAGGAATTCAACCTATAATGTGTAAGCATACTAATAAGGAAATGTCTAAAAAGTCTAAGGTAACTAGGGTCTAAGGCATTAGGGTTTGCTAAGTCGATTTGGGGAATTAGAGTTCTTATGATCAGTCGCGTTAATGTAAAAGTTGTATATCACAAATAATATATGAAAGGTTGTAAATGTGGTTTAAATAATATAATTATTACCTATTGAATATTTAGATAAAAAAAAATATGTTTGAATAATTAAGACAAAATAATTTAGTTAGTTACTTTAACTAAATTAAAATAAACACAATAATCATAAATAATTAAATAAATAATTTTGAGTTACACAATGATTCAACAAAAGATAATAAAGACATTAAACCATATGAGTATTTCTATTTTATAAGAAAAGTATTTATGAAATAGATGTTTAAATAGTGTAAATAAATAATTGTTTAATTATGTCTAATTAAACATAAATAATGTTAATAATACAAGACAAGATCCAAAAATACTATTTTTATAGAAAATGGATACTTTTCTGACGTAAATTAGTGAAAATAATTTTCTCATAATTTATATAAACTTATTTATATTTAAAACTGATTTAACGAGATTAAATTATGTTTTAATGTTTAAAATTAGGAAAATCAATAAAAATAATTGTTTTCTGAACCAAATATTTTTATTTCAGTTCATAATGATTAGGAATAGTTTCACAAAAAGTTTGAGATTAAAATCATTAAAAATGAATTTTTAATCAATTAAATATGATTAAAACAATTTAATTCAATAAAAATATGAAAATAGGACATTTTCCAGAAAATAAAAGCATGATAATTTTCTTTATGGTGTCAAGATGCTACACCTAAATTTTTATAATTTTTGGACAAAATATGGATTTATTATGAATATTTTAAGATATCAAGGTATTTATATATAATATTATATATAAACAAACAAAAAAAAAAAAAACAAAAAGAAACAAAAGGAAATGAGCAAACCCGCCCCTAAGGGGGTTCGAACTCGTGCCGGCCCAACAGCAACACAACCATGCAACCACTACACCACAACCATTTTTGTTTAATAATATCGAATTAAAATCTATTTAATATATAACCAAACTTCATCTTCTTCCCCAACACAACTTAGAAACCCTAACCCTAGGTGAAATTTAATAACCCGATTTAGAGCAGATTCAATGTCTGTAATAAGGGGCTTTTGCAGAGGTATAACTATACAACAAAACGGCAGAGAAAGATTTAGCTTACAATGTATGTATCGATCCAAAACAAGACTTCCGGACCCGAACAAAAAATGAACGATTGAAGCTTACTTGGGCATGTTTTGAGTGGTTTGTTTGTGGATTTCGAGTGAGTATCAGTGCAGAAACATGATGGTACAGTTATCTTATACAAAGATTGCGCAAAACGTTCGATTGAACCATTTTAAGGCCTCGGCGGTTTTTTTTTAAAAAAACGATCAATGCTTGATAATAACGCCTTAATTGCTTGTTTAATATGTTGAAATTAGTTAAAGGTTGGTGGAGAAATGTTCGGGATTAATAAAAACCTTTTAAAAGCATTTAAATCTTATACTATAGATTCGCCGGTGAGGGATTCCGGTGGCCGGAAAATCCATGGCCGGAAAAACGTGGGAGGCTGGAAAAAAAATTTCAGATTCAAACTTTGAAACTTTGACACAACTAGCCCCTCTATTTTAACCTAGGTTAGTTTATTACATAACTAGGTTAGTTTTTGTTTATAAAAACTTAACCATACTAACTAAACTTTAACCCTTTTAACTTTAAACTTTTTAAACTAAATATATATATATATATTTTTTATAGAATCTTTTACGACTACGTTTAAACATTCGCATTTGATTAAAACTTATACCCGTTCTATAAAAAAAAAATTAATTCGCTTTTAAAAAAAATAAATTTTAAAAACGGCGAAACTTATCGGGATTATAATGGAATATTTGAAGGACTATTGTCGTCTATTTGGCGAAAAACGAGGGTGACGGTTGTCACACCCCTCGTGACAATCTCGCAATATTTGCGCCGCCTCCACCGCAAATACACACCGGCGGATCAACTGATCCGCCCCGACCCGGAACAAAAATGGGTCATCCCAGAAGTAATGCTTAAGGTCAACGAAGAACTTCCTCTTTTGTTAGTGCGACAATCCTTTGATAAGGATCCCGCACACGAGGTAGTTCGTGAAGTCCGCAAACCAAGGCGATACATCTTCCACAGACACAATGCTCATCAAGAACTTGTGGGGAAAGTTGTCATTAATGGTCTCCCGCGCGGAGTTCTTGGCATCATTATGCTCGAGTCTAGAAAAATGATCAGCAGCAACATTCAGGGAACCCTTCTTGTCCTGAATCTCTATATCAAACTCCTGCAGCAACAAGATCCACCTAATCAGGCGCGGTTTCTCGTCCTGTTTGTTGAATAGGTATCTGATCGCTACATGATCCGTATAGACGATGGTCTTAGACAGCACTAAATACGACCTAAACTTGTCGAATGAAAAAACTACGGCTAGAAGCTCTTTTTCCGTGGTGGTATAATGCTCCTGAGCATCATGAAGAGACTAGCGTAGTAGATCAGATGGAAATGCTTGTCCTTCCGCTGTCCCAAGACCGCCCCTATTGCGAAATCACTCGCATCACACATGATCTCGAATGGCAACTCCCAGTAAGGCGCTACCAAAATAGGGGCCTCCACAAGCAAACATTTCAGAAGGCCAAATGCCTTCAAACACTCAGCACCAAAGATCAATGGTGCATCCTTCTCCAACAAACGGGTCATGGGACGGGTGATTTTAGATAAGTCTTTGATGAATCGCCTGTAGAACCCCGCATGACCCAAGAAACTGCGGATAGCTTTGACAGAGGAGGGCGGAGGAAGTCTAGAAATGATATCTACATTGGCTAGATCAAACCTCCAACCCACTCCGAGAGAGCTTGTGCCCCAGGACTATTCCTTCCTTCACCATGAAGTGGCATTTTTCCCAGTTGAGCACAAGACTGGTCTCTTCATACCTCTGCAGCATCGGCTCCAGATTCCCAAGACACTGATCGAAAGAACTCCCGAAGACTAAAAAATCTTCCATGAATACCTCCATGGAGTACTCGATCATGTCGGGGAAAATAGCAACCATGCAACGCTGGAAGGTCGCCGGCACATTGCACAGCTCAAATGGCATACGCCTGTAGGCAAATGTGCCAAAAGGGCATGTGAAGGTCGTCTTATCCTGGTCCACAGGATTGATAGGAATCTGAAAATACCCAGAGAAACCATCAAGGAAATAGTAATACAACTTCCCCGATAGACGTTCCAACATCTGATCGATGAATGGAAGCGGGAAGTGATCCTTGCGGGTGGCGTCATTGAGTTTGCGATAGTCAATGCAAACTCTCCACCCGGTGCGGTTCTCGTAGGAATTAGCTCATTCCTATCATTTGTAACCACAGTCATGCCACCTCTTCTTGGGCACGACGTGTACTGGACTAACCCATACAGAGTCTGATATCGGATATATCAATCCAACATCTAGCAATTTGATGACCTCAGACTTAACTTCCTGCATATTCGGGTTCAGACTCCTTTGTTGCTGTGCACAAGGCTTATGGACATCTTCCATCAGAATTTTATGGGTACAGAACGAGGGATTAATCCCCTTGATGTCCATGATCTTCCAGGCGATTGCCTTTTTATGAAGTTTAAAAATTTTGAGCAACTCGCTCTTTTCTTCAACAAACAACGAAGATGAGATTATCACCGGTAGACGACCCTCCTCATCAAGAAATGCATACTAAAGATGCGGTGGGAGCTCTTTCAGCTCCAAAGATGGTGGATCTTCCACAGATGGTTTAGATTTCTCGTTCTCCTCTCGCTCAATCTCAACGAAACGCCCCGGGCTTTGGGAACCATCACCACCGATCTGATAGACAGGCTGCTCAAATCTATGGCCCTCCTTCACATTGCCATCTAGGTCCCCACACAACAGATGTGTGCCCGAAACATCCTCATCTATAGTGCCTCAAAAGTGAGAACTAACACACTGGTCAACTATATCAAGATAGTACAGTGTGTCATCCTGACTCTCGGGATGACGCATCAACCTTTGAACATCAAAAGTCACATGCTCATCATTCACCAGGAGTGTGATCTGGCCTGCTGCCACATCAACAATCGTCCTAGCCGTGTTAAGGAAAGGATAGCCAAGGATCAGAGGCACTTTAGAATCCTCATCCATATCGAGGATGACAAAATCCACAGGGAATACAAATTTGTCAATCTTGACAAGCATATTCTCAACGAATCCCCTCGGATACTTGATCGAACGATCAGCCAATCGAATACTCATCCTGGTGGGTGAAGGCTCACCCAGATCCAACATCTCAAAAACCTTATAAGGAATAAGGTTAATGCTAGCACCCAAGTCTGCAAGTGCATTACTGACAGACATAATACCTATCAGACAAGGGATTGTGAAGCTACCAGGATCTCCCATCTTCATGGGCAGTCTAGCAGTTCTCATTTAACAACACACAGGACAGCTCCTCAAGTTTTTGCTTATTAGCGAGGATATCCTTCAAGAATTTGGCATACTTAGGCATTTGAGCCAAGGCCTCCACAAACGGAATGTTTATGTGTAGCTGTTTGAATAGCTCAAGAAATTTCCCGTATTGGGCCTCGTCCTTCTGCTTCCTAAGTCTGTTGGGTATGGAACAGGAGGAGTGTAGTCAGTGACTGGATTCGTCAACTATGCTGTACTTGCTGGGACTCGCCTAGCGTGCACCTCGTCCGAAGACTCAGTCTGGACCGTCTCAGTGATCGGTGGTGAGCTCGATGTGTCTGGTCCCGTGGTTTTACCACTCCTCGTCATAATAGCATTTACATGCCCCCTGGGATTCGGCTCAGTGTTGCCTAGAAGACCACCCTGCTGTCTCTCAGACATCATCTTAGCCATATAGCTTGCATAGACGCCTTTTGGTCCCTCATCTCCTCTTCATAATTGGAGAAGCGCTCCTCGTGCTGCTGGTAGCACTGCTCAGCAATTTGATTGGTATTGGTGGTGTTGGTAAGGAGTTGAGACATCATCTCTTCCAGCCTCGACGTACCTTGCTGGGCGTGCTGCTAGGAACTGCTCCCAGCGCCTTGGTTTTGGTACTGGTTCGGCCAAGGCTGGTAGGAATGGCTATGAAACTGGTATGGCTGTTGTTGGGATTGGTGGGATTGCTGTGGTGCGGGAGCTTGCTGCTGGTATTCGAGAGGGTTCTGGTTAGAGGAACCAGATCTCCACCCAAAGTTTGGATGGTTTCTCCAACCCGGATTGTAAGTATTGCTATAAGGGTTATTTTGGGGTCTCGTTTGATTACCCATGTAGTCCACTTCCTCGTGGCCTGTATACATAACCCCTTGAGCACACGAGCCAGGCTCGTGAGATACCCCGCACTGCTCACACAGACATTGGGCCTGCGCTACATGTTGCTGAGATTTGTCGAATCTCATAGCCAGAGCATCTATCTGTGCAAAAATAGCTGTGTAATTATCCACGGCATGTACACCAGACCTGGCAGATGAAGACCTAGATCTGTCACTCTGTTGGGATTTGGATTTCAGGGACGCCTTTTCAATGATCCACCATGCTTCATTAGTGGATTTTGTTCCAAGATCTCCACCAGCATAGACATCAAGGCGTTCCTGTGAATCATACCCGAGCCCCTGATAAAACGTTTGCACTGTAACGCCCAACGTTTCCCGAATAATATAATAATAATTTTATTTATCTAATTATTCATAAAACGATTTTTAATTCGTTAACACTAATATCTCGTTAGTAAATAATACATTCTTACACGACATTAACTTATAAAACATATATGTATTTGTCGTTATAATTATTTGAAACAATAATTGCTCATAGTAAATAAAATGCGATAAAATATATACGTATAACTAAAATTTAGTCCAAATACTCGTTTTAACTTGATCAAAACAAATATAACTAATGAGATAATTATGCTATTGATAACGGGCCAAATTCATAAACGAGACCCGGGCCGGTACGAGTTAGTATACGTGATGCCTTCCACTTAACCTACACAAGACCCTACCTATTTAATCCCGCTAACTCTTCTTCTTCTTCATCTCAACACATAAACCCTAGCCACCATCCCTTATAATCTCCTTCAAACTCCTTCTTCCTCACTTCACCATCAACATAAAACCCTAACCTTCACCATCCTTTCTTCATCTCCTTTCACACACACTTGAGCTACTTCCTTTCCTCTCCCTAATCTCCGACCGACGACCCCTCTGCTCCGGCCGCCGCCACCAACAGCAAACAAGCACCACCCGAACCACCGTCCGCTGCCAACAACCATCATATTCTCATCATCTATCTGCCTTCAGCCACCATTAAACCCATCTATTTACCCCCTCCCTCTCGTTAATCTGATGGCCGGACTTGGGTTCCGATCGGACCCGTCAGCCGACACACCACACACACCAGACCACCACCCTATCACCTCCTTTAACCTCCTTTCTTATCTTCCTCTCGTACAGTCCGAACAGAAAGATGGGTCACGAGTTCAAGCTAGAAACATAGGGATGGGTCCGGTTTGGTGATGGTTATGGCGTGGATAGGACTGTTGGTTCAGCTCAGTACGGTGGCCGGTGATGGTTGCGATGTCAGGGGGCAGCCGGAGGTGCTTGGGATTACTTATAAGACTCAGTCAACGATAGTTGACCAGGTCAAACCTGGTCAACATCAATCAGTTTCGGGTTATGTTCTTTTCGGGTCAGACATGGTTCAGCTTGGTTGCGGTTTTGATGTGTTCCTTTCCTTTCGGGTCAAACCTTCATATCCTGGTCAACATTAGTCAACGGTCAGCCATGGTCAAACCAGTCGACACTCGGTACGGGACGAGTTACGTGTTGGTTCGCGAGATCAGATATCGGGAAGGTATAAGCGCGCGCCGTATTATTTCTTTTACATACTTCAAGTTAATTCATATATGTGTTGATATATATTATATTTAAAAGTGTAAAACGAAGCGAACCGACTTACGACTAAAAATTACCTTATTAACTTGAATGTATATTACTTGTCAAATTAAATATAGTTTCTCGCTTATTATGACTTTAATAACTCGAGCCATTTATCGCGTATAAAAAATTTAGTTAATTAGTATTGCGTTTTGTGATTTTTTTTGGACAATTGATGTTTTGGGAAAATATAGATAACTTGTGTTGTCTGGTTTCTTATAAAAACAGAGGAGACTCTGCCCAAATTTTTATAAAATTTAAGAACCAAATCGGCCTTTCAAGTTTATAACTATGTGTAGACAAGATAATGTTCTTTCAAATAAATCCTAACTTTCAAATCTTACGCCGTCAAAAAAATAGAAATATTTATGTTTATTAACAAGTACATATATATACTACCCAAGATACGAGACAAATTAACATTTGAGTCAAGCTACGTAAATATTATTTTGTTATACAAAATGTGTCTTTATCAATAACTTCAATAATGTATTTAATTCAAATAGCTATACATACGAATACATTTTGTGAAACCAAACCAAGTTACTATCGGTTCATTAAGTCATACACTTATTAAGACACGCATTCTTTCATTACGTGTCTAGGTAGTGAATAAACTATCTTTACAACCAAGAAATGAATTAAACTCATTTGCATTAGAGTTTAAGGCATCATTTATTTGTAATAGGATACAAGAGTTCAATTAATCCACGTTCAGACTTGTTGCTACTTGCTAGCACTTACACTTTGCTAAGGTGAGTTTACGTAACCAAGTTTATGCAATTCTTTATACTTGCAACATTATACTTAAGCAATTCTACATACATGTCTAGTTGTAAACTTTAATGCCTCATGATTTAGACAACAACAACAGTTAGACTCGCTTCAACATACATAATCATTAGCTATGGCCAAGCCGGCGATACTCAATAATAGATCTATTGGATTGACAATCCCACCTAGATTCGTTGACCATCTTTTATGGGGAGCGCGGGTGATTGTTTTCGTTCCAACATAATATTAAGGTGAACCGTGGATGACGGGATGGACTTAAACTAGTCGGAGGTTTGATTATGTGCATTCAACATTTCATGTTTATTCATGTAGACTTAAACTTACGATAGACATATGAATTGCTAAACTTTTATTCTTAAACTTAATTGCGTGACATGGCTTATGTATTCTCACCAACTTCTAGTTGACCCCCCCCCATTTTTCCAACTTAATAGGAAATAACGATGCTTGAAGTCTAGAGCTAGCATGAGGAGACACTTTGAAGTTTATGCTTTGTTTGGCTATTTGATGTATTAGATTTCATTCAAGTCAATTAATGTAATTCAATATTGTAATAAAGGATTATGTAAACATATGTATTACCATGAGCTACTGAAAAATCATCAATACGTGACATCCTGATGTTTCCGCCATCGGTTGGGGTGTTACATGCACCAAATGTCTCTTTGAAAGGTCATGGTGTGTGACACTCAAGAGTAGATCTTTAAATCTTTCCCAAGCCGTGTACAGTGATTTCCCATCATCTTGACGAAAAGTCATGATGCGGTTCCTCAACTTTTGGGTCTTTTCTGGAGGGAAATATTGTTGCATGAACTGCTGAGATAACTCTGCCCATGTCGTGATAGACCCTGCGGGTTGTGACAAAAGCCAAGTCCGGGCTTTGTCCCGCAATGAGAATGGGAAGAGTCTTAAACGGATAGCATCGTCTAACATACCCATCATCCTAAAGGTGGCTAAAACCTCTAAGAAAGCAGCAATATGTCGGCCTGGATCCTCGTGCTCCAGTCCACTGAATTGTACCAAATTTTGTATCATGTTAACGATACTTGATTTAATTTCAAAATGGTCCGCCAAGACAGCCGGTCAGACAATAGTCGGTGCAAGTCCATCCCCTCCAGGACGCCTGCTATCGTTTAGCGGGATATCATAATCCGCCATAATTATGTCACTATGGGCCTTCGACCCTTCGTGATCAGACGGATCCACCGATGCCTCGTTTTCTAGGATCTCAATAGCAGAAGTAGAGTTAAGAATACTAGAAACAAGATGCGTTTTATGAAGTCTAATTCTATCGCTCCTCCTCAATCCTCGCGTCTCTTCCTCGGGTGGATCACCAGAAGGCTTGGGGTTCATGGACATCAACCTGTAATCAAAGAATGATGCAATTGCAACAGGCGAAATAGATAACTAACCCGAAAAAACGATAAATGACAGAAAAATGAATATTAACACCATAAATACATACAAAAATATCGGAAAGCTATATACTCGTAAAAATTAGATAAATGCCAATAAAATCAATAAAATGAATGGAAATAAACAGATAAAGAATAAAACAGCCCAAATAAATAAATCAGCAATTAGTTCAAATACTAGCAAACAAATCAAATAAATCAAATAACGAATAAATCAAATTCATAGACAAACCAATTAATCCAATATTCAATAAAGTAAACCTATCAACATCCTAATGAACGAATAATCAATCAAATCAATCCTATAAGCATATAAATGAACAAATATATATACTAACCTATGAACCAATCTAAAATCAATCCAAAATATCAACAGAGAGATAAATCAAATAAAAATTCAAACAATCGTATATGCAAATAAATGAACAAACAAAGAATCAACGAAGTATAAACAAGTATTCACAAGCATGTACACTGGTAAAAAGTTGACTTGGTTCGTTCCCAAAGCTCATCCCGTCCCCGGCAACAGTGCCAAAAACTTGATGTGCGCGCTAGTACGCATAATTTAGCGTTGAAATTACACATGTTTCTGCTTTAATATTTATAAAAATGGTTTAGACCTTAATATTAAAACACACACAATAGGGCAAGTGTACCCTGTCATATATGTAGTAATGTACAGATAAGAACTAGATATCAATCCATGGACGCGCGCGGAGCAATTGTACTAAAACTCTATCCTCAATTTACCAGTAGGAAAAGATAGTTGAAGTTTTTATTTAACTAAATTAATTCTAAAATAACAAACTAACATATGTAAGACTCCAAATACAAAATATACCTATATAGACTATAATATATCAATCCTAGCATGTCATCTACATATCGTATGAAATAAATGCGTGTGAACAACATTCCCATTTTCCGACAGTTAGTGTCCCTTTCGGGCATCCTAACATGACAACTATATAGAAAGCTAACACGAATACACACGTTAACCACTTCAAGTTGTTTATTAGCGAGCAGCTGATATGATCTCATGCAAATCTTCTAAAGATAAGTTAGTCATCTGTTAAGAGTTTTTTGACCTCACTAATCCAGGAAAGTAATACCGAATACAAAATACAGCCACCTAGACTAGCATAAAGTAGAGCATTTCACAACCTACTCCAGTTTACCAACTTTGAACACAGATCTACTAAGATCACTATTTTTACCAAATTAAGTAGCAAAGATCATTAACCATGTCAAAAATCAGTAACGACACCATTAAGCTTTTAAAACCCTTTTACGTGCCGGTAAGCATTTCTAATCATTATTCGACTGACTTTAACCAAACCAATACCCGGTTACTGTTTCATGGTGTAAACTTATTAACAAGTTAACTAGTCTACTACCGGATGATTAAACAGACGGTTTTTCAACATGTATCCGCCTTACACATTCGACAATCATCAAAGTCATTCAAACACAGTCACAAATCCAACAACAATGAAACAAGGTTGCATTATGATCATCAAGATTAAGTCATGAAAAACGCAAAATTTATACAAGACATGATTAACTATATAAACGATTGTTTCTACGTACTACATACTAATGTTTTTGCCCGTAGGCGTACAATCTACTAAATAAACATCACAATAACGTACAAAATCAGATTTGATACTAAAATAGATAATAAGATCAAACCATAGAAATGCAAATTTGATGGATTGGATGATGATAGATGGATCGGATGGCTTCCCGAGCTCCTTCCACGCCTTTGCAACACTTCAACAGCACAGAAAATCACCTGAGATCGCCTCCCAAAAACCCAATACTCGATCAGTGGCTGAATGGGATGTTTTACAGAAGTTCAGGACCTGTGAGCGGCCACACGGTGCCTGTGAGCGGCCGCTCACTTTACGAAAAGGTGAACAAGTGGCCCGTGCATGACGTAGAGCTTCCTGAAGGTCACCATAAAGATCTGGAGGAGCGAGCGGCCGCTCACAGGACCTGGGGTCCTGTTCGCGCCGAAATCTTCGTTTTTCCTTCTGTTATGCTTCCGGGACATCGTTTAAGACCTGAAATCGTAAAGATACCCAAATAAGTACTAATTCCTATGTATAAGGTCAAAAACGTATTAAAATGGGAGTTAATCGGGGACTTTTATATGTGTAATTTAACGTATATCATGGTTGTTCCAGGAATATGACATGGGAATTTAAGTTATTGATCGAGTTTGTAAAATTTGATGGAGGTTATATTAACTTTGTTGGCGCCAAGGATGGACTTCTCACCGGAAAGGGGAAGGTCACCAATGGTAATATTAACATAGATGGAGTTAACTATGTTGAGTATTTGAAGCACATTATGATTAGTGTCACACAAATCTATGAAAAAGGTTATTTTGTTCACTTCACAAGGTTAGAAGCATTTGTGTTGAAACTGGAAGTCAAAATACTAGAAGAACGGATAATCACGAGCGCTCCAAGAAGAAACAATACATTTATCATGGACATGAGTGTCAAGGACAATTCTTTAGTGGAAACCACATGCCTACTCTCAAAAGCATCTGCATCAGACTCCATAGAAAGATGAATTATGTTGTCAAGATAGGTTTGGTGTTTGTGTGTTCCATTAAAGAGCTTTGTACTTGAGGACAAATGTGTCCCTTGTAAAAAGGGAAAGAAACATAAGAAGCCTCATAAGTCAAAAACTCTTAATTCTATCTCTGCTATATTTAATTTACTTAATATGGTTCTCTTTGGTCCTTTGAATGTAAGGAGCATAGGTGGTAAATATTATTCTCTAGTTATTACTGATGACTTTACTAGATTTTCTTTGGTGTTTTTCATTGGTACAACGGATGAAATAGAAGAGATCTTGATGAACTTCCTTTCTTAAGAAGAAAACATTTTCAAGACAACAATTAGGAGAATCAGATGTGACAATGGCTCGGAATTCAAAAACAACATATTTTCAATTTCTTGCATTTGCAAAGGAATTGAACATCAATTTAGTGCACCATATGAGCCACAGTAGAACGAAGTCGCTAAGAGGAAGAATATAATGTTAATTGAAGCAGACAGAACCATGCTTGTAGATACGAAGCTTCCCATTCATTTGGAGGGGGGGAGGCTGTGAATACAATTTGCTATGTCTTGAATTAGGTTTTGACAGTCAAGAAACACAATAAAACAGGTTATGAACTCTTGAAAGGACATAAGCCCAATCTCAAAGGTGTTCAAACATTCTGGATGCCTTGCACTATGTTAAAATCTAAAAACCAACCAAAATTTGGTGAGGTGGCTAACGTGGGATTTTTCCTTGGTTATTTCCGTGGTGCCCAAATAAACGTGTTTTTAATAAATCTAAAGGTAGTTGAAATTGTTTTTAATGTTGGAATAACAAGTTACTCACCAATGGAAAGTGCATAGGAACGCTCTTAGATGTTTGATTATGATGTTTTCTTTAAATCATTTAATGTTCCTCATACCTTTAATGTAGATTCCCCAACAGATGAAGACTTATTGATTTGAGATGACAATAATGAAACGATTTCTCCAAGGTCAATGATTCCAATTTATGCAGAAAAGAAGAAATTAGATGGTGATGATAACACATCCAATGATAAAGATCTTTCTCCCAAGAATACATCTACTGAAACTGAAGAAGAAGATTTTTTTGCGAATCTGTTTGGTCCAGAAAACTCCTCGGGGGAGATTGATTTGAATTTAGAGCAATGTTGCTATAACACGAGCAAATAAAGATCATCCGTTAAATCAAGTGCTTGGGGATCGTAATGCAGGTGTTCGTATAAGAAGAAGTTTTACAGAATCGACCTGTTTGTATGCTAGACATAGAAACACAGGCATCATAAACAAATGCTGAATTGCTTAATCTCACAAGTTTAGGCAGTGCAGGCAGAACTAGCTCAATTTAAGAATTTGAAAGTCTGAGAGTTAGTGGATTTACCAGACAGTGCTTAGGAGATTGGAACCAAGTAGGTGTTTTGCAATATGAAAGATGATAATAGTGTAGTGGTATGAAATAAAGTAAGGATGGTGGTAAAAGTTTTTAACCAACAAGAAGGGATTGACTACAATGAGGTGTTTGCACCAGTTGCAAGGCTCGAGGAAATTTGTCTATATCTCAGCTTTGCTGCTTATAAAGGATTTAAGGTTTATCAGTTAGACATCAAAAGCACATTTCTATATCAAAATTCCAAGAGCTGGTGTATGTTTCACAACCGCCAAGGTTTCCAGATACAGATTATCCAAATCATGTCTACAAACTTGACATGTCACTTTACGGGTAACACTAGGCACCTAGGACATGGTATGAGACACTGTCAACCTATCTCCTAGAAAATGTCTTTGACAGAGGGAAAATAGATAGTACACTTTTTATTAAGAGAAATATTGGGTCTGCTGACCTGGAGAAGAACAGATGATTGAAAAGCCAAAATATGCTAACAGTTGATTCCACAAATAAACAGTCTTTACAACATACTCTTCACAAAAGACTGCTGACCCTAACAACTGTTCCATCCAAACAACTGCTGTGACAACTGCTGATACAAAGGACTGGTAGAGAACAACTGATAGAGAACAACTGCTGACCAAAGGTCTGATGAAGAAACAACTGCTGATCAAGTACTGAAGACTAAAGGTCTGTTGGAGTCAACAACACTTAGACTCCAACAGATGTTGCAAGACCATCAGAGTTTTCCCTTAGCAGTAGTTTACTTTACAGTGTTTTGTAATATAACAGTAGTTTGTATAGGGCAGATGTTTTATGTTGTTATTCTGTTAGAGGTCACTATCTTAGGTGACGTCAGCACAGGTCATCAATGGTTTAGGTTTGTCTATAAATAGAACAGTGCTTGTACTGTTCTATTACATCACACACAAACATTCTCTCAGACAAACAATCACTGTGTGATCAGGCTGAGGGGGAGTATTTGTACTGAGTGTAATCTTTCAATTAATGAAAGCATTTGATCATAGAAAACATTTATTCCTGTTGTTTTGATTATAGTTTATCATTCCGTTGCACTTTCCATATATACTTACATCATTCATTCCTCATCTTATTCTAAATATATCAAAACAATCAAACTCAGATCCTAACAATTGGTATTAGAGCTTGGTCAATTAAATTCGATCTAACCAATCAATTTAATATAAACAGATCAGCTCACAATTATTGATATCGTTTGTCTGTTGGATTGAAAACAGAGTAATAGTTTAATTTCGATTCAACAGTTTTAAACATACTTTGTTTTTGAAAAATCAGAGAATGGCTCAAATCAATCACGATCCACATAACACTGGCACGAACAACAACCCACCGATGCTTTTCAGATCTGAATACAATATCTGGCAACGTCGGATGAGCCATGTTCTAGCTCAACAGAACACTGGGTGTTGGAAGTCGATTATCTTCGGACCACATGTTCCGATGGTGCCGAGTACTGAAGATCCCAAAGTTCAGGAGCCAAAGAAACTTGAAAATTACTCTGACCAGGATTTTTAGAAAATTGAGTTAGACGCTAAGGCCTTCAGTATTGTGGCCATGGCTCTACCCAATGATATATATGCTGGGCTGTTACACTATAACAGTGCAAAGGAGTTGTGGGATGCACTGAAAGAACAATTGGTGGGACTGAAGAGGTTATTGAAAACAATCGTGAAATACTTAACCAACAATATGAAACATTCAGTCATGTCAAGGGAGAGTCATTAACTCAACAATTTGAGAGGTTTAACTGTCTCATTAGTGAACTAAAACTGGTTGGTCTAACTTATCCCCATTCAACTTTAAACCATAGGTTTCTAAGATCATTACCAGACAAATGGGACACCATTGCTATTGTTATGAGAAACTCAATTGGATTTAAGGACCTATCACGGACCCAGCTTCATGGTAAGCTCTTGACCTATGAGAGAGAGCTTAACCAGAAAAAGAAGCTCCAGGACTCTGGAAAAGTGTCTGATGATTATGTATTTGGGAATACAACACTTTTGGGTCATGATGAGGTGTCTAGAAACACTAAGGATCAGAGTTATGATCACTTCATTGACATAACTTCAGGTTTTAACTCAGGTTTTAACTCTGATTCTTATTCACCAAACTATGCTTTCACAGCAAGTGGTGGTGATATCCAGGCATCTGATAACATATCCTTTGAGTATGATGACCTGAAATACTTTGACCCTGATGATTTGGAGGAAATGGACAGTATGCACCAATTGGCTCTTCTCAGTGTAAGAACTAACAATTTTTACAAGAAAACTGGGAGAAGGTTTCCAGGGTTAACTGGCAGATCAAAGGTTGGGTTGGATAAATCAAAGATAAAGTGTTATAAATGTCACAGACTTGGTCATTTTGCTAGGGAATGTAGGAGTCAACATGGTACACCTATGATCACCTATCCAAATCAATGACCTCAGACCAACACTTATCAAAATTCCTATAATACCCCTGGACCAAATGTGCAAAACACTGCTCATTTTGCACAGTCCTCAAACACTGTTCCTGTCCAGTATGTCCAAACCACTGTTCCTCAGATCCACTATGTGCAAACACCTGTTGCTCAAGCACCTGTGCAAATGACTGCTACTCCATCCTCTCTTCCTGCAGAGACCAGTCAACAGAGCTTCTTCACACAAGGCTTTGTTGATTGGAGCAGTCTACCAGATGAGTTAACAGATGGAAATTTTGCACTAGTTGCCAAAGCTGAAAATGAACCAGAAAACTTTTGTTTCATGACTATGGTAGAAGAAGTTGAATCTGAGGAGGTGGTGACTGAATCTAAAGTTATGACTGATAATGTTGTTGATGAAGTTGTTGTAGGTGAAAAACCTGAAGAAGAGGTTGTGAATCTCTCAGATCCCTAGGGTGCATCTGATGATTGTGAGTGCAAGTGTGATTGTGCATTGATGGCTGCTGCTAAGGTATCTCCTCAAATTCTTAAGGATTTATGTTCTGACAGATGTGTGATAGCATTTGCTATCATCAAAGAGGTGAATGAAAACCTTAGAAAGAAAATTTTAGATGATGAAGTTAAATTTGAGAAACTTTCAAAAGAATTAAAAACAAGTTTAACTGAAAAATAATCTGAAATAAGTAGCTTAAAACATGAAGCAACCATAACCAAAGACCAGCTCCAAACTATGATAACAAAATATCAGAGTTGTAAAAGTGAGCTTGAGTCCACCCAAGCTGAATGTCAGAAATGGGTGGAATCATGTAGAGGATTTGAAATGCTACTCAACAATCAAACCAAAAGTCATGTGAAGTTTGGTTTTGGTTTTGAAACAACTGCTCCAGCTTTTGAAAACACTGACAAAAAGGATCAAAAGTCTGTTGAGATAGTACCAACAAACTTGCAGGGTCAAGAGATTAAAATCACTGAAACAAATGGTAAGAAAATTGTTCTAGAAAAACCAGAAGGTTCCTCATCATTTACTGAACTTGAAAAGTATGAATTTAAACCTACTTGGTCTGATGAGTGTGGTACTCTTGAGAATTTTAAACCTGTTGATTTTAAAACTCCTGAAGGAAAGACAGCTCCTCAGGCAAAAATCATTCCCTTGAAAAACCTTCCAGCAGATGCTCAAACATCTGCTGAAAAGAAGGCTGAAAAAGGGAAGAAGAAAGAAAAGACTGTCCACTTGTTCTGTGATTTCTGTGAAAAAAAGAATCATGTCACTAAAAACTGTTTTCTTCTAAAAGCATATGACATTAACAAAGGAACAAGTGTATGTGATTCCAAAGCCACATGTTCAATATGTGGGAAAAAGAATCACAAAACCAAAGAGTGCTTGTATCTCAAAAATTTTGATGTGAAAATACAAGAGTACAAAGCTAAAACTCTTGCAAATCCTGGGGTGAGTACTTCAAAAGGAAAGCCCAAACAAACTTTCACTCCTGTCCAAACATCTGTTACTAAAAGTCTTGAAACATCTGCTCCTAGGATTGTCCAAGTAACAGATGCTCCACCCACAAGCAAGTACCCAAGAGGATATGGACAACCACCATGTCATAGTCTGTCACATGTTTATGAGGAGCCAAAAAGACCCTCTAAATCAAGAGTGAACAGAAATCCCTATGGGTATTATCATCTGTCTGGAAGTGATCAAACAACTGTTGCCCCAAGTGTTGACATTCAAGCACTGGCAAATGGTCAGCAGTAGTTGTTGAACTTGATTCAAAAATTAGTTCAAACCATTGATCATCTTCCAAAGCTTGAGTCTGAAAAGTCTGAGGACCTATCCAAAGCCAACTTGGCTTTGGACACTGACCAAAACTAATCCATTACTGTTGTGCAGGGAGCTTCTGCTTGTTTAGATAGCCTTTGGTATGTAGATAGTGGAGGTTCCAGGCACATGACAGGATGTAGAGCCCTTCTTCTGGACTTCTTAGCTCATGGAGGGGGTGATATATCCTTTGGTAATGATTCAAAAGGTAAGGTGTTGGGTTCAGGGACTGTACAAGCTGGGAAACTCAAGTTTGAAAATGTCAATCTTATTGATAATCTCAAGTTTAATCTCCTGAGTGTTTCACAAATGCGTGACAAAGGTTATGGCTCATTCTTCACAAAGAAAACTTGTAAGATTATTGGGCCAGAAGTGGTTAAAAAGATTGATACCTATCATTGCCGAGAGCAAAGCACAACTTGTTGCTCATAGAAGTGGCAATGTGTTTGTTGTTGATATGTTAAAGGACAATCCTATGGCAAATGTCTGTTTGTTTTCTGCTGCCTCCACAAAGGAGACATAATTGTGGCATAGGAGACTGGGTCATACCAACCTTAATACTATCAACACAGTCTCTAAACAAAGTCTTGTCAGAGGCTTACCATCAAAAGAATTCTAATGTGATGAGCATTATGTTTCTTGTTTAAAAGGGAAACAACATAAAAGCTCTTACAAATTCATTGATGAGTCCAAAACCAGTCAATGTCTACAATTGTTGCACATGGACATGTTTGGCCCTGTTAAAATATGAGTCTAAGAAGAAAAAGATTCTGTCTTGTTATAGTTGATAATTTTTCTAGGTTTACATGGACTTACTTTTTACATTCTAAGGATGAGAGTGCAGGTATTTTGAAGGACTTTGTCACCAAAGTTGAAAAACAATATGACTTGCCAGTAAAAGTCTTCAGGAGTGACAATGGAACAGAGTTTAAAAATAAGGAGTTGGATGACTTCTGTGTGTCAAAAGGGATTGTGAGGCAGTACAGCATCCCAACAACACTAGAGCAAAATGGGGTGGTTGAGAGGAAAAATAGAACTCTTATAGAAGCTACAAGAACCATGCTAGCAGATTCTGGTTTGCCATTGTCCTTCTGGGCAAAAGCTGTAAACACTGCTTGCTATGTTCAAAACAGAGTTTTGATCAACCCAAGACATCAAAAAATTGCTTATGAAATTTTGTTCAAAATCAAACCATTAATTTCATTTTTCAAAATCTTTGGCTACCCATGTTTCATCTTAAATCTCAAAGATTCCATTTCAAAATTTGCAGCCAAAGTAGATTGTGGTTATTTTCTGGGATATTCTTCTACTGCCAAGGCTTATAAAGTGTTTAACACAAAGACTAAGACAATAGAAGAAACTCTTAATGTAAAGTTCAATGAACTTTCATCCCTAAAAATCCCAGCAAATCCTGCTGAACTGTTTGATTTAGATAAATTCAAATTTGAAGATGTCACTGTTAAAACTAACAATGCAGGTATTCCACAGTCTCCACAACAGGATTACAGAACAGATGTTGTGATCCCCAGTCACTATAAAATCTCTTCTGCATCAGGGGAAGCAGCTGTTCAAAACAACTGTAAAAACTCTGTCACAGCTGAGTCAACCACTGTTGGCCAGTCTTATCCTCAAACCACTGCTTCACCTCCTTCAACCACTGTACAATCATCTGTTGACAAAAGTTAAACATCTGTTGACAAAAGTCAGTCCAATTATACACCACTTGGACCCATTCCCCCACTTCCATTTCAAACATCTGATGGCACTACAGAAGTGCAAATAGATGTTACAACAACAAAGTCACCAAACCTCTGTCCTTCACCTCAAAATGCCATCATACCATATCAGGAAGATTTAATCTACCTAAGAACTCATCCACCAGACCAGATCATTGGCAACATCAGAGAGGGTGTGCTAACAAGAAGTCAATCTTCCAATATCTGTCTTTTTGCAGGGTTCCTATCTCTCACACAACTTGTCAAGTACCAAGAGGCACTAAAAGACAACAGTTGGGTAGAAGCTATGCAAGAAGAGCTCCTTCAGTTCAAAAGACAACAAGTATGGGAACTTGTACCACTGCCTAAGGATGTTTGTCCAATAGGCACAAAGTGGGTCTTCAAAAACAAAACTGATGAAAGGGGTATTGTTGTCAAGAATAAAGCCAGGCTCATGGTTCAAGGCTTCAGACAAGAAGAAGGAATAGACTATGATGAAACCTTTGCTCCTATAGCAAGGTTAGAAGACATCAGACTATTTCTAGTCTTTGGTGTCAACCACAACATCAAGGTGTATCAGATGGACATCAAATGTGCTTTCCTATATGGAAAAATTCAGGAGGAGGTCTATGTATGTCAACCACCTGGTTTTGAAGACACATTCCATCCTGATCATGTCTACAAGCTTAATAAAGCTCTGTATGGACTCAAACAAGCACCAAGGGCCTGGTATGAAACTCTTTCCACTTTTCTCTTATCCATTGGCTTCACAAGAGGTAAAATTGATAAAACCTTATTTCTGAAATGGAGAGGGAAAGACTTAATGATTGTTCAAATATATGTGGATGACATCATCTTTGGATCCACATGTAACAAAATGTGTGAAGAGTTTAGGAAACTCATGACAGCAGAGTTTGAAATGAGTGCCATGGGTGAACTTCAGTGTTTCCTTGGTCTCCAAGTGAAACAACTGCAAAATGGCACATTCATCCATCAAAATAAATATGTAAAGAATTTGCTAACTAGATTTGAGATGAATGACTGTAAGCCATGTAGTACACCCATGAGTACAGTCAAGCTACTCACTATTGATGACAAGGATGAACTGGTTGATCAAACACATTATAGATGCATGATTGGGTCTTTATTGTACTTAACTGCATCTAGGCCAGACATTATGTTTGCCACTTGTGTCTGTGCAAGATCCCAGGCTTCACCTAGAAAGTCAAACCTTATTGCTGTGAAAAGGATATTCAGATACCTAAAAGGTGCTCCCACACTTGGTATCTGGTACCCTGCTAATGGAAACATTGAGCTTTCAGGTTACTTAGATAGTGATTTTGCTGGCTGTCACACCACAAGAAAATCCACATCAGGAGGGTGCCAATTTCTAGGGAATGCCTTAGTTTCTTGGCAAAGCAAAAAGCAGGCAGCTGTTTCCACCTCAACAGCTGAGGCTGAATACATTGCTGCTGCAAGCTGTACAGCCCAACTCATGTGGCTTCAAAATCAATTGCTGGATTTTGGGATAACTGCATTACAGACTCCACTCATGTTGGATAGTCAAGCTGCTGAAAATATCATCAAAAATCCAGTCTCTCACTCCACGACCAAACACATTGACATCAGACATCATTTTGTCAGGGATAGCTATGAAAAAGTTTTGATTTCTCTGCACCATGTTCCAACAGAGGATCAGTTGGCAGATGTGTTGACAAAAGCTTTAGACACATCTACCTTTACAATTCTGATTTCTAGAATTGGTATGCTAAACATGGATTAAACACACAAATGTTTTAAATAAAAGCATTAAAATGTTTCAGAAAATCAAAATTCATCCTTAAAAATAGCTTTTTGGTTGAAAAATCTGTTTCAAACCTCTGATCAGATAAAACAACCACTGTTTCATTCATTTTATCCACTGTTGGTTGAAAAATCTGTCTCAAACCTCTGATTAGATAAAACAACTGTTTTATTATCCATATCTATCTATATATATATATATATATATATATATATATATATATATTTACATATATCTATAATAATAATAATAAAAAAACAGCTGTTTGCATCAGTTGTTTGCATCAGCTGTTTGCCAAAACAGCTGTCCTCCACCAGATGTTTTATCCATCAGATGTTTGCCACGTTTGCTCTTACAAGCAGAATTTTGGCCACATCAGCGGTTTCACCAGAGCCTATAAAAACCCTGTTTTATCATAACACTCGTTACACTGTCTCATTGTATTCAAAATACTGAAACCACCTTCTTCGTTCTAAAACCCTTAATCAAATTTCACTCACTCTCACCTTCGGAATCCATTACAATGGATCTTCAAGTTAAAGCCACCCACAATTATCTTCCATATCTGCTAAAAACAGATGAAAATACTCCATTCCATTCCACCATCGACATCATCCTAAATTCCAAATACTTGACTATCCTAACGGCTGACGCCCCTGTCTATCTTGATACTCTCCAAGAATTCTGGTTGAATGCTGAGTTTTTGCTTCAAGACAAAAAGCCTACTTCCATTATCTCAAAAATTGGTGAGACAAGTATTGTCATTACCCCTCAACTGATATCCACAACCTTCTCACTTAATGATTTGTCAGGTAAAGACTCTTTCCCAAAAACAGAGCTTCACACAGAGTTTCAGGAAAGGGGGTATGATGCTCAGATGACTGGGTCGGGTCAACACTTTTCAAAAAGTTTTTCCCACCAGTCATGAAATTTTTCTTCCATACCCTCCTTCTCTGTGTCTCCGCAAAGTCCACTTCATTTAATGAAATCCTATTGAGGATTCAGTCATTGGGGTATGCTATGTTGTCAGATTCTGACTTCAATCTATCCCAGGGACTGTTTATGGACTTAGTGTCAAATGTGAAAGCCATAAAGTCTGGCTCAAATAATGCTTTTCTAATTTACCCAAGAATCTTAAGTGTATTCCTTCAAAAGGTTTTACCAGAAAAAGTTTTCAAAAAGGGTGTGTCTTTGCAAATGAAAAGTCTAACTGATGAAACTTTCACAAGAATGCTGGGTGCAAACACCCAAGAAAAGGTATTAAAAGTGTCAAAGGTTTCAAAAACACAAACAAAGAGAACTAAGATAACAACTGTTGTCCAAACCTCTGTTGTTGAGACCACTGCTCCTGGTGATCATGGCACTACATCCAGTGCTGTGAAACCCACACCAGCCATTTCCAAAAGAAAACGTCCATCCACAAAAACCACCACTCCACCAGAAAAGAGACTTCTGGAAGATGAGATACCAGAAGATAACTCTGTTGCAACACAAAAGCAACTAGAAACCACTGTTGTTACTTCCTCACAACAGTTGGAAATATCTCAACCTGACCAAACTCCTCATGCATCCTCACAAAAGGATCATGTTGTATGCCAAGGGGAACCACATCATGATACATTTGAGTCACTTGGCCATATGTTCACAAGCCCCTCTCCCAGGGCTAATTCTCTTTTTACTCCTCCACCTTCACCATCACATGTTTAACAGACCATGCAACCTCTGTTTGAGGCTATTGACAAAACTCAGGAAAATCCCAGTTCCTCTCTATCACCTGTCAATGAGAGTATACCTCCACAAGTGACTGGGACTGAGGAAATTCAATCAGCCATCCCACAAACTGATGAGGAGGTTACAGCCCTAGAGTTCAATGCAACTCTAGTTGAGTTTTCAAGTGGAGCAGCCACTACTGATGTAGAGACCATTGTCTCATACCAGGACAGTGGTTACATAACTAAGACTCCCTTGAAGGCAACAACTGATGAGGCCACTATAGTGTCCCCAAACTCAGTTGGAAGTCCCCAGAACCAAGAAAAAGGGGCATCTGGTTCTCATCCTTTGGATTCACCTCCTAGGACTGAATCAGTTAAAACTACCACTGGTAGGAATTTAGATGATCCTATTAACTTAGGTGATGGGTTAAAATACCAAGAATTGACGGCCAGAGTCCAAACCATTGAAACCTCTGTAGCTGACATCAAATCTGATGTCAAGTTAATATTGGAATCCTTGGCAACTCTCTCCAAGAGTCAACCATCCACAGCTGATATTGCTAGTGAGCTATGGAAATATTATTCTCCCATCATCATAGCTCACAGAAAACTAGCAGATCAGAATCATGAAACCTACATGGCTGAAATCAGAAACATGGTAGATGCAAGGTACAAAGATACCCATGCAGACATTCAGGCTATCAAAGACCATTTGCTGAAGACCACTGGCTCTGCCCCTACCACCATTCTCAGGGATGAAGATGATGATGAATTCATAGCTGATGATGCCAAAAAGGGGGAGAGTGGCGGAGATAGGTTGCCAAAGCTAGATCCCTTTGGTTGTCCACCTTCACATAAAGGGAAATCAAAGTCTGCTAACAAACCAGGGTCTACTCAAACAGCACCACAACAGACCACAACAACAACAACAAAATCAAACAGCACCACCACAACAACAACAACAACAAACCAGCAAAGATAAAGCAGTGGATAACTCTGCTAATGAAGAAGCTGAAAAAGCTGCTGAAGACAAACAAAAGAGGGCTGACACTTTGGAAGTCAAAGCAGAGTTGTTGGTAAAACTGAAAAGGGAACAACAGCAGGAAGTTGAAGATGTGGGATCCTCAAAAAGGAAGAAGATGCCTGCTAAACATGTCAGACAACCACCATCTAAACTGAAAACCACTGCTGTTAAAACCTCTGCTGATAAAACCACTGACAAAACCACTACTGCTACCCAAACCACTAATAAAACCACAACACCTGAACCTACAACCACATCTGAACCTACAACCACCAAACCTACATCTGAACCTACAATCACATCACCATCCAAATCCCAAACATCTGCTGGTCCTACTAAGGTGCAAACAGATGTTAACACAACCACTGCTTCCACACCACCATCACCAAAAATCTTGTACAAAAGGAAGAGGAAATCAACCTTTGTTGTACAGGATGAAAACATACATACATCACCAGACACCACCTCAACCACACAATCTACACCTATATCAGCCATTCCACTCTCATCATTTTCACCACACACTTCACAATTCAAATCCCATAGACCACCACCAACCATTACACCATTGGCTGTTCAGTATCCCCTTGAACTTGATCTGCTCAAGGGGGAAATGCAATCCTTCTATAATACTGAACAACCATCTGATAGATCTTTCCCTTCTCTTCCACATTTCCCTGTTCCCCTAAACATTGACACATATCTTAAATACAAGGCTGAACAGGCAGATGCCATCATAAAAGAGAAATGCAAAGGGAAGGATGACAGGACTGCTCAGGGCATCCATTCAGCAGAACTTAGCAAATTGAGAAGGATTGAAGATTTTGCTAAGACCCTGAGCAATTCCATGTCTGCCATGCCTCTCAGCAGTGACATGGAAAGGGAGGTTAGGGAATCCCTTCTTGAACAGATCTTGGCAACCATGCCTTATAAAGCAAACAAGAAACAGTTTGCAGGCTGGACTACTCATGCACTCAGAGAAGAACTCTTAAGGATTGAAGAGTTGGCCAAAAATCCCCAAGTTAAAGTCTCTGCCTCAGATTTTGGTAAAGGCAGAGATCCAGCCAGAGCCCTGAAGTTTAAAAGGATGAGACAAGAAATTGTGGCTGCTGATTATGGGGAGATGAGGTCAGTTGCAAGATGGTCTGAGCTGAGGCTGGTTGAAACATACAAGAGACTAGAAGAAAACAGGAAGAAAGATCCCAGCCTACCTAGAAAACCTGTCTACACTGATGAACCACTGATGAAGAGACCTCAACATGCCTTTACATTAGACAGCTTACAGGACACTTCTGATCTATCAGCTGCTGCTAGAAGACAATTCAAGAAATAGAAAGAAATGTCTGAAGAAGATCAGAAGAAGTTTGCTGATACTTACATAAAGGAGGGCCTCTTCAATCAAGTGCACTTTTTCTCAGATCCCACTACTGACAAGCTCAGAGAACTCATTGGGAGACCTCCATCACCAAACTCATCAAGAATAAAAGTGCATCTTAGCAAATCCACTAACTCAAAAATTCTAAAATTTAAGGTCAATAAAGACAACCATGAATTGACTTTGCTCAGGTCAGATGGAAATGTTCAAAAGCTAAGCATGGATGATGCATATAGCCTGTGTGCAGATGATCTCCAAACACTGCTGAACCTTGAGCTTGAAAAAGATGTAGAAGACCTATTTTCCTTGGAATTTGAACTTCAATTCAAAGGACAAATCAGAGAAAGTCTGACGAGAAATAAAGATCAATAATAAAGCTTAGTTTTGGCATCATCTGTTCTAGGGGGAGATTGTTGGGTCTGCTGACCTGGAGAAGAACAGATGATTGAAAAGCCAAAATATGCTAACAGTTGATTCCACAAATAAACAGTCTTTACAACATACTCTTCTCAAAATACTGCTGACCCTAACAACTGTTCCATCCAAACAACTGCTGTGACAACTGCTGATACAAAGGACTGCTAGAGAACAACTGATAGAGAACAACTGCTGACCAAAGGTCTGACGAAGAAACAACTGCTGATCAAGTACTGAAGACTAAAGGTCTGTTGGAGTCAACAGCACTTAGACTCCAACAGATGTTGCAAGACCATCAGAGTTTTCCCTTAGCAGGTGTTTACTTTACAGTGTTTTGTAATTTAACAGTAGTTTGTATAGGGCAGATGTTTTATGTTGTTATTCTGTTAGAGGTCACTATCTTAGGTGAAGTCAGCACATGTCATCAGGGGTTTAGGTTTGTCTATAAATAGAACAGTGCTTTTACTGTTCTATTACATCACACACAAACATTCTCTCAGACAAACAATCACTGTGTGATAAGGCTGAGGGGAATATTTGTACTGATTGTAATCTTTCAATTAATGAAAGCATTTGATCATAGAAAACATTTATTCCTGTTGTTTTGATTATAGTTTATCATTCCGCTGCACTTTCCATATATACTTACATCATTCATTCCTCATCTTATTCTAAATATATCAAAACAATCAAACTCAGATCCTAACAAGAAAAAAGCACAAATTTTCTACTAGTTCATGGTTGCAATATAATCATCAAGATGAAAACATGAAAAGCACAAAAATCATACAAAATGTGATTAACATACAAACGATAGTTTATACTACTATATATAACTTGTTTTTACTCGGAGGTTACAATACAATACATAAACATCACAAATAGGCTTAAACAACAAGATTTGAACATGATTAAAGTTAAATGATCAAATCATAAAATGCTAAATGTGAAGCATAGGATGATGATAATCTATCCCGATCGCCTCCTAAATGAGAACAAGATTTGAACAGCTCCAGAAAATTGCCCTAAGTCAACCTAAAAATACGCAATAATTGATCCGTAGCTTATGCTCTATTTTTATAGAAGTTTTACAAAAGTGCACGGCCATGCAAGAAAGGTGCACGATCGTTCACTTTATTTTGATCATGACGTCAGGCTACGTGGTCAGACAAGTGGGCAAGTGGATGAATTATTGGTCTGATAAAGGTGCACGGTTCTGCACATGGGTTGCACGACCATGCTGATTATGAAGTTGGCGAGTATAATGTTGCATTGGCAATGCAACCCAGCTGATTGAGTCTGCACGACCGTGCACTTAGGTCAGTGTACTTCAGAAAATGCAAGAAATGTCTGTTTCATCCGGATTTCGCCTGTTTTCTTCAACTTCATTTTTAGGCGCCATTTACGACATGCAAAAACAATACAAAGCGATTAAGTACCAAATTCATGCAATTACAGTTGAAAAGGCACAATTTGAGAGTTTAATCGGGGACTTATATATGTATAATTTAACGTATATCAAACCACCTTACACTTGAACTTTGTTTGTCCTCAATCAAACAACTAAACAGAAATAAACGAAAAACTCGCAAAATGACAATAAAGAAAAAATAACCTGTACAGTTAAGTTTCAAGCCAACAGATATAAACAGGCAACAAGACAAATAAACGGCGAAGATTCACTTCCAATCAACATAGCACGTAAGCCCATACACGACTCACAATGTTCACACACACTCAGTTTGATTTATGATACATACGCGTAATGTGTATGTGTAAATCGCTCCATTGCCATGACAATGAATCGTGCAATATTATAAGCCTGTCAAAAGATATAAGCTTCACCAACTAACGTGTGAAAAAACACAAATCAAGAGGTCTTAAAAGGGTAGAAATGATAGGCAAAGGTAAAGGTGTGGAATGGATATTTACGGTGACTAAACGGCTAAAACTCAGCGGTTATGTCTAACTAAAATAAATAAACACGAACTATAGAAAACACACCCGAATATAGGTGATTTGTATTTAATTCGAGTTAACCACAATTTTTTAACCAAAGGTATGAGATTTGAGTATTTTTTGGGGGGAAATTTGAAATCTGCAGTATGTGCACAAATCCGCATGACCGTGCGGATTTGGTTGCACCAGGTTTTGCACAAGCAGTGCAGCTTAGAAGCATCGAGCTGCAATGACCTACACGGTCGTGCAAAAGTCTGCATGACCGTGCGTGCCGAGAAAACCATGGCTGCACAGGTAGTGCAACTCAAAACTATCGAGCTGCACTGACCTGCACGACTGTGCACAATTATGCACAGTCTTGCAAGACCATCAGGTCAGGTCAGAAAGTCTGAAGCCTTATTTTGGACACCCGGGACCATAATTTTCGATATACTAACATTTTGGAATGGGTTTTTATGTACAGATAGATCACCCATTCCTCACTTTTGACAACCGAGTGACAAAAGAAGCAGAATGTATCAACAAGTTGTTTGAGTTGCAGAGCCGAAGGGGGATGATTGGGAAACCGATTCGGCTTAGTTGGGATACACTAGCCACTATTAATCAGCATGAGAGGTTTCAGGACGTATTTCCACACCCATGGTGAATTTGGTGAACATAGTAAGCCAGTGTATCTAGAGTTGACCTTAGAGTTTCTCGCCTCTTACTATTACAAGAAGCTAAAGAAATGGGAGCATCACAATTTCCATGAGAAGAATGCATCTTTTAGGTTGGTGGCACAAATAGTCTGTGGCAAATCTGGGGAAAAAGTTTGGTATCTACAAAGATGAAGACTTGGATTCTGACATTTTTTCTCCGGTGCACAACTTCTCAAGTACACAAGAGCGTGCTGACTTTTGGGCTTCTATAGTTTTTAGGCCGGCAAATGATGCTAGGTCGGCCAAGGACTCCAGGATTCGAGATCTGCTGTTGAGGATGATGCGCCATATATCAAATATCCAGCCGCACCATCTGTGGCCGAAAGGACAATGGGGAAACTGTCCTACTCCTGATCTTTTTTCTTATACCATCTCTCTACTGGAGCCCCGCTCAACTAGGCCGCACGGATGGCCGAGTTCTTCATAACCGCGGGCGGGAAAACATAAGGTAGTGAGATTCATGGCGGCGTGTATGTTATTATACTCACCGAGGATTTAAGTGCCCTCATAGATGAGATGAATTCGAAGTTGGATGATGTGGAGTACGGGGATGCGATCGATCTGCGATTGCTGCGCTACCAGGGGTTTACTGTAGATACCGCTTTGTGGCCACGCCTCAGAGGTCTAGATGGACAAGTTTGGGATCATCTACCACCTGTATCGGACGTAGAGGTAGAGGATGATGACAAGGAGATGGAGGATCAGGGAGGCTCGCCGAAGGAGGCACACCACCTCACGAGCAGCATGGCCCTCACTATCCCGACCCACAGCAGCAGTTCCACCAGCCACATTATGACTGGCCACAGGACATCCCATCATACCCTGACTTTAATCCACAGTTCCAAACTATGGAGCTGCATGTTCATAAGCAGGGACGACAACATGAGGTGATGGATAGAGAGCAGAGGTACATGTGGTCTGAGATACATAGGTGTGGAATGGATATTTACGGTGACTAAACGGCTAAAACTCTATAGTTATGTCTAACTAAAATGAATATACATGAACTATAGAAAAACACCCGAATATAGGTGATTTTTATTTAATTCGATTTAATCACAATTTTTTAACCAAAGTTATGATATTTGAGTATTTTTGGGGGGAAAATTTGAAATCTGCAGTATGTGTACAAATCCGCATGACCGTGCGGATTTGGTTGCACCAGGTTTTGCACAAGTAGTGCAGCTTAGAAGCATCGAGTTGCAATGGCCTACACGGTCATGCAAAAGTCTGCATGACCGTGCGTGCCGAGAAAACCATGGTTGCACAGGTAGTGCAACTCAAAACCATCGAGCTGCACTGACCTGCACGACTGTGCTCAATTGTGCACGGTCTTGCAAGACCATTAGGTCAGGTCAGAAAGTCTGAAGCCTTATTTTGGACATCTAGTACCATAATTTTCGATATACTAACATTTTGGAATGTGTTTTTATGTACAGATAGATCACCCATTCCTCACTTTTGACAACCGAGTGACAAAAGAAGCAAAATGTATCAACAAGTTGTTTGAGTTGTGGAGCCGAAGGGGGATGATTGGGAAACCGATTCGGCTGAGCTGGGATACACTAGCCACTATTAATCAGCATGAGAGGTTTCAGGACGTATTTCCACACCCATGGCGTATTTGTTGAACATTAGTAAGCCAGTGTATCTAGAGTTGACCTTAGAGTTTCTCGCCTCTTACTGTTACAAGGAGCCAAAGAAATGGGAGCATCACAATTTCCATGAGAAGAATGCATCTTTTAGGTTAGGTGGATGGTGGCACAAATAGTCTGTGGCAAAACTGGGGAAAAAGTTGGGTATCTACACAGATGAAAACTTGGATTCAGACATTTTTTCTCCGGTGCACAACTTCTAGGGTACACTAGAGCGTGCTGACTTTTGGGCTTCTATAGTTGTTAGGCCGGCAAATGATGCTAGGTCGGCCAAGGACTCCAGGATTCGAGATCTGCTGTTGAGGATGATGCACCATATATCCAGCCGCACAATCTGTGGCCTAAAGGACAATGGGGAAACTGTCCTACTCCTGATCTTTTTTCTTATACCATCTCTCTATTGGAGCCCCGCTTAACTAGGCCGCACGGATGGCCGAGTTCTTCATAACCGCGGGCGGGAAAACAGAAGGTAGTGAGATTCATGGCGGCGAGTATGTTACTATACTCACCGAGGAGTTAAGTGCCCTCATAGATGAGATGAATTCGAAGTTGGATGATGTGGAATACGGGGATGCGATCGATCTACGATTGCTGCGCTACCAGGGGTTTACTATAGATACCGCTTTGTGGCCACGCCTCAGAGGTCTAGATGGACAAGTTTGGGATCCTCTACCACCTGTACCGGACGTAGAGGTGGAGGATGATGACAAGGAGATGGAGGATCAGGGAGGCTCGCCGAAGGAGGCACACCACCTCACGAGTACCATGGCCCTCACTATCCCGACCCACAGCGGTAGTTCCACCACCCACATTATGACTGGCCACAGGACATCCCATCATACCCTGACTTTAATCGACAGTTCCAGACTATGGAGCTGCATGTTCATAATCAGGGACGACAACATGAGGTGATGGATAGAGAGTAGAGGCACATGTGGTCTGAGATACACAGCGGGTTTGAGTTCATTTTTGGTGGCTTGGAATATGCTCGTCCTGGTTACGTTGGTAACCCACCCAGATTCTAATTCGGGGACGTGCCCGACGGCTCCGGTACTCACCACAGGGACGGAGATGATCAGTAGCAGATGCCGCATTGCAGTTGTTTCTTTCTTTTATTTATTTGATTATGTCTTGTACTTTCTTTCGGGTGCTTGCACCCTAGACATCTTTATTTCTGTACTTTTACTGCTTTATTTCGTTTCAGTATTTTTATTTTAGTATGTTGTTTGGTTTTATTGGTTGATGATGGTTTGAATGGATTTGATATGTTTGCTTATGTTAAGAATGTTGATTCTGCAAGAAATTGAGGAGCACCAGTGTGGATGCTCTATGCCGATGTCTTCCCCGGTTTTTTTCTACACAGGGGAGTATTATTCGCCTTTTCGCACAATAGTTAGCTAATTCATAAACGCTATCTATTTTCACATTGGGGAAAATGTGAAGTTCGAGTGTGGAGAGGGATTATATCTTGTTTGTCCTCTGATGTATGTATAGTTTATATTTAAAAAAAATCTTAAAACATCAAAAACATAACTTAGTTTTGATAAAGATAGCTAGGGGCGGACAAACATATGTCATACTAGCATGCTAAATTTGTATACTTGCACCCATTCCTTCCAGTTACATGAGCTTTTGAGCCTTAGATTAGATTTCATATCTTGACTCTCATTGAGTGAGCAGGATGTTTTGTGCAATTTAGAACTTGTCACTAGTATACTTGTTTAGATCAGATACGTGTGAGATTGTATGAAAATGATTGAGGCATTTAGGATACCCTTTTGATTTTGCCTTTTTTTCGTTGTATCTGTTTCCTGCACCTAAATGTTATCCAATAGTTAACCCTGTTGAGCCTATATCCCGTGTTTTGTCTTATTTACCACACCATTTCACCACTTAACTAAATTTAGCCTTTTTATTTTTATACCTTTTGTGTTAAAACTCGGTTTAGGTTATCGTTTTACTCGTTTTGCACTGTATATAGTTTGTGTTCGGGTTTATATATTTAGATCCCGTGTTTCATGTATATTCGTGTTATAGTTATCAATTGTATTTGTTATTGTTGGAAAAAAATCCAGGAAATTGCAGAAAAATAGAACACCCTAAAATAGGGTGAATTAGTAGTGTTTGAGCAGTTTTTAGGGCTTTAAAGTTAGAATTTTGTGATTAGCACGAACTAAATAAAAATCGCATATATTCGCGTGTGTTTTATATAGTTCGTGTTTATTTATATTAGTTAGACATAACCGCCAAGTTTTAGCCATTTAGTCACTATAAATATCCATTCCACACCTTTACCTTTGCCTATCATTACAACCCGCTTTTATATTAGTTAGACATAACTGCCGAGTTTTAGCCGTATGTATTGATTTGTGTGACACCCACCATTTTACCAGGTCAAAATCCCTACACTTTCTAGTCCACATTTAATTTTCTATGCATAGTTCTTATCATTTTATATGCACAAGTCCCTCGAGAAAGTCTAGCAAAGTCCGAACGTATATAATTTCACCCATATCAACAAGAATTGGTGACACGAGTTTAAGCGACTGTAAACTATTTTCTAAAAACCATGTGTAAATATTATTTCATTTCAATAACTAAGGAGATGTGATAAATAAAAACTAGTAATTTTCTTACCTACATATCTACATATACATATATATATATATATGTACACATATGTGTTGGTGGTGAAATCTTCAGGATAGAATTAACCTATATTTTCTATGTGATATCCTCAGGATACTACAGGCAGAACAAGATTCAGGTTGACACTCAATATTATCTTATGCACATTCTGAGGATGGACTAGCGAACTATCTTATTGTTATATGAATGCAGGATGATTTTACCTCATATTCTCTGAGTAACATCCTCAGGATACTGAAGGACTAAGCAAGGTTCAGGATGTAACAGTGTTATGACCTATGTGCATCCTAAGCATAGACTAATGAATTATCTTATTGTGATATTATTGCAGGTACACTTAATCAATATTTGGGCTTGTAACTTTTCCCTAATGGCTATATTGACTCATTTAAGTCAAAGGAGCTGATCATTGAAGAGCTATGCATGTAGAACAAGTCCACCACCAAAGAAGAGGTCAAACTTGTAACCGACAAGCATTAATGGAAGGAGAAAAACATGGAACAGTTAACTAACGTCTATATTGGTTAACTACTGACCTGAAACAATCCATAAAGTTCATTAAAGATGGCGGATATCATGGATCTTCTATTTATTCCATTTGTAAAGTATAAATAGGGGGTGATCAGCAAGTAATAGGACACTTCTCACTTGCTTAACACTTCATAGACACCTGAAACTCTCTCTACACACAGAACACTACACACTCATATTGTAATCTTAGATACTCGTTCATCACCTATCCAAAGTTGTATTGATTTTTACCTTATTAATATTAACAAAAAAGGCAGGGGCCTAGACTCCTCCCGAGGTTTTGTGCCGGCGATCATCAAGTGACCAAGGGCTTTCCTCATATATCGAGTGTCATTCCTTTATTGCATTATACTTACAATTGTCTATCTTTGCTTAATTCACCTTTCTATCTGACAGTTACATCCTCAGGAGATAACTGTCCATCCTGAACTCATTATTTGCCATCCTAAGCAAAGTTGTCATATTGTTATATTAAACTGCCATTTTCATAATACAACTGAGTATTTAACATATTTCACACATTCAACACTCTACCTCACTTTAACTAATTTGGAAAACAAAATTATTTATAGTAGGTAATTTTTGACCAAAACAATTTGGCGCCCACCGTGGGGAAAGTGGTGCTATTTTTAACAAAAAACTTTGTTAAAACTCTTTCTTAATCAATTTATTTCAAAAATCTTGACAACTATGGCCTCAAACCCAAAATCTGTGTCTTCTTCCACACCATCCACAACTTCTGTCAAAAACGTGACTCTACCACCTCCTCCTACATTTCCTAAGAGTTCTGGACATCTTAGCAGAAGTATTACTCCCAATACTGCTAGATCTGAAGTAACAACATCTGGATCTGCTCCTCCTATTTTCGTATCAAATGATGAGCTCCTCTCCATGTTCACAATGGTGAAGGATCAAATAAAGCAATAACAGGAAACTAACCAGATGCTAAAGAGAGAAATTTAATCTCACAAAACATTCTCAAAGAGACCGGCCGAGGACATAAGGACACCATTGCATCCTAGGGTGTTAGATTTTAACTCTGGCATCTCTGGAGGCATTCATCAAGGAGATTTCATCCCCATGAACACTGGATTCTCTGCACCAGAAACTACTATAGCACCCAGGATGGCAATAACTATGGATGCAGGATATACTGCTGAACCATCTCGAGGATATGTTGTAGAGCCATCTCGAGGATATGCCACCGAACCATCCCGAGGATTCAACAATGGTAAGAATTTAAGTTCTAGTACTTCTTCTACTAACGATCTTGCTTCTTTGCAGGATACAGGTATAAGTCCATAACTGGCGGGAGAGCTTCAAAAAATCAAGGATATGGTGTCTAGTGTACCGGGGATAATACAGCCCATCCCTGAGGTATCCTCAGCATGTCACAGGGTGTCTCGTTTTGCACTTCCAATATGTGATGCTGAGATTCCAAAGAGATTCCAGACTCCAAGAATGAAGCTTTATGATGGATCTATGGATCCTGAAGAGCATGTAGCACAATACATCCCATTCCAGCAAACTTGAAAGAAGCATGCTTATGCAAAGGATTTGGTTCTACCCTCACTGGTCCAGCCTTAAAAAGGCTACTAAGTATTCCTCCCTATTCTATTATTTCTTTTGCTCATTTGATTAACATGTTTAAAAAACAGTTTTGTTGTAGTCGAACATTTGAACGTTTGACAAGTGATTTGTACAGGGTGACACAACCACAGGGAGAATCTTTAAGGGAGTATATCACAAGGTTTAGGAAGGAAGCACATGACATCCCAAACCTAGATGTCACAACGGCGGTACAAGCCTTCAAGATGGGACTACAGAAGGATTCACCTTTCTATAGAGAATTGGTGATGCACCCTTGTAGGAATCTAGATGAAGTTCGGAATAGAGCATTAAGATTCATCCGTCTTGAAGATGACAAGAAGATGCAGGAGAGGATAGAGACATCCTCAAGATACAAAAATCCCAATCGGATGTCCACTTCCACATACGAACCTTACAAACATGAACCATATGCTAGACCTGATAATAAAAAGGTTAATGTGGTTGAGGATGAGGATGAAGAGGATTGTCCTAAACTGTCGGACTATTGTTTTTCTGTGCATGTAACAGGTTTAATGTACGCTATGAAGGATCTTGGAGGCAAAGCAAGTTGGCCAAGGAAAGATAACAAGTCAGGATGGATGGACAAATCCAAATGGTGTGCCTTCCACGAAGATTTTGGACATGTTACTGAAGATTGCATTGCTTTGAGAAAAGAAATAGCATATCTCCTAAGCGAGGGCCATCTTAAGGATCTTCTGGGCAGAAAGAAGTCAAAGATTCAGGATAGCACTGGCATCCCAGAAATGGCAGCATCTCCACCCAAGGATGCTGGCATCATTAATTTTATTTCAGGAGGATGAGATATCTGTGGGACATCCTACTTAGTAGCCAAAAGGCATGCAAGAGAAATTAATTCAGAAAAGGGAGAAAGACCCAGAAAGACTACCATCATAACGAATGCAAAAGTGATTAGCTTTGAAGAAGAGGATCGAGAAAACGTTCTAGAGCCTCACCATGATGGTTTGGTCATTACTTTATATATTGCTAACCATTTTGTTCGCAGGATATTAATAGATGGAGGGAGTTTAGTTAACATAATACAGCTGGAAGCCCTCAAAAGGATGAACATCCCTAAGACCGAGATAGTGGCTAGATCATCTGTCTTGGTTGGCTTTAATGGGGAGACCAAAAGCATAGTTGGTGATATTAAACTGCCTGTGTATGTCGAGGGAATGAACTCTATCCAAAGATTCTGTGTGATAGATTCGTTATCCAGTTACAACGTTTTCCTAGGGAGACCTTGGATACATGACATGAAAGCAGTTCCATCAACATATCACCAATGGGTAGAGCTACCAACTCCATGGGGAGTCATCAAAGTCAACAGTGACCAACAAGAAGCAAAGGATTGCTATATAACTTCAATGAAGGCTTCATCCCAGTCGAAACAAGCATAGCAATTAAAGCAAGATGCATAGTGTCATCCTCACGATGTCAAAGCACATTCTGACCAGGATGTCAAATCAGTCTGCCTCGATGAAAACAACAAGGATATCACTGTGCAGATCGGTAAGAACATCCCTAGTGATATTGAACAATCTTTAATTTCGTTTTTAAAATGCAGGTGCAACATATCAAAGGCTGGTAAACATGATGTTCAAAGAAAAGATTGGGGATACAATGGAAGTCTACATCGATGATATGGCAGTAAAGTCCAAAAAAGCTGAACACCATCCTCATGATCTAAAAGAAGCCTTTGACATCCTAGATGCTTATAACATGAAGTTGAATCTGGCCAAGTGCAATTTTGGAGTTGGTGCTGGCAAATTTCTTGGATACTTAGAAACCAAGAGAGGCATCGAAACAAGTCCAGAACAAATCAAAGACATCCTTGATTTAAAATCTCCAACCAACGTCAAGGATGTACAAAGATTGACTGGCAGGATAGCAACACTAAACAGGTTCATGTCGAAGTCCTCAGAAAAATGCAAGGAGTTATATGACATCCTGAAAAAGAACAACAAATTAGACTAGGGACGAAAGCATGAGGAAGCATTGCAGAAGTTGAAGGGATATCTTGCAGCAGCTCCACTCCTGGTGAAACCTGAAGATGAGTTTCTGAAAATGCAATAAGTACAGTATTGGTTAAAAACTTTGAAGGACAACAACATCCTATCTATTATGTAAGTAAAACTCTACTGGATGCTGAAACCAGGTACTAACATCTTGAAAAACTTATTTTAACTTTGATTATGGCATCTACCAAGTTAAGGCATTATTTTGAAAAACATAGGATACATGTTCAAACTAATTACCCTATTAAAATTGTGCTTTAAAAACCAGAAATGTCAGGAAGAATGGTAGAATGGTCAGTGAAATTAAGTGCTTTTGACTTGGTATATGAGCCTGGAAATACAATCAAATCACAGGCTCTAGCTGATTTTGTGGCTGATTTCAGTAGTGACATCCTAAGTGAAGTTGAAAAAGAAGTATAACAAGTAAATGAAAGTTGGAAAAATGGATTTTATATACTAATGGTGCTTCAAATATGAGAGGCTCGGGGTTAGGATTACTACTAAAATCGCCACAATGGGACAAAATACCCCATGCGATTAGATGTGCATTTTAAACAACCAATAATGAAGCTGAATATGCAGCTCTCATTGCTAAGGATATGCATGTTTCAAATTTAGAAGTGTTTGTTGATTCCTTATTAATTACTAATATTTTAACGGATCTTATGCAGTCTAAGGTAAAAAATTAGTTGAATATCTTGAAATAGTCAAGAAATTAGCATCTTGTTTTGCAGAATTTACATTAACACATGTACCTAGGGAAGAAAATGTTGAAGTTGATACCTTGGAAACTCTAGGATCCTCCTTGAATTTACCAGAAGGATCCAAGATTCCCATCATTCACATCCTGAAGTCAGCAA
This sequence comes from Ambrosia trifida, assembly GCA_028751855.1. NCBI lineage: Eukaryota > Viridiplantae > Streptophyta > Magnoliopsida > Asterales > Asteraceae > Ambrosia > Ambrosia trifida. Next base: position 70,996,091 of record CM054131.1, on the reverse strand, counting down.
CTGTAAAACAGCATCCTAAGGATAACACTGTGCATCCTGAAGATAGCACTGTACATCCTAAGGATAACACTATTCTAATTACTCGGAATCAAAATGATAACATCAACACCTGTCCATCCTCAAGCTAATGGATAATCAGAATCCTCTAATAAGATCATCATCAAACAACTTGAAGAAGAGGCTTGAAGAAACGAAAGGAAAATGGGCAGAAGAAAACCACTTCCAAGAATGCAACTGGCCAAACACCTTTCTCCTTGGTCTTTGGAATAGAAGCCATGCTCCCAACCGAGATGGCAATGCCTACAGCAAGAAGATATCTTCAGGATGCAACTACCAATTCAGAAGTATTGCTTCAACATCTTGAAATAGTGGATGAACTTAGGGATACAGCCAGATTGAGGATGGCACCTTATCAACAAAGGATAGCCAAAGAGTACAACAAGAATATAAGGATAAGAAGATTCCAGGTGGGAGATTTGGTCTTAAGAAAAGCCTTCCAAATACTAGCAAGCCAAGTGATGGGAAGTGTTGGTGGTGAAAATCTTCAGGATGATTTTACCTAATATCCTCAGTATAGCATCTTCAGGATGCTGAAGGACATGATAGACTTCAATATCTAACTATAATTTAGCATGTGCACATCCTGAGGATGTACCAACGAACTATCTTTATATGACATGATTGCAGGTACAACTAAGTTATAATATGGACTTGAAACTGCTTTCCAACGTCTATATTTTAATACTCAGTCAAAGAGATTTAAAATGGAAGAGTTACACTCGAGAGATAAAGGTTCAAGCATGAAGAAGGAGTCAAAGTAGTTACCGACTAACATTAAAAGAGGGCGACGAACTAGGAAGCAGTTGCTGAAACGTCTACGTGAGTCGAAACAGCTACAACGGTCACTAAAGGCCTTCAAGGAACTTAACTAACAAGCGGATTACACGAGATCTTTTGTTTACGTTCATGTAGTATAAATATGGGAATGATTGATGAGTATAGGAAACATTGCTATCACCTGAAACACACGAACACTTTGCTACTCATAGAAAATTCATTGTAATCTTAGTTCACTCGTCTATCATTCATCCAAAGTTGTAACATTTTTACCCACTTTAATCTATATTATCTTATTAAGGAGGAGTGATGGCCAAGATTGTCATTTACATTTCCGTACAACTTAAGAAGCAACATGTACAACATACTTAATCAAGAAATTTAAGGGTATTTTGGGCATAATTGTGACAATTAAGACACTTAGAAGGTTAAAATTGTAATTTTATCATAACCTCATACTCACAAGTTAAAAACTTATTCCAACCTTACCCCCATGGTATATGATTGATCAAAATACCATTAATGTAATAAATTTCTTAAATGTAAGAATGTGAAGAGCCTATGAACGTCATAAATTATGCCTAGATTTTTTAAATGGCTTGGCTTGGTTGGTTTAAGAAGAAGAAGTTGATTCAATTGGGGGAATGGCAATGAAAGGAAGGATATACCTAAAAAGGAATTGGTAAACCGGAGAGGGCAATGTCTTTGAGAAGTTCACAGCCTAATCCACTAGCATCTACTACACATATTCTTGAAGAATATACACACATATTCTTGAAGATTGTCCCTCAACTACATAAATAACAACAACAGAGAGGTTAGCTTATTAGCTTAACTACATAAATAATTAATTGATTTAATATAATATTGGTGAATGAATAATTCAACCTTTAGTGGATTCTTTTTTTTGTTTTTATAGGTCCCTAGCCCAATTTACAGCCCCTTCCAATCACCGTGTTAATTCTTTGCTCCTAAAAAAAGCCATATCTATATTATCTATATCTATATTTAATTTAGAGTTTTTTTTGTTTTTGCTAATTTGGGTGCAGAATTTCAAGATGGTTACAAAATACATGTATGAGGTACCTTTACAATCAGTATTAACGGATTTACATAAATCAGAATTTCAAGATGGGTGCAGAATTTCAAGATGGTTACAAAAAAACATGTATGAGGTACTCTTTGACCTGATTTCTAATTTGTTGACTTCTTTTTTTCTTTTACACATTTGATCTCATATCTAAAGCTGCAAAACTTTTGTATTTCGTGTTTTTATTTAGTTGCTTGCTGTGAAGAAGTTGGGACAAAAAGGTAATCAGTCGACAAAAGGAGGAAGAGTTTATTGATCTTATTAATGATTTGATAAAATTCGGCATGGGAATGTTGTTGAACTCATGGGTTACTTGTTCTGAGCACGGTCAACGATTATTAATTTACGAGTATTGCGACGGTTGGGCCCTCTAGGATGCGTTACACGCGGGTGATGATTATAAAAGCAAATTTTCATGAAGTATGCGCATAGGATTGGCAAAGGAATTCTCTTACAACCAGCAGGTTTGATACCTAGATTTACTTGCTAATATCAACGTGAATTATTTGATTATTCATTTGTTGTTCGATTTTTTATACCTTTTATAGTAGTTGATGATTGTCTTGTGCTAAGTGATGCTATTAATTTCTATTTTTTGATTCGTCAACCCGGTGTGCATATATTTGTAGTTTCTATAAAATTTAATGAACTCTCACAATCTCACTTTCATGTGGTTTCTTAGCATAACTACAGTAATCATATTTCCTATTTTCGCTTTTATTATTTGGTGATTTTTATTGGCTATCTGAAACTAAGATGACAAAAAAAAGGAACTATGGCACCAAGCAGTGGAAATCAATCTCTAGATGATACTAATATTTTTCGCACTATAATTATCTACAAAGTTTTATTTGGTTTGTTGTGCTAATATTTTTTATACTATGTTTTGTTGAATAAAGTAAAATGTCGTAAACCCGGGTTGTGGTTCGTAATCAACATCATAATTGAATATAATATAAATCGACACACCCGCCGTAACGCGCGGACATTCCTTCTAGTATTAATAAATAAGGAAGGGGCCTAGACTCTTCCCGAGGTTTTATGCCGGCGATCTACAACTGATCAAGGGCTTTCCTCGTACATCGAGTGTTGTTCTTTGTGTTTTAGCATTTTCTTTACTTATTACTGATAGTTGCATCCTCGGGATACAACTGTCCATCTTCAACTTTATCATCACCATCCCGAGCATAGTTGTCATTTCAGTGTTTATTTACATTTACAAGTCACCATCCCGAGTATAACACTATGTTTTTATCAAACTAGCACTCTACCTCACTTTTACTAATTTGGAAAACAAGATTATTTCTACTAGATAATTTTTGACCAAAACAATTTGGCGCCCACCATGGGGCAAGTGGTGCTATTTTAACAAAAAACTTTGTTACGACTTTTTTCCAAAACAACACACTTTACAAAATTCTAACAACTATGTCTTCCTCACAAAAATCTGTTTCCTCATCCATGCCATCCACAACTTCTGCCAGAAATGCAACACTGCCAACCCCCACCTGCAGTAACAAAAAGTTCTACTTCTCAAATCCCACCTAGACCATCGATGGGGGCATCTGGATCTACTCCACCTATTTTTGTGTCAAATGATGAACTCCTCTCTATGTTTGCATTAATTAAAGATCAAATACAGCAACAACAAGTCACAAATCGGATGCTGATAGGAGAAATACAATCTCTCAAGTCATCCTCAAGGAGGCCAACCGAAGACATGGGGACACCATTGCACCCTAGGGCGTTGGATTTTAATTCTGGCATCTCTGGGGGCGTGCATCAAGGAGATTTTATCCCCATGAGAACTCGATTCTCTGCTCCTGAAACAACTACTACATCCAGGATGAGAACCACTAGGGATCCATGATATACACCTGTGCCATCCCAAGGATACAACAATAACGGTAACAATTTAAGTTCCAGTACTTATACTGCTAATGATGTTGCATCTTTGCAGGGTACAGGTACAAGTCCACAGCTAGCAAGGGAGCTACAAAAAATTAAGGATATGGTGTCAAGTGTACCAGGGATAGTAAAACCTATCCCCGAAGTATCCTCGGCATGTCATAGGATGTCTCGATTTGCACCTCCTATATGTGATGCAGAGATCCCAAAACAGTTTCAGACTCCTAGAATGAAGCTATATGATGGATCTACAGATCCTGAGGAGCATGTAGCTTAATATAGAGAAAGGATGGAGATAAATCCAATTCCTGCCAATCTTAAGGAAGCGTGTCTATGCAAGGGATTTGGCTCAACTCTCATTGGTCCAGCCTTGAAATGGCTCCTAAGTATTCCTCCATATTCAATTACTTCTTTTGCTCACTTGATTAACATGTTTAATAATCAGTTTTCTTGTAGTCGAACATTTGAACGTATGACAAGTGACCTATACAGGGTAACTCACCACAGTGGGAATCACTAAGAGAATACATTACAAGGTTTAAAAAAGAAGCACTCGACATCCCGAACCTGGATGTCACGATGGCAGTACAAGCATTCAAGATGGGGCTATAAAGAGATTCACCATTCTACCAAGAATTGGCGATGAATCCTTGCAGAAACTTGGATGAAGTCAGGAACAGGTGTTTTGGTCAAAAATTTTCCAATAAAAATAACTTTGTATTCCAAATTAGTTTATGTGAGGTAGACTGCTAAATGTGTAGAAATATGTTTGTAAATCAATAATATTCTTGAGATGGTGTATCAGGATATTTAATAAGTAAGAATATGGCAACTTATGATCGGAATGGCTTAGGTTAGTTTCGGGATGAACAGTTATATCCTCAGGATGGACAGTTATATCCTCAGGATGGAACTGTTATAAATAGACAAATAAAGTAAATAACAAAAAAAAACAACACACGATCTACGAGGAAAGCCCTTGATCAGTTGTAGATCGCCGGTATAAAACCTCGGGAGGAGTCTAGGCCCCTGCCTTGTTTATTAATATTAAAATAATAAAAAGATACAAGTTTGGATGAGTATGTGGACGAGAGTACTACGATTACAATGATTGTGTGAGTGTTTTTGATCAGCTAAGCGTATGTGTGTAGCTATAGTGTAAACGGTGTGCATGTAAGTGTCCTATACTCGTCCAATACTCCCCTTTATATAGTACATGAAACCAACAATCGATCCCATGAAAGTCGCTAAGTAGTTATGTTCTTTGAAGTCTTCTTATGACCGTTGTGGCTGTTTCATCTAAAGTGACCGTTGTAGCAACGGTTTCTCTTTAACTGGTTTAATGTTTCAGTTGTTTTCTCTTTTGTTTCTAACATTTAATGTATATCGGTTACATTTTGACTATGTCTTCCATCTTGACCATATCTTCCATCTTGACCACGAGTTGTATCTCTATCATTGACTTCTTTAATTGAGGGTGATAATATAGATGTTACCAATCACGTAAATCCATATTATAACTTATTTTTACCTGCAATCATACATAGGAAAATCAACTCGTTAGCTCATTCTCAGGATGTGCACATGCTGAAATACGATCACATCCTGAAGTTAGTCAAGTCTTTCAGCATACTGGAGATGGCACATTAGGGATGTGAGACAAAATATTTTTTAATCTAAATATCTCTTCTGATGACTGATGGGATGTCTTGTCAACATGACAACGGCTACTTTCTTGGCGATAAATTCGTGATGACCGTTACAAGCATCATCTTCTTCCCCCTATATTTAGAGCTTATCCCTTCCTTTATAATCACATCTGTATTTTAAGAAGGTAATTTCTCTCTTCTTTCTTTTAATTTTCACTTCATACCTGCAAAAAATTAGCAAGATTTCGAAGATAGCTAAAAGATCTACAAGAGCTTCGGGGATTATAGAAATTTCAAATGGATTTATTCCCTAAAATCTCTTGAGCCATCCTGAACAAGAGACCTGTTCTTTTGACAATAAGGACATTCAAGCCCTAAAGAATTCACAAATTTTTCAGAGTTCTGCTGAATTTCGTCCTTATGACCCTCATGCAAGATCTGATTTTGCATCTCCTACTTGGGTCTATTTCCTGCACTTACCATTTTCTATAGGGTTAAGGTATCCTTTTCCTCCATTCATCAAAGATTTCTTTGATATGAAAAGGATGGCTTATTCTCAAGCCGTGCCTGAACTCTGGAAGATATTGATGGTTTGTAGCAGAATCGTCAAAAATCATGGTGTCAATCTTCAAGTGGGGGACCTGTCTCATGTTTATAAGTTAAGGACGCATGGTTTTCAACGTGTTGTCCTTCAACTTATAGAAAAGGATCCACCCTTTTTATATAATGCGGTTAAGTCTGAGAAAAACTGGAAAACGAAGTTTTTCTTTGTAAAGAGAAACTCCATTCCTTATGGGGATGAGATTCCTCTTTATTGGTTAAAAAGTGGTAAAATTTTTCCAAAGTTTTTATGAAAATTTTTTTGTTGCATTCTGAAGATGTTAACATCCCGAAACTTTTGTTTGACAGGTTCTTCATTTGCCAAGTTTGCTACTCCTCTTAACGAGGCTTTTCAGAGGTGTAAGGCTGTCCACGATTTACCTGTTTCAGCAAAGACTTTTGAAGTAGAAAGAAATAACACCGCTAGCCAAACTTCCGAGATGTCTGGTAAATATCCTCATATAGTATGCTAAGAATATTTTTTATTTTTTCTAACCATTTACCCTGTCTTTTGACATTTCTTTTAGCGAAAAAGCCTGCTTCCTTCGATTTGGATGACATTGACAGCTTAGATGTCAAGGCAATCAATGTTACTTCAGCATCTCCATCTAGCTCCAAGATGGCTAGTCCCTCTGTTAACCTTCCCAAGTCCAGGGCTGCCAATGCCTCGAAGAGGAGAAAATTAGTGCTACGGCCACCATTGCTCAGGAAATCACCCCTTTTGAAGGATCAAGCGTTGACGATATTTTGAATAAAATTTCTCAGTTTGTTCTCCAAGTATGGTCTTTGCTGAGGATGACATTGAAACGTTAGTGGTAAAAATAATTTCTAATGTGAAATACTTACTTTTCTTTCGTTTTCTACTAGGGCCATGAATATTTGTTGAAATCTGTGGATGCTCTTGCTAAAGATCTTCATCACGCTCAAACTAAAATTGAGGATGTTCAGAAAATCGCTCATGACAAGGGTAAATATCTTGAGGGCAAGTTGGCAGAGAAAGAGACTGAACTGAAGCGGGTGAAGGCGGAATATGCTCAGGCAATGTTGGATCAGGAGAAGGAGATGGAAGAATATAGGAATGAACTGATGAAATCTGCTAGTATCTCTGTTTTACAGGCGAGGTTGAAAATGGCTCTGCAGTTAAGGAGCCCTGGTTTCAAGCAAGAAGATTGGGATGTCAATGCTTGGAGGGAAAAGGTCAAGAGCCTAGGTGGAAAGGATATGGATTTCAGACCTGTTCCTGTTGCAGATCCTGAGGATGTACCGAAGGATCCTGAGGATGCTAAGGTCAAGGAAGCACAAGCCAAGGTAATAGCGGTGGTAGAAGATCTTCAAGTGGGCGATGAAGGATATGAAGACTAGGCTGGAGCACACTTTTAATTTGATCTTTTGTGGTAGTAGTTTGTTGAACAGTTTCAAACAATTTCTTTCCATGTCTGTATAAACAATGAAATTCTTTGGGTGGAGGGATCTTGATTTTCAAGACGAAGCCCCAAATTCTTTATCAGCCTTGACATTGAAATGTCGACCCCTGGTGGATGGGTCCTGGTTTTGGATGAAACCAGGGGTTGACATCAAATTTTGATCATGATGCATAAATAATATGATAACAACTTTTGACGCTATTGTTCCTGTGTTCTTTTCGTTTAGTATTCTACAAATATTAACAAACATTTAGTGATATAAAAGAATAAAAATAATACCTGACCTTGTCATATTCTTCATCCTCATCGTTAGGATGGTCCTCATTATCCTGAGGATGTCCCCAGTGTAATGTCTTCAGCATAGACTCCAAGTCTATAATCCTTAGGAAGAATCGAATCTTAATAATATCCTGTAAAGGAAGACTTTGTTATTATCCTGGCGACAAGGCCTTTGATTTAACTGGGATCAAAACCCCTTTTGAAATAATCTTGGTGACAAGACCAATATGTAGCATCTTGAGAATAACTGGCGACAAGGCCTTTAGTAATAACTGGCGACGAGGCCCTTAGGAATAACTGGCGACAAGGCCCGAAGAGACGTCGAAAAACGTCTAACCATTTGAGACATTGAAAATTTTCTAAACCTTAAGAGCTCCATCGTATACCTCAAAGATAATGAAATTGTCAGCCACTTTTACATGGACTGGTCCCACCATCCCGAGAATATACATGTGCATCGTGCGCTCCAGGCGAGGGTTGCTAACCCAATGTGAAAGGTGAAAACCTTTAAACCTTAGGAAGGTGTCGGACACCTTAACGGAGGAGAGGGTGGCCAGCCCCCTAGTCTTCTAAGCATTCCATCTTTAGGATGATACTGCAAAATTCTCAGGATGAACTATTTCTAGACCATGTTTAGTGAAAATATAATCAATCAAAATAAATCAAGGATAAGTACTTACATATGGAGATGATTCATCTCTATTAGCCTTCACCTTCATCCCACCTGTGATTCGGATCATGGTTTCTCATATGCATTCTTAAGCATGGTAGTATTTCAAGTGTATAGCATTCCAAGCTCTGGGTTGAATCTCTCCTTCCATTGTTGACAACCAATATGCTCCTTTCCCTACCTCAGAATCGATTAAGTATGGACCTTCCCACTTGGGAGCCAGCTTACCATCACTTGGTTTTGTTGTATTTTGGAAGGCTTTTCTCAATACCAAGTCTCCTACTTAAAATCTTCTTATCCTGATGTTTTTGTTGTATGCTTTAGCAATCCTTTGTTGATATGCTGCCATCCTTAATTTAGCAGCATCCCTGAGTTCATCCACAGTTTCCAAGTCTTGCAGCAATGCTTCAGAATTAGTAGTTGCATCCTGAAGATGCTTCCTTGCTGTAGGTATGACCATCTCTGTTGGGAGTATTGCTTCTGTTCCAAAGACTAAAGAGAAAGGTGTCTGACTAGTTGCATTCTTTGAAGTAGTCCTATCAGCCCAAAGTGCAAATGGAAGTTCTTCTACCCATTTTCCTTTCTTTTCACCAAGCTTCTTCTTCAAGTTGTTGACGATGATCTTGTTTGAGGATTCTGCTTGTCCATTAGCTTGAGGATGGACTGGTGTTGAAGTTACCATCTTGATCACCCAACTCTCACAAAAGTCAGTTGTTCTTTTGCTAATGAATTGAGAACCATTGTCACAAATGATTTCAGATGGTACTCCAAATCGTGTCATGATGTTTCTTTTGATGAATGAGACCACCTCTTTATCTCTAACTTGCACAAATGCTTCAGCTTCAATTCATTTCGAGAAGTAATCTGTCATCACTAGCATGAATACCTTTCCTCCAGGAGCTTTGGGTAGCTTTCCTACTATGTCCATTCCCCATTTCATGAAGGGCCATCAATAGGATGTAGTGGTTCAGCAGGCTGGTGAAGTATGTTGCTATGTCTTTGGCATGCATCACACTTTTGGGAATACAGCATGGCATCCTTCTTCATAGTAGGCAAATAGTATCCTGTCCTCAGAGTATTCGAGTAGAGAGATCTTCCTCCTGTATGATTTCCACAATCTCCTTCGTGGATGTCCTTAAGTACTTCGTTTGCTTCATCCTTGTTGAGACATCTCAGATATGGACCTGCAAGAGACTTTCTATACAAAATTTTGTCTATAATTGTAAATTTAGATACCTTTATCCTAAAAGCCTTTGGATTTTCTTCATCAGGAATGACATCTTCTTGTAAATATTTGATTATGTGAGTCATCCAAGATGAGTCATCTTGTTTTTGAGTGGCCAAAACAGTGATATCCTCAGGATGGTCTGTTTTTTCCTCAAGATGCCACTCTTCGATTGCCGGTTTCAAGATGTGAATGATAGGAATCTTGGATCCTTCTGAAAAATTAAAGGAGGATCCCAGATTTGCTAGGGCGTCAGCTTCAGCATTTTCTTCCCTAGGTACCTGTGTTAGTGAAAATTCTACAAAAGAAGTATCTAAATTTTTAACGATTTCAAGATAAATGGCTAACTTTTGTCCTTTTATTGCATATGATCCATTGAAATGGTTAGTAATCAACAAAGAGTCAACAAAGACTTCAATTTTAACAATATGTAAATCTCTAGCAAGTTGTAAACCAACAATGAGAGCTTCATATTCCGCTTCATTATTGGTTGTTTGAAATGCACATCTAATGGCATGGGGTATATTGTCCCCTTGTGGCGATTTTAGTAGTATTCCCACACCTGTGCCTCTTGCATTCGCAGCACCATAAGTGTATAGAGTCCATTTTCCTAAATTTTCATTTAGTTGTTTAACTTCAGACTCTACTTCACTCAGGATGTCACTACTGAAATCAGCCACAAAGTCTGCTAGGGCATGTGACTTAATTGCATTTCTAGGCTCATACTATAAATCAAAGGCACTTTATTTAACTGACCATTTTGCCATTCTTCCAGACATTTCAGGTTTTCTTAATACATTTTTAACGGAATAGTTAGTTTGAACATATATTTTATGTGTTTCAAAATAATGCCTTAACTTAGTAGAAGCCATTATTAAAGCCAAAATGAGTTTTTCGAGATGTGAATACCTGGTTTCAGCATCTACGAGGGTTTTACTTACATAATAGACAGGATGTTGTTCCTTTCAAAGTCCTTTACCAATACGACACTTATTGCATTCCCAGAAACTTCAAGATATAGCTTGAGAGGTTCTCCATCTTCAGGCTTCATCAACAATAGAGCTGCTGCAAGATAATCTTTGAGCTTCTTTAATGCTTCTTCATGTCTCTGTCCCCAATCGAATTTGTTATTCTTTTTCAGGATATCATAGAATTCTTTATATTTTTTTGAGGATTTTGAGATGAATCTATTCAGGGCTGCTATCATGCCAGTCAGCCTTTGCACATCCTTAATATTTCTTGGGGATTTGAGATCAAGGATGGCTTTTATTTGTTCCGGGCTGGCTTCTATCCCTCTTTTTGTTACCAAATATCCAAGAAACTTCCTAGCTCCAACCCCAAAATGGCATTTTGCTGGGTTTAACTTAATGTTGTAAGCGTCCAGGATGTCAAAAGCTTCTTTGAGATCCCTAAGATGATCTTCTGCTTTCTTGGATTTTACTACCATGTTATCAATGTAGACTTCCATCGTGTCCCCAATCTTTTCTTTGAACATCATGTTCACTAGCCTCTGATAAGTGGCACCTGCATTTTTTAATCCAAATGGCATGGCTATATAACAATATATACCTGACGGTGTCATGAATGTTGTGTCCTCCTGATCATCTGGTTCCATTTGTATCTGTTGAAATCTTGAGGATGCATCCATGAATGTCAACATCTCGTGGCCTGCTGTAGCATCCACCATTGAATCTATGTGTGGTAGTGGGAATGGATCTTTAGGACAGGCCTTGTTAAGGTCTGTGTAGTCCACACTCACTCTCCATTTCCCGTTTTTCTTTTGGACTACCACAATATTCGCCAGCCATCTTGGGAATTTTACTTCCTTTATCATCTTAGACTTCAGCTGCCTGTCTACTTCTTCTTGGATGATGACATTTCTTTCTGGAGAAAACTTCCTTCTTTTTTTGCTGAATGGGCTTGAAACTTTTATCAATCCCAAGTTTGTGAGTGATGACATCCTTTGATATGCCGGTCATATCTTCATGTTTCCAAGCAAAAGTAGACATCCTACATTTATGAAAAGATATTAGTGATTGTTCGATATCATGTGGGATATTCTTACCCATTTGCACAGCGATATCCTTGTTGTTGTCGTCAAGGCAGATGGCATTTACATCCTGATCAGGATGTGCTTTATCATTCTGAGGATGGCACTGTGTTTTCTGCTGTAATTGCGATGCTTGTCGGGATGAGGCCTTCATTGATGTCGTGTAGCAATCCTTGGCTTCTTGTTGATCATTGTTGACCTTCATAACTCCCCAAGGTGTGGGTAGTTTCATACATTGGTGATATGTTGAAGGCACGGCCTTCATATCATCTATCCAGGGTCTTCCCAGGATGACATTGTAGCAGGATAAGGAATCTATCACACAAAATCTCTGGATAGAGTTCACCCCTTCTACATATACTGGTAGTTTGATGTCACCCTTTGTGCTCTTGGTTTCTCCACTGAAGCCCACCAAAACTGATGACCTAGAAACTATCTCCGATTCTGGGATGTTCATCCTCTTGAGGGCCTTGAGTCGGATGATGTTTACTGAACTTCCTCCATCTATAAAAATCCTGCGAACAAAGTGGTTAGCAATATATAAAGTAATAACCAAACCGTCATGATGAGGGTCAAGGATGTTTTCTCTGTCTTCTTCCTCAAAACTTATCACTTTTGGGGTTGTCAGGATGCTCGTCTTCGTTGGTCTTTCTCCTTTTTCAGATTTTGCTTCCCTCGCATGTCTTTTAGCAGCTGAGTATGAGGTTCCACAAATATCTGACCCTCCTGAAATGAGGTTGATAATGCCATCATCCTTAGGTGGGGATGCTGCTCTTTCCGGGATGTTTGTGCCATACTGAGATCTTGATTTCTTTTTGCCCAGGAGATCCTTGAGGTGACCCTTGCTTAAGAGATATGCTATCTGTTTTCTTAGTGCAATGCACTCTTCAGTGATATGGCCAATATCTTCATGAAAGGCACACCATTTGGATTTGTCTTTCCATCCTGCCTTGTTGTCCTTCCTTGGCCATCTTGCTTTGTCCCCTAGATCCTTCATGGCATACATCAAACCTGTAACATCAACAGAAAAACAATATTCTGATAATTTAGGGCAGTCATCCTCATCGTCATCCTCTACCACATTGACCTTCTTATTATCAGGCCTAGCATATGGTTTATGCTTATATTGCTCGTATGTGGGAGTGGACTTTCGATTGGGATGGTTATATTTAGAGAATGATTCTATGCTCTCTTGTATCTTCTTATCATCCTCAAGTCGGTTGAATCTTAAAGCTCTGTTCCTGACTTCATCCAAGTTCCTGCATGGATTCATCACTAATTCCTGATAGAATGGTGAATCTCTCTGCAGGCCCATCTTGAACGCCTGCACTGCCGTAGTGACATCCAGGTTCGGGATGTCAAGTGCTTCCTTTCCAAACCTGGTAATATATTCTCTTAGTGATTCCCCCTGTGGTTGAGTTACCCTGTACAGATCACTTGTCAAATGTTCGAATGTTCGACTGCAAGAAAACTGGTTATTAAACATGTTAATTAAATGTGCAAAAGAAGTAATAGAACAGGATGGAACACTTAGGAGCCATTTCAGGGCTGGACCGGTGAGAGTTGAACCAAATCCCTTGCATAAACATGCTTCTTTTAGATTGGCAGGGATTGGATTATTTCCATCATTTCCCTATATTTAGCCACATGCTCCTCAGGATCTGTAGATCCATCATAAAGCTTCATGCTTGGAGTTTGAAATCGCTTTGGAATCTCTGCATCACCTATGGGAGGTGCAAATCTTGACACTCTATGGCATGCTGAGGATACTTCAGGGATGGGTTGTACTATCCCTGGCACACTCGATACCATATCCTTGATCTTCTGAAGTTCCCTTGCTAGCTGAGGGCTTATTCCTGTATCCTGCAAAGAAGCAACCTCATTAGCAGTAAAAGTACTAGAACTTAAATTGTTACCGTTAGTGTTATATCTTTGGGATGGCACAGGTGCATATCCTGTATCCCTAGTGGTTGCCATCCTGGGAGCAGTAATCGTTTTTGGGGCAGAGAATCCAGAACTCATGGGGATGAAATCTCGTTGATGTACACCTCCAGAGATGCTAAAATTAAAATCTAACATCCTGGGTTGCAATGGTGTCCCCATGTCTTGACTTGGCCTCCTTGAGGATGATTTAAGAGCTTGTATTTCTCTTATCAACATCCGGTTTGTGTCTTGTTATTGATGCATCGAATCCTTCATTAGTGCAAACATAGAAAGTAACTCATCATTCGATACAAAAACAGGAGGAGTAGATCCAGATGGTCTAGGTGGGATTTAGGAAGTGGAACTTGTTGGAAGTGCAGGTGGTGGTGGTAAGGCAGTGTTTCTGGAAGAGTTGTAGATGGCATAGATGTTGAAACAAATTTTTGTGAAGAAGCCATAGTTGTCAAATGTAAATAAAAATTGAATAAAAGAGAGTTTTAACAAAGTTTTTTGTTAAAATAACACCACTTGCCCCACGGTGGGCGCCAAAATGTTTTGGTAAAAAATTATCCAATAAAAATAACTTTGTATTCCAAATTAGTTTATGTGAGGTAGAGTACTAAATGTGTAGAAATATGTTTGTAAATCAATAATATTCTTGAGATGGTGTATCAGGATATTTAATAAGTAAGAATATGGCAACTTATGATCGGAATGGCTTAGGTTAGTTTCGGGATGAACAGTTATATCCTCAGGATGGACAGTTATATCCTCAGGATGGAACTGTTAGAAATAGACAAATAAAGCAAATAACAAGAAGAACAACACACAATCTACGAGAAAAGCCCTTGATCAGTTGTAGATCGGCGACATAAAACCTCGGGAGTAGTCTAGGCCCCTGCCTTGTTTGTTAATATTAAAATAGTAAAAAGATACAACTTTGGATGAGTATGTGGACGAGAGTACTACGATTACAATGATTGTGTGAGTGTTTTTGATCAGCTAAGTGTATGTGTGTGTAGCTATAGTGTAAACGGTGTGCATGTAAGTGTCCTATTCTCGTCCAATACTCCCCTTTATATAGTACATGAAACCAACAATCGATCCCATGAAAGTCGCTAAGTAGCTATGTTTATTGACGTCCTCTTATGACCGTTGTGGCTGTTTCATCTCAAGTGCCCGTTGTAGAAACAGTTTCTCCTTAGCTGGTTTAATGTTTCAGCTGTTTCCTCTTTTGTTGCCGACATTTAATGTATATCGGTTATAGTTTTGTTTATGTTTTCCATCTTGACCATATCTTCCATCTTGACCACAAGTTGTATCTCTATCCTTGACTTCTTTAATTGAGGGTGATAATATAGATGTTACCAAGCACGTAAATCCATATTATAACTTATTTGTACCTGCAATCAAACATATTAAAATCAACTCGTTAGCTCATTCTCAGGATGTGCACATGCTGAAATACTGTCACATCCTGAAGTTAGTCAAGTCTTTCAGTATCTTGGAGATGGCACATTAGGGATGTGAGGTAAAATCATCCTGAGGATTTTCACCCACAACAACAGGGCTCTAAGGTTCATCCGACTCGAGGATGACAAGAAAATTCAAGAGTGGATAGAATCATCCTCAAGATATAACCATCCTAATCAAAAATCCACTCCCACATACGAACCATACAAGCATAAACCGTATGCTAGGCTTGACAATAAGAAGGTCAATGTCGTAGAGGATGACGATGAGGATGAATGTCCAAAATTATCAGATTACTGTTTTTCTGTGGATGTTACAGGATTAATGTATGCCATAAGGACCTCGGGGATAAAGCAAGATGGCCTAAGAAGGATAACAAGGAAGGATGGAAAGACAAATCAAAGTGGTGTGCCTTCCACGAAGATTTCGGTCACATCACTGAAGATTGTATTGCCTTGAGGAAATGGATTGCATATCTTCTTAGCAAGGGTCATCTTAAGGATCTTCTGGGCAAGAAGAAATCAAGGGTTCAGGATGGCACCACCATCCCAGAAAGAGTAGCATACCCACCTAACGATGCTGGTATAATCAACTTTATTTCTGGAGGACCAGACATCTGTGGAACCTGATACTCAGCTGCTAAAAGGCATGCAAGAGAAACAAAATTAGAGAAAGGAGAAAGACCCACTAGAACTACCATCCAGACGACCTCTAAAGTGATTAGCTTTGAGGAAGAAGACAGAGAAAATATCCTTGACCCTCATCATGATGGTTTAGTTATAACTTTATATATTGCTAATCACTTTGTTCGTAGGATCCTTGTAGATGGTGGAAGCTCAGTGAATATAATCCAACTGGAAGCCTTAAAAAGAATGAATATCCCGAAATCTGAAATAGTTTCCAGATCTTCAATCCTGGTGGGCTTCAGTGGAGAAACTAAGAGTACAGTAGGTGACATCAAGCTACCAGTGTATGTAGAGGGTGTGAATTCTATCCAGTGATTCTGTGTGATAGATTCCTTATTCTGCTATAATGTCATCTTGGGGAGACCCTGGATACATGACATGAAGGCAGTTCCTTCAACATATCACCAGTGTATAAAGTTACCAACACCATGGGGAGTTGTCAAAGTCAATAACGATCAACAGGAAGCCAAGGATTGCTATAGTACATCGATGAAGGCTTCATCATGACAAGCATAGCAATTACAGAAGGATGCACAGTGCCATCCTCAGGATAACAAGGCACATCTTGATCAGGATGTAAAGGCTGTCTGCCTTGACGACAATAACAAGGATATCACTGTGCTGATTGGTAAGAATATTCCTCATGACATTGAACAATCACTAATTACATTTCTTAAATGCAGGATGTATACCTTTGCATGGAAGCATGAAGATATGACTGGCATCTTTAAGGATGTCATTACCCATAAACTAGGGATTGATAAGAGCTTCAAACCCATCCAGTAGAAACGAAGAAAATTTGCACCAGAAAGAAATGTCATTATACAAGAAGAGGTGGACAGTTTGCTCGAATCAAAGATGATAAGGGAAGTAAAATTCCCAAGATGATTAGCAAGCATAGTAGTGGTACAGAAGAAAAATGGGAAATGGAAAGTGTGTGTAGACTATACAGACCTCAATAAAGCCTGTCCTAAGGACCCATTTCCACTACCCCATATAGATTCAATGGTGGATGCTACAGCAGGCCACTAAATGCTGACATTCATGGATGCATCCTCAGGATTCCAACAAATCCAAATGGAACCAGATGACCAAGAGGATACAACATTCATGACCCCATCAGGATCTTTACCACTTTTTAGCCAAGACATGGGGATATCATCCCCAAAAGGAATGGAATCCCTCTTCACAAAGAAGAAATTTGGTTTTCAAGACCTGTCAGACTTAATGACATTATACAGGGAAGGAGGATCTTTAAGCTGAAGAATATAACGGTTGGAACCATGAGTTTTCAACTTATACAGGTAAGACAAGTCACCAATCTGAAGATTGATACCATGATTCTTGATGATCTTATTACAGACCATCAGGATCCTCCAGACCTAAGGCATAGCCTGGACATAGCCCATCCCCGTTACATCAAAGAACTCTTTGATGAACGGGGGGGATGGATATCTTAATCCCAGGTAGAAAGGCAGGTACAGGAAGCAGACCCATACAGAGGATGCAAAATCAGACTTCGCATTCTGGTCATATGGCCGGAACACAGCTGATTCAGGGAAGGCCCCTGAGTTTTCAAAGAAAGGATATCTTTGTCTTTGAACGTACAGACATCGTTTGCAGGATCTTGTAACAGGTTTTGTTTTATAAATTCCTTATGGACTCATATACTTCCTGCAGCCCTTGTTGATTTTTTACCCATCCTGAGAACTATTTGTATAAAAAGTTCAAAGATTGGTAAAAACAAAGAAAAGCAGAGAAGAAAGAAGAAATAACCTTTCTGATAATCCTGTTATGATTATAAAGAAAGAATTGAAGTCTAGATATAGACGGTGAAAGGTGATAAGGTGATCCCTAAATCATCAACCAAAATATAGCCGTTGATATCCTGTCATATGTCTAATCATCCTCAGAAGATAAGCATCAGGATTTAAAATATTATAACCGTTAAGATATTAACGGTAACATATTTTTTGGGACAATTTTTGGTGGTGAAATCTTCAGGATAGAACTAACCTATATTTTCTATGTAACATCCTCAGGATACTATAGGCAGAACAAGATTCAGGATGGATAATGAACTATTTTATTGTTATATGAATGTAGGATGATTTTACCTCATATTCTCTGAGTAACATTCTTAGAATACTGAAGAACTAAGCAGGGTTCAGGATGTAACAGTGTTCTGACCTATGTGCATCCCGAGGATAGACTAACGAATTATGTTATTGTGATATTATTGCAGGTACACTTAATCCATATTAATGCTTGTAACTCCTCCCTAACGGATATATTGACTCATTTAAGTCAAAGGAGATGATCATTGAGGAGCTATGCAAGTAGAACAAGTCCACCACCAAAGAAGAGGTCAACCTTGTAACCGACGAGCATTAATGGAAGGAGAAAAACATGGAAACAGTTAACCAACATCTATATTGGTTAACTACTAACCTGAAACAGTCCATAAAGCTCATTAAAGACGGCGGATATCATGGGATCTTCTATTTATTCCATTTGTAAAGTATAAATAGGGGGTGATCAACGAGTAATAGGACACTTATCACTTGCTTAACACTTCGTAGCACCTGAAACTCTCTCTACACACACAACACTACATACTCATATGGTAATGTTAGATACTCGTTCATCACCTATCCAAAGTTGTATTTATTTTTACCTTATTAATATTAACAAACAAGGCATGAGCCTAGACTCCTCCCGAGGTTTTGTGCCGGCGATCATCAAGTGATCAAGGGCTTTCCTCCTATATCGAGTGTCGTTCCTTTATTCCATTATACTTACAATCTTCTATCTTTGCTTAATTCACCTTTCTGTCTGTCAATTACATCCTCAGGATATGACTGTCCATCCTGAACTCATTCTTTTCCCTCCTAAGCATAGTTGTCATATTGTTATTTCTTTGTTATATTAAACTGCCATTTTCAGAATACAACCGAGTATTTAACATATTTCACACATTCAACACTCTACCTCACGTTATCAAATTTGGAAAACAAAATTATTTTTAGTACGTAATTTTTGACCAAAACAATATGCATGAGACTAGAAGACACATTAATAACAAGCTCTTACATGCCTTTTGTCCCATTATAAATGAACCATATAGTCATGTTTATATGCATAACTAAAAATGGTGGAACAAGTAATCAACACTAGGATTTATAAAGCCTCTTAACCCAAAATAATCACCACCACTTTGCTTCTTGTCTCATTATTACAAGACACTATAACATCATCAATGAAGTGACATGTCTTTCCATTCTTCCTAAGACTAATCAACTAAAGATTTGATGACTTAACCATATTTAGCAAGATTCCCTAAACATCTTAGATTCATAATGTTGGGTTACCACAATGGTTAGGTGTCTCTTTGAGAATCCAGTTAAAAACCGAATTCATGGATCGAATACGCATAAACAACTCGGTTTCAGACGGGAGATTCGAGACGAGACAGAAATACACGATAACAACGTCATCACAGATTCGTATTACTACAGAAACGGTTACAGACACTGTCATCAGTAGGATAAACATCTATCTCTGGGCCGGGGGAGGTAGGGCATGACCTCCCCCTTGAGAGCATTCAAAGTACCAACTCAAATCACCAAATGAACAGTAACACATGAGATTGCTATTTATAGTACAACATCCAAGAGCCACCTTCGCCCCTTTGGAATGGTCGAATGTGGAGCATTTCCACATTCGCCCATTTGTAATGGTCGAATGTGGAAAACTTCCACATTCTCCCAGTGTATATGGGTCGAACTTGGCTTTGGTATTGTCCTATATTATACAAATGCGTCAGATCCATAAAATGCCCTTATGGATCACCACAATCTCATGTAACACTATACAAAGACTCAACCCTAGTCTATTCGACAGTGACGTCCACAGAAAGTGCATCAACACTCTTACTTCCCTTTTGTTTTATTTTCGGCCGCCAAGACCACCCATATCTATAATAATCTTTTTTTTTTAACAAAGTGAACCCATGATAACCACATGTTAGAATTAAGCTCTAGAATGATCTATTGTGTTGTCACATTGTTTAATCCTCACCCAACACCATCATGGCACTAGTCAACCCTTAAGATATGATTTATACACTAGATTATGTTGGCAATATATCAGACAAAGTAAGACTATTGACCAAACATGGCAAGATCCTTAATCACCCATAGATCCATGAGAGTTGACTTACTAATCTTGTGCTCTCTTCCCCATTTTAGGTTATGTAACCCCTTTCCCCAACCTAGATTTGTTAAATCATTACTAACGTTGGTAAACATCATGATTACATACCAAACATAGTATGATTCCTTAAATCACCAAGAACTAGAAAAGATCACTACCGATTATAACCTACACCTTCTTCCTTGTCCCTTTTCCTAACGTTCGCCCCCTCCCCCCTATATATTACAAATCTTTTTTTTTTAAACTCTAGAATAATTACATCAACCTCCCAATAGTCACATTATGGAAAGGTGTTAAAGGATAATCATATGTTTAGTCACATTGCAAGGTTTCTATCCAACATAATCTCTTGGATTGTCAAATCCTTACAAGATTTGATTAGAATGTAAATATTGATTTGATTAGGCATCATCCTTAAGATCTTGTGCAAACAAGGAAGGATTCTATGGAACACAAGGTTCTATACTATTTGACTTACGTCATAAAGAAGCCACCACCCTCCCTTCCTTTTTCCCCCTCTCTCAGCCGCTCTCTCTCCCTCTCATCTCTCTCTTTTTTGGTCTCTCTCTCTCTCTCCCTCACCCTCTATAAATAGAGACCAAGATCCACATCTTAACACTTGAACTTTCATCTCAACACCACTCTCAACACACACTCACATAACACTTTCTCTAGTTTCCAATCCATCCTCTATTTCAAGACTCACAAGCGGTATGAACTCCCACCTATTTTGTTTTTATGCAACTTATACTTTACACACACTAGTGTTCACCCAACATGTAAACCACACTAGGATCATGAACCTAACTAACTAAAACCATGGTAATATGAGAATGTGTTACCTTGAAATTATATGTATGTGTGTATGTATAGTATGAATGCATAATAGTATTTTACTTCAAATGTGTATGTATGCGTGTGTTTATGTATAAATGTATAAGAGATTTGAGTTAAAATGATTGTATGTTCTAACATGTATGAGTAGAACATATAAGTGTATGTATAAGAACAGGGTCTATATGTGTGTGTTTAACAATGTATACGCGTTGGTATATAGTGAGTATGACAAGTTCATGGGCATAGGCATTGATGTGTATGGATGCACTCGAGTACATACATATATGGGTATGTGTGTATATGTGTACACCTCATGGGCATGAACATCTATGGTCATGTATTGAATTACACATACATAGATACATATATGCGCATGTGTATATATATGAGTACACATATAGGAGATGCTTGTGGGTACGTACAACAAGGGTCATGTGTAGTTGTACATATTGTAACGTTTCGTATATTAATATATATGTAATAAAAATTAATTAACAAAATCCCTCGAAATCTTGAAGTTTCAGTATATTTTAAATATTCGTGGCACTAATTATCGCATTTTATTCAATATATGGTAAGATAAACATTGGACCTTTATAAATAAAATTTCAAAAAAAAAAGAATGTTAGTACCAGGACTCGAACCTGAGTACAACACGGCCCAATGCTCTAACTCTACACCTACAACCAACTGAGCTACATCCATATTTTGTTATTAGAATCCAATATAAACAAACATAACCTCTTCTTTATTTGGACAAGTCAATGAACAGAAGTCAAACTAATCGAACCCATTCAATTTAGTTTGAATCTGCGTTTGTTTGTGTTTGATTATGTAAGGAAAGTGTTTGACCAGCTTCACAACGTTTTCCCCACGCAAGAATGCCATCAACACTTACCAAAAATTGTGATTCACGCGTTTATAATTAAACTAGAGTCAAAATTTCCAAAATCATCCAATTCGCGTGTTTTCGTATAAATTAAACAACCCTTGACAACCTACCAAATGCGAACATCATACCCTCATCCTCAATCCACCCTGTAATTTACTCAAAATTACCAAATTCAAAGCTTGTTAACTTTTCGTTTGACCCGCGATTGGAAGCATTGCAGATATGGTATGATCTTGTTCCTTGTTTGTGTGCATTAATCGGCCATAGTACATCAGTAACCCCACGATTGTTTGGCCGATTACACCGTAATTGAATCAATTAAAATTCTAGGGTTCTTATAATGAATTTTGTGGAAGATAACATAAACTCTTACCACATAATATTGAAAACAAAATAAAACACCATCAGATCTGTAGATCAGATGGTGTTCTGTTGGTTGTATATTGTGTTGTTGAATGAGGGGTCTTGGGTTTGATCCATAGTCTCCACGTTTTTTTCTCAAACACACCTTATAACTAATTGGAATCAAATAAAAATGTTCTCAGGGTCTAGGCCAGCCTGTCTAGGCTTGTGATTTAAAACACCCGAACCGGCCAAGAGCCCGGGTTCGAGCCTTAGCAACCACAATTTTTTTAGAGCCTCTATCTTTATATTTATTATGATTATCTTTTAAAAATAGTTTTTAAATACTAAAAGTGCCTTAAAAATTCCATAAAAATTATTTTATGTTAATCTAATGAAAAAGTTTATTATACAATTTTTAGTTTTCCAAAAATCATTTATTTAATACATATTATAAATATTACAAGTTTATTCAAGTATAATTTTAAAATTCTATAAAAATATCTATACGACTTTATAAAATCCCACAAAAATAATTTTAAACTTGTAGATCAATAAGTATTTCAGAAATAAATTTTATTCTAGAAAAACCATTTATTTAATATTTTTTAATTAATTTTTGTTATTTTAATCATAAACAAATCATAATAAATTCACTTTTTAATATTTTTATACCAAATTTTACATAAATTATTTTTGTTCTAAAAATATAAATTTTAATTTGAAATTTCTTTGATTTTAATATTTTTAGATACTAAAACTATATTTTTGACAAATAGAAATAAATACACTAAATATTCAATTTTTTGAGAAAATAATTTTATAAAAATTATTATCATATTTAAATCTTATAATATGACCATCCTTAATAAAAAATCTATAAATAGTCTTTTAATTATTTATTTCCCGAATTTTTTTATTTATTAGCAATTTATCTAATTAACGATTAATCAATTATCAAACCCCAAATTAGGAACCCTAGAAATACTTTTAGACTAGAAAGACTTAGACTTATTTATTGCCTTAAACATAGTATAATACTTGGCAACGTTTGGACCACATCTATTCCATTACAAAGGACTTGATACTTTGCTAAGTTGAGTTTACATAGCCCCTTTTTCCGTTTTACATTTTGGGGTGAAACATGTTTAAACATTGTTGAAACTTGTGATTCAAATATAAACATTTTATACACTATCATATACTCATTCTATCATTTGACTGTAACAAAAAGACACAGTACAATCATTAACATTGATCAAGCCGCCTGTTTAGATTATAGCGCTATAGGTCTTACAAACCCATCCCCCTGCATAAATTCAAGGATGATCGATAACAGTTACACTTTTACTAACTTGCGAGTTAGGTCTCAGTCAACACAAGGTTTGATTGTACAAAAGACTCATTGTTACATGTCGGACTCATATTCGGTCATTACTTATTATTATACTTCAACTATGATTGTTATACAACATCTTGTTTTCAACTATATGCAAAACCTATGTATTCTCACCAACTACTTATAGTTGACCCCCCATCTTTCCAACTTAAAATGTTTCCGCTTTTACTTGCTATTGGAAGTTGTACAAGTCTTGGATCACATAAGAGCTTTGGACCTAGTTTATGTAAATCAAGTATATGTATTTATTAAATTGTATGTCAAATTGTAAATTGTTTAGTAGTATACAACTTCCATTTTGTACCATGAGCTATTGAACAATCATCACTACGTGACACCTCGATGTTTTCGCCATCGGTTGGGGTGTTACACATATTATAACTCATTTCAAACAAGAACATATGTTTTATAATGAATAACATGTGTTAAGAACCAAAATCTATTTTCCTATCAAAACTATTATTTTTAAGCAACATAGATGTCTCCAAGAAAAACGAAACAAACATACCGCTACAGATTGGGTGAACCACGAGTACCATGGATTACTTTTATATAAATCTAAGGTTCCCATGTATGTATATAGGAGGTAAAGGACGGGATACCTAATTGTCAGATATACACTCTTGCAAGACTACACGCGGACTCGAGGTGAGTTTTTCACGGCCCCTTTTTACTGTTTTATATGTTGGGGGTAAAAACATGCATTGTTTACTAGTTTTAGAATGAATTCCTAGCTGACCGGCGTACATGAGATGATATGTTTCGAGTACTCACTAAAGCCCTCGCATATTTAGTTTACCGTAACCATTAGCTATGGGTTTAGCCTAGAAATGCTTGA
This sequence comes from Ambrosia trifida, assembly GCA_028751855.1. Taxonomy (NCBI): domain Eukaryota; kingdom Viridiplantae; phylum Streptophyta; class Magnoliopsida; order Asterales; family Asteraceae; genus Ambrosia; species Ambrosia trifida. The sequence goes on along the minus strand of CM054131.1, from coordinate 70,971,754 downwards.
ATAGATCTATTGGGTTGGCACCCCCACTCTTGGTTAGCCGCTCTAACCGGATATATACGCTATGAGAGTGCTTGCATTTCTTTTATGATGATACATTGCCTTTATTGTGCGATGTGCGAGGCACCACTCGTTGAGGTTTGGTTATGGACTCATGATGGTTTATCATCATTGCTCTTAGCTCTAGACAATGATGGGTCATTCAAGGATTTCATAAAAATAAATATTATTGTGTATTTCAAAACCCGTGAACTCACCAACATTTTGTTGACAAAGCTTTTATGCCTGTTTTTCAGGTAACTAAGCTATGGATGGAACTTTGGATATGTTTGGGCATTCATTCACGACTATCACCTATCGTGTCTTCAAAACTTTTGACCCCGTGATGGGTTTTAAAATCTATTTTGTGATGGTTGTTGTTGTTGAACATGTTTAGTACTTTTACTATTAAATAAATATGAATGTTTGCTCATATCTTGTGCTTGAAAAACTTTCGTGGTTTCATCCTGTGTTTCCGCCTAGGCGGGGTATGACATATTGGTATTAGAGCCCAAGGTTATAGCGAACTAGTTTTCTCTAAAAACTAAACTATAACTACAATGATTTTCAAACGAAAAGTTTTCCCTGCATGAAAAATGTTTTCATCATGATTGTTCGGTTTATTTGAGACCACAGTTACCAGAATGAAGACTTTTGTTAGTTTATTATGTAGTGTGTAAGTCAAGGGACTTAATATGTAATTATGCAATAGTTTTTGTGTAAACCCTAGCTGCTGCGTACTTAACCACGGGCCCTGTGCACTTAACTTAAGTGTGCAGGCCCATCAGCATATCTATATATAGCAAGCTTTGTAGCAGCTCTAGGGTCAGGGTTTTTGGTTATCTTTGTAGCACAAGATTATTTAGGTGCGTACTTGTATGTGTTCCATGGTGTTTCAGTGACAAATCAGTAATGGAATCGTGTTATTATTCATCTTGTGTGTCGGTTTTTATCATATTTATCTAGTTTCTTTGTTGTAGAAGATTAATCACTTAAAACACCTAATCCATAGGTGTTTCTAAGTGATAACAATCTCTTGCACTTAACAAGATCTAGTATTTGAGACTTACAATTTGGTATCAGAGCCGTTGTGCTCTAGATTGTATCAATTTAAGATATCAAAACCCTCATTTTGTTAGTTTTTATTACGATTTTTATAAACTTTTGTGTTTATCAAAAAAAAAAAAAAGGTGTCTTTCTTATCTATTTGTTTCAAATTTCGTTGGTGTTGTGTTTCTAGGTGTTAAAAGTTCATTTTAAGTAGAAACTTCATCCAAGCATTTCAGAATGAAACGAAAAGGTTTTGGATAGGATTCAGCTAAGTTTTGTGCTTTTTAATAGACTGATTTGCGCACTCATTTCTTGCTTTGAGTACTTATTTCTTTTTCTGAGCACTTAGCTCATAAGCTGCATACTTGTTTCTTACTTTGAGCACTTAAATTTCTGTTTGTAAGTACGCACTCATTATAATAAGCTGCGTACTTATTGCTTTCATTGTCTCTGGGCACACAACTAGGGTTTCTGCGCACTTAATCAGAAATCTCTGGTTGGTATGCACACTTACTGAAAAGGCGTAGTTTTGAGTACTTGGCTAGGGTTTCAGCGCACTAAAATCTTAAACGAGAGTTTAAGTGTCTGCGTACTTTGTTTAGTACGCAGACTGATCAGTCAAGACTGAGCACTTACCATGCCCGAGTGCTGACTGATCTGCGCACTTATCAAAGAAGCAACAACTACTCATGTATCTTGCAAAACTGTGCACTTATCAGAAGACAAATATCTTGACAAGGTTGTTTCTACTGTTACAGGCTGCTGCACACTTGACTTGCTCATTGCATACTTAATTGCGCACTTAAGGACTGTGGACATTATTCTGGACTATAACCTATAATATCTGAAAACTAAACTTATAAAATCAACCTAAATCAATGACTGGTAGCGATAACAACTCAACTGTAAATCCTATTACCTAACAAGAACTTGAAACTGGAACAACTAGAGTTCCTAAGTTAAAGGGTGTAGAAGATGCCTCATACAAAAACTTCAAAGTCTTTCAAATGGATGTGAAGAGTGCATTCTTGTATGGGAAAATCAAGGAAGAAGTCTACGTCTGTCAGCCGCCAGGATTTGAAGACCCTCATCATCCCAACAAATACTACAAATTGCATAAGGCTCTCTACGGTCTTCATCAAGCTCCTCGAGCTTGGTATGACACCTTGTCCTCGTATTTGTTGCAAAATGGATACACCAAAGGGAAGATCGACATGACTCTGTTCACCAAAGAAGTCAACAAACACTCTATTCTAGTTTAAATATATGTTGACGATATTATCTTTGGTTCCACTGATGAAAATTTGTGCAGGGAATTCGAAAGCATTATGAAGTCTCAATTTGAAATGAGCATGATGGGAGAATTGTCATTTTTCTTAGGACTGAAAGTTCAGCAGAAAGAAGACGGGATTCTCATCCATCAAGCCAAATACACAAGAGACATCCTGGTAAAATACAACTTGTCTGACTGCAAGCCGTCCAACACTCCTTTTGCGGCCGAAACAACACTTGTACCAGATCTTCAAGGCCTTTCAGTGAATCCTCACACATATCGATCAATGATTGGCTCACTGGTGTATCTTACAGCCAGCAGACCAGACATTATGAGGGCAGTTGAATGATGCGCACGCTTTCAGTCAAATCCCAAGCAATCTCATGAAACTGTAGTAAAAAGAGTCTTCCGCTACCTCAAAGGGACACCGAAACTTGGTTTATGGTATCCTAAGAGTGATAATTTTGATTTAATCGCTTACTCTGATAGTGATCATGCAGGTTGCAGGATTGACAGAAAATCTGTCTCCGGTGGTTGTCAATTTCTGGGTAATAGGCTGGTGTCCAGGCAGAGCAAGAAGCAGACAACAGTGTCCATCTCCACTGATCAAGCTGAATACACAGCTGCATCCAGTTGTTGCTGTCAAGTGTTACGGATCCAAAACCAACTTTTGGACTACGGTTTGAATGTCATGCACACACCTATTTTCATTGATATTGATGTTTGTCGTGACATCGTGAAGAATCCAATAGATCATTCTAAAACCAAACATATTGAAATTCGGATTCATTCCATTTGTGATGCTAACGACAAAGGATATATACAGGTGTTGCCAATAGATACTGCTTATCAAAAGGCAGATATCTTCATAACAGTTTTTGACAAAACCCGGTTTCGTCAATTGGTAACATGGCTGGAGATGATAAATTTTGAATGATTTCTTATTATTAAAAAAAAATTTACTTTTGCATAATATATAGAAAAATCTTCTTTCTATTTCAAACAAGATTTTTGGGGGAGAATGTAAAACCGGTCTATCCCTACTGCAATAATTCAAGAAATGATAGAAACTAATCATATTTCGTCAGCATGTGAATAGGACCCAGAGGATGTTGTGGCCTCAAGCAACGATGTGTCGGTAGATTCAGCCTGGAATCAAGTAAACTGCTAATAGGTGATTAACAGTAAAGATCTACACGGAAAGCTGGATTCCCACTGTGCTATAAGTCTGCACAAGCTAAGTCCGGTCATACACAGGTTTAGAAATCAAAAGACACATAAAATTTTGTGCATATACAATCAAAACACACCTAAGAGTGCAAGCTACCAATGCGGGGCTAGGAAAATTAATCAAATGAGCAGCAAAAGACACGCAATGTTAGTGACGTGCAAACATACATAAATAGCTCAACAAACGATCAGATGGTCATCTTCTCTGCTTATGGTAACATAGACCAGAAGCTTTCCTCATCTGATCAAGATAATGATCATCTTCTTTGCTTCTGGTAACATAGACCTGAAGCTCTCATCATTATATTTCGATAAACCTTGAGGATCGGTAGGTTTATACCTAGCACAAGTGGGGTACACAAAATTTTCGTCAATATTACCGAAAACATGATAAACATCATCACCAAACACATGTTGAAAGAGAAAAGGCATGGATTTAGGTGGACAAGCATACCGACAGTTTTTCTTAGGCTGCAGCTATCCAACGGGAAGTTGAAACGTGATCTGGTAGGTATGATCTTGAATGCAGAAGGTGAGATATGATAAATCCCTACTTATTTGGCTGGATTTGGGCCCCTGCGTACTTATTGGGCCATGCGCACTTAGCTCAAGTGCGCAGGCCCATAAGTCTTATGTATATATATGAGTGTAAATTTATTTTTTACAACAGTCACTGTTACAAACCCTAATTTTTTTACCCAAATCATATCATCTTCATCATTCTCATCGTCCATCATGAAGTTTAATCCCATAATCACCCACTACTCACCCATTAATCCACTCCTTGTCCTCCATTTTAGTTATTTCTCACTACTGTTAAGGTATATTACATGCTGATTGGTTCTATTTCATGTGATTACAGGGATTACGAGCAGTTTAAAATGAAATCAGTGTGGGTTTTGGGGTTTTGAATATTAGGGTGTTTACATTAAAGATTGCGTACTTACCATTGAACATTGCGCACTTGTTTCATAGAAACTGCGCACTTGTTTCAAACATATTCAAACCTCAGAAACCCTAGACTCATGCGTACTTGTGCTGCGCACCTAAAATCTTAAACGAGAGTTTAAGTATCTGCGTACTTGGTTAGTACGCAGATTGGTCTGCAAGGCTATGGGGTTACCATGCCCGAGTCTGGACTGACCTGCGCACTTGTGTTCTCGTGTGTTCTAGATCAAGGCCCTGCATACTAACCTACGTGCTCAGCCCACTGTGTCTTATATGACATGCGTACTTGGCTGAGTACTTAGTTCACAAAAACCTTATGGGTCATGCGTACTTGACTAAGTGCTCAGACCACTAAGTGTAATATGACCTGCGTATTTGGATGAGCACTTAACTCTCAAAACTTCATATGACCATACGTACTTGACTATCCAAGACCATTGACCGGATTGCGTACTTAGACTCGTTACTTGTGCAATGTGACTAAACATAATGTTAAATTGAAACAAGGTTTTAATCTTTACAACCTTGTTTCATATATGCACAAATACTCGCCGTATTCAACGTGTTGAGAGACGAACTATACCCGCACTAAGGTGAATTCATGTGCCCTTCTTTTATTGTTTTTAAAACATTTGGGCTAGTATGCATGTCTTGAAATTGTATGTGAAACCTTGCTTGTTAGATCGGTATTTGCCTTAATTTATACTCGATTAGGTTTAATGCTTTACTATATATATATATATATATATATATATATATATATATACTGTGTATGATGGTTACTTAATATTATAAATCGAGCTATGATTATATATAATATCTGCTCTAATTTATAATTACGGTTTGAGTCTTAGTAGGCGATATGCGCTTATGTAGACTGAATGTAGTTTTGTGACAAATAGGCGGTATGCGCTTATTGTAGATTTAAAATAAAATCTTATATTGAGTAGGTGGATTGCGCTTATTCTAGACTTTACATCTTCCTTACGGAACATATAGGCGGATTGCGCTTAATGTAACTCTAAGGTTGAGTATTTTGTTAATTTTTAACTTAACAATGTACTTATTATTTAAGAACTTCATAAAACTTGAATTCACTCAGCTCGTCTGACTTTGCATGCATATTAGCTTGATTTCAGGTAGTTGAAGAATAAAGAGGGATGTCTTGGCTTGCTGCAGGACTACTCAGAGGCGGTTGACATTTCGAAATAAAGAGTCTACTCTATTTATTTGAAAACAATTTTCTAAACTATTGTTTTGTTCTACAAATATGATTTGACCCGTCATGGGAAATCTCATGTTTGGTTGACTTAACTATTTACTTTTCCGCTGCGTGTTTTCTGATAATAAATAAGACCTTTTGAGTATTAAATTCATGGTTTTAATCTTTGTATGCCAACTGTTTGACACGTCGGTTTTGAGGACCTTACAAGTTGGTATCAGAGCGCTTGTTCGAGGGATTCGAGCAGTCTGTGCTTGAACTCAAATAGGTTATGGGACCAAACTAATACAAGAAATGTCAACTGCTGAGTAGCTGCACGCCAAGAGGTAACCTTTGAAATTATTAATTAAATACTATATGTATTTTCATTTATGAAAAGTTAAAGTGTAGGCATAACTCTTAATGTGACCATAGCTTGTTGTGTTTAGCGTTACTAATGTAAAGTAAATAGCTAATCGCACTTGATCAACGTTAATAGAAGTTTACCCTTACTTTATACATACTAAATATACTTGTGACTGATCATGTGATGGTTTTGTCTTGAAGGATAGTATGGCAAAAATACGGTCATCTAGGGGCGGTCGTGGTGGAGGTCGTGGTAATCGTGGTGGTGGTCGTGGGGCTGGTCGCAGGGGTCGCCGTATTCCAGACTCCACTTCGGAACGAGAACCTACTCCTGAGTCAAACACTAACCATGACGTGTTGGGGCCGGATGTCAGAGAAGCAATTGCGGATGAAGTGTATCTGGTTCTTCACAGTAGCAAGCCTGAGATCATTTCTGAGGCGGTTAAGGCCGTGACTGGAGCTGACAGGGATGCCAGACGGGGATCCGGTAGGGGACACCGGGAACCCGAACCTATTTATTCCAGTGATGAGGATCGGGCTCGAGTTAGTCGGGTTGCTACTCGAGGTTGCACTTATGGGGATTTCAAAAAGTGTGACCCACCTTTTTTTTATGGCAATAAGGATGTTTCTGCAGCCCACCAGTGGATTCGTGAAATGGAGGCTGTGTTGCGGATAAGTAAGTGTCGGGATGAGGACAAGGTGACTTTTGTGGCGCATTCTTTTGTATCTGAGGCTCTATATTGGTGGGATAACTTGACGCAGGCCATGGGAGATAGGGCAGTTAAGAGAATGAAATGGGATGAGTTGAAAATTTTGGTTATTGAGCATTTCTGTCCGACTCATGAGTTGGATAAGTTGGAGAGGAAGTTTATTAATCTTGAAGCTGGGAATCTGTCCCACAAGGAGTACACGTCCAAGTTTAATGAGTTGGCTCGCTTGTTCCTAGATATGGTTACACCAGAAGCAAGAAGAATCAAGAGGTACGTTCAGGGGTTGCCATTGGACATACGTCGAGGTGTTGTGACTACTAGCATGGATACATTTCGAGAGGTTGTGGCTATGAGTGGTACTTTGTATGAGCAGAGGGATGTTGAGCGTGTCACGGTTCATAAGAAGAATTGGAATTCTAACCGCGGCTTCGAAGGAAAGCGGAGTGGGGCGGATACTTCGGGACCCGTTCTCAAGAAAGTGAAGACTGAAGTCACTGACATTGGGGGTAGTAGTGGGGATAGGAAACAATGTGGTAAGTGTGGAAAGATGCATTCGGGGGAGTGTAATCAAGGCACAGGTATTTGTTTCCGCTGTAAGAAGACGGGTCACCCTCACTATCAGTGCCCGACTTTGGTGTGTTATAAATGTAAGGGCACGGGGCATTTCTCGAACAAATGCAAAGCGGCCCATGCTAGTAGCTCTGGTGCTGGGGATGCTGGGAAAACTACCGGGACAGAGGTACCAAGGACCAAAGCCCGGGCTTTCAGTCTCTCTTAGAAGGATGCTAAGGCGACGGCGGACGTTGTGATAGGTATCTTGTGTGTTCATTCCACTCACTCGATTGTTTTTGTATCAATTCCTTTACCTATGTATGTGATACTGTGTTAGGTACATTTGTGGTTAATGGCCTTCGGGCCTCCGTTTTGTTTGATTCGGGTGCTAGTATGAGCTTTGTGTCTACCGCATTCTGTAGTAGATTAGGCGCGATCCCCAAGGATATTAGACATCAATTTGAGGTCGAGGTAGCAGTAGGAAATTCATTCTTTGTTACTAAAGCCGTAGAGGATTGTCGGATCGAGTTATCGGGTCATAGTTTTCCTATCCGCTTGTATTTGATGTCATTGGGTTGCTTTGATGTTATTATTGGGATGGATTGGCTAGCTACCGTAGATGCTCACATTGTGTGCGGGCAAAAACTCGTGCGACTTACAGCTCCTGACGGGGGTCGTATTACTGTTCATGGGGATGGTAGTTGCTCATTACCTCGAATTGTTTCTATGCTGAAGGCGTGGAAAATGTTGCAGCGCGGGTGCAAGTCATTTTTGGCGCAATTCATTGATATGGGGACTGATGTCCCTAAGCTGGAGGATGTTCCCGTGGTGCGGGGTTACCCAGATGTATTTCCTGATGATTTGACGGAGTTGCCACCGGATCGTGAGGTTGAATTCCAAATAGACCTATTGCCAGGAGCTAAGCCTGTTTCCAGGGTACCTTATCGACTCGCACCTGCAGAAATGAAAGAACTCTCTTCTCAATTGGAGGACTTGCTCGAGGAAAGGGTTTATTAGGCCGAGTATCTCACCTTGGGGTGCACCGGTCTTGTTCGTTAAAAAGAAGGATGGCAGTATGCGGATGTGTATTGATTATAGGGAACTAAACAATTTGACTGTGAAGAATAGGTATCCTTTACCAAGGATTGATGACTTATTCGATCAGCTCCAAGGAGCTAGTTGGTTGTCGAAGATCGATCTTAGATCTGGCTATCATCAGCTGAAAATACGGGAACAGGATGTACCTAAGACTGCTTTTCATACCCGTTATGGGCATCACGAATTCTTGGTGATGTCCTTTGGTTTGACTAACGCGCCTGTGGCATTCATGGATTTGATGAACCGGGTGTGTAGGCCAATGCTTGACCGTTCGGTTATTGTTTTTATTGATGACATTCTCATATATTCCAAAAGTGAAGAAGACCATGCTCGACATCTTGAAGATGTTCTTCAAACTTTGAGGAATGAGAAACTCTACGCTAAATTCTCAAAGTGTGCTTTCTGGTTGCGGAAGGTTCAATTTTTGGGTCATGTCATTAATTCCGAGGGTTTTATGGTAGATCCCGCGAAGGTGGAGGCAGTAATGAACTGGTCGACACCAAAATCACCATCCGAGATTCGTAGCTTCTTGGGTTTGACAGGTTATTATCGGAGATTTATCCAGGATTTCTCTAAGATAGCTTCCTCATTGACTAAATTGACAAAGAAGGAGTCGAAATTTGTTTGGGACTCGGACCAGGAGAACGCGTTTCTTGAACTGAAGAAAAGGTTAACACATGCACCGATCCTAGCCTTGCCAGATGGTATTGAGGACTTAGTGGTGTATTCGGACCCATCACTTAAGGGTCTCGGGTGTGTTCTCATGCAGCGTGGTAAGGTAATAGCGTATGCTTCGCAACAACTTAAACCTCATGAGGTTAATTACCTGACTCATGATTTGGAGTTGGGGGCCGTTGTTTTCGCGCTTAAACTATGGAGACATTACTTATATGGGGTTACTTGCACCATCTACACCGACCATAAGAGTTTGAAGTACTTCTTCGAGCAGAAAGACCTTAATATGAGGCAACGTAGGTGGTTAGAGTTGATCAAAGATTATGATGTAGAGATTATGTATCACCCAGGGAAGGCTAACGTGGTGCAGACGCGTTGAGCCAAAAGGAGAGGGCTAAACCCATTCGGGTGAAGTCGTGTCAGCTTATCTTAAAGCCGGATATAGTGAAACAGATCTCTAATGTTCAGAATGAAGCCTTACAGGTGGAGTGGAACATGACAGAGCGTATTTGGGGGCAACAGGGACTCTTGGAGAGTAATGGATACGGGGATATGTTCATGAAAGGGCGGATGTGGATACCTCGATATGGTGGGTTTAGGGATAAAATCATGGGTGAGGCACACAAAACCCGCTATTCTATTCATCCAGGGGCGACCAAAATGTATCAAGACCTCAGGCAAAACTATTGGTGGCCAGCAATGAAGTACGAGGTAGCGTCATATGTGAGTAGGTGTTTGACTTGTTTACAGGTTAAGGCGGAACACCAGAAACCGTTTGGAAAGATCCAACCGTTGGAAGTACCGGAGTGGAAGTGGGAGAATCTTACTATGGACTTCATCACTAAACTACCCCGAACGCCTAAGGGGTTTGACACTATTTGGGTGGTGGTGGATAGGTTGACAAAGAGTGCTCACTTCTTTCCGATACGAGAGACCATAAACTCCGAACGGTTAGCTGATTTGTTTATTCGGGAGATTGTCTCGAGGCACGGTGTACCCGTGTCTATTGTTTCTGATAGGGACACTCGTTTTACGTCGAGATTTTGGAAGAAGTTCCATGAATAAATGGGTACTAAACTACACATCAGCACCGCTTATCACCCGCAGACAGATGGTCAGTCCGAAAGGACCATCCAAACTCTCGAAGATATGTTGTGGGCATGTATTATCGACTTTGGTGGTAGTTGGGATTATCACCTACCTTTGGCAGAGTTTTCTTATAATAATATCTACCATGCCACTATTGGGATGCCACCGTATGAGATGATATATGGCCGCAGATGCAGGACTCCGGTTTGTTGGGGTTCCATTGGGCAGAAGCAATTGGGTAGTTTGGAAGTGGTCGAGGCAACCACGGAAAAACTTAATAAGATTAAAGCTTTCATGAAGGCAGCTCAGGATCGACAGAAGTCGTAAGCCGATAAGAGGAGGAGGCCTATCGAATTTATCGTGGGTGACCGTGTCTTGTTGAAGGTCTCCCCTTGGAAAGGAATCATACGCTTCCGCAAGCGTGGGAAGCTCAGTCTGAGGTTCATCGGACCTTTCCGCATTCTTGCTCGTGTAGGGGAGGTGGTTTATCGGTTGGATTTACCTGGGGAACTCAAGGGAATCCACCCAACCTTTCACGTGTCCCATTTAAGGAAGTGTCCGGCGGATGAGGAGGCTCATATACCGCTTGATGATATAGAACTGGATGAGAAGTTGAACTACATAGAGGAGCCTATTGCCATTCTTGATCGTAAGGAGAAGAACTTGCGCAAAAAAGTGGTTAAACAAGAGAAAGTACAGTGGAGACACAGAAAGGGGTCGGAAGCTACTTGGGAGTCCGAAAGAAATGATGAGACTCTATCCACACTTGTTTCCCTTGCAGCAGGATTCGGGGACGAATCCTAATGCAACGAGGGGAGACTTTTAACACCCGTAGTTCCCGCGCTTGTGTCTCTCCTTGTAGAGTATGTACACTTGTATTTTCTTTTTACCTTCTTTTTCCATTTTGGCTTTATTAAGAGGGGGCTCTTTGCACTTTTCCTAAACTCATTCGAGTAGCTTTGGGACCAAGTAATATGGAAATCAAAATGAAGGGACCTAATTGTGAAATGATACAAGATGAAAAACCCTAATGCCCTCTCCCCTTTGTCTATTTACGGCTCTTTTGACTGCTCCTAATCATCATCATTGTCGTTCAATCATCACCACCATAATAGGTGGTATTATTCTTTTCAACTCCCATGATAATACTATGGTGCCTTGGGTTCCTTGACAAACAACATCACCTAACTTTACAATTTTTTTCTTTGTTTCGGACTCCCAGAAAGGAAAACAATAAGCACTCCTATTTCTTTTTGGTCTTCGGCAATATTAAGGCAAGAAGCATTCCTTTGTTTTTGTTTTTTTTTTGTTGTTTACGACCAGAAGCTTCTCACGGATTGATTATGTATCGTCTCACGGATCGGGTTTTTGTTCAGGTCGTGAAACGGGATCTTTCGGTGGTTCGTGGTGAGTGCAAATAGCCGACCGGGTGTAGCGAAATCATTTCGGATCGGCCCGTGTAGAATTCCGATTTGTAGTTGTTCGGATCTTTCTGTCCTCACGATCTCAGGTACCTTCCCATACTCGTGTCTTGTTATAGTCGCAATCGTTAGGCCGATGGTTTATGTTCGGACTTTCATGCGGAATCAAATAGGCCGATGGTTTATGTTCGGACTTTCATGCGGAATCAAATAGGCCGATGGTTATGCAAACCATGTGTTCTTGCATTAACCCTCGCTATGGTGCACGTACAAATTAAGGGAGGTGTCTTGGGTATGGATCGAAACTTCTGTGATGGACATAAGATTTTTGGCGGCAAGTATTTTGTTGTGTAAGCCTTTAAATCACAACATAAGAATGTGAAAAATTGATGAGGGGATAATAACGATTTGTTATTATCTCTATTTCTTTTTTTTTTTTTTTGGGGGGGGGGGGGGGTTAACATAATTAAATAAAATTGGCGGTCACGATATGATATCACAGAAGCCGTTAAGATAGATTAAATTAACTAAACGGTTATGTGATGAATATGGGGATCCAGAAGTGCGTAGCACAACATGCCTAAGTGAAAGACAACTACGTGGGAGGAAAATATTAATACCAAGTAATTTGATAAAATATTAGTTGGGACTTGTTTTATATATTTTCTTTCATTCGCAAACCTTAGGGAGTTGGTGACGTTACGTCCTCATTAACAGGTTATTGACCACTTGTCCGCTTGTGCTCCATTGCTGTTGAGAGACGAACTATACCCGCACTAAGGTGAATTCATGTGCCCTTCTTTTATTGTTTTTAAAACATTTGTGCTAGTATGCATGTCTTGAAATTGTATGTGAAACCTTGCTTGTTAGATCGGGATTTACCTTAATTTATACTCGATTAGGTTTAATGTTTTAATATATATATATATATATATATATATATATACTGTGTATGACGGTTACTTAATATTATAAATCGAGCTATGATCGTATATAATATCTGCTCTAATTTATAATTACGGTTTGAGTCTTAGTATGCGATATGCGCTTATGTAGACTGAATGTAGTTTTGTGACAAATAGGCGGTATGCGCTTATTGTAGATTTAAAATAAAATCATATATTGAGTAGGCGGATTGCGCTCATTCTAGACTAGGGATGGCAATCAAACCCGAACCCGATGGTTAAACCCGAAACCCGACACATTTGGGACGGGTTTGGGGTCGGGTAATCGGGTATGGGTCCGGGTATAGGATTAGTTTTTATTTTTTTCGCGGGTTTGGGACGGGTTTGGGATTTGATGATATACCCGTTTACCCGACCCGATTACCCGATAATGTATACCCATTTACCCAATTAGATACCCAATACAATTTCTAATATATCTTTTTAAATAAGTATGCACAATATATCTAATTGTCCATCTAGATTGTCATTTTGTGCTAAAAATTATAAAAAAAATAATGTATACTATTTGTTATCTATGTCTTTGAGTGTTTTTATATAATTTAAATGGGTATTGCTAAACGCACTCCCTTTTTTTTAATTTTTACTGGTTACACTCCCCCCTTAAAATTTGTAAATAAATACAATTAAACCTTAGATTTTCTAGTTTTTAAAAATTGAATTAATAAAGGTGTTGCTAAATACACCCCCTTTATATTATTTCTACTGATTACACTCCCCCCTTAAAGTTTTTAAATAAACATAATTAAACCTTATATTTTTTTTATAGAATTTCCTTTTCTATCCTGATCTAAGTTTGTCTTAAACTATAGTAATTAAATCATAAAGATTAAAACTAATAATATTTCAGACGGGGTTTTGTACCACCGAGATGATGACGAGATTCATGGGACGGTGATGCTTCAATTATGTGATGAAGATGATGTTCATGTGGTGAGTAACTTAAAAAGGGTTGATTACACGAAGAAGTTGAGTTACTAAAACAATTTTTTTAAAGTAGAAGGATAAAATTTGATAACTTTTAGACTGTTTTTTAAAAGGGAGTGCAATCAGTAAAAAAAGGGAGTGCATTTAGCCAACCCCATTAATAAACATCCCTAATTATACTAAAAGTTTATCCACCCTCATTTATCTTTCCCGATACTTAAATCGTTACACACTGAACTAAATCCAAGATGTCTGCTACTTCATTGCTTCACACTGATATTATTCCAAAGTCCTAGAGGTGACCACTTTGGGATTTTACTCGGTACCAGGCGAAATAATTTCGTTGTTAACAAAAAATGTTTGGTTAGAATTTGGCTAAAAACAACCAAATGGTTTACTTATAAGTAGAGATGAGCTAGGTACCGATGTTGGTACTGAAAATGACCGTTACAATACGGTATTTTAAGGTAAAATTCGGTAGAATACCGCTACCGAATCAAAAGTACCAATCCGAAAAAAAAGCCAAAAAGTGTATTGAATTGGTACAAAAACTTATTTGGTATGAGAAATTCGGTACCGATAAGTACCAGTCGGGTTTCAGAATTTAATATCATTTGCTCATGTTGTTTATAAGCCGGAAGAAATATGCAACTCATAACCAAAACTATTAAAAAGACGAAATAATTTGGGATTTTACTCATAACCTAAGCTACCAATATAACCAAAATTATTAATAACAGATCAGTTATACGATGAGAATAACCGTGCTTATATAATCAAATGAACAAATTAGTTTGTGGAACTAATGTAATTTTACATCTCAAATAATCAACAATAAATCTAAATCAAAAAACAAAAATACATATCCAATCAATAATTACAGTGTAAAAAATAAACGAATATCTAAACAAACTTGTATGTAGACGTGAAATAAAAATTACATATACTATCGGTCCATAAAGCTTAGTAGAAATTATAATTGCAAATCTAATGGGGATGATGAATGGGATTGGAATGTGACGATGGTGATGGTGAAGAGGGTCAAGTATAAAAGTTTCTTTTTGTAAAGGGTTGTAATTTCAAAAGTTGTAAACAAGATTTTTTTAGAAAGAGAGTGTGAACAGTAAAAGAAGAGAGTGCATTTAGCCCACCCCATTTTATATTTATACATTGTAATCATTTACATATATATTTAATAATGTTAAATGTAATTGGTTAATAGTTACCTAATATATATCCGTCAGGTTTTTGATTGGATATACTTAATGGGTAAGTTTTAAAAATTAATGGGTTTACCCAAAACCCGGGTAATTACCCGACACAAACCCGATGGGTTTTGGGCCGAGTTTGGGACAAGCATACCTAACCGGGTATGGGGTTGGGATTACCTAAACCCGTCCCAAACCCGACTCATTGCCATCCCTATTCTAGACTTTACATCTTCCTTAGGGAACATATAGGCAGATTGCGCTTAATGTAACTCTAAGGTTGAGTATTTTGTTAATTTTTACTTAACAATGTACTTATTTTTTAAGAACTTCATAAAACTTGAATTCACTCAGCTCGTCTGACTTTGCATGCATATTAGCTTGATTTCAGGTAGTTGAAGAATAAAGAGGGATGTCTTGGCTTGCTGCAGGACTACTCAGAGGCGGTTGACATTTCGAAATAAAGAGTCTACTCTATTTATTTGAAAATAATTTTTTAAACTTTTGTTTTGTTCTACAAATATGATTTGACCCGTCATGGGAAATCTCATGTTTGGTTGACTTAACTATTTACTTTTCCGCTGCGTGTTTTCTGATAATAAATAAGACCTTTTGAGTATTAAATTCATGGTTTTAATCTTTGTATGCCAACTGTTTGACCCGTCGGTTTTGAGGGCCTTACATTTTCCACATAAACCTTTAGGCCAAGTTAATGATCACTTCCTTCACATTTGGCATCATAGCAATTCGATTGCGGTTATCATACACAATCGGTTATTTCCCTTTTGGGACAAATGTAATTTTTTTGGATTGGACAACATTCGAATCACTATAAGTTGTGGTAATCTCAACCTCTAGCCTTCTCTCTAACCCCAAACTTAAAACAGGCTCGGTACTCTTCAAATGTACCTTTGTTATGAACTAAGACGAAAGTGTTTACCAGCACTTGATCATCAATGCACTGTTAGCGTAAGCTCTTTGGAATGGGTTCCAAAGAGTATATCGGCTCAACACTTTCAGTTGCCTTATCAAACTCAGTAACATGAACCTTTGACTTCTTGGAATTTTCACCATCGGTTGCTTTAAAAATTCTGGTGGAACATCATTTGTTCTTTCTAATTTGGGAAACCAAATATTGCTTTCTTGCCAAATTTTACTAATTTTAGAGTAAAGGAAGATGATATTACGCGCGAATCATTCGACCGGATTTCACCCATCCTACATTAACTGTTGCAGTGTCTAACATTTGGCGGTTGTACTATCTCCGGTTTTTTAGAAAAAAATTTAGTTCACTCTATGTGAAATTTGCATTATGTTAGCTTTCACTTTAAACCTAGAGGTTGTATGAATTGCAGATTCGAGTTTTTTTTACAGTGTATGTAAGCGATTTTCATTCTAAATGTTTGTGCAACATAACATCGTTAGATTTTTAAAGAAAGTATGGTGTTTATTGTTTGTTCTTGGAACGAATTAGACAATGTTTGTTTGATAAATGTATTCCGCTAGTATATAATTTATGATATATTCTCTCTAATACCACAAACTATTTACAATTTCCCCGCCGTAACGTGCAAGATAAAATTCCAGGATAAAACATTTTCCCATCCAAAGAATAATGTCGTTATTGTTATTTTGGATTAAATATTAAAATAGAAGCAAAGGAAAACTGTTGTCATATCTAGCTGTATGGTAGAAAATAGTGTCTTATTGAAATGTCATCTTCTCCATCTCAAAAGACAATGTTCAAAAAGTGTGACTTTTTCATGGATTTTAATAGATTATCATGTTTCAATTTTGGGGAATCGATGATGGCTGCCATACATTTTATTATTTTAATGAAAAATTGAAAATCAATGTCAACCCTATTTGATCCTGAATTTATATTTTATATTTTATATCTTATCATATTATATGGCTTTTGAGTTAGGCTATTTAATTAATATATTTGGTCAAGTATATAACTAACATAAATATACTAGTATGGACCCCACGCGATATGATTAGTGTCTTCAAGACTCTTTTGAGGAGCATAATTTTACCCAACCTGATATAAACACTAATTATATTTGGCTATCATATATTATCATTATTATGGTTATAACTATGTAAAGTTTCATGTATTTTATATTTTTGTGATTCTAATTAGTTTTTCTCGGTGAGGTGGAGTCAGGTTTTTCGATAGGGTTTAGTTTTTTTGTTATACTACACATATGCAGTAGCATTTTTTAGTTTTTAGTTTTTTTTTTTGTTCGTAACGGGGATAACGTGGGAAAAATAAGCTCCGAAATAATTTTCTATATTTTTTCTTAAATTTTGAGTTATTATTTTTTTATTATTATTAGTTTTTTTTTTCATTAATTAGGAGTTGTCGAGGTCTCTCAATAAATGACTTTTCTATTGAACATATATAAGGGATGGTTTAATAGATAGCTCCTTTTATTAAGAGAACTCAAGAACTCCTAACTAAAGGCAAAAAAATAATAAAAAAATCATAACTCAAATTTTAAGTAGAAAGTATAAAATTAGTTCGAAACTTCTCTTTCTCATGTGGAAAGAGAAGTTCCAAACCAATTTTCTAGATTTTAGCTTAAATTTTGAGTTATGATTTATTAATTTTTTTTTACTTTAAGTATGAGTTTTCTAGTTCCTCCCTAACTATAAGTATTCCAGTTCTCTCCATAACTATATGAGTAAAATAACAATCACCTACCATGCAGTTTAAAAGTTTCAACGAAATACAATAGAAACAATTATAAGTTTACAACCTAAGAAAAAAAAAAAAAAAAAAAAAAAAAAAAAAAAAAAAAACTTAAGATAGTTTAAAACAATGTTTGATAATCATGCATGATAGAATGAGACGCTGTGTGACTCCAGTGCACCTAATCCTCACTGCTACCTTAGTGTCCTCAGAAAACATACTAAATGTGCAACATATAATGTTGTTGAGTTCACATGTTTTATGTTTGCAATAGTAATAAGTGTTTGATAACCGGACACACATAAGCTCTACATATATATATCTGATGCTACCTAGACATTGTTACAAGTTACTTAAGCGATATGAACCACTGCGGACTGTTTGTAATAGGTTTGCCTTATTTTTCCATCACCGATCATCACCCGGTGACGTAAAGTTAGATAGGACAAATATACACCCGCGTGACCGCCATTCTATAGGAGTGGGGCTTGTCAGACCCAATAGATCTATTCACACATTCCCCGCTATGTTCCACATATTCATGGTTCAAACTGTTAGAAGGACTTTAGATGTGTCGCTTAGTACACAAGTCATACATTGTAATATATGTGATCTACCATGTTCATGTTTGGATAGAATGTTTCTCCCCCAACAAGAAAACAGTAAAAGATGTCGTGAAAGTCACCTTAGGCTTCCTTTTTTAGTATGTTATAAAACTAGGTGTGTAATGATGGTCCCAACCACTAGAAACCTATGATTGATAACCTATAAGTATGTTTACTAAAAAGTGTGTTTATTTGGAACCCCCGTTGTCATCTGAACAATGACTAAGTGTGTTTTTGTAAAACGTTTTGACCATGTTTGATGACACTAGACTAGACATCCCATTGGTGACCCGTTATATCAATCTATTAGTCACATATAGGTTTTCCGATACCTGTTCATGTAACACTTGTAGGTTCACTTAATTTGCCCTAAACGAACATTGGGTCAACGAAGATACACAATTAATGAAGATATAATTAGCAAATATACTTTGATAACAAAGATATACAATTAGAGAACTTAGGTTCAATAACGAAGATGGGACTTTGGGAGAGGATATGGCATCTTCGCCCCCTCTATCTTCGCTTTCCTCTACACAAGTTCGCTTTCTAAAGAACTTTGTCAAGGTTGTATTTTTGAGAGCAACTACTCTGATTTCAAAGCATGAACCCTATGTCTACCTCGTTAATATTAATTCCTCGTTTCCTTGCGCTTATCAGCTATTTTCAAGCCTTTAACATGTGTTTTTCCAAAAACAGTACATTATGAAGATCTCATATCACATGCATGAGGAAGTTTCCCAAAATTGCAAGTATTTCAATTAATCGCATGCTAACATTGAATTAATCATCAAACTGAAATACAAGCATCCCATTATGTTTATCTAACATGTCCTCATCATTCTTTTACACATTTAACCCCTAGATCTGCACATAATTCTCAAACGGGTCAAAACCTCATAATCCCCATAAACAAACCAAACACTATTTAATATGTTCTTAACTCATCAACTATCCTCCAAACAACATTGTATTATCATTTAATCATCAAATAACATAAAGCCCCAATCTCCAAGTCACCAATCATCACCCAAGTTCATATTTTAAGAAAACCCTTTATATATGTTTAGATCTAATTAGGAAACCATCAAACGAGGTTTTTATTTGAGAAAACTGACATGCCATCATTTATACATGTTTTCTACATGTATTTGGAAAATAGAGCTAAATTGTTCCTATGAGTTAATTGCATGTATTTGAAGGCAAACAGGCAAAACGTAGTAAAAAAGAAAAACAAAAGAGCACATTAACGGGATGAGTGAGAACAAGCATCTCAGAAGAAGACAAAGTTATGGCTAGGAGACAAAAGGTACATGATACAACAACTGTGTCTCCCACATGCAAGGTTTTGAGATCAAGGAATGAAAAAAAGGATCGTAAACTAGCACAGTGGGAAGGAATTTGAAGACTTTGAGGATTATTGTAGAATTTGCACGGCCGTGCTCCTGCCTAAAGTCAACCAATCAACATTTTTAGCCATCCAGATGAAGAAGTCAAGGTGCACGGGTGGGCACACCTTAGTGCATGGCCGTTCTTGCTGATACGTGCTTCCCAAGACTCCAACAGACTAAGACTGGCATGCATTCGTGCAATACTGAAAAGCACGGGCATGCAACGGACAAGATCTGCTCAGAAGGAATTCCAATACTAACGGATAGTACCCGACTGTTGAGCACGGGCGTGCCCACCTAGGAGCAAGGGCATGCACCCCCCTGACAGCTCTATAAACAAAGACCTTCACTCATCATTTTGGCATCCTATTCCACCCGAATCTCTCCCACATTTCTTCCATCTTAGGGTCTTGTAAGTGACCTTTGGAGCTTGTGATCACTCGATAAACACTTAGAAAGTGTGAGCTTTGAGAGAAACCACACAAAATTATCCAAAAACCCTCTAAATCCTTTAGCAGAACTTGCCATGTTTTCATATCAAAACCTATCTAGTGAGCTTGTTGTAATATCATTTCTTGGCTAGGATTGTAGAGTGTTGTTAGGGTGAAGACTATCTTGGTATGGATTAAATAGTTTATTGAGTGATGTTTTGTGTTCTCATTTAATTCTTTCTACTCTCACTTTGTTTGATGAATTAACTAATCAATCATCTAGTATTTGGTCTTGTGGGCGTTTTAATAGGAAGTAGATGGACTTATGAGTGTACCTGTGGTGTGTAACAACCCACACACTTGTATGCTAACCTAATCCCACGTGTAGTGATTGACCCATTTGTGTTTGGAAACACTCACACTGTGTGGCTTAATCCTCTACTATCAAAATCTCACTTAGGGTCGGCACGGTCTTTATACTTGGTCCTAATGATAAGCTAAGACTTGGTTTTGCGACTTAGCTTTATGGTCTATGTGTTAGCATTGGTGCAAACCATGAATTGGTGAACCTATGTTGGAAGCGGATGTAGGATTGGTTTTAGACAAAGAAATGTTTGATCAACAAGAGCACTGATGTATTAGGTGTGAAAATCCTAATAATCATGCAAAATGATATAAACCGTCATTAGAGCAAAATAATATCCATTTTCAAATGCTTTCATTAATCTTAGAAATGTTTAAAACGATTACAGACTCAGAATAATGAGAACACACACATAAACGTGACTTGATCACACACTGGACACACACACAACTGATCAACTCTATTAACTACCTCTAACCAACCCACATATAAATAAACAGTTTGGTTCGACCCATTGTGGGTTAGAATCAAGTCATTCGACCATTACAAAGTATAAATCAAAAACTTAAAGCTTTAATCAACCTCAGGTAAACTGGTTCGACCCTTCAATCACCCGAACCAAATATCAAAAATACTCTTTAACTTTAAATCTTTGGCTTTTTCGTCTATGACAATCCGAAAGCTACAGACACATATATGAATTATGTATCTACAAACTCCCCCTTGTCTCTAGCTCGGATTATTTGTTCTTGTTCTCCCTTTCAACATTTTGCAGCTTTTGTTTTGCTTTCAAAGTCTTTCCCGGTTCTTTCACTTGTATCGGCTTCTTCAACATCAACGTGTATTTTCCCAGCAACCACTTATAGTTACAATTTGGATGCACTTCGAATGCAAATCGAAACTTCACAACTACTTGAAATTTCCACGTCTATTGAATATCAAGTGCATCAAAGTGAATCAGATTAAAGTATAGCGTCTCAATATCATTCGAGTAGTTTATCAGTCACATCATATCAAAAATCCTCAATTTTCTGCACAAATTTGTCTTGTCCTCATTGTCCATAACAATAACCCCTTCTCTGCACCCCAATCATAATACCAGAAAGCAAAATTCTTGCTTATATTTTATTCCATTAGCATCAGGGGAATCTTCTTCATACAAACTGGTGGCTTATAGTTCAAAGTCACATACGGTAGATAGTTTGCAGGATTGATCTTCTTATGGACTATGCGGTATGGATATTGTGGCTTGAAAGTATCCCACTTGGTCATACTTTCTCGTGTCATCTTGTCTGCCATTTACTCTAACAATCCAGTCACACCAACTAACTTATGTCGACACACATCACGTATGGCCAAGTAGGGAAGATTCTTGATGTCGTGAAAGTGACTAAAGTAAAGAATTCCTCTTTCCCACTTGATACTGGCACACCTAAGCTTAGGAAAGAACTTCCAAGCTATCGCACATCCTTTGAAAACTTGATTATGATAACAATAGAAATCTCCTTGAATTTGGGGGCTTTGGTCTACGGTTTTCTTCTTCACGTCGCCTTCTAAGATAATTCAATAAAGCATCTGACTTCTTATTCACATCCTCTTTTTCATCTTCAAATAAAATCTCATCAACTATTTTCATTCCCTTTTCGTCAGCCACTTTCTCAGCTTCTTTCAGGATAGATTCATTAATGAACGGGACGCTGGTATTCTCTTTCATGTTGTAATATTCAGGATATTCTTCATGTGAAATACCCTCGATCTCCACTTCATGAAAGTCCACGTTTGAGTCATCTGAATGTTTTCCTGGTTCAACAACTGGTAGATTAGGAATCTCTTTCTTCTGAATCAGTTCTTCAATAGTCGGATCAACTTGCTGAGCTATGCCTTTAAGAATCTTTCTTGCAATTTCAGCGCATACTTCACCATCTTCCAGTTCAGGTTCAGGATATTCAATGCAGTACTTCATGTTGTCGTTTATGAAGATGTCACTGAATCTGTTGTTTCCCACTCTCACTTAGACCTGCTAATTTATCCTCTTTAGCTTTCTTTCGTGCTTCATATGAATAGTTCTCAATGTCATCATCAATATCATCAGAATCAATCAATCCTCTAGCATCTTTATCCTTATCATCATTGCCACCATCATCATTAGAACCATCATCATTATCATCATCATCCTTTTCCTCATCATCATCCTCCTCTTCATCATCTTCTTCATCAGATTCCTCTATACCTTTTAGTTGAGGGGCTTTCTGATAAAGATTTTTGATAATATTTTTCCACTTTTCATTCTCTTACTCCACCGCCAAAATCCTTCTTTCATTGTTCACATTGTAATTTTGAGTTTTCAAGTTGAAGACTCGTAACCTCTTCCTCCAACTTATCCTGCTTCTCTTTTGATTTGGCAATTATCTTTAACATATCCTTCTCATTTTCCTTCAACTGCTTGATCTCATTTTCATGCTTCGTCAAAGCAGTTTTCTGAAAATCAAACGACTTCACCAACCTAGAAATCTGCTGCTGCATCAGATTCTATGCATCATTAGATACTTTGAGTTTAGGTTGTGAACTTGCTTCAGGTTGTGGTTAGGATTATGAGGTAGGTTTTTCAAAACTGTGTAGTAGATTCTTCAATGACTTAGATACATCTGTCGGGTTCTGTTGTGTAGTTGATGCTATTGTTTTCTTCTTTGTAACTAGAATCTCTTCAGTAACTCTTTCCTTCTTCTTTTAGGCTTCTTTGACTAGGGATTTGCTGCTAGTAGGTGGTGTTGAAGTTGTAGGAACCTTTTTACCCCTTAATAGAATATCAACATCTTTCAGTCTCTTAGTTCTTTTGGTCTCCTTCTTTGACATGGACTTCAGACGTCCACATTTGGTTGATTTAGGAGCCACGGGAGAACTAATCATATCATCGTCAGCATCTAAAATCAATTCCTCATTCTCTTCAACATAACCTCTCTGAAGTTGTTATGCAACTAACTCGTCAATAGGATTAACAAAAGCACCAGTGGTCGTGGTTTCTATTTCTTTATCAGTATCCACCGACACCCATTCTTCTTCAATTTCAGTGTCCTCGTCAATCAATAACGTCTTCTTTTTACCCTTTTCTTCACAACTGATGAGCTTTCGATCTCTTTACCCTTCTTCGACTTCGCACTCTTCTTAAGAACTTGTCTCTTAACTTTCTCTCCTTTCAACAGTAGAACTAACGGAGAGTCAGAGTCCGAATCACTTTGTTCATGTCTCCACCCATCTCTGTCTGGAGCCTTGAATCCAGGATTGATCAAGTGCCCAAATAACCTTCTAGTGGGAGGTTTCTCTTTTTTCCCTTTTTAAGTAGTCATCTGGTTCAATATTATGGCATTCATATTTTCTTAGTTAAGGATATGTGTTGGATCTTTGACCAAGTTCGGATACTTGTCATCAAAGATCATTTGTAGAAATCTCGGATACATAAGGAACTTAATGGTCTTTGTTCCATCAAATACTTCTTTTATGTACTCAAACAACATTCTTGAAATGTTGAATTCTTTGTTGAGGATTTGTGCTACCGCCATAGAACATGTGGTATCACGTAGAACATCCCATCCTCCTCTGATCGGGGCAAAGATATGAATGATAATGTGTAGCAAGTATTTGAAAGCTGGACACCCGTTAGATTTGAACAGTTTGCAATATGTTATCTTTCCCAAGTACTTCGTCCTCAAGAGACATCTTCTTTGAACAGTCCACGGTAACATAGTAGGATCTGTCTCGGAATCATTCAACCTCAAAACACGTCGAAAGTTTTCTTCAACAACAAGCATCGTGTTGTCTTGAACTTTGTTGTGTATAACCGTCTTTCCATCAAAGAAATCCAATCTAGCATTCATCCAGAATTCTTCCTGATGATCTTTGTAAATCGTGTGAGGTTGTGCAATAGCATACACAATCCGGGATCTCCTCAAATACTCGACAATCCCTCTGAAGTCTTCGCATTTGTCGTTAACTTCTCCAATATCAGCACAACAATTATGTTTCTTCTCAAATTTGAGTTCTTTGATTTCTGCCATTTCTTGCTGTTCAAAACAGTTACAAAAACACATTAGTCGGATAATCAAATATGCTTTTTGAAATTTTGGTCATTTTGATATTTCATTCAAGCTTGCCGGTGGTCGAATAAAATTTAGATGGCATGAATCAATTATAAATTTTTGTCATTCGACCCAAAAATGGTTCGAATGAATCTTTTCAAAATTTGAAATTTCAATTCACTGATTTAGCATGTTTTAATCCATGATTCTGACTGCATTATGTTCTAAATCCTCCGAATAACAATCATCAAACAGCAATTTTCATTTACAAGCCTTAATCGATTATTTTCATTTAAATTAGGGTTCATATCATCGAAATGTTAATTAATCATGTTATACCCTTAATTTTGGTTCATTCTCCCCCAAAAACTATCAATGAAGAGCATAGAAACAACAAAACATGTCTACTTTTGTTAATAATTGTCTAGTAAAACAATCTAGGGTTTGGTCTGAAAAACCCCAATTTTCAAACAATTTAACGGTCAAAATCTCCTCAAATTGCATCGACATGTACCTGAGATCAAGTAGAATAACTTTATAAGATCTAAAAATTGGATTCAAAAGGTCTTCTTTATAGATGAGGGTTTAGGTAACAGTATCGTCGAATGAAAGTGATGGTTCGAATGAATAAGTTGGGTTTATATAGTTTAATTGGTTCAACTTTATGTGATGTTAAAAGAAAGAACATAAAGTTCTTTCGAACCAACAAAGGTTCGAATGTGTTTTCAAAATCAAAGCAACTTCTGTTCGACCCAAAGTAGAGCACATATCAATTATCAAAAATTTCATTTGACCTAACAAAAGGACGAATGGAAATTCTGAAATTCAGATTTTTACCAAAATGTCCAATTCAATACACGTTTTGCCATTTTGCAAACATTAACACTTCAAACTTTCCAAACTTTTGAATTTATGATACAAAACTCTAATTGGTTTGTCAAAATCCAAAAAATGATCATCCTCCAACATCGGTTATCGAAAATAAAGCACAAATATAAAATCTTTTGAATTTTCTGAAATTTATGCTAAAACACAACAAAAATCTTTTTGAGTTTTGCATATAATGAAGAAAATAAATTGAAAGAAATAAACTTTTTGTAATTTTCCTGTAAGAGGATCATATCAGTTTATGAGAAACCTAATCACACCGTTGTTCTTTTTCATTTAACTTTACTAACAGTGTAACTCAACAATTGCTGATATTGTTGTCCACATAAGCTCACATGCAAACCGTTATGCAGTGCTTTACAATGATACGCTTAAGGTGTATTAATAACTAACTCACCTGTGGATCCCACACACACAACATACTCCTGTATCAAGAAATTTGCACAAAGGTTCATCGTAATGCGTGATTATACCGTTGTTATCCGTATGTTAAAAGGTATGCGTGATTATACAGGTCAGCAAATCAATGCTACAGAGTTGCATGTGCACTCTACCGGGGTGAGGCTTATATCAATCATGATTTTCAACATAGATATGATACGATGATTAGATAATCTTTGATCATCTTCATACATTTTAAGTTCCTCATTCGCTAACTGAAGGTTTTGGCATTTAAGCTCTTATAAGGTACCCTGACTGAATCTAGGTCCGTAAATCAATACAACGGAAGATTAGTCACGCTATCCCAGATAACAATCAACATAACCACCCGAAACTTCCGATTTTGGCAACACTATCAAATGAAATTACGTACCAAGACCATATGCCCATGAGGTGTTCAGCCACATAGTAAGGAGTTCGTTAGGTTTCTATCACTAAGGCACTCATTCATAGTTCTATGAAGCCGACCAACACATCACACAAAGTCATCACATGTCATATTTTGACTTTCCAATTCTTTACCATGTGAAAAATCCTCACTGATTTACTATCATTTTCTCCTTTTCTCTAGGAAAAATCATTTTGAGTTTTTTTTTATTTTTATGGCTTTTCAAATTTTTTGATGTTTTTGGTTTTTCTGATAAGAAACTCCCCCTAAAATTGTACACATATTTTCGGATTTTTTTTTTATTTTTGAAAATAGAAAAACGAAAGAACATTTGATAAACCGATGAGGAGTCTAATCTTGCTTTTCTTTAATACCATTAGCTTTTAATAAAAATTCAAATCTTGATTTGTCAAAAGCTTTGGTAAAAAGATCAGCCCTTTGATAGTCAGTGTGGATTTTAACCATATCAAGGCATAGCAATCCCGTATAAAGTGATAACGGATGCGAATATGCTTAGCCTTAGAATGATGAACAATATCTTTTGTGAGTGAAATGGCTGCTTCATTATCGCAATGAATGGGGTTTTTAAGAAATTGCAAACCGTAGTCCCGCTTTTGTTGTTGATTCCAAAGCACTTGTGAACAACAACTTGAGGCCACCACATACTCAGATTCACATGTTGATAGGGAGACTGACGTCTGTTTCTTGCACTGCCAGGTGATTAGCTTGCTCCCCAGAAATTGACATCTAGCCGTTGCGGATCTTGCATCAATGTCACAGCCACCAAAATCTGCATAACTAAAAGCAATGAGGTCAAAGTTATCATCATTAGGATACCATAAACCTTGTTATGGACAACCCTTCAGATAACGTAGGATTCATTTAACCGCCATGAGGTGAGATTGTTTTGGCTTCGACTGGTATTGGGCACAAAGGCAAGTAGCGAACATTATATAAGGGCGGGAAGTGGTCAAATACATCTTTAATCCAATGGTGGTTTTGTAGATGTGGGGGTTAATGAGATCCCCCTTAGATAGGTAGGTAGGTAGGTAGACAGACAGACAGACATGGATGGATGGATGGATGGATGGATGGATGTATGGACGGACGGACGGACGGACGGACAGACAGACAGACAGACAGACAGACAGACACACAGACAGACAGACAGACAGATAGATAGGACCAAAGGGCCAATGGGTAACAATCACAATACCGTGCACTATCTTTCTATCGCGCAAACCTCCATCAGCACCTTTATAAATGTTAAGCAGATCCCAGATATCAAAGCAAAAAAATTTGGGAGATTACACCAAGAAGCAATTCTCCACCATATCTCCGAAGTAAAAAGACAAGCGATAAACAAGTGGAAAGCCGAGTCGCTACCTTCTTCACAGAAAACACAAGCTGTGGAACCAAAAAAAATGTTCTGTTTCTCAAGTTCGATACGTGTAGAAAGTCTGCATTTCCGCCCTCCAAGAATGAACGTTACATTTCAGGAATCCCAATATGTCCACATCATTTGAAAGTTCCCGGCTCCTCTATCTTCAACAATCTCCTTCTTGACCACCTTCACAGAGAATCTCGATTTCACCAAACCTTCCCAAGTACAACTATCTTTACGGTTGGAAAGTTATACCTACGACAAAAAAATAAAAATCATTCAGCTCCAAAATCTCTTGAGCTGATGTAGGCGGCTTCGACATTTCCCAGCAAAGATCCCAAAGATGACCCGTGGTTTTTATTCTTTCGGGAACAGAACATCATTTCTTTTTTTCTAAAACAAAAGGATGAGGCCATTTGTCTATAAGAGGTGCGACACCTATCCAAATGTTGCACCAAAAACTTATATCCTTTCTATCTCCCCCCGTATCCCTAAATAATCAAATGAGGCCCTTCTTTTGCAACCCAAAAGACTCTCCATATTATCAATCTTCGCATTATCAACCCTTACACCTAACAAATTAGACTTATGCAAATTAATTTTAACACACGAGCATAACTAGAAACACCTTAGTGTGCGAGCCGATATCTCCAAGTTTTCTTTGCTCCACCCACCCATAATGAGAGCATCATCGGCATAAAACAAGTGGGAGAGATATGAATCACCATTCTCTAGCTTGACGCTATGTAAAGCACTTACATTAACTGCTTTATCTAAGACAGTGTCTCCATAACAAAAAGGAAAATGAATGGAAACAATGGATCTCCTTGGCGAAGACCCTTTTCATTATTAAATTTCAAAAGCTGAGGACCCGTTTACCAAAATTGAAGACTAAGAAGAGGAGAGTACACCTTTAATCCACTTCTACCATCTATCTGGAAAACCCATTTGGGTTCAAATAGAACGAAGGAACTCCTAGTGCACGTTGTTGTAAGCTTTTTCAAAATCGATCTTCAATTAAAAGCCTTTTGTTGTTTCTTCCTAAGCAAAAGCCACCACTACATTAACAATAAGGGGACCATCCAGGATATATCTAGCCTTTAGAAAACCCCATTTTTATTCAGAAATAACCTTCTCAATCACTCGTAACAATCTATTAGCTAACAGTTTTGAGATAATTTTACTAATGATACTAATTAAAGTGATTAGTCTGTAATCTCTTAAGCCCGTGGAAGTTTTAGATTTGGGGATTAAATGCCTTAAATGAATGTCATGTGTTACAAATTATATTGGTTTATTATCTATGCTATATATACCTATGCTATATATAATATGCATATAGGAGGGATAAGATTGGCCATTTGCCATGTACATGCCTTGGAAGCATGCTGTACAACTCATTACTACATATACTCTTAAATATCACAAAGTTCCAAAACCTTATCGCACCCAAACCGTAACATTTTTGTTTTTTTTATATATGTTTCATGATCATTAAAATTAAAATAGAAAGTGATTTTCATCCATAAATGCTTCAAGACAAATGAAAAAATAAATAAATAAAATAATGGTAAAATCATAAAACACATTCTCTTCTTCGATGAGCATGAACCAGGAGTTTTTCTTTTATTTCTTTGTAACCACAAACATTCAACCCATTTAATCAAATTAACTCACCAATCAAGAACTCAATTAATTATAACGTAACTGACAAAAAAAAACTTCATCAAGAAGTCGTCCGTTTTCGAGTAACACCCACATGAATGAGAACTCAATAATAGATTAAATAGCATCATAAAATCAAACTGTTAGTATACAAAACGATCGGAGCATCTCTTCCTCTTGACACCCTTACTGCCATGTTCGTTATTTTCGAACCAGACACCGTCGCTTGTCCATCCTTTGACCACCCCTCACAACTACCATGAACTATCGACACCCAGCCACGCAGAACACCATCAATCCAAACAAAAGAACCTGTAACAACCACCGCCATGCGCCACACCTTAGTTTAACCACCATGACTACTCGCCACCTATATGGTACCGTCATTCAACTATTCCTTTTCTCCATCAAGTTCTGTTTTGTATAGTGTTAACCATATATGACCATATTAAATGACACCATGGTAACTAACCCTTCATATATTTATCCGCCGCCGCACCATAAAGCCGACATTGTATCTGTAGAGGAGCGGTTTTGCACGAAAACACTAGATGATCATACAAATGGAACAATCAAGGTGCGGAAACCCTAGATCGTATGCAATATGATATGGATCAAACAGAAACACAATCAAGAACCTTTTCAATCTCCATTTCGTTAATAAACATTGTTAATAAAGCATTACAATTAGGTTTATAATGAAATAATACACTTTGGAAACTTTCAGAACCTAGAGAGAATAATCACAGAAAACCTAGACATAAATGACCAAAACTTACAAACAAAATAAAACTTCAAGCTTATATATTACTGCACATTCGACCTCCCGTAAGGGTCGAATGTGTCCTTCGACCTTCATCAAGGCTCGAACCAACTGATCTCCTCTCTAAGTTTTCCTTCGACCTTCATAAAGCTTCCTTCGACCTCACGGTTGATCGAACAAGACATATTATAAACATATAATCTCCAAAATAATGCTATATGTATAATCCAAATGCGATAGTCACATTTTGTGAACTTACAAAGTCCCCATTGACTATTGCTTGGATTGTTGTTGTTCATAATCGAGCGTTATGTTCATCAGTTTGATCCGGAGAGCTTTCTTTTGCTCTTTGCTCATCACCGGTTCAGGTTTGCATTTTGATGAACTCTTCTTCACTTCATTCACTTTCACATATTTACCCAGCTTCTTATTATAGTCACACCCCGCATTCACATCCCAGGCAAAACACAAACAAACAACTCTATGATATTTCATTGCTTGTTCAGCATCCTTCTCTTCACAATAAATCAGATTATAGTAAAGTATGATGATGTCTTCATACGTGCAGTTAATAAGCCACATCGGATCAAATATATGAATCTTCTTGTATTCTCCCCTTTTGTCTTTCAACGGGATGATAGCTTCAGTAGTTCTCCGATCATAATACCACATAACGAACTCTTTGCTGAAATGCTGCTGGATAGGCACCAATGGAATCCGTTTCAGCACAGTTGGTGGTTTATATTTCAAAGTCACCTTGTTCAGCCCGGTAATAGGATCAACTTATTTGTGAACTTTCCTGATTGGATACTGAGGCCTGAACACATTCCATTTTGTTCTACTCTCTCTCGTCATTCTATCAGCAAAATAACCAACAACATGCTTATTAACAGAGGCACCGCTGATAGTATGTCTACAAATATCTCGCACAGCCCAGTACGGTAAAGTCTTGATATCATGGAACCTGTGAAAGTACAGAATTCCCTTCTCCCATTTCAATCCAACACATCGTAACTGTCTGAGATACTTCCAACCCAAAGCTCTACCTTCAAACAACTCATTGTGGTATTTGTAGAATCCTCTCTGTACTTCTGTCTTTGGTTGGTTAGCTTCTTTTTCCTTCAATCTTCTCAACGGATTCTTCAAATCATCAGATTGTTAAACATTAGGTATCTGATTAGGATCATTCTTGAATACTTCATCAATAAACTTGTTACTCTTCTTCTTAGCAAGTTTCTCAGCTTGATCAAGTGATTCTTCATTAAAAACAGGTATCACACCTTCATGTTCCTCTCTAAAATACTCTAGATACTCTTCACTTGTAATATCCTCAAAAACAGGAGTATCTCTATCATCTGAGTGATTACCCGCATCTTTTTCTGGAATATCAGGAATCTCTTTGTCATTCATTAACTCTTCTAAAGACTTCCCTACCTGCTTAGCTAATCCTTCCAAAATCTCTTTGGATACAGCTGCAGATACTTCACCATCCTCTAAATCAGGATCATTATATTCCAACTCAAACTTCATATCATCAGACTTAAAGATCTCTAGAAACTTTCTAGTCAGTTCAATAGTCCAAACATTCTGCATAAGCATCTGACGATACAAGTTCTTATCTTCATCACATAAAGCTCTAATCTTTTCAGTCCAGAAAATGCTATCATCATCAACATTTTCACCGGGTATCTTTTTGAAACTAGACTCACCTGTGTCTTTCTTATCAGAATCTCTTTTCTCATACCTATACTTGTCAGTATCATCATCATCATTATCAGAACTACCATCATCATCACCTTTATCATCTTTCTTCGTACCACTCTTATCACCAACATCATCATCATCATCTGATGAATCATCAGATTCATCATTATCACCTTCTTCTTCATCAGATGGTTCAAAATCAACATGTTCCTCTTCTCTCTCTTTATCCTCTTCTCCATCTTTCAACTGTGGAGCTTTTCCATACAAATCGTCAATCATTTTTCACAGATTCTTGTTGGTTGACTTGATCTCTTTGTTCTCGTGCTGTAAATACTTGATTCTTCGTGTATTTCTCTTTCCACGAGCTAACAGCATCTGATTTTCTTCTTGAAGCTCTTTCAGCTTTGCTTCAATCTCATCTTGACTAGCTTTGGAGAATAAGACAATCTGAAACATTGTCTTCTCATCTTCTCGCATCTGTCTAATTTCCTCCTGCTGTTGATTAAACGCCTTCATAACATTCTCTAACTGGTGATTCACATAGAAACTGTAACCTGCGATGTAGATGATTCAGCAATAAGTGTAGATGTAGGTTTAGCATATTTCTTCTGAACTTGTTCCCAAACATTCTTCAACATGCTAGAAAAGTTTTCAGGAGCAGGAGCTGGATTCACAGTAACTTCTTCTTGAACAACTTTCTTTTTCTTCTGAACTAGGGATGTAATGGGTGTTGAAGCTTTTGAACTTCCAATTGTTGGGACATTCTTTCCAACAACTAGTAAATCAATTTCTCTATCCCTTTTCTTCTTAGGATTCAACTTCTTAGCCATTGTCTTACTTCTGGCTGTCTTCATCTTAACACCCACAATAGGAGAACCAACAAAATCAAGATTATCCATTGTTAACTCTAGATCTTGATCGCCAACCCTTGGAGGACCTTTCTCCTGTTCTTCAATCGCCTTGTCTAAACTATCAATCTCACCAACAACAGTGGCCGTCCGATTAGTGATCTTGACTATTTCTTTACCAGAATCCCATTCTTTGTCATCTTCAGTCTCTTCAGAATCAGCAGACTCTTCATCAATCAACATAGTTTTTGCTTTCCCTTTTCTTCTTGACAACCGATGTCTCTTCAGAATCAGTAGACTCTTCATCAATCAACATAGTTTTTGCTTTCCCTTTTCTTCTTGACAACCTTCTTTTTCTTTGGCTCAGTTTCGTCAACTTTAGCTTTCCCTTTCCCAGAATTAGCACCTTTATTGATTACCTGATGTTTCCATTTAGCATCCTTGTCAACCGGAAATAAAGGGCTATCAGAATCAGATTCACTCTTATCATTTCTTGCTCGGTCATGCCCTGGATCCTTATATCCTGGACTAATCAAATGCCCAAACAAATTGTTGTATGGAGGTCTTTCATTATCAGGAACACCTTTATAACCTTTCATCCTCGCTAAAGTACTAAGATTCATGTGGTTTTGATACACAATCTGCTTAGGATCTCTTTTCAACTCAGGATATTTCTTGTCAAAAATCATCTGAAGGAATCTAGGGTACATGAGAAACCAGCACTTCCATCATATGTTCAAAAATCATTCTAGATACATTGAACGGCTTATTTAGAATCAAAGCAACAACCAGTGAAGCCAAACTCTTCCTCAGCACATCGTAACCTCCTCTAACTGGTCCGAAAACATGCACGATGACATGTAATAAGTATTTGAATTGCGGACACAGTTTAGCCTTATGCAGTAGACCATGAGTGATCGGAGCGTTGTACTTCATCCGGAGGAAACATTTCCTCTGTTCAATCCATGACACTCAGTAGGATCTGTAGAAGAATCCTTTAGCTGCAGAGCTTCACAAATATCCTCTTCAGTCACCAACACGATATTTCCTTGAATGTAGCTCTGAATTACAGTCTTGCCTTCCCAATTTCTTATCACCGCTTTCTCCCAGAAGTCTACATGATGGTCTTTGTAAATCGTCGTCGTAGTAGCAAGAGCGTAGACTACTCTGCACCTCTGTAGAAAATCAACGATTCCTGAAAATTCTTCATGCTGCTTCACTTCCCCCAATGAATGCATAGCAATTGTGTGCTGTTTCAAACATTAGCTCTTTGGGTTCCTTAGATTTCCCTTTGTCTGATTGTTCAACCATTTTAATCTGCAAAATACACATAAACAAACATGAAAATTCATCAGAAACGGACAAAATTGAATTTTGGTAAAAATCATCCTACATTCGACCCAGTCGGGGGTTCGAATGAGAAGAATTTAGTCGAATGTGGAAATTTTGATGAACAAAAAGTTTCATTCGACCTTAAACAGTTACCTTCGACCAAAAGTAGTCTACTTCGACCCTAAATGGTCTCATTCGACCATCTAAAATCTCATTCGACCTTGTCAGATTGGTCGAACATGACTGTTTGATTTCAAAAAGATTAAAATCCAATTTAACCAATCTAAACATCAGATTTTTATTTGTTTACATCCTAAAGTGGCCGACTAACGATAATCAACAATCAATTTCAACTATTAACCTATTATTGATGGTTTTTAATCAAAATATTAGGGTTTCATAGTTTAAAACATCAATTCACTTAAAATCTATATAATAACCCTAGATTTTGGTTTCTTCTCCCCCTAAAACCATCGATAATGGTTTCCTAACCATCAATTGTTGTTAAAACAATTTCTAAAGTGTCTGATTAGGTGAACTTAGGGTTTGAAACAAAATCAATGATTCTGCCCTGATTACAAGTCCATTACCTGTAAAAATGATATGGATAGGATCAGTAAAACACTTAGAACACAATGATCAGATAAAAAATAACAGGGCAACATATCTTGTAACGAAGGAAATTTGAAATTTTTTTTATGAGGTTCGAATGTGGGTTTTGTTATATATAGAGTTCTACATTCGACCCTATAGTAAGTTCGAATGAGAAAATGTTATCTTCCTTCGACCCTAGTTAAAGGCTCGAAAGAAGAAAGATGGTTCGAATGAAGAAATTATCAAACAAACACTCTCATTCGACCTATTTTAAAGGTTCGAATGAAGACACAAATCCACGTTCGACCCAATGAAGGGGCGAATGAAGATTTAGATTACTGAAAATTTTACCAAATTTTAAATTCGAATCCCATATTGTCAATTTTGATCATCTAAACTTTCAAATATTCATCATTTACCATTTAAATGTCACAAAACTCAAATCGGTTTGTCAAACTTCAGAAAATTATCATCAATCACCATCGGTTATCTAAAATAAAGCATAAATGCAAAATCTTTTGGTTTTTCTGTAATTTTTGTTAAAACACACCAAAAATCTTTTTGAGTTTTTGTATATGTGAACTAAATCAATAGAAAGCAATAAACTTTTTGTGATTTTCCGGTAAGAGGACCATATCAGTTTCTGAGAGAACACATCGCATAGTTGTTCTGTTATATGTAAACTGTTACTGGCAAATGCAATTTTGACAATTGCTGATATTATGATCCACATAAACTCACATGCAGACTGTTATGCAGTGCTTTAAACTCATACAGCTATGTATATTATAAACTAATTTTCCCGTGGTTCCCACACACACGACATACTCCCGTATCAAGGAATTTTGCACAAATATCCATTCTAACGCGTGATTATGCTTTCGTTATCTGTAAATACATGGTATGATGCACAGAGGTGTACAGGTCAGCAACTCAATGCTACAGAGTAACATGTGCACTCTACTAAGTTGAGGTCTTGTAGATGCATTATTGTGCGACTAATGCTTTGGATTACAATAAACATGTGTTAGTGTTGATTGTCGTATGGGCGAAGGAGAAAATATGTGGGCGAATGTAGATTGTAAAAGGTGCGAAGGAAAGAAACAGTGCGAAGGAGAGACTTGAGTGCAAATGAAGATTTAATTGTTATGTCATGCTTGGTTCGCACGATGTGATTGGGCGAACCTACACATTCGACCATGCAATATGGGCGAATGTGCAGGCCTATAAATAGGGTAAGTAATTTTTGAAAGTTAGTTGTTGGTCATTTTATTCCCTCCTGTTTTGTGTCTCTCCCTAGTGTTTGTGTCAACTTATTTTCACGTTAGATTTAATTGTAAACATTAATAAAATGTGTAATTCAAGTTGTTTATAAATGAGAAAAAGCTTTGAATGATGATTTCTGTGTTTTGATTTTTTTGATTATCATTATTGTGATTGATTCAGGGATTCCGCACCTGAATCAAACTTGTTTGATCAATCTCTTTGTAGATTTGACGATCCTAAGCGCATACAAAGTGGTATCGAGCCATTATGGATCAAACAACCACAATTTTATAATTTTACAGCAGATTTGGACCCTATTTTGATCAAAAACTTTCTGTTTTCATTGATTAAACTGAATTGGTGATAAATTGATTGATTAGAGCTTGTTTTCATGGATAAAATGCATAATTCTCTTTGATAAACTTGTTCCAAATCAAATCTGAATCAAAACCTGATTAAAATCATCAAATTCTTTCAACTTTTGAAAAATTTGATCAAAATCAACTGATTTTCAAAGAATAACCATTTTTGAAAGTGCAGGGTCGAACCTAGGGAGAAATGGGTGAACGTGTGTGTTACACGGTCGAACCAAAGGATTTTTCGTCGAAGGTGGTGTTTTAAGTGGTCGAACCTAGAGTTGTTAGTGTATTGTTGTTCATTCGACCATACTTGTTTCATTCGACCATTCGAACGGTCGAAGGAGAAATTCAAACGGTCGAAAGAGAGTCAAACGGTCGAAAGTGATTTGTGTTTGTTATTTCTTTCATTCGTATCTTTGAAAATGGTCGAAGGAGAATATTTTCTCTCATTCGACCACTCAATTCATACGAAGGAGAAAACTGTTTTAAACTTTTCTAATCTTTTCGTGTTTAAACATTTTCAGATCAAGATGTGGAACTTTTCGACTACACCACGACCCAACACGACACCACAACAGCAGACAACCATGGATCCTTGGTCGGTTGCTGCCCAAAAGTCTAGTCAACCATCACAACCTATCAACTATATGGCTATGACTAGTTCTATTCCTCAACATGTTGCACAACCACAACCGCAACAGATTGGCGACTATTGGGGAGTAGCAGCAGCAGCAGTTCACACACAGACGACCAATGCCATATCAACGCTTATTCAAGACTTGTCATCTGGAAGTGGAAATCGACCACCTAAGCTTATGGAGATGGTCGACTACAACACGTGGAAGACTAAATTCAAGATCCATTTGGAGGCTATGGGTTTAGAGGGAACCGAGGCGTGGCAGATGATTGCGAAAGGCTACGTTGCTCCGATCTTAGAGAACCCGGGAGAGCCTATTCCTTTGGAAAATCTAGCAGATGATGAGAAGAAAAGGTTTGCTATTGAGAAAAAGGCGTTTTCTCAATTGTCCCAAGCTATCAACACTGATTTGCTGCATCAGTTTGGTTCTTGCACAACTTCTAAGCAGCTGTGGGATATGTTAAGAAACAGGCATGATGGGAATGAGAAGACTAGGAAGCTAAGGATGGAGGAGCTTCGCAAAGAGTTTGAGAATTTTAGTTACATGGGTAACGAGACTTTGAAAGAGTTGGTTCCAAGGTATTGCCACTTACTCATAGAGCTGTCAAGCTATGAGATTAGCATACCTATGTCTGAACTGGTAGACAAGTTTGCCGATGCGTTGCCACCGTATTGGAACCAACATATTAAGGTATTGAAAGAGAAGGATGCATACCAGTATTGGACGATCAATGAGTTTATACAGAAACTGGAGAACAAAGAGATGGAGGAGAAGAGGAAAGCAAAGAGGGCTCAAATTCCTCAGAATTCGGAACTTTATCTTGGTGGTACATCTTCTTCCCATACTACTTCCAGTTCTACTACCAACGTTGCTCCACACATCGCTTGTGTATCTAACATCGTTGAATCACCCAAACAACCAATCAACTACCTTGCTCAAACATCTTCATATACCTCACCATCATATCCTACAAAAACTACTTATATTCCACCATTCTCACCTATGCAACAAGCAGCATGTTACTCTGCTAGTCAACCTCAACAACAACAACCTTACAACCCTCAAATGAACCAAATTCAACTTAACCAAAACCAACCGAACCAAAACCCGATTGTGTTGGAGACTTTGAATCTAAACAATGTTACTGTTGAAATTTCTCAACAACATGTAGCATTAGTTTCAGCGATTGTAGCATCATACAATGGTCTGGTTGCTAGTCAAATTGGGAACAACAATTTGACCAATGAGGACTATGCACAGATCGACAAGGAAGAGATGGAATTGATGGATATACAGTGGGCTTTTGCAAGTATCATGAGAAGAGTCACTGATTTTATTCAGAAGACCGGGAGAACGGATCTTTCAACTTCTCCTAATACCACTTATGGCTTCAACAAAGCCAAAGTAACTTGTTTCAACTGTGGTGAAAAAGGTCATTTTAAAAGAGAGTGCACACAGCCAGCACAACAAGGTAATCGAAATCCATTTAACTCTACATACCAAAACCGTCAAACTCAAAACCAAAATCAAGTATCATACCAAAGTTCCAACAACATTTCAAGCTTTCAACCTCACAACAACTATCAAAACCGCCAAACTTACCAACAAAATAACAATGCTAGACAATCCACATCACAAAACCAAAACCAAACTCAATAGAACTCAAACCGAACAATTATTCCCATTTCTACACCAAATACACAAACCCAAACTGAAAACCCGAATCAAACATTGGTGATACAGAAGGATGAGGGTTTTGATTGGACCGGTATGTAGTTGGGGGTGGAAGAAATTACAGCTGGTAATGTGGCTTGTGTGGCATAGAAGATGAACTTGGATGAACCGGTGGAGGTTGAAGAAGAGATTGTGACAGAAAAGATGAGTGAGTTGAAGATTGAAGAGTTGAATGATGAGATGAAGGTTGATGTTGATTGTGCTGAGAAGAGGACTGGAATGGTTATGGATACGGTTGCTGATATTCCAGAACAGTTTGATTCTACTTATTCGGATGAGGAGAGTGATTCTGACTCTGAATCTAGTGTTAACTCACTGGATGACGACATTGACCAGTTGCTTGCTGAAGCAGACTTCTTGATGACAAGGAAATCATGCATGGCGGATGATGCTTGCACCAGAATTGATTATTCCAAGTTTTTCGCTGGGAAGGAAGCTCATTTTGCAATAATGGCAATGATAGAACCTCCTAAGCAGGTAAGTACCGAATCTACTGTTAATAATTCGACTTGTGTTAAAAATTGCAAAACTTGTGATAAATTGACAGATGAAAATAAGCAACTCAAGGTTCAACTTGAGAGTGCAAAAATCAATTGTCAATTGTATCGGAAAGAATCAAAAGAGTTTAACAAAGTACTTGATGGATATAAGAAAGATATTTCTGATTTGAAAAAGACTTTGTCGTTAAAACAAATGGCCATAAATAACTATATAAATGATTTAGAAAACACAAAATTGGAAATGGCCACCATCAAGTGCTTTGCAGAGAAAGTTAATAAAAAGCTTGAAAGCTATAAGCACATTGCTTATGTAGTTGATCACATCATAGAATAACCTTCACAGTCGAGTAGTGCAAACTACAAAGTTGTCCCAGCTCCGGTGTTGTTCGAAAACCATAATTTGCATGCAATAGCACCGGAGAGCTTAGTCAAATCTGACTTTACATCGGATAACGAGTCCAACACATCTAGTGTCGGAGACCCGTATTCTGATGTTAGACCTGTTCTGGGAAACAATGAAGGTGGGGTTGCTGCTGATGATTCTGATGAAGATGATGAACAGTCTGAGACGGTTGTTGAAAAAGTGAGTGATATTCTTGATGAAAATCACATCATCACTACTGAACCGGTTTCACCATCTCAGATTGTCCATCCCATGGCTAACGCTCACAGAAAGAATCAATCAGTAAAGAATGTTGAGAAGTTTGTTGTTAAGGATGTTGAAAAGAAAGTGGTTAAGAATGTTGAAAAGAATGTTGTTAAGTCTGTTGAAAAGAAAGTTGAGAAGAAAATTGAAAATAAAACTGAAAAGTCAAATGATGAGAAAAATGAATCGTGTGATAAACCTGTGAAAGTTTTTTATCGGATGCAAGGCTCCGATAAGATCATGTCTGATGAAGAATATCCGATTCAATTTGCAAATTATTCTAAAATTGAAAAGATCTGGCAGGAAAGTACCATTTGGTTCCCGAAACATGAACGAACCAATGATATTCCTCCAGCCATTTTAAAGAAAATTCATTCGGATAATTCTAAGGACCCAAAGGTCATTGTCACACAATTTGTTAAACTAACAGACAAGTCAAATAGTTTTATTGAGCCGACTTACTCAAAGGACCCCGCTCCTGAGAGTTTAAGAAGACAGTGTATGGTTGACCAATATCCCTTTGTTAGTTATTCTAAGTCGAACATCAAGGAAAACTATGAAGAGTACCGTGCGTGTTTTAAGTGCGAGGAAAGGGGGCATTTACTTGCCAACTGCCCGTATGTAAGACACAAGAGGCACGAGTTGGAGATGAAGCAAAGATATGATTGTCCGGTTGATAATCACAGTTATCCACAGAGACAGTTTTTCCCTCAGCCAGCACCTTTTTATAACCAAAACAACTATTTCAAAAGGAGGGAAAATCGTCCGATGACTTATGATAGACGCAACCGGATAGCCACTAAGAAACCATTGAAGAAACCATTGGTGAACACAACTGCTGACAACAAAAAGGTTCCTGCTAAACCTAATGTCAAACCAGCAGTTGGACCTGTCTCTGTTAAATCAGAGAAGGTAACCAAGAAGGTATCGTTCAAGGAAGAAGTAAAGAAACCAGCTGAGACCTCAAAATCTCAGATCCGGATCTTGAAACGGACTGAACAATCTTGGTCATCAAAGGGTTCTGAGGGTGCTTCAACTTCACAACAGAATGTGAAATCTGAGAAGGAAAAAAATTTGTGTGAAAAGAAAAAGGTTGATAAAACCCAAGATATTTGTGAGAAAACTGACTCTTTGAAACAATCTGTTCAAAGACCCAAGACCAAACAGGCTTGGGTCCCCTTACATATATAGTAGGTCGGGTTTAGTGTAATGAATCAAACCCCACCCTAAACATCCTCCTAGTGATCGTTTTTTATTAAAATAAACTCATTTGATCCATGTTCAAAGGTTAAGGTCATAATGGATGATTTTACAATCATTTTGTGAGCGTTGGATTTTAGCTAAAACAGGATTCTATGATCATACAAGTCACAAATCTAGGTGCGGAAACCCTAGATCTGAACAAATTGATAAGATGCTAATCACGACACAATCAAGATCATTTTCAATATCATTTTCATAGATTAACTTTCAATCAATAAGCATTTACAAAGTTTATGTTAATCTAGAATCACAAAGACACTTTCTCAAAAACACTACTGAACCTGCACTGAACCTGGACACAAATGATAACTCTCTTACATAATCAAAAACTCAAAAACTATATATAGCCTCTGCACATTCGCCCCTTTCTAT
Source organism: Ambrosia trifida (assembly GCA_028751855.1). Taxonomy (NCBI): domain Eukaryota; kingdom Viridiplantae; phylum Streptophyta; class Magnoliopsida; order Asterales; family Asteraceae; genus Ambrosia; species Ambrosia trifida. Next base: position 70,930,658 of record CM054131.1, on the reverse strand, counting down.
AGGTCGAATGTGAGATTTTCCACATTCGCCCACTAAGAGTGGTCGAATGTGTTCTTCAGTCCATGCCAAATCTACCTTCGTCCACTTCAGTTCTACCTTCGCCCAGTTCTATTTCACCTTCGCCCAGTTTTTCTACATTCGCCCATATCAAAAATACCTTCGGCTACCCACTAACATGTGTTAATTATGTATATCCAATCCTTAGTCGCAAAATGCATCAACAAACTCCCCCTCGACTATTGATTGGATAGTCTTCTTTGATAGTCCATCGTCTTGTTCATCAACTTTATTCTGAGCTGCTTCTTCTGCTCATCAGTCATTGGCGGCTCGAATGTTTTCTTCACAGGCTTTGAAACATTGGCGATTTTCACAGTCTTGCCAAGTATACCCTCTAAGTTGCTTCCTGCATTAATGTCGTATGCAAAACAAACTCCCACAACTTGAGTGTACTTCCTCGCTTGAGCAAAGTCATTCGGTTCATAGTAGATCGGATTAAAGAACAACATGATGATGTCTTCGAATGTGCAGTTTATCAGCCACATAGGATCAAATACATGAACATGCTTGTATTTGTCCTTTCCATCCCTCAACACAATCACTGCTTCTGCCTTTCTCCAATCGTAATACCAGAATATGAAATCAGCACTGAAATGCTGTGGCATTGGCATCAATGGTATCTTTCTCATCACATTTGGTGCTTTATATATCAAAGTCACACGCTTCATGTTGGTTTGAGGATCAATATCCCTATGAACTTTTCTACGGGGATATTGAGGCTTAAACCTGTTCCATCTTGTGCGACTCTCCCAAACTAATTTGTCTGCGCACCAACCGACATGCGATCCATTTACCTCGGCACCTGACATTGGGAATCTGCATAAATCTCTCACCGCCCAGTATGGTAGAGTAAGCAAATCACAGAATCTGTTGAAATACAGAATTCCGGTTTCCCATTTCGCTGCAATACACTTCAGTCTGCCAAGATAGGTCCACCCGAGAGCTCTGCCTTTGAATTTGGCATTATGAAATCGATAGAAGTTACCTTGAGCTTCAGGTTTGGGTCGGTTCTCATCCATCTCCCTCAACTTCTTCAGATAATTCTTCAACTCATCAGACTGGTTAGAAGAATCTTTCTTTTCATCACCAAACACCTTCTCAACAAACTCTTCGCTCCTTTTCTTCGCTTTCTGTTTCGCTGACTTGTTTGGTATCTCTGTGAAGTCAGGAAATACTTCATTTTCATCTTCTTTTCTGAAATACTGAGGAAACTCTTCATGAGTAATATCTTCAATCTCAACCTCATTGTTTTCTGGAGTCTGTACATCATCTAAATGACTTCCCATATCCTTTTCAGGAATATCAGGAATCGATTCATCCATCATGAACTCCTCAAACGTTTTTCCTACCCTCTGTGCGAGACCATCTAAAATTTCTTTCGCCACAGATGCAGGTAGTTCCCCTTCTTCAAGATCTGGATCTTCATATTCCAGCTCGTATCTCAAATCATCAGTCTGGAATATTTCAGCGAAGCATCCAGTGAACTCAATGGTCCACTCCCTCTTTTCCAACATGTTCTTGTATATCAGTTTAGCATCATCAGAAAGAGATCTCACCTTTTCATTCCAAAAGATACTTTCATCCGAATCTACATTCCCTCCTTTCTTCTTGGAACTCGATTCTCCAGTATCCTTCTTCTTCTGCGGTGTTCTCTTCTCATAACTATACTTAGAAGTATCATCTCCTCCATCATGATCACTTCCACTGCTAAACTCATCACCCTTCTTCTTCCCTGTACCCTCAGCATCATCATCATCATCATCATTGTCATCATCATCATCATCATTATTGTTATCATCATCACTTTTATCCGATCCATCATCATCCTCATCATCATCATCCTCTTTCTCAGAGTCAGAATATTCATAATCAACTTTCTGCTCATCTTCTTCTTCATCTTCCTCACCCTCTTTCAACTGAGGTGCTCTACTATACAACTCTTCAATCAAACCACACAAGCGTTTGTTTTCTTTCTTTAACTCTTTGTTATCAGCCTTGATCAGTTTGATCTTGTTCTTATTTCTATCACATCTCCTCTCAAGCTTCTCATTCTTAGCTTCTAACATCTGAATCTTTTCATTAATGTCATCCTGATTCGATTTCGAAGCAACTACAATCTGGAGCATCTTCTCCTCATTCTGCTTGAATTTAGTGATTTCAGCTTGTTGAGCAATCAGCATTTTCATCATGTCCTCCATCTTCTTATTGACCTGTTTCATAACATCATCATCAACAGTCACTTTCTTTGACTTTGATCTGGAGGGCTCAACTTCAACAGCTTTCTCCTTTTGAGGCTTCCTAAACATATCGAGCACTTTATCCATATCGATATTAAACTGATCGATTGGTAAAGTCTCTGCCTCCTTTCCTTTCTTCTGCTTCTTAGCAACTGGTGAAGATAACTTGGATGGTGTTCCAGCATCAGGCAATCTTTTACCTTTCAACAACTGAGCTAATTCCTTCTCTCTCAGTTCTTTCACACTAGACTTCTTTGCCATCGTCTTTTGTTTCTTTGACCTCTTAGGCAAATTCACAACTACAGTGTCTCCAACACTCAGCTCAGCTAAATCAACTCCCAAACTTTCATCTTCAATTGATTTCCTTCTTCTCTCAGACTCTTCAATCGACTGATTCAATAATTCAGACTCACCAACCATAGTGGCCTTACGTTTGGTGGTCCTCACGTTCTCGTCATCAGAATCCCACTGTTCATCAACCTCAGTCTCTTCCGAATCCACAGACTCTTCATCCACCAAACTCGAACCTTTCTTTGCAGTCGATTTCTTTCTAGCAACCTGTTGCTTTGTGCTTCCCTGATCAATAGCCTTTCCTTTGCCCTTCCCTTTGGCTCCAGGATTGACTACTTGACGCTTCCGCTTAGTGCTTGAATCAGCATACACTAAGGGATCGTCGTTATCTGAGTCACTATCATCATGTCTAGCTTTGTTCTTGCCTGGATCAATGTAATCCGGACGAGCCAAAGCTCCAAACAATCTCCTATTGGGTGGTTTCTCATTATCAGCTACACCCTTATAACCTTTCATCCTCATCAAGGTTCTAATATTCATGTGATCTTGCCCTAGAATCATTGTCGGATCCTTCTTCAGCATTGGATATTTGTAATCAAAGATCATCATTAGAAACCTTGGATACAACATGAACTTCTTAAACTTTATCCCCTTCAGCATCTCCAACATGTGGTCAAGAATCATCCCAGAAACATTAAATGGTTTGTTGAGTGTCAACGCAACCATTAATGAACTCAAACTCTTCCTCATCACGTCATAACCACCACTAACACAACCAAAGACATGGATCAGAACATGTGCAAAGTACTTGTACTGCACTCCCAGCTTCCCTTTATACATCGATCCGTCAGTGATAGGACCTTTGTATTTCATCCTTAAGAAGCACGCCTTCTGTTCTGTCCACGACAATTCCCTGGGATCTTCTCTATCTTCGAACTTAATCTGTAAGGCTTCCCGGATGTCAGCTTCAGTCAAGAACATATCTATCTCCTGAATCTTGCTCTTGATGATGGTTTGATTATCCCAGTAATCATACTTAGCGTTCTGGTAAAAATCTTCTATTATGTCTTTGTAGATGATAGTTGGTGTGGCTAGAGCATGTACAATCCTGCTCCTCTTCAGAAACTCAATAATGCCAGTAAACTCCGTGTTTTTCTCCACGTCTCCTAAATACGCGCAGCAGTTGTGCGATCTTTCGAAAGGCCAACTGCTCGGTGTAGATGTTTCAGCTACGGGAACTGATTCTTGAACTGTTATCTCTGCTGGAGTCTCAACATTCACTGCTGGAGTGTCAATATTCTCTGGTTGTTCAGCCATCTGCACATAAAAATCAATAAAACGCGTCAAAACACAAAAACGACAAAAATATAAAAATTTTGGTCAAAACACATCTGCACATTCGCCCATTTTGAAAATGGCCGAATGTGGAAATAAATGGTCGAATATGAACATATATGGACGAACGTGAATATGATCTTGATAAAATGTCACATTCGTCCGTTTTTGAGTACATTCGCCCAAACATTCTCACTTTCGCCCGTTTTTATAACAGCCGAATGTGGAAAAATTACCCCCAAATTTTAAAATTTTGCCATTGATGTATTTAACTTGTAATTTTGATTCTAATGGGTACTAACAGTGCCGAATAACACTTGTTTATAATCAATTTTATCAATACATCAGTTTACATAGGTTTTCAACTTGAATTAGGGTTCATCGTGTTCAATCGATTAAAATTATCAACTAAACAAGTTTTTATCCTAATTCCTTCCATCATCTCCCCCTAAAACCTATGTAAATTGATCGGCAATCAAAATCATTCATCAATAAACATCAAAAATCTCCAGTTATGAAACCCTAGGTCGTGTTCTTGAATCGATGATTCAGAACTGTTACGAAGTCCATTACCTGCAAGATTATGCTTAAAATGATCAGCAATAACAAGAGAACAAATCAGTGAGTCGTAGAAAACACAAGCAACAAGGTCTCGTACTGATGAAATATTTGAAAATTTTTTCGAATGAGAGACTCGAATGTGACAGGTATATATATAGGTTGCCACCTTCGACCGGTTTAGATGGACGAATGTGGATAAGGATCACATTCGCCCCAACTTAATGACACGAGAGTGATAAATGTCCACCTTCGCCCCTAATTAAAGACCCGAAGGTGAATCTGAATACCCGAAAGTGAAAATTTCACCCGGAAGTGAAAAGTACCACATTCGCCCGTTTTCACAATGGTCGAAGGTGATGATTTTTCCACATTCGACCCAATTAAGGGGCGAATGTGAAATGGAAAAATCTGAAAATTTCGCCAAAACACGAATTCGAATCCCGTTCAGCATTTTTCAATCCGTTAAGCTTCCAAAACTCAAATTTTCACATTTTGAATGTCACAAAATCCAGATGGTGTTATCAAATCTCAGAAATTGACCATCAAGCATCCCCGGATATCAAAAATAAAGCAGAAATGCAAATCTTTTGGATTTTCTGAAAGTTATATCAAAACACACCTAAAATCTTTTTGGATTTTGTAACTTTTTGACAATAAAAGTAAAATGCGACAAAGTAAAATGCATTAAAGTAAATGAAAGCAGTAAACATTTTGTAATTTCCGGTAAGAAGATCATATCAGTTATCTGAGAAATCTGAACACAGCGTTGATCTGGTTCATTATTATCATTAGAAACAATATGTGACACGGCAATTGCTGATATTGTTGTCCACATAAGCTCACATGCAGACAAATACGCAATGCTTTAAAATGATACGAATTAGATGTATTAGACTAACACATTGTGGTTCCCACACACACGACATACTCCCGTATCAAGAAGTAATTTGCACAAAGACTCATTGTAAAGCGTGATTATGCTTTCGTCGTCTGTAATTGTACAAGATATAATGCATAGAGGTATACAGGTCAGCAAATTAATGCAGCAAAGTAACATATGCACCATACCAGGTTGAGGACTGATATTAATCATGATTTGCATCAATGATCAATATGATATTATAGATAATCTTTGATCATCATATAACATGGAAAGTTCCTCAATTCGGTAACTTTAGGTTTTGGCATAAAGCTCTTTTATAAAGACATCCTGTCTGATCTAGGTCCGTAATGACTTACAGCAGAAGATCAGATAGGCTATCCCCAGACAACTAATAACATAACGACCCTAAACCTCCGAGTTTTGTACAAACACCCTATCAAACGAAATTACGGTACTAAGACCATATGCCCATGAGGTGTTCATCCACAAACGCGTAGTTTGTTATGTTTGTATCACTAATGCACGCAATATAAAGTCTACGAAGCCTATCAGCATATCACACGTAATCAACATACGTCTCATTAAAACTATACAATTCTTTAGCCTGTGTCAGATCCCCACTGATGTACTATCATTTCCTCTTTTTATCCAGGAAATCATTTTGGGTTTTTCTAATTTTTAGGTATTTTGAAAATTTTTCAATGTTTTTGGTTTTTCTGATAAAATGACTCCCCCTAAAATAAAGAACATATTTTTGGGTTTTTAATTTTTCTGAAAAACAAAACAAAACAAAATTTGAAAGAAACAATCCACTTGAAAGCATCAACTTCTTTGAGGATTAAGATAGTAAAGAGAAATTCCCAATTAGCAAAGAGAAATTCCCAATTAGCAAAAATTTAAAACTAAAACTGAAAACGAAAAAATGATAAACCGAGGAGCCGATTAGTCCTGTTTTTCCTTTATATTGTTTACTTTCAAAAGATATTCAAAGCGGGATCTGTCAAAAGCTTTTGTAAACAAATCTGCACGTTGGTAGTCAGTATGGATTTTGACCATGTCAATCAATTCCTTAGCATAACAGTCACGGATAAAATGATATTTAATCCGGATATGTTTAGCTTTAGAATGATTTTCAGTATTTTTAGTTAATGCAATTGCGGCTTCGTTGTCACAGTGTATAGGGGTTTTAAGAAACTGCAAACCGTAATCGACCATCTGTTGTTGGATCCAGAGCACTTGTGAACAGCAACTCGAGGCTGAAATGTACTCGGCTTCACATGTAGACAGTGCGACGGAAGTCTGTTTCTTGCATTGCCAGGTTATTAGCCTGCTCCCTAAAAACTGGCAACCGGCTGTTGTTGATTTGCTGTCTTTGTCACAGCCGCCCCAATCTGCATCACTAAAAGCAATAAAATCAAAATCATCATCATTAGGGTACCAAAGTCCTTTTGATGGACAACCCTTCAGATATCGAAGGATACGCTTGACCGCCGTCAGATGACTTTGTTTCGGCTTCGATTGGTAACGCGCACAGAGACACGTTGCATACATAATATCTGGTCGAGACGCTGTCAAATACATCAGAGATCCGATGATTGCTCTGTATGTAAATGGGTCTGTCAGCTCCCCCTTAGCGTCGACTCCAATCCCGTGATTGGGTTGTATCGGGGTATCCATCGGCTTGGAGTCCTCCATCTGGAATCGGCTCAAGATGTCGGCAACATATTTCGTCTGGTGAATGAAGATCCCGTCGGGTCTTTGATCCACCTGTAAGCCGAGGAAAAACTGCATTTCTCCCATAGCGCTCATTTCGAACTTCTCCTGCATAACAGTTTCAAATTCCCTGCACAAGAGTTCGTTAGTTGAACCAAATATAATATCATCCACGTAAATCTGTACTAGAAGCAAGTCATCTCCCGTCTTCTTCGTAAAGAGGGTACAATCGACGAGGCCGCGCTTGAATCCTTTGGAGATGAGGTATGTACTTAGCTCCTCGTACCACTGTCTTGGAGCCTGGTGCAAACCATATAAAGCTTTGTTCAGCACGTACACCTTGTCCCGGTGGATTGGGTCCTCAAAGCCCAGTGGTTGCCCGACATAAACCTCCTCCTTGACTTTACCATACAGAAATGCGCTCTTGACGTCCATTTGATAGACTTTAAATTTCTTGTACGAAGCAAACGCAAGGAACATCCGAATAGCTTCCATTCGTGCTACTGGTGCATAGATTTCGTTGTAATCAATTCCTTCAATCTGATGAAAACCCTGCACAACCAATCTGGCTTTGTTCCTTACAATAACCCCACGGTCATCCTTTTTGCACTTAAACACCCACTTAGTGCCAATTTTCTTTCGTCCCGGCGGCAAATCTGTGAGCGTCCAGACTCCCAATTTCTGGAATTGCAATAACTCTTCCTGCATTGCCTCAACCCAGGCATCTTCTTGCAAAGCGTCTTTGTATGTCCTTGGCTCTACCTGGGACACGTAACATGCAAACGACCAATCATTTTGGCTACCAGATTTCTGAATTTTGGCATACAATGCTAAAGCACCAAAACTCTCTGGCGTATTAACGCCTTTAAGCTGCCCTCTGGTCATCACTCCACTACCAGGATCACCGATTACTTGCTCCAGCGGGTGAATACGATGAATCCGAGATTCCGGATTAACAGGTACAATCACTCCTGTCTGAGCAGTCAAGTTCTCTGTAGCATCCTGATCATTACCCGTGTTAGATGATGAAGCAACATCTGGATTTGGAGTTGGGTTCACAGTTTGCTCTTCTAAGTCTTCTGCATTTTCAAGAACAGCTTCTTCAAATTGTTCATCTTCAGATTCTGAAGTGTCTAATGAAGTTGAAGCTTCTTGAAACAACTCTTCTTCTTGTGTAGGAGCACTGGTATCACTAGAAGCTGGTGGGGGGTTTACGGTAATTGGACGCATCAACGGTGAAGTTGCCGCGTTTTCACATTCGTAAAGTAATCTGATCACAGCTTCTTCAACCAGGCTATCTAGGTTGAATGATTCAAAGAAATCTTTGTAATCAAACATCCAATCAGGGCCCATGCCTTGTAAATTTTGAGTGTAACGTTGAACTTCCACATTAGCCCAATCCTCCACTTGACAAGTTCGCTTGTTGAATACCCGTTTGAGCGGGGTTGCATATCCAACAAAATATCCCTCTTCAGCTTTAGGACTAAACTTCTCGCTTGGATTCAACATCGTACATGGCGCCCCAAATGGTTCTAGATACTCTAAATTGGGCTTTCGTCGGTGTAACAGCTCATAAGATGTTTTTCCAAACTTCTTCACTGTCAAAACCCGATTTAATGTGTAGTTTGCTGCATAAATCGCCTCGTTCCAGAACATTACTGGAAGATTTGAGTCAGCGAGCATTGTTCTTGCAGCCTCAATCAGAGTCCTATTCTTTCTTTCAGCAACACCGTTCTGTTGCGGGGTATACGGAGCTGAATATTCATGATGAATTCCTTTGCTTTCACAAAGTTCATCCATCTTTGCATTTTTAAACTCCGTCCCGTTGTCACTCCTGATCCTCTTGATCTTCAAGTTGTAAATATTCTCCAGCCGAGTGAACAGAACTTGTAAGTTTGTAAAGGTGTCGCTTTTGTTCTTCAAACACATCACCCATGAGAATCGTGAATAGTCATCAGTGACAACTAAACAATAAAGCTCTCCAAGATGACTTTTGCGCTTGACCGGTCCAAAAAGGTCCATGTGCAATCGCTCAAGCGGCATCTCAACAGAGTTAACCTTCTTCACTTTATGGGATTGTCTGTGTTGTTTTCCTTTCATGCAGCTCACACACTTGTCGTTCAGATGGAAATGTTTCACGTTTACTCCATCGACAAGTCCATTTCTTACTAACTGATTCATTTTCCTCAAATGAATGTGCCCCATCCTGCGGTGCCACATTATTGATTCTTTTTCGGTCGCCTTGGAAAGAAAGCATGTTATCTGTCCCTGTGGTGTCATCGCCTTAGACATATCAAGAATGTAAAGATTGTTGACTCGAGGTGCCATCAACATAACCCACTCCTTTAGAATCTTGAATCCCGGTTTGAGTATGTAGCAGGATTTGTCATCAAAATGCACAGAAAATTGTTTGTCGCATATTTGACTGACGCTCAACAGATTATAGTCTATCTGCTTGACATAAGATATCCGCTCGAAAGTCACACTCCGTTACTCACGCTTCCTTCCATCGTTATATATCCTCCTTTATTTCCCGCGAACGCAACATATCCTCCATTAATATTCTTCACATCAAACAACAACGCCAAATCCCCCGTCATGTGGCCTGAAGCTCCACTATCAACAATCCAGAGACTGCTAATAGGGCCAACTGAAGCTCCCTGCGCACAAAAAGTAAACAATTAGTTCTTTCGGGGGACCCAAGCCTGAGTCTTGGGCCTTTGAACTTTGGCTTTCAAAGAATCATTCTCAATGACTTTCTCAACAGCTTTTTGTTTTGAATCAATCGTTTTCTGATTTTTCAAAACAGATTCATTCTTATCACTCACCTTTGACGTAGAGGCTCCTGGAGAACCATTAGGTGTCCAAGATTGTTCAGACCTTTTGAGAATACGAATTTGAGGTTTTGGTTTCTCAATAGGTTTCTGAACATTGTTACTAAAAGTAACTTTCTTAGCAACCTTATCTGATTGAACAGACTTAGGTCCAACATTTGACTTGACAATTGGTTTTTGTGGAACCTTTTGTCTATCAGCTGTTGTGTTCACCACTGGTTTTCTCCAAGATTGTTCCATTGCAATCCGATTCCTCCGATCATAATGAAATGGACGGTTGTTCCTCATTTGAAAATTGTTTTGATAATGAAAATGTTGTTGTTGAGGAACAGTCCGTCTATGCGGTGGGACATAATGATCAATCGGCTTTTTGATGGAATTCTTAACCTCAACTTCATGTCTCTTGTGCCTTACATATGGACACTGAGCAAGTAAATGCCCGCGTTCTCCACATTTAAAGCACTTTCTATATTCCTCAAACACATAATGAGCATTTGGTGAAGCAAATGATCTTACAGAAAATTGATCATTATATTGTTGATTTCTTAAACTCTCAGGAAGTGGTCCTTTCGAGTAAGAAGGTTCATGAAAACCATTTGCTTTATCATCAGGTCGAATGAACTCAGTGACATGTATTTTTGGCTCTTGAGGAGTTTCTGAAAACAGTTTCTTTAAAATTTCTGGTGGAATTTCATTGGTTCTTTCATGTTTTGGAAACCAAATTGTGCTTTCTTGCCAGATTTTATCAAGTTTAGAATAGTTAACATTTTTAATCGGAAATTCCTCATCAGCAATGATTTTATCGGATCCTTCCATCCGATAAAACACCTTTACAGGTTTGTCACTGGTTTCATTCAGCTCATTCTTTTCAATCACATTCTTAACAACATTCTTTTTCTTAACATCAACCTTTTTCTTAACATCAAACTTTTCAGATTTCTTATCATGAATAGCTTTTGCCATCGGATGAATATGATCAGATGGTGACACTGGTTCGGTAGTAATGATGTGATTTTCTTTTGGAATCTCACATTCATTATCAGATTTATCACTACCAGTATCATCATTATCTGAATCTGAACTATCACTCTCAGCATAAACACCCTCATTGTTCAAGCCCAAAATCGGTCTCACATCTTCAGGATATGGTTCACCAATACTCGAGGTATTAGATTCCATATCTGATGATGAGTCTGATTTTACCGAACTCTCCGGTATAACTTGATGATAGTTATGGTTCTCAAAAAGAACCGGAGATGGTACAGACTTGTAGTTGGTGGTGTTATCATCAATGATATGATCCACGACATAAGCAACATTCTTATAGCTTTCTAACTTCTTGTTAACCTTTTCAGCAAAGCATTTAATGGCAGCCATTTCTAACTTGGTGTTTTCAATTTCATTGATGTAGTTATTTATGGCCAATTGTTTTAATGACAAAGTGTTTTTCAAGTCAGAAATGTCCTTTTTATAGCCATCTAATACTTTGTTAAAAGCATTTAACTCTTTGCGAGTAGATTGACAGTTTTGAATAGCACTATCACGTGAAATTCGGAGTTGTTTATTCTCCTCTGTCAACCTATCACAAGTCCCACAATATTTATCACTCATGACATCAGTGCTAGATTCAGAACTTACAGGTTTTGGCGATTCGGTCATGGCCATCAAAGCAAAATGAGCTTCCTTTCCAGTGAAAAACTTTGAGTAGTCGATCTTGGTGAAAGCATCATCAGCTATGCACGACTTCCTCGTCATCAAGAAATCAGCTTCTGCCAGCAACTGGTCAATATCATCATCCAAAGAATCAACACTTCCCTCTGTGTCTGATTCGCTCTCAGAGTCTGAATAGACTGATTTACACTCCTCGGGAACATCAGAAACTGAATCAATCACCATCCCTGATCTCTTCTCCTCAGCCTTAACCTCAACAGGTTCACTCTCCACTTCCATCTCTGTCTCAGAATCATCACTCTCGCTCTCCTCAGTTTCTTTCTTCACATCAACTACCACAGACTCTTCCAAATCAACCTGATAGGCAACACATGCCACATTCCCACCAGTAGTTACTTCTTCAACTCCTATTTGCATACCCGACCAGTCAAACCTCTCATCCTGCTGAGTCACCAAAGCTTGGTTCTGACCCGCATTCTGTTGAGTCTCAGTAGGTGTAGTGATAGGTACAACTGTTCGATTTGCGTGATTAGGAGATTGGTTTTGAATCTGGTTTTGTGTGTTTGGTTGTCTGTTTTGGTTGTTAAAGTTTCGGTTTTTGGTAGTTATTGTTATTTTGGTAAGAAACTTGGTTTTGTTGACGGTTCTGGTAGTTTGCATTGAAAGGGTTTCGGTTACCTTGTTTAGGTGGCTGGGTGCATTCCCGTTTGAAGTGTCCTTTCTCTCCACAATTAAAACATGTAACCTTCTCCTTATTGAAACCATAGGTTGTATTGGGAGAAGTTGCCAAGTCAGTCCTTCCAGTTTTCTCTATGAACTCTGTTGCTCTCCTCATTATACTCGCAAAAGCCCATTGAATGTCTATAAGTTCCATCTCTTCTTTATCGATCTGTGCGTAGTCTTCGTTGGTCAAGTTGTTGTTCCCAATCTGACTAGCAACCAAGCCATTGTAGGATGAAACCATAGCAGAGACTAATGCAATGTGTTGCTGAGCAACCTCCACAGTCACGTTACCTAAGTTGGATGTATCCAAAACCACCGGTTGTTTATGTTGAGTAATTTGGTTTGATGGTTGTTGTGATTGGTTAGCAGTGTAAAAACTAGCTTGTTGCATTGGAGAGACTGGTGAAATGTAGGAAGTATATTGTGGTGGTGTGTATGATGGTTGTTGTGTGTAGGAATTGTATTGTGGTGGTGTGTAGTTGGTGGTTGGTTTTGATGAATCCATGACATTAGAGATACATGCAACATGTGGTGCTACACTTCCAGAGCTCGAGTTTCCAGCTGAAACTGAAGTACCTCCAAAATACAGACTTGGATTCTGAGGAATCTGCGACCTCCTAGCTTTCCTCCTATCCTCCAGCTCTTTGTTCTCCAACTTCTCAATAAACTCTGAAATGGTCCAGAATTGATAAGCATCCTTCTCTCTAAGTACCTCCACATGCTGATCCCACTGTGGTGGCAAAGCATCTGCAAACTTATCAACCTGCTTGGTGTAACACCCCAACCGATGGCGGAAACATCGGGGTGCCACGTATTGATGATTGTTTTCAGTAGCACATGGTATAATATAAATTTTAAATAATTTATTCAAACATAATATCCAAAATGTGAAATAATGTCTAAGAATTCAAATACATAACATCCAAATAATAACTTCAAAAACTTCAAATAACTTCAAGATAAATCCTCATGCTAACTCAAGCCTCAGCTTCATTGTTACCTGAAACATGTTAATTTTGAAAGTATTTTGGGTCAACATAAGTTGGTGAGAATTACATAGGTTTTTGATGATAAAATGAATAAAATGTTATGCAATTCATGTGTCATGTTAATCTAGCCCATATGTGAGAAACATATTAGAAATAAATCGAGTGCATAATCAACCCTGCTGACTGTTATAAAATAATACATACCATACACTTATGGTCCCAATGAATAATGTTATGCGATAACAAACACCCACGTAACCTTGGTAGGAGGCACGTATCCGGGTGGGATTGTCAGTCCAATAGATCTATCAATGTATACCGTCGGCTGATCAATGTTAATGATTATGCTAGAATGTGCTTACTCTAATCATGTTCAAGACAATATGCAACATAGAAAACACATAAACACATTGATGATTGAATTGCAATGAAAAGTGTTATAACATGTTTCACCCCAAAAAGTGGTGATAAAAGGGGCTATGTAAACTCACCTTAGCAAATGTTAATTCGTTGAAAAGATATGATAATTGTGTTGCCCCAAGTGATTCCAAATATTACCCTATAATGAGGTAATATATAATAAGTCTAAGTCTAATAACTAATATGTGTATCCTAGGGTTTCGATTTGGGGATAATCAATTGTTAAATTTAATTTTAAAATGTTAATTAAATAAAGAAAATTGAATAATTAATGAAAAATAGTCTTTTTATAAAGTTTGAATTTTGAATGAGTACAATAAAGTGTTTGAAGCAATAAAATAATTTTTAATAAATTATTTCATTTAAAATAGATTTTTAAATCTATTTATTTATAAATAGCCAATTATTAACTTTAATATTAAAAATACTAAAATTAAAGAAATCTATTTTTAAAAATCATAATTCTGATCTAAATGATTAAAAATAATTTGTGTAAAATTTTGGTGCAAAAATGATGAAAATTGGATTTATTATGAATTAAATATGATTAAATCTTACAAAAATTGCTTAAAAATAATAAATAAATGATTTTACTGAATTAAAAATTATTTCAGTAAAGTTTAACCTTATAAAAAGTTAGGATAATTTTTGGAGAATTTAAATAAATTGTTTTGATATAATAATGGATTTTTATAATTATAATTGTATAAAAATGATTTAATTATTATAAATATTAAATAAAAGAATTTCTGAAAAATAAAAAATTGTAAATAAATCTTTTATATCAGATTAAGTAATTATAATTTTTTTAGAATTTATAAAAGAGTTTAGGTATTTAAAAAGAATTTTAAAAGATTTAAAGGATTAATATATATGTATAATTAATTATATGGTTTAAAAAGAAAAGAAAGGAAAAAGAATGCAAAAACCGGTCAGAGCCGGACTCGAACCCGGGTGACCTCGGATAAGGACCAGAGTCTCAACCACCTGGCCTAGGCCGGTGGTTGTGATGACTTTGTTTTCAAAATAAATAAATACAAGATGCTATCCCTGATTTATCCCCAATTCGTAAACGAAGAACCCTAGCTTTACAATTAGATGATCCAGGCAACAATAGCCCGATTAATGTTGGGGCTATTGTTGCTTGGATGCCGATGAACTAAACCCAACAAAACAATTGAACTCACAGTGTGATAATGATGATGATGATCGGGTCAACTGGAAAAGTCAAACCACGAACAGATAGATCAAATCAGAGAGATTAAGAGAGAAATAGGGATTGAGAGAGAGGTATGAGCGATTGTACAAGGTCCAGAAGGCCTCTATTTATACTAATTGATTAGGGTTAGGGTTAATTGGATGGGTTGACTCTCCTTATTATATAACGCGGCCAATATGATCATTAGGGCACAATTGCCGTGTAATTGTTGTTCATTTTGGTTATAATGGGCCGGTTTATACACGAAGATACCATAGATAGCATTATTATGTGTTAATACAACGGATTGGGCAACAAGGTATTCCCACAGTTGACTTTCCTAGTCAACTGAGGGAATTAAAACACGCGTATATAATTATTGTGGGTCTGGGTTTATCACAAACAGAAAGCCAGCCCAGCTGGTTTGTGCGTGGTGTGTTGGTTGAGCCGGCCTTGGCGCGGGTTCGAATCCCGGCCAAGGCAAACATTTTTTTTGATTTTATTTTAATACCACACACACATATATAATTATATATATATCATTAGGGTTCCATATAAGCGACAAAAATAATAAATGCGAGGATAATTATAATTGCGAGGGTAAATATGAAACTTGACGTTTTTATTAAGTGTCATACGTAACGTACAAGTATTAAATGCGTGATGTTACAGTCTCCCCTACTTTTAGGAACTTCGTCCCGAAGTTGGAGTTGGAGAGTCTGGTGGAAAAAGATGCGGATACTTCGACTTCATCTGGTCTTTACGTTCCCAAGTGAACTCTGGGCCTCGTTTAGATTCCCAACGAACCTTAACGATCGGAATACGACTGCGCTTGAGTTTCTTGACTCCAGTGTCAACAATCTCGACGGGTTTCTCGATAATGTGCATGCTTTCATCGATTTGCACATCCTCAAGAGGAACATGAAGGTTCTCATCTGCTAAGCATTTCTTGAGATTCGAAACATGGAAGGTCGGATGAACATTGCTTAGCTCGGGTGGAAGCTCAAGTCTGTAAGCCACTTTCCCAACTCTGTCAAGAATTTTGAAGGGGCCTACGTATCGAGGAGCTAGTTTTCCCTTTCTACCGAAACGAATAACTCCTTTCCAAGGGGATACCTTAAGTAGCACAAGGTCCCCAACTTGAAATTCCAAGGGTTTACGACGTTTATCAGCATAACTCTTTTGGCGACTTCGAGCCTTGAGAAGATTATCCTGAATAAGCTGGATTTTGTCTGTGGTTTCCTGGATTAGTTCGGGTCCAGTAATACGAGCTTCACCAACCTCGGTCCAACAGACAGGAGAACGACATTTCCGACCATAGAGTGCCTCAAAAGGAGCCATGTTAATGCTGGCGTGATAACTGTTGTTGTATGAAAACTCAACCAAAGGAAGATGAGAATCCCATGCGCCACCAAAATCGATGACACACGCCCTGAGCATGTCCTCAAGTGTCTGGATGGTTCGTTCAGTCTGACCATCCGTTTGAGGGTGATAAGCAGTGCTCAGGTTCAACTTAGTACCCAAAGCTTTTTGTAGAGATTCCCAAAAGTGAGAGGTGAAACGACCATCGCGATCCGAAATAATGTCCAAAGGTATACCGTGACGACATACGATTTCACTTACGTACATCCTTGCCAACCTTTCCACAGAATACTTCTCACGAATAGGTAGAAAGTGAGCTGACTTGGTCAAACGATCGACGATTACCCAAATACTGTCAAATCCTTTGGGTGTGCGAGGGAGTTTGGTGATGAAAT
Source organism: Ambrosia trifida (assembly GCA_028751855.1). Taxonomy (NCBI): domain Eukaryota; kingdom Viridiplantae; phylum Streptophyta; class Magnoliopsida; order Asterales; family Asteraceae; genus Ambrosia; species Ambrosia trifida. The sequence continues at coordinate 70,913,989 of CM054131.1, read as the reverse complement.
CCATAGCTATGCTCTCCCATTTCCAGACAGGAATCTCTGGTTGTTCAAGCATACCAGATGGTCGTTGATGTTCAGCCTTAACCTTGGAACAAGTGAGGCATTTTGCAACGAAAAGAGCAATGTCTTTCTTCATACCAGGCCACCAATAAGAATAACGAAGATCTTGGTACATCTTGTCAGCTCCAGGATGAATAGAATAACGAGACTTATGAGCCTCGTTCATGAGAAAAGTACGAAGATCATCACGGTCGGGAATCCACAGTCGATTAAGAAAATAAAGAAGACCATCGGGTTTGGTTTCAAGTTGAGTCTCAGCACCACAAGACATTTCATCGTACATGTTACCTTGGGTGACTGAGGTGTGTTGAGCCTGGAGAATGCGATCTTGGAGATCGGTACGAACTCTCGCACATTGGAGTTTGACACGCTCTTTACGACTAAGTGCGTCAGCCACAACATTCGCTTTGCCAGGATGGTAGCGAATTTCGCAATCATAGTCGTTAAGTAATTCAACCCAACGTCGTTGCCTCATGTTAAGATTCTTTTGGTCGAAGACATGTTGGAGACTTTTGTGGTCCGTGAATACCACACATTTGGTCCCATAGAGATAATGTCTCCAAATCTTGAGTGCAAAGACAACAGCGCCCAATTCGAGATCATGGGTGGTATAATTTTTCTCGTGAATCTTGAGTTGTCGAGACGCATAAGCAATAACCTTTCCTCGTTGCATAAGAACACAACCGAGTCCTTGGTTCGATGCATCACAGTAGACCACGAAATCATCATTACCATCAGGTAGAGATAAGACAGGAGCTTCACAAAGTTTCAGCTTAAGAGTTTCAAACGCTTCCTCTTGCTTAGGTCCCCACTCATAGGGTTTACCCTTGTGAGTTAAGGTAGTGAGAGGAACAGCGATTTTGGAGAAATTGGCGATGAATCGACGATAATAACCAGCCAACCCAAGAAAAGAACGGACTTCTGTGGGAGTGGTAGGAACACTCCAATTCTTCACAGCTTCGATTTTTGCAGGATCAACATGAATTCCGTTCATATCAATGACATGTCCCAAAAATTGAACTTCCTTAAGCCAAAATTCACATTTGGAGAACTTGGCGTACAGTTGTTCTTTCTTTAGGAGACTCAAGATAGAGTGAAGATGTTGCTCGTGATCGGATTTTGACTTAGAGTAAATCAAAATATCATCGATGAAAACGATCACGAATTTGTCGAGATAGGGTCTACAAACCCGATTCATCAGATCCATAAATACCGCGGGAGCATTGGTCAAACCGAAAGGCATAACCATGAATTCATAGTGACCGTAGCGAGTGCGAAACGCTGTCTTGGGAATATCTTCATCGTGGACTCTAAGCTGATGATAACCAGAACGGAGATCAATCTTCGAGAAGTGGGTTGCTCCTTGAAGTTGATCGAAGAGATCGTCAATCCTAGGAAGCGGATAACGATTCTTGATGGTGAGTTTGTTGAGTTCACGGTAGTCAATACACATCCGAAGAGAACCATCCTTCTTTTTAACAAATAAGACAGGGGCTCCCCATGGAGAAGAACTAGGGCGAATGAACCCTTTATCAGAAAGTTCCTGTAATTGACTAGCAAGTTCTTGCATCTCAGAGGGTGCAAGACGATAAGGAGCTTTAGCAATAGGATTAGCACCAGGAACAAGATCAATACGAAACTCCACTTGTCGAGCAGGAGGCAAACCAGGTAAATCCTCTGGAAAAACTTCAGGATAGTCACGAATAATAGGAATGTCTTGGATACTCTTGCCTTTGTCCTTCTTCTCTATCACATTAGCTAAAAAGGCTGTATACCCCTTTCGTAAGTACTTTTGGGCAGTAGTACAAGACATAAGCTTAAGCTCACCACAGGGTTTCTCACCATAGATCTTCAAAATCTCACCAGATTCGAGAGGAATGCGTATGACTTTCTCGAAGCATAGAATTTCGGCACGATGAGTTGACAACCAGTCCATGCCTACTATAACATCAAAACTACCAAGATGCATGGGAATAAGATCGATAGGGAAGGTATGATCATTGAGATTCAACAAGCAGTTACGAATAATAGAACCGATCGAAATAGACTTCCCGTTAGCTACCTCTACCACAAAAGGGTCTTCTAGATTAGTGTGGGGTAAGTTAAGTAAAGGTTCAAACTTCAGTGACACGAATGACTTATCAGCTCCTGAATCAAATAATATGGATGCATAGTGATTATTAATGAGAAACGTACCATTCACCACTTCATTGTTGTCACGAGCCTGATTAGCGTTGAGGTTGTAGGCGCGACCTCGAGCACCTTGGTTCTGGTTGCGGTTCTGGTTTTGGTTTTGGTTCTGGTTCTGATTTTGGTTCTGGTTTTGGTTACGGTTACGGTTAGGGCAGTTGTTGATGTAGTGATTAGGGTTACCACACTCGTAGCATTGACCACGAGTAGGCCTGTTGTTTTGTTGGTTTTGGTTGGGAGCTGGGTTGTTGTTGTTGTCTTGGGCAGCAGGAGATCGACAGACGTTCACCAGGTGACCATACCTTTGACACTTAGTACAGAATCGACATGGCACCTGTGTGGGATGGTGATATTTGCAGGTGTTGCACAGAGGGTGAGGTCCGGTGTATGGTTTCTTGGCTGGGTTTTGGGCAGCAGGTGGAGTAGTAGCAACCATATAGTTTCTAGCCTTACGCTTCTTGTTGCTTGAGGTCTCAGGCTTGACTTCAATAGCAGGCTGTGGAGTATCTTTGGCAACAGTCTTTTTAGAGCCCTTGCGAACCAGAGTACCATTCTTCACATGATTATCAGTAAGAGTGGCCGCTAGACGTTTGGCCTCTTCCAGAGTTGCAGGATTTCTACCCCAAACAGTGTCCTGGATTTGCATGGGCAGACCACCGATGTACTTCTCGATGGCTACCGGCAGAGGAGTAACCTTGTGTGGCAACAATAAGCTAAGCTCATGAAAGCGGGTGTTGTAGGCAAGATTTTCCCCACTATCTTGAGCCAAGGTGTGAAACTCATCCTCAAGCTTTTTGACTTCATTTCGAGGACAGAACTCCTCTTTCATGATCTCTTTGACCTGGTCCCAAGTCATAGCAAGAGCAACTTCGGCCCCACGAGTACGCTTTTCTTCATTCCACCATGTGAGTGCTCGTTTATGGAGAACACTCATGGCGTAACGAACCTTGAAATTGTTGGGGCACTCACTGTTGATGAAGGTATTTTCAATACCCTCAAACCATTGGAGAAGTCCAGTAGCTCCTTCTTCACCGCTGAACTTTGGAGGGTTACAAGAGTTGAAGTGCTTGAGGGTGCAAGCTTGGGGTCCATTGCCATTACCATTGCCATTGCCATTCCCGTTCCCGTTGTTGTGACCATTCCCATTCAATTGGATGACCTGAGCAAGCAAGTTGGGAACCAGAGTTGCGATTTGCTGCGCCATTTGTTGGGAAATGATCGCAGCCAGTTGAGCATCGACCCCATTGTTGTTGTGGTTAGGAGCTTGGTCATGGTTGTGGTTATGGTTATCACTACCTTCTGCGGGGTTCTCACCATTGCTGTTGCGAGTGCTGCGACGAGGAGGCATGATCTGTAATAGACACAATGAAATGAATGAGAGTTTATATAAGGAATGTAATCATTTATTCATTAATTAAAACGAATAAACGAAAACGTTGACTTATCAAAGATTCTAAATTCTAATAACATATGAAGACATGCTTTAGCCTATAAGTGAACACTCATCCCGAGAATTCCCAGGTAGGCATCCGGGTCCCTCGTCTGATTGGGATATATGCGCAATGCCAGCCTAGACAGAAGACTCAGAATACAGGCGTTCACCCTTCCAGATTGCACGTGTTCGTTATTAAAATCTAGAACTTCGACGAGATCTCAAGGGGGTTCAGGTTAAACCTGAGGATTTTGTCCTATAAATCTAATGGTGGATCAGGATTGCAGCAGACAATTAAGAGTAGTCACATGTAGGTTTAAGGCATAGGATAAGGATAGGATTAGGGAAGCAATTAGGGTTACAAGTAGGAGAAGCAAGTACTGTTTTAGTCCCTAAGGTTATAGTCTAGATTATTTCTAATAACCTAATTCCCTATAACCAAGGCTCTGATACCAATCTGTAACACCCCAACCGATGGCGGAAACATCGGGGTGCCACGTATTGATGATTGTTTTCAGTAGCACATGGTATAATATAAATTTTAAATAATTTATTCAAACATAATATCCAAAATGTGAAATAATGTCTAAGAATTCAAATACATAACATCCAAATAATAACTTCAAAAACTTCAAATAACTTCAAGATAAATCCTCATGCTAACTCAAGCCTCAGCTTCATTGTTACCTGAAACATGTTAATTTTGAAAGTATTTTGGGTCAACATAAGTTGGTGAGAATTACATAGGTTTTTGATGATAAAATGAATAAAATGTTATGCAATTCATGTGTCATGTTAATCTAGCCCATATGTGAGAAACATATTAGAAATAAATCGAGTGCATAATCAACCCTGCTGACTGTTATAAAATAATACATACCATACACTTATGGTCCCAATGAATAATGTTATGCGATAACAAACACCCACGTAACCTTGGTAGGAGGCACGTATCCGGGTGGGATTGTCAGTCCAATAGATCTATCAATGTATACCGTCGGCTGATCAATGTTAATGATTATGCTAGAATGTGCTTACTCTAATCATGTTCAAGACAATATGCAACATAGAAAACACATAAACACATTGATGATTGAATTGCAATGAAAAGTGTTATAACATGTTTCACCCCAAAAAGTGGTGATAAAAGGGGCTATGTAAACTCACCTTAGCAAATGTTAATTCGTTGAAAAGATATGATAATTGTGTTGCCCCAAGTGATTCCAAATATTACCCTATAATGAGGTAATATATAATAAGTCTAAGTCTAATAACTAATATGTGTATCCTAGGGTTTCGATTTGGGGATAATCAATTGTTAAATTTAATTTTAAAATGTTAATTAAATAAAGAAAATTGAATAATTAATGAAAAATAGTCTTTTTATAAAGTTTGAATTTTGAATGAGTACAATAAAGTGTTTGAAGCAATAAAATAATTTTTAATAAATTATTTCATTTAAAATAGATTTTTAAATCTATTTATTTATAAATAGCCAATTATTAACTTTAATATTAAAAATACTAAAATTAAAGAAATCTATTTTTAAAAATCATAATTCTGATCTAAATGATTAAAAATAATTTGTGTAAAATTTTGGTGCAAAAATGATGAAAATTGGATTTATTATGAATTAAATATGATTAAATCTTACAAAAATTGCTTAAAAATAATAAATAAATGATTTTACTGAATTAAAAATTATTTCAGTAAAGTTTAACCTTATAAAAAGTTAGGATAATTTTTGGAGAATTTAAATAAATTGTTTTGATATAATAATGGATTTTTATAATTATAATTGTATAAAAATGATTTAATTATTATAAATATTAAATAAAAGAATTTCTGAAAAATAAAAAATTGTAAATAAATCTTTTATATCAGATTAAGTAATTATAATTTTTTTAGAATTTATAAAAGAGTTTAGGTATTTAAAAAGAATTTTAAAAGATTTAAAGGATTAATATATATGTATAATTAATTATATGGTTTAAAAAGAAAAGAAAGGAAAAAGAATGCAAAAACCGGTCAGAGCCGGACTCGAACCCGGGTGACCTCGGATAAGGACCAGAGTCTCAACCACCTGGCCTAGGCCGGTGGTTGTGATGACTTTGTTTTCAAAATAAATAAATACAAGATGCTATCCCTGATTTATCCCCAATTCGTAAACGAAGAACCCTAGCTTTACAATTAGATGATCCAGGCAACAATAGCCCGATTAATGTTGGGGCTATTGTTGCTTGGATGCCGATGAACTAAACCCAACAAAACAATTGAACTCACAGTGTGATAATGATGATGATGATCGGGTCAACTGGAAAAGTCAAACCACGAACAGATAGATCAAATCAGAGAGATTAAGAGAGAAATAGGGATTGAGAGAGAGGTATGAGCGATTGTACAAGGTCCAGAAGGCCTCTATTTATACTAATTGATTAGGGTTAGGGTTAATTGGATGGGTTGACTCTCCTTATTATATAACGCGGCCAATATGATCATTAGGGCACAATTGCCGTGTAATTGTTGTTCATTTTGGTTATAATGGGCCGGTTTATACACGAAGATACCATAGATAGCATTATTATGTGTTAATACAACGGATTGGGCAACAAGGTATTCCCACAGTTGACTTTCCTAGTCAACTGAGGGAATTAAAACACGCGTATATAATTATTGTGGGTCTGGGTTTATCACAAACAGAAAGCCAGCCCAGCTGGTTTGTGCGTGGTGTGTTGGTTGAGCCGGCCTTGGCGCGGGTTCGAATCCCGGCCAAGGCAAACATTTTTTTTGATTTTATTTTAATACCACACACACATATATAATTATATATATATCATTAGGGTTCCATATAAGCGACAAAAATAATAAATGCGAGGATAATTATAATTGCGAGGGTAAATATGAAACTTGACGTTTTTATTAAGTGTCATACGTAACGTACAAGTATTAAATGCGTGATGTTACACTTGGTCATGGGAATCTGTACACCATAACTAGACAATTCAGACAATAAATGCATATATCTCGGAGTTAGTTCTTTCAAAGTTTCATTATTAATGAAAGAAAAATTATCAAACTCTTTAACCAACTCCTCCATTCTCAAACTCCTGGTCTTTTCATTTCCATCATGCTTCCTCTTCAGCTTATCCCAAAGCTGCTTTGACGTTGTACATGTCCCAAACTGATGCAACAGGTCACTTGTGATCGCCTGTGTCAGTTGAGAGAACGCCTTCTTCTCCACCACGTATTTCTTCTTTTCATCCTCAGTCAAGCTCTCCAGAGGAATCAACTCACCGGTATTCTCCAGAATCGGTGCTGTATATCCTTTGACGATCATGCTCCACGCCTCAGCTCCTTCAACTCCCATGCCTTCCAGATGGATCTTGAACATGGTGTGCCACTGGTTGTACTCTTGCATATCCATGAGCTTCGGTGGCCGAGTTCCACTACCTGTAGACAAATCCTTAATCAAGGTAGAGATAGCATTAGTGGTTTGAGTATTTACCGCCGCTGCAGCTACTCCCCAGTAATCTGATTGTAATGCCGGATGTGCTACATTCTGAGGCATCGTGTTCGTTGTCGTCATGTAGTTATGTGGTTGTGAGGATTGCGTGTTCGTCTTTTGAGCTGCCACAGTCCATGGGTCCATTGTCTGCTGTTGTGGTTGTGTTGGTGCTGATCCCTGAGTAGTCTGAAAACGCCACATGATCAAAATCTGAAAATCACAACACTTAGAAAAATTTTTCAGCAAAAAGTCTTAGGTTCGCCCAAAATTGCTTGGTTCGTCCAAAATGTTCTAAGTTCGTCCACTATTTCTCACTCTCGTCCCTTTTCTCTCACTTTCGTCCAAACATTGATACCCGAAGGTGAGAATGACCAGAATGTAAATCACACAAACACCCTTTTCACGTTCGCCCGAATCAAAAACGGTCGAAGGTGAAACTGTATACCCGAATGTGAGAATTTTCTAGACAAATTTTCAGGTTCGACCACTTTTACTTCAGGTTCGCCCACTTTTAGTCAGATTCGCCCACAACTCTCAGTCCAGGTTCCAGGTTCGCCCCATATCAGCAGATCTCACTTTTGAAAAACGGTTATTGTTTGAAAAACGGTTATTTTGAGCTCAGATTTTCAAAAGTTCATGGATTTCAATGATCTCAATCAGGTTATGTTTCGGATTTGATTTGGAACAACTTTAAGTCTTGAAAAACTTGAATTTGATCACAAAATCACCTTTAAATCGATCAAAAACTATGTTTTATAAGAGTTTTTGTAAAAACAGATGATAATTTGTCTAAAACATGTCCAAATCAACTCTGATCTTATCAAACTTGTTGTTGTATGATCCTCTATGCTCTGATACCACTTTGTGAGCGTTGGATTTTAGCTAAAACAGGATTCTATGATCATACAAGTCACAAATCTAGGTGCGGAAACCCTAGATCTGAACAAATTGATAAGATGCTAATCACGACACAATCAAGATCATTTTCAATATCATTTTCATAGATTAACTTTCAATCAATAAGCATTTACAAAGTTTATGTTAATCTAGAATCACAAAGACACTTTCTCAAAAACACTACTGAACCTGCACTGAACCTGGACACAAATGATAACTCTCTTACATAATCAAAAACTCAAAAACTATATATAGCCTCTGCACATTCGCCCCTTTCTATAGGTCGAATGTGAGATTTTCCACATTCGCCCACTAAGAGTGGTCGAATGTGTTCTTCAGTCCATGCCAAATCTACCTTCGTCCACTTCAGTTCTACCTTCGCCCAGTTCTATTTCACCTTCGCCCAGTTTTTCTACATTCGCCCATATCAAAAATACCTTCGGCTACCCACTAACATGTGTTAATTATGTATATCCAATCCTTAGTCGCAAAATGCATCAACACATTTTTGTCATCAAATCCCTTGTAATATCTTACGAGCTTTCGAAAATAACTTAACAAGTCTATACCAAGCCACTTTGATCCCAATAACATTCAGATTCAATGCCCACGTGAAGCATTGTTTCGACCATAAACACCTAACTTGTGTTAGCATGGGCCGAAACATGTGTTAATGCAATAATAGACTTAAAGGGATTATAAACATATGAATTGACTATGTTTTTCTAAAGGATCGACCACACGCTAGGAATGGGTGTCTACTTAAGGCCCATGACAACATGTGGGGTCCATCTTGCTTACAATAAACACCATATTTCTATAACGCAACCGAGTTCCGAAGCTATATGATTAAAACATATACTAAACACAAGGATCCACGAATGTCGAGTGAACAACTTGTATGATAAACAAACAAAACTATACAACTTACTCTGTCCCCACTGATCATAGGGTAACATCCGGACAATAGCCATCTCACATTATCGACTGTACTTGACCGCACGTGACACTATCAGGTGAATATAACGGCCTCATTTTTACTGTTTTCACATTTTTGGGGGAACAAACATGCTACAACTCTAGTACAACTGTCATTTTGTGTGTATATTCTATCGTGACTGCCATGTGGAATATGAGACATTTGGTTCATGAGCTAATCAGTCCTCGTACAACATTTACTGTAACCATTAGCTATTAAAATCCATGGAACACTTTAATAGATCTATGGGATTGACACCCCAACTCTTGGTTAGTTGCTCTAACCATTCACATACATAAGAGTGTTAGTATTCTACTATTTACACATTGTCTTTAGTGTACAATGCGTGAGGCACCACAGTCAAGAGGTTTGGATACGGGACTCTTGGTTTGCACAGTAATTATTCGCTTAGCTAGCCTATGATTGGTCAAACACGAATTACACAACTGTTTTACTTGTTACACTCAAACCTGTGAACTCACCAACATTATTGTTGACAAATTTTTCATGCATGTTTTTCTAGTAACTAATGGAGAGCACAAAGGGTTTCAGAGAGGGGTCCAAGCATACACTGGGTGGTATCATCATAGATTGGGTTTTGTTAATTCAGTAGTATCGTGGTTTCATGGTTGTTCAAACAATTTACTTGTTTCCAAACAATGTTTCTCTATTTTAATTAAATTTTATGACAATAACCATCCTATGATGGTATCTTTTGAATAAATTTATATATGTTGATTGTACCTTGTGCTTGAAAACCTTTCGAGGTCGCATTCCCATGTTTCCGCCTTGGCGGTGTGACAACCATAATCAGCAACAGAACCGGTACCCTTTTAAAGGTTACAAAGAGTGTCTTTTAAATTGTGGATTCGCTCAATTGAGCAATGGCTATAGGCATTTGCTAAAGCATTCTAGACTGATAAAGAAGTGGAGTGTCCAATGGTGTCGGACATAGCTTCCTCGGTGAGAGTGGAGTTTATGAGAAGAAGGCCCTTTTTATCGGCTGATTTCTAGGCGGTAAAGGCTGGATTAGGAGTGGTTTCATTGTTGGAAATGATTGTTTCTAGTGGGCAAGGTTTGGTACTACCAATGTGGCCGACAAGATCAAGGTAGACCAGAACCGGGATGATTTGTTTCTCCCATGGGAGATAAATTGTGGAGTTAAGTTTTATATTGATTAAATGGCTAAGAAAATGAAGAGGAATAGTGGAAAGATCAGTTGAGGAAGACATGGTGGTGGCGGCGATAGGGCTGAAGAAAATTAGGGCAAAAAGCAATGAAGGAGACAGGATCAAGGCTGATACCATGAGATAGTAACAACTTTTGATTATCTACTTTGACAATGACAAGAGGTATAAATACACAAGAATAAACAGCTATTGAGGAGATAACTCCTCCTGTGACTGAAATAAAAATTCAATACAAATAATGAAAAACATATGCAGTTGTGAATTAGGAGAGATTTAGGGCAATCATTTAGAATTGCCTAATAATTCATGAAATCATCAATCTCCACTTTGTTATTTACTTTTTTTTTCTTATATCCCATATTCATATTCATCTCTAGGTAATATTCTTTTCTAAATGCTTTAATCCTTCTGTCTTTGACAACAATGATACATCAGGTAAATTTAGACATCACTGTCGATTTATGTTCTTTGAATGAATGTTACAGAGGAAGGATCCGTGAGAATTGATGAGATTGTTGAATTGAACAAAGAATCTGTTGTTTGTAATTTTTTTAGTGTTGGAAGATGCGGGTCTTCAAGGATGTTGCATTCGAGGTGTTCGTCGTAAGTCTTCAAGCAAACAACCTTACCATTTATTATTGTGTTCAATAATATATATTTAACTGTAGTTTTATTGCATTAGGATTTGATGTATGAAATTTTATGTGTGATTTGACCACGGAAAAGGCATAGTTACTTTTGGCACTGTCGTGCCTCTCATTGGCGTCAAAATCTAAAAAGTTGAGTGGCACTAACCTGATAGTTACCGATGTGGGTTTTGCATCAGAATCTTCAACGGAACCTATAGAATTTTTTGTAAGAATACATATACATAGGTGATTTACGATATATACTCAGGTGTTCTACGATTAAATTATGATTTATGCTCAATTGGGTGTTCTACGTTTATAAATTATGATTTATGCTCAATTGGGTGTTCTGTGATTAAGATTTTTATGCTATGGACAGGATTTAAACGTATAAAACATATAAATTCTAACTTTGAAGTGTCTTCTTACGTCACTTTTTGGTGAACAAGAGCTGATGGATCTAATGGTACGCTATACACATTTCTTTTCTAACAAATATTGAATTTGGATTGTTGAATGATGCATATTAGTTTATATTGTGATTATTGTAGATAAATGAAACGTCTTGGATATCTGCATTTCCTATCGCCTTGTCCAAATTACAATTGACGCGAGGTATCTGATGATGGATAAGAATCTCTCACTCCATCAACATATACGGTATTAATTGTTTTTTTAGAAATATAATTGCTTTGGGAGGTTAAATCACCTAACACGAAGGTTTTTTCATGGGTTAATACAATTGCTTTCCACATGAGCAAGTCTTTAGGATCAAAGCAGGTAATTCGTCATTTCATATATGGTTTATGTAACAATGTAATTAGTGTTACACTAAGAGTTCATACATTAATAGTAATAGCAACAAAGCATAGTATAGTTCTTTCTACATGTGATACAAATGCATATCTAGTTTATATACATGTGATACAACCTTACCATTTATGTTTATGCAGAAAGTGGATAAGCACGCTAAGGCATGCGCAGAAAACCAACATGTCTTTGTTTCATTGGCTTTTAATACCTTTGGCTTCCTAGCACCAGAAGCTATTTGTTTCTTGACCAGGGTCCAACGAATTATCCACAGCAACAGTTCATCTCCACGGGGCATGGGTTTGTATTTGGAAGACTAGGGTTCACAATTCGGAAAGGGTTGCGCTACGCAGCTTGTTGCCCGCCCCCTCCGCCTCCCACTCCATTTTTAAACATCTATAACTTTTTATACGTCATATTTTAAAAAAAAAATATACCATAAAATCAAGCGCCTTTTTATCTTTAATGTAAGTATGCCATTGTTATACTTTTGAAACAAAAATCGAAAACCCAGTTGTGTAAGACACAATAGAGAACGTAAAACACAATGAATTCCAAACTAAACATACAATGAACAATAGGGGTATAAAACACAATGAAAAACAAAATAAAACACAATGAACGACATATTAAAAACACAATGAACAATATATTGAAACACAATAAACAACAGAATAAAACACAATATACATCAGAAACGCAAAAACCATTTGCGTAAAATGCAATGAATACAATGAACGAGCAAAAGACAGAATGAAGAAAATAACCCAGTTATCACGGATTTTTTTTTTTTTTTAAATTTTAATGTAGCAAAGTGGTACTCATATCAAATATAAAAAAAATGCTCGTTAATATGGTGATTTTTTTTAAAAGAAAGAATTAGTATAAAAAGTTATAAACGTTTTAAAATGATAGGAGGAAATTGACATGTGTACTAAAGATGAATAATAGACTATAAATTAGGAAACCATTTATTATTTATTATGTAATAATTGGTTTACAGTCTAATAAATCTATTAGTGAAGGTCACAATATTTAAACACTGTTTAACAAAATATAAATTGGGTATAAGTGTTCATTAAACATGGATTTACAAATCGCAAGAAAATATACGGTAGTGTCATTGTAGACTTGCGGTCCTTTTACCGTAAGGTTATGCTTCGAACTCGCTTAAAAAAAAGAAAAAAAAACCCAAAAAGAAAAAACAAAACAATGTCACGTTTTCATATGGCAAGTAATAATAACAATAGCATTGTTTGAAACCCTACATAACTATAAAACAAGTTGTAAAATCGGAAACAATAATATAAAATTATGCCTTAAATAATAATAAAAATGTGCAAAGAAATAATTTAAGGTGATTTACCAAAACTAACTTGAACAAAGAAAAACTCACAAAATCACTAACATTTAATCACTAAAACATGATCACACGAGTGAATCAAATTCACAAATTTCAATTGTATGAATAAAGGTCCACTACTAACATTTGAGAATCTTAGTTGTCACCACTAACACATATATATAACCACATGTTAGAATCGCAGTCCACAATCTCGAATGTGTGAATCAAGTTCCACAATAGCAAATTATGTGAGAATATAGGTTCTCATCACCAAGTCACATGGAATCATGGTACATATATAGTCCATAACATTAGTGATTAGTTTGTAAGAAATGAATCCTTATCTACATATCATGTGAAGATCGCTATCTCAAGGCAACCATACTTGCAAGTTTGGTCTTAGCTACTACTTAATCTTTATTACATGTATAACTAAAACTAGCAAGTAAGAACATACACACAATGGTTACAAATATCTTAGCTACGTAGTATTATTTTCAAACTAATCATTTTACGCAAAATGAGCTAATTGTAGAATCAACGATTGTGCCCATAAAATTGGACAATTAGTGTATACCCTAGTGATTAAATACTCCATGTACACAACTTTTACGTAATTGAGGTTGCAACATGCCAACATGCTTGGTACAATTATCTTTTTCTTTTTTTGAAGGGTGACTTTCTATGTACTGGGTCGAATTGATCACCGGGTTTCGTCTAAGACGTCCTTGATCTCATATTGATCAATCAAGTGCTCAACATCCAATTTATCTAAGACTGTTAGAGTTCATCTAATGGCATCCCACTACAAGAAAAGTTACCTTTAGTGGTGACCCGCCTAAGTGTCGCCGCTAAAAGCCTTGATCAACCTACCAAATACACAAGGAATCCTGACCGTTGATTGGTCAGGAGATCAACGGCTATGGTTTCATCGTACATACACTATTAGGGGCGTCACCTTTAGCGGCGACAGTCGCCGCTAAATAATAACCTGCCCACCAAGACTTCTTTTATTCCCTCCCACACATTCACTTTCCCTCATCTCTCTCCCTCTCCCCTCCCTCCCTCCCTCCCTCCCTCTCTCTCCTTCATCTCCTCTCTTCTCTCTCTCTGTTCCCTCATCTCACTCTTCCGGAACCACCACCGAAATACCACCACTCGAGCACCATTACCACCAAAGCACTACCGCTACCACCGAAGCACCACCACCGAATTCTCCACCTGGGTGAGTTTTCCCTTTTTTCTGTTTTTCTTTTTTTTCCTGTTTTTTTCTTTTTTACTGTTTTTTATGTTTTGTTTTTTTTTAATTTGTTTAATCTTTTTATTTTATTATAACATGAGTTGTAGGGAAGCACTAACTGAACCAGCTGAAGATTCGCCGCTAATTTTTTTTTTATTTATGCTTTATATTGTTAGTATACTATTTGTATATATTTAAAAATGATATATGTAAGTAAATATGTATATTTTTTAAAAATTATATAATGTATAAATATTTTTAAAAAATATATGTAAGTATGTATTTATAGTTTTTAAAAAAATATATTACGTACATTGAGTTTTTTTTAATATATTATGTGTAATTTTTTTACAAAAATATATTATGTATGTATATTTTTTTTACAAATTATATTATGTATATATATATATATATTATGTATGTACAGTTTTTTAAAAAACTAAATTATGTTTGTATATATGAGTGAGGGTGAGAATGTAATGGAAGTTGATGCCCCGAGCAATGACAACAGTGAAGCTGTTGATGCTAGGACATATTATGACGAGGACGATCCCGATTATGACGACATGGAGTCTGATTAAAACCAGTAATTGCTGATGATTTCATTTATTATAATAAATTAATATGTAATATTTTTACTTCATTTATTACATCAAATAATGTGACTAATAATTTTTATTTCTAATTGCAGGACATCAATCATGATATCATTTTGGGCGATGCCTGTCTACCTGATGGCCGATGTTATGGGCCTTGGCCACGGAGGAGACGGTACATGGGTGCCGCTACCACCTGGTGGCGGTGGTGATGATTGGTGGCACGGGCACGCAGTAGACGGTGGTAAGTCTTACAGTTCTTTAATGTTGACTATTTTTACTTTTTTTTCAATTCTAATAATGTGACTAATAATTTCAACACTAATTGCAACCCCCCGCAGAAGAACACGGGGCAAGGCAAAAAACCATGCCTTAAGAAAACAACTTAGAGACACAGGTCGCCCGGCTTAAATTACATTTGATGAAGACGCCACCTTCATGCTTGTTGGCGACCTTGGTAACCTTTTAACACCGGTGGCATCAATGTATATCTGGCATGAAATTCCGTTAGATGTGGAAGGTTGGAAGAATGTTGCTGACGAAGATAAAAACAAGTTATTTGAGTTTATGAATGTCACACCCTCAAATTTCCACTGCGGGGTTTATACCGCGATGCGCATGACAAACCAGGATCCCATAGCCATAAGTCACAGGAACGAACTCTAAATGCCCAAACCATTTAGTTCGTTTTCAAAAACCAAGTTTAGTTAAGCTGCGGAAGCGTAAACCAAATTTAAACCTTTTTAAAAACTATGCGCAAAACAATGTGCCCAAATTAAAACCATACGAAAGCATAATATATAATTTATGTGTATGCCCGAGAGCCCAAATGCAGTGAAGTGTACAGTGCTTTCTAATCCTGGCACCGGAAGCTAACTACCTGCAAAAGCATGTAAATCGTGGGTCAACAAACAATGTTGGTGAGTTCACTAAGTAAAGTAACTGAGTATGTAACTGCGCTGGTTTCCAAAACCACGTAAGTAAGTAAGTTATGTTGGTGCCCCGCACCGTGTAACCACTAATTCATCGCATGCCAAGGGTAGCTAACCCATTCATGATAACTAACCGAATATACCGAACTGCTATGTACGTGTAGCCACATAAGTGTGCCGTATGCCTGACATCATTGTCTATCCGCAATGATAATGTTTCGTAGTTATAGTTCACGCCCGCGCTCCCCGAGCCGGTGTGAGGTTTGTAAGACCTAATAGCGCTATCAACTAATAACCCGCTTGCCAACCCTGGCAACTCATTCGGTACGTGAGGACTTACAAAATGATAGAAATGGTTCAGTTTATCAAGTACACAATTGCGAATTAGCAAAGTGACCGACCCTCATAAGGATCCATGGCATCCCAACCCGGGATGTGTAAGTAGTCCCAAACCGGACTAGAAAATGTTAAGTAAAGTGTCTCATACCTGAGACGCATGCTTTTGAGAAAAAGAGTAGTGAAACTCACCTTAGGTCGCAAGTGAAAATCCAAATTCCACGAATAGTAACGTGCTACCGACTCCCTATTACAAATGTCACTAGGTGAGTATACGTGCGTAACCAACACACCATTTAACTCGTTTATCCAAGACTTTTAAAAGTTCAAAACCGTGTAGTGACACCTAATGACTCTACATGTTCAAGTATGTCCTACGTATCCCGTTGGTGATCATAGCAATTATTATCAGTTTAATGCATCAAATACATCTCATACAAGTTTCCACACAAGTACATGTCAATTACACACCACATAGAACTCCAAATAGTCACTTAAAGACCCCGTACACAATCTGTGTTTTTAGGACAGATTGTGCGCTGTGAAAAACAATTTATTTAAAATACTTAACGAATGAATTAGAGTCCCAAATTTTTACTGAATTTTATTTGGGATTCACTCAACAATACCTATTTTTTTTTGTCTTAATTCCAAACACAAAAATTATAAAAATTCGTACAACACAGCAGTGTCCAGAAAATTTCCTCACAGGTCAGTTTAGTAGAAAAATTCTTAAAAATTGTGTATTCATCCAAACGAGATGAATCCACTTGGAAAAGCTCTATTTTTCTAGTATTGATCTACTGTAATAAATTTCATAACCTAACTCCTTGTAAATCTCAAGTTATGACCATTTAAAGTTAGCCCAATTTACAAATCCGAAAATCTGATATGACCCCTAATCAATTAAAATGCCAAAAACGACTCATACGGTGTCCAAAAACGATGGTTTTGCGCATTATGAAAATCTAAGACCTTGTACATTACAATCATGCAAAGAAATCATCAAAACAATCGATTTACCAACCCGTTACAGCCCCTTCAACACGTTCAAACAAATCTGTCAGAATCTGAAACTTGCATCCCAAGTAATCTACAAACCCTAATTCTTCATAAACATCCCTAATACATGTATAACACCTATAGTACTGATTAAACACCATATTAATCATAGCAAAACACATATATTATCATGTGAAAACCCTAATCATGGCTGCTAATAACAATCATCATCATCAAATCATCAAGAACATTCAAGAACTCCTATACATACATGTATGCGATTTTGTATATATTATTTTTAGGGTTTTCAAAGTTTTTCAATCATTATAATTCATCAAAAATCGTAAGAACGTATACCTTGTGAAAGATTAAACTCTCTAGAGCCTTGAAATCAAACCCGAACTAGCTTGATTAGTGAAAGATTGCTTGATTGCTTGAAAACAAAGAGAGAGGGGGGTGGGGGGTTTCGCACGGCACCAAGGGGGGCAAGGGAGTAGGGTTTTTATCTTTTCCTTGCCTCCTAATTATATAAGGGCTTTGCTTGTTCCCCAAGCAATTGGTATTAGGGCCCTTCTAGTCCATTAACTTAACCCGTTAACCATGTTCTAGCCCAATACCGGACCCAATATTATTAACCATGCTAAATTATATAAAAACCATTATTTTTATTATTACATAGCATATCATTCATGTTGTTCACGTAATTCTCATGGTCTACGCATTACCCTTCAATTAGGCGATCATTTACAAAAACATGTAATTCACATAAGCACGTACTTCATGTTCACCAAAATTCACTTGTATATATTATTGCTATGTATGTCACCTAATTCACCAACGTTTGGGATACAGGACTCATGTGTGTGTTTAACAAGGATTTTCCTACGTATAACATATGTTAGCATCTTCTAACATATGTTAAACCTACTTAACTAACCCTAGTTAAGTATCTAGCCATGTATGAACATGTAAGTTAACTAGAGTTCAGTAAAAGTATTTAACCTGAAAATGCGGGGTGTCACATCATCCCCAAGTTGAAAAGAATTTCGTCCCGAAATTCAGCAAGTAAACAGTAAAGCCAGCTATAAAAATGTGTGCTTGGTTCCCGGATGTCACATCATCCCCAAGTTGAAAGGAATTTCGGCCCGAAATTCACTTTGAAAGAGCTGCTTTATGTTCCGCGTTGGATCTATGTACGATTTCAGGTTCAGTAAAGAGGTGTGGGTATTTGAGCCGCATCTGATCTTTGCGCTCCCACATGTATTCCGGTCCTAGACGGGAATTCCACCGTACCTTATCAATAGGTATAGTGCTTTGTCTGAGTTTCTTGACGCCCTGCTCAAGAATCTCCACTGGTTCTTCCATGAACCGTAGCTGATCGTCCACCTGGATCTCCTCCAGTGGCACTACCAGTGTTGTATCTGATAAGCATTTCTTCAAGTTTGAGACGTGGAATACATTATGTACTCCACTGAGTTCATCCGATAGATTTAGCTGGTAAGCTACCGGACCAATCCTTTTAACAATCTCGAAAGGTCCGACGTATCGGGGATTTAACTTCCCTCGTTTCCCAAAGCGTATCACTCCTTTCCAAGGTGAAACCTTTAACAAAACCATGTCCCCAACCTGAAACTCCAAAGGTTTTCTACGTTTGTCAGCATAACTTTTCTGTCGGTCCCGAGCAGCAGCCATCCGGTTTCTAATTTGCACTATCTTCTCAGAAGTTTCGTGCACGAGTTCAGGACCTGTTAGTTGGCTATCCCCAACCTCAGTCCAACAGATGGGAGACCTACACTTGCGCCCGTAAAGTGCCTCAAAAGGCGCACACTGTATCGAAGTGTGGTAACTGTTGTTGTAAGAGAATTCGATTAAGGGCAAGTGCTTATCCCAGTTATTACCAAAGTCCACCACACATGCTCGTAGCAGATCCTCTAATGTTTGGATGGTGCGTTCACTTTGTCCATCCGTCTGTGGGTGATAGGCTGTGCTCATATCAAGACGAGTTCCTAAAGCATCTTGGAGGGTAGTCCAGAAACGAGAAGTGAATCGCCCATCACGATCAGATATAATGGAAGTAGGCACCCCATGCCTAGAGACTATCTCCTTGATGTATAGGTTCACCAGCTTTTCTAACGAATCCGTTTCTTTTATTGCCAGGAAGTGGGCCGATTTGGTTAAACGGTCCACGATAACCCAAATCATGTTCTGGCCCGTTGGCGTTCTAGGAAGCTTTGTAATGAAGTCCATGGAAATTCCATCCTATTTCCACATTGGAATCTCTGGTTGTTGGAGTAGGCCTGAAGGTTTTTGGTATTCAATCTTAACCTTCGCACAAGTCAAGCACTTACTAACATATGTGGCTATCTCGGCTTTCATGTTTGGCCACCAGTACAGAGTCTTAAGATCTTGGTACATCTTGTCCGAACCAGGATGTACCGAATAGCGAGAGGTATGTGCTTCATCGAGCACCAGTTGTCTGAGATCCCCAAATCGTGGTATCCAGACTCGATTCATGAAGTACTGCAGACCGTCTGTTCTCAGTTCTAAGTGCTTATCTGCACCATGTAGGGTCTCAAGCCCGATGTTTTCTTCCTTCAATGCCTCACTCTGGGCTTCACGTATCTTATCAGGAAGGTTAGAGTGAATGGTGAGTTGTAAGGCTCGCACTCTTTTGGGTTTCGTCTCCTTTCGACTGAGGGCATTAACTACTACGTTAGCTTTCCCTGGATGATACTTGATGGCACAGTCATAATCGTTCAAAAGTTCAACCCAACGACGTTGCTGTATGTTTAGTACCTTCTGGTCAAATATATGCTGAAGGCTCTTGTGGTCAGTGAAAATTGTGCACTTGGTTCCATAGAGGTAGTGCCTCCAGATTTTGAGAGCGAAAACCACCGCTCCCAGTTTCAAATCATGAGTGGGGTAGTTCTTCCATGGACCTTCAGTTGTCGCGATGCATATGCAATTACCTTATCACGTTGCATCAGTACGCACCCTAAGCCTTGGATAGATGCATCACAATATACTACAAAGTCCTCTGTACCCTCAGGCAACGATAATATCGGTGCACTGCAAAGTTTGGACTTTAGTAGCTGAAAGGCAGATTCTTGGGCATCTCCCCACTTATACGTAATACCTTTCTGCGTTAGGGCGGTGAGAGGTTGAGCGATCTTAGAAAATCCCTCAATAAACCTGCGATAATATCCCGCGAGACCAAGAAATTGGCGCACTTCAGTAGGGGTCTTAGGAGCCTCCCACTTTTTGATAGCGTCAATCTTGGCTGGGTCCACATGTATTCCTGCCTCGTTGACCACATGCCAAAGGAATTGGACTTCCCGAATCCAAAAATCGCATTTAGAAAACTTTGCATACAGCTGCTCATCCCTCAGTAGTTCCAAGATTAACTGCAAGTGCTGCTCGTGCTCCTCCCTGCTCTTGGAATAGATCAATATGTCATCTATGAACACTATGACGAACTTGTCCAAGTAAGGCTTGCACACACGGTTCATTAGATCCATGAACACCGCAGGTGCATTAGTTAGCCCAAATGGCATAACCAAAAACTCATAATGTCCATAACGGGTTCGAAACGCCATTTTCGCCACATCCTCTTCTCGGACTCTCAGCTGATGATACCCCGACCTCAAATCAATCTTAGAGTAGAAGCTCGACCCTTGCAGTTGGTCAAACAAGTCATCAATACGAGGCAAAAGGGTAACGATTCTTAATCGTCACATGGTTCAACTCCCGATAATCTATGCACATGCGAAAGCTCCCGTCTTTCTTCTTAACAAACAGAACTGGAGCTCCCCATGGCGAAGAACTAGGTCTAATGAAACCCCTATCCATTAGCTCTTGGAGTTGGGTAGATAGTTCTTGAAGTTCACCTGGTGCTAAACGGTATGGTGCGCATGCAACTGGCGCTGCTCTAGGTGCAAGGTCAATTCGAAACTCCACTTGACGAACGGGTGGGAGTCCAGGTAGTTCCTCTGGGAAGACATCTTGGAAGTCTCGGACCACTGGGATGTCCTCAATTCTAGTTTCGGTTTCAGCTCGAGTATCAGATATGTTAGCCAAAATGGCCGGACAGCCCTTGCGAATACACTTCTAGGCCTTCATATACGAGATGATGCCCACCATGGCACCACCTCGATCACCCTGTATGGATAATAGTTCTCCACTTGGGAGAGGAATGCGAACAATTTTCTCCTGACAGAGAATTTCTGCGCGTTGCTTGGACAACCAGTCCATGCCAACCACGAGATCAAAGCTACCTAGGGTGATAGGTAAGAGGTTGATGGCAAACAATTGCCCGTTCAACTCGAGCTTACAGTCACGATGTATATGGGTTACCTCGACAGGTTTCCCATCAGCCAGTTCAATAGAGTATGGGGTATCAAGAAGAGTAGGAACCATCCCTAATTGTTTGTTAAGTTTTGATGACACAAAACTATAGTTCGCACCAGTATCAGATAAAATAGAGGCAAGAGTGTCGTATCCGTCACGACCTTGTTATCAGTCCTAGCTTCCCCAATGCCAATCACGAATGCTTTCCCACGAACCCCATTGTTGTTGTTCCCGTTGTGGTAGTTGTTGTTGCAAGACT
The DNA here is from genome assembly GCA_028751855.1 of Ambrosia trifida. NCBI lineage: Eukaryota > Viridiplantae > Streptophyta > Magnoliopsida > Asterales > Asteraceae > Ambrosia > Ambrosia trifida. Next base: position 70,892,243 of record CM054131.1, on the reverse strand, counting down.
TATACCTCACACTATCCCACGTTCTCTTGCTATCACCAACAGTAGAAAATGAAGTACCATGCTTCATAAAGGTACCATGATCAGCAGTCTCATCTGTGAGTTTGCGAGTCAAGTGAAAGATTTGTAGGTGAGCTGCAGTGGCCAAGCCACGAATCTGAGGGGCACGCCCTTTCGGTATAAAGTTCGATCCATTTGTAAGGTAGGTTAAATAGATTTGAGCCTATAGTGGCTATCTCCTGTAGCTTGGTAGTGTAGGCGTCGATCTCAGATCCATCCGTCTTTATATAGCAAAATTTCTAGATTTCACCACAGGGTGTTACGTTCTCCTTCCAAGTATTTGTAACTCATCGAGTGTGCATGTAGCATACATTACCCCATCCTACCTGGGGCAAATGCACATGGCAGAGACTTATACTATCGAAGCAATCAGATGGTCTCCTTCAGTTCCGTTGGAGTCATCGAGGATTACGATCAATAAAAGGCTTGAAGATATGATAGCAGGTTGTTGTTGTGGCATGTGCGTTCGAGAAATAAGAAAGTTCAAATGTGGAAGTCAGAGGAAAAGAACGATTTAGCAATATAGATCTTTACTAGCTGGGAAAGATGCGAGGGCCTCAACCACCATATCGTTGATCATAAAAACTCAGTCTTATCTAAGTTAACAAGGGAAATGAAAGAAAAGATAGGTAAGAAAAGGTAAGAGCCAATCGTTGCCATGCTCTGTCTAGATAGTAGAGCCTTCATCCTCACTTTCCGTGTGCTCGTCCTGCTCAGGTTCCCCTTCCATCTCTTATCCTTCCTCTTTTGCGATGTCAGTGTTATATGGTTCTCATCACGTGCAATCTCCTTCTCTAGTCCTATGTGAACCAGTTTAGTGGTAAGCTGTACCACTCGTTCCTCCAATCGTGGCCATCAGCCATTAGTAGGTTTCATCCTCCCTTGTGATGTTGCATTACATCGCAGGCTTTACGTAACTCCCCAAGAGTGTGTGTAACAAGTCCCGATCTAATGTGTTCCCATGAATCTACCATATACTTATGAGTAACAGGGATATGCAGTCATACGTCCGCCCGCTCATACTAGGCGTAAGGTACTAAAGTAAGAAATAAGTTCTATATGCATAACCTAGTCCCGTGTGAGTTTCGAATGGGAGTAAGAAAGATCAAGTAACAAGGAACGGAAACTAATTGTCTCCTTGCTCAGTGAAATAGGATAAGTCTCAGTATTCGAATTCCTTCATAGTTGATTTAATGGTACCACGTCATGCGCATCGTGCAGCTTCCTGTGTACGTGCGCCACAACGCTCGCAAGGGCTCCCTCCCTTGTACTTTTGTTGTTTCCTCATCCATGAGGTTTGTTAGAAAACTACTCCCAGTAGTGCGTCACCTGGTGTAACCCTGGGTTCCCACCATTGACGTGTTTAGAATTAGGTTTAGAACTACGAGATAACATACCTCCTGAAATCATATGTTGTAGGTATGAGTAGCTAAAAGCTAGTTGTGCACTTAAGCTGTGAGTGTACTTATGCTATAATGGTTATAGACTAGACTCAACATGCAGTCCTAGTTCACTATATCCAATGGCTCTGATACCAATCTGTCACACCCTCAAATTTCCACTGCGGGGTTTATACCGCGAGGCGCATGACAAACCAGGATCCCATAGCCATAAGTCACAGGAACGAACTCTAAATGCCCAAACCATTTAGTTCGTTTTCAAAAACCAAGTTTAGTTAAGCTGCGGAAGCGTAAACCAAATTTAAACCTTTTTAAAAACTATGCGCAAAACAATGTGCCCAAATTAAAACCATACGAAAGCATAATATATAATTTATGTGTATGCCCGAGAGCCCAAATGCAGTGAAGTGTACAGTGCTTTCTAATCCTGGCACCGGAAGCTAACTACCTGCAAAAGCATGTAAATCGTGGGTCAACAAACAATGTTGGTGAGTTCACTAAGTAAAGTAACTGAGTATGTAACTGCGCTGGTTTCCAAAACCACGTAAGTAAGTAAGTTATGTTGGTGCCCCGCACCGTGTAACCACTAATTCATCGCATGCCAAGGGTAGCTAACCCATTCATGATAACTAACCGAATATACCGAACTGCTATGTACGTGTAGCCACATAAGTGTGCCGTATGCCTGACATCATTGTCTATCCGCAATGATAATGTTTCGTAGTTATAGTTCACGCCCGCGCTCCCCGAGCCGGTGTGAGGTTTGTAAGACCTAATAGCGCTATCAACTAATAACCCGCTTGCCAACCCTGGCAACTCATTCGGTACGTGAGGACTTACAAAATGATAGAAATGGTTCAGTTTATCAAGTACACAATTGCGAATTAGCAAAGTGACCGACCCTCATAAGGATCCATGGCATCCCAACCCGGGATGTGTAAGTAGTCCCAAACCGGACTAGAAAATGTTAAGTAAAGTGTCTCATACCTGAGACGCATGCTTTTGAGAAAAAGAGTAGTGAAACTCACCTTAGGTCGCAAGTGAAAATCCAAATTCCACGAATAGTAACGTGCTACCGACTCCCTATTACAAATGTCACTAGGTGAGTATACGTGCGTAACCAACACACCATTTAACTCGTTTATCCAAGACTTTTAAAAGTTCAAAACCGTGTAGTGACACCTAATGACTCTACATGTTCAAGTATGTCCTACGTATCCCGTTGGTGATCATAGCAATTATTATCAGTTTAATGCATCAAATAAATCTCATACAAGTTTCCACACAAGTACATGTCAATTACACACCACATAGAACTCCAAATAGTCACTTAAAGACCCCGTACACAATCTGTGTTTTTAGGACAGATTGTGCGCTGTGAAAAACAATTTATTTAAAATACTTAACGAATGAATTAGAGTCCCAAATTTTTACTGAATTTTATTTGGGATTCACTCGACAATACCTATTTTTGTTTTGTCTTAATTCCAAACACAAAAATTATAAAAATTCGTACAACACAGCAGTGTCCAGAAAATTTCCTCACAGGTCAGTTTAGTAGAAAAATTCTTAAAAATTGTGTATTCATCCAAACGAGATGAATCCACTTGGAAAAGCTCTATTTTTCTAGTATTGATCTAATGTAAAAACTTTCATAACCTAACTCTTTGTAAATCTCAAGTTATGACCATTTAAAGTTAGCCCAATTTACAAATCCGAAAATCTGATATGACCCCTAATCAATTAAAATTCCAAAAACGACTCATACGGTGTCCAAAATCGATGGTTTTGCCCATTATGAAAATCCGAGACCTTGTACATTACAATCATGCAAAGAAATCATCAAAACAATCGATTTACCAACCCGTTACAGCCCCTTCAACACGTTCAAACAAATCTGTCAGAATCTGAAACTTGCATCCCAAGTAATCTACAAACCCTAATTCTACATAAACATCCCTAATACATGTATAACACCTATAGTACTGATTAAACACCATATTAATCATAGCAAAACACATATATTATCATGTGAAAACCCTAATCATGGCTGCTAATAACAATCATCATCATCAAATCATCAAGAACATTCAAGAACTCCTATACATACATGTATGCGATTTTGTATATATTATTTTTAGGGTTTTCAAAGTTTTTCAATCATTATAATTCATCAAAAATCGTATGAACGTATACCTTGTGAAAGATTAAACTCTCTAGAGCCTTGAAATCAAACCCGAACTAGCTTGATTAGTGAAAGATTGCTTGATTGCTTGAAAACAAAGAGAGAGGGGGGTGGGGGGTTTCGCACGGCCCCAAGGGGGGCAAGGGAGTAGGGTTTTTATCTTTTCCTTGCCTCCTAATTATATAAGGGCTTTGCTTGTTCCCCAAGCAATTGGTATTAGGGCCCTTCTAGTCCATTAACTTAACCCGTTAACCATGTTCTAGCCCAATACCGGACCCAATATTATTAACCATGCTAAGTTATATAAAAACCATTATTTTTATTATTACATAGCATATCATTCATGTTGTGCACGTAATTCGCATGGTCTACGCATTACCCTTCAGTTAGGCGATCATTTACAAAAACATGTAATTCACATAAGCACGTACTTCATGTTCACCAAAATTCACTTGTATATATTATTGCTATGTATGTCACCTAATTCACCAACGTTTGGGATACAGGACTCATGTGTGTGTTTAACAAGGATTTTCCTACGTATAACATATGTTAGCGTCTTCTAACATATGTTAAACCTACTTAACTAACCCTAGTTAAGTATCTAGCCATGTATGAACATGTAAGTTAACTAGAGTTCAGTAAAAGGTATACATACACACATATACATAGACAATAATGATTATTTAACTTATAATTTTACTTTAATGTTAAACAGAACATCGAACTGTATGAATCATTATGGAAACGGTTTGGGACCGAATCCATGGATCGATTAAATGGTTACAACTCGATTTCAGACGGAGATTGGAGATGAAATAGAAATAGATGAAAACAATGTCAACATAGATTCGTATTACATCAGAAACGGTTACAGACACTGTCATCAATATAATAAACATCTATCTCGAGGCCGGGGAAGGTCGGGCATGACCTACCCCTTGAGAGCAATTGTAAGCACAAATTCACAATCTTAATAACACCAACACATGAGATTGCTATATATAGGCCCAGTTGGTTCGACCCTTGCAGGGTTCAAACCAACTTGTTCGACCTTGGTAAAGCATGAACTAACGCATAATGTGTTGGTTCGACCCTTCAATTATTGGTTCGACCTCACGATGTGTAGATACACGAAGTGCGACTAATGCTATTGAATTGCGGATACTATTTTGTTTTGTGACTAACGGACGGTCGAAGGTGGAAATAATATGGACGAATGTAGATATGAATGGTGGAAGGGAGAGCTCAAGAGGTCGAAGGAAGATTTTGTTTATATAGTGTGTTGATTCGCCCAGTTAATTTGGTCAAACCTGCACATTCGCCCATTCGATTGGTCGAATGTGCAGGTCTATATAAAAGCTGAATCAGTTTTTAACTTTAACTTTTGGTCATTTTTGTTTCCCTCTTTGAGTGTGTTCTCTCCCTAGGTTGTCTTTGAATCTGATATTGTTATCTATCATTGTAAATATCGTTTTATAACAATTATCAAGTTGATTATCAATGAAATGAAAGCTTTGAATGAGATCTTTGTGTTTTGCTGATTATATTATCATTTCATAATCGATTCAGGGATTCCGCACCTGAATTGATAGACTTGTTTGATCATAGTCTTTGTTTGACAATTCGATCCTTCACATACAAAGTGGTAACAGAGCCATAAGGATCAAACAACTACGAATTGATAATATTAGTGTTGATTTGGACCCAATTTTGATCAAAACTTTTCTGTTTTCAAAGATCAATTGAAATTGATGAATATTGATTGATTTGAACTAGTTTTCATGGATAAAATCTAGAATTCTCTTTGTTAAACTTGTTCCAAATCCAATCCGAAGCAAAACCTGCAAAACATCATCAAATTTCATCAACATTTGAAAATTTTGGATCAAAATAACTGATTTTCAAAGAATAACCATTTTTCAAAATGAAAGGGTCGAACCTAGGGAGAAACGGTCAAGAGTGTGGTTTTTAGATCGAACCAGGGGTTTTTAGCTTGAACGTGGAGTGTATTTCGGTCGAACCTAGATATTTTTAGTGTGTTGTTGTTCATTCGACTACTTGTTTTACATTTGACCAATCATGAGGTCGAAAGAGGATAAGTTTGGTCGAAAGTGAAAAGAGTCTGTTATATTCTACATTCGAGTCTGTAGGAAGGGTCGAACCAGGACTAAATTCCACATTCGCCCCCACGCTTTGTGACAAAAGGTCGAACGTAGACACTGTTTGAAAATTTTTTCTAATCGTTTCATGTTTTATACTTTGCAGACGATATGTGGAACTTTCCAACAACACCACGACCTAATACAACACCACAACAGCAAGTGACAATGGATCCTTGGTCGGTAGCTGCCCAAAAGACGACTAGTTAATCATCTCAACCAATCAACTATTTGGCGATGACTAGTTCGATGCCACAACAAGTTGCACAACCACCACAACAACCCATGGCTGATTACTGGGGAGTTGCAGCAGCTGCGGTACACTCTCAAACTACCAATGCGATTTCTACGCTAATTCATGACTTATCTTCGGGTAGTGAGAGCCGTCCACCAAAGTTGATGGAAATGGTGGATTACAACCAATGGAAGACCAAGTTCAAGATTCATTTGCAGGGAATGGGAATGGAAGGCACTGAAGCTTGGCAAATGATTGCTAAGGGGTATGTAGCTCCGATTTTGGAGAACACTGGTGAGCCGATTCCATTAGAGAGTCTAGCTGAGGATGAGAAGAAAAAGTTTGCTGTGGAAAAGAAGGTGTTTTCACAACTATCCCAGGCCATTAACACTGATCTCTTACATCAGTTTGGGTCATGCACTACTTCGAAGCAACTATGGGATATGTTAAGAAATCGTCATGATGGGAATGAGAAAACAAGGAAGCTTAGAATGGTGGAGTTGAGAAAAGAGTTTGAGAACTTTAGTTATATGGGTAATGAGACATTGAAGGGGTTGATTCCGAGGTATTGCCATTTGTTGACTGAACTATCAAGTTATGAGATCAAAATACTTATGTCTGAGCTGGTGGATAAGTTCGTTGATGCATTACCACCTTACTGGAATCAACACATTGAGGTCCTTAAGGAGAAAGATGCATATCAATATTGGACCATCAATGAGTTCATTCAGAAGCTTGAGAATAAAGAGATGGAGGAAAAGAGGAAAGCTAAAAGAGCATAAGTTCCTCAGAATCCAGAATTATATCATGGTGGTACATCTTCATCTCTGACTAGTTCAAGTTCTAGTAGTTCTGTTGTTCCACACATAGCTTATGCTTCAAGAATTGTTGAACCAACTAAAACTCCCATAAACTATCTTACTCAAACCTCATCTTATACACCACCATCCTACCCTACTACTTACATCCCACCATTTTCACCTATGCAACAAACTGCATGCTATTCAGCTAGTTTGAACCAACCTCAACAACAATCTTACATTCCTCAAATGAATCCAACTCAAATAAACCAAAGTCAACCAAACCAAAGCCCAATTGTGTTGGAGATATCAAACTTGAACAATGTTACTATTGAAGTTGCACAGCAACATGTAGCCTTGGTTTCTACTATGGTTGCTTCGTATAACGGGTTAGTAGCTAGTGAAATTGGTAACAACAACTTAACCAGTGAAAACTACGCTCAAATTGACAAGGAAGAGATGGAGCTCATTGACATTCAGTGGGCATTTGCTAGTGTCATGAGGCGAGCGACTGAGTTTATAGAGAAGACAGGCAGAACTGATCTTTCTACATCTGCCAACACCACATATGGCTTCAACAAAGCCAAAGTCACATGTTTTAACTGTGGTGGCAAAGGTCACTTCAAAAGCGAATGCACACAGCCAGCACAACGGGGAAATAGGAATCCTTTCAACACTAATTATCAGAACCGTCAATCACAAAATCAGGTATCTTATCAAAGCCAAAACAACTCCAACTTTCAATCACAAAATAATTAACAAAATCGACAAAATGCCTCACCAAACAACTCTGTTAGACAAACCACTACACAAAACCAGAACCAAAACCAAACACCACACAATCCAACTAGAACAATCATTCCAATTTCTACACCAAATAGCCAAACCCAACCAGATAATCAGAACCAGGCTTTGGTAATCCAGAAAGATGAAGGATTTGATTGGACTGGTATGCAACTTGGTGTTGAGGAGATAACTGCTGGTAATGTGGCGTGTGTTGCACAGAAGATAGATTTGGAGGAGCCGCTGTTAGTTGAAGATGATTTGGAGACTAAGAAGAAATCTGAGGTGAAGATTGAGGAGTTGGTAGAAGAAAATGATGTTTGTGTTGAAGAAAAGTCAGGAATGGTTCTTGACTCAGTCACTGATATTCCTGAACAGTGTGATTCAGCTTATTTTGATTTGGAGAGCGAGTCTGATTCTGAAGCTAGTGTTAATTCACTAGATGATGACATTGATCAACCTCTAGCAGAAGCTGATTTTCTCATGACCCGCAAATCTTGCATAGTGGATGATGCTTTCACCAGAGTGGACTATTCTAAATTCTTTGCTGGAAAGGAAGCACACTTTGCTTTGATGTCTATGACAGAGCCTCCAAAACAGGTAAATTCTGAATCTACTTTAGACATGAACAGTGAAAAGTATTGTGGTGCATGCGATAGATTGATAGAGGATAATAAGCAACTCAGGGTTCAGCTTGAGAGTGCTAAGATCAACTGTCAATCGTATAAAAAAGAAGCACGTGAATTCAATAAGGTGCTTGATGGTTATAAGAAAGACATTTCTGATCTTAAGAAAACATTATCATTAAAACAATTGGCCATTAACAATTACATTAATAAATTGGGAGAAACAAAACTTGAAATGGCAACCATCAAGTGCTTTGCTGAGAAAGTCAACAAGAAGCTTGAAAGCTATAAACATATTGCATATGTTGTTGACCACATAATTGAGGAACCTTCACAATCTAGTAGTGCAAACTACAAGGCCGTCCCATCTCCAGTGTTGTTTGAAAATCATACTTTGCATTCAATAACACCGTAGAGTTCAGTTAAGTCTGACTCTACATCGAATGATGAGTCTAACACTTCCAGTGTGGAAGATCCTAATTCTGATGTTAAACCTATTATGGGACTGAATGATGAAGGTGTGACAGCTGTAACTGATGATTCTGACTCTGAGGATGATAAATCTGAGAAAGTGAGTGATATTCCTATTGAAAATCACATTATTACCAATGAACCAGTGTCACCTTCTCAGATTATCCATCCAATGGCTAACGCTCATCGAGTGAATCGGTTAGTTAAGCAGGTTCAAAAGAATGAACAAAGTGACAAATCCGTCAAAGTGTTTTATCGGATGGAAAGATCTGATGAGATAATTTCTGACGAGGAATATCCAATTAAGTTTGCCAATTACTCCAAGATTGAGAAAATTTAGCAGGAGAGTACCATTTGGTTCCCAAAACATGAGAGAACAAATGATGTACCTCCAGAGATTTTAAAGAAAAATTATTTCGATGCTCCAAAAGAACCAAAGGTTCATGTCAAAGAGTTTATTAAGCCTAAGGAGAAGGCAAATAGTTTTCATGAGCCGACTTACTCAAAGGACCCAGCTCCTGAGAGTCTTAGAAGAAAGTGTGTGGATGATCAATATCCTATCACTACTTATGCAAAGTCGAACGCCAAGAACAACTTTGAGGAATACCGTGCGTGTTTTAAGTGCGGGGAGAGAGGGCATTTACTTGCTCACTGCCCGTACGTTAGGCACAAAAGGCACGAGGTTGAAGTGAAGCAAAAATATCAACGTCTAGTCGATAATCATTGTTATCCACAACGACGCTTTGTTTCTCAACCAGCACCTTTTTACAATCAAAACCATTATTATTAAAAGAGGGATAATCGCAAGATGACGTATGATCGTCGTAACCGGATCGCAATGGAAAAACCTTTTAAGAAGCCTGTGGTGAACACAACTATTAAGAAGCAAAAGGTACCATTAGAGCCTGCAATTAAATCAACAGTTGGACCTGTCTCTGTTAAATCAGAGAAGGTAACCAAGAAAGTTTTCTCCAAGAATGAAGTAAAGAAACCAACTGAGACCCCAAAAACTCAGATCCAGATCTTGAAACGTTCGGAACAATTTTGGTCACCAGTGGGATCTCAAGGTGCTTCGACTTCAAAAGCGCATGAGAAGTCTGATAAAGAAAAGGATTTAATTGATCAGAAAAAGATCAATTCAAATTCAACTGTTTGTGATAAAGATTCTTTGAAACAAAATGTTCAAAGACCCAAGACCAAGCAGGCTTGGGTCCCCCGAAAGAACTAATCTTTTTACTTGATATGTGCAGGGAGCTTCAGCTGGCCCTGTGAGAAGTCTTTGGATTGTTGATAGTGGAGCTTCTGGTCACATGATAGGGGATTTATCGCTGCTATTCGACATTAGAAACATCAATGGCGGATAGTAGCATTTGCTAGAAACAAAGGAGGATACATTACTATGGAGGGTAGTGTGAGTAATGGTATCGTGAGTTTTGAAAAGATATCGTATGTGAAGCAAATAGACTATAATCTGCACAATGTCAGTCAAATTTGTGATAAACAGTTCTCTGTATTCTTTGACGACAAATCTTGCTACATTCTCAAGCCAGGATTTGTACTTCCAAAAGAGTGGGTTATACTGAAGGCACCGAGAGTGAACAATCTTTACATTCTCGACATGTCAAAGGCCATGACAACCCAGGGTCAAGTAACGTGTTTCCTCTCCAAAGCTACTGAAAAAGAATCTATAATGTGGCATAGAAGGATGGGACACATGGAAGACGTTGTGGACACTACCGAGCTCCGCCTCAAGTCTATATGCCACCGGTCCAATCCGTTCTAGGATTGCGAACGATCCAACATAACGAGGGTTAAGTTTGCCACGCTTTCCAACGTGTATGACGCCCTTCCATGGAGAAACTTTTAGAAGTACCCTGTCCCCAACCTGGAAATCCAAAGGTTTGTGACGGCGATCGGCATAACTCTTCTGACGATCCCGTGCAGCGGCTAAACGGTTATGGATTTGTATGATTTTCTCTGAAGTTTTGTACACAAGTTCCGGACCAGTGAGCTGACTCTCGCCCACCTTGGCCAACAAAGAGGCGATCGACATTTCCGTCGGTAAAGAGCCTCAAACAAAGCTGCCTTAATGCTACAATGGTAGCTATTGTTGTAAGAGAACTCCACCAACGGTAGGTGATTCTCCCAACCCTTTCCAAAATCGATAACGCATGCCCGAAGCAGTCCTCCAAAGTTTGAATCGTTCGCTCACTCTGACCATCAGTTTGCGGATGATAGGCCGTACTCATATCCAACTGAGTACCTAAGGCTTTAAGCAGAGCTTTCCAGAAACGGGAAGCCAAACGAGAATCACGATCAAAGATGATAGAAACAGGCACCCCGTGCTTAGAAACCACTTCCTTAAGATAAATGCGAGCCAAGCGCTCGAGTCCGTTAGTTTCCTTAATGGGAAGGAAGTGCGCCGATTTTGTCAACCTATCGACAATCACCCAAATCATATTACAACTACTTGGTGATTTCGGTAGTTTGGTGATAAAATCCATCGTGATTCGTTCCCACTTCCATTCAGGAATCTCGGGTTGTTGCAGGAGACCAGACGGCTTCTGGTACTACACCTTGACTTTAGCACAAGTCAAGAATTTGTTCACATAGGAGGCTATGTCAGCTTTCATGTTTAGCCACCAGTAGAGTATCCTCAAATCCTGATACAACTTGTCAGAGCCAGGGTGAATACAATACCAGGATTTGTGAGCTTCATCCAAGACAAGCTCCCGTAATCCCCCAAACAGAGGTACCCAAACTCGTTCCGCAAAGTAATGTAGGCCATCAGACCTAAGTTCAAGGTGCATGTCAGCACTATGCATAATTTCAGCTTTAAGGTTTTCCTCCTTCAAAGCTTCAAGTTGTGCAGAACAAATTTGGTCAGGGAAAGAAGAATGGATAGTGAGCTGTAAAGCCCGAACACTGATCGCGTTTCGAGTGCTAATCAAAAACTATTTTAAAAACAACTCCTTAGCTACAAGGACTACAGTATAGGGAGTAGGGTTGTCGAACCATGAGGAGTATGTGGTTAGTGTTAATAGTAATTTTATCATTAAAAACAATATTTCATGAAGTAAAATGTTGTTGTGCTTGCAAAAATTGAATTAAATTAATTTGAAAAGAAAACAATAATAATAAAGAAGTAACTCCCTCTAAACTTCAGGTTCTAGGTTTCACGCAGTTTTCAGTTTAAAGATTGGGAACCACATAGACATAGTTCTGGAAATTAGTTAACTAACTACTAGCACAGGTTCTTGTCATCAAACCCTATTAACTACCCAGTTGTAAGTGTCAAGTCTACTCTCTTTATATCACCCAACCCGCTACTAAGTTTTGTCATCAACCAAACAAGTTGTAAAGAAAGGACTCAAAACACAGTTCAACTGTTTAATTAACTAATGCATCAATAATGTTTAAGATGTTTGTCATCACAAGCAAAAACAAAATCCAATACTTAAATAAACATAAAAAGTATGAAACCTAATTGAACCGTTCGTCTAGAGGAAGTTACAAAGATTTAGCCTTGTATCTTGGTCGCGTGCATGCCTCTTCCTCTATTCTTTTCTTTGTGTGTGATAATATTCCACTGCGAGCTTCCTGTTGTGCGAGCCTCTCCAATTTGTTGCCGTCCCAAAAAATAATGAATAAAATCCTAAACTTCATTCATGAGCCCTTGGTTATTCTTTTCTTTTCTTGGGCTTTTGGGCCGAGAAAAGCAAAGACACATTCTTTATTATTATTATTATTATTATTATTATTATTATTATTATTATTATTATTATTATTATTATTATAAATATTAATTCCATGCTCGCTCTTAAGTGTACGCGACTTGATCATTTTCTTTCGTATTAAGCTCATATCTCACGAACGCCTACAAAATACATGTACACTATTAAATAACCAATTTTCTTTCGTATTCCACCATTCCCTCAACAAACTTTGGTGGAGTACTGTCTACACTACCTATTTCAGAGGTGGGGAAAATACTTACCGCGTTGATGTGCAGACTTCTGGAGGAAGACTGGTGGGCAAGATTTAGTGCAGTATCACTAATGAGTTTACATGGGTCTCTCCCTAACATCTGAGTAGCTAGCTGGCCTACCTGTTTTGACAAGGCTTCCACAGTCTTGTCTCGCACTTCATTATCCTTCCTAATTCCCTTAACATCCTCCTGGACTGCCTTAATAGCTTCCAGAATCACATGTAACTGATTACCGCTTCCACCTGAAGTGCTCTGCTGTTGATTCCACTGTTGCTGCTGATTTTCACCCTGCACATGAGAATTAGAAAAATTAGGATTTAATTGGTTATTCTGGTTACCATACCTGAAATTGGGGTGATTGCGCAATCCAGGATGATATGTATTTGAATTCATGTCATACTGTTTTCTTTCTCCATAGACTTTATTTACCTGTTCACCTGCACATTCGGCTGCAATATGACCCAATTCTTTACAAACATTAAAAGCACTACCTACCTTCAACTCAACACTTTTTTCTACTCTCAATTGGGCTACCTGTTTTTCTAAGATCAAATTCTGCTTCTTAAGTTTTTCTATCGTCTCTTCAACCTCATAATCAACAGCCCTAACAGAAGATGATTTAGATTTCCTACTAGACTGTGCCTGTCTCTTAGAAGTTGCACTCATCCTCTCTAAGTACCCCCAATCTATAGCTACCGTGTTAGTGAAAAAAGTACCATTGCTAATAGCTGTTAGATCCCTAACCTCATCAGGCAATAATCCATCATAAAATGCTTTAATAAGCTCCCAAGTCTCAATTCCATGATGTGGGCACTTCCTAAGCAACTCCTTAAATCTAGTAAATGCCTCATGAAATGTTTCACCAGAACTCTGCTCAAAGGCCCTAATTGCTTCTCTAGCCTCAGAAGTCTTACTCATAGTGTAATACGCTTCTAAAAACACTTGTTTCATTTCTTGCCAAGTAAAAATGCTACCTAGGGTCAGGGTTGCAAACCACTGCCTAGCCCTATCCTTCAAAGTGAATTGAAATAACATAAGCATAACCTGATCCTTAGTAAACCCAACCCCTCCTACAATGCTACAAATAGAATCAAAAGCTACAATATGTAAGTAGGGCTCCTCTGATCTCTTACCATAGAATTCAGGTAGGTGGCCTAAATAATCGGGTTTAACCTCAAAAGCTCTACTATTCCTACCTACGGGTGTCACACTAGCTGATGAATTAGGCATAATGATTGGCCTAAAGTGACTATCTACCCCACCCCTAGCTGGTGCCCTTTGAACAAACTGTGGGACAGCATTTACAAACTCTAAATCATCCCTTATATCACCTGCATCAAATTGTGGCACACTTCTTGGTGCCTGGTTATTTACCCTTTGCCTTCCAACCCGGTTCCTTTGATTAAATTGACGTACCTGATTACATGGAACTGCATGCCTAGGATGCAAGTCGAACCCATCTTGATCAAAATCATCATACCTGACGTCGGCATATCTGCCATCATACTTGATGTGTTGCAAAACACATCTCTTTTCCTATGTATTTTGTATATTATTTGGTTAGATTTTTATTTGTTTTGTGTCATTTTTATTATGTATTTATTATTTTAATTATTTTGTAGGTGTTCGTGAGAAAGGAGCTTAAAACAGTGAAAAATAATCAAGATCCGAACACCCGACACGAGTGCATGAAGTTATACTACTACTACTACTACTACTACTACTAATAATAATAATAATAATAATAATATAAGACTTTAGTATTTTAATAATAATAAAAAAATAGAACAAGAATGTTTGGAGACATCATGTCTCGTGAAAGCAGAGAAGAAAAAAAAAAAGAACATATTGAAGCAGCCCAACTCCTTCAATGCAGCTCATATCGGTGCATTCTTGTTCAAGCCCAACTTCTAGAGTTTTAAAAGAAAAAAACCCTACAACAAATAAGGAGGTGAGCGGCACATTGAGATAAAACAAATATTTGAAGGGAACCACAGCCGCAAGAAGATCGAGGAACAGCTCATATTATTATCGAAAGAGGTGTCAACAACATCCAAAAAGGAAGATCGAAACGCAGCAGATTTTTGAAGGCACGGGTTCAAGATTGAAGGCACGGGTTTGACTACAATAATTTTTGGCTTTATATTTATTTACTTCGCGTTTATAAATATTAGCACCATGACTATATATTATTTTGAACCTATGTTTATATCTTTTTCCATATTGATGAGTAGCTAAACATTTAGGCTACCTAGGTCGGTATGATGAATACTTAGCATTTTTATAACTTTCGGATTCGTTTAATTATATAATTGGCTTATGTTTTGGTAAAGATTTAACTGTGTTTGGTTATGATGCGTATGCGTATTTAAGTCTAATTTATGACCTTTGATAGTTCCACATGTGTCTTGTTGAATGTCTTTCAGTTATAGATGCATGTTAGGTTGCCTGCTTTGTGCTTGTGACTAGTTTATGGTTTTTGACGTCTAATTCCATAGGAACTTGATTTGAGAGTTTAGAGGACTTAGGTATTCTGCCATTCCTTGAGACCGGGAGGTGATAGGGTGTCGGGTTGTCTAGATCTTTAGGTATCAGGTTTAGGTGAGACCGGGAGGTGATCCTTGCCTAGTGTGTCTTTAGATTCTTGTAATTCCGAATTATTTCCAAGCCAATTAGAATACTCCTTCGCATTTTTGGATGTGTTGTGACTAGCGAGACCGGGAGGTGAGCGAGTCTTTCGAGTACCTTAGCATTCCCTAGTGAGGTGAGACCGGGAGGTGATCCGAACTAGTAACCATTGATTTACACGTCCCTTAGGATTTTCTGAGAGGTGTTAGTGAGACCGGGAGGTGATCTAGCATGCTGTAGGGGTTTCCTGGGTCGGGCGTATCTTTAGAAAACTTGGTAGCCAATCCATTATTCGATTCCGAGAGTTGTGAGTCTACGGGTAGGATTCTAGACCTAGGTAGTTGCCTTCCATATTATCTGAGTTCGATCTAGTGTTCTTAGCTTCCTGTTTTCATATCTGTGTTATTTATTTTAATTGTTTTTATTTTATTTGCATTTAGTTTAAAAATAATTTTCTCAAAAACCAAATTAATAGGCTAGGAGTCGACAGAGGTTTAGTACCGAGAGTCGCTAGATTTGTGTCCACGGTTCGATATTCCGGACTTACTTGCTCTGCTACACTGCGACCGGTACACTTGCCGTTAGTGTGTGGTTTTGTAGGTTTTTCCATTTTTAAAACTTGACCCGAATTTATTTAATACACAATTTCACACATCAAGTTTTTGGCGCCGTTGCAGGGGACATAGTGCGCTTTCGAGGACGACCCGAGTCGGGGATCTAGTCATTTTGTAGATATTTTTATTTATTTTTCTTCTCTTTATTTTTATTTATTTATTTTTATTTTTTATATATTTTCTCTATCTGGTGCCCGTGATCTGTTTGTTTAGTGTCTTTTTGCAGTAAGATTTTTAGAATGCCAGATGCTAGTGGAAGAAAGACTGTAGCAGACTACATAAGAGAGCGCGACCAGACCTGTTACAATGAAGAAGGCATCTACACACAAATACAAAATCACTATATGCCTATTTGGAGGGAGCCCGATAGTTTTCTTGCCTCTTCAGTACCAAGGATCTTTGTAAATTGGTATGAAGGGGAAAATCCATACTTACAACCTTATGATATCACTCTAGAACCGGAGAGAATAATGGACGAAGAAGTCCCACCTCCGGTCCAACAAGAACCCATTGAAGATGATTTTTTGAGTGATAGTGAGGGTGAAGAAGATGTCGGGTTGATTGAAGAGGATAGTGAGAAGGAGAACAAGATGGGAGATGAAAAAGAAGATATGCATATACCATCTTGGGAGGACGAGTTTGGTGATGAGTTGGTAGATTTACCAATTCTTGAAGAAGGAGAATTTGATCATGTTGGTGATCTACTATTTTTAGAAACTTTACTTGCAGGTATGCCAACAACGGAGATCAATACACCAAACGAGGAAGAAGATGAAGAGGTGGTAACAAAGAAGGAGACCGAACCACCTCGTCACATTCAGGATTGCCGGCCCATGCCGCCACCGTCACGGGAGAGGGTTCACTGTTACATGGACCGGACCACTTATCATATTCCACATATAATGTTTGGTCCAGGTAAGTCTAGAAATAGGTGCTCTGACCCGTTTAAATTTTTCAAACGTTTTTCGAGATTCACCATTCGTCTTTCGACAAATAATGGTGAACGATCTGAATTAAACGGGTTGGATAAAGAGTGGATAAAAGAGAAGCCACCTGATTGAACTTGGGTTAAAACCCAAGTGTAGAGTTTGTATCATCATCCGCCAAGTATATTTTTATTTTATTTTATTTTATATTCATTCTTTTTTATACAATTTTTAGTTTATCGAGTCGTGTGGGATTGCCTTGGCCTTTACACTGTTGGATCTCCCCCGCCCGTACTCAATCTCCATTCGGGTGGGGTCGATTTTAAAATTATTTTTTGTAAACAGGCATCTCACTTGTCATTGAGTCATTGTACTTTCATTTTCTTTTTAGTTTATTTTTGCAGGATTCTGACTATGGCCGCGAAGGAAATGCTATACGGCTGTAGATGATGGACGGACGGGACACTTTCTGCAAACTATCGCCACATTTTCCAGGGGAATTCGTTCCATTTATTTTGTTGTTATTATATATTTTTTTTCGTATTTTTGCATTTTTATTTTTAGTCTGCGTTGTATCCTGGAGCACATTGAGGACACTGTGTCTTTCTAAGTGTGGGGATGGGAGACTTCGTCTTTATTTTGCTTAGTTGTAGGTTGAGTCAAAAAAAAAAAAAAACAAAACAAAACAAAAACAAAAAAAAAAAAAAACAAAACAAAAACAAAAAAAAAATTGAAAATGATAGAAAAAAAAAAGTGGGTTTTGTGTTAGTCCCGATTCTTTTTGTGTGTAGTAAACGAGCATTTTCAATGTAATACGTCGGTTAAAAGCTCTTAGCATATGTTTCTTTAAGTTGCGGGATAGTAGGCTTGACTGAGTTGTTTTTTCTGAAATAAAATGTTTGGGGTGCCTGGGATAGTGGATCAAGCTGGATGGTTAACTGGTTTTGCACTTGCTAGTATCGGTAACCCTTATTTCCACATGTCAGTGAGTTTTGAGCCTTTTAATATTATATATAAATATTCACTATTTCGTTTCATGTGTGATATACCGACTTTGTTGCATTATTTTAGAACTTGTGCGTTTTGATACATTTTGAGACCACAAGCTTAGACTTGACACAAATATGATAGAGGCATTAGGATTACCCATTTTTGTTTAGCCTTTTCGTTTGTTTTTGTTATTTTACCCGTTTCCTCATTTTTACCTTTAGAAACCACTTTGAGCCTAAACCTTTAGTTTGTCACCCATTTTATTTTATTGATTACCGGATCGTATATATTGTGAAAAAGAAAAAAATATATCAGTATAAAGAGTAGTTGACACAAACAAATCAGCAGAAAGAGTAGCTGACGCAAAAAAAAAAAAAAAAAAAAAAAAAAAAAACTGAAAAAAAAAAGATATATGAAAAAGTGAGAGAAAAAAAAAAGAATAAAGGTTGTGGGTCGAGAAGACCAAAGAGTTAGAGTTTATTTGTTTATGGTTTATCCGGTTTATCTCTTATTTTTCTTTTTAGCCAATTTTTCCCAACAAAATACCTACCTTTAACCCTTGCCTACCCTTTCGAAGTCCTTTTGATTTGTGTTAGTTTTAGCAATTAGGTGGAGATTTGATTGACGTACAAGCTTATGATAATTTTGCTTCATATTTCGGTTTTGAGAGATTCACTCCAAATAAATATATAACCGAGAGATGAGTGATATTGTGAGGGGTACTTACAGGTGCATAGTCGGTTGCTTGAAGGTAAGTGAAGCTTGACTAGGTAGGCCTTGTTTTTAAAATTGTATCATCTTGACTAGTCAGCCTTTTGAACGATGTAAGTCTTGTGAAACCGCTATGCTTGTTGATTTCGTAGTCTGCTTTTGACCCTGTTTGATGCTATCGTTTTTGTTAAGTGTTTTGTTGAAAATGTTGTTTGGGATTTTGTATAATTCTTTTTCGAGACGCAAAAGTTTTAAGTGTAGGGATGTTTGATGTGTTGCAAAACACATCTCTTTTCCTTTGTATTTTGTATATTATTTGGTTAGATTTTTATTTGTTTCGTGTCATTTTTATTATGTATTTATTATTTTAATTATTTTGTAGGTGTTCTTGAGAAAGGAGCTTAAAACAGTGAAAAATAATCAAGATCCGAACACCCGACACGAGTGCATGAAGTTATACTACTACTACTACTACTACTACTACTACTAATAATAATAATAATAATAATAATAATAATAATAATAATAATAATAATAATAATAATAATAATAGTAATAATATAAGACTTTAGTATTTTAATAATAATAAAAAAATAGAACAAGAATGTTTGGAGACATCATGTCTCGTGAAAGCAGAGAAGAAAAAAAAAAGAACATATTGAAGCAGCCCAACTCCTTCAATGCAGCTCATATCGGTGCATTCTTGTTCAAGCCCAACTTCTAGAGTTTTAAAAGAAAAAAATCCTACAACAAATAAGGAGGTGAGCGGCACATTGAGATAAAACAAATATTTGAAGGGAACCACAGCCGCAAGAAGATCGAGGAACAGCTCATATTATTATCGAAAGAGGTGTCAACAACATCCAAAAAGGAAGATCGAAACGCAGCAGATTTTTGAAGGCACGGGTTTGACTACAATAATTTTTGGCTTTATATTTATTTACTTCGCGTTTATAAATATTAGCACCATGACTATATATTATTTTGAACCTATGTTTATATCTTTTTCCATATTGATGAGTAGCTAAACATTTAGGCTACCTAGGTCGGTATGATGAATACTTAGCATTTTTATAACTTTCGAATTCGTTTAATTATATAATTGGCTTATGTTTTGGTAAAGATTTAACTGTGTTTCGTTATGATGCGTATGCGTATTTAAGTCTAATTTATGATCTTTGATAGTTCCACATGTGTCTTGTTGAATGTCTTTCAGTTATAGATGCATGTTAGGTTGCCTGCTTTGTGCTTGTGACTAGTTTATGGTTTTTGACGTCTAATTCCATAGGAACTTGATTTGAGAGTTTAGAGGACTTAGGTATTCTGCCATTCCTTGAGACCGGGAGGTGATAGGGTGTCGGGTTGTCTAGATCTTTAGGTATCAGGTTTAGGTGAGACCGGAAGGTGATCCTTGCCTAGTGTGTCTTTAGATTCTTGTAATTCCGAATTATTTACAAGCCAATTAGATTACTTCTTCGCATTTTTGGATGTGTTGTGACTAGCGAGGCCGGGAGGTGAGCGAGTCTTTCGAGTACCTTAGCATTCCCTAGTGAGGTGAGACCGGGAGGTGATCCGAAGTAGTAACCAGTGATTTACACGTCCCTTAGGATTTTCTGAGAGGTGTTAGTGAGACCGGGAGGTGATCTAGCATGCTGTATGGGTTTCCTGGGTCGGGCGTATCTTTAGAAAACTTGGTAGCCAATCCATTATTCGATTCCGAGAGTTGTGAGTCTGCGGGTAGGATTCTAGACCTAGGTAGTTGCCTTCCATATTATCTGAGTTCGATCTAGTGTTCTTAGCTTCCTGTTTTCATCTCTGTGTTATTTATTTTAATTGTTTTTATTTTATTTGCATTTAGTTTAAAAATAATTTTCTCAAAAACCAAATTAATAGGCTAGGAGTCGACAGAGGTTTAGTACCGAGAGTCGCTAGATTTGTGTCCACGGTTCGATATTCCGGACTTACTTGCTCTGCTACACTTCGACCGGTACACTTGCCGTTAGTGTGTGGTTTTGTAGGTTTTTCCATTTTTAAAATTTGACCCGAATTTATTTAATACACAATTTCACACATCAATACTCCTCATACTGAGTATCCCTGTCCCAGTCAGTCTGCCATGTACTGTGAAAACTTCCCTCATCAAATTGTTGAGGGATGCGATGCAGCTGCTGGTTTCCAAAGTTTTGTTGCTGCTGTGGTATGACTGGTCGGGTGTTTCGGGCGGGTTGGAATTGTGGTACTGGTGGTGGATTCTGAGGAGGTAGATCCTCAGGGATGTTGTGATGGCTATGAATACTCATGGTGTGATAAGGGTGTGAAGGGATCGGTGTCTTCTGACTGTTCTCTCAATCTCTGGATCAAAGCTTTCCCTAATCTTCGTGTAAGGTGCATACAAATAAAGTAACCTGCACACACAGAAAAAAAAAACCCAGAGTAGTACTGAACAAAGAAAAATAACTAAATAAACAACGAAAAGCAAATAAACAAGAAAAGATACTATTTTTTAGTTTTTTTTTATTGGGTTTTTTTTTTAAGTTTTTTTTCTAAATGTAAAGACAATTAAAACTAAAAACACTAAGCGCACGCACTCCCCGGCAACTGCGCCATTTTGATCGCGTGTCGAGTGCTAATCAAAAACTATTTTAAAAACAACTCCTTAGCTACAAGGACTAAAGTCTAGGGAGTAGGGTTGTCGAACCACGAGGAGTATGTGGTTAGTGTTAATAGCAATTTTATCATTAAAAACAATATTTTATGAAGTAAAATGTTGTTGTGCTTTCAAAAGTTGAATTAAATTAATTTGAAAAGAAAACAATAATAATAAAGAAGTAACTCCCTCTAAACTTCGGGTTCTAAACTTCGGGTTCTAGGTTTCACGTAGTTTTCAGTTTAAAGATTGGGAACCACATAGACATAGTTCTGGAAATTAGTTAACTAGCTAGTTGCACAGGTTCTTGTCATCAAACCCTATTAACTACCCAGTTGTAAGTGTCAAGTCTACCCTCTTTATGTCACCCAACCCGCTACTAAGTTTTGTCATCAACCAAACAAGTTGTAAAGAAAGGACTCAAAACACAGTTCAACTGTTTAATTAACTAATGCATCAATAATGTTTAAGATGTTTGTCATCACAAGCAAAAACAAAATCCAATACTTAAATAAACATAAACAGTACGAAACCTAATCGAACCGTTCGTCTAGGGGAAGTTACAAAGATTTAGCCTTGCATCTTGGTCGCGTGCATGCCTCTTCCTCTATTCTTTTCTTTGCGTCTGATAATATTCCCGTGCGAGCCTCTCCAATTTGTTGCCGTCCCAAAAAATAATGAATACTCCTAAACTTCATTCATGAGCCCTTGGTTATTCTTTTCTTTTCTTGGGCTTTTGGGCCGAGGAAAGCAAAGACACATTCTTTATTATTATTATTATTATTATTATTATTATTATTATTATTATTATTATTATTATTATTATTATTATTATTATTATTATTATTATTATTATAAATATTAATTCCATGCTCGCTCTTAAGTGTACGCAACTTGATCATTTTCTTTCGTATTAAGTTCATATCTCACGAACACCTACAAAACACATGTACACTATTAAATAACCAAGAACGACAAAAAGTACACAATAAAATACTAAAATATATACAACACTAACATATTAACAAGGTGTATTTCACAACACATCAAACACGACATGGTTTCACAGATTCCTTCCTGCTCAAGGCGTCAGCCACAACGTTCGCCTTGCCTGGACGGTACTTAATAGCACAGTCATAGTCGTTA
The DNA here is from genome assembly GCA_028751855.1 of Ambrosia trifida. NCBI lineage: Eukaryota > Viridiplantae > Streptophyta > Magnoliopsida > Asterales > Asteraceae > Ambrosia > Ambrosia trifida. Next base: position 70,869,874 of record CM054131.1, on the reverse strand, counting down.
AGGAGTTCAACCCAGCAACACTGCCGCATGTTCAACTGTAACACCCCAGTTTCAGGACCAGAATTTTATCGCGCATGATTGTTTTAATATAATAATGAGTAACCAAGACGAATAATAAATAATACGGTTATGTACGAAATCAAAACCCGAACAACTATATATGAATATTATTGAATAAAACGCTTGCGTAACCGGACCAAAACCTATTAACGAACCCACGAACCCCATTGATGAGTCAATGGGGGAGGACACATGTCCTCCCTTCTCCTTGACACCCCAACATCACCATTCATAAAACACTCCACATGTACATCTCATGCCTCAATCTCTTTTTATAAATCCCTCCATCTCACTTACATAACAAACACTCACAAGCTACTCTCTCTCTCTCTCTCTCTCGTCTCGCACACACACAACACACTTCAACCTTCACACATAATAACACACATCTGTCATCAGATCTGGAACCAAGAGGATCGATGAGAAGAGAGGTCGAATAGAGAGGGAAAGGTAGAGCTGGAAGAGAGATAAAGAGATAGAGAGAGATATCGATAGGAGAAGAAGAAAGAGAGACCGGTGGTCTCCGGTCACAGGCTCATAGTGGGTCTCTGGCCACCGTACGCGGCGAACTCACGACGGCGACTTCCTCTGTTCCGATTTGTCAGCCAGACAAGTTGAGAGTGGTGCTGAAGGGGTCAAACGAGAAGTGGTACTTTTGATTGAGAGTTCAAGGTTCGATTAAAGAAGATGAAGGTGGTTCGGTGGTGCTCAGATGGTGACGGTGGTGGTGCCAGATAAGATGGTTGCTCGGTGATGTGTAGCTATGATCGTAATTGGGTTGTTGTAGTGATTTCCATAAAGAACAAAGATGGTTGCTGGATAGAGTGATGGGATTAGGAAGGAACGGCTCACGGTCCGGGTTAATGCTCGGAACAACCTGGTCAACTAACCAGCCAATATAGTCAACCGAAGATGGGTCAGGAGGACTTGTTCAGGAATCGTATGAGGATTCGAGGCAGTGACACACCATACAAACATGAGACACGACAGGTGAGTTCTGTGTATCATTCCCCTTTTTGTCTTTTAACTGTTTGGGGTGAATACATGCTTGTGTGTGTGTGTGTGTTTTAACTACTTGATGTGACAAGATACCAGCTGTCGGATACCATACTGACACTCATTAACCCAGGGGATTTGGGCCACTTAATATGTGGGTAGTACTACTTGGGGAAACCCCCACACACAGTGGATTCGGAAGCCCGGAAAACCCTCCACTGAGGTCTACATGGCCGTTGTGACATATATTTTGCCGGGTGAATCCATAATGGCAGTAGATGGATTATGTGTTAAGGTTTGAGGTGTTGCTTCTACATCATATGTGTTAAACTGTGTAAACTGGTTTTTGAAATGATAAACTGTTATGGATCCACTTAACGATTACACGGACTCACCAGCGTAATTGCTGACTAAACTATTTTAAGCATGTGTTCAGGTACCGCTATTGGATTGGACTGGAAATGAGGTACGAGTTATAGATGATCAAGTATAGAACGTTATGAAGAATATTCTAGTTGCGGATTAGAGCTAAGCTTGGATAACTATTTCGACTAGTGGATTACAACCCGCCAGATACTTCGACGACCGTCGCGTGTCGTCCCTACAATAGATATTAGATTATTTTATATCGTGTATTTATAATATTTGGAACTAAATAGTTGTATAAATATTTAATATTAGTCTATCGTTGCTTCCGTTGTGCAAGTTTGTTACCAAACAGTCGTAACGTCTAGCCCCTCTTGGTCGGGTTGTTACATCAACTCCTTCTGATCGAAAATATGATGGAGACTCTTGTGATCGGTATAAATACTGCACTTGGTACCGTACAAGTAATGTCTCCAAATTTTCAGAGCGAAAACCTCCACACCCAATTCCAAGTCATGGGTAGTATAGTTCTTCTCGTGAACTTTAAGCTGACGAGAAGCGTAAGCAATAACCTTCTCGCATTGCATCAACACGCAACCGAGGCCGTGGGTAGAAGCGTCGCAATACACGACGAAGTCGTCCGTTCCATCAGGTAAGGATAAGATAGGTGCAGAACAGAGTTTAAGTTTCAGCAACTGAAATGCTGATTCTTGCGAATCACCGCAGTCAAACTTTCGGTCCTTCTAGGTAAGAGTAGTGAGAGGTTGAGCGATCTTCGAGAATTCCTCAATGAAACGACGATAATAACCCGTAAGACCTACGAAATGCCGCACCTTAGATGGAGTCTTTGGTGCTTCCCAGTCTTTAATAGCTTCGATCTTAGCCGGATCGACATGAATTCTAAGTTCATTCACCACATAACCTTGGAACTGAACTTCGCGTAACCAAAAGTCACACATCGAGAACTTAGCATACAGCTGTTCTCGCCTCAAGAGTTCCAAGACAAGTTGCAAGTGTTCCTCTTGGTCCACCTTTCTCTTGGAATAGATTAGGATGTCATCAATAAAGGCAATGACGAATTTATCAAGATAAGGCTTACAGACACGGTTCATCAAGTCCATGAAAATCGCTGGTGCGTTGGTGAGACGAAAGGGCATGACCAAGAACTCAAAGTGGCCATAACGAGTATGAAAATCAGTCTTCGGAACATCGGCTTCCTGCACACGCAACTGGTGATAACCGAACCTCAAGTCGATCTTTGAATAATAGCTAGAACCCTGAAGCTGGTCAAAGAGATCATCAATACGAGGAAGAGGATAACGATTCTTGATGGTCACCTTGTTCAGCTCACGATAAGCAATACACATGCGAAGGCTCCCGTCCTTCTTCTTCACGAACATGATAGGGGCTCCTCACGGGGAAGAGTTAGGCCGGATGAAACCCTTTTCCAAGAGTTTATGTAACTAGTTTGACAACTCCAACATCTCGGGAGGCGCAAGATGATAAGGGGCTCGAGCAATAGGGGCCGCACCAGGTGCAAGATCAATACCAAACTCAACTTGACGATGAGGAGGAAGACCAGATAAATCGTCAGGAAACATATTAGGAAGTCACGAACCACGGGAATATCCTCGATCTTCTTCTCATTATCAAGAAATGATACTCAAAGGAGCACCGCTCTTCTCACCATGCACCAAAAGGATCTCTCCATCAGGGAGAGGGATACGGATAACCTTATCGAAACAAACGATCTCCGCACGATACAAAGACAACCAATCCATGCCTACGACAACATAAAAACTACCCAAGGATACCGACATTAGGTCGATAGGGAAAGACAAACTCGAAAGTTCCAAACGACACTCCCGAAGAATATGTGTCACTTCAATGTTCTTACCATTAGCCAATTCTATCAAGTACTTAGCCTCTAAGGGTGTAGCTACTATGTCTAGCAACGGACTAAATCCTACCAATACAAAGCTCCTATCGGCACCAGAATCAAACAAAACAGAAGCATACGATCATTAAGAATGAACATACCGGTAACAGTGTTTGGGTCCTGCCGGGCTTCCCCCGATCCAATGACGAAGACACGTGCGTTTCCGCCGCCGCCTCCGTTGTTCCTGTTACCACCACCGTCCTTCCCGCCATCACCCTGCTTCATCTTGGGACAATCCCGCTTGAAGTGACCTGTCTGACCACAGTTGTAACAACCCTGGTTTGCATGGTTAGTAGTCTGAGGGGCAGCCTTGTCATTCAAACGGACACGACAAGTCTGAACCTCATGGCATGGCTTCCCACACCGCTGACAAGTAGAAAGTTTGTGGCATGGCCCATTATGATAGCTACACTTGTTACACATCGGGTAACTACCATTATAAGAACCAGATTTCTGCCTAGACGAAGGGGTAGAAAACTCAGACTTCTTCTGCTGCTGCTGGGGCTGGGATGGGGCAGAGTTCTTCACAGAGCTCTCCCACTTACCCTTACTGCCACTATCAGGGGCCTTCACAACAGCACCCCTAGGTGGAAAAGTACCTTCTTCCACCTTCTGGTTGGTCAGCTTGTGGGCCAACCGAATAGTACCCTGAAGAGTAGCACAATCATTCACGGTTACCAACCCACGAATTTCAGGTACAAGCCCAGCAACAAAGAATTCAATCTTCTTATAGTCCGAAGTATCACCATCCAAACACATAAGAACCAACTCATGATTACGAACAACATACTCCTCAATCTTGGATCCAACCATAGTAGGATTCCACAACTCATCATGGGGACATTACTCGGTCTTCAGACGAAACACAAACTCATCCCAAGGCATGGCATTGGCATCAGCCAACTCAACAGTCTGGATAACAGAATTCCACCAAGTCAAAGCACGATTCTCGAAAGTACCAGAAGCGTACTTCACATGGTCCACAACAGGACAGTTACACATCGCAAAAGCAGATACAACCTTCTCCAGCCACCTCAGTAAACCCACTGCACCCTCATTCCCACTAAAGTTATAAGGCTTGCAGTGCATAAACATTTTGTAGGAGCAGGTATGAGGAGGAGGGTTAACAGCATGACCTGTATCAACACATAGATAAACCAAAACGAACATACCACAAAGGTATAAAGAAACAGATGTAGTAGTAATCAAATTACCACTGGAAAATCCCTGCTGAGCAGCCTGGAATGCAGCAAGAGCAACATACACCTGTTGCTGAATCATGTTGTTCAGTTCGGATTGGGTCATAGTGACAGGCTCATCACCACGACCTCCACCGCGACCACCGCCACCACCACGACGTCCCCCACTCCTACCATGGCGTCCACCACCACGAGTAGCTGGCATCTTCTAGAATACAGAGAGAACGGGAAGTATAGATTCATCACTAATATTAACAACTAATGATAATGATAGAGGGTCATCCTGATCCGCCCAATCCGTATCAACCACGAATCATTTGATCAGAATACCAAGTGTAAAAGAATTCCAAATGAATGATCATTCCAAAGTGTACAAACTCCAAGCACCAGTGTAAGATAGTGTGTGCGCAAGTACGTCCATTGGAGCAGAAAGGAAGACGTCCGAATGCTGGAAAGATCCCGAAGATACGTCAAAGTCGCTCCAATGCGCAACACCATCGTGCCAAGAATCAACAAATCCGTCCCTTCGTCTTCAAATTCTGAAGAAGAAGATAAGTTAAAGAATGGGCCAAGCCCAAGCTAGAATAGATGATGTAACATACAAGTACGATGATATAGACACCCCGACAAAGCCACCGACCTCCAATCGGCCCGAGTGGGGCTTGCCAGGCCCAATAGATCTATTCACACTTTCCCCGCTATGTACCCACATATTGATGGTTCACTAAGACATGAGAGGACTTTAATGATGAAATAAGAGTCACTAAGTATGCATGTGATATAATGTAATATGTTGGTCTAAAGTTAGAAAGTTTGTACCGCATGTTTCTCCCCCAGAAATGTTCCGAAAACAGTAAAGAATGGGGCTGTGACACCACCTTAGTTTGCGTTCTTGAAATAAGAATAAAGACAAGTCTTGATAATCCCAAATACCAGCGATCTATCAATAAATTTTGTATAAGAGTTTTGACTAATAACCCTAAGGTTAACTAGTCCCCGATTGTCCAGATCATGACTAAGTAAGTTTGAAAACGTGTTTGATGGTTTAACCGACACACATGACCGACTCGACATCCCGTTGGTGACCCATTACACAAACAAATCAAGTACACATAGATTACAAGCAAGGTTCAAGCATAATATACTTAGTTTGTATCAAGAATCACACATACGAAGCAGTTGGGTCAAATGAGGGAAGACATAAGCTTGGTTCAAACCCAGTAAGCCTGGTTCGACCCCCCCCCCCAAGTATGCCCCTTCGACCCTTCCTAAGTTCATGCATCCTAAAACAAATTCATTCGACCTTAACACATGTTCATTCGACCTTAACATGTGTTAATTTGACCTAAATCAAGCACGTTCGACCAAACTAGTGCAGGTTCAACCAGAAGAAACCAGGTTCGACCCTTGGGAGCTACATTCGACCCCACGAAGGTTGAATGTACCCCTAGGTTCGACCCTGTCAGCTAGTTTTCCCCAAAACGCATCAAAAACATCCGAAAACATCACGAAACATCATGAAACACAGCAGTCAAGTATGAATAACATATCCCCACAAAACCCTACTATTTTTACTCCAAAATCAGTCTGTTTTAATGTTTACCCAAAATGGCAAAATTATGAAGATGTCACATCATGCATGGAAACTTTACCCAATTAGGAAACTTTTATGAAATCACCTACTAATCACATCATTATACTCAGATTATCACGTGAATCAAAACCCCTAATCATATCATTCCTAACAACATCATGCATTAATCCCTAAATCTATCAAAATCCCCAAATTAGACATAATAACATTATCCAATAACATGTGATCTAAGATAATCAAAACTCATCAGTTATAATCATCCTAGAACATTTCTATATCAACAAAACATCATACAAACATTAGACAACACATAACATAACATGAAGGATCATTAACATATGTTAATACATAAGAAAACTCATGTTTATGATAAAGTTTTGCTTAGAAAGGTTTTAGAAAGGCTGTTATTCCTAAAAGTCACCTTAGATCAAATCTGGAACTTTGGGGTTTTATAAAAACGAATTAAAATTGCTCAAAAAGGATTTAGGATGAAGAACACATCTTAGATCTTCACTTTTAATGATTTAGAGAGTTAGATTATAAAAAACGAGATAAAAAACTCCTTCCCCCAAGGATAAAAATCGAAAGAGAGTGTTTAGAGGCATTTAGGGTTTGTGAAATGATGAAAAATGAATAAGGATGGTATTTATAGTATGGCTAGGTTCGACCCTACCTTGAGGTCGAATGAGGGACAAGAAGGTCGAATGAAGTTTTTAACAACCAGATTGCCAGGTTTGACCCCCCTTAAAGTCGAACCAGGCAGGGCATTTTCCAGATTTTCCAGTTTTGTCGTTTTAATGCATTTTAACACAACTTAACGCATGAACATGTAATCCTAACATATGTTTAACATATATAAGCATGGATAATCATCTAAACACCGTTTAAACACGTAGTTGCATATAATCCACCACATAAGAATTTATCTACGCATAACACTTAATCTAGTTTATGTAATTCACCAACAATGGGACTCAAGACTCGTGTGTACATAAAAGACACCACTGATCCTCCAGATCATTGAACCCTGGACAATACGTAAGAAAATCCCGACTCAACTAACCCAGTTAAGTACGTAAATAAACTGTTTCCTGCTAAGGTAGACTTATAAGTTTAAAAATGTCAAGTCAAATATGTCGGGTGTCACACAATATCTCAATCTAACATGCTTGAACTTTGTGTAAACAAGCAAACCAGAAAATACACTTGTATCGTAGATGAAGTATTCCAAGTTTTTAAGCTTGAAACCTTATAAAGAAGTTTATCCCGATCACTCATATCCCATATCAAGATCCAGAGCCTATCTTCCCGAAATATCACATAATACATCAGAACCAGTGATTAACAGTTGAACATTCGATACTGGATCAGTTTGAATTCGAACATTTTAGCTTCATTTCTCTTCAATAATTTGTATATTCACCATCAACATTCTCTCGAAAATCTTCAAAAACATTTTCCCCTTAAAATATCAATTTTTATTCTATATATCGAAGGTTCGAACCAAGAGAATAAGATTTCACTCAACTACATATATATTATTATTCAATGGTGTTTCTAATGATTTTGTTTTTTTCATATATATCTATCTGATTTAGCTAATATATATGTTTTTCCATTAGAAAACCAGGATTCTATACGAAGACACAATTTCAATATAGCAAACAGAATATATTATTAGTTATATTATTAGTTATACGAATTTAAACTTACTGTTGATGCACTATTATGTAGACGTCACTGTCGAATAGACTAGGGTTGAGTCTTTGTATTGTATTACATGAGATTGTGGTGATCCATAAGGGCATTTTATGGATCTGATGCATTTGTAAATATAGACCAAAACCAAAGTTCATATTCGACCATTAGAAAGGGTCGAATGTGGAAAAGTTCCACATTCGACCTCCTTAAATGGGCGAAGGTGGCTTATGGTTTTGGACTATAAATAGCAATCTCATGTGTTGTTTTCATTTGTAGATTTGAGTTTATGCTTTGAATGCTCTCAAGGGGGAGGTCATGCCCGACCTCCCCCGGCCCCGAGATAGATGTTTATCCTACTGATGACAGTGTCTGTAACCGTTTCTGAATTAATATGAATCTGTGATGACTTTGTTATCATATATTTCTGTCTCGTCTCAAATCTCCCGTCTGAAACCGAGTTGTTTTCGCTTAATCGATCCTTGAATTCGGTTTTTAACCGGATTTTCAACTGGTATCAGAGCTATGGTACCGATTTGAACGATCTAGCAGTCGTTTGAATCAATCACAGCTCGTTTTCATGATTTCAAACGTTAAAATTCAATTTTTGATTGAAAGGTTGAAACCCTAGAAACCCTAGATTCTTAATTGAACCCAAAATCATGTGATTTCACCATGTTTTTGTGAATTCGAGGGTTAGGTTTTCATTTCCGCACCTTTCTGTACAAGTTTCATCATCAAATTCGAACAATCAGAGTGTTTATGGGCTGATTTGCAAAATATATTGAAGAACACGTTTTTCTGCAAACGGTCGAATGTGCAGAAGATTTGATTACGAGTGGTCGAACGTGGAGTGTATTCGGTCGAACGTAGGATTTTGAGGACGAACCTAGAAAAGTTCCACATTCGAACCTTACGACAGGTCGAACCTGAAAACTTTCCACATTCGAACCTCACTACTGGGCGAATGTGGAATTTCAACAATCATGGTACATTCGACCATACTCAGGGGTCGAATGTAGTTTTATTTCCACCTTCGCCCCTTCGACATAAAGAATAAAAAATTGGTATTTTAAGGGGTAAAAAATTTCGAAAATTTTTGGGAGAATGGTGATGATGTCTTCACAAATTGTTGAAGAAATGATGATGATGAAACGTTTTATTGTGGGGTAGTCATAAGAATCAACAGTATGATAATCAGATTCAAATGACTATTATGGTCCAGAAAATAGACAGATTTTATTCCGCAAGATGAAGAACAGTCAACCCAGTTCCAATGTGTTTTAAGGAACTTGTTCAAACAAAGTTGTTATGTACAAGCATATCAAGACTGAGATCTCAATGTTCCGAAAGTAATGAGGGATCCCAGTAGGAGTCATGTGGCATGTAGATTCAACGAAAGTTTCAAGGTTACAGTCATGAAGGATTTTCAAGAGCTGTTGGTGGTTATTGTTGGCCCTATAGAAAACTTCAGTTTCTGAGGCATTTCAAGTCCACAATTGTACCGGTAGTTCCTGCTGAAAACTTCTGATTGCTTGATTCACTCGTCTACGGCTAGTATTCTGTCGAACAGATGAAGTTACTCAAGAACATTTAAAGAGAACAATGTGTTAATGCAATCACAGTCAGCACAGATGAAGAATTTCATAGAAGTACAAGTGTCCGTGTGGATTGTTTTGCACATAGTCACATTTGAGATGTTTAATTGGGTACTGACAGTTAGACTTCTCCAGTTGGTGTGAAGGGTGATGCAAAGGTTAAGTGCAGATATGAGACGTGAATTAGTGGTAGTACCTACGTGTTACGTTGAATATCTGATCGGTCAGTATGGAATCCTTCTAGCAGGGGTCTTATCAGGTTAGTTGGATTGCGCGTGATGTACTTGGTCAAGATGACATTCTTAGGTACTGATGCTATGAGACTGCAGTGCATTACATTGTCAACTTCATATTGGCGTAACTAGGTGATCTGGTTGTAATTCAGCTGAGCGTGCTGGTTGAGTTTGCAAATGATATACGTGGTCTAGCTGACTTCCTGCGTATTGATGCTGAAGGTCCGTAGTGCATTACTTGGTCGGCTCACGAAGGATATTGTATTTCTAACTCAATGCAATAGTGCATGTATTGAGGGGGAGACCTGTGATTCTGACTGTTGATGTGCAAGAGATTTATGGATTCGCCAGCAACGTCCAAGGGGGAGATTGTTGATGCACAATTATGTGGACGTCACTGTCGAATAGACTAGGGTTGAGTGTTTGTATTGTATTACATGAGATTGTGGTGATCCATAAGGGCATTTTATGGATCTGATGCATTTGTAAATATAGACCAAAACCTAAGTTCATATTCGACCATTAGAAAGGGTCGAATGTGGAAAAGTTCCACATTCGACCTCCTTAAATGGGCGAAGGTGGCTTATGGTTTTGGATTATAAATAGCAATCTCATGTGTTGTTTTCATTTGTAGATTTGAGTTTATGCTTTGAATGCTCTCAAGGGGGAGGTCATGCCCGACCTCCCCCGGCCCCGAGATAGATGTTTATCCTACTGATGACAGTGTCTGTAACCGTTTCTGAATTAATACGAATCTGTGATGACTTTGTTATCATATATTTCTGTCTCGTCTTAAATCTCCCGTCTGAAACCGAGTTGTTTTCGCTTAATCGATCCTTGAATTCGGTTTTTAACCGGATTCTCACTTACCATAATGCTTCGCATTTATTTTTTGTATTAATGATTGATTATCAATCAATAAAAAGAGTAATTTAAGATAACCATAATTGAAGTAAATAATTAGCCTTACCATAGTATTTGGACTAATTTAGAACGAATATTCAAATTTCAAATACAAAATCTCCTAATTTAACGCCATATTATACGAATTTAATGCCTTACCATAGTATCAATTAATCGTCAGCCCATAATTTTGGTCTGACCATAATAAATATCCTAATCAATCTTTTATTATGTATATTTATTGTCATTAAATTTAGGTTACCGAAATTTAACATATTTAGTTCTATTTTTTTAACTCATTACATTTGCTTTCTTATAATAATTCTCATTAAATTTATTATCATTTTTTTGTCTCATTAAATTTATTATGAATCAATTTAACTCTAAATTCAGCTTATCATAATTTAATGAGACGAAATTAAGTTTAATACGAAATTATTGTTAGTAATTATGAATCAATTTAATTTGTAATTATGAATCTTTTAGTTCCTATTATTAGTTAGACTTACAATAACTTAATGAAACGAATTTAATTTTAATACGTAATTATTTTTGGTAATTAGTAATCAATTTAATCCGTAAGATGGCACATCAATTTAATCCGTAATTATATATAATTTTAATCAATTTTTTATTATGTATGATTGATTATGAATCAATTAAATCCGTAATTTTGACTTACCATAGTTTATTTATAGAATTTATGTATGTTTGATTATGAATAAATCATGTCCGTAATTATGAATCGGTTTAATTCTTAATTATGAATCAATTTTACCATTTTTTTTGTATTAATGATTCATTATAAATCAATTTAATCCATAATTTAAATACAATAAAGCATTCAATTGTATATTATTCAAAATATAGAATCGATTAAGAGTAGAAATGGTAACTCAATGAATATTGTAAACATCCATTTTAAACATCAATCTATATATACAAATTTTAAGAAACGATTAACTTAAGTTTTTTTTTTTTTTTAGTTTTAACACTTATTATACAAATCTTTTATTCTAAAAAATATGTTATGAATGTTTAGTTATCTAATTGTTATGAATTGACACTTAACTAAGTATAGAGTGTAAATTGCGAAAGAAGGTTTTGTGTTTTGAAATTAGACCTCTAAAATTGAATGAATTTTACATAATAATGGCATGATTGGTCATCAATTTATAGAGTAAATTAGATTTCTAAATGTAGCGAAAATTGATTGATTGATTGATAAACCAATCTTTCCCCAAATTTTCGCAACCCTTAATTTCAATAGGTATTTAATCTCATATTTTTACGATTTCTGATTGGTGTTTATTGCAATTAATAAGATTTATTCATTTTTAATGTTATTTATTAAGTGTTTTAATGTTATTTAGTAAAAAAAAATTAATCTAATTTTACAAATTAATGTTTAATAGTATTGACTGAATTTAATTTTTTATATTATCACTTTCCTTTAATCAATTCTTATTAAAACATAATTATCAAAATCATTTCAATAGTAATATGCTAATATCAAAATGTCTATAATAATCTGTCGATAATTGGTAAGTCAATTTGAAACGCGAATGTTTTTTAATGTAATTGATTTGAATTATTGATTATGATTTTAAGGTTATTTATTAAGATTTTTAATCTATTTTATTTATATTACTATTTTTACGAATTCTGATTGGTCTCCATTGCAATTAATAATATTAATTCATTTTATTGTTATTTATTAAGAGTTTTAATGTTATTTATTGACATTAATTATAGTTGACCAAATTTAATGTTATTTAGTAAAAAAATTTAATCTCATTTATGTATATTTCTAATTTTACAAATTTATGTTTAAAATTATTGACCAAATTTAATTTTTTATATTATGACTTTCGTTTAATCCATTCTTATTAAAAGATAATCATCAAAATCATTTAAATAGTAATATGCTAATTTTAAGATGTCTATAATAATTTGTCGATAATTGGTTAGTCAATTTGAAACGTGGATGTTTTTATGTAATTGATTCGAATTATTGATTTCGATTTTAAAGTTATTTATTAAGATTTTTAAACTCATTTATTTATATTACTATTTTTATGAATTCTTATTGGTCTTGATTGCAATTAAAAAAATTTATTCATTTTTAGTTTTTTATTAAGAGTTTTAATGTTATTTATTGACATTAATAATAATTGCAAGAATTTAATGTTATTTAGTAAAAAACTCTAATCTCATTTATGTATATTACTAATTTTATGAATTTATGTTTAATTTATTGACCCAATTTAATTTTTTTATATTATGAGTTTTCTGTTTTCAGTTCTCATGAAAACATAATCATCAAAATAATTTCAATAGTAATATGCTAATTTTAAAATAATTTGTCGATAATTGGTAAGTTAATTTCAAATGCGGATGTTTTTAATTCAATTGTTTTGAATTATTGATTACAATTTTGAGGTTACTTATTAACATTTTTAATCTCATTTATTTATATTACTATTTTTACAAATTTATTTTTGATATTATTGACCTAATTTAATTTTTCTATTATTTTTAATATTATTGACCCAATTAAATTGATTTGAATTATTGATTACAATTTTGAGGTTACTTATTAACATTTTTAATCTCATTTTGTACTGATTTTTCACCGTGGTTTTAGCTTGATTTTTAGGTCATTAGTTATGAGTCAAACTGTCAAAACTCTTCAGGGTCTTCTGGATATATTTACCTTAAATTCTTGATGATAATATAGTTATAATGCCAAATGTCTTTCTTTTCCTCACCAGATTTGTTTTTGACAAATTTCACTGTTTTGTTATTCTAATGGTTCAGGGATCTTATAAGTGGACATAAATTCTTTTCAAAGCCACAAGTTTCAAATCGTCTTGCCATGTCAAATCGTGTTATAGAAGCTAAAATCATTCAGGGAGTAACATTGGAATGCGAACTTTTATCGAAAGAATTAGGCTGTCCCCATCTGATAAGAAGATTCCTTTCAGATTTAACAGAAGACAATTCCCTCTTACTTTATGTTTTGCAATGACAATAAATAAGAGTTAAGGACAAACACTATTTAGGGTAGGTATGTATTTGAAAGATCATGTTTTACACATGGGCAGTTTTATGTCGTTGCCAAGTGACAAAAGTAGAAATGGCCTGAAGATACTAATATTGGGTAAAGATGACAGCGTTAATAATAAATAGCAAATGTTGTCTATAAAAAAATATTTTGAAGTTTGTGAAAAAGTATGTGATCATATTTTGCATAAATTGTTTAATTTTTTTTTTTTTTGTAATTTTTTGGTTGTATGATTTGTTAAACTACATTTATATACTTTGAATTTAATCTTCATTTGCATGGCGTTACAATAAATATATGGTTATTCCTTTCATTATTTGTTTTTAAATGACGTCAAATCAAAAATTTGTTGATTCATTTATATGTTATTGGGTAACATTAAACTATTTTATGATAATATACAATCAACCAAAATTCATATGAATTATGTTACGTAACTTTCAATAAAAAAAATTTGCATACTACAATCTTAATAGAATTTTTTTTCATTTTGACATGGACATGTACCGCGTGTACACGCGAGGCTCTAACCTAATAATAAAATTATCTATAATAGTAATACCCGATTTTAATAAATTGAATGTTTCTAATAGATACACGAATTTAAATTACAATAATAAAGATGATTATTTAAAATAAATTAGAATGTTTGACTCAAAATGATGATGCTTTTAACCCAAGGTTTTCAGAACCGGACCGGACGTCGAACCGGACCCCCGGCCGGTTCACCGGTTCGACCGGTCCAACGAACCGGCCAAAAAGCAAAAAAAAAAAAAAAAAAAAAAATACAAAAAACCGGTCCAACCTCCCGGTTTTCCGGTCCGACCTCCCGGTTTTCCGGTTCGACCGGCCGGTTCACCGGTCCGAAGCCGGTTCACTGCACCAGCGGTCCGAACACCCGAACCGGACCGGTCCAGGCCCCGGAGCCCGGTCCGACCGGTCCGACCGGCCGGTCCGGTCCGGTTTTCAAAACCATGTTTTAACCTGTAAGTTTATAAACACAAATTTCCATTGCATTTATTAATGGTTGACTAAAATGCTACCTTTGAATCTTAAAAACGCATGTGACAAACCAATTGTGTCAATGGTCCACCAAAAACAGTAACCACTAAATTAGTATCGAAAAAAAAAAAAAGATAAATAATACAATATTAGAAATGCATTTTTTTTATTTGTAAGGTTATAAAAGTTAGTACGTTTATGTTGTAAATAAATAAATTATATATGTTTCATGTTTGTAATTAGTATATTAGTTCAAGTTTGTTTTTTAAAGGTTTATATATATAAAGAATTATATATGGTTAATCTATAATCTTGAACCAAAGGCATGAAATTTGAAATTGAATCCTTAACTCCTTTAACACTCATCCCCCAAAATTTCGCATCTCACCATTATCTCCGTAAATGACTAGCTTTATGATTGGAGGAATGATTAATCAAAAATTGTAACTAATAAGCCTTGATGAGCTCTTCATATAAAGAGATGTGCCTAGCATGTTTTGCACTAAAACACTCGCCACCACCGTCATTGTTGCCGGCGTAACCGACACCACAACCCTACCTTGGTTTTCCCGACCACACATTCCGGCAAGACCAAAACCCGCGAAGAACACCATCCCCTCTTTCAATACTTTCGGATTCCGACTACCACCGCATATGACGTCACAGAGTGGTTCATTGCCGCCGCCATTAAAGGTGGTTAGTTCTTGTCTTTCATGATTGCGTGACCCAGCAAAACGATATTCTTGTTGGTGGTTGCATTGTTAGTGAACGTTAACAAGGTAACTTAACTGAACCATTCTTCCGCTTTATATATATATATATATATGGAGGCTAAGTATCCACAAGAAACCCTCTAAAATGAAGAAACTCTCAAAAACCCAACTAGTGGACCACATTGATCCACATCTCCGTGCTTTGTTTTAGAGGGAAAGGGTACATTGGTTTTTTAACTTTGTTTTTCATCACCTCTGCTCTGACATGCAGTACTTCTATGGATCAATAAGTCAAGCTCTATTGTATCTGCATTATTATTATTTCACTTCCCCCCATATTGTTCCCCCCCCCCCCCACTTTTCAATATCAATAATATACAACCTACCGAATGTTTTTCACTCTCATTAACTTCTCTGTTTCTTCTCCCTATCTAATTAACTTTTTCATGTGATGGAATTGAATCCTCAAATTATGCCACATTTAATGATCGTAGATTCTAGGAATAAGCATGCACCGACTGATTTTGTTTCAGATTTCTCTCCTGTTTCAGAAACAGAGCATGATAGTGATGATTATGGAACTGAAGGTTTGTACATTGTTTTTTTAACGCCGATGATATAGTATGTTAAGCCTAGTATGTTTTTTAGAAAGTATTACTTGTCTGTTCATGATCACAGTGTTGTTATAGTTATAGTGGTGTAGTTATAGTTATAACAAAGTTTTTTTATATTTTTTCTTAACAGGGTTACATAGGTGTTGATATTTTTTCAAGTATTATTTTTTGTTGTAGTGTGGGTTGTAGTGTTTTATATTATTTTGTTATTTACAGGTCTTAATGCTGGTTCCTCATTTGGGTCCTCATCTGTGTTGAGGAATGTTGATGGAAATCAAAGTGGAGCAAATGAAGATATATATGCAGGGGTTGAGTTAGGTAAGCTATGGCAAGCTATTTTTGCAAAACATGGGCCTTTAGTTAGTGGGTGTGGTGGTGATAGACTTGTTTGGTATAGATTACGAGTTTTGTAAAAGGACAATTTTTAAATTCTGGGATACTACATTATATGTGTTAGATAGAGGCTGTTTTTTTGTAGAGTTATTTGTTGGTGAATGTTTATCTGAAGATATATTTTTTATAGTTGTTTTTGTGTCTTACATATTTTACCTACAAGATGATCAACAAAAATATAGAAATCTAACGTATGTAA
This sequence comes from Ambrosia trifida, assembly GCA_028751855.1. Classification (NCBI taxonomy): domain Eukaryota; kingdom Viridiplantae; phylum Streptophyta; class Magnoliopsida; order Asterales; family Asteraceae; genus Ambrosia; species Ambrosia trifida. The sequence continues at coordinate 70,853,300 of CM054131.1, read as the reverse complement.
CACAGCCTTGCATAAGGACATTACAAGTTTTAGATGCTTTTTACTTCAAAATCTGTTTCCTTGTTTGCTGTTTTCTTTTAAAATTTTTGTATACTGTCCTCAATTGTAAAAGCTAAACGTTTTAGATGTTTTTTACATAACAGGTCAAAATGAAGACATCGAGCTGTACTATGTTATTGCAACCCCAAACGGTACCCAATTCTGGATCCCCAATGTGAGCCCCTAGTATTTGCCTGCTGTTGGTCAGACTTTCCCGACATTTGAGGCTGCAATGGCCATGTATAAGGAATATGCACAGGAGTCCGGTTTTTCAGCTAAGAAAGGGCAAACCAAGGTTTGGATGAGGGAACCGACACATAAGTACATCCGTTGTTGCAAATATGGTAAACCGCAGGCTAACAAACATTTGACACTTTAGATGAATCTTCTGTTAAACCCTGTAAAACTTCATTCAGCCTCTCAAACTACCAAGTCCATGTGTTAGTGTCAATCACTTGTGGTGTTTCGTTGTTTAAAGTCATTCATTTCAATGATGTTCATAACCATCAGCTCTGGGATAAAATAATATTGACCTTACTAAGATTTCTCGGAAACCTTCTTTCTCGACCAAACAGTTCATTCATAACATGTCTCTAAACCGAGTTGGACCTGTGAAAGCTCATAGGTACTTAGTGTCTATTAAAGGTGGCCAACATAATTTCCATGGAACTGCTGTTGACTTCAAGAACTTTAGTAAGCAGCTTCGAATTTTTATCGGCGAATGGGACTCGTCTTTATTCCTTGACCGCTTGCGCGATCGGCTTGAAAATTTGCCAGATTTTTTTTATGACTTTGTGGTGCACGATGGTAAACTGCACTCTGTTTTCTGGGCGGATGAAATTTCAAAATTGAACTATAAGGCCTTCGGTGATGTTGTAGCGTTTGATGCAACATACAACACAAACATGTAAGTTTCTTTAACGTGCGTTACAGCTTTTCTGTTCTATATTTTTAAATACTTAACATACGTAAATAAAAAGCCTGTCTTTTTATAATGTGCAGGTACAACATGATTTTTGTCCCTTTCACTAGGGCGGACCACCACAAGCAGTTTGTGACCTTTGGTGTAGGATTGATAATTAATGAAACCATAGATTCCTATGTGTGGTTGCTTGAATGTTTTTTAAAAGCTCATGGTTTACAGCCCAGGCTAGTGTTTACTGACCAAGACCCGTCGATGATGCAGGCTGTACCACAAGTGTTCACTGAGGCACGCCACAGGCTATGTATGTGGCATATAATGAAAAAACTACCCACCAAGGTAATGTTTTTATGTACGCACCCATGTTCTGTATTATGTTATGTTATAGTTAGATCCTCACTCACATGTTTAAAATTACTTACGTTTCTTTGTTCTTTGCACCTAGGTTTCTGGAGATGTTTTAGATAACACTGAGTTTCGGTCGTGCATTCACAAACTGGTGTGGAACATTTACATAAAACCTGCAACGTTTGAAACTCGATGGCATGCACTGCTAGAGACATTTCGTTTGAAGAAAACCAGTGGTTGAATGATATGTTTGCAATCAAGGAATTGTGGGGGCCATCGTATTTCAGGGAGATTCCAATGTCATGCTTGATGAAAACAACTTCCAGAAGTGAGATCTCCAACAGTTTGTTTAAAGTCAATTCCACTGGTGCAAACACACTAGTTCAATTCATGTTATGTTTTGAATCCCGTCTCGATAGCCAATGTTACCGTCAGCGCGTTACCGAGTACAAAACCTCATCGACGGTTTTTGTCGGGTCTATGGACTTAGCCATTGAGCAGCATGCGTTTACTCTGTACACCAATAATGTCTTTCAGGAAGTTAAGAAGGAGATTGTGAAGGGGAAGTTTTCTTGCTACATATCGAATGCCGATGAACAGGACAACATGCCTGTCGTGTTTTCAATCACCCAACCGGACAAGCGTCATGATGTTACCAATGTTTACCTGGTACCCATTTTTGCAACTTCCTGTGTTTTAGATTTTCAGCAAAAACTGCAAATAACATTGTGATAAATGCAAAAAGGTTTTGCTAAATGTGTAACAAGTTAGTTGTACCACAGACTATCCATTGTATTTGACTTTTTTGTACTTCCTGTGAATTAGGTTTCCTGTCAATAATGCAAATATTATTGTTATAAATACTAAAACACCATGCTACATGTGTAACAAGTTAGTGGTACCAAACACTATCTATGGTATTTGACTTTTTGTACTTCCTGTGATTTAGGTTTTCTCTTTCAAAACTTTAATTATTATTGTTATAAATGCTAAAAGATAGTGTTACATGTGTAACAAGTTAGTTTGTAATAAACACTATCTATGGTATTTGAATTTTTTTACATCCTGTGATTTAGTTTTCCTCTGTCAAAACTTCAAATATTTTTGTTATAAATGCTAAAAATTTTGCTACATGTGGAACAAGTTAGTTGTACCAAATACTATCTATGGTATTTGACTTTTAAGGCTGACTTTTGCTTATACACCAGATGATGTTGTACATAGGTGGCACTTTTTGCTGTTACATGTCTTTTAACATATCTACAATGATGCAGGTGCGATTTGAAAGTGTTGATACAACGGCTGAATGCTCTTGCCGAGCTTTTACGCGTCTTGGCTACCTTTACCGCCATGTCTTTGCAGTTTACGTGATTAAGAAAGTTGACCGCATCCCCCAACAATATGTTGCCGATAGGTGGTTACGTGATATTCTACCCAAGAAAGTGTTCTCCAATTGCAGCCGTTATGGTGTTGACACTCATCCAGGTTTTGTGTTGAGGAATGAGATACTTGAACTCGTAACTGAATGCGTCGATGTTGCCAGGACAGATGAAACCGCGCTGGCGGACTTGGTTGACCTGCTCAAATCAATCAAACTGAACTTGTTATCTAGGGAATTTATTTCTGTTATTGCGAATGAACCAACTGAAGCTGTAGTGGAGGACATTATTGGGCAATCGACTGATACAGAGTTTGTGGTTGCCAATCCTGATGTGGCACGTAACAAGGGTTGTGGGAAAACTCGCAGAATCTCTGGACCTGGTGAGAAGGCCACCACAAAGCGTCCCAAGATGCCTAAGGCCCCACGCTTATGCAACAATTTCCACCAATATGTCACGGATCATGATGCAAGGAATTGCGAGAAGGTTGCTGCGATGAAAAGGGCCAAGGAGGAGGCGGCACACGCCCTGAAAGCGTAAAACAAGTTGATGGCAGTTGATGGGGCAACATCACTAATCTCTGCTTTTTGAACCATGTTGGAAACTGGTAACAGTTAGAAACATATGCCGTCCCTTGTTACGTGTGTAACATGGTTGCCACATTTCTAGCTTTTGTTGTTCCCCAGCTACTTTTATGTTTTTTTTTACTTTCTGGGTTATGTATGATGTTCAACCACTAGACATGCTGTTTTGTGTTTTGTAATATATAATGTGGTGTGGTTGTACTTATTATGTTCTGTGTTTTACATTACCCACTATTGGTAACATACGCAACACAAAAAATCTAAAACACAGGACTTGTGATTATTATATTACATATCATTTGAGCTGTCTCTTATAGTTTGGGCCCATGAACAAGAAGTGTTTGAGTAGATGTGGTAGATTTGGTACGGAATAATGGGTACAACCAAAATCTAATAAAATAATGATATGTAAAGAAAAAGTACCTAAGGAAGAGAATAAAATATAAATTGAACTTGAACTGTATTACACAACCCCTTTTTATCAATATTGATTTGACATAAAGTAAAGTCTACCACTACACCATTAAACCAAAATTAAATTATCACCAACCACCCATCCTTAATTTTATATTTATACCCTCCTATTCTCTTAATACATTTCAATTCCATAATAATAGTTTTCCAAACTTGCCAAAATAAATACTTTCTACAAATGGAATGCCTTCAAACACTCATGCAGCCAAGCGGCAAAAGATCGACGTCGAAGACGAGGTCACTTCAAAAGTAACTGATTTTTGGGCGTTATTGGAACGTACCGAACGTCAAGCCATTGATGGTGTGAAGACTGTTTCTAATGCCAACGAGAGAACACAACAGAACAAATGGGTCGACACCACAATGATGGAAGATGGTTCTAGTAACCAAGCGACATATGACGATGTAAAGATGGAAGTTGACGGAGGGGCATCAATTGGAACTGCGTACTCGGTAACCAAAGAGGATGTAGCAATATCGGACTTCGAATGTCCAGGTGTTGTGTACGACCATGAGTATTGTGGTTGTCCATTTTGTCCAAACTCACCAAATACTCTCGCTAGGTAGGCAAGATATAACTCTGGGGAAGGCAAGGACAACGAACTGTCGGAACTGAGCTTGGAAGCACAATATGGATCATTCTCGCCATGACGGGTGCCAACTTACGATGCTTTCCTTTTGGCAATACTATAAGTTCTGTTTTGTCATACGTTTTTATGTTATTGTCGTCAGGTGTATGTGTTGTTGTCTACGTATGTTTCCGGTTGAAGACAGTCTATGTAGGTTTTAATTCTCATGGTATGTTTAAGACCAGTAGGGTATGTCACAGTCTGACCTTGTAGCTATCTGTTATGTATGTAACAGTATGTTTGCCATCTTAATAACATATTAACTATGTCTTATGTAGTATCCTAGAACCCACTATCAACAATACTCAGAATACCTTACTATTTTTCAAGATATTAACATATGCAACATTCTTACATACGATGTGCTTAAAACAGTTTAACATATGCAACTAAATACATATTATAACCAAGACAGTTAGACGTTCGACTGGTGACCATGTTAGTTAATTTATATTACAGAACCCAGCAGTATTATAGCTGTATCATCACCCAAAAAATAGTTTAAACACTAAACAGTTTGACATACACAGTTGTCATACCCCCCCTCACTCACGGTCTCCCCTTACTTCAAACATGCCCCAGCTTCCACCTCACCCTTCTTTGTGTTAACCGGTGAACGCAAAATATGTGCTGTGTACTTGGTCCGTAGCTTCTTGATATCCCCTTCTTTTGTGCGCCAATGCTTACTGAAATTGCAATCAAACGGTACATTAAGCCCCATGAATTTCTCCATGTGTCTCATGAGGTAGACACCACAATCCGTACCATTACCAGCTGTACCCCACTCTACATCCAACCTATCTATTTCTGCCCCTCCGATCTTTCCTGCTTTCGGATGCTTGATGCTTTTAAGGAACTCCACAAACATGTGCTTTTGCAATAACCGTGTAACAAGAAACCCCAAAATATTAATATCAACGACAAAAACATTGTTTTTAAATCACAAATGTTTTATTATTTAGGCTTTAAACTGTGTCCAAAGAAATTTACATATTTGTGTACGGTATCCTTTTTGTGAAAGTCAGCATGATCCTTGCACGTACGCCTCCTTCGCTTTTTGTCATTATCAATCAACATTATGGCAATATTCTTCAGCTCAAAGACCAATAAGTAGAAGTGGGACCTCTCAAGGATCGGAAAAAACACGATATCATATCGCTTGAAGTCACGGTTGTTCTCGTAGGGCGGCACTATAGCAAGCATCACACCTGAAAACCTTGACTTTCGTTTGTTTGGACTTGGTATCATTAAGCATCCATGGATCCTATTTTTTTAACAAAATTAAAAAAGGGCTTAATAAAATTTACATAACATACATAAAGCGATATTCGTTCTTTAAATAACGTACCACTGTGTTTGTTCTTACAAACAAACAAAGAGGTGCCCCTTCCGATTTCAACCTCTCCTCGTAGTTTAATACATCCACCCAAGAGTCAACTATCACATCCATTACCTGCTCACCGGGCGTCAATGTTTTGATCATGCTACGTGTGGCTACCACGTCGCATAAATTTCTAAAGGAAAAATGGAAATAAATAATCCCAACTATTTACGATTGGTCAATAACAGTCCCAACTACGAAAATCACCAATATTGGTCCCAACTTTTGACATATTGGAAACCAACGGACCTAAACTAACGGAGGCTAACTCCGTTAGTGTGATGCTGACGTGGCATGCCACGTAGGATGCCACGTAGGATCATTTTGCCACGTGGCATGCCACGTAGGATGCCACATAGGATTATTTTGCCATGTGGCATGCCACGTAGGATGCCATGTAGGATCATCTTGCCACCTAGGCATGCCACGTCAGCATCACACTAACGGAGTTAGCCTCCGTTAGTTTGGGTCCGTTGGTTTCCAATATGTCGAAAGTTGGGACCAATATTGGTGATTTTCGTAGTTGGGACTGTTATTGGCCAATAATGAATAGTTGGGATTATTTATTTCCATTTTTCCATTTCTAAATAACACCTCACTGTATATATTAACCAAGGTAATGTTAGGAAGCAGTTTTATAGGTTAAACAAAAATTCATGGTCTTACTTGGCAAGCGCATTATCTATTTCATCATTTGGTATGTCTACATTGTGTACTTCTTCCCCACGTTCTAGCCTGAAAAAACAGAAACCAAATTGTCAGCTGTTACACGAGTTACATCAGTTCCACAAGTTATTAACACATCCATCGTTCAACTTACTTACCGATTTTTTTGGCTACCCTCCTTCTTTCATCAGAACCACACAACATATTCAACGGATCCTTGTCCATGTAAACAAAGTTCTACATAGCATCATCATCCTTTGTGACCCCCTCTCCCAAATCTACCCCCTTATGTGAAAAGGTGACTTATGAACATAGGTCACATTCCTTTCACGTAGGGGGTTTCGCTTGGTTGTATCCATCTTTGCAATTATTTCTTGACGCATTGCCAATGTCATGTCATCCTCATCTGCCTCTAGATTTCCACCAGCACCATACTCATTGTAAACCTGCGTCTGTGCGTCTTATGAACGCACGGGCGGCACCAACGGATACACCGGTGTTGTATCCCCTACTAATCCACCAACCTAACCTGCTTCTGCATATCCAAAATAAGTATTTTCAGATGATATGTACGAAACAGAACATTAAATTACATGTGGAGGTATGGACTAACCTATAACATCATCCACCTTCGCCTTCCCACGCGCCTTGCTCACAGCCGATGTTGTGGCTGCAGATATATCAGAAAACTCTGTAACACATGTAACAGGTGTGTGATTACACATGTTAACATTTTTCACACCTGAAAAACAACCTAACTCTGACTTGGTTTTGTGGAAACCTCCTTCTTATCAACTGTCTTTTCATTCGGAGCCACACCGCCACAATCTGTAACATACGTCACAACTTTTGTTAGCTGAGGGGATCTGTTCCAGCGTTTCAACAATAAGGAATTATTTCAAGCTCAAGTTCTCCAGTGAAGAAATACAAGAGCCTTCATAAGGTATATGCAGCATGCCAGTTTGCCTTGTCTATTGTTGATCCTCTGAACTATGATGAAGGTGGATAGTGGCCATGGATGAGGAGATAAACTCCATTAATAAAAATATGACTTCGAGTTTAGTGGACCTACTAGCAGAAAAGAATGTTGTTGATTTGAAAAGGTTATACAAAACTAAAGTTGGGCCAAATGGAGAGGTTCTAGACACAAGGCCAGATTGGTTAGACTATGAAGAAGCCTTTGCCCCTATTGTAAGGTTTGAAACCATTCAACTGATTATTGTTGTAGCTACTCATCAAGGTTGGGCTTTGCATCAATTAGATGTAAAGTCTGCATTCCTAAATGGAAACTTGGAATAAGATATTAATGTAAGTCAGCCAGAGGGGTATTTGTGTGCAGGTCAAGAACAGAAAGTATAACGGCTGCACAAAGCTTTATATGGTCTTAAACAGGCTCCCAGGGCCTAGTATGCTATGATGGATGCTCATTTTGTAGATCAAGGTTATGAAAGAAGCAGTCATGAGCCCACTGTGTATGTAAAGAAGGTTGCAGATGATCTTATATATGTTTGCTTATATGTGGATGACATTATCTACACAAGTTCAAGCTTAAAGTTAATGAAAGAATTCAAAAAGGCATGATGAATATGTTTGAGATGACTGATTTGGGATTTCTCACTTTGTTTCTTGGCTTAGAAGTTCATCAGACTAAGGATGGCATTTTTCTTGCTCAAGAAAGGTATGCTACAAGTTTGGTTGACAGGTTGGGATTGAAAGGATGAGGAGACCCTTATGAATGCTAATGAGAAGTTCAGTGTAGAAGATGGAAGTAAAGCTGCTGGTTTTAAGTTATACAGAAGTTTAATTGGAGGTTTGAAGAACTTATGCAATACCAGGCCTAATGTTGTTTATGTTGTTAGAGTACTAGCTAGATTTATGCAAAAGCCTGTAGTTTTGCATTATGGTGCTGCTAGGATGGTACTGAAGTATGTGGCTGGAACATCAAATTTTGGGATTTGGTATGCTAAAAGTTTAAAGCAAAGAGGTATTGTTTTAATAGGTCACACTGATAGTGATTAGGCTGCCTGTGTTGATGATAGAAAGAGTGTTACAGCTCATAATTTTCACATTGGAAGTGGTGCTATTACTTGGAGTTCTAAGAAGCAAAGCATAGTTGCACTCTCTAGTACTAAGGCTGAATATGTTACAGCCACAGATGCTGCTTGTCCAGCTGTATGGTTAAGAAGGATGCTTGCTGATCTTTATCTAGTTCAAGATGATGCCATAGTCATTCATTGTGATAGTAGGTCTGCAAATTGTTTCTCCAAGAATCCTGCTTTGCATAACAGGTCCAAGCATATAGAGTTAAGGTATCATTTTATCTGGGACTTAGTGAGCAAGGATCAAGTGAAGTTATTATTTTGTAGCACTCATGATCATACTGCTGGTGTGTTGACTAAAGCTCTCTCTAAAGACAAGTTCAAGGTGTTCAGGTTGAAGTTGGGAATTCAGGAGTTTAAGTTATGAGAGGGTATTGGAAGTAACTCAAACTAATGTTTGAATGCATGCTGCACATGAGTCATGGGCACCAAACAACTCTCGGTTTGTATGCTCTTCTAGAAGGAATTTGAATAAGCTTAACGACTAGTTTGAAGTTTGAATTCAAGCTATTTTATCTCTTGTTTTATTGCATTCAGTTGTGTTAAGTTGTTCAGCAGTTTCCCTATTTAAGTAGCTGTTATTTCATGTTCTTGTATGCACTTTCAATTGAATAAAATCGTTAAGCTTTTGCCTTCCATTGTTCTATGGTCCTCTTTATTATTATTTTTATAACCAATAGTAACGCTTACATTATTAGTTAATATTTTAATAAGCTACAACTCTGAGGCAATAAAGTTGTTTTTTGTCGGATAACATAGAACAATCGGTTACTATTTCTATAACCCTAGTGAAAATAAAGTTTTCACGAAGCACAGAGGTGACTTCTTGAAGTACGAAGTTCTTGCCAAAGGGGTTGGAGAAAACCACGTGGGTCTGGAATAGATCCGGATTCCATTTGTTACTATAACACCTATCGAAGCATCGATCAACAAAGGGTTGCTAAACATAAACTTCAAAGGACTCAAGAGACTGTTGCCACACCTAGCGTTCATAGGAGTATTAGGGATTGTCATGAACCTGATAGATGGGTTGGATATCACAAGAGATGATTGTAAAAATCATGCCTAAGCGCCGATTATTTAACGAGTTATCCCCGAGTACTCCATGCCTAAGCCGAGTACTTGAGGAGACATCTTCGAGTACTCCCCAACTATGGCCAAGTACTCGCAAGAACCTAGTCAACCAAGTTGGAACTGCCTAACGACTTTTGCAAACTTTATGGGAGTGATGACATACTGATAGTCCATGCCACTATGCCAGTGAGTGAGTCAACTTTCTAGGGTAGACTGAATTGGTATAATATGTTTTGATGAACACAGCAGGGCCGGCCCTTAAGGGGTGCGGGAGGAATCCCGTCCCGGGCCCAATGTCTCAGGGGCACATGTTCTTAAATTGATGAATTTTTGTATGTTTGAGCCCCAAAATTGTTAATCAAGTATTAATCAAAGTGAAGGGTAGTTTATATAAAACAGAAAGTAAAGAAATGTTGAGAGAGACTAAAAATAAAAGAAGAAAATGAAATAGTTTGAGAAAAAAAAATTGAAGGTTTATTAATGAGTGTAGGACTAGAGAAAATTAAAAAGTTAAAATGAATAAGATGAAGAAGTTGACTTCATTTTCAACTTTTATTTTTGTTATGAAACAATTTTTTTTAATTTCCAAACTTTCACCCATTTATATTTTCATATTTTATGGGATTCAAACTCCCAACCTCCACCAAGAGGGTTTGTTCCCTCTACTGTTAGACTACAACTTAAGTGAGAAATAAAATTTAATCCATCAATTTGATATTACTTTAATCTTAGCTTAAAAAACATAGTTTACATTATTTATTTCCTTAAGGCCTAAAGCTACGACTATGGGGCACAATTTTTGCAGCTAGGCCCGGACACCTGAATTTTCAGTGGCGGCCCTGCCACTTGTAACTATAACACCTACCGAAATAACCGATCAACAAAGGGTTGTCAAACTTAAACTTGAAAGGACTCAAGAGACAGTTGCCACACCTAGCGTTTGTTGGAAACTTAGTGAAAATGCTATTTTCACAAAATATAGGAAAATGATTTTTTCCTAACTTTGGACTGAAATATATATCTCAAACAGAGGTTTAATTATATATTTCTTTGTGGGTTTATGTTCTATGTTGTGAGAGCTTCGCAATGAACCAAACCACATCCAAAACAAAGCTAGGATGAATGAGATATTGATGCTCAAAGGTTGGTGATTAAAACACTTGATGCTGAATTTTGGAACAAAGTGAGCAAGTGGAACTTGTCCCACATTGGAGGATTGATGATACCATGAGTGGTATATAAGTGGGAACACTCCTTCCTTATTGTTTCATAGGAAAACACACTGTGAATCTCGCGAAGGCACCCTAACTCGCATTTGCACACGCGCGCGTGGCATGGGCGATGGGCGCAATGTGGCGCTTTGATGGTGCACTTTGCAACTCGCATCACCGCGAGCCGGTTGAAAGCCGTCATTGTATTTATGAACGCAAGCTCGAGGTCCGAAGCACAGGACCCTGTGGCAGGTGACGTGACAAGGAGTGGCGTGAGAGTACGAGCAGACAACTAGGTGGTGTCCTGGTCTGCACAAATGCTTCTGCTCAGGCGCTTAGTGTGACGAGCGGAGCAACTTCCGCTGTTGTAGAACGCTAAATACGTTCTGCGCAGATGCGGGTCTCTTCCGCTGACGTAGAACAAGAATCGCGTGTCGCGCAATGCGCAGATGCGGGTCAGTTGCGTCTGCCGTAACATGAGAATTACGTCTCGTAAAGAACACGCGCGCGTGGACTTGCCCAGCTCCTCAGCAGCTACATACCAGTTCAGTAAGTGTAACGGTCTGGTCAAACAGTTACGTTTGAAACTTTAAGAATGTAATAAATGCTATTGAATATGTTCAATGACATTTATTTTTGTTCTTAATGCATTCATTAGCTTTTTTGACTTAGGACCTGTATATAATCCAAGGAGAGCCTTAGTTGGAGAACACACTAACAGACACATGAAAACTGTTCTGAAAATCACCAACAATTCTCTCTACTCGAGCAATCTTTTTTCTGTTTTCTTCTTGTTTTTAGGTACTATTCGGGTCAGAGCAAACTCCGGCAGTGCTTCCACTGTTCCGGCTGTTGTATACTAGGAAACAAAACGAGTTCTCGTTAATAGACTTGGAATTTGTTTTAAGGGCCCCGTGTTCAACACGATCCTCAGCTTCAAGATTTCTGTTTCTACTCCTTCTTGTTCTTTGTTTCTTTAAGTTGTAATTGTATTGTATTATTTTCTGCTTTCGTTTTTAATTTTTAGTTTATAATCGTAATATAAAAATTCTTTATTTTATTTTATATACGAGCGGTTCTAACAATCTTAAAACAAATTTTTTAAACACCGTTCGTGTATAACAAAACCACTCTATTTGTGATTCAAACAAGTTTTGTTCCACTTAGTTTGTGTTTTAAAAACATATTTTTTTGGTTTTCGAAACAAGAAACTCAATGTTGGTCTTCAAAGTTGGACTTAGCCTACGGTTTGTTATTTTGTTAGAAAACAGATGTCACACCCTCAAATTTCCACTGCGGGGTTTATACCGCGGGGCGCATGACATACCAGGATCCCATAGCCATAAGTAATATGAACGAACTCTAAATACCCAAACCATTTAGTTCGTTTTCAATAACCAAGTTTAGTTAAGCTGCGGAAGCGTGAACGAAATCTAAACCTTTTCATGCGCAAAACAACGCGCCCAAATTAAAACCATATGAAAGAAAATGTAAAAGCATAATATGTAATTTAGGAGTATGCCCAAGACCCCAAATGCAGTGAAGTGTGCAGTGCATTCTAATCGTGGCACCAGAAGCTAACTACCTGCAAAAGCATGTATATCGTGGGTCAACAAACAATGTTGGTGAGTTCACAAAGCAAAGTAGGCGAGTAAGTAAATGCACTGGTTTCCATAACCACGTAACCAAGTAAAAGCGTAAGTAATTAAGTTGGTTCCAAAAACCGTGTAACCACTAGTTCATCACATGCCAAGGGTAGCTAACCCATTCATGATAACTAACACCGATATACCGAACTGCTAATATACGTGTTGTCACAAATGTGAGCAGTTTGCCTTGCATCATTGCCTATCAACAATGATAATCTGTTAAGTTATAGTTCACTCCCGCACTCCCTCGAACCGGTGTGAGGTTTGTCAGAACAAATAGCGCTATCAACTAATAACCCGCTTGCCATAACCCGACAACACATTCGGTATGTGAATGACTTACAATGATAGTGTTGGTTTAGTTCATCAAGGACAAAGTTTACGAACTAGCAAAACCCCAACCAACACAAGGAGTCAAAACCAGACCCAAACAAGGAGTCAAAACCCGACCCACACAAGGAGCCATAGCATCCCAACCCGGGATGTGTAAGTAGTCCCAAACCGGACTAGAAAAAGATAAGTACGTTTTCTTAAACCCGAGACGTATGCTTTTGAGAACAAGTAGTGAAACTCACCTTAGTATGCAAGCAATAAATCCAAACTCCAATTTAGGGTGTGCTACCGACTCCTAGTATATGTGTCTCTAAGTAAGTATATGTGTAATACCATTACACCACATAACCCGTTTGTCCAAGACGTTTAAATGTTCAAAATCGTGTAAGTGACACCTAGTGATTCTACATGCATCTCATATAAGCATTGTTTTGAAAACCGGACCGGACCGACCGGTCGGACCGGGCTCCGGGGCCTGGACCGGTCCGGTTCGGGTAGTCGGACCATTTTTGCAGTGAACCGGGGTTGAACCGGTGAACCGGCCGGTCGGACCGGAAACCGGACCGGTCGGACCGGAAACCGGACCGGTCGGACCGGAAACCGGACCGGTCGGACCGGATTTTTTAATTTTTTTTAATTTTTTTAATTTTTTTTTTTTTGTTATTTTGGGCCGGTTCGTCGAACCGGTCGAACCGGTTGGACCGGTCGAACCAGTGAACCGGCCGGGGGTCCGGTTCGACTTCCGGTCCGGTTCTGAAAACCTTGCATATAAGTGCCTATTCAAGTACATGCCATATACATACCACATAGGACTCTAATTAGTCACATAAACTCACAATACACAATCTGCGTTTTCAGGACAGATTATGCGCCGTGAACACTAATTTATTTAAAATACTTAATGAATGAATTAAACTCCCAAAGTTTTACTGAATATTCTTTGGGGTTCGTTTCTTAACACATATTTTCCTTTCGTCTACAAACCGAATACAAAAATTATAAAAAATCGTGCATCACAGACATGTCCAGAAAGTTTCTACAGAAGGTCAGGTTAGTAGAAAAATTCCCAAAAATGGTGTATTCATCCAAACGGCATGAATCCATTTGGAAAAGCCAAATTATTCCAATTTTAATCTACTGTAAAAATTTCATAACTTAATTCTTTGTAAAACTCGAGTTATAATTGTTTAAAGTTGACTCAGTTTGTTAATCCGAAAATCTGATATGACCTTTATTCAAAGAAAATTCCAAAAACTATTCAAACGACGTCCAAATCACTCAATTTTACCCATTTTAAAAAGATAAGACCAAGTATAATACGTCCATGCAAAGAAATCATCAAAATCTATAATTTAAAGTCACGTAACAGACCCTACAAGTCAACCCAAACAATCTGTCCAGATTTTATTCATGCATAAACTCTTGTTTAAACTACTCACGTATGCAGATAATCGATCAACAACAATCAAGAATCATCATAAAACATTCATATGACCTAGCATGATCAGAACCTATCATAACACATGCAAAATCAACAACCCTAAAGATCAAAACATCACAAACTTGCGCAACAAGCAACCTATCATATCACTAATCGCATAGGATCATGTTTAACCCGTTATATCTTTATAAACATAAATTTTTAATCTTTATAAAAAGGTTTCAGGCCAGGACAAACTTAGTTATAAGGTTTTAATAACATATTAAGAAGATTAAAGCATAATAGATTAAAGATTATACCGCAAGCTCTTCGAAACAATCAACTGAATTGTCTTGAAGCTTCCCGATCGATGTTCTTGCGCCTTAGCAGGTGTTTAGGGGTTAATATTTCCTAATAGGGCAGTAGGGGGCGATTACGGTTGAGTTTAGGGGTTGTATGAGGCTTAAGATTGTTTAAATAGGGTTTTAAGTCGGTTTAGTTGCGTGAAGATGCTGTGCGCGGCCACTCAGAGGGAGCGCGCGGCCGCTCGTAGAGAGTGAGCGGCCGCTCACTCCTCCCCGGCCCATTCCAGGTGGCCTGCTTCGTTGTACAGCCTGTTTTCTTCGATGTTTTCGCTATTTTGGACCGTAACAAGTGTAACCCCATGTGTTAAGACCCCAACCATCCTAATGGTCCATCCATTATGGTTTTTATTAACGTATTCGGTTTATGTTCATGTAATCACATACAGTTTGCACATAGTTTCACAGAGTATCATAGAAGCACATAATTGCAATCAATCTCAATCGATTAATTCACAATTATTTAACTTCATTGTTCACCAACGTCCGAGGTTCACTAATCATGTATACAGTCTGGTAATTCCCCGAATTTTCACTTCATGCAATTATTAGCCTGTAATTGTGCAACGTGTGTCCTATCTAGCTAACCCTAGTTAAGTAGAATGCAAGGAATGTAACTAGAGTTTAGTTAAAGTGAGAACCTGAAATTGCAGGGTATCACATCATCCCTAAGTTGAAAAGAATTTCGTCCTGAAATTCAGCAAGTAAACAATAAAGTCAGCTAGAAAAAGTGTGTTTGGTTCCCGGATGTCACATCATCCCTAAGTTGAAAGGAATTTCGCCCCAAAATTCACTTTGAGCGAGCTGCTTTATGTTTAGTGTTTGATCTATGCACGGGTTCAGGTTCAGTAAAGAGTTGTGGATATTTGAGCCGCATTTGATCTCTGCGCTCCCACGTATATTCCAGTCCTAGACGGGAATTCCATCGTACCTAACAATTGGTATAGTGTTTTGTCTGAGTTTCATGATGCCCCGCTCAAGAATCTCCACTGGTTATTCCATGAACTGTAGCCTAACGTCCACCTAGATCTCCTCTAGTGGCACCATAAGTGTTGTATCCAATTGGCATTTCTTTAGGTTTGATACGTGGAATACATTGTGCACTCCACTGAGTTCATCAGGAAGGTTCAATCCTGTAAGCTACTCGACCAATCCTTTCGACAATCTCGAATGGTCCAACGTATCGTGGGTTCAACCTTCCCCGTTTTCCAAAGCGTATCACACCCTTCCATGGTGACACCTTTAATAGTATCTTTTCCCCAACCTGGAACTCCAAATGTTTCCTACGCTTATCAGCGTAACTTTTCTGTTGATCACGAGCAACAGCCATCCGGTTTCTGATTTGCACTATCTTCTCAGAAGTTTTGTGCACGAGTTCGGGACCTGTTAGCTGGCTATCCCCAACTTCAGTCCAGCAGATGGGAGACCTACACTTGCCTCCATAAAGTGCCTCAAAAGGCGCACACTGTATCGAAGTGTGGTAGCTGTTGTTATACGAGAATTCAATCAAAGGCAAGTGCTTATCCCAACTGTTGCCAAAATCCACCACGTACACTCGTAGCAGACCTTCCAATGTTTGGATGGTACGTTCACTCTGTCCATCCGTCTATGGGTGATAGGCTATGCACATATCTAAGCGAGTCCCCAAAGCGTTTTGGAGAGTAGTCCAAAAATGAGAAAGGAATCGCGCATCGCGATCAGATATGATAGAAGTAGGCACCCCATGCCTAGAGACTACCTCCTTGATGTAGAGATTAGCTAATTTCTCAAGCGAGTCGGTTTCCTTTATGGCCAGAAAATGTGCCTATTTGGTTAAACGATACACGATAACCCAAATCATGTTATGGACAGTTGGCATTCTAGGGAGCTTTGTGATGAAATCCATAGAAATTC
The DNA here is from genome assembly GCA_028751855.1 of Ambrosia trifida. NCBI lineage: Eukaryota > Viridiplantae > Streptophyta > Magnoliopsida > Asterales > Asteraceae > Ambrosia > Ambrosia trifida. The sequence continues at coordinate 70,836,837 of CM054131.1, read as the reverse complement.
CGTCCCATTTCCACATAGGGATTTCTGGTAGCTTGGAGTAGGCCTGAAGGTTTCTGATACTCGATCTTAACCTTCACACAAGTCAAGCACTTAGTAACATAAGTGGCTATCTCAGCTTTCATGTTTGCCACCAGTAAAGAGTTTTGAGATCTTGGTACATCTTGTCCGAACCAGGATGTACCGAATATTGAGAGGTGTGAGCTTCATCGAGCACCAGTTGTCTGAGATCCCCAAAACGTGGTATCCAGAATCGATTCATAAAGTATTGAAGACCATTCGTCTTTAGTTCCAAGTGCTTATCCGCACTATGTAAAGTTTCAAGCCCGATATTTTCTTCTTTCAATGCCTCGCCCTAGGCTTCACGTACCTTATTAGGAAGATTAGAATGTATAGTGAGTTGTAAAGCTCGCACCCGTTTAGGTTTCGTTTCCTTACAACTAAGGGCATCAGCTACTACATTAGCTTGCCCTGGATGATGGTACAGTCATAATCATTCAGAAGCTCGACCCATCGACGTTGTCGCATGTTCAGCTCCTTCTGATCGAATATGGGTTGAAGGCTCTTGTGGTCAGTGAAGATCGTACACTTCGTCCCATAGAGATAATGCCTCCAGATCTTTAGAGCAAAAACCACTGCTCCTAGTTCCAAGTCATGGGTGGTGTAATTCTTATCGTGAACCTTTAATTGACGTGAGGCATACGCGATCACCTTATCACGCTGCATCAGCACACACCCTAATCCTTGGATAGACGCGTCACAGTATACCACGAAGTCCTCTGTACCCTCAGGTAATGATAGTATAGGTGCACTACAAACTTTCGCCTTCAATAATTGAAAAGTAGACTCTTGTGCATCTCCCCACTTGTAAGTAATACCCTTCTGTGTTAAAGCAGTGAGGGGTTGAGCGATCTTAGAGAATCCCTTAATGAATCTGCGATAATATCCCGCAAGACCAAGAAACTGGCGCACCTCTGTAGGAATCTTAGAGCCTCCCACTTTTTAATAGCATCAATCTTGGCAAGATCGACATGTATCCTTGCCTCATTAACCACATGTCCAAGAAATTGGACTTCTCAAATCCAAAAGTCACATTTAGAGAATTTTGCATACAACTGCTCATTTCTCAAAAGTTCCAAGATCAGTTGCAGGTGTTGCTCGTGCTCTTCCCTGCTCTTGGAATAAATTAGTATGACACCTATGAACACTATGATGAATTTGTCCAAATAGGGCTTACACACGTGGTTCATCAGATCCAAGAACACAGCCGGTGCATTGGTTAGCCCAAATGGCATCACCAGAAACTCATAATGTCCATAACGAGTTCGAAAGGTTGTCTTCGCCACATCCTCCTCTCGGACTCTCAGTTGATGGTATCCTGACCTCAAGTAAATCTTAGAATAGAAACTCGACCCTTGAAGCTGGTCGAACAAGTCATCAATATGAGGCAAAGGGTAGCAGTTCTTAACCGTTACTTTGTTCAACTTCAAATAATCAATACACATGCGGAAACTCCCATCCTTCTTCTTAACAAACAGAACTGGAGCTCCCCATGGCGAAGAACTAGGTCTAATAAAGCCCCTATTCAATAGCTCTTGGAGTTGGGTAGACAGTTCTTGATGTTTGCCTGGTGCTAGGCGGTATGGTGCGCGTGCAACTGGAGCTGCTCCAGGTACAAGACTAATTTGAAACTCCACTTGAAGAATAGGTGGAAGTCCAGGTAGTTCCTCTGGGAAAACATTTGGGAACGCTCGGACTACTAGGATGTCCTCAATCTTAGTTTCGGTTTCAGCTCGAGTGTCAGATATGTTAGCCAAAATGGCTGGACAGCCCTTACGAATACACTTCTGGGCTTTCAAGAATGAGATGATGCCCACCATGGCACCACCACGATCACCCTGTATAGATAAAAGTTCTCCACATGGGAGGGGGACATGAACAATCTTCTCCTGACAGCGAATTTCAGCGTGTTGCTTGGACAACCAGTCCATGCCAACCACGAGATCAAAGCTTCATAGGGTGATAGGTAGAAGGTTGATGGCAAACAATTGACCATCTAGATCAAGCTTATAGTCACAATGGATGTGGGTTACCTCAACAGGCTTCCCATCAGCTAGCTCTATGATAAATGGGGTATCAAGAAGAGTAGGAACCATCCCTAGTTGTTTGCTAAGTTTTGATGACACAAAACTATAGTCCGCACCAGTATCATAGAAGCAAGAGTGTCGTTCAAGGAACGCGTACCCGTCATGACATTTTTATCAGTCCTAGCTTCCCCAAAGCCAATCACAAATGCTCTTCCACGAGCCCCATTGTTGTTGTTGTCGTTGTGGTTGTTGTTGTTGAAGGACTAATACCACACACTATCCCACGTTCTCTTGCTATCACCAAAAGTAGAAGATCAAGCACCATGCTTCGGAAAAGTACCATGCTCAACAGCCTCCTCAGTGAGTTTACGAGCCAGGTGAAAGATTGGTTTGATTCTGGATAGGTCAGCTGTAGTAGCCCTGCCACGAATCTGTGGGACCTACCCTTTTGGTATGAAGTTCGATTCGCTGGTAAGGTTGGTTACTTAGATTTGAGCACATAGTACTAACTCCTGTAGCTTGGTAGTCTAGGCGTCGATCTCAGACCCAGCCGTCTTAAGATAACACATTTCTAGATTTCACCACAGGGTGTTACGTTCTCCATCCAAGTATTTGTAACTCATCGAGGGTGCATGTAGCATACATTACCCCATCCTGCCTGGGGCAAATGCACATGGCAAAGACTTATACTATCGAAGCAATCAGACGGTCTCCTTCAGTTCCGTTGGAGTTATCAAGGTTTACGACCAATAAAAGGCTTGAAAATATGATGGCAGATTGTTGTTGTGACATGTTTTCTCAAGGAATAAGAAAGTTCAAATGTGAAAGTCAGCGGAAACGACTGATTTTGCAAAATGGATCTTATCACGTATAGTCTCCTTCTCCAGTCCTATGTAATCCAGCTTAGTGGTCAGCTGTACCACTTGTTCCTCCAATCGTGGCTATCAGTCCTTAGTAGGTTTCGTCTTCCTTTGAGATATTGCACTGCATCGCAGGCCTTACATAACTCCCCAAGAGTTTGTGTAACAAGCCCCAATCTAATGTGTCCCCTTGAATCTACTATATACTCACGAGGAACAGTGACACGTATGTCATGTATCTCTTGCTCGTACAAGGCGTAAATCTTTAGAGTAAGGATAAAATTCTATATGAGTAACCTAGTCTCGTCTGAGTTCCAAATGAGAGTAAGAAAGGTCAAATAACAAGGAACAGAAACTAATTGTCTCCTTGCTCAGTGAAAAAGGATAAGTCTCAGTATTTGAATTTGATTCGGTTTAATGGTATCACGTCATGTGCATCGTGCAACTTTCCTGTGTACGTGCGCCACAACGCTCGCAAGGGCTCTCTCCCATGTACTATTGTTGTTTCCTCATCCAAGAGGTTTGTTAGGATACTACTCCCAGTAGTGTGCCACCTGGTGTAACCCTGGGTTCCCACCAGTGATGTGTTCAGAATTAGGTCTAGAACTAGAAGATAACATATCTCCTGAAACCATGTGTTGTAATATATGTACCTAAAAGCTAGTTACGCACTTAAGTTGTGGGTGTACTTATGCTATGATGATTATAGACTAGACTCAACATGTAGTCCTAGTTCACTATAACCAATGGCTCTGATACCAATCTGTCACACCCTCAAATTTCCACTGCAGGGTTTATACCACGAGGCGCATGACATACCAGGATCACATAGCCATAAGTCATATGAACGAACTCTAAATGCCTAAACCATTTAGTTCGTTTTCAAAAACCAAGTTTAGTTAAGCTGCGGAAGCGTAAACCAAATTTAAACCTTTTAAAACCATGCGCAAAACAACGCGCCCAAATTAAAACCACATGAAAGAATATGTAAAAGCATAATATGTAATTTTGGTGTATGCCCAAGACCCCAAATGCAGTGAAGTGTGCAGTGCATTCTAATCGTGGCACCGGAAGCTAACTACCTGCAAAAGCATGTATATCGTGGGTCAACAAACAATGTTGGTGAGTTCACAAAGCAAAGTAGGCGAGTAAGTAAATGCACTGGTTTCCATAACCACGTAACCAAGTAAAAGCGTAAGTAATTAAGTTGGTTCCAAAAACCGTGTAACCACTAGTTCATCACATGCCAAGGGTAGCTAACCCATTCATGATAACAAACACCGATATACCGAACTGCTAATGTACGTGTTGTCACAAATGTGAGCAGTTTGCCTTGCATCATTGCCTATCAACAATGATAATCTGTTAAGTTATAGTTCACTCCTGCACTCCCCCGAGCCGGTGTGAGGTTTGTCAGACCTAATAGCGCTATCAACTAATAACCCGCTTGCCATAACCCGGCAACTCATTCGGTATGTGAAGGACTTACAGTGATAGTGTTGGTTTAGTTAATCAAGGACAAAGTTTGCGAACTAGCAAAACCCCGACCCGCACAAGGAGTCAAAACCCGACCCACACAAGGAGTCAAAACCCGACCCACACAAGGAGCTATAGCATCCCAACCCGGGATGTGTAAGTAGTCCCAAACCGGACTAGAAAAAGTTAAGTACGTTGTCTCAAACCCGAGACGCATGCTTTTGAGAAAAAATAGTGAAACTCTCCTTAGTATGCAAGCAAATAAATCCAAACTCCAATGTAGGGTGTGCTACCGACTCCCTAGTATATGTGTCACTATGTAAGTATATGCGTAATACCATTACACCATATAACCTGTTTGTCCAAGACATTTAAATGTTCAAAATCGTGTAAGTGACACCTAGTGATTCTACATGCATAAGCAAACCCTACAGACCCGTTGGTGAATATGTTGGTTATCATTAGTTTTATACTTCATATGCATCTTATATAAGTTCCTATTCAAGTACATGTCATACACATACCACATAGGACTCCAATTAGTCACTTAAACTCACAATGCACAATCTGCGTTTTCAGGACAGATTATGCGCCATGAAAACTAATTTTCTTTGGGGTTCGGTTGTTAAGACATATTTTTGTTTTGTCTAAAAACCAAACAAAAAAATTATGAAAAAACATGCATCACAGACATGTCCAGAAAGTTTCTACAGAAGGTCAAGTTAGTAGAAAAATTCCCAAAAATTGTGTATTCATCCAAACGACATGAATAAACTTAGAAAACCCAAATTATTCCAATTTTAATCTACTGTAAAAATTTCATAACTTAATTCTTTGTAAAACTCGAGTTATAAATGTTTAAACTTGACTCAGTTTGTTAATCCAAAAATCTGATATGACCTTTATTCAAAGAAAATTCCCAAAACTATTCAACCGACGTCCAAATCACTCGATTTTACCCGTTTTGAAAAGCTAAGACCAAGTATAATACGTCCATGCAAAGAAATCATCAAAATCTATAATTTAAGGTCATGTAACAGACCCTACAAGTCGACCCAAACAATCTGTCCAGATTTTATTCATGCATAAACTCGTGTTTAAACTACTCACGTATGCATATAATCGATCAACAACAATCAATACTCATCATAAAACATTCATATGACCTAGCATGATCAGAACCTATCATAACACATGCAAAATCAAAAACCCTAAAGATCAAAACATCACAAACTTGCGCAACAAGCAACCTATCATATCACTAATCGCATAGGATCATGTTTAACCCGTTATATCTTTATAAACTTCAAGTTTTAATCTTTATAAAAAGGTTTCAGACCAGGACAAACTTAGTTATAAGGTTTTAATAACATATTAAGAAGATTAAAGCATAATAGATTAAAGATTATACCGCAAGCTCTTCGAAACAATCAACCGAATGCTCTTGAAGCTTCCCGATCGATGTTCTTGCACCTTAGCAGGTGTTTAGGGGTTAATATTTCGTAATAGGGCTGTAGGGGGCGATTAGGGTTGAGTTTAGGGGTTGTATGAGGCTTAAGATTGTTTAAATAGGGTTTTAAGTCGGTTTAGGTGCGTCAGGATGCTGCACGCGGCCGCTCGGAGAGAGCGAGCAGCTGCTCACTCCTCCCCGGCCCGCTTCGTTGTACAACCTGTTTTCTTCGATGTTTTCGCTATTTTGGACCATAACAAGTGTAACCCATGTGTTAAGACCCCAACCATCCTAATGGTCCATCCATTATGGTTTTTATTAACGTATTCGGTTTAAGTTCACGTAATCACATACAGTTTGCACGTAGTTTCACAGAGTATCATAGAAGCACATAATTGTAATCAATCTCAATCAATTAATTCACAATTATTTAATTTTATTGTTCACCAACGCCCGAGGTTCACTATTCATGTATACAGTCTGGTAATTCCCTGAATTACCACTTCATGCAGTTATTAGCCTATAATTGTGCAACGTGTATCCTATCTAGCTAACCCTAGTTAAGTAGAATGCAAGGAATGTAACTAGAGTTTAGTTAAAGTGAGAACCTTAAATTGCGGGGTATCACAACAGAGTCGGTTACATCTAAACCTTTGTCTTAAATTGAAATAAAACTTTCTGTTGACGTTCAAAGTTGGACTTAAAAGTCACAGTTTGTGATGATTTTGATTTAAAAGTTGACATTTGTTTTTATAACAAGCCAATTAAGTGATGTACATTTATTTATAGCAATAAACTACTAATAGCAATATTAAAGCATCTTTTGAGGATTCAAGTACATATCTTGTATAAGTAAGAAAAAGACACTTTCAGATCCTCATGAGTTATATAGACTATTTTTTTAAACGATGATTAGAACCTATTACACATCAAATAATGATGGTAAAGGCGGTAATCATTGAGATGGTTGCCGTGGCGGTGCAGTGACAACAATGAGAACGACGACGGGGGCTAGTTGTGGGTGGCACGCAGAGGTGGTCTGACAACGGTGGTGGTAGTTCGGTTCTTTAAGTTGCATTTCATAGTTAGGTATATGCAAAGGATCAAGGAAAGTTACCCAACATCAATTGGTTGCGGTGGGTTGTTGATCATTAATTTTTTTTGGTTAAGCAAAACAGTTTTTTTTGTTGCTTTATTCGTAGCATATCTTACCAAGCTAAATCAACTTACATAATGTTAAGCATAATCATAAAAACATACATATTCAACCAAAAATTATGTAAAAAGTTTTGTTTAAAAAATGTGATTACACTTACGACACGTACTAATACCCAAAGTTTTTTTATCAATAGTTAGTATGACGGGCCTGAAAATTATGATGGGTAAACCGGGCATATTAAAAAAACAAAGTGAGTAAATTAAAAGAAACAAAATCCAAAAAAAATAATAAAATTTGGTAACATTTTCAATATAAAAAGCTCACAATTTGATAAAATAATTTTAGAAATATAAATAAACAACTTGAAACAAATAAAACAATATCGATTTCATGGGTTTTGGGTTTTTTTTCTTTTATAGCAGTGGACACAAAAACATAAAAATTCTATGATTTTGTCTCTATTACTTTCATCTTTTGACTTTTTTTTTTTTTTTTTTTTTACAAAACGGTGAGATATATTCTTAGAACACACATATCCCCAACAACAATTAATCTCTCCAAAACCTTCCCCAAATTCTCAAAACTTCATCGCCGGAAAACCAACGCCACCTACGTTGCATCATCCTTTGCCACCACCGCCTATTTGTTGTCTTTCAACATCATGACAACACATAATAGCCCTTTCCGACAACGTCTAAGCCGGTTTATGTAGGTTTGCCTATAAACGGGGAAACCGGTTTTGCGGGCGGATCTAAGTATAGTGCCTAAAAAATGTGTGGTGCTGGATGCTTTTAATGTTTCTTACGGGGATGTGGTTGTCGATTTGAATTGAAGTTTGTATGAATGCGGATGGGATTGTGAGAGTTGGTTTTGATAGAAGCAATTGTTAGACTTAGAAAGCAATACTACGTTGAAGATATATGGATTGGTGGCATCGTCATTGAAGAAATTCCTGAAGAGACGTTACGGTTGAACATGGAAGGGTGTCATAACCGTTAAAGACGGAAATTCAAGGAGGAAACGATTGTTGTGACACCGGTGAAGACAAAAGAATAAAGGAACGGTAAGATATGGTAGTTACAAACGTTGATGGTTATTGATGTTGATTTCGTTGTGTCGGTTGATGTTTGTGTATATATGAGAGAATGCGACCGTTATTATAGAGGAGATGAGGCGGTGCCGCGGTGGTTAGCATAGTAGATTAATAAAGTGAAAAGGGGATCGAGACGGTTAGTATAATAACTGTAACGGCGATGTACTAAAAGCTGTTAAGTAACATTAAGATGCCGCTAAGTTGGTATTTGTATTAATATACAATTAGAACATTATAAAACTGAAAAAAGATTCCAAATCAACAAGTGGTTGCGTGTTTGCACTTGCGGGTGCTGCTATATCTTGGGAGTCTTCGAAGCAAACTGTTATAGCAATATCCATGATGGAATCTGAATTTATTGCCTTAGATAAATGTGGAGAAGAGGCGGAGTGAATACGTCAATTCGTGGAGGATATTCCAAGATGGAGTAAACCTTTACCAGCCATTTGCATACATTGTGACAGCTAATCGACAATTGGTATAGCTCAATGTACAATGGCAAATCGAGGCACATAAGGCGTAGATACAACACGATACGACAACTACTCTCAACGGGTGTTATTACGATTGACTATGTGAAGTCAATAGATAAGGTTGCGGACCCATTAACAAAAGGCTTAAGCATAGAGTTAGTATATAAGTCGTCAAGAGGAATGGGACTAAAGCCCACGCAAAAAGGGAGTATGAGGGAAACCTAACCTAGTTGACTGGAGATCCCAAGATCTAGGTTTAATAGGCGAACTTAATCATATGACCAAAGGGAGTAACTGTGGGGGCACCCCAAAATACTAAAGGGAGTTTATACTTCCTAGTCCATTCCAATCAGTGAAAGTGGTGTCGAGGTTAAGCATATTTAAGTTATTGATTGTGGTAAATCAATATAACTTATGCTTTTAATGATTCATGGGAATTACCTATGTTAGAAAGAAGTAGGGTCGCTTCGAATGGATTTGTGGGGAGGCGCAAATCCTAGAGCTCTCGCAGAACCAGGAGTGTCCATGACCATAAAAGGACACAACAATGAGGGGTTGGCTAAACCAAGGGGGTGTTGTGTGAAGTGTATTGTCGTTTTCACAAACGGGGGACAGTTCAAAGACATCAAGTTCTACTGACCGCTAGTAAGCTAAGTATGCTTCACAAAGGAATGTTCAAAGGCAAAACCTACATATCCTGCAACGTTCAACTGTCGAATTGTATCGTTGAAACGTGTAAGAACGGATCGATCTCCATTCATGGGGGATTGTTGGAAATTTAGTGAAAATGCTATTTTCACAAAATATAGCCATTTTCCTAACTTTGGACTAAAATATATATTTCTAACAGAGGTTTAATTATATATTTCTTTGTGGGTTTATGTTCTATGTTGTGAGAGCTTCACAACGAATCAAACCACGTCCAAAACTAAGCTATGATGAATAAGATATCGATGCTCAAAGGCTGGTGATTGAAACACTTGATGCTGAATTTTAGAACAAAGTGGGCAAGTGGAACTTGTCCACATTGGAGGAGTGATGATACCATGAATGGTATATAAGTGGGAACACTCCTTCCTTAATGTTTCATAGGAGCACACACTTTGGAACTCGTGAAGGGTCCCTAACTCGCATATGCGTGCGTGGCGTGGACGAAGGGTGTAATGTGGCGCTTTGATGGAGCAGTTTGCACCTCGCATCACCGCGTGCTGCTCGAGAGTCGCCTATGTATTTTTGAACGCATGCTCGAGGTCCTAAGCATATGATCCAGTGGCAGGTGACATGACATGGAGTGGCGTGTGAGTACGAGCAGACAACCAGGTGGCGTCTTGGTCTGCGCGGATGCTTCCCCGCAAGCGCTCGGTGTGACGAGCGGAGCAGCTTCCGCTGACGTAGAACGTTAAAGATGTTCTGCGCAGATGCGGGTCTCTTTCGCTGACGTAACATGAGAATTATGTCTCGCGCAAGATGCACATGCGCGGACTCGCCCAGCTCCTCAGCAGCTACAGACCAGTTCAGCAAGTGTAACGGTCTGGTCAAACAGTTAGGTTTGAAACTTTAGGAAACGTAATAAATGCTATTGAAGACGTTCAATGACATTTATTTTTGTTCTTAATGCATTCAATAGCTGTTTTGACTTGGGACCTGTATATAAACCAAGGAGGGCCTTGGTTGGAGAACACCCTAACAGACACACGAAAACTGTTCTGAAAATCCGCAACACTTTTCTCTACTCAAGCAATCTTTTTTTTTTGTTTTCTTCTTCTTTTCAGGTACTATATGGGTCAGAGCCAACTCCGGCAGTGCTTCCACTCTTCCAACTATTCTACACTGGGAAACAAAACGAGTTCTCCTTAATAGACTGGGAATTTGTTTTTAGGGCCCCGTGTTCAACACGATCCTCAGCTTCAAGATTTTTGTTTCTACTCCTTGTTGTTTGTTTCTTTAAGTTGTAATCGTATTGTATTATTTTTTGCTTTCTTATTCATTTTTAGTTTGTAATCATAATATAAAAATTGTTTATTTTATTTTATATACGAGCGGTTCTTACAGCGTTCACAGGAGTATGAGGGATTGTCATGAACCTGATAGATGTGTTGGATATCACAAGAGATGGTTGTAAAAATCATGCCTAAGCGCCGATTATTTAACGAGTTATCCCCGAGTACTCCACGCCTAAGCCGAGTACTTGACAAGTCATCTTCAAGTACTCCCCAACTATGGCGGAGTACTCGCAATTCCCCAGTCAACCGAGTTGGAACTGCCTAGCAACTTTTGCAACCTTGATGCGAGTGATGACATACTGATAGTCTATGTCAGTGAGTGAGTCAACTTTCTAGGGTAGACTGAACTGGTATAATATGTTTTGGTGCACACAGATACTACACGGCTAACCTATTACAACGAAGAGTCAACTTTTGAGGTTCGGTTTGCTGTTGAAATGAGTTCTGAGACACAAATATATAAGACTGCATCAACATTCGAGATTTAGTTGCCTTTGAATATTACTTCGTTGTTGCAATGATTTTGATTGATTGCATATAACAATGCATTACAATGATTTCTTTCACATGTTTCATTTCACTGTCCAACAAATGCATACATCAATAATACTTAAAAAAAAAAAAAAAAAAAAAAAAAAAATAATAATAATAATAATAATAATAATAATAATAATAATAATACTTAAATACGCATATACGATGAAACTGTTACACTAATTGATTATTATCAATGGCATGAACTGAGAATGAACGAGAAACTAAATAAATATTTTTGTAATAACTAGTTGGATTCAACCTACGCATTGCCGCGAGGATACGACGCAAATTTGATGGATATGGGTTCGATTCGTTACAGTACCGCCACATGCTATAGCAAACGAATGAGAAAATCCAAATGAAACTTCTTACATAAGCAAACCGAATACACGTGTTTGGTTCGTTAGAGAAAAAATAACAACTAAACAATTCCAATATTCAACACTTGTTCGGTTCGTTGCGATGGGAATGTCATTTGTTAAAAAAAGGATTGTATACGACACTTTTATTATGAAAAAGTTGTATAATGTAACCCGGAAATTAAAGTCGTGTTTTACATTGATAAAAAAAAAGTTCAATGGCATATATAATTATTTATATCGGAATGTAAGGGAGTGTCGAGAAAAAAAACACAACCGCGTATTTAGGTTTTATATAAAAAAACTAACGAACGAACCAATGTTATAAGAGAAAAATAAAACTATTAAGTTAAAAGGAGTATATTAGTTAAAGGATAAGGGTTTGAGAGTGACATGGTATATTAACATGTAGTGCTACTTGTGGTTAGAGTTTGCATCATCAAATGTTCAAATATTTGTGTCGAGTCTTCTTTGTCGGTTTTTTTTTTTTTTTTTTTTTTCCGAGTAGTTTTGGGCTTTCCTTATTCAGTTAAAGTCTAGTTGTTGATCCCATCCATAACCAAAGATTACAATTCGTTCGTAAGCTAAGTTTGAAATAGAATTGGATCGGCACATGTTCTAAAAAAATGGATCATTGGATCAGCCAATAAGCAAAGCTAGAAAGGGAGGTTCCCCGTTTCTCATCCGCTGCAAATGCAAATCCGACACTATCCTATTTCATATATTTTTATTGTGATGCTCAATGGTATCAAAGAAGAGTTCAACTTTCCAAACGTTTTAATTCTGGGGCGAGTAAAAGAATACCAAACCCATATGCAAATTCGAGTTTCAACTTTCGATTTTCAAACATCAATAAATCAAGTTTCAACTTTTAGTTATCAAACTCTATACCTAAAATAAAAATGTACGTGTTTAAAGTAAATAAAACAAATCATTTACGATTAGATTTTAATATATATTATATATTTGTCAATGTAAACAAAGTACATGACAAAATTACATGATATAAGAAAAGTAAATAGAATAAAAGGGACAAAACACACAACTTTTAATGCACATAAAAATTAAAAATCAAAGAAAAATTGGCCTAAACCCTTAAATGCATGTTATACACAAATTAATGGAAGAAGCCACTTGAACCTAAGTTCTTCATTTTGAAATGTAAGTCACTAATCAACTCATTTACTTGGCCTTGTTACACTTTTTCATGCCAAAATAATTTAAATACTAGTTATACATAATATATAACTAGTAGAAATGCCCGCGCGTTGCCGCGGATACTTATGTTTTTTTTGGTGAACGTTGCATGATTTGTTTCACGTAATTTATTTTTTATACCAATTTGTTAAGAAAAACATCTTTGATTATAAGGCGCACAACTCAAAGTCAGTTATTGCCAAAAAAAAAAAAATCACACCCTGGGCGTTTTTTTGCAAAAGAACTGCACCTTATGATAACAAAAGTGCAGGGGCTTGAGCCTTGTTGCGCCTCGGCCTAGGTGCGCATAAGGCACACTTTTCTAATCCAAGCTTACAATATGAGATTATTTCTATTCTAAAGCAATCCCATTATCAATAATCCAAGCCTTTAAACTAACAAAATATATGAACATCACAACAGAAACCAAAGATACCTTTAAAGTAACAAAACTAATTAATTCACCTTTCCCCTCTCAATATAATTAACTATGACAAGCTGTAGGGCCCTTTTCTTTGTCACTTGTACGCACCGTGCCTTCTAAGGTTAGAAACGCCCTTGTACGTCTCGCGCCTAGGCGCACTTTTTAAAGCCAAAACCAAATGACACACCAGTCCCTCATTGCACTTGTTGCAAGGGCAATCAGTTAAAAATTACTGCATGCGAGAATGAGAGATATAGGTGGCGCACCTGCAGCAAGCAACTGGGATTTGAATGTACCCTTTCAGTAACGCATCAACATCGGCCAGAACATTTAGCGAAATGGGAGTCATGTAGAGAACCCAGCTCAAGGTTGTGTATTCATCAAGCGATTCTTGGAAATAATATCCCCATGAAGCAATTATATCTTAGTTAGAACACAGTGTACATGAGTCAACTATATATACATATACATATTGATTTTAAAAACTTTTAAAGTAAAATGTTTTTTGTTACCAGGAACATATGTGTTGAGGCAGTTCACATGAGCAACCTTACTGGCCTATTGGGTCAAACCTAAACACTTACAGTACTGGTATATAAGCAGGTTGACAAGGGTATGAACAGTTTAATCCAAAAACTCACTTTGTTTTGCATACTGCTCGAAAGTAATAATTTTAGGCCTAGAAACAAAAATGTCTAAAAAATAATTGCGCTAAACTGTATAACCTGGCGCTCGTTCCTCTTTTAAATTTTATATTTTGACATATACAAAACCCTCAATTCAAAAACAAGAGTCAACCTGGAAGTCGCCAGGTTCATCTAAGACTGGCACTTTCATGTTTATGGAGACTAACCGTTTAGCAAAACAAATTGGTGGGTGACACAAACTAACCCAAACCCGTTTAGGCCATTTGTTCTTTTATCCTATGTTCCTCCTACTCAATCTTAGTTGAGGTTGATGATTTTGTCCTTGCTACCAATATTCCTACACATGATATGCATACTCATTTTCTTCCTACTTTTGATCCTCGTAAGTCTTCTAGACCTTCCAAACCATCTAGCTGGCTTACAGATTGTGTGAGTTTTGTTTAAAATACTGAATGTGTATGGATATGGATGTAAAACTTGGTGCTTTAAAGCCTAACAATACTTAGGAGGTTACATCTGTTCTAGACTAATTGTTAAACTCAACCTAATATTACCTGATTTATGCTTATTTTTAAATTTCCCCAATAACTACTTCTATGCAATCACAGACTTCAAACAACATGGCAGCAAAACAAATTTTTGAACTACAATTTGGGAAATACGAGTCAGGCTAAGACAATATGCAACACCAAACTGAATGACCAACACCCCAATAGCGCGAGCTATTGTGTAGGTCTTTTCCAGATTACTAAACTAATTAGTTGACCAGACTAATCAAATTACCTTCTAACACTCGGTTTAACGCTAACATCTAAATGCAACTCATCACAATTGTCAAGCCATATCACCATATGCTGTTTGCTAATTCAACTTAATTTCTCAACTGTAAACACATAATCCATATATCATCAATTAAAAGATAAAGCATATAAATCTTGACTAACATATCTCTTTTATATATATATATAACAAAATATAATCAGTGAGTTAAAAGAATTATGTAGACTCACCTGCATCCTTTGGCTCTTCAAGTTGCAAACTTTGCAAATCATGTCAAAAGGCGTTCATGGACCATTTTGACCCATACCAAAAGCGACTCGTTTCAACCCTACTGAAATGTGTTTTTACCCATCCCGCCTACTAGGGGTGTAAACAACCAATCATGAGCTACTCAAAATCGACTCGCTATAAGCTTGATCGAGTCGAGCTTAAACGAGCTCAAGCCTCTAAAAATAGGCTTGATTAATAAAGGAGCAAAAGCCCGAGCTTCACTTTTCGAGCTTGAGCTGGTTCGCGAGCCTAAACTAGCCTATTATTATTTTTTTATATAAAGTATTACTCTAACAGTTATTATTATGCATATAATTAGGATAAAACTAACATAAAAATATATACTATGTTGTATATTAAATTTAAAATTATAAAATATACATATATACATACATATATATAATAAATATAAACATTTATAAGTCAATTAAAGAATAATAAATGAGCCGAGATCGAGCTTAAAAAACTACTCACAAGCCACTCGAGCTATTCTATATTAAACAAGCCGAGCTTGAGTCTGAGAGATATCGGGCTCGGCTTGGTTGTTTTACACCCCACCACCTGACCTCATCTTGCGGCCTCTAGTTGTTATAAACATTGCATGCACCTAATAGGGTACATAGCATGATCTTTTATTTTCCTATATATATACTTCCTAAGAGTCAAAACCAAGATTTTTTAAAGCTATCAAATAACCTAACCTGTGTCTGTGAACAGATAACACAAAGGTGAAAATTAGAATATATGGAGAATATTTTACCAATGAGAAGCTAGGGAATGGATCATACCAATATGATTCCTGCAACATGATTACAAAGGATCAAAACATAAAAGAAACTTAACATGTGTTATAACAGTAGAATATGTCAAATAAAACCACAAACCATTTCGTGCCATCCGTTTATATCCCCACGTGGGACGCGATTCATTTTCCTGCATGATAAAGTCACAACATTTCAGTTCAAACTCATAGCACCTCATCATTCAATACATAGTCATTCAATCAAGTAATAACAAGAATCAAAAATGTACTTGAAATATAAAAATAGTAATGAACAACACATTTTCCTAACATTTTAGATGCTTAGTGACCTTAAATATAATCATATATATAAAGCAAAATTTCCTTCCTTTCATTGTTCTGATAAGAGGTTGATGGATGGTGTTTTGCAAAGAAAATAAAAGGCGCCCATCATATGATAAAAAAGTGAGATATTTCACAACTCACATCAGTCTTGAACTAAAGGCAGATTTCTAGTGATCCAGAACAAAAGATATTTATTTAGAAAACAATATTAACGGCCAAACAACACAAAGATTCAAATTTACCAACAAGATACCACAAAATAAGTCTTGAAATCAGAAATATATTCACCAAATTAATAATCCAAGAGCCAGATGCAAGAATGGATTAACAACAGCAACTAACATAGTGAAATTAGACAAGAAACAAAGATTAAAATAAAAACCTTACAAAAGTCTCGAAGTCAAGCTTCCAAGGTAGCTCCGTTTTCCGCATAGGATTCGACGAACTCAACTTCGAACCAAGAACGATGCCCTAATCCTGCAAGCGTCTGTAACTTCAAAACAATAAACCCAAAACAATAACAGAAAATCATAAATCAACACAAAGAAACAGGAAAAAGAGAGAGAGAGAGAGAGAGAGAGAGAGACCTTCACATTTGTAGGTTGGAAGTAGATAAACGGATAATAACCGATCACAAGGCTAGACGATTGTGTGGCTTTATGAATTGCCAATCCCTGGGGCTAATTGCACAAAACTGAAACTCTTGAATTGAATGTGAATATCAAAGGGAGTTATGATGAGTTAACAGGGAGGGAATTGAATGGAGTCTATTGGTATGGATTGAGGGCAAGGTTGGAAACAATTTTATGCTTTTAACTAAAATGTCACAATAGATTTACAAATATACCCATCTAAGTGTCTTAATGTTCCACAAAGTTCCAATTATACCCTCATTATGTAAGCATAAATCACTTGTGCCTGTTGCTTCTTAAGTTGTACGGAATTGAAAATTACTATCCTAGCCGTCACTCCTCCTTAATAAGATAATATAGATTAAACAAATAAAAAGGTCGGGCCTCACGAGAGTTTGGGCATTGGGCCGTCGTCCACCCTGCCCATGCCCAAAACAAGGTCTGAAAGAGTTGTATTAGCGTCTCTCTTCTAAAGAGGTAGGGTTCTATCTCACTAGAGACAAATGGTGTAAATTTTAAAAGTAGTGTTACTAGTATAGTTCGTTGTTTAAAAAAACATGTGTATTCATATTTTGCTTAGTTTGTAAACAAACCAAGCCCGAGCCAAGGTAGGTACGGCCATAGCTTACTCATCTGGCTTGTTTAAATTAAACCCCCAACCCCCCCCCCCCCACCACACACACACACACCATATATATAGGGAAAGTATAAATTGAAAACCCCCTTGAGTTGAGAAAAGTTAGAAAACTATGAAAAAAATACACAAGGAAACATACATGAATTTAAGCGTTTTGGGCCAAAAAACCAAAAAAGCGCCGATGAGATATTTTTTTAAAAAAAATAAACAATGTTTGCACTGTTACATATGTTAAAAAGCTGAAAACATATGTTAATAGTGCAAACTTTGTTTATTTTTTAAAAAAATATCCCATCAGCGTTTTTTTTTTATATTTTTTTGGCCCAAAACGCATAAAAACATGTATGTTACCTTGTGTATTTTTTCAAAAAAAAAAAAAAAAATATAGATGGTTTTTAGATGTGTTTTTTAAGTTTTCTCAACTCAATGGGATATTCAATTCATCCTTCCCCTATATATATATATATATATATATATATATATATATATATATATATATATATATATATATATATATAGTTCGTTGTTTAAAAAAACCATGCGTATTCATATTTTGCTTAGTTTTTAAACAAACCGAGCCCAAGCTAAGGTAGGTTCAGCTATAGCTCACTCATTTGGCTCGTTTAAATTAATCCCACACCAACACACACACACACACACACACACACACATATATATATATATATATATATATAAAGTTTCTTGTACACAGGCCAAAATGTGTGAGAAACGTGAAAAGGCTTCTGGTTGCGACACGTGGCACGGGTTCTTTGGGCAATTTAGTAATTATGACAGACTATTAAAAAATATTAAAATCGTAATTATGGTTACTTCCATGCATAACAGCTTTCACCTAAAATTAGGGATCATAAAGATTTCAAATTTTATATTCTATATCTCCAAATCATTCCTGATCCATTCGGTTCCACATAAGTTTTATAGGGTGTTTTAGCATGGACAATAGTTTAGTTGAGAGTGGAGTGTTTTACTTTTCCTAAAAGCTATGTATTCTTAATGAGGTGTTTTATCACCATATACTCAACTGTTATGAAACACCCCACGTTTAATAGTCCCGGGTGTTTTATCACCATCTTCTTAACAATCCAGTGTGTTTAATAGTCCCGTATGTTTTACTACCATTTTCTCAACAAGAACTTATTGTGTTTTATCAAAACATTGTGTTTTAACATCCCATTCGAATCGTGTTTTAAGCTCATGTTAACCACCCATTTCAACCCATGGTGAAGAAGAAGAGAGAGATAGGGGGATATCTGATCGTAAACATTGAGAGGGGGGATAGAGAGAAAAATGTAGTTATGGAAAATCTCCTTAAATTAAGGACATACTTTAATGGTCTTGTTGGTGTATTTTACTATGATACGTCTAAATGGTCTCATTAATTAATAAAATTGTAACACTAATTACAAGATCGCCACTCAATTAATCTGCACCCTAGATTAAACTCATCTAATGGTCATAATTTCTTAATAGCCTTCTCACGCAAAACACCCTTTTGTGCAGGATCTTGAACATATATATGGGATAAATTGAAAACCCCCTTGAGTTTAGAAAAACCCGTGAAAACTCATATTACAATTTATTTATTTTTGAAATTACACAAAAAAAATAAAAAAGTGTCACCCGCTGCAGCCCTCACCATAAACCCCCAAAAGACTTACACCACCACCACATAACACCAAACACCCACACCACCATTTCTTGTGTCTTTTACACTGCCACAAAACAGCCCCTGCAGCCTCCTAAAATTCACCTTCGCACCTTCAATGGATCGTCTAAACTAACACACACACATACGCTAACACCTAAACAAAAATCACTTTTCCCTAAAACCATTTGTTTCAAGCCCCACCCTGCCTCCAACCACCCTACTACCACAATAGGTGTCCCTGCCTGAACCATTTGTTTCCCTACCGTTTGTACTTGCTAGCAAAATTATCACGGACCTGTTTATTAAAAGGCTTCTGACACCAGTAGATAATTTCCAAACGATACAAATTGGTAGTTCCTACAAATCGTTATGATTCATAAGTGTCTCAAAAATCGCCGAGAATGGCGACCTTCATGGCGACACCAATCACGATTCGTTGAGTCCGCTCAAAATACCATTGTTCGACTCGAATCGATACCTCCATGGTGAAATTGTTCCATCTCTGAGGATAAGGACGTTTTTTAGGAAGGGGGTATTGATACGAATAAACCACCGTGACCGACCCGATGGTTGTATACGAAGCATGTTTATCTTGACTCATTCAAACCTTGCAAGTTCTCTTAGTTCTTACATGCATGTAGAAGATTAGGTTCTTGCTCTCATAGTTACTGAGGAAATATTACTTGATGGTACTTACCTCACAGGTGGTCCGTGGGGTGACATACTTGTGTTGCTGTAGGATATAATCCTTTCCTCCACACCTTGGTTGGATCCGAACATGTAAGAAATAATCTATGGTTCATACGAAAGGAGGCGACCACCTAGAGTCACAAGGACTTGTGATAGCAGACACAAAAATGGTGTTTGGCCTGGTATGTTGTAAGTGTATGATCGAGTGATCAGTAGTTCTGGTCAAGAAAGTAAAGTCCTAAACAAACAAGGTGTGAGCTCCTTTATATAGGGAGTACACGGGCCGATTATCATCGACCCATAACCACGATGATGGGCTTGGGCCCTGGTCATGGGCTTGCCTTTCTTTTGGCCCAATTGGTTAGGATTGGACTAAGGGAATTATAAATAGACTGACCATAATAAATGCAGGAGAGAGAGAAAAGTGTACCACCCTGCCAAGAATCCACGTGGCGCGATGCTAGTGGCTGCAGGCAGATCTTCTCTGTCTGCTTCAGTCTGTGTCAGTCTGCTCCTTTTGGAAGGTTGTCTGAGGTAACGCCAGACACAAAGGTGAACATTGCAGCAAGTGGGGATAAGGTGAGCTGCACCTTCCCTGCTAGTGTTCAGACTTGATGGCCCAACGCTGATACACGTTAGGTTGTGAATGGTCCGCGGCAAACCATCGCTGAGTTGGGTGTGATCCTACGCGGATGGATTTCACTCCTTGTGTGTCTTTGCAGGTACGTTGGACTCCGTGGAGGTTTAGACTCCGTGGAAGAGACTCCGCGGAGGTCTACTATCTTCAAATACTTAGCCTTATGAATGGCATGTTGTCCGCAGAGGTCTCGTGACTCAGCAATGTTGTGAGGTAGGGTCTGTGTCTGCGCTAGAAATTAGGACTGTATTCCTTCATTTACCCATGCATTAGTATGCATCCACGTTTCCTAATTACCGCATCCATGATACCATGCTCTTTGGTTGTTTCTTTGCATATTTATTAGGGCTGCAAACGAACTGAACTTTCTGCAAACAGTTCATGAACCGTTCGGCGGGAAGTTTTTTTGTGTTCGTTCGTTTAATAAACGAACAGACACGAACCAAATATTTTGTTCGCTTAGTTAAACGAACGATCATGAACAGAGGCCACGTTCGTTCGTTTATGTTCGTGAACATTCTGTAATGTGTTCGTTTATGTTTGTTTATGTTTGATAGTTTAATAAGGTTTTTAATTTTCAAAATTTGTCTTAATATTATTTTATTTTTATATATTTAACCAAATAAATAAATAAACATGTATGTGAATTCAATTTTATTAGAAAGTTAATATATGTCCGTTTGTGTTTGTTTTTCGTTCATAAACACTTCTTTGTGTTTATTTGCGTTCATGAACAAAATTAACAAACGAACACGAATATTATTGTTTTCTTGACAAACGAACACGAACAGAAAATCTCGTTCGATAAATGTTAATGAACTGTTCGTAAACACATATTTTCCTTAACAAACGAACAAAAACAAGGCTTTGTTCGTGTTCGTTCGGTTTGTTTGCAGTCCTACCTCGTTTTAATTTGGATTTGAAAATAAGAAGAAAAATGATCAGTTTTGTTTCTCATCATGTTTCTAAGAGACTGAATATCTCAAATCGGTCTTATCAGTTTTTCAGTAGTATTCTGAGTTTGTTAGTAAGAGGAGAAGGAATTGAGGATATGAACGGAAGTTACTACACAACCCTCGTGAATAGTATTTAGTCACCAATCAAAATATTTTAGTTTCATTTGTCGTAAAGCTCATCATAAAATTCGTTAGGATTCTTTTCGTCGAAACTTGCATTCGTAAATTAATTTTTGTAGCTGCTAAACAGTATGGATGTTTAAGAGTCCAAAATATATTTAAAAAGTTATAACTACCAGCTTCTAGCTAATAGCCATCAGCTTACAGTCAACAACTAGTTTTGCCAAACATACCCAACATGTTATGCTAAAGAGACAAACTATGTTCTAACTAAACAGAACTTCTGATTATGATGACAAACAACAAACGACAAAATCTTCTCAACCATGAAAATATTCAACTACTAGATAAACCAATATTTTTGAAAATTAGGTATTGATCCTTCTGTAGATTGGTTCAACTAATACATCAATCCGGCAGAAAGCATTTGACGTAGTGAAGTATTGTTTCAAATAGTTAAGTATGTAACATACATATGCCGACTTTTTTTTCTTTACTTACCTAATAGTTTGTTCAATTTTGATAGTTTGCCTATAACTAAAGTAGCATCTAACATGCAATGCATGTCATGCCACATATTGCAATTCAATGTAAAAAAAGAACTATCATGTATTCTTTTTCCTTTTTCTACTTTTCACATAGTACACCTAGGGGCGGATTTAGGTAGTCAAGAACGGGTTCCGACTAACCCACTCGGTTTTAAAGTTATAGTAGAAATATATATAAAATATAGAGCATGAAGCCATAAGTAAATTGGAATGAACCCATTAACAAGTTTGATGAGCGTCTCCTTGGTTAATGTTTTACCCGTTCAAACAATAGGTCCAAGGTGTTAGAAATTAAGATAAAAAGATCAAAATAATTTCAACCTTTTCTTTTTCCATGGATATTTGACAGCTACATCCTACTCATTAAGAGCCTTTAGCTTCAATCCAAGATTATTTCCAGCCTCAATTTGATTATATTTCCTCTATTATATTGTTCTACATGTGTATTTATTGGCTCTCTTTTTCTATTGTAAAAGACAATTCATTCAATAACAATACATAAATGTTTTTCCTCTTATTGAGAATATGGTATCAGAGCCATTTCTAATATCTGAAAAAACCTCTCAAATCCCATTGATTTTGTCTCCTAGAAGTAGAACCAGCGAAAATAAAACAAAAACCATTTTAAATACTGCAAAAAAAAGGGAGTAGAGAGCATGTCAAACAATAGCATAAACTCTGACCAAATCTCTTCCATTATCCCTGATGATTTGACCCTTCAAATTGCTGCCCTGCCCTTCTGCGAAACAGTCTTGAAGTGCAACCTGCAACAATAAATCAAAAATAAATTGTGAGACTCTATCTCTTGGAATTAAACTAAGTGGTTACAACTATGCTTTATGGGTAACCCTCATGAAAAAGGCCATTAGTGGAAGGGGGAGAGGGTCTCATATCACAGGAGAACTATCACCTCCATCAAAAACGGATCAAAATCATACATGCTGGAAGCAAGACGACCGGTGTGTATTCACATGGTTGATTCAAAATATTGAATCAAACTTGGTAAACAATGTTTCACAATATCCGACGGCTAAAGCTCTTTGGGATGGGCTAGCTGTCACATACGGGTCTAGATTATCGGCTGGGAAGAATAAAAATCATGCAGATTATCATCGGAACATGGAAAAAAAGGCAAATCAAAGTTTTTTTGCACTCATTGTAATATGGAAAGGCATACCATGGAAACTTGCTTCAAGATTGTTGGATATCCTGACTGGTGGAAAAATGGACACAAAAAGAGAACCGGAAAAGCTACGGTCGACATTAGCAATGCCGGAGCTACTAGCGGCAGCGACGACCAGAACCAAGGCTTTAGTGGGATCTCTTTCAAAGCGGAAGCTCTGTGGATGGAGGTACCGGGTTTTGGGGGAAAACCTTAAACCTGATTTTTAGTCCTAGATTTTTTATTACAAAATTCTTAATTTGTTACCTGATGATGGGAACACTGATAACCCCCAAAATGATAAAAAGGATTTTCAAAAAAAGTTTACTGATAAAGGGCACATTGATGCCATTGATGGTGGTAAACCCCATGACCTAGATAATATTAAACAAAAAGGTATGGGACAACATATACACGTGAATGCATTCACGGGTAGACAAGAGAATTGTGAATTGGTCCCATCTTTATACACTAAAAATAACAGTTATTTTTTCTCAACAAACCGTAAAGAAAAAAATTACAAAAGGACAACACAATTTTTTTTAAAGAATACCCCTTTTAAATCCCAAGCGAATATTGCCCAAAATTGTACAAAAACAGATGAATCATGGATATTTGATTGTGGTGCTACAGACACCATGACGTATAATTTATCTTATTTAATTTCAAAAAATGAACCTCAGATTGACAAGATCAAAACTCCCAATTGCACTGTCTTGATGCATCCAACCTTTTGTATACTTTAGGATATCAAGATGGGAATGATCATTGGGCGTGGCACTAAAAGGTCAGGATTGGACTATGTGGACGAAGTTACTCAACATGGGAACGTAATGCTTGCTCATGGAACTACCGATAGGGAAGCCTGGCTTTGGTATTAAAGACTAGGACATCCCTCTAGTGGCTACCTTCACCTTTTATTTCCAAAACTTTTTCCTTCTAATAAACCTTTAGATTGCAAAACTTGTGCTCTTGGTAAGAGTCATAAACATACTTATATTTTGAATAATAGACGGGTCGGGTCACCATTTTCTCTTATTCACTCTGATGTATGGGGTTCTGCAGAAGTTAATGGAGGACAAAATTTTTGTTTTTTTGTCCTATTTATTGACGATTATACTCTTATGACATGGATCTATTTTTTGAAACAAAAATCCAAAGTCTTCGAATAATTTACTATTTTTTTATAATATGATACGAACTCAGTTTAAATCCAATATTCAAATCCTTCGCTCTGATAAAGGAGGCGAGTTTGTAAATGAATCTATGAAACAATTCTGTCAAAATAAAGGGATTATTCATCAAAAAACGTGCCCCCTACACTCCTGAACAAAAAGGTACAGTTGAGAGGAAAAATCGTATTCTCTTAGAAATAACTCGCACCTTCTTGATTGAGACTCGGGTTCCTACCTCTTTTTGGCCAGAAGCCGCTGCTACTGCCACATATTTAATAAATCGGCTTCCCACCAAACCTCTAAATTTAAAAACTCCTATCCAAACATTGTACGAGTTCACTAAAATCCCTCCGCCCTTTACACTTCAACCACGAGTCTTTGGATGTACCGTCTTTCCTCATATTCCTAAACATGATTGGGGCAAACTTGGTCCATGTGCAGAAAAATGTGTATTCGTAGGATATGGGATTGACCAAAAGGGATACCGGTGCTATAGCCCAAAACGTCACCATATCTACACCACTCTCAATTGTGATTTTCTTTAAACCAAATTTTTCTATACCTCCCAATTCAGTGGTCAGGGGGAGAAACAAGTTGACCCACTAAATTGGCTAAAGTGGGCTCCTTTTTTTGAAGAAGCCAATACCATCAATAACCAAAACGAAGCTAATCACGAAACCCAAAGTGACTCGTTTACTCCTGAAGAATCTGAACCAATCATCAATGCTACTACCCAAGATCCTCCTAGTCACAGGGTAAGTAACTTTTATGTACATGAGGACACTCGTAATGACACTTATAATACACAAGAACCTTTTGATCCAAATAATGTTGAAACACAAGAACCTATTGATATATCTAATGACAATGAAATAGCAAGCGAGCGTTGTGCAGGAGGAGCAGGAGAAACCAATCCAAGAAGAACAAAACATAATTGGAAGATATGAGTTACCTCCAAGAATCAATAGAGGGGTACCACCAAAACGATATTCCCCAAGGAAATAAACAAGAGAAACTAGATACCCAATGGCTAACATGGTCAATGGAAACCTATCTAAAGAAGCTAAAGCCTTTACCATTGTCCTCCTCGAAGAACAACTTCCAAGATCCACTGAACAAGCCTTAAAGTCTAAAGAATGGAGAAATTCCATGGAAACCAAAATGGAGGCCCTTGAAAAAAAAAACAAGACGTGGGAAAAATGAAACTTTCTCATAGGAAAGAAACTGGTAGGCTGTCGGTGGGTGTTAACTATAAAATACATACCAGACGGAACCATAGAAAGATACAAAGCCCGTTTAGTTGCTACTGGATATACCTAAACATATGGGATTGATTACTCAGAGACATTCTCCCCGGTAGCAAAGATTGACACAACCCGTGTCCTTTTTTCTATTGCTGCAAATGAAGGATGACCTCTTCTCCAGTTTGATGACAAGAATGCTTTCCTACACGGAGAATCAAAACAAGAAGTGTATATAGAACCCCATCCCAGGTTCACGGATATATTAAGCAGTCTCCTCGAGCTTGGTTTGGCAGATTTACCTTAGCAATGAAGGGATATGGTTTTCAACAAAGCAAATTTGATCATAAATTATTCCTTAAATGAAAAGGTACACTAGTGACTTGTTTAGTTATATATGTTGATGACATGATTATTACAGGAATGATGAGGAAGAAATGGAGAAACTTAAGGCAAATTTGTTCAAAGAATTTGAGATAAAGGATTTGGGATGACGTAAGTACTTCCTTGGAATTGAGGTACTAAGGTCCGAAAAGGGGATTTTTATCTGCCAAAAAAATACATTCTTCACCTCCTAGCCGAAATAGGAATGGTCGATTGTAAGCCGGCCGACACCCCGATGATGGCCAACCAAAAACTCTATATGGAAAAGGAAGGAAAATTTGTAGACAAAGAAAGATATCAACGTTTAGTTGGTAAACTAATATACCTTTCACACACTCGTCCAGACATTTCATATGCGGTTGGGGTAGTAAGCCAGTTTATGCATCAACCTCAAGTAGCTCACATGGAAACAATATGGAGGAATATAAGGTATCTTAAAGGAACTGCGGGCCATGGGATTTTTTTCAGCCAAACAATCATCTGAAAATCCAAGCCTATACAGATGCAGACTAGGCAGGAGACAATGGAGATCGGAGATCAACATCAGTATACTTTACATTAGTTGGTGGGAATCTTGTCACATGGAGAAGCAAGAAACAAAAGGTTGTAGCCTTATCTAGTGCTGAGGCAGAGTTTCGAGGCATTACACAAGGCCTGGCAGAGGTTCTATGGCTACGTAAACTTCTGACCGAGATTGGGTTTCCTCAAACTGAACCTAATAGAATCATGTGTGATAACAAAGCAGCACTACATATTTCAAAAAACCCTGTTCAACACAACCGTACAAAACACGTGGAAGTTGATAGGCACTTCATTAAAGAGAAACTTGAAGCCAGGATCATAGAGCTCCCATTCATTCAGTAAAAAGATCAACTAGCAGATATCTTAACAAAAGCTGTCAACGGAAGTATCTTTAAAAGTTGTCTTGGAATGTTGAGCATTGGAGATCCCACTACTCAACTTGAGAGGGAGTGTTAGAAATTAAACAAAAAGATCAAAATAATTTCGACCTTTCCTTTTTCCAAAGATTTTTGACAGCTACATCCTACTCATTAAGAGCCGTTAGCTTCAATCCAAGATTATTTCCAACCTCAGTTTGATTATATCTCCTTTATATTGTTCTATTGGTTTATGCTTATTTTAGTCCATATATTCAGCTTGATTGGTCAATATCTTTTTCTATTTTTCCTCCGAGAATTATGCATCTAGATTTATCACCTTCTTTATTTACATTTTCTTTCTTTGTATTTATACTGGAGTATTCATCTCCTCCTTCATTGTACCGAAAATATATACAAATCAATAAAACTTTGATGTCTTGAATTTATAATGGTATCAGAGCAGTGATCCTACTGCTCCGACGTAATCCATGGCAGGCGACGAAGCTTCAACAGCGAAGGACAACGGCGGCAACGTCATTGACTACAACTCTCCATATTACCTTCACCCTTCCGATTACCCCAGACAAATGCAGGTTAACGATGCATTATCAGATAAAAATTATGCGGATTGGGTGCAGGAGATGGAGAATTTTTTATTCGCTAAGAATAAGATTGGCTTTATCGACGGCACGATTGAGAAACCTGAAAAGACATCCAAGGACTACATGCCATGGATGAGAGTAGACGCAATGATTAAAGGGTGGCTTACCACCGCCATGGAGAAAGAAATAAGGGGCAGCGTCAAGTATGCCAACACCGCTGCGGAGATGTGGAAAGATCTACAAGAAAGGTTTGGTAAGGAAAGCGCACCGAGAGCATACGAACTGAAGAACAAGATTGCCGCTACAAATCAGGATGGAACTACTGTTTCAGCCTATTACACGAGGCTTCGGTCTCTATGGGATGAAATTCAGTCGGTTTTCCCAATGCCACGGTGTACTTGTAACGGGTGCACATGCGATTTAGGAAAGCGGCTGGTTGAACATCAAGAGAAAGAAAGGTTGTACAAGTTTCTGATGGGGCTTGATAATGAATTTGCAGTTATCAAAACTCAAATCTTGGCCACCAAACCGGCTCCGGGACTCGGTACTGCCTACCACCTAGTTGCTGAAGATGAACGACAAAGGACTATCACTGAAGACAAGAGACCATCTGTTGAAGCAGCCGCCTTTAAGGCTTTTGTCTCACAAAAACGAGACAGTTCATCCACGGGACAACAGAAAACAAAAAGGCAAGAAGAAGTGCAACATTGTACACACTGTGATCGGGATGGGCATAGTCGAGAAGGTTGTTTCAAACGCATTGGATATCCGGAGTGGTGGCCGAGTAAAGCAAGGGGAGACAAACCAAAGCCAAAGGCTTCCTGTGTTGAAGGGAGCTCGAGTCCGATACTTGGTCTGACCATAGAACAATACAACACCTTCTTGAAACACTTTGAAGATGGAGCCAACACAGGTGATGAAGAAAAAAAGCGAGTCGCAAACATGACAGGTAGATTTGATGATGAGGATGATTGGGTGGTTGATTCGGGTGCTACCGAACACACAACCTACCTGAGCGACATCCTTGTAAATAAAAGAAAAGATAAACACGAGATGCCCGTAACCATTCCAAATGGTGATACCATCCCGGTTGAAGGGAAAGGCGATTACACCTTACCGGGAGGCACCAAGATTAAGGGCGTACTACACGTGCCCAAGTTTACTTGCAATTTATTATCGGTTAGCCGATTGACTAAAAACCTTCAATGCTCGGTAACATTCTTTCCTGATTTTTGTGTAATGCAGGGTCTCCGTTCGAGGAACTTGATTGGTGCGGGTAAGTGCAAGGGAGGTCTATACCGAATGGGGATGTTTGGAAAACAAAGGAAGGCTATGGCAGTTACTGTGGAAAGATGGCATAAGAGGTTGTGTCACACGTCTCAAGAAAAACTAGCTAAGGTTGATTTTTTGAAAGGTGTCTCCTTTAATCTTAGGAATAATATTTGTGATTCTTGTTCAAAGGCTAAACACACAAGATCTCCTTTTCCTTTAAGTGAAATTAAAACAAAAGAATGTTTTGAGCTTTTACATTGTGATGTGTGGGGCAAGTATCGTGTTCCTTCGTTTTCGGGGGCAAATTACTTTTTAACCATTGTGGATGATTACAGTAGAAATGTTTGGGTTTTTCTCATTAAATATAAGAGTGACGCCAGCGCATGTTTGATGAATTTTTGCAAGATGGTTGAAACCCAGTTTAGTAAGTTAGTCAAAAGGATAAGATGTGACAATGGTGGAGAGTTCACATCCAACCTTATGTTGAACTTTTACACCAAACAAGGTATTTTGTTAGAAACCACTTGTCCTCATACTCCCCAACAAAACGGGGTTGTTGAGCGCAAGCATAGGCATCTTCTTGACACAGCTCGTGCCTTACGTTTTGAAGCAAAATTACCAAAAAGATTTTGGAGTGAATGTGTTCTTACAGCTGCATACATCATCAACCGGTTACCTTCTAAAACCATCAGTGATAAAACTCCATACGAAATATTGTATAACCAAAAACCCGAATATGATCACATGAGGGTATTTGGCTGTCTTACATATTTTTGTAGCATTGAAACCAAAGGTGACAAGTTCGAAGTGAGGGGGAGACCCGGTATCTTTCTAGGGTATCCACAAGGAACTAAAGGCTACAAAATATTTGATATTGAAGACAAGAAAATGGTGGTGTCACGCGATGTGAAATTCCACGAAGATACTTTCACTTTTCCTGTCCAAAACCAACCTGGAAATGATGATGACATCTTTATCCCAATAGAAGCCCAAGACACCGAAGTAGCAGACTGTGAGCACCTCACTACCGTTAATGATGGGCCTGAACCTGGCCCAGAAAGCCACCATGAAGATGATGTAGGCCCAAGTTCCGTTAATCAAGAAAGCCATAATGGTCTTGAGCCTGGTCCAATCGAGACACAAGCTGAGTGACCAAGAAGAGAACGGACCTTACCCAAGCGATTGAATGACTTCATTGTTGACCTTCCCCCTTCGGTTGACCACGCACATACCGCATCAACTCAAGCCACCTCAACGGTACATCCCTCTATCAATTATATCTCTTACAAAAATTTCTCTCACACTCACAAACGTTTTTTGGCGGCCATCACTAACTCTGATGAGCCGAAGAATTTTAAGCAAACCATGCAGGACCCAAAATGGGTTGAAGCAATGAAGAGAGAAATTCAAGCGCTTGAAGAAAACAACACATGGACTATTCAGTCCTTGCCAGAGGGAAAACGGGCCATTGACTCTAAATGGGTATACAAGATTAAGTATAAACCAAATGGCGAAGTTGAAAGATATAAAGCAAGACTTGTGGCAAAGGGATTCACTCAAATTGAAGGAGAAGACTTTCATGACACCTTTGCTCCCGTGGCTAAATTGGTGACCGTGCGTACCTTATTAGCTGTAGCTACGAAGAAAAATTGGTTCATTCACCAACTTGACGTCAACAACGCTTTCCTCCATGGTGATCTCGATGAGGAGGTTTATATGAAAATTCCACAAGGCTTTTCAAAGGAGAACGAGAATCGTGTTTGTCGACTACGAAAGTCTCTATATGGTCTCAAACAAGCTTCTCGGAACTGGTATAAAAAATTCACTAGTGCTCTTCTTGGTCTCGGCTTCTCCTCATCCAGGGCTGATCACTCTCTTTTCCTATACAAAGACAAAGACATCTTCATATCCATTCTCATCTACGTAGATGATGTTATCATTGTCGGTAACAACTCCGCCAAGATCCAAGAGATCAAAGAATGTTTGCATGACAGCTTTAGCATCAAAGACCTTGGACAACTCAAATATTTTTTGGGGATAGAGGTTGCTAGAACTTCTCGAGGCCTCGTTCTAAGTCAACGAAAATACACCCTCGATATTCTAGAAGATAGTGGAATGGAAGGTTGTCGCCCAAGTTCGTTTCCCATTGAACAAAATCTTAAACTTGGCAGGGATGAAGAAGACCCTAAGGTTGATGCCGGTTCCTATCGTCGTCTCATTGGACGACTTCTTTATCTTCAAGCTACTCGTCCGGACATAGCTTTTTCGTTAACACCCTCAGTCAATTTGTTTCGGATCCTCGTCAAAGTCACATGAATGCTGTTACAAGAATTCTTCGGTATCTCAAGGCTACTCCGGGGCAAGGCATTCTCTTATCAAATGAGGAAGGTACTAACTTGGTTGCATATTCAGATTCGGATTGGCTTGGTTGCCCTCTTACTAGGCGCTCACGGACCGGCTACATCGCTCTCTTTGGTGGTTCTCCCATTTCATGGAAAACTAAAAAGCAGTCTGTTGTCTCACGTTCTTCCGCTGAAGCCGAATATCGCGCCATGGCCACCGCTGTTAGTGAGCTCATTTGGCTACGGTGGCTCTTACAAGAACTAGGTGTGACTCAAACCGGCCCTACCACTCTTTTCTGTGACAACCAAGCTGCTCGGCACATTGCCAACAATCCCGTCTTCCACGAGCGTACCAAACATGTTGAGATGGATTGTTACTTTGTTCGTGAACGTGTTGAAACTAAAGAAATATGCACTATGCCTATTGATTCTAAATTGCAGCTCGCTGACCTTCTCACCAAGGGTCTTGGTGCTTCTCAGCCGGTTCTTACTTGGCAAGCTTGGTGCTGTTGATTTACACGCCCCAGCTTAAAGGGGAGTATTGGTTTACGCTTATTTTAGTCCATATATTCAGCTCCATATATTCAGCTTGATTGGTCAATATCTTTTTCTATTTTTCCTCCGAGAATTATGCATCTAGATTTATCACCTTCTTTATTTACATTTTCTTTCTTTGTATTTATACTGGAGTATTCATCTCCTCCTTCATTGTACCGAAAATATATACAAATCAATAAAACTTTGATGTCTTGAATTTATAATGTTCTACAGGTGTATTTATTGGCTCTCTTTTTCTATTGTAAAAAGACAATTCATTCAATAACAATACATAAATGTTTTTCCTCTGATTGACAATACTAAGTTTGAACCTTGATGGCTTTGCAAACTTGGGTATGTTATATAAAATCAATTTAATTTTGAAATTTCTTTTACTCTTGCCTTCTCCCATATCAATTGCTTTATTTATCATTATTCATTAGCATTCATATTTTCGTATATAGGTTATTTTTTTTCTTTACTGAAAGCGAAGAACCATTATATTCATACCCTAAAATCATTAGGATGGTTGCTACTTGCTAGCAAACAGCTAGCCCAAAATAAACCCTTTATGTCCGACAAAACACAAAACACTACAAACTAAAAGCTAGCCTCCTTCTACCTGAATTGTCTCGAATTTGTCTCCATTGCTACCAGGTTAGATGTTTCATTTTGTCTCTATTAGTTATCTATAAGAATGTCATTGATTGTGTTTTACCAAAGATTTGGTAAATTTGTACTCGCTTTCTTGAAAAAACATGTTTGTTTATGCATGGCTCGCCAAATCGTCCAACAACCCACCATAGAAAGGTTAGTTATATGGTATCTGTACATGGTTTGATAATGTTTTCAAAATATTGAAACTCGTCGAGAACAACCGTATGTAATTTTTTTTTTAATTATCAAAGACCATGGTGTATATACTAGCAGGAACTCGTGCGTTACGGCGGGGCTGCACTGTGTTTTGCGGTTGCGTCTGGTCAATAACGTCGCGGGTGCGCTGTACATTATACAGACATATTTACAATGTGTAATATATGATTGGAGGATGCACATTTTAGTAGGAAATATGTATAGACATGAGAGTATAGTAAGAAGTTAAGTTTGTAATAAGTATCATGCGATGTAAAACTAACCCAAAGTAGGAAATATATATTAACGTTGCAAAGCAAAAAAAAAAAAAAAAATTGTTAGTACGTGTAAGGCACGACTGGGTTTTCATACGGGTTGACATGCATTATATTGAAAATGGCAAAGTGGTCAAATACACATAAACTATGTCTAAATACAGAAACATCATAAACAATGCAAGACATGTACATACCCCTAGCTTTAGCCATACACAATTATTTTCTTACCAGTATTATATATTGTTTGGTTTAATACGATTCGCTTTTACAAACGCTTTCATGTCATCTATTTGAATTTTTAATTAATGGACTCGTGTAATAGAAATGTTTGGTTCATGTTATATTTTTTAGTAGTTTTTTTTTTCTTTTAAACACATACATGTTGTTCTTATAGAATTAAAACTTGATACACATTTTGTTGCGTCTAATCGTTACTGATATTTAATCCTTTATTAAGTGTACCCGTATAATCATGCTGAAAATTTGTGTATGGGCCAAAGCGGACTGAAAAATCATAATAAACGGACATGGTAACTCCATATAAAGCGTTTGTGTTTGTTTTGTCAATTGTGGCATCGTATCTTAAAAAATGAAGATGCCATTTTCTTCTCTAGCTTCATTTTAGTTTTTCGTTTTTTTTTTGTTCCGTAAAAGAGGGTTACCAAGGGGAATACGCAATAAAAACCGATCTCACTCCATGTGACAAGTAAAATCTCTTGTATGCATGATAGAACATAAAGGTACATGACTTGTAAATCTCATTATTTCCACAGAAGACATTTGTTATTGGATTTATAACTTATTTATTTGTTGTTTTCATTTATGCTATTTTGGTAAAACAGGTAGAAGAGAGGTACCAATGTGTGAATAAAACAGGGAAGATACAAAAAAGGGAGGAAATAATGTGCATTTCTTAAGATTAAAAATGCAATTGAGCAACTCCAATATTTCAAGCATGAATTTAGTGACCTACAAAAAATAATCGAGTATTATACTTGAGAGTTAATAGATTCAAAAGTAGCATATATGTACAACTCATAAACCATATACTAATTAAGCGTTCTAGACTAAAACCAAATTAATGAAATATAATTCCATTCAAAATAAAAAAAAATAGTCAATTGATTATCAACCCAAATTCACAAAATTTTGATCCTACAATATTTTTGTTCATGAGTTATGATAGGTTAGGTTTAATAGTTTTATTATTATTATTTACTAATTTTATAGTGGTGAGCCTTTATATTCTTAATTGATTCTTTGTTATTACCATTTCAAATATTTCAAAAATCTTATATAAAATTTAGTAACATGTTAATTTTTTTAGTGGTATTGGTTTTAAATAATCCAAAGTTTGAGCCATTGACCAATAATAATGTGAACTTTAACGTTGGACCAGGATAATCCCAAGTGAACACGTGGGTGTCAAAAATGAATCTCCGTTAACTCTAAACTAACTGAGTTAGTTCAAGATGACATGGCTGCTTAGGTGGCGTGCCGACGTGGACCAGATGCTGACGTGGCAGCTGAGGTGGCATGCCAAGACAACTGCCACGTCAGCTACCATGTCATCTTGAACTAACTCAGTTAGTTCAGAGTTAACGGGGGTTACTTTTTACACCCACATGTTCACTTGAGATTATCCTGGTCCAACGTTAAAGTTCAGATTATTATTGGCCAATGGTCCAAATTTTGGATATTTAAATCCAATACTCCATTTTTTTATTTCATATATGTTCCCACTGATAACACTTATATATAAGCAAATTGTATATTGGTGTAATACATAATATACACAATTTTCTTGAATAATAATAACACTTTAATAAAATCAAAAATTGTGTATGAAATGGTATGTCATTTTTTAAACCAAGTTATCTAGTTATTTTCTCAAGAGAACATATAAATATTATTGTCTAGTATTCATGGATTCATAAAAGATACTCTTATTTAAATAAAATGATTTAAGTGTATATCTATATCTATATCTATCTATATCTATATATATTACAAAGGGATTAATTCTACATGTCATACTCTTATGCAATCTCTCTTTTGAAAGATGCCACATAGGATGTGATGTGGCAACTCTAAACCAATTAAAAAAAGAAATAAATATGATTTAACCTAATCTATTATAATCTTTAACCTAATCTATTAAATACCTAATCTACTAAATCTAAATATTAAACCTTTATTATTTTCTCTCTCGTGTTTCCTCCCGTAACTTTTAAACGTTAATATCTTTTATATACGAGATTTTTCAAAGAAAAAAATTACACCAAATTAACGAGCGTTTTATTATCTTTCCAACGAGTACCATAGTGCTATATAAAAAACGGAGAAAAAATGACTATTTTTTGTAACCCGACAGGTATTGTGTCGGTTTGGGATTAGTTAAAAAAAAGTTGTGGGTTTGGGTCGGGTCTGGGATTAGGTTATACCCGACCCGATTACCCGAAACAACATACCCAAATACCCGAACTACATACCCGATCATATACCCATAAATTTTTTAACGCATCACATAACCCTTAGACTAATGTGTTCGATATTTCAATAATTAACTTTTTTTTTCTTATTTCATGTTAGTTCTTTTTAGAATGATCGATTACAAACTTCCGAATTCATATGTAATGGCACTAGATTTTTACCCCGGCCTAGATATTCGTTTTTTTATATTTGAATATGATAACTTATGGCAGAGATTTGTTTATAATAATAATTATAATAATAATAATAATAATATATTTTATTATGTTATATTAGATATTTCAACCCGGGACGCTCTCGGGATAAAAACTAGTATTAAATAAAAGCGTAGTTAACTTAGACGGAATTCTTTGATGCATAAAGTGTATGTTTACTACATATATAGTAAATGCTATTGACTTATTCCTATAAAATTTCATCTTCTTCCCGACATAAACCTCATATACATTACGATATAACTTCTTCTTACTCTAAAGATTTTAAATGAATTTCGAGTAACGGGTGTTAAAAGATCACTTGTAGCAATCGAGTTAAATTTTTGATTTGTTACCTGGAACGAAGACTATGAGCAATATCACTTGGAAAAATGAAGGCGAACACAACCCTTGTCTCAATCGGAAGTAGGTTATTAGAAAAAAAAATAGTCAGCCGGTCTTTTGGCTTAGTGTGTTCTTTTGCGACGCGGTTAACAGAACTTTCAAGTCGCCGATAAATTATGATGATATGAAACTCTAATGAGATGTTGAAGGTTTAAAGAGTGAAAAGTGTGTAGCACACGATCTTTTTATATACAATCATGAGGTATAATCAGTTACAACTTTTGATCTACAATTGCAAGTAAATAAAGTGTTTGAGTTTCTCAAAACAATAAATTGTTTGAGTTTTTCAAAACAAGATGCAGGTGGACGTTTAGTAGTGAAGTTACTAAAAGACACTGAGGACGCAGTTGTAATTTGGTCAAAGAAAGTTATAGAAACCTACGAAAATAATTATGTACAACTATACAAACCTATTTACAACATTACAAAGCACAAATAACCCATAAAGCATGATGTACAAGACCAAATTGCATAAACCATTTGTATTTTAATATTATATAAACAATAAATAATAATAATAATAATAATAATAATAATAATAATAATAATAATTAATAACATTCATTTATTAATTTTGATGTGTTAATTAATTGTTGTATTTGAGAATCCGGTTAGAAACCGAATCCACAGATCGATTAAGCGAAAACAACTCGGTTTCAGACGGAAGATTCGAGACGAGACAGAAATATACGAAAACAATGTCATCAAAGATTCGTATTACATCAGATTCGGTTACAGACACTGTCATCAGTAGGATAAACTTCTATCTCAAGGCCGGTGGATGTCGGGCATGACCTCCCCCTTGAGAGCATTCAAAGTACAAACTCAAAATCTTTTTTATGAAAAACACACATGAGATTGCTATTTATAGTCCAAAACATAAAGTCACCTTCGCCCCTATGAAGAGGTCTGTCACACCATCAAATTTCCACTGCAGGGTTTATACCGCGAGGCGCATGACAAACCAGGATCCCATAGCCATAAGTCACATGAACGAACTCTAAATGCCCAAACCATTTAGTTCATTTTCAAAAACCAAGTTTAGTTATGCTGCGGAAGCGTAAACCAAATTTAAAATCTTTTGAAAACCGTGCGCAAAACAACGCGCCCAAATTAAAGCCATATGAAAGAAAATGTAAGAGCATAATATGTAATTTATGTGTATGCCCAAGACCCCAAATGCAGTGAAGTGTACAGTGCTTTCTAATCCTGGCACCGGAAGCTAACTACCTGCAAAAGCATGTAAATCGTATGTCAACATAAAGCTGGTGAGTTCACAAAGTAAAGCAAACACGTATAAAATGCACTGGTTTCCAAAACCACGTAACCAAGTAATAACGTAGGTCCTCCAGACCCAAAAAGTTAAAGAGTTGTCAGTTTAAGTGTGTCAGGGGTAGCTAGCCCACTAAATGTAACAAAACAATATTATTGGGAAACCTTCAGAAAAATAGTTATTTGCCTCAATGACTGGCGTCTATCAATACCAGTCGGAAATTGTGGTCAGAAGTTCATGCCCGTGCCTCAAGCACCTCAGACATGAGGTTGCTGCATCAACCTAATAGCGCTATCAACTAATACCCCGTTCGCCTCTAGCGATTAACCCAATAATATGCAAGGACTTTAAATGATAGAGTGTTTAGATTACAAAGGACCAATAAGTTTTAAACTGACCGAAAACCCGATCCACACAAGGAATCGTAAAACCCGACCCACACAAGGAGTCAAAACCCGACTCACGCAAGGAGTCAAAGCATCTCATAACCCGAGATGTAAAAGTAGTCCCAAACTGGACTAGAAAATGTTTTGTAAGTTGTCTCAAACCCGAGACGCATGCTTTTGAGAAAAGAATAGTGAAACTCACCTTAATGTGCAAGCAAAAGAAATCCGAACCGCAAGTAAAGTATGCTACCGACACCCTAACATAAGTGTCACTAAGTGAGTATAGGCGTAATATCGCTACACCACATAACTCATCTACGTAGATGATGTTATCATTGTCGGTAACAACTCCGCCAAGATCCAAGAGATCAAAGAATGTTTGCATGACAGCTTTAGCATCAAAGACCTTGGACAACTCAAATATTTTTTGGGGATAGAGGTTGCTAGAACTTCTCGAGGCCTCGTTCTAAGCCAACGAAAATACACCCTCGATATTCTAGAAGATAGTGGAATGGAAGGTTGTCGCCCAAGTTCGTTTCCCATTGAACAAAATCTTAAACTTGGCAGGGATGAAGAAGACCCTAAGGTTGATGCCGGTTCCTATCGTCGTCTCATTGGACGACTTCTTTATCTTCAAGCTACTCGTCCGGACATAGCTTTTTCGGTTAACACCCTCAGTCAATTTGTTTCGGATCCTCGTCAAAGTCACATGAATGCTGTTACAAGAATTCTTCGGTATCTCAAGGCTACTCCGGGGCAAGGCATTCTCTTATCAAATGAGGAAGGTACTAACTTGGTTGCATATTCAGATTCGGATTGGCTTGGTTGCCCTCTTACTAGGCGCTCACGGACCGGCTACATCGCTCTCTTTGGTGGTTCTCCCATTTCCTGGAAAACTAAAAAGCAGTCTGTTGTCTCACGTTCTTCCGCTGAAGCCGAATATCGCGCCATGGCCACCGCTGTTAGTGAGCTCATTTGGCTACGGTGGCTCTTACAAGAACTAGGTGTGACTCAAACCGGCCCTACCACTCTTTTCTGTGACAACCAAGCTGCTCGGCACATTGCCAACAATCCCGTCTTCCACGAGCGTACCAAACATGTTGAGATGGATTGTTACTTTGTTCGTGAACGTGTTGAAACTAAAGAAATATGCACTATGCCTATTGATTCTAAATTGCAGCTCGCTGACCTTCTCACCAAGGGTCTTGGTGCTTCTCAGCCGGTTCTTACTTGGCAAGCTTGGTGCTGTTGATTTACACGCCCCAGCTTAAAGGGGAGTATTGGTTTACGCTTATTTTAGTCCATATATTCAGCTCCATATATTCAGCTTGATTGGTCAATATCTTTTTCTATTTTTCCTCCGAGAATTATGCATCTAGATTTATCACCTTCTTTATTTACATTTTCTTTCTTTGTATTTATACTGGAGTATTCATCTCCTCCTTCATTGTACCGAAAATATATACAAATCAATAAAACTTTGATGTCTTGAATTTATAATGTTCTACAGGTGTATTTATTGGCTCTCTTTTTCTATTGTAAAAAGACAATTCATTCAATAACAATACATAAATGTTTTTCCTCTGATTGACAATACTAAGTTTGAACCTTGATGGCTTTGCAAACTTGGGTATGTTATATAAAATCAATTTAATTTTGAAATTTCTTTTACTCTTGCCTTCTCCCATATCAATTGCTTTATTTATCATTATTCATTAGCATTCATATTTTCGTATATAGGTTATTTTTTTTCTTTACTGAAAGCGAAGAACCATTATATTCATACCCTAAAATCATTAGGATGGTTGCTACTTGCTAGCAAACAGCTAGCCCAAAATAAACCCTTTATGTCCGACAAAACACAAAACACTACAAACTAAAAGCTAGCCTCCTTCTACCTGAAATTGTCTCGAATTTGTCTCCATTGCTACCAGGTTAGATGTTTCATTTTGTCTCTATTAGTTATCTATAAGAATGTCATTGATTGTGTTTTACCAAAGATTTGGTAAATTTGTACTCGCTTTCTTGAAAAAACATGTTTGTTTATGCATGGCTCGCCAAATCGTCCAACCCACCATAGAAAGGTTAGTTATATGGTATCTGTACATGGTTTGATAATGTTTTCAAAATATTGAAACTCGTCGAGAACAACCGTATGTAATTTTTTTTTAATTATCAAAGACCATGGTGTATATACTAGCAGGAACTCGTGCGTTACGGCGGGGCTGCACTGTGTTTTGCGGTTGCGTCTGGTCAATAACGTCGCGGGTGCGCTGTACATTATACAGACATATTTACAATGTGTAATATATGATTGGAGGATGCACATTTTAGTAGGAAATATGTATAGACATGAGAGTATAGTAAGAAGTTAAGTTTGTAATAAGTATCATGCGATGTAAAACTAACCCAAAGTAGGAAATATATATTAACGTTGCAAAGCAAAAAAAAAAAAAAAATTGTTAGTACGTGTAAGGCACGACTGGGTTTTCATACGGGTTGACATGCATTATATTGAAAATGGCAAAGTGGTCAAATACACATAAACTATGTCTAAATACAGAAACATCATAAACAATGCAAGACATGTACATACCCCTAGCTTTAGCCATACACAATTATTTTCTTACCAGTATTATATATTGTTTGGTTTAATACGATTTGCTTTTACAAACGCTTTCATGTCATCTATTTGAATTGTTAATTAATGGACTCGTGTAATAGAAATGTTTGGTTCATGTTATATTTTTTCAGTAGTTTTTTTTTCTTTTAAACACATACATGTTGTTCTTATAGAATTAAAACTTGATACACATTTTGTTGCGTCTAATCGTTACTGATATTTAATCCTTTATTAAGTGTACCCGTATAATCATGCTGAAAATTTGTGTATGGGCCAAAGCGGACTGAAAAATCATAATAAACGGACATGGTAACTCCATATAAAGCGTTTGTGTTTGTTTTGTCAATTGTGGCATCGTATCTTAAAAAATGAAGATGCCATTTTCTTCTCTAGCTTCATTTTAGTTTTTCGTTTTTTTTTTGTTCCGTAAAAGAGGGTTACCAAGGGGAATACGCAATAAAAACCGATCTCACTCCATGTGACAAGTAAAATCTCCTGTATGCATGATAGAACATAAAGGTACATGACTTGTAAATCTCATTATTTCCACAGAAGACATTTGTTATTGGATTTATAACTTATTTATTTGTTGTTTTCATTTATGCTATTTTGGTAAAACAGGTAGAAGAGAGGTACCAATGTGTGAATAAAACAGGGAAGATACAAAAAAGGGAGGAAATAATGTGCATTTCTTAAGATTAAAAATGCAATTGAGCAACTCCAATATTTCAAGCATGAATTTAGTGACCTACAAAAAATAATCGAGTATTATACTTGAGAGTTAATAGATTCAAAAGTAGCATATATGTACAACTCATAAACCATATACTAATTAAGCGTTCTAGACTAAAACCAAATTAATGAAATATAATTCCATTCAAAATAAAAAAAAATAGTCAATTGATTATCAACCCAAATTCACAAAATTTTGATCCTACAATATTTTTGTTCATGAGTTATGATAGGTTAGGTTTAATAGTTTTATTATTATTATTTACTAATTTTATAGTGGTGAGCCTTTATATTCTTAATTGATTCTTTGTTATTACCATTTCAAATATTTCAAAAATCTTATATAAAATTTAGTAACATGTTAATTTTTTTAGTGGTATTGGTTTTAAATAATCCAAAGTTTGAGCCATTGACCAATAATAATGTGAACTTTAACGTTGGACCAGGATAATCCCAAGTGAACACGTGGGTGTCAAAAATGAATCTCCGTTAACTCTAAACTAACTGAGTTAGTTCAAGATGACATGGCTGCTTAGGTGGCGTGCCGACGTGGACCAGATGCTGACGTGGCAGCTGAGGTGGCATGCCAAGACAACTGCCACGTCAGCTGCCATGTCATCTTGAACTAACTCAGTTGGTTCAGAGTTAACGGGGGTTACTTTTTACTCCCACATGTTCACTTGAGATTATCCTGGTCCAACGTTAAAGTTCAGATTATTATTGGCCAATGGTCCAAATTTTGGATATTTAAATCCAATACTCCATTTTTTTATTTCATATATGTTCCCACTGATAACACTTATATATAAGCAAATTGTATATTGGTGTAATACATAATATACACAATTTTCTTGAATAATAATAACACTTTAATAAAATCAAAAATTGTGTATGAAATGGTATGTCATTTTTTAAACCAAGTTATCTACTTATTTTCTCAAGAGAACATATAAATATTATTGTCTAGTATTCATGGATTCATAAAAGATACTCTTATTTAAATAAAATGATTTAAGTGTATATCAATATCTATATCTATCTATATCTATATATATTACAAAGGGATTAATTCTACATGTCATACTCTTATGCAATCTCTCTTTTGAAAGATGCCACATAGGATGTGATGTGGCAACTCTAAACCAATTAAAAAAAGAAATAAATATGATTTAACCTAATCTATTATAATCTTTAACCTAATCTATTAAATACCTAATCTACTAAATCTAAATATTAAACCTTTATTATTTTCTCTCTCGTGTTTCCTCCCATAACTTTTAAACGTTAATATCTTTTATATACGAGATTTTTCAAAGAAAAAAATTACATCAAATTAACGAGCGTTTTATTATCTTTCCAACGAGTACCATAGTGCTATATAAAAAACGGAGAAAAAATGACTATTTTTTGTAACCCGACAGGTATTGTGTCGGTTTGGGATTAGTTAAAAAAAAGTTGTGGGTTTGGGTCGGGTCTGGGATTAGGTGATACCCGACCCGATTACCCGAAACAACATACCCAAATACCCGAACTACATACCCGATCATATACCCATAAATTTTTTAACGCATCACATAACCCTTAGACTAATGTGTTCGATATTTCAATAATTAACTTTTTTTTTTTCTTATTTCATGTTAGTTCTTTTTAGAATGATCGATTACAAACTTCCGAATTCATATGTAATGGCACTAGATTTTTACCCCGGCCTAGATATTCGTTTTTTTTTTATATTTGAATATGATAACTTATGGCAGAGATTTGTTTATAATAATAATTATAATAATAATAATAATAATAATAATAATATATTTTATTATGTTATATTAAATATTTCAACCCGGGACGCTCTCGGGATAAAAACTAGTATTAAATAAAAGCGTAGTTAACTTAGACGGAATTCTTTGATGCATAAAGTGTATGTTTACTACATATATAGTAAATGCTATTGACTTATTCCTATAAAATTTCATCTTCTTCCCAACATAAACCTCATATACATTACGATATAACTTCTTCTTACTCTAAAGATTTTAAATGAATTTCGAGTAACGGGTGTTAAAAGATCACTTGTAGCAATCGAGTTAAATGTTTGATTTGTTACCTGGAACGAAGACTATGAGCAATATCACTTGGAAAAATGAAGGCGAACACAACCCTTGTTTCAATCGGAAGTAGGTTATTAGAAAAAAAAATAGTCAGCCGGTCTTTTGGCTTAGTGTGTTCTTTTGCGACGCGGTTAACAGAACTTTCAAGTCGCCGATAAATTATGATGATATGAAACTCTAATGAGATGTTGAAGGTTTAAAGAGTGAAAAGTGTGTAGCACACGATCTTTTTATATACAATCATGAGGTATAATCAGTTACAACTTTTGATCTACAATTGCAAGTAAATAAAGTGTTTGAGTTTCTCAAAACAATAAATTGTTTGAGTTTTTCAAAACAAGATGCAGGTGGACGTTTAGTAGTGAAGTTACTAAAAGACACTGAGGACGCAGTTGTAATTTGGTCAAAGAAAGTTATAGAAACCTACGAAAATAATTATGTACAACTATACAAACCTATTTACAACATTACAAAGCACAAATAACCCATAAAGCATGATGTACAAGACCAAATTGCATAAACCATTTGTATTTTAATATTATATAAACAATAAATAATAATAATAATAATAATAATAATAATAATAATAATAATAATA
The DNA here is from genome assembly GCA_028751855.1 of Ambrosia trifida. Lineage (NCBI taxonomy): Eukaryota > Viridiplantae > Streptophyta > Magnoliopsida > Asterales > Asteraceae > Ambrosia > Ambrosia trifida. The sequence continues at coordinate 70,793,511 of CM054131.1, read as the reverse complement.
ATAATAATTAATAACATTCATTTATTAATTTTGATGTGTTAATTAATTGTTGTATTTGAGAATCCGGTTAGAAACCGAATCCACAGATCGATTAAGCGAAAACAACTCGGTTTCAGACGGAAGATTCGAGACGAGACAGAAATATACGAAAACAATGTCATCAAAGATTCGTATTACATCAGATTCGGTTACAGACACTGTCATCAGTAGGATAAACTTCTATCTCAAGGCCGGTGGATGTCGGGCATGACCTCCCCCTTGAGAGCATTCAAAGTACAAACTCAAAATCTTTTTTATGAAAAACACACATGAGATTGCTATTTATAGTCCAAAACATAAAGTCACCTTCGCCCCTATGAAGAGGTCTGTCACACCATCAAATTTCCACTGCAGGGTTTATACCGCGAGGCGCATGACAAACCAGGATCCCATAGCCATAAGTCACATGAACGAACTCTAAATGCCCAAACCATTTAGTTCATTTTCAAAAACCAAGTTTAGTTATGCTGCGGAAGCGTAAACCAAATTTAAAATCTTTTGAAAACCGTGCGCAAAACAACGCGCCCAAATTAAAGCCATATGAAAGAAAATGTAAGAGCATAATATGTAATTTATGTGTATGCCCAAGACCCCAAATGCAGTGAAGTGTACAGTGCTTTCTAATCCTGGCACCGGAAGCTAACTACCTGCAAAAGCATGTAAATCGTATGTCAACATAAAGCTGGTGAGTTCACAAAGTAAAGCAAACACGTATAAAATGCACTGGTTTCCAAAACCACGTAACCAAGTAATAACGTAGGTCCTCCAGACCCAAAAAGTTAAAGAGTTGTCAGTTTAAGTGTGTCAGGGGTAGCTAGCCCACTAAATGTAACAAAACAATATTATTGGGAAACCTTTAGAAAAATAGTTATTTGCCTCAATGACTGGCGTCTATCAATACCAGTCGGAAATTGTGGTCAGAAGTTCATGCCCGTGCCTCAAGCACCTCAGACATGAGGTTGCTGCATCAACCTAATAGCGCTATCAACTAATACCCCGTTCGCCTCCAGCGATTAACCCAATAATATGCAAGGACTTTAAATGATAGAGTGTTTAGATTACAAAGGACCAATAAGTTTTAAACTGACCGAAAACCCGATCCACACAAGGAATCGTAAAACCCGACCCACACAAGGAGTCAAAACCCGACTCACGCAAGGAGTCAAAGCATCTCATAACCCGAGATGTAAAAGTAGTCCCAAACCGGACTAGAAAATGTTTTGTAAGTTGTCTCAAACCCGAGACGCATGCTTTTGAGAAAAGAATAGTGAAACTCACCTTAATGTGCAAGCAAAAGAAATCCGAACCGCAAGTAAAGTATGCTACCGACACCCTAACATAAGTGTCACTAAGTGAGTATAGGCGTAATATCGCTACACCACATAACTCATTTGTCCAAGGTGTTTTAAACGTTCAAAAGTGTGTATGTGACGCCTAGTGATTCTACATGAAATAGTAAACCCTATGGACTCGTTGGTGAATATGTTGGTTACAATTAGTTTCTACATTCCGTATGTGTCTCAGACAAGTGTACTTCAGTTACATGTCAATTCAATACCACCTAAGACCTCAATTAATCACATAAGCACATAATACACAATCTGTGTTTTCAGGACAGATTGTGCGCCATCAAAACGAATTTATTTAAAATAGCAAATCAGTGAGTTAACTTCCCAAATTTTTACTAAATTTTCTTTGGAATTCACTTAACAATACCTATTTTTGTTTTTGTCTTAACTCCAAACACAAAAATAATTAAAATTCGTCTAATACAGCTATGTTCAGAAAACCTTCCTAACAGGTCAGTTTGGTAAATAAATTCCCAAAAATTGTGCATTCATCCAAACGGGATGAATCCACTTGAAAAACTCATATTACTCCAATATTAACCTTCTGTAAAAATTTCATAACCCAACTCTTTATAAAACGTGAGCTATGATGTTTCAAAGTTGACTCAGTTTGATACCCGAAATTCTGACCTGACCTATTTTCAATGAAAATTCCAAAACGACTCAACCGATGTCCAAAACACTTGATTTTACCCATTATGAAAAGCTAAGACCAAGTGTGATTCAACCATACAAAGAAAATACTAAAATCATTATGTTAAGGTCGTGTTACAGCTCCTACAAGTTCATCTAATCATTCTGTCCAGATTTTAGTTTCGCCTAAATCATATTTTAATCGACTACCGTGTGCATAACAACAATCAACAAACATCAATATTCATTACCCAACATCCCTAATACTTATTTTGATCAGATTCTACTACCAATCATGCAAAGATCACAACTTTAAAGACCAAAACATCAATAACTTGCGCAACAAGTATCCTATGATGTTACTAATCGTTTATTATTATGTTTAATCCGTTTAATCTTCAAAAACCTCATGTTTTAATGATTATTAAAAACTTTCAGACCTGGACAAACTTTGTTACATGATTTTTATAACAAAAACACAAGATAAAAGTGTAAGGAATCAAAGATTATACCCTTGGCTCTTCGATTCGATCAACCGTGCGCCTTTGGAGCTTCCCAATTGATGATCTTGAGCCTTAGCAGGAGTTTTAGGGTTAATATTTCGTGTGGGGCAGTAAGGGGGCGATTAGGGTTGAGTTTAGGGGTTGCATGGGGGTTAAGGATGCTTAAATAGGAGTTTAAGGCGGTTTAGACCCGTCAAACACGTGCGAGCGGCCGCTCGGGCCCTGTGAGCGGCCGCTCACAGGCCCGAGGCCCTCGTGCGTGTCTTGTTTCGTCACCCGACGCGTTATCCTTCGATCTTTTCGTTATTTCGGACCGTAACAAGTGCAACCCCATGCGTTAAGACCCTAATCAACCTCATACTCCACTTTTTGTGATTTTTATTAACGTATTTGATTTAGGTTCACATAATCACGTATGGTTTTCACATAAGTTCATCAAATATCACAGAGACACCTAAGTTCGTTATTCACCAACGTCCGAGGTTCACTAATCATGTACCCGATATTAACTCACAACAATGCACGTGTGTCCTATCTAGTTAACCCTAGTTAAGTATAATGCAAGGAACGTAACTAGAGTTAGTTAAAGTGAGAACCTAAATTTGCGGGGTATCACAAGGTCGAACCTGTAGGTTCACCCCTTCAAGAAAGTCGAACCAAGACTTATGTTTTGGTCTATATTCACAAATGCATCAGATCCATAAAATGACCTTATGGATCACCACAATCTCATGTAATACAATACAAGACTCAACTCTAGTCTATTCGACAGTGACGTCCACATAAAGTGCATCAACAATCTCCCCCTTGACGTTGCTGGCGAATCCACAAATCTCTTGTATATCAACAGTCAAAATCACAGGTCTCCCCCTCAATACATGCACTATTGCATTGAGTAGAAATGCACTATCCTTCGTGAACCGACCAAGTAATGCACTATGGACCCTCAGCATCAATACGCAGAAAGTCAGCTAGACCACGTATATCATTTGCGAACTCAACCGGCACACTCAGCTGAATTACAACCAGATCACCTAGTTATGCCAATGTGAAGTCGACAATGTAATGCACTGCAGTCTCGTAGCATCAGTACTCAGGAATGTCATCTTGACCAAGTACATCACGCGCAATCCAACTAGTCTGACATGCAGCCTTATAAGACTCCTGCTAGAAAGATTCCATACTGACTGATCAGATATTCAATGTAACACGTAGGTACTACCACTAATTCACGTCTCGTATCTGCACTTAACCTTTGCATCACTCTTCACACCAACCGGAGAAGTCTAACTGTCAGTACCCAATTAAACATCTCAAATGTGACTATGTTCAAAACAATCCACTTGGACACTGTAAATTCTATGAAATTCTTCATCTGTGCTGACTGTGATTGCATTAACACTTTCTTCTCTTTGAATGTTCTTGAGTAACTTCATCTATTCGACAGAATACTAGCCGTAGACGAGTGGATCAAGCAATCAGAAGTTTTCAGCGGGAACTACCAGTACCATTGAGGACTTGAAATGCTTCAGAAACTGAAGTTTTCGACGGGGCCTAACAATAACCACCAATAGCTCTTGAAATTCTTCAGTACTGTAATCTTTGAATCTACGTGCCACATGACTCCTACTGAGACCCCTCATTACTTTCCGGAACATTGAGATCTCGGTCTTGATATGCTTGTAAATAACAACTTTGTTTGAACAAGTCCCCACAATCTCACTGGAACTGGGTTGACTGTTCTCATCTTGCGGAATAAAAATATATCTGATTTTTCTGACCCATAATAGTCATTTGAATCTGATTATCATACTGTTGATTCTCATGACTACCCCACAATAAAACGTTTCATCATCATCATTTCTTCAACAATTTATGTAGACATCAACACCATTCTCCCAAAAATCTTCAAAATTGCCATCAACACCATTCTCCCGAAATTTTTTTTACCCCTAAAAATACCAATTTTTCATTTCATATATCGAGGATTCGAAGGTAGAAATAAAGCTACATTCGACCCTTTAGTAAGGTCAAATGTACCATGATTAGGTCGAACCAAGTTCATTTAGGCCTGACTAAAATTGAGATTCCACATTCGACCAGTCGTGAGGTCGAATGTGGAAAACTTCCAGGTTCGACCTCTGTTTTCAACACAAATTAGCAGATTCGACCTCCAAAACCTACATTCGACCGTTTACAAGCCACGTTCGACCTCGCGTAAGGTCTAATCTACTGCGCATTCGACCTTTTGCAGAGAAACGTGTTCTTCTTCAATACTTTCTGCAAATCAACCCATAAACACTCTGATTGTTCGAATTTGATGATGAAACTTGTACAGAAAGGTGCGGAAATGAAAACCTATCCCTCGAATTAACAAAAACATGGAAAAATCACATGGTTTTGGGTTCAATTAAGAATCTAGGGTTTCTAGGGTTTCAACCTTTCAATAAAAAACTGATTTTTAACGTCTGAAATCATGAAATTGAGATGTGATTGATTCAAACGACTGTTGGATCATTCAAATCGGTACCACGGCTCTTATACCAGTTGAGAATCCGGTTAGAAACCGAATCCACGGATCGATTAAGCAAAACAACTCTATTTAAGACGGAAGATTCAAGACGAGATAGAAATATACGGTTTCAGACACTGTCATCAGTAGGATAAACATCTATCTCAGGGCCGGGGGAGGTCGGGCATGACCTCCCCCTTGAGAGCATTCAAAGTACAAACTCAAAATCTTTTTATGAAAAACACACATGAGATTGCTATTTATAGTCCAAAACATAAAGTCACCTTCGCCCCTATGAAGAGGTCGAACCTGCAGGTTCGCCCCTTCAAGAAGGTCGAACCAAGACTTATGTTTTGGTCTATATTCACAAATGCATCAGATCGATAAAATGCCCTTATGGATCACCACAATCTCATGTAATACAATACAAGACTCAACTCTAGTCTATTCGACAGTGATGTCCACATAAAGTGCATCAACAGTATTGAATTTGACTTGCTAATTTAATGAAATTACAAATTTATCCATATAGATAAATATGAAATGATTATTGAAGAAACAATAGCTTACCTCTGATTAGAGAAGCTAAACTATATTGCTACAAGCTTGATCCTTTGCTAGATGAATGGCACAGTAGATAGTGTAAGTGTATGACCTAAAATTAACACAATAATCCGATGTGGGGCGACCGCCTCGAATCCCAAGAGATTCTACTTAGCAGACACAAAAACGTAATCGGCCTTAGTGTGTTCTTTAGTGTTTTCTGAATTGCCTATTGATGTCTCACATATTCATCATATAAAACATGCATAAACAGTCTTATAATAGGGTAGAATTAGGCTTAAATACTGATATTGGGTGCTTAATTCGTTCCTATTTGTGTTTCTCAGGAAACTGGAGCTCCAAGCCAGAAACACAGGATTTTCAAGCAAAAATTGGAGATTCCTGAGGATACGAGACTTACAGCACACCCATGCACACTTGCACGGAGGCCCTGCACGCTAGAAGACAACGCAACAAACTTGGGGAACAAGAAAACCTATTGAAGACACTTTTCACGCCCATGCTCACACACATGGCAGGCCCATGCTCAGAAAAAAATACAGACAAGATAGAACTGCAGCAACATAACGTACGTGTGACAGTAAGCTTGCCCATGCTTGCCCTGGAAACTCTATAAATAGCAAGCTAACCCCCACCATTTGAGCATCCCATTCCACCTAGTCTTGAGCCTTATTGGGTCGACTTCCAAGAGTCTTGTAAAGATCTTGGGGTCTTGTGGGAGGCCTTAGGGCCATCCTAACACACTCACCAAGGTTTGGCATCGTCCTACCTTGATCATCTTGGCCAAGCATGGGATCGTAAAGTAGCTTATTGATAACTCAAAAAGTTATCATATAAAACAGGCATAAACTGTCTCATAATAGGCTACAATTAAGGTAATATTATAAGATTTAATACTTAATTCATTCCTATATGTATTTTGCAGGAAAGTGGAGCTCCAATGCGGAAATAAAGAATTCCCGGGCAAAAATAGACAAAAACAGGAGATTTCCGAAGATACGAGACTATCAGCCGGTTCACTATATATTTTTAAGACAATCCTGGGACTTAAACAATACAAAAATCAAGACCAAGAGAGTGTGCACGCCCGTGCCCATTACCTTGGCACGGCCGTGTAGGTGACAAAAGGGTACACACAGAGTTTCCCATGCAGCAACAGAACGTACGTGAGACAGCGAGCACGCCCTTGACACACATTGGCACCACTGTGCAGCCCCTGGAGGTCTATAAATAGCAAGCCAACCCCCACCATTTGTTCATCCCTTCTTGTGCTCTCTTGGGCCGACTACCAAACTTCTTCCATAGATCTTGGGGTCCCTTGGGAGGCCTTCTGGTCCTCCTAAGATCCCTCTATGGTTAGGCTTCGACCTACCTTGATTAGCTTGGCCAAGAAGAGGATCGTAGAGTAGTTATGCAATAAAACATCGAGGGTCGTGAGGATCATGAGAGAATACATAACACTTGGAAGATGGAGAGCTTGTCTATGAGCAGCCATGATCCTTGTGTTGATCATTCTTATGGTTGTATCTTTTTGTATTTACGAACCCACTTCGATTTGTAGACTTTTTATTACTATTAGTAGTGGTTTAATTTTAGTTATTTGTTGTCTTATCTTCTTTTAATATTTGTTTGTTTATCTTGGTGGCAGGTTTGAATAATGATTAACTTAATAACAACTTTATCTTAATTAATCAATGGTATAATCAGATTCTGGTAGTCCCGAGCTAGATCCAAGGCGAGGAAACCGGTAGTGAGACAGATCCTTCGGGCTTCAAATATCCAAACCGGGTTCTAAGCAATGGCTTCTGAAGTGGACCAGATCTGAGTGACACGTTTCTGGTTCATACCAGATGATTGGGTGATCTTCTTGGCAAAGGATTGTTTTCCTATGGGTACACCAGTGATCTCTTGTATCATACGCCTTTAGGACTATATGCCGCCTTTGTCAAGGACCTCATCCAGCTTGGGAGGTTATGAGTTGGGTAATTAAGTCATCATTCACCAACTTTATCAGGCCTGTAAAGTGTCACTAAGATAAATAAAATAAAGGTTCTTTATCTAGTTCTCGTTAGTACAACGCCGTTAACCAATGGAGAGACCACCTTCCTGTGACAACCGTAAGAGAGATCTTTCGGCTTTGACCGTTAACCAATGGGGATACGTGGTTGCCAGGATAAAGAGACTCTTCGGTACAGAACACGAGAACTAAGGTGAGGTGTACGATGTCCCTAGCTGGAGTGAAGCCTCCAATTTAAGAAGATGAAGCCTCCAATTTAAGAAGATGAAATTTAGAAGACCCGAAGACTTGACCGCGGTTCGAGGAGCCCGCTATACGCGAGGCCCTAGCGAAGTACCCCAGGTGGACGCATGCTGGAGAGGTTTAGCATTCTACTTAGTAGTCGCCTTCGCTTCTCTATCAAGGAGTCGGCACTTCAAGATGGTTTCCAAAGAAAGACCCTAGTCACTTGATAGATCGGTTTATTTTCATTTTTATTTTCACTTTATTTTCCTTTTTGTTTTCGGTCTTCTTTATTTTCCTTTTTCATTTTATTTCTGCTTTATTTTCGATGATTGTGGTTGTTTCTAGTTTTCTTTGCAGGTTTCCTTCAAGATTAGCTACCTCGGAGAATTCCCGTGGAGAACGCCGAAATCGCCAAAATCATCAACTTTTATTTTAGAGGGTTTTTATTTCTTCTGTATTTTCGTTAGAGGTCGGTTTGCCATTCCTTGAAGATCGCCAGGTAAGTACTAGAAAAAGTGGAAAATGAAACCGGGTGAAGTTTTTCAAAAATTTAAAAGTTAAACTATTTTCGTTATTAAAATTGGGTTTTAAAAAATTAATTTGGGGAAACCCGACTAAAAATTTTAAAACCGGACCCTTAAAAACAGTTTTAAAATGGAAAAACGCGAAAAACGGAAGCTGAGCTGGTGAGCACGCCCGTGCCACCCTAGGTGGCACGCCCGTGCAAGGCGTGCAGAACAGACTTAATTGGGAGTTTTGAAAGTCACTTTTGACTTTTCAACCCTCATTTCTTCTTCTTCCGTCTCGCTATACCCGTCGCACCACCCCTAAAACCTTCATTTTTCCACCATTTTCCTTCATTCCAGGCCCCATTCTTCGCTCTAAGGTATGTATACCCGACCCCTAACATCTTTTATGTGTTTTATGTCCAGATCTGTCTGTTTCCTTGAAGTTTTGACTAATTTAGGTTCTTGATAAAAATGTTAGATTTCTAGTGTTTGTGGCCCGAATCTGAGCATGATATTGTAGGAGAATGATTAGGGGAACACTAGGATTGAAATGTTGTGGAGATTTTTGAGAAGCCTTGCAAAAAAAATTTCGGGAAAACTGAAGGGTTTGAAAACCGTTGCTTCAGTTACGAGCACGACCGTGCACAGCAGTGTGTCGAGGCCATGCTTGAATAGAAAACCGTTAGAAATTTCCCGCGTAACCAAACTGACCCATCAGATTACGCACGGCCGTGCACCAAGGTGCAGGGGCGTGCTTAACCTTCAAAACCCATCAGAACTTTTTAAGTTTTAATTTAAGTTATTCTTGCAGTTTAAAATCAGTTTTAGGGTATTTTAGGAGAAAAACCAGTTTAAACAGTTGAACCAATAGAAATCCGGACATTAGATTGAGCCGCACGACCGTGCTTTTTCCCTGAGCACGGGCGTGCAGCCACTTGACCCAGACTGTTTTTTTTTTTTTTTTTTTTTTTGCAGAGATTTTTAAGTTTTAAGGTTGAACCGATTCTATTGTGTTTTGCAGGTTATGCCCAGGATGAAAAGGCCAGCTTTGCGATCACCATTAGTCTCATCAGATTCCCAACATTCACCTCACTCACATCAATCTGGAGAGTTACCCCCACTACCCTAACTGGAGATATATACTATTCAGCTAGATGAGGATATTCCTGATGTGGTACACCCATGGACGTACTTCAACAGGAACGGGATAGAGAGTTATGCTCACAACCGGCTGAGAATAATTAAGAGGAGATCATTGGGGCCTCATTTGCCAGTGGATTACGATACTCTTGATGAGGTTGGGCTCGAGCCCAAGTTTACGCACCTACTTTCTCATTAGTGGCACCGGTTCTTTAGGATTAGGGAGACGGTGTAAAGGGAGCTCACTCTTGAGTTCCTGGCTTCATTTGTGTACACCCCTCCTGCTGCTGGTGTTGACAGGATTTCTACCAGGTGTATTGGGTTTAGGATGGCACGGAATTGGTACAGGATTACCTTAGCTGAGTTCGGGGTACGTATAGGATTATACAGACAGAGGGAGACGACTAAGCCTGTTTTTACTGATAGTCTTTTATGGTGGCCCGATGGGATGGGGCCAACAGACTTTTGTCCTACCATTTCGGAGGTTGAGTGGGACCCCAGGAAGCATAAGAGATCCAGCTTTCCTGACCCACTTCATCGCTGGATACACACGATCATTGCCAGCACTTTAGGGGCCAGAAAGGACAGCACAGGGGGAGTGAATGAAAGAGAGGCGTTTCATCATTGCTGCATCCTCGAGGGTCAGCATTGTAATCTTGCCCACGTTGTAGCTGAGTTCTTTTCTCGCAGTTATGGCACCAAACCAGCTAGTCTCATTTACGGGGGCCAGTATATTACTCACCTAGCCACATCATTAGGGGTTCTCACCCTTGAGGTGATATTTGGACTGACAGCTTATGAAAAGGTCCGCCCCTGGGTATTGATACAATGAAGCACACTGGGGTTATTGATCAGGAGACACAGGAGTTGATTGACAACAAGAAGGAGCCGTGGGATGAAAAAGCAGCATATAAGGATGCCTACGGGGAGAGAAATCCAAACGAGGGTGGATGGGCCGAGTCATCAGCAGCAGCTGCGGCTAGGATACCGAAGTCTTCGGCAACTGCAGCACGTCGCCAGAGTACTAGAGCACCATCCAGGCCTCCACCAGCAGCCAGGACCGACGTCCGCAGCGCGGGAACATGTTCCACGCCATCATGGAGAGACTCGACACACTTACTGCTGAGTTCCCGTCTTTCAGAGAGGACTTCTTTAGGCATATGGCCTCCTGCACCGGCTCCTCCTCCAGATCCCACTCTCGCCGCTCCCGCTCGGTTTGATTTTACCCCCTTTTATGCTGATTCATTTTATAATGGTTGATGTTTGTGACATGATACACTATTTTTTTTTTATTTTTCTTTTTGTGGTTGTTGTATCGTTGACACATTTGCATGCTTGGTGCATGTCTAGACTTGTTCCACCACGCTAGTGCTTCGGCATTATTATCTATCCTAGGACGTAGTTTTTATTTATTTTTCTTTGTTACTTTTATTTTTCTTTTTCTAGTTATTTTAGGACAGGTCGGGGAAAGCTTGATATTTTGGATCCGCCATTTCGACGTCTCTATGAGAAGTATGCAGGTTTCGCTCACACGTGAGAGGATTCGTCGTTATCAGGGGAGTGTTAGTTTCTTTTGCCTTTTTATCCATTTCTGCACATAAAACTTATAACAACATTTTAAGTGTGGGGTGGAATCCGTTTTGCTGCTTATTTTATTTTATCTCGCGGGTCATTTGTCATTGATTATATGTTATCCGGTACCCTCTTAGCTGCTTGATACCCGTAGCGTCATTCACGGTCACCTTTGACAGATTTGTATAGTCTATTAGGCATTTATGCCGAACAGTTCACATTTAAAGACGGTCGAAATAGATGATGTTAATTAAACCCGTAGGTCCATTTGATATAAAATTAAGTAGAAAAATAGGTTGCATGGCACGTAAAAAAACACCCCGAAATTTATGCTTAAAACTGATACCTTATCCTATCCGATTATCCGTGTGAGAGTTTTTGAGCCTTTTATCGAGCACCACACTTACATCTATATTATATTTTACTCGCTTCATTTGGCATGAGAGATATCCGACCCTTAGTCCGACTCGGTTAGAACTTGTGTGTTTATGCATATCCTTGTTTTAAAATTAATAACTAGATTAAAATGATAGAGGCAAGTAGGTTTCACCCCTAAAAATTATCCTTTCCCTTAGAAAACTCTTTGAGCCTTATCCTTTCATTTATTTCACCCAATAAATGAGTCCCGATCATGCGTCACCACAACAGCTTTAAGAATTTGTTACCACCAAGGGCACAACACCGCAAGTTTGAAGAAAAAGCAACACCGTTGACAAAGGAGGAAACAACACAAGACGGGGCCAAGAGGGAGATCTTCTAAAAAAATAGTAGTTTGAGATCCCAAAATAAATCGAGAGCCCAATAAATAGAGAGACCCACAAAAAAAAGAGCCCAAAAAGAAAAGTTCTTCAAAAGATAAAAATTTGGTCTTTGACCTGTGAGACCTTAAAGAACTGGAACTCTGCTCTCTCTCTCTCTCTCTGTCCTACTCTCTGCTCTCTCTCTCTCTCTCTCTCTCTACTTTCTCTCTATGATCTCTCATCTCTCTCTTGCTTCCCCCTCGCTTTCTCAAGATGCACCCGTTGGACGAACACTTGCTAGGATGTTTCTACTTCGCTGAGTCGCGTCTGCCCCGTGACATGTTACAAATAATTTTCAAGAAGACAGCAGACGAATGAAAATTGTGGAGGAAGATGGAACAAAATCCACCCTTTTGTGGACAATCAAAGAGCGCTACAAAAAGATGGGCCAAGAGATATGACAAATGCAGAAAATGTGGCCTTTGGTCCCACGAAAGAGCATGCAGCAACAACTCGACCCACTCACAAAGCGAATACACTCTGCTAATTCATGAGGGTGCTATTCGATATCGGGCTGAGCGGAAAGTCAGAAAAGGAAGCAATGTTGACTATACTATCAGGAACAAGATAGCCATGATGAAGGACCTCGAAATTAACACACGACTCCTTTTAGAGATCGCCGCTGATAACGTCACCAGACGTTATAGTCGCCCTTTTCCACGCTTCGCTGCTTCATCATCATCTCAGCCGTGACACTTCCTTGTGATTCGGTGACTCATCCCCTTTGTATATAGTTAAAAAAAAGTTGATGTTTTATCTTTGCACCCCTACATTACAACCCGAATAAAAGTCCTCTTGATTTTTCTTAGTTATTCTATTTGGAGACGAGGACTTGATATGCATACAAGCCAATAACCCTAGTCGACTTTGGTGCAGACTTGAGTGTTCACCCCAAAACTCACCCAAAATGATAAACCCGAGTGTAGATGCATATTTGCGACTAATGCTTTGGATTGACGAAATAAGTGTTTTTATATGTTTTCGGGAGGTCGAAGGTAGTTTATAATAGGTCGAAGGAAGATATTGTTTGGTCGAAGGAAGAGTTTCTGGCCAGAAGACAGGTTCGAGCTATGATAAGGGTCGAAGGTGCTCATTCGACCTCATCGAGAGGTTGAAGTTTGACCATTATATAAACTTGACTTTTTGATAACTTTATAACTTTTGCCATTTTTGAGTCTTGTATCAGGTCTAGAAACTCTCTCTAGGTTCTAAACTTTCTGAAAGTGTTTTATTAACTTGTAAACTCAATTGTAAAGATCATTATCAAGTTATTAATGAAAATGTTGATTGAAAAGTTACTTTTGTGTGTTTGATTCAATTCGTATCATATTGTAAACAATCTAGGGTTTCCGCACCTAGATTTGTTAGACTTGTATGATCATATAAACGGTTTTACTAAAACCGATCCTCCTACAAAGTGGTATCAGAGCCTACAAGATCATACAACTACAATTTGATATGTTTTGAACTAAATTTGATCCAAAATTGTCCAAATATTTTCTGTTTTTGATTAAACGTTGAGTTTAATTGGAAATTGATTAATTTGGATAAGATTTCATGGATAAAATCCAAAGTTTCACTTGTTAAAGTTGATCTACAAACAAATCCGAACATAGCCTGATTAAGATCATCAAAATTGATAAACTTTTGAAAAATTTGGATCAAATTAACTGATTTTCAAAGAATAACCGTTTTTCAAATGGGTCAGGTCGAACCAGAGAGAGTTAGGTCGAACGTGTGAGTTTTTGGTCGAACCTAGGTCATTTTAGGTCGAATCTGGGATTTTTAGGTCGAACCAAGACTTTGTTTGTGTGTTGTTTGTACATTCGACCTTGTGTTGTTCCTTCGACCAATCGGGAGGTCGAACGAAGGTTTATTGTGGTCGAACGTGAGTCTTGTGTGTTACTGATTTACATTCGAGTCTGATTTAGAGGTCGAATCTAGGAAATTGCTTCAGGTAGTGGAAATGATTTGTCTTCAGGTAGTGGAAATCGCCCTCAAAGCTCATGGACATTGCAGAGTTCAATCAGTGGAAGAAGAAGTTCAAGATACATCTTGAAGGTATGGGACTGGAAGGAACCGATTCCACTTGATGGTTTGTCTGAAGATGAAAAGAAGAAATTTGCTATCGAGAAGAAGGCTTTCTCGCAACTATTTCAGGCTTTGACTACTGATCTACTTCACCAGTTTGGATCATGTACCACTTCTAAGCAGCTTTGGGATGTGTTGAAGAACAGGCATGATGGAAATGACAAGACGAGGAGATTGAAGATGGAAGAACTAAGAAGGAATTTGAGAACTTTAGTTATGTTGGGAATGAGACTTTGAAGGAATTGATTCCGAGATATTGCCATCTTTTGACTGAATTGTCAAACTATGACATTAAAATTCCTATGTCTGAGTTGGTTGATAAGTTTGCTGATTCCTTATCACCATATTGGAATCAACACATTGACGTATTGAAAGAGAAGGATGCTTATCAATACTGGATGATAAATGAGTTAATTCAGAAGTTGGAGGGGAAGAGGAAAGCTAGGCGATCACAATTCCCACAAAATCCAGAATTATATCATGCCTCTTCATCTACTTCTGTGTCTAGCTCAAGTGTGGCAGGTAATGTTGCACCACATATAGCTTGTGTTTCGAGTGTTATTGAACCTCCAAGACAACCAATTAACTACCTTGCACAAACACCAACGTATCCACCAAACTACACCATAAATTCTTACATTCCACCACAACCTCAAATGTCTACCGCATGTTATTCATCTAATACACCTCAACAACAACCTTATATTCCTAACACATCACAAGCTTCTTCAAGCCAATGTCCAGTTGTGTTAGAAACTTCTAACATGAATAATGTCACAGTTAAAGTTGCTCAGCAACACATTGCTTTCGTTTCTGTAATGGTTGCATCTTATAATGGACTGGTGGCGAGTCAAATTGGGAATAATAATCTGACTAATGAAGATTATGCCCAAATTGATAAGGAGGAAATGGAACTGATTGACATTCAATGGGCATTTGCCAGTGTGATGAGAAGGGCAACAAAGTTCATTAAGAAAATAGGAAGAACTAATTTAGCAACCTCACCAAATACCACATACGGTTTCATCAAAGCCAAAGTTACATGTTTCAATTGTGGTGGTAGAGGTCATTTCAATAGAGAATGCACACAACCGATGCAGCAAGGTAACAGGAACCCTTTTAACTCGAATTATCAAAACTGCCAATCACAGAACCAGGTAACTTACCAGAGCCAAAACAACAACACCTATCAGCAACAAAACAATTTCCAAAACCAACAAATCACCTCACAAAACACCAATACTAGACAAACAACTACACCCAACCAAACTCAAAATCAAAATTTGAATAACCCAACCAGAACTATTATTCCTATTACCACACCAAATAGCCAAACACAAACTGAAACCCAAAATCAGGCTTTGGTGATACAAAAGGATGAAGGTTATGACTGGACGGGGATGCAATTGGGAGTTGACGAGATCACAACTGGGAATGTAGCTTGTTATGCTAATAAGGTGGATATTGAGGAGCCAGTGATAGATGAAGAAGTTTTGGAGTCTGAGAAGGCGTCTGAGGTGGTGATTGAGGAGATAGTCGAAGATACCCCGGTTTCTGTTGCTAAGAAGATAGAAGAGCTTACTGATGAGAAGGTTTCAGGAACTATTATTGATTCTATCACTGAAGTTCCTGATGAACCGGAATCTGTCTATTCTGACTCTGAGAGTGAAGCTGATTCAGAAGGGAGTGCAAATTCTTTGGATGATGATATTGATCAGCTGTTAGCCGAAGCAGGTTTCTTGATGACCAGGAAATCGTGTATTGTTGATGATGCCTTCACCAAGATTGACTACTCCAAGTTCTTTGCAGGGAAGGAGGCTCATTTCGTTTTAATGGCTATGACTGATGCTCCAAAACCGGTATGTTCTGAATCTACAACTGACCTGAATAGTAATAAATATTATGGTACTTGCGATAGATTTACTGAGGAAGACAAGCAACTCAGGGTTAAGCCTGAGAGTGCTAGAATCAACATTCAATCTCCTCGTAAGGACTCATTTGAGTTCAACAAAACACTTGAAGGGTATAAAAAGGACATTTTCGAACTAAAGAAAACCCTTGCTTTAAAACAACTTGCCATTAACAATTACATAAATGAACTTGAAAACACTAAACTGGAAATGGCAACTGTCAAGTGTTTTGCTGAGAAGGTCAATAAGAAGTTGGAGAGTTATAAGCACGTTGCTTATGTTGTTGATCACATTATAAAGGAACCATCACAGTCCGGTAGTGCAAACTACAAATCTGTTCCTTCTCCAGTGTTGTTTGAGAATCATAACTTCAACACAGTAACACCGGAGAGTTCAGTTAGGTCAGACTCCACATCAGGTAATGAATCCAATACTTCAAGTATTGGAGATCCATATTCTGATGTGAGACTGATACTAGGAATTAATGATGAGGGAGTGGTTCCAGTGACTGATGATTCAGACAATGAAGATGAGAAACCGAAAGAAGGTGGTGATATTCCTTTGGAAAATTGCATTATCACTAATGAACCAGTTTCACCTTCTCAGTTTTCTCATCCTCAGGCTAATGCACATCGAAAGAATCAATCAGTTGCTAACAATGTGAAAAGGATTGAGAAAGATGATTCAGTTAACAAACCTGTCAAAGTGTTCTATCGGATGGAAGGATCCGATAAGATCATCTCTGACGAGGAGTATCCGATTAAATTTGCAAATTATTCGAAAATTGACAAAATCTGGCAGGAAAGTACTATTTGGTTTCTTAAACATGAAAGGACGAATGACATTCCTACAGAACTTTTGAAGAAATTACATTGTGATACTCCCAAAGAACCCAAGGTTCATGTCACTGAATTCATCAAGCCTAAGGAAAAGGCGAATACATTTTTAGAGCCGGCTTACTCAATGGACCCAGCTCCAATGAGATTGAGACGTAGATGTGTTGATGATCAGTTTCTGATCACCTCATACGCTAAGTCACAAGATAAGAATGTATTTAAAGAGTATCGTGCATGTTACAAATGCGGGGAGAGAGGCATTTACTTGCTCGCTGTCCGTATGTGCAACACAAAAGGCACGAAGTTGAGCATAGGCAACCATATCAAAGTCCAGTTGATAATAATAGATATCCACAATGACACTTTATCCCTCAAAGACCACCGTTTTACAATCAAAGTTGATATTTTCAAAAGAGGGAAAGTCGTCAGGTTGTCTATGATCATCGAAACAAGATTGCCATGGAGAAACACTTAAAGAAACCAGTGGTGAACTCAATTACTGAGAGACAAAAGGTTGTTCCTAAACCTGCTGTTAAGTCACAAGTTGGACCTAAATCTGTTAAATCAGAGAAGGTAACCAAGAAAGTTTCGTTTGAAAACGACACTAAGAAACCTGCTATGACCCAAAAGTCTTAGATTAGGATTCTGAAACGTTCTGAACAACTTTGGTCACCGGTGGGTTCTTCGAGTGCTTCCACCTCAACTACAAGTGTGAAGGTTAAAGAAGAGAAAGATTTGAACGATCAAAAAACGATTGATTCAAAACCTAAAGTTGTTGTTAATGATTCTTTGAAACTTAGCGTTCAAAGACCCAAGACCAAGCAGGCTTGGGTCCCCCGAAAAATCTAATCATTTCTTTGTTTGGTGTAGGGAGTTCCAGCTGGCCCTGTTAGCAGTCTTTGGATTGTTGATAGTGGAGCTTCTGGGCACATAACCGAAGACTTAACACTTTTATTCGACATAAAGAATGTGAATGGAGGATATATAGCATTTGCAGGTGATAAGGGAGGTTATATAACGATGGAAGGAAGTGTGAGCAATGGGATTGTAAGATTTGTGATAAACAGTTTTCTGTACACTTTGATGATAAATCTTGCTATATTCTAAAACCCGGCTTCGTGATTCCAAAAGAGTGGATTATGCTGAGAGCACCAAGAGTAAACAATCTGTATATTCTTGATATGAGCAAGGCGATGACAACCCAGGGCCAAGTTACATGTTTTCTATCCAAGGCTATAGAGAAAGAATCGATTATGTGGCACAGGAGGATGGGACATATTCACCTCAGAAAAATGAATCATTTGAGAAGAATGGGCTTGTAGAAGGGGTTAACGTAAAGCATTTTCATCACAATGACAAATGTGTGAGTTGCAAAAAGGGCGAACAACACAAACAATCCCACAAACCAAAGAAAGTAAATTCTATAGATAAGCCACTTGAGCGTTTGCATATGGACCTTTTCGGACCTGTCAAGCGTAAAAGTCATGCTGGAGAACTTTACTGTCTAGTGGTTACTGATGATTTCTCTAGATTTTCATGGGTGATGTGTTTGCAACACAAAAGCGACACGTTTAACAATCTAAAAGTTCAGTTCACCCGTTTGGAGAATGTTTACGGATTGAAGATCAAAAGAATTCGTAGTGATAACGGGACGGAGTTCAAGAATTCTCAAATGGATGCTTTTTGTGAAAACAAAGGAATTCATCATGAATATAGTGCTCCGTACACTCCACAACAGAACGGTGTTGCTGAAAGGAAAAATAGGACTCTAATCGAGACGGCACGAACAACGCTTGCGGATTCTAATCTTCCAGTAATGTTCTAGAATGAAGCCATTTACGTACCTTTTTATACCTTGAATAGTGTATTAACAGTGAAGAAGTTTGGCAAAACTTCTTATGAACTGTTGAATAGACGAAAGCCGAATTTGGAGTATCTAGAACCATTTGGAGCACATTCTACTATGTTGAATCGGACTGAGAAGTTTGCACCGAAAGCTGAAGAGGGATTCTTTGTTGGATATGCAACCCCACTCAAACAGGTATTCAATAAACGAACTCGACAGGTAGAGGAGTGGGCTAACGTTGAAGTTCAACGATATTCTCAGAACGTACAAGGAAGCGGTTCAGATTGGATGTTTGATTACAAAGACATCTTTGAATCATTCAATCTAGATAACTTGGTTGAAGAGGCTGTATTAAGACTTTATTACGAGTGTGAAAACGCAGTGACTTCACCGTTGGTGCGTCCGATCACCGTAACTCCTCCAACAGCTTCTAATGATACCAATGTTCCTACTAATGAAGAGGAATTTTTCCAAGAAGCTTCGACTACTCTTAATTCATTAGAATCGGAAGATGATGATGATGTCACCAGTGAAGCTATTTTTGATCGTGCAATGGAGGAACCACCAGTGAACCTTAATCTAGATGTTGCTTCATCATCAAATACGGGAAATGATTTGGATGCGGCAGAGAATCTAACTACTCAAACTGGAGTTCAAGTTCCTGATTATCTGGAATCTAGGATACATCAGATTCATCCACTTGAGCAAGTTATTGGTGATCCTGGAAGCAGTGTCATGACTAGAGGACAACATCGTCGTGCAACCTCACATGATAACCTCGGAGCCCTAGCCCTTTATGCTAAAATTCAAAAATCTGGTTGTCAGAATGATTGGTCCTTTGCTTGTTATGTTTTGCAGGTGGAGCCGTGGACCTACAAAGACGCTCTATTGGATGATGCTTGGGTTGAAGCGATGCAAGAGGAATTGTTGCAGTTTCAAAAGCTGGGATTCTGGACACTTATAGATTTACCTCCAGGAAGAAAGAAAACTGGAACGAAATGGGTGTTTAAGTGTAAGAAGGATGATCGAGGCGTAATCGTACGAAACAAAGCTCGATTGGTCGTTCAAGGTTTTAGTCAAACTGAGGGAATTGATTACAATGAAGTTTATGCACTTGTGGCACGTATAGAAGCTATTCGAATGTTTCTAGCATTTACCTCATACAAGAAATTCAAGGTGTATGAAATGGATGTTAAGAGCGCGTTTTTGTACGGTGTGGTCAAGGAAGAGGTATACGTTGGTCAACCACCAGGCTTTGAAAATCTATCCACCAGGATAAGGTATACGTTCTAAACAAGGCACTTTAAGGGTTGCACCAAGCTCCACGCCAATGGTATGAGGAGTTGAGCACGTACCTACTCTCTAAAGGATTCGAACGAGGTTTGGTCAACTGTATCCTGTTCACGAAAATAACAGAGGGTGACTTGCTTCTAGTTCAGATATATGTTGACGATATTATCATTGGTTCAACTAACGGACTTTTGTGCAGAGAATTTGAAACAAATATGCAGGAGAAGTTCGAGATGAGTGTAATGGGAGAAATGTAGTTTAACTTAGGCTTGCAGGTGGACCAATTGCCAACGGGCATTTTCATCCATCAAACAAAATATGTATCTGAAGTCTTGAGCCGATTCTAGATGGAAGATTCCAAGCCTATTGATACCCCAATACAATCTAATCACGGGATTGGAATTGACGTTAAGGGGGAGCTCAATGATCCTTTCACTTATCGAGCCATTTTTGGATCGTTGATGTACCTTACTACATCTCGTTCAGACATTATGTTCGCAACATGTCTCTGTGCACGATTTCACTCAAAGCCGAAACAGAATCATCTAACAGTCGTCAAACGAATCCTTAGATATCTGAAGGGTTGTCCGTCGAGAGGACTATGGTATCCTAATGATGATAATTTTGACTTTATTGCTTTCAGTGATGCAGATTTTGGTGGTTGTGACAAAGACAGTAAATCCACAACGGCTGGATGCCAATTCTTTGGGAGCAGGCTCGTGACCTGGAAGTGTAAGAAGCAGACGGCGGTCGCTCTATCTAATTGTGAAGCAGAATATGTAGCAGCCTCTAGTTGCTGCTCACAGGTTCTGTGGATTCAACAGCAGATGAGAGATTACGGTTTGCAATATCTTAAAACCCCAATTTATTGTCATAATGAAGCTGCCATCGCACTCACGAAAGACATGAACAATCACTCTAAAGCTAAACATATCCGGATTAAGTATCACTTCATCCGTGATTGTTAAGCTAAAGGGTTGATTGACATGGTCAAAATCCACACTGATTACCAACGTGCTGATCTTTTTACCAAAGCTTTTGACATGGTCAAAATCCACACTGATTACCAAAGGGTTGATCTTTTTATTAAAAGCTAATGGTGTAAAAGAAAAACAAGACTGATCATCACCTCGTTTTATCACTTTATTTTTAGACTGAATTACAAGTTTTGTCCTTTAACTTTGTACCCTTTTTCAAAGGATGTCCTTTAACTTCAAAGTTGATTGGTTTTGTCCTTTACGTTTCAGAATCTTGCACGGTTTGTCCTTTGACACTAACCAAGTTAGATTTAACTGAAATGCAAGGGTAAAATCGTCTTTTTACTATTCTAAGGCCTATTTGTGTAATTAACTTAAAAATTTGGACCAAAAGTAAATTTTAAAATTTTATATAAACACCCCCTCCCTCCCCCCCCTCTCTCTCTCACTTTAATTATATGCCAGATGATACCTTGATCATCAAACATGATCTCCTACCATCACCACTTGCCGCCACTACCACCCATTAGAGCCGCCACCACCACGTCTGTTCTCCAACCCAAAACCCATCTCCAAACGAACACTGTACGCCACCACCACCTCTGTTCTGTCAGGTCTCCGCCTCCGGCGGCTCATCGGGTCTGTACTCATTAGGTCAGAGGACAGAGAGAGAAAGCGTGGGAGAGAGAGAGGGACAGACGGAAGAGGAAGGAGACGACGATTGCTGTACTCATCGGGTCAGATCTGTTCTCAAGGTAAAAACCCCTCTTTTCTGAATATTATGGTAATTGGTTATGGTTATGGTTATGGTTATGGTGTTCATGATGGTGGTTGGGCTAGGCCAGAGGTGGTTCCGGGGAAGGGGGTGACGATGGTGGTCAGGTGGTTGTGGTGGTGGTCGGCGGCAGGTGGTGGTGGTCGTCACGCAGGTGGTGGTCGGCAGCAGGTGGTGGTCGACTGGGTTTCAATTTGGGTTTCGATTTCAGATGAGTGGAAAGGTTGTGTGGGGTGTTGGTGTGTTTGAGTTTAAAGAAGATGGTGTTGGTGTGGTGGTGAGTAGTTGCCGGTGATGGTACGGCGGTGGAGGTGGCTGTGAGTGGTGGCCGGTGATGGTATGGCGGTGGAGATGGTGGGACTTGAGAGAGAGTACAGAGTTTGTGTGTGTGTTTAGTTTGTGTATATATATATAATTTTAATATGTTTTTTAATAAATGGGTAAAAAGACAATATTACCCTCCACTTAACGATAAAAATTAATTGGGTTAGTGTCAAAGGACAAACCGTGCAAGATTCTGAAACGTAAAGGACAAAACCAATCAACTTTGAAGTTAAAGGACATCCTTTGAAAAAGGGTACAAAGTTAAAGGACAAAACTTGTAATTCAGTCTTATTTTTAGTTTTTACTGTTTTTTAGAAAAATAAAAAATCCAAAAATATGTTTTACATTTTTAGGGGGAGTCTTAAGATTTTCAGAAAAGCGAAAAACATTGAAAAAGTCAAAAAGCCCTAAAAATAGAAAAACCCAAAATGATTTTCCAGGATTAAAAGAGGAAACGATAGTACATCAGTGGGGATCTGACACATGCTAAAGATTTGAAATGTTGTATAAGGCGTGTGTTGAATCTATGTGATATGCTGGTAGGCTTCGTATACCTATTACTGCGTGTTTGATACATACATATCAAAAGAATTGTTATGTGGATGAACACCTCATGGGCATATGGTCTTAGTACCGTAATTTCGTTTGATAGGGTTTTTGTACAAAATTCGGAGGTTTCGGTTTGTTATGTTATTATTTATCTAGGGATAGCCTATCTGATCTTCTGTCGTAAGGTTTTACGCACCTAGATCAGACAGGGTATTTTTAAAAAAGAGCTTTAGTGCCAAAACCCAAAGTTACCGAATTGAGGAACTTTCAATGTATGACAATAATCAAAGATTATCTAATGCATCGTATCTAATCATTGATTCAAATCATGATTGATATAAACATTCAACCTGGTAGAGTGCACAAGTTACTTTGTAGCATTTAGTTGCTGACTTGTACACCTCTGTGCCTCATACCTTGTAAAATATAGATAACGAAAGCATAATCACGCGTTACAATGAGTCTTTGTGCAAAATTTCCTTGATACGGGAGTATGTCGTGTGCGTAGGAACCACAGACAATTTTGTTTATAATATACATAACCGTATCAAGCATTGTATAACACTCAGCATGTAAGCTTATGTGGATAGCAATATCAGCAATTGCCGGATCACAAATTGTCTTTAATGATAATAAACACTAAAGATCAACGGTGTGATCAGATTTCTCAAAAGCTGATATGATCCTCTTACCGGAAATCACAAAACATTTACTGCTTTGTGTTTACATTTCTGCATTTTTCATTTTATTGTCAAAAATATCAAAAACTTAAAAAGATTTTAGCTGTGTTTTAAAATAATTCAGAAAATCCAAAAGATTTTACATTTCTAATTTGTTTTTGATAACCGATGGTGATTGATGGTGATTTTCTGAAGTTTGAATGACCATTTGAGTTTTGTGACTTTTAAATGCAAAATGATGAATGTTTGAAAGTGAAAAAGTTTGAAAATGTTTAAACGGGATTTGATTTTGAGATTTGGTAAAAATTTCTGTTTTTTCATTTGTTCATTCGCCCATTCGATGGGTCGAAGGTACAAATGTTGCTACATTCGAACCTATTAAACAGGTCGAAGGAGAGTGTTCTTATGAAAATCTTTCATTCAAGCCCTTTAGTTTTTCATTCGAGCCTTTCATTAGGGTCGAAGGAAGCTAAAGCTTCTCCTTCGAACCCCAATATAGGTCGAAGGTGGGTTCCTATATATACTATTTTCTCCTTCGAACCCTCATTCTGAAAAAAATTTCAAAATTCTAATTAAGGGGGGAGTTTTTTATTTTGATTTCTAGCTTTTACCATTGTGTTCCTAAAACTCTTGTGATCATTTTAACATCAACATTGCAGGTATTCAATGGATAATCTGATCAGAATCGTCATTTTAACCTGAAACCCTTGGATCATAATTTGACCATTAAAATGGATTGTTTTGATGAAATTGTTGTTGACAAATCAATTATCGTCAGTTTTAGGGGGAGAGTAGACCAAAAACTAGACCAATAACTCATTAATTAGTCTAATTGATTGTTTAAAAACTATCTAACCTAGTTTTTGATTGAAAACCAACGATAATTGTTTGATAATTGAAATTGATGGCCATGTTAGAATATACATGAACAAAAATTTGATGTTTTAATGGACTGAGTTTGATTTAAAAAAAAAAAAATCTGATCAAGAACAGTTACATTCAACCATATTCAAGGGGTCGAATGTAGCTGAAATAGGTCGAAGGAAGAGTTTTGGTCGAATGAACAAATTTTTCAAATAATTTCCACATTCAAAACAGAATCCTTCATTCGAACCTCAATGTTTCTTCATTCGAACACACGATGCGGTCGATGGAAGACCTTTTGACCAAAATTTCAAATTCCAATTTTGTCCGATTTTAATGAATTTTCACATTTTTGTTTTGCAGATTTCGAAATGGCTGAACAACAACAGAATCCAGAGTCTATACTGCAGAATCAGAGAAGCCGAATGAGTTGATTTTCGAAGCAGAACATAACTGTTGTGCATATATAGGCGAAGTAAAGCAAGATGTAGCCTTCGCAGGGATTATAGATTTTCTCAGACATTGCAGAGTCTTGTACGCCATTGCTACTCCAATATCAATCAACAGAGATCATCAAGTAGAATTCTTGGAGAATGCTGTGAAAGACTTCTGGGAGAACAAGACGGCAATTAGAAGCAAAATACAAGGCGAATTAGTGTTAGTTACTAAACAAGATACCCGGGAAGCACTTATTTTACATGATTCTCCGACAGATCAGAGAAAGTTGTCATGGATTGAGCAGAGAATATGCTTTCTCAGGATGAAATAAAGCGGTCCTATCACGACGGTCTATTACACAAAGCGAAGCTGTGTCCACAATTCAAGTATTTGGCACATGTGGTTCTACATGTTTTTGGACCAGTTCGTGGTGGATATGATGTGATGAGAAGCAGCATAAGTTCGTTAATGGTTTCTTTGATTTTGAACATACCATTTAACGTGTCTGGGATGATATTTAATCATATGCTAGAAGTTTTGAAAGGATTAAAGGTTGACAAGTTTCTCATGTATCCAAGATTTCTGCAGATGATTTTTGATAGGTACATAACTCTAAGAAAAGATCCAACACAAGTTCTGGTTCAGCATCATATGAATTTGAGTTCGCTTAGCAGGATGAAGGCGTATAAGGGTGTTCTAGAGAATGAGAGACCGCCTCATAAGAATCTATTTAGTCACTTGATTAATCCAGGTTATAAGGATCCAGGTGAGAATAAGGCAAGAAATGATGGTAGTGACTCTGATCCAGATAATCCTTTACATGCTGTTGATCCTAAAGCCAAGAGGAAAAGACAAGTTATCAACAAGGGTGCTAAGTCTGGTAAGTGAAAAGCTAAAGTTGTTGAAGAAACTACACCATCTGCACCTAAGAGACATAAAACCATGGTTAGAAAGAAAAAGTCTGGTAAAACCAATACATTGTTGGTTGATGAGGAGTCTGCTGATTCTGAGGAGACTAAAGATAATGAAGAATGGGATTCATGAAATGAAACTGTTAAATCCACCAAGCCCAAGGCCACTGAGGCTGGTGAGATTGAACGTCTGAATAAGACGATTGAAGAACAGAGACAAAAGAGTCTGATAGTTCTTGAAGAAGGAGAACTCGGACTGGAGAATTTAGATTTGGTTGGATCTCCAGTAGCTGGTGAAAAGATTTTAGTTGCAGGAAAGAAACTTCCTGAGATTAGTAATTCAAGAGCTGCTACACCCATGACATCCCTAGTAGCCAAGAAATTGAAGAAATCTGCTGCAGAGACAACAGTTAATCCTACTGCAGATTTTGAAGCCACTTTGGAGAGTGTGTTAAATAAGTTTAAGAAGAAGAAATCTCATGTTGCTGAGGCTTCTACACCTCAGGTTACTATGTCAAGTGATGTGATGGATGTAGTTAATCAAAAGCTTGCTGAAATGATGAATGTGATTAACCAGCAACAGGAGGAGATAGAACAATTGAGAAAGAATGACAAGAAGATGTAGGAAGTTGTTGTGTCTTCCCAAGAAAGTCAAGAGGCATTGGAAGCAAAGATTGTGACACCCCAAGAACACACCTCATCAGGGACGATGAGACTTTAACATGGGGTGAATGTGACACCCCAGGAAAATCCCACATCGGTCGTGGCCAGGAGAGATCATTGGTTCATAAGTAATGTCTTGCCTCTTAAATAACCAACGCGTTTTGGGGCTTAATGTTAGTGGATGAGAGGAGAATTCCACAGTTAAGCGTGCTCAGGTAGGAGAAATTTCAGGATGGGTGACCTCCTGGGAAGTCTCCACTTGGGCAACCAAAAAACAAATCCGTGAGCTCTGGATGGGCAAAGCGGACAATATTGGTGATGAGAGGGGCGGGGTGTTACAGATGGTATTAGAGCCACTCCTGTGCCGTTCGGGATAGTGGGTGCACACCTCATCATGGACGATGAGACTCTAACAGGGGGTGAATGTGACACCCCAGGAACACACCTCATCAGGATCGATGAGACTCTAACATGGGGTGAATGTGACACCCTAGGAAAATCCCACATCGGCCGTGGCCAGGAGAGATCCTTGGTTCATAAGTAATGTCTTGCCTCTTAAATAACAAACGCGTTTTGGGGCTTAATGTTAGTGGATGAGAGGAGAACTCCACAGTTAAGCGTGCTCAGGTGGGAGCATTTTCAAGATGGGTGACCTCCTGGGAAGTTTCCACCGGGGCACCCAAAAACAAATCCGTGAGCTCTGGGAGGGCAAAGCGGACAATATTGGTGGTGAGAGGGGCGGGGTGTTACAAAGATCAAACGACTTTAGGAAGAAAATCAGACATTGTTATTGCATGGACAGAGAAACACACGAAGAATCATCACTATGAGGATTGAAAACAAGAAGATGAGAACGAATAACAAGAGCATGAAAAAGCTTATTGATGATTTATATTCAAAAGCTCCACAATTGAAAGCTGGAGAGGAGGATAAAGAACCTGAAGAAGAACAAGTTGATTTTGAACTATCTGAGTCTGAAGATGATGAAGAAGAGGATGATGAGGAGTTGGATCAGGATGCTGGTGATGCTCCTCCTAAGAAAAAGAAAGATGATAATAATGATGGTTTTGGTGAAGGTTCTGGAGAAGGTTCTGGTGATGACAGTTCTGCTGATGATGATGATACGGATAAGTATCGGTATGTGAAGAGGGAATATGATAAAGATGCAAGTGAATCAAGTTCGAAGAAAGCATCTGGAGGAAATACTGATGATGATAGTATTTTCTGGACTGATAAGATTAGAGCTTTATCAGATGATGACAAGAAGTTGTATCATCAGATGTTAACACAGAAAGTGTCGACAATTGAGCTGACTGGAAAGTTTCCAAAGATATTCGAATTTGATGATATGAGATATGAATTAGAGTATAATGATCCTGATCTAGAGGATGATGAAGTTTCTGCAGCCGTTGCCAAAGAAATTCTAGAAGGATTGGCGAAACAGGTTGTTAAATCTCTTGAAGAGTTGATGAGTGATAATCAAATTCCAAATATTCCTGAAAGAGAAGCTGGAACTCACTCTGATGATAGAGATACTCCTGTGTTTGAAGATATCGAGATTGAGGATATTACCAGTGAAGAATATCCTAAGTACTTCAATAATAAACAGGAGGATGCATTTCCTGAATTTTCGGAAGATGTATTGGAACAGGCTGAGACACCCCCACTCTTGGTTAGTCGCTCTGCCCGGATGACAGATATCAAAAGAGTGCTTGTATTTCACATTATTTCATTGTCTTTAGTGTACAATGAGCGAGGCACAACATGTCAAGGTTTGGTTATAGGATCATGTCAGATCACATATTGATTATTGCCCTAGCTAGGAAATGATTTAGTCGGTTTTAGATTACATGTCCACCATATAGAAAACCCGTGAACTCACCAACTTTATGTTGACCCATGTTTCCTTTAATGCATGTTTTTCATAAATTAGCATGGATAGTGGAACTTGCGGGGTCGCGTGCGAGCATTTGTGGGAAACCTTCTTTTGGACCGTTGTGTTGTTGTCCTAATACTAGACATTTACATACAATGGTGTTGATTTTTAAACAATTAACTCTATGTAGAACAAATCTGGTTGTTTAATGAAAGTTCCCGCTTTATTTTAATCAATGCCCGTTTGACCTTTGTGCTTGGAAATCTTTCGAAGTTGTACCTCGCGTTTTCGCCTAGACGTGGTGTGACAATTAAAGTGCAACTTTTTAAAGATAAATAAAACAAGAGTTCTATTTCTAGGTCTCAGTAGTACGAATCCGTTAACCAATGGGGATACATGTCTATTGAGGTGACTATAAGAGAGATCATGATCGTTAACCTATTTAGGGGATACATTGTCACCAAGACTGGCTATAAGAAGAGATCATTCGGCAAGGAAAGCGAGAGCTAAGGGAGGTGTACGGTGTTCCAGGTTGGAAGTGAAGCCTCCATTAGAAGAAGAAGAAGATGAGTCTGAGGACCAGAGACTTGACCGCGGTTTGGGGAGCCTGGTATATGCAAGGCCCTGGCGGAGAACCTTCATGCGGACGCGCATTGGGAGGTTGGGCATTCTACTCAAGAGTGGTCCCGCTTCTCTATCAAGGAGTCAACACTTCAAGATTACACTTCAAGATCACTTCAAGAACACTCTTGTCGCCCAGAAGGAAGCTTCTCCGTAGATCCCAGGCTTGTAGGATGACCTACTTGCCGACTGTCAATGGATTCCTAGCTCACTCTGACGAAGACACTGACGGCGAGGCTCCCTCTACCTTTGAGACTAGAGGTCCATCTCAGCCACCCTCAGATGCCCCTCTACCTACCGGCTTCGAGCCAGCTCTTGTACACCACACACATTACTCCGTCCATGACATGATTGAGCGTCACGACACGACACGGAGGTAGCAGTGTTGCGTGGGAGGGTCCAGGGGATTGAGGACGACCTGTATCTGGCTGGCAGTACCAGGGATCCTATTCTCTACAGACTGTCTGTGTTGGGTACACGTGTTCACGAGGCTGAGCAGGGACGCGCCGCGGCAGAGGAGAGTATTGGCGAGTTAGAGGCTAGATTTGATGACACTGAGGCAAGGATGGTCGCTGCCGTCGCAATTCTATCAGCTGCTTTCCCACCCACGTCCCCGTAGGATTTCTTTGTGTTATGTTTTGACTTATTAACTAAAACTTGTAAGGAAGCATGCCAGTATTATCGTTATTGTAAAACATGAAACTTATTTAGTAGGTTTAATTATTAATCAAAAAATTGGTATTGTGACTTCATATGTTGTTATTGTGATTGTTCCATGCATTTGTGAGTTGGTGTGTCATTTGTGATGGTTGCATAGTTGTTTGCTTGGTGCATAGGATGACAATATTATACAGTGATATGTGTCTCATTCTTTTAACGTGTGTATTAGAAGAACATGCCTCCCAAAAGAACTACTCGTTCGACTTCTGAGGAAGAAGCTTTTCCAACCACCTCAGCGGACCTAGCCAGGGTAATCGCAGAGGCTATTACGCAACATGAAGCGAACCGCGGCAATTCAAGCGACGGTTTAGGCGCTGCAGGCTGACGCAGAACCCAAGAACCTGAGACTAGTAAAGCTTTTGCCTATTCCTTCCTAGTCTTGATCGTGTCATATGCCGATCCTTTCGTTGACAATCCAATCTTTCTGACGCTGTAGAAGTAGAGAATCCCATACGTGGGTGTTCCTACAAGACTTTCATGGCATGCAAGCCTGGGAACTTTCGTGGGTCAGAAGGAGCGATTGGTATTGTCCGATGGATTGAGAAAATGGTGACTATGCTCGACATCAGTGGTTTCGCGGAAGACCAGAAGATCAAGTACATCACCTGTACCTTCCAGGACGAGGCGCTGACATGGTGGAACCTAAAAGTGCAAACCTTGGGTCACGAAGCTGCATACAATCTCTCTTGGGTCGAGTTGAAGTCGATGCTGATGGACAAGTATTGCCCGCGCAGTGAGTTACAGAAGTTGGAGACCGAGTTCTGGAATCTGTCCATGAATAGTGCGGACCTCACGGCCTATACCACTCAATTCCATGAGCTTTCTCGTCTAGTTCCACACATGGTTACCCCCAAGTACAATCGAGTAGAACGATACATCTGGGGACTTTCTCCTAAGATTCGTAGCATGGTTACCACTGCTGCTCCAGCTTCCATTCAAGATGCTGTCACCCTTGCTCACAGTCTTACCGACGATGCGGTACGCATGGGATCCCTGACCTAAAAGGAATCCGACAAGGGTGAAGGATCTGGAAACAAGCGTAAGTGGTCCCACTTCAGGAAGGGGAAAGGTGCAGAGGGTGATTCTCGTAAGAAACCTGAAACCGTCAAAGCTTTTGTTGCCACCGCTACTGACACTCGCAAGCCATACAATGGGCCCCACCCACTCTACGACAAATGCAAGTACCATCATATGGGGATGTGCGACAGTATCAAATGTAAGAAGTGCAAGTTAATGGGACATCCCACAGTCCAGTGTCGGGAAAAAGCAGTTGTGAGTTCTGACGGTAAACCACGATGTTTCGAGTATGGTGCTACCGACCATTTCAAGAAGGACTGCTCCAAGCTGAGAGGTCAAGCTCATGGCAGGGCTTTCGTCATGGGAGCCGATGACGCACGCGAGGATCCTAACGTTGTCACGGGTACGTTCCTCGTAAACATTTATACTACTTCTGTACTATTTGATACCGGTGTAGATCTAAGCTTTGTGTCAACTGACTTTAAACGAGCCCTCAAATTAGAGTCACATAAGTTGCATGAACATTTCTCCATAGAATTGGCCAATGGTAAGACAATTAGGTCCGAAGAAGTAGTTAAGAATTGTGTGTTATGGTTAGGAGATCATGAGTTTAGTATCGATTATCTGCCGATCGAGTTAGGTAGTTTCGACATTGTGGTTGGTATAGACTAGTTGTCGAAGAACCGCGCGAAGATCATCTGTTTCACAAAAGTGGTTCAAGTTCCGTTGCCCAACGAAGAGGTTATGTCCATAGAAAGGGAGCGCATGAAGACCCCGTTGCGATTGGTGTCTTGCATGAAGGCACAGAAGTGCTTACGAAAAGGTCATTTTGCTTTCTTAGCACTGGTGTAAGAGAAGAAGCCAGAGGTGAACCGGATCGAACACATCCTTGTCGTGAGACATTTTCTAGAGGCCTTTCCCGAAGATATTCCCGGATTGCCACCAGCCTGTTCACCTTATCCCTTGGCTCCATCTGAGATGCAAGAGCTGTCCGCCCAGTTGCAGGATTTGCTTAACAAGGGATTCATCTGATCAAGCTCGTCGCCTTGGGGAGCTCTAGTTCTGTTTGTCAAGAAGAAGGATGGATCATTTCGCATGTGCATCGACTATAGAGAATTGAACAAGCTTACGGTGAAGAACCGCCACCCTCTTCCATGCATTGATGATCTGTTTGATCAGTTGCAAGGCTCCAGTTTCTACTCAAAAATTGATCTGAGGTCAGGCTATCACCAGTTACGTGTTCACGAAGAGGACATACCCAAGACTGCTTTCAGGACGCGGTATGGCCATTTCGAGTTTCTGGTTATGCCCTTCGGTTTGACAAACACACCAGCAGTGTTCATGGGTCTAATGAACATGGTGTGTAAACCTTACCTCAACAAGTTCGTGATAGTATTCATTGATGACATTCTGATTTACTCACGGACTGGAGAAGAGCATGAGCAACATTTGAAAATGATTCTAAATCTACTCAAGGAGGAAAAGTTGTATGCGAAGTTGTCCAAATGCGAATTTTGGATTCGTGAAGTTCATTTCCTCGGTCACGTGGTGAACGAGAAAGGTATACATGTTGATCCAGCCAAGGTAGAGTCGATCAAAGACTAGCCTAGACCCGGTACCCCAACAGAAGTTCGACAATTTCTAGGGTTAGCTGGCTACTATCGGCGATTCATTGAGAACTTTTCAAAGATATCCCAGTCCCTGACAGTCTTGACTCAGAAAGATAAGAAATTCGAATGGGGAGATCCATAAGAATCTACTTTTCAGCTCTTGAAGCTCAAGTTATGCAGCGCACCTATTCTCTCACTACCAGAGGGAACGGAAGATTTCGTGGTCTATTTGCGATGCAGAGAAACTAGGTTATAGCCAATGCCTCTCGTCAACTCAAGGTGCATGAATGAAACTACACAACCCACGATCTGGAGTTGGGTGCAGTAGTGTTCGCACTAAAGATATTGAGACACTACCTCTATGGGACTAAGTACTATCTTTGCTGATCATAAGAGCCTACAACATATCTTTGACCAGAAGGATTTGAATATGCGTCAGAGACGATGGGTTGAACTACTTAATGACTATGACTGTGAGATTAAGTACCATCCAGGGAAGGCAAATGTTGTAGCAGACGCATTAAGCCGAAAGGAATGTGCCAAAACGCTTCGTGTTCGTGTGTTAGGCATGACTATTCAAACCGATCTCACTGCTCGTATTCGTCAGGCTCAGCAAGAAGCTCTTAATGATAGTAATATCGGACATGAAGCTCTATGCAGTCAGGCAAGTCAGCTGGAGACAAGGCCTGATGGGACAAAGTATTTCTTGAATAGAATATGGGTTCCTTTGTATGGAGGTTTGCGTGATTTGGTTCTTGATGAAGCCCACAAACCCAAGAACTCGATACACCCTGGCGCAGATAAGATGTATAAGGACTTCAAACAGTTCTATTGGTGGCCTAACATCAAGGGTTGTATTGCGACCTATGTCAAACGTTGCCTAACGTGTTCAAAGGTCAAGGCAGAGTACCAGAAGCCATCAGGAATGCTTCACCAACTAGAGATTCCTGTTTGGAAATGGGAACAAATCTCTATGGATTTCTTCACCAAGTTGCCAAGAACGTCTCGTGGTCATTATGCGATTTGGGTGATTGTTGACCGTTTAACAAAGTCTGCACATTTCTTGCCGATCAAGGAAACAAACAAAACGGAGAAATTATCCCGATTATACATCAATGAGATTATATTAAGTAATGGTGTGCCTACTTCGATAATCTCTGATCGAGACAGTCGATTCACTTCGAGGTTTTGGCAATCGTTGCAAGAAGCTCTTGGTTCCCGACTAGACATGAGCACCGCTTACCATCCTCAGACAGATGGGCAGAGCGAAAGGACCATCTAGACGCTGGAGGACATGCTCTGCGCATGTGTAAATGACTTTGGGGAAAATTGGATACGCACTTGTCATTAATCGAATTTTCCTACAATAACAGTTACCACACCAGCATCAAAGCTGCCCCTTTTGAAGCGTTGTACGGACGCAAATGTCGGTCCCAAACTCATTCAGAAGACAACTGACAAGATCTTCCAGATCCAGAGACAGACAGAAGAGTTATGCGGATAAAAGGCGCAAGCCCTTAGAGTTTCAAGTGGGTGACAGAGTTTTGCTCAAAGTATCTCCATGGAAAGGGGTTCCTAGGTTTGGCAAACATGGGAAGCTCAATCCCAGATACATAGGTCCATTCGAGATCCTTGCATGAATTGGACCGATTACATACAAGCTCAAGCTACCCCAAGAACTCAGTGGTGTCCACGACATGTTTCACGTCTCGAACCTCAAGAAGTGTCTTGCTAATAAGTCATTGGTTATCTTTCCGGAGGAAATCCACATCGACAAACAACTTCACTTCATAGAGGAGCCACTCGAGATAACAGATAGGAAGGTTCAAAAACTTCGTCACAGTCAGGCCAAGTTGGTCAAAGTACATTCGAATCCTAAACACCTGAATTTACATGGGAGCGTGAGGATCAGATGAAACGCAAGTACCCACATCTTTTTTGAAAGACCACTGGTTCAGCTGACCAACACCAAAAATTTCGCGGACAAAATTCCTTAAACAGGGGGAGAATGTGACACCCGTCGAAATCACAAGTCATATCCATAGACTTAGTTACATCATTACAGTGTGTATAACATTACATGTTAACATTTGCATCATAGTTGGGCTATACAAGGTTCCAACGGGTCAATCTCAAGGCATACTGTCTGTAACGCCCCGCTATTTTATTAAAAAAAAATTATTTTATTATTACTCACCAACAAATTTAAATTACTTAATTTCGTCACATAGTGACGCGGTGAGAATACATCGAATATTAAACGACTAGTCGATTCTAAATCTAACAAAATTTAAATATACATCCCGAATACTCGTTTTGAATCGAGTAATATAAATAAATTACATAAAATAATTATCTAGGGGTTAAACGAGTCCAGATCATAAACGTGTTCGAGTCAGAAACTGGCCCGTATACGCGGTTGACATCCACTTAACCTACCTAGCTAACCCTACCTATTTAAACCATCATCTTCCTTCTCCTATCCTACTCCTTCTTCCCCAAGGATAAACCCTTGCCTCCTCTCCCATTTCCATGTCTGTCCCGTCAGCCAACATAGCCAGCCGCCAACCACCACCCGAACCCTACCGTGCACCGCCCTCCTCCTTCCTCTCACCCACTTACCTGCATCTTCCCTTCCTCCTTCAGAGCAGCAACGACAGCCGCCAACAACCACCAACACCACCGCAGACACCAACCACCATATTTGGCCTCCTCTCTCTCTCTCACCCTAGACGCCGTCGCCATTAATCCGGCCGCCGTGTCATGGCAGGGTCCCCCACAATACATTCACCCCGTTTCTTCATTTCAAAACCTATAATATGGTTTTCCGGTTGATCGTTGGTTCAGCAGTGATGCTCGTTGGCGGCTCACAGTGGATAGTTGGAGTAGTGGTCTGGTTTCCAGGTCAAGCTGCGGGTCAAACTATGGTCAACACCAGTCAGATCTGGTTCCGAGTAGTGGTCAGGTTTGGTTCCTGTTAATCGGTTTTTGTTTCAGATTAATTACATGACAACGACAATGGTGATGTTTAGTTTATGGTGACGTTTGGCTGGCCGTGAATAAGCAGAGCAGCAGCGGCAAGTCTCGGGTCTGGTCCGTCTTTCTGTTCCGGTCAACTGTGGTCAAACGCCCAGATCTGGTCAAACATTGGTCAACATCCGTCAAGCTCCGTTCCGGTCAAAGCTGGTCAACGAGTACTCCAAGCGCACGCGTATCGGTTCGCGAGTTTGAATAACGGGAAGGTATAACGCGCGTCGTGACTTCGTTTTATTTATTTTGGTTATATAGTTAAAGTTATATTTTCTTTTGTGTAGAACGAACCGAACCGATTGCGACTAAAAGCTATTTTATTAGTGACTCGAAGGAACGGAAAAATAACTAACTTATAATATACTTAATGTCGCGAGGATAATTAAATGTTAAACTACATATGTAAACATATCACTTGTCGAAATGTATAGTTTCTCATTATTATAGCGTTTTAAGTTAAACCATTCGTCGAGTAAAATAACTTAGTTAAATACTGTTGCGTGTTGTGAAATTTGACTATTGAGTTTTGGGAAAATATAGACAACTTGAGTTGTCTGGTTTCTTACAAAAACAGAGGAGACTCTGCCCAAATTTTTATAAAATATAAGAAACGAATAGGCATTCCAAGTTTATAATTATGTGTAGACAAGATAATGTTTTTTTACAAATAAATTCTAATTTCAAATCGTACGTCGTCAAAAACAGAAATATTTATATTTATTAATAAGTACAAATATATGCTACCCAAGATACGAGTCGAAGTAACATTCGAGTCAAGCTACGTAAATATTATCTCGTTATACAAAATATATCTTTAACAATAACTTCAAGACGCGACCTTGAAATATATATTAAAGTTTCTATTTCAAATAGCTATACGTACACAGATATTTTCGAGAAACAAAACCAAGTTCCTATCGGTTCGTTAAGTCCTACACTCATTAAGACACGTATTGTTCACAATACGAGTCTAGGTAGTTGGATCAACTATCTTTACAGCTAAGATGCGAAACAAGCTTATTTGCATTAGAATTTAAGACGTCCTTTATTTGTAATAGGACACAAGAGTTCAATTAATCCAAGTTCAGACTTGTTGCTACTTGCTAGTATTTACACAGTGAATTTCAGGTGAGTTTAACATAGCCCCTTTTCTATTTATCACCATTTTTGGGGTGAAACATGTTACAACATCATTTATGCAATTCAATCATCAATGTGTCTATGTGTTTTTCTATGTTGCATTATGTCTTGAACATGACTAGGGTAAGCACAATTCTAGCATAATCATTAACATTGATCAGCCGACGGTATACATTGATAGATCTATTGGACTGACAATCCCACCCAGATACGTGCCTCCTACAAAGGTAGCGTGGGTGTTTGTTATCGTATAACATATTCAAGTGAACCATGAGCGTATGGGATGTATCATATTATAACAGTCATCAGGGTTGGTTATGCACTCGATTTATTTCTA
Source organism: Ambrosia trifida (assembly GCA_028751855.1). NCBI lineage: Eukaryota > Viridiplantae > Streptophyta > Magnoliopsida > Asterales > Asteraceae > Ambrosia > Ambrosia trifida. Next base: position 70,757,143 of record CM054131.1, on the reverse strand, counting down.
GTATGTTCTCACATATGGACTAAATTGACATGACACATGAATTGCACAACATTTTTATTCAAATGTCAAAAACCTATGTAATTCTCACCAACTTTTGTTGACCCAAAAACATTTTCAACTTAACATGTTTCAGGTTCTATTTGCTTGAAGATTTGAATTGATGCTTGAAGATATGTGTATAGTTTTATTCAATTTGATGTACAATTGTATGTAATTCATTTGGAATTTATTATTCACCATGAGCTACTGAACAATCATCAATACGTGACATCCCGATGTTTCCGCCATCGGTTGGGGTGTTACACTGTCTAACAGTAGACCCATAAGTTAGTTCAAGGCCTTAGTTAGTCCCATATTTCAGGCTAGACTATAGGAGTTCCATGCACAACCCTAATAGTTAGAAATCCATGCAACTGAACATACATTGTCAATTTATGCCCCTACAAGGAAAAAATCAAACAATGTTTATGAGCAAAGAGGTTACCAACATGTAATCTAGAAAACTAGTACATATACGAACAATATGTCCACCCGTAACCTCAAAACTTGATCCATGTAGACTTGTATGAGTGTGTGAATCAAACAAATACACTATCATGTATACATACATACATACATACATACATACATACATACATACATACATACATACATACATACATACATACATACATACATACGGCCACACATACACATGTGCATGTATACATCATAACACAATCCCATCAAATCCAAGACACTTACCTAGATGGGACCATAGTCCACTTTAGTTAACCAAACATATGCAAATTGACTTGACTAGAATACCATTCTACTTACCTATGCACATTTTCGGCCATATGTTCCCAAGACAAGGAAGTGTGTAATGTTTTGGACATTATCTAAATCACATAGGACACACTCTCACTCTTATATATATATATATATATATATACACACTCGGCCACATACACACATACACATAGGGTGAGGAAGTGACAAATACTACATACACAAACACATATACAATCGCATGTATACATACACACATGCGTTCTCATTTCCTAGTCATCAAGCTTATCTAGTAACCCTCAAATCCATACTTAACACTAACATGGAATAAGCTTTTCTAATCTACACTTCCCATGACATTTGACCATCCAAGAATACCCACAAACATACAAACTTTTCTGCTAGCTCATTCCCAAGGATGACTACACTTGAATCAAGGTCAAACTTTTGCATTAGGAAGGCATAACATAGAAAACATGAGAGGATTTCCTTGTCAACTTTACAACAAATATGGTGCCCCTTCCCCATGCATATTAGCGGCCGAAACCCCCCCCCCCCATAATCAAACAAGCTTCAAGTCAACTCCTTACTCAAGCAACCTATCTTACTTTGCACTCCATGAAAGTGGCACCTTTAACCTTCCATTTTTGTGAACCAATAACACTTGATCATCACCACCACCACTTGCCTATATATACAGGCACAAGAGTTCATTTGGATCACAACACAACACTCTAACACTTGAAACACTTCGCTTCTCTCCTTGTTACCCTTCGGCCGAAGGTTTGTCCACCCAAGAAGCTTGTTTCGGCCAACCATCAACACCCTATAGAAACTCCAAGACTCTAGCAAGTATCTAGGAGTTGCATTGAGGGGAATTAGCTTATTTTCTTTAGATATTTCGGCTACACACAAGTGAGGTATAACATCCGAACCTTTGTTCCTATTTACATATCTTTTGACTACATGTAGTGATCACCCGAAGCCTATACATACTCGCACACATCATTTAACAATTAATTTTTGAGATTAACTAACTTAACAACTTAAGTTTTATGTTAAAGATTCAATGTTTTAGCTTATGTATACACATTTACCCATATACAATTTCCTACACCTTAGGAAAACTTACATGGACATACGAGTACACTAACACATACAAGAGAATGTATGCGTGAGTATATAGTGTCGAGACCGGCCCAAAGCACATCAATTTTGATTAGTTTTACAACTTATACTAAAACTTGGTTCATGAACATGTGTTAAAAACCTTAAATACATGTGTTAGGAAGTTTAACACAAGAGTTTTCCTAAGAACTAATGAAACATACTAACATGTGTGTGTATCTAAGGACAAAGCATTGAAAAATGTCATTTTGTACAAAACTGTCAAAGGATATGTCCATATCCCACCCTAGACTTGCATAAATGAGACATAAGTAACACTCGGTAACATTTGGTAAGTCAAGACACTTGTTTTTCCAAAAATAGACTAAACATCGTCTCATTAACGACAAAACAAACATTCCTGACACATATAGTATTTGACACACGTGGATAGTGGAACAGAAACCTCTAGTCCATGAGTGTTACAGTCGGGTGAACAGTTGCATGGTAGTTAGAACAAAACATAGACCTAAGGTACCTTTATATGAACTTAGGGCATCCCAGACCAGACACACCGTGCCAGATTCGGTTCAGTCTACCATCCAGACACCAATTGAGTATTCACGGCCCTTTTTACAGTTTTTACATTTTTCTGGGGAAAAACATGCGTACAGTTTTCAATTACAATACATGAATATTATGTGAACATGAGACATTACGGTTCAGGATCCATTAAGCCCTCGTGTCATACATCATACAATAACCATTAGCTATGGACTTAGCCATGAAACACCGAGATAGATCTATTGGGTTGACACCCCCACTCTTGGTCAGTCGCTCTGACCGGATGACAGATATCAAAAGAATGCTTGTATTTCACATTATTTCATTGTCTTTAGTGTACAATGAGTGAGGCACAACATGTCAAGGTTTGGTTATGGGCTCCTGTCAGATAACATATTGATTATTGCCCTAGCTAGGCAATGATTTAGTCGGTTTTAGATTACATGTTCACCATATAGAAAACCCGTGAACTCATCAACTTTATTTTGACCCATGTTTCCTTTAATGCATATTTTTTAGGAAATTAGCATGGATAGTGAAACTTGTGGGGTCGTGTGTAAGCATTTGTGGGATACCTTCTTTTGGACCGTTGTGTTGTTGTCCTAATACTAGACATTTACATACAATGGTTTTGATTTTTAAACAATTAACTCTATGTAGAACAAATCTGGTTGTTTAATGAAAGTTCCCGCATTATTTTAATCAATGCCCGTTTGACCTTTGTGCTTGGAAATCTTTCGAAGTCGCACCTCGCGTTTCCGCCTAGGCGGGGTGTGACAATTAAAGTGTCACTTTTTAAAGATAAATAAAACAAGAGTTCTAATTCTAGGTCTCACTAGTACGAATTCGTTAACCAATGGGGATACATGTCTATTTAGGTGACTGTAAGAGAGATCATGATCGTTAACCTATTTAGGGGATACATTGTCACCAAGACTGGCTATAAGAAGAGATCATTCGGCAAGGAAAGCGAGAGCTAAGGGAGGTGTACGGTGTTCCAAGCTGGAAGTGAAGCCTCCATTAGAAGAAGAAGATGAGTCTAAGGACCAGAGACTTGACCGCGGTTTGGGGAGCCTGCTATATGCAAGGCCCTGGAGGAGAACCTTCGTGCGGATGCACATTGGGAGGTTGTGCATTCTACTCAGGAGTGGCCCCGCTTCTCTATCAAGGAGTCAACACTTCAAGATCACTCCTGTCCTCCTCACAAATAATTAATCTAAATTATTAATTTTAATAGTAAACTTAACTACTTATATGGAGGGCCCCGAGATATGCATATCAGTTCTCTCTACTGTTTTATCTTTTATTTTATCAAAACCCAAAACCTTTTTAAAACTATTTCTTTTAAGAATCCCTCCGTTTTATTTTTCTTCTAAAAACCCGATCAGTTATCTGATGAACGGTTGAGTAGGGGAAAATGTGTTCTTCGGAATATGATACTCGGTGTTTGCCCTAGCAAGCTATACTATAAACGTCAGGTTCTCTGTCTATGTGTTGGTTTTAGTTTCTAAGTGACTATCGTTTACTTTATAAATTTAAAACTTGATAAAAAGGTTTATTAAAAATCAGTCATTTTGTGATACCCCACAATTTCAGGTTCCTGATTTAACTGAACTCTAGTTACTTGCAGCTAGATTACTTGCATTCTACTTGACTAGAGTTAACTAGATAAGTTACGCATGCATGCACTAGATGTATATGCATCTATGAGTTATCCTAAATTGACAAACATATGATTAAACTTATGAGAGTTTATGAATGTTAATCTAAGTATGTACATGAATCTCTTATACTTCTAAATGTGCTTACATATATATATATATATATGCATATACACTAGGCTTTGTACATACACTAGGCTTGATAAGAAAAACTATATTTTGTTAAATACCTTCTAGAAGCCAACACACATACATGTATATATAAACACACGCATGCACACATACCCTCCTAAATACTTGAAAGTTTTTTTTTGTCCTAATTAGCCGAAGCATGCACATGCCTACACATTAGTTGTAAACTAACACCAAAAGGAAAACCAAGCAAACATGACATACAAGTCCCCTAGCAAGCCACCTCCTACTTATAACTAGCCTAAAATTCCGGCCCTTATATTAGGAAAAGGACATGAGATAGAAGCTTCTAAACATCACACCAACATCTTATGACAAGCCTAGTAACTATGTGTTGTCACCATCCATCCTAACTCCTAGGAAGCCACCCTAGTCTAACAAATGAAAACAAGGCACATTGGCTAGAGGTTGAGTGATGTAAGCTATCTAGAAGCTTGGTGAGGTCATAGTTTCCATACAAATAGATAACAAGACAAATCCTCTTACACTCACTATGCACAACCTTTAGACACCCTATGCACATCCTATGTTATTGCTAGACCCATGTTGCTTCTTTCCTTGACAAAAAAAATCGGCCACTCATGCACACTCCTTCACAAGTCACTATCCATGACAACTAGGAAGCTAGGAACTGTCATGTTAATACAAGGCATGCCAATGAGAGGTCACAATCAATTCCCTACCCCTTACAACTTTCGGCCGAGACAAACAAGAAGAAAACATAGGCGTGGTTGTCAATAATCACCAAGAAAGAACTCACCCCTACCTCTAGGACCTAACCATGATTAAGCTTGGCCAAAAATGGAAGGTAGGATGAGCTTGCCAACTTGCAGCCAACTCATGGAACAATCTCTAGACATGTTGTTATTTCATAAACACCAAAGTGGCATGAAGCCTAAACACATAGCTAGGAAAGAATGTTGGGGGCTTGCCTTTGAAAACACTATATAAGGAGGTGCCATGAACCTTTCATCCTTGCACCACACCTCACATCTCTCTCACTCTTTCTCTTTCGGCTTCCTTGAGGCCAAACTACACCCCTCCACAACCTCCCCCAAGCTTCGGCTCTTACTCACCCCTTCCCCTTCTAATCGTCGAGCCAAGGAAGGCCACCAAGAAGCACTAAGCATCGCACATAGTCAATTAGTATTGCGATAAGTACTAACCCCTTCTAGTCAATTATATGCGGCCCTTATTGTGAACCCGAATCTAGGCCTTTGATCATTAGGATCGGCCCTCAACTAGTGTTAATAAGATGATTATTATGCACTTAGTAATCAAGCTTCTAGTATGCACACATTTATTCACTTATATAATCAATTATGTTGTCTAGTGTTGAAATAATTTGTTTCACATTACATATGGATTCATGAAACATTTTTAGATCAAACTTACTATACATGAAACATGATCTACACAACTTGATGTGCTTAACAAAAGTGGGTGCCAAACATATGTAATAAACAAGAACATAGTTTAATATGTCTTAATACTCATAGGGAGATCCTTGTGGGAACGATAGTTACTTTCTCTGCTTTGCTAGATCTCTCGCACAAACACCAAGTGGGTTTGAGACAACTTACTTAACTTTTTCTAGTCCGGTTTGGGTCTACTTTCACATACCGGGTTTGGGTGCTATGACTCCTTATGTGGGTCAGGCTTTGCTAGTTTCACACTCTTTGTCTTTGATGAACTAAACTGCATTCTATCACAGAAGTCCTCTACTATTTACCGAATGAGTTGCCGGGTTATGGTAAGCGGGTTACTAGTTGATAGCGCTATTAGGTTTGACAAACCTCACACCGTGCTGGGAGCCAGGCGTGAACTACGACCTTAGACTTTATCATTGTCGATAGGCAATGATGGGAGGTAAAAACCAGCTCGCGGGGTGAGTGCATCATTTGAATAGCAATTCGGTATATCATTGTTTAGTTATCATGAATGGGTTAGCTACCCTTGGCATACGCTGAACTAGTGGTTCTTGGTTCTTGTTTCTTGGTTCTTGGTTTTGGTTAATGACTACTACTTTGGGTTCGGGTTACCTAATAAACGTTCTTGGTTTGGGAAACCTACACTTTTACTTACCTTACTTTGTGAACTCACCTACTTTATGTTGACACACGATATACATGCTTTTACAGGTAGTTAGCTTCCGGTGCCGCGATTAGAAAGCCTGGTCACTAGTTTCAGAGCACGTGTAGGGCATGCATCATATAGCGTCATTGGGATATGAACACTTAACTACTTTTGAATGTTTAATTATCTATTATGATTAGAGCGCGTTGTTTTGCGCAGACTATATGGTTAACTATTATCTTTAAATTCGCTTCCGCAACTATTTGAATAAATGATTATCTAATAAACTTGTTTTCGATAACGAACTAAATGGTTTGGGCATTTAGAGTCGTTCATGTGACTTATGGCTATGGGATCCTGGTAAGTCACACGCCTCGCGGTATAAACCCTGCAGTGGAAATTTGAGGGTGTGACACGTTTCCCCCAAACCAATGTTTTGGAGTTGACGCTATCAAGTTTTTGGCACCAGGAAAATTGACATCTTTTTAATTTGCTAAAACCAAACGCATCACCTATCTAAGGAGGTGAAGTCCTCCTAAAATAGGTTCCACGCGGGCCTCGACATTCACCTTTAACCTACCCATTGGGCCGAGGCATAGTTAAAGGCTTGCCTCCACATCGGCCCATCGTTAGTCCATATGACGTGGCATTGTATATAATATACGTCGTAGAAAGTTGTTATACCTTTTGTAATTATGCCATTGGTAGTCGATCGAGGTCTAGACACATGTCAGGGCCTTACTTGTTGCAGACCTGACGTGCTCTTTTTGGTTGATCCCCTTTGTACCTTGTACCATTGTTGTAACACCCCGACCGATAGCGGAATCATTGAGGTGTCACGTAGTGACGATTGTTTAATAGCTCATGGTACTAAAGTGTAAATATTGATATATTGAATAAATAGTTTATTACATTGAAATGAAATACCACGATCCAATGATTCTAAAGTGTCAAGTCTAATTGAAATACAATGAAGACAAGCCTAAATATAAATCCAAAAGCTTAAAAGAAGCGTCTCAAAATAACCTGAAACATGTACAAAATAATTTTGTCAAGACATATAATGTATTGGTGAGCATACCCTGTTTGAATACATATGATAGAAAAAGAGTTCCACAATTTATGTTCTATGATATATGCATTATGTAAAAGGGTCAAAACCAACCCTAAGACAATGTAGAATATAGAATAAGACAAAACCTTTTGAAAACATGCTTGAGTATATGAATCACAAAACAATGACCAAAGACTTAACTCGTCTGCGTAAGTCACAAGGGGTATATACCATAGTACTATTCATTGAGATGCCAGGCCACAACGGTTAATGATTTTAACAAGCGTTCATACAATTCACACAAGCATCTCATGAAGCACATTGCGTTATAAAGTATATACATAAGTTTAATGATAATTGTACATGACTCACCCCAAAAGAGTAAAACAGTAAAAAGGGGTTACATATACTCACAGTTTTGCTAAGTGGTAAATCCAACAAAGTTCATTACAAAAGGATTCGGAATTCCGAAGAACTCAACCTATATGTATAAGAATACTAATGAGGAAAGTGGCTTAAAAAGTCTAAGGCATCTAAAATCTAAGGCATTAGAGTTTTGCTAGTCTTATGTAGGGAATGTGGAGTTTTATAATAATAATAATTTTGAATAAAATCTATCATGATTTAAGATCAAATATGTGACTAAGAAAATATAAAAACTTATGTATACCACATTTAGGAATATTTCTGTTTTATATAAAAAATATTCATAATACAAATTTTATATTTTATATTTAATTAAATAATTTATTGTGACTAATTAAATATAAATAAACTAGAAATACAAGATATGGTCCAAAAATAATGATTTTATAAAAATGATAATTTTCTGATGTAAAATAGTGAAAATAATTTTCCATAAATTGTCTGAATTTATTTGCATTTAAAACAGATTTTATGAACTTAAATATTATTTTAATGATTAAAAATGGTAAAAATAGCAAAAATAAGTATTTTCTAAGAAAATAAATTTTATTTCAGTTTATCATACATAGAAATAATTTCCCAGAAATTTTGAGATTAAAATCATTAAACACGAATTTTTAATCAATTAATTATGATTAAAAAAATTTAATGAATAAAAATACGAAATACTTTATTTTCCAGAAATTAAAAAAGTGGTAAATTTCTTTAGGGTGTCAACATGTTACACCTGAGTTTTCATGATTTTTAGATTAAAAATGAATTTACTATGAATATTATAAATTTATAGAAATAAATGAATATTTTATAGTTTAAAAAAATAATAAATGGGAAAATAAATAAAAGCTGAAAAGGGGTAGGCGCCTGTTGGATCAGTATTGCTCTTTTGTTTGAACTTGCTAGTGAACACTTAGGTGTTTAGCAAGTTCTTGATCAGTGATAGCACAGCGGAATGTTATGAGTTTAAAGCTACACTTATCAACAGGAGTTGTAACTCCCCCTGGATTGAAAAACTAATAAATGATAAGTATTTATTGAGAATCTAAGTATTGAATGAGAATGAAACACTTCGACAGATTCTCAATAAATATGAAATGGAAATAACAATAATATGTGTTGAAGTATTTCTGTATTAAAAATCAATATCTAAAACAGAGGTATGAACCCTTCTGTTTATAGACTTTACAAATACATGAACATTGCCAAAAAGCAAGTTCAGAAACAAGTTGCAACAAGTTGCAGCCTTGGAACTTGTACATAAAGCAAAAGTAATACTAAAGCAATAAACTACTGATACAAAAAGGCGGTGGAAAAGATCTTCTCTTAAGTACTGATGAATGACAAACTACTGATGAGTAGTTTGTCTTCAGTAGTTCTTCAGTAGAAGTGTCTGGTTTGAACTTCAGAACTTCTGATGACTTCTCTTCTTCAACACTTGTGGAATCTCTTCTTCAGCAGTTTGATCCTTCTTCTTCAGCAGTTCTCTACTTAGAATATATTTGACAGAAGTGAATTAGACTAAGGTTTGCAAAAGTGGTTTCACCAATCCTTTTTGTCCTAACAATCTCCCCCTGGATTGATGAAGCCAAAACCTTACTAATTCCTTATTGTTCTTTTCTGTCCTTCACAATTTTCCATATTCCTTTGAACATGGAATTCTTGAGCTGGTTCAGCTGTTCATCAGTGAGAGACCCTTCCTGTGGTTCTAGATGTTGGATTGTAAGCAGGTCTTTAGTTGATAGCTTCTTCAGATCATTCATCGACCTATAGGCTCTGCTTGTCTGATCTCTTCTTGTCACAAGTACTAAGTTGTTATCAGTAAAGGACCATCTGATGATTGGTACCTTAGACTTGTCAAAGTCTAAAGTGTAGGGAACCATGGTGGTACCCTGGGTTTCTCCTGAGTGTTGGATGTTTTCAATTTCAGTGACTCTCAGGTGGGATTCACTTCCTTGTTGTTGTTGCATCACATTAGGTAGTTGAAAGGTTGGTAAATGATGTTCAGTAACTACCTTAGTGTGCAGTTTATCTTTGATGGTTTTCTGAATTTGATAGGCAAAGGTGGAAGGATCCCTAAATTGTGTGATCAGAGGTTTTTCTTCTATGTCAAAGTCAGAATGGACTACTGTACTACCTTCTAGTAGTACCATTCTGAAATCAGTCTTCACATTCTCCTCTGATTTCTTCTTCTGAGTAGCTGGTCTTCTTTGAACACCAGAAGTTCTAACTACTGAAGTTGATACTTCAGCAGTTTGAAACTTCTCTGGATTTGCAGCCCTTGCAGCCTTATATTTTCTATAAGTGTCCACTAATATTTCTTCTTTCCATTTGGACACAGAGGCTTTTGAACCATAACCATTTGCTACTAACTCTTCTATCATCTGAGCTCTCTTGGCTTTTGTATCTTTATTTGTTGCAAGTTTGTCTGCAATAAGTTGAGCTCTTCTTGTTAGCTCTTCCATGGAGAGTCTCTTTAATGTGTTGGCTTTGATCATGCTATCCTTTGTAATGTAAGACATCAATTGATGTCTTTTATCATCCTCAGCAATCTTGTCTAGGCTAGCCTGCCTTTGGAGTTCAGCTTCATAAGCCTGTAGCTTTTCATCCAGGCTTAAGTCTAAGTCATCCCTTTCTTCCAGTGTTTTCCAAATCCGATCTTCTCTGGCTTTCTTTTGGGCTGCCACTAAACTCTTCTCAAGTAGTTCTGCTGATTGAGAGATTGGAGAAGGGTTTAGTACAGTCATTGTGGTAACTGTTGTAATAGGCCTAGGAGGAACAGAAGTTGGTTGAATAGGTTCAGTTGATCTGGAAGGCTCTTGTTCAGCATTTTGAGTTTTGGAAGTGTTAACTTCTGATGGGTTGACAACAACTGAAGGTTTGTCAACTACTGAAGGATTGTCTTCAGTACTTTCTGATTCTTCATCAGAAGTTTGTCCATCAGAGGTTTCTTCATTGTGCCCTTGGGATTCATCAGTCTTTTCAACATCTTCTACTTCTTGAATAGAGACACCAAATTGTTGGGCTAGTTTTTCTTTCCTGGATGATCTCTTTGATCTCTTTCTAGGATAGCCACTCTTGCCTTTCTCCTAGCTTCAAGTGTATCCATAGGTTCCTTAATTTTCTCCCCCTTTTTGGCTTCATCAGTTTTTGAAGTTGAAGCTTGGGAGAACTGACCTGTAAGATTAGCAATCTGTTTGCTGTTGTAGTCAATCTTGTTGGACAGATCATTCATCTTTGTCTGTATCACTCCAAATTGGTTCTTCATTGACAGCTCCAAGTTAGCTGTGTATGTTTGGAAGTGATTCTTGATGAGGGTGTTCATCATGTGGTATAAGGGACCATCTGGGCTGCATAGCTGGTTCATGTCTATGCTTGTTTGCCCAGGGAATTGTGTAGGCATTTGTAGTGAGGGGTGTGTTTTTGGTTGATCTTCTTGTTGTACAGAAGATGCCACTCTAGGGGAATCAGGGATTGAGTGGGCTTTAACCTGATCTGGTGTGACTAGCTTCTTGAGCATAGATACACCCGGTGCAGGACCTTCACTTGTAGCCGTCAATTCAGTAGTTTGGTATTTTGAAACATCATCCAAGTCAATGGAATCATCTGAATCCCTGATTACATCCTCAATTAGGACTGTATCAGTTATATCATGATCTGAGCCCAACTCAGTTGTCTCATGTACCTCTTTTCTTGGTTCAGAGGATTTCCTACCTCAGGCATTAAGCCTTCATTAGTAGTTGCCACAGTTGAGGTCTTAGCTATGTTACTTCTATCCTCAGGTCCACCACTGGGTGGTAAATGAGTAGTAGCAGCCTCAAAAGTACCAAGAGTTTCTAAGTTTGGGCTTAGAGACCCTGGTTCATCCTCATCTCTTTGGTTAGGGCTTTGAGTGTCCACATCCATGTCAAATTCTGAGGTTATGTCCCCTGTTTGATGTGGTTGTTGGGGACTGACATGTGTGGATGGGACTTTCTCTTTTAGCCCAGAGAGAAGTTTGGCTATTTCAAAATCTGGTTCAGAAAGTTGGGTTGTTGGTTCAATAGTTTGGGCAGTGGGTTTGGCAGTTTCAAAAGAAGCATCAATGGGAATGGTTTTCTTAAGTCTTTTTCTTTTGAAAAGGATTGTGATTGGTGCTCTTGGTGGGGTTTGAGATGGATGAGACTGAGAGGATGTTTCAGTCACATCTTTAAAAAGTGCAGATTGCACAATAGGTTGTTCAGGCATCTCAACCTCCTGAACAGCTTTTCTTTTAGGTTTGGTGGGTTTTTGTTTTCATTCACAATGGAATGAAAAATTGGTTGAAAGGTTGAGGGCATCTGGTCATAAGACCCTGTTTTAGGACTCAAGCACATAATTATATAATGAAACAAAAGTTTGTATTTTGGTTCAAAATACTTTTTAAAGATGGTAGCTTGTGAGAGAGTACCTTGATAACCACATTCAGTCATGGTTAGGTGGATTGCAGAGTTGTCAAACTTTTCAGGGGCATTTACATCATTCAACCCCAGTCTGTCTGCAAGTATGGCCGGTGTGATGGCCATTTTTCTCCCTTTGATTGTTGAGTTGAGGGAGATAACCTCATCATCCACCATTACTGTCTCAGCGTTAGCCCAGAACTCATTGAGAGTTTCAGGGTGTATTGGTGGGTCTATTGTGAGAGCAGTGAAATATTGGGATTTGACGACGAGATCAATGATCTCATCGTATTGGGACCAGCCTTCTTGTTTTTCTAAGTAGGCTCTGAGATTGTGTCCCTGTTTAAGAACTAAAGCCATGTGGTTTGTGTGTGTAGGAATCGAACAGTGTTTTTGCAGGTTCAGGGTTTGAGAGCTTTCTTGAGAGAGAAGGAGGGAATTTTTGTTTTTGAATGGATAAGTGTTGATAAAGGTATTTATCAGAAGTTTTAAACCGCTTAGAACTTCTTTATTAGAAGTTTTAAACCACCTAGGTCAAAAAGCTTCTTTATCAGAAGTTTTAAACCGCCTAGGTCAAACTTCTGATGTGGGAAAAGTCTGATTTGCCCTTTTTGACTAAACTGCTGATGAAGAATTATTTTCATCAGTAGTTCCCACTTTCTCTTCAGTAGTTTTGAACAACTGATGAGAAATATTCTATAAATACTTTATTCATAACATCTGAAGGTTGTTTTATCAGAAGTTAATCACTTTTCAGAAAATATCCCCATACTGATGTTTTGTTCATCAGTAGTTTCTCTCTTGTTTGTTTTTCAGAAGTTTTTCAATTTTTGAAAACAGATGTAAGTGAAAAATAAAAAATTTGTGCAGAAAAGTAAAGAGAAACACTTACAAATTTAGCATCCCTAGCATGGATACTAACTTCTGAAATGTTGATGTGTCAAGGGGTTTAGTGAATATGTCAGCTATTTGATTAGCTGTTGCTACATGTTTCACTTCAATCTTGCCTTTTTCATAGCAATCTCTTATGAAATGATACCTGATTTCAATGTGTTTAGTCTTTGAAAACTGAACAGGATTTTGAATGATGCTAATGGCATATTTGCTGTCTACAAGCAATGGTGTCTTGGTCTCTTTGATTCCATAATCAAGAAGTTGATATTGGAGCCATTGTATCTGTGATGTACAACTTGCAGCTGCAATGTATTCAGCTTCAGCAGTTGAAGTTGCAACAGATGTTTGTTTCTTTGATTGCGAGGACACTAGACAGTTTCCTAAGAATTGACAACCACCAGATGTTGATTTTCTTGACATTTTACACCCTGCATAGTCACTATCTGAAAAAGCTGATAACTTGGTATTGCTTGAAGCAGGATACCAAATTCCAAGAGTTGGAGTTCCTTTCAGATATCTGAAGATTCTTTTGACTGCAATAAGGTGTGATTCCCTAGGAGCTGATTGATATCTAGCACAGACACATGTTGAAAACATAATATCTGGTCTAGAAGCAGTTAGATATAAAAGGGAACCTATCATACATCTATACATGGTTTGATCAACCTGTTTTCCTTGATCATCTGGTTCAACTTGTGTGGTTGGTGTCATGGGAGTCGAACATGATTTACAGTCTTGTAAAGAAAATATGTTTAATAATTCTTTAACATATTTTGATTGATGTATAAAAGTTCCATTTGATTGTTGTTTAATCTGTAGTCCCAGAAAGTACTGCAGTTCTACCATTGTACTCATCTCAAATTTTGATTGCATGAGTTTCTTAAATTCATCACACAATTTTGTGTTTGTTGAACCAAAAATGATATCATCAACATATATTTGAACAAGTAACACATGATTTCCAACATGATTTATGAAAAGAGTTTTATCAATGGCACCTCTTGTGAAGTTATTTTTGAGTAAAAAGGTTGAAAGTGTGTCATATCAGGCTCTTGGAGCCTGGTTGAGCCCATAAAGAGCTTTGTCTAGTTTGTACACCCACTCAGGATGAGAAGGATTCTCAAACTCAGGTGGCTGACAAATATACACTTCCTCTTTTATTTTTCCATACAAAAAATGCACTCTTAACATCCATTTGATAAACTTTTATTTTGTTGGAAATGGCATAGGCCAGAAATAACCTGATGGTTTCAAGCCTTGCAACAGGAGCAAAGGTTTCATCATAGTCAATTCCTTCTTCTTGAGAGTAACCTTGTACTACCAGTCTTGCCTTGTTCTTTATTATAATCCCAGCTTCATCTTGTTTGTTCCTGAAAACCCATCTTGTGCCAATTGGTTGCTTGTTTGGTGGTAAGGGACAGATTTCCCAAACCTGTTGCTTGTTGAATTGAAGCAATTCATCTTGCATTGCCTGCACCCAATTGTTGTCTTTGAGGGCTTCCTGGTACTTCTTTGGTTCCAACTGTGAAATAAATGCTGAGAAGAGACAAAAGTTGGAAAGCTGGTTTCTTGTAAGAACACCTGATGCAATATCACCCATGATTTGATCAAGTGGATGGTCTTTGTGTTCGATCAGTTGTTGTAAACCACTGACAGGTGTTGGTGGCTCATGTTCTTCAAACAAACTACTGAGGTCTATTATATCTGGTTCAGCAGTTTCAGTGTCTTCAGTAGTTGCAGGTGCTGAAGCAGATGTTTGAGTTTGTCCTTCAGTATTTGTTGAATCAAAAGTTTGTGAAACTTCTGATGGTTTTGAAGTTGACTTAATGACTGTTTGAGGAGTCCATGGTGCTGGATCCTCATCATCAAACCTTTGATCACCATAATAAGTAGGTTTGGATGAAGTGACAGTCTTTTCAGGTCCAAAATGGAAGCTGTCAAGGTCAAAAAGTTCAGCAGGATGTGCTGGAATGAGAGTGTGTTTTGACTCATTGAACTTGACATTCAGTGTTTCTTCTACTATCCTGGTTCTTGAGTTAAAAACCTTGTAGGCTTTTCTAGTTGAAGAATAACCAAGAAAGTAACCTGAATCAACTTTGGCAGCAAACTTTGAAATAGATTCCTTGATGTTCAAGATGAAACATTGACACCCAAAAGCCCTGAAAAAGGAGATAAGGGGCTTCATGCCATGAAGAACTTCATAGGCAGTCTTTGAATGTCTCTTGACAATAAGGACTCTATTTTGAACATAGCATGATGTGTTAACTGCTTCTGCCCAAAAGTATAATGGTAGGCCAGAATCAGCTAACATTGTTCTTGCTCCTTCTATTAAAGTTATATTCTTCCTTTCTACCACACCATTTTGTTCAAGAGTTCTGGGAACACTGAATTGTCTAATAATCCCTTTAGACAAACAGAATTCATCCAGAGTTTTGTTCCTGAACTCTGTCCCATTATCACTTCTAATGGTTTTGACAGGTAGAGAGTATTGCTTCTCTACTTGTAGAATAAAGAACTTGATGATCTCAGCAGCCTCATCCTTGGAAAATAAGAAGAATACCCATGTAAATCTTGAGTAGTCATCAATGATGACTAAGCAGTACTTCTTCATACCAAGGCTCATGATTTTTACAGGCCCAAATAAGTCCATATGGAGTAGTTGAAGACATGCAGTTGTTTTTTATTCTTCAATAGACTTATAGGAGGACTTATGTTGTTTTCCCTTTAAACAGGATACACAGTGTTCTTCACACTGGTATACTTTTAAGGGTAGACCTCTGACGAAGCCCATTTTTGTGACTTTATTTATGGTTTTAAAGTTCACATGGCCAAGTCTCCTGTGCCAGAGATCAGTTTCTGAAGTTGATGCCTTTGAGAAGAAACAGGCAGTGTTGTTCAGTACTTTGTCTTTTTCAATGTCCACTGCATAGACATTGCCACATCTTTTTGCTATTAACAAAGTGTGATCTTCAATGATCTTCTCTATCAACTTCTGGCCTTCTGGTGATATGATCTTGCATGTTGTCTTTGTGAAAAAGGAAGAATATCCTTTATCACACATTTGTGACACACTCAGCAAGTTGTAATCAAGGTTTTCAACCAGATTGACCTTGTCAAACTGTATTTTGCCAGAGTAGACATTGCCATGTCCTAGCAGATATCCCTTAGCATTGTTCCCAAAGGATACAGATCCATCTCTTTGACTGATAAAATTGTTTATTAGGTATCTGCATCCTGTCATGTGCATTGAGCCTCCACTGTCTACATACCAAATGCTATTTAATCCTCTGGAAACTCTCTACACAAGATAGCAAATCAGTTAGATTTAGGAACCCAAGCCAGTTTGGCTTTGGGTTTGCTCTTGAGAACATTTACAGTTTGTTCTTGACCAAGTTGAGAAATCCATGTCTTTTTGGCAATGGATTTTTCATTAAGAACAATGGTGGTATCCTTTTGAGGACCACCATCAACTTTGGTCATCAGTAGTTGTACCAAGTTTATAAGATCTTTAATCTCAGCAGTTTGTGAAACTGCTGATGATTCAGGTCTAACTACTGAAAGAGAATTTTGAGAAAAAGACTTTTATTGAGATTTTGTCTTTTTCTGAGAAAAGGTGTTTGCTGGTTGTTGTTTCTTGGGAGAAAAAGTTTTTACAAAATCATTTTTGATTTGTTTTCCCACAACCAGTTGTTGATTTTTCTTGTTGAACTAAAAACCTTTTCTATATCTGCAAAATTCTATCTTGTGGTTGAACAGACCACAGATTTCACATTCTTTTGTCTTTTCTTTCAAAGACAAGTTTCTGACTGTGTTGATTGGTTTTAGGTCATCAGTAGTTTTTAGGTTCTCAACTCCTGATGTAGTTGAAACTACTGATGGCTTAAAGTCAAAATTAATCAGTACTTCTGAAGAACTTTCTTTGTGATTTTTTTAGAAAGTTTTCATGGAAAGATGTGCATTCTTCCTCTTCAGAAGTTTCATCTGAAACAATTTTTCTCCCATCTTCAGTAGTTTTGGGGGAAAAATATGTTGGTGTTTCAGTGTGATTGTACCCTATGCCAAACCTAACATTTGAAGCACTTTGTTTGTTTAGCAATAATTGGTACCCCTTACAAGATTCAACCCATTTTTCACATGTGACCTTGGTGTCAGCAAGCTCTTGTCTGACATTTCCTAGGTCATTTATCATGATTTTAATTTGTGCTTGGGTTTCAATAGCAGTGTTAGTTAATTTAGAAACTTCTTTTGTTTTTGCAGAAAGTTTTCTTTCTAAATCACATTTCATCTGAGTGAATTTTCTCTCAGAGTCATTTGCTTTTCCTTGTAAGTGCACATTTGTCTCTCTTATGAGAGCAAAAGATTCTTTGCAAGAATTTGAACACAGTTTTGTCAAAGATTCTTTTGATACCTGTGACAAGGCAGATTTTGAGGTGCATCACTCAAATGCCATTAAGGCAAAGTTCTTTCTGCCATTGTCAGGCTCTCCCCAGTTGATGTCAAACATCTTGTTGTCTGCATCAGGATTACACTCTGTGGTGTCAAAAGGAAGACTTCTCCAGTCAACATACCCTGAAGTAAATAAACTTTGTTGAGAGGGTTGTTGAGACTGTGGAGGTTGTTGAGCAGCTGGAAAGGGAGGGAATGATTGTTGGCTCTGCATCTGTTGAGCAGGCATCTGTACATATTGTACTTGTGGCCCATATTGGTGTTGTGGAGCTTGTGCCTGTACAAAATGTGGACTCCCTTGTGTTCCATTATTCCTGTTATAATTAGGGTTAAAATTGTTTCCAGACTGAGATTGGTTAAAGCCAGAGCTTCTACACTCTCTAGCAAAGTGTCCCAACTTTTGACACTTGTGACATCTAAGTTTAGATTTGTCAAAACCAATTTTTGTTGAACTGTTGAGTCCTGGAAATTTCCTTCCTGACCTTTTGTAAAATTTATTTGTTTTTAAACTTAACATGGCCAATTGGTGCAAAATATCCATTTCTTCTAGGTCATCACTGCTGAAACTATTTAAATCATCCATGATAAAACACATGTTATCAGCAGTTTGACCAAAATCATTATTGTCATAACCTGGGAATGATCTTTCAGATAAGATCCCGGCAGTTATGTCAATATGGTCAAAAGATCCAAAACTATTTGAACAAGTTGGTGAGTCTTGTCCTAATAGTGTTGTACTACCTGGCAGATAGTCATCAACAGTTTTGCCAGAACTTTGTAACTTTTTCTTTTGATCAAATTCTCTTTCAAAAGTAAGTAATCTCCCATGAAGTTTTGTAAGAGTGAGGGAGCTAAAGTCTGGTGAAGATCTTAAGACTATAGAGTATGTTTCCCATTTTTCAGGTAAAGACCTTAAAAATCTATGAAGCATAGATACAGTTGTGTAGGTCTGACCATTTAGTTTTAGCTCAGATATTAATGAGGAGAATCTTTCAAATTGTTGTCTTAAAGTTTCCCCATTAATGTGAGCAAAAGTTTCATATTGTTGAGCCAGGATTTCTCTGGTGTTGGCAATCACCTCTTCAGTTCCTCCAAACTGTTCTTTGAGGCAGTCCCAAAGCTCTTTGGCAGTATCACAATGTAATAGGCCAGAGTAGATTTCATTTGGGAGTGCCATTGCCAACATAGAGAAAGCTTTAGCATCAAGCTCAAGTTTTAGGAAATCATCATCTGTGTAGTCTTTTGGGTTTTTTTGGAATCTCTTCTTTAGTTTCAAGATTAATGTTTACTGGTTTATGAGGACCATATATCACAGATTTCCAGCAACCTGTGTTGGTCTGTGATAATGTATGTGCCATTCTCCTTTGCCAAATGTTATATTCATTTCTTACTAGCATAGTAGGTTTATTGGCAGAACCAGTTTTATGAGGATCCATTTTAAAGAGTATTGTTTTGTCAAATATCTCTTAAAGTGATGGATGTTGATAAAAGTGAGCTTATAATCCTTTAGTGAATATCAATAAGAGCCTGTGTCTGATTCTCAATGTGTTAGATTGATATGTGATCAGATAAACCAGTGCTCTGATACCAATTGTTGGATTAGTATTGCTCTTTTGTTTGAACTTGCTAGTGAACACTTAGGTGTTTAGCAAGTTCTTGATCAGTGATAGCACAGCGGAATGTTATGAGTTTAAAGCTACACTTATCAACAGGAGTTGTAACTCCCCCTGGATTGAAAAACTAATAAATGATAAGTATTTATTGAGAATCTAAGTATTGAATGAGAATGAAACACTTCGACAGATTCTCAATAAATATGAAATGGAAATAACAATAATATGTGTTGAAGGATTTCTGTATTAAAAATCAATATCTAAAACAGAGGGATGAACCCTTCTATTTATAGACTTTACAAATACATGAACCTTGCCAAAAAGCAAGTTCAGAAACAAGTTGCAGTCTTGGAACTTGTACATAAAGCAAAACTAATACTAAAGTAATAAACTACTGATACAAAAAGGCGGTGGAAAAGATCTTCTCATAAGTACTGATGAATGACAAACTACTGATGAGTAGTTTGTCTTCAGTAGTTCTTCAGTAGAAGTGTCTGGTTTGAACTTCAGAATTTCTGATGACTTCTCTTCTTCAGCAGTTTGATCCTTCTTCTTCAGCAGTTCTATACTTAGAATATTTTGACAGAAGTGAATTAGACTAAGGTTTGCAAAAGTGGTTTCACCAATCCTTTTTGTCCTAACAGCACCTGGGTTCGAACCCGGGTGCCCACTAGAGCACTAGCATATTATGATAATTTATTTGAAAGAACTTAATATTTAACAAGTAACTAGAGTTCATCATCTTTCCCAATTTTCTTAGCCAAGAACCCTAACCCTAGATCAATCTAATTAAGCCACAATTGAAGCTGATTCTATAGGGCTTTTAAAGTGAAACGAAAAGTAAGTAAAGAAGCTTTTAAAAATCGGACTTAGAATCGAAAATAAACTGGAAAAATGGAAGATTTATGACCGGAAAAATGGAATTCCGGTGAAGCTCCGATCGACTGCAGATACCACTATTTGGACGCGTTTTTGTGTTGGTTTAAGGGGTGTCAAGCATCAGGAAAAGAAAAGGATCGATCATTTATATTATTATCGTGTTAAATACCGGTTTTAATGATCCGACAGTTACACACTTTCTCATGATTAATACTCGTTTAAAAAACTGGTTAATGCGAATGATGATGCTTGGGACGGTTACTCATCGGTTGGAGAATGATTCCGCAATAATTAAACGTTTAAAAGTGGCCTTTATGTATAAATGTGGTCTGCCGGAATGGAACGCCGATGACCGGAAATGGTCACCGGTTTTGCGACAGGGAAGTAGGGAGATGCTTTTGTTTTGAACATTCATTATTTGCATAAATGGCCCCTAGAGTTCTAACTTTGTTAGTTTATTATAGTGTTGGTTAGTTTTTCCTTGTAAAAACTTAACTAGACTAACCAATTTTAAATCGAAACTTTATCTTTTAAACTAAAATAAATAGAACTTTTATAATATCTCGTGATTATATGATCATGGCACGTTTTATATGTCAACACATACGTATACAAACGTACACATACACCTTTTTAAAAGAAGAGTTAAAATAAATAAAATAATAACTGATGAGGACTAAAGGTGAAGCTTCAAAATAGACGAAGGGCTAAAATTGACGACTTGCTAAAAGATGAAGGTGACGGTTGTCACAGTCTCCCCTACTTTAGAAAATTTCTTCTCGAAATTCCTTTCAAGTCGGCGTTTCTAGGAAACAAAAGATGTTGTAAAAAGGCAAGTAGGTTTTAAGAAATGCATCAATCATGATTTGACAAAGTTTAAAGTAGTGGTTTAATATCCAAAGCAAAAGTTTCAAAATCCTTAGCATTTGACCCATGGTTAGAAAGTTGAGAAATTTACAATGAAAAATAACTGGGAATGTATCTAACTGGTGAGGGCATGGCGTTGATATAGCAGTCTTCCCTACATTAGAAAGGTTTCTAACCGAACTTTATTAAGGACATGCAACGAGATTTTGAATAATAGAGTGTGTAAGTGTGTACGAGATTTGGTCTTTTTGTGTGGGTGGTCAAAAGAAAGATTCTTGGAAGAAGAAATCGTTAGTCAACGACCTATTAAAGAGGTCGGACTCAACGCTATTAAATAGCCCAATATGCAATAGAAAATAATGGGGTAGGTTCTTGGTCAGACTCCTAGTCCGCCCCCACAGTATCTTTAGTGCTTATATATAGGGTGTACCGCAGCTAACCCACCACACTACCAATATTTTGGACTCGTACTAACTGTCTACCAATAGCCTAAATGAAATCACACACCACCCCCATGTACCTGTAGATGCATGTTTACGTTCCAGATCGTAATCACCGGTTTACATTACACTAGGGTGTTATGCTTTTCCATGACACTAACAGAAATGCTACAAGACACAGTGTGTGCAACTAAAATGTGCTAAGTAATAGATACTGCTCAAGTATAAGATGCGGTTAAAGGTCCTTCCCCTTTCGGGTTCACCCGAATAACCGTAATGAGAATAAGGTGTAAGTATCAAGCACGGTTAGCGATCCTTCCTCTTTCGGGTTCACCCGCACAAATAACCGATCAATTTCTGTTCAAATCATTTGGCTCTAAACACTCATATTGATAGACTCTAAGGATTACACCATTCCCCTCGGGTTAGTGGAGTACTCCGACCAAAGTCGTACATGGGCACTGGCTTAGACCTCATGCAAGTTATCAATTAGTATGTTCATTTACCATGATGATGAACAAAATAATGAAAAAATATAACAGGGCTTTGCTCAAAATAGGAAAGTATGCGTACAAAATATGCGTATAAAATATGCGTTCAAAATATGCGTTCAAAGTATGCGTTCATGATAAGTATATAAGTATAGCATGAAATATCAATTCGAAAGAACAATATAACATAAATCGAGTAAATCGCACAATTGCCCAAAATGAGAGTAAACAAGTTGAAATAATGTTCAAAATCAATGATTTAAGAATAACTGCTAATAAATAATGCAAGAATAACCGCAAATAATGCGTAAGGATAACCATCAATAAAAGAATAATGCGAGAATAATCATAAATAATAAAATGCGCGAACATAAGTATAAATAAAATGGTGTAACAATAAAATAATGAAATTTACTGCAAGTTAGAGTGCGCAGAACAAATCACGTATAGTCTACTGGCATGAATGTTTAAATTTAGTAGTTTTGCATATATGCACTATACGATAAAAGACATTTTAACAACATTCCGATTAGGATATGTCCAATATTTTGTTAGACCAAAAGTTTTTGCGACTGAGAGAGTGCAAGTGTAAAAAGATAAATTTTCGTTTATAATAACGTAGATTACTCGAACTTTGTGATATAGTTGAAAGAATAGTAGTAATGCATGAGAATAACTTTTTAGAAATCGAAGAATGTTTTAGATTCAAAACAGGTTCACATGGAAAGACTTCGTAAGTACATACTTTCAAGTGTTTACGAGAAGTCAAGTTGAAAATTGTCATAAGGCATATTATCAGTCGCAAGTTTCCTCATTCTCTTTTCCCGTAAACATATATTGGACCCGTTATATGAAAACAAGAAGGTTTACTTTTGACTTGTAAATATGCAAAACAATTTTATGAAATGCAAGAGGAAACCAATCAAATGTGTTTCAAAATACCAAGATTTAAAAAAAATGGCGTTAATGATAAAAACCAGCGTGTATGACACGAAAAGCTTATAATTTCCTAACATTTCTAAAAACAGATTTCAAACTTTGAAAACAAGATCGAGTCACAACAAGGAAAATGATAAGGATTGTGTAAGTTTCTAGTCTCCACTACAGCTGGTAACCTAGATTCAAAACCCAATTCAACGTTGAAAGTCCATGGCGCACAAATTTCTCGTGCTGCGTTGATTGAGTGAATCAGCTCGGTATTTTTTATAATATGGTAGAAGTTTATGAGTTGTCTGGAAGTCAATGGGGAAACCGGTTTGGTTTGGGTTGATTCTCCATGATAATGTTTGGAAGGTGTGGATATGGCATATATGTATGAGGTTGTGAATGATCCCGGATGCCTTGATGAATTTGGAAAATAGAATTTTAAATATTTCTTTAACTTGTAAGTTAAATTTCACTAAGGGTGAAAATTTCTAATTTTTATGAAATATTTGAGAAAATCCAAGTGTTACCCGTTAGGATTTGGGTAAACTTGAAACCTTGAATTGTCAAAATTTTGCAAATTTATACGTTGGAAAACCGTTTGTTTGCAAGGATCGTTAAGGCATCTCTTTGGGCTCATAGTATGCTATTTGTTTCTAGGCACAAGGTGTATACCAGGTGTGTACTAATCTGGTGAATAGGTTTTTCCAAAACTAGGTATTTGGGTTTTGTGCTCTTGTGAAAAGATAACACATGATAAGTTGCTAGATTAATCGTTTTAGAGAGTAGTGTACTTGAGTGTATCGTGTAGATAGGCATTTATGTACGAATTTAGTCTGGCCAATGGGAGCTAACTAGTGATAGTTGGCTATGGCTTAGGAGACTGAGCGTGGTTATAATAGTGAATCAGTATGGGATAAATGATGATATATTGTGTTAGGAGTATTGTAGACATGCAAGAGGATACAAAAGGTCATAGTTTTGGAATATACTGTGACGTCGATCAATTGAGTTTGTAAACATACTGATATAAAACAAGTTGCTAAATAAGTTTTGAAACCACGTTCGCTTTGAACTGTGTGTTGACGCAACATTCCCTTACAAATGGTGTGGTCGAAGTTAAACACAGAGTTTAAAAACTTAAGTCATGGGTAAAAATGTTTTAATGCAAGAGAAGTGAGGCTTAAAAAAATATCACAAAGCATAAGCGTAGGTTTTAATGCGATAAGGTAGAGGACAAAAAGTTTTAATAATGATGATAAAGAATCCAAAAGCGAATGATCAATGAATAATAACATATGAAACAACAAGTGATGAAATTGAGTCTTCAAATGATAAACAAAACATAAATATCAATAACATAAAACATTGGAATTGTTTCCATAGGAAACTTTGACTAACCTAAATATTTGAAATTTTCTAGTGACTTGTGGGGGCGTACTTTAGCCTATAAGTGAATGGACATCCCAAGAGTTCCTAGGTAGGTATATGGGTCCCTCGTCTGATTGGGATTTATACGAAATACCAGGCCTAGACAAAAAAACTCAGGATACAGGCGCTCACCCTTCCAGATTGCACGTGCCCCATCACTAATGAATTCCAAAACTTTAGCAAGATTAAAAAACGAGGTGTAGAAATAGATCCTTGATATGTGGATTTCACTCCTAACTCAAAGATGTATTTCAAAATTGGAAACTACGGCGGGGTGAAACTAGTCACCAAGATAAGGATATCACTCCCAGCTTTGTGGTTAAGTTTCTTTTTGGAGGAAATACTCTTTGAGGTGTGGATGTCACTCCTATCCCAAAGATATATTCCAAAGATGTATAACATATAGAGGGGTGAAACTAATCACCAAGGTATGGATACCACCCCTAACTTGGTGATATTGTTTCGTTTGTGAAATACGAATGTCTTCTTTTCCAAGAAAAATACCGAAAAGAATAACGTGAAAGAATCATAGTGAAAATATCTTGAAAGAAAATATAAGGATAAAGAGAAATACACACGGGAGGACTCGTGAATATAAGCTTAGTTATAGACTAGGCTAAAAGGCATTCTAATAACCTAATTCCCTATAACCACGACTCTGATACCAATATGTAACACCCTGACCGATGGTGAATCATCGAGGTGTCACGTAGTGACGATTGTTCAATAGCTCATGGTACTAAAGTGTAAATATTAATATATTGAATAAATAGTTTATTACATTGAAATGAAATACCAAGATACAATGAGTCTGAAGTGTCAAGTCTAATTGAAATACAATGAAGACAAGCCTAAATATAAATCCAAAAGCTTAAAAGAAGCGTCTCAAAATAACCAGAAACATGTACAAATAATTTTGGCAACACATATAATGTATTGGTGAGTGAAGAAACAATAAGTATCTCGAAGATTATCACTAATCACCGAGGGGTTTATACTTACGTTTACCCAAGTACAATCCTTTACCCAAACCGTTGGTTTGACCTGACATGTGAAATATGCATGAATGTGTGTGTGGTGAAAGGAAAGACACAAAGATGTAAGTGGTTCAGTCGAGTTCGACCTACGTCCACCAGCTCTATAGTACAAATGATAATTGTCGGATCTTTTGCAAAGGAGCTGATGTCTTCTATTTATAATGGAAGTTGTGGACTTGGAAAAAGCCCACGAGGAGTCTTGGCTGGCTTGGGCCTCCCCCGGCCCATCTGCTTTTGACCCATGAAATGGGCGGGAAAAGGGATGGTCATGCTGCTGACGTCATCGGCAGTTGGGTCTGCCTTGCCGGGTGGACACGTGGCAGAGTTTGACTGGTCGCCGGTGGGATGTCACTCTAACACAGCATGGTTGACTTACCTGCTGGCGTCTGATGTGACATCTGGCAACAGGTAAGCTTGCATGTTCAGTACTGTAGAAGCAGCATGATGGAAGCATGGAAGCAGTCAAGTCACTATTGGTGTCAGTGGTAGTTGGACCAATGCGGACACGTGTCGCCCTCTGACTGGCAACATCTCTAATCTTCTGTGGGTGGATCTTTCTGCTCCTTGATCTTCTGTACCTCGTACGAAAAGCTGGTGAACTGAGGAATATTCTGCGCATCCGCGGACGCACGTGTGCTCTTCTATGTTGATATGGGTAAGACTGCTTTATGTGCAGTCTTGTTCTTTCTGGCGGAGTGAATTCCACGTGATGATCCCGCGGAATATCCTGAAGAGGGATAGGGATGCCACCTCTGCGTGGATTAGGCTCCCTATCACTTCAAGTCCCCCTAGTCTAGGGCTTCTCCTGTTCTTGATTCAAGAGTAGGTGGAAACCCTCACTAACCCCTAAACCACGGGATCACCGCCACCGGTTTCCACATGGACGTCCCCACTGGCCCAATATTTCGGCCTAGGTGGTCCGTTCAAGAAGATGACCGTTTTTTTTTCCAAGTGGCCATGTGCGAAGCATGGCTTGGCGGTTCTATTCCTCCCACGGAACGTGCTTACACCGCGTCACGTGACCAAGCCGCACTCTTCCAAGATGGTGCCGCTGGATTGGCTATGGCCAAAACTTCTCTTAGCGAGTTGCGTCGCCAGTGGCAGGCTATTGTTAAAGCTGAGCAGGAGTTGGAAACGCGCAAAAGAGCCTTTCGGAGTGTTCTTGACAAGAACAACCAAGAGCGGGTTGCCAGTAACAAAGCCTTTGCTGAAGCCAAAGCTACCATTGTGAGCTTGGAGGCGCGTAATGCTCAAAAGGCGCAAGGCTGGAAAGGTTCTTGTTAAGCTAATAACGCTCTTATTTCCAAAGAACGGACGCGGGTGCAGTTCCTAGAAACCGAAGCTGAGAAGCATAAGTCTCTCTTGGAGAGTAAAGATGTAAGACCTTAACCCATAAACACGCGATTAACATTAGAACTTTTGGGCTTTGGTCTTAATGAGTGAACACTCCCGATTTCGAACTAACAGATGAAAGACCCTAACCCAAAAAATCCAACCCATTATATTTTCTATATTATAGGTCCCAACAAATTTTCTTATAATTAGATTTACTAAAAACATGTACTAAAGCTTGCGTTTTAATCGGGAACTTGAAATGCGGAAGCTAGTTGAGCGTTCGGGTGTGTTCGGTTCTTCTCGCGACTTGATCTTTGCTCCGGAAGTCTCTCCACATGAATACCTAGCACCATTACACAAAAGAATGGTTAGTGATTTATCAATAATTGAGGATATATCCTCTGCTCAGTTTTTCCTCTGGTCTGACTATCCTCTGGTCTGAGCAAACATCCTCCGCTCATTTTTCCTCTAGTCTGAGAAAACATCCTCTGCTCATTTCTTTTTCCTCTGGTCTAAACAATCATCTGGTCTGAGCAACCATCCTCTGTTTCCTTGCTTGTTTTTCCCCAACCTTTGGGTGTTTTTAAACCAAGTTCAAGGCCCTTCCTAGGAGCACTCGGGGACTTGTTTGATACCCTTTTATTGGGCTTGAAAGATGCCCGTTTATGGTGGTTTATAACCCCTTTCGGCTTAATTATTACTTACATGTTTTTCACCCAAATCGACCCGTTAAGGCCTTGGACTCTACAACACACTTTTTAAGCACACCAAGGGCATTGAAATCATATCGTCAACTCATTGGACACATGCTCAACTAAAAGCATTGTCCGTTTTGTTTTATTGTGACTCAGTTCATGGAATCAACCTCTAGTAGTCTTTAAAATTCCTAAAATGCCCGTTATAGCCAAATCTTTCAATTTAGCCATTCATGGCGACACTTCTTGTTTCAAATATATTGTCTTTGACTCAATAACTTGTTTAAAAACTTTTAAGTCCTTCCGAACATAGATTTCCACCTTTTTCACAACATTTCTCCTATTTAATCAATTCTAAGCGCATTAGCGCGCATTAGACATGGTTATGGAAATAACTTACTTGGTTGACACCCACCCTTTATGTGAGTAGCTTTAGTACCCACATTGCTTCGCCCAAAGGCGTTTATATAGCTATGGACTGACCAGGTGATGTTGACCCATACCTCGCACCTATATGGATTACTTAGGCAACGAGTGCCCAATTTTCCAAGTGTTCTCCTGCATACACTCTAGATTGACAACATTAGTCTCTTGGGACTCAATGGTGTTAGGATCTAAGTTTGATTGTTTTGATTGTTTAACTAAATATGATAATAGTGAAACGAATATAGAATGAAAGTGCAGCGGAATAATAGACTGTTAATCAAAACAAGAGAGTAAATGTTTTCAGATCGAAAGCTTTCATTTATCTAAAAGATTACAATCGTACAATTACTCCCCCTCAGCCTGATCACACAGTGTTTGTCTGAGAGAATGTTTGTGTGTGTGATGCAATAGAACAGTACAAGCACTGTTCTATTTATAGACAGACTCAAAAACACTGATGACCTAAGCTGACGTCACCTAAGACAGTAACCTCTAACAGAATAACAAACATAAACATCTGCCTATTACAAACTACTATTACATTGAAAGCACTGATAGTAAACAGCTGTTGTAGGAAAACTCTGATGGTCTTGTATCCACTGCTGAAGCCTAAGTGCTGTTGGCTCCAGCAGTGCTTTAGTCTTCAGTACTTGAATCAGCAGTTGTTCTTCATCAGACCTTTGGTCAGCAGTTGTTCTTCATCAGTTGTTTATTCAGCAGTCCTTTGTATCAGCAGTTGTTAAGCAGTTGTTTGGATAGAACAGTTGTTAGAGTCAGCAGTCTTTTGGGAGAAGTAAGTTGTAAAGACTGTTTATTCAAAGGATCAAACTGTTAGCATATTTTGGCTTTCTAATCATCTGTTCTTCTCCAGGTCAGCAGACCCAACAATCTCCCCCTAGAACAGATGATGCCAAAACTCAGCTTTATTTATTGATCTTTATTCCTCATCAGACTTTCTCTGATTTGACCTTTGAATTGTAATTCAAAGTTCAGAGCAAACAAGTCTTCTTCATCTCTTTCTAGTTCCAGATTTAGTAGTGTATGGTGATCCTCTGCACATAGACTGTAAGCATCATCCATGCTGATCTTCTGAACCCTTCCATCTGACCTGAGCAATGTCAATTCATGGTTGTCTTTGTTGACTTTCCATTTTAGAATCTTTGAGTCAGTGGATTTGCTGAGTTGAATCTTTATTCTTGATGAGTTGGGTGAAGGTGGTCTTCCAATGAGTTCTCTGAGCTTCTCTGTTGTAGGATCAGAGAAGAAATGTACTTGATTGAAGAGCCCTTCCTTGATGAATGTATCAGCAAACTTCCTCTGATCTTCCTCTGACATTTCCTTCTGTTTCTTGAACTGTCTTCTAGCAGCAGTTGTTAGATCAGAGGTATCAAGTAAGCTGTCCAAGGTAAAAGTCTGTTGGGGTCTCTTCATTATTGGCTCATCAGTGTAAACAGGTTTTCTTGGTAGGCTGGGATCCTTCTTTCTGTTTTCTTCCAGACTTTTGTATGTCTCAACCAACCTTAGCTCAGACCATCTAGAAACTGACCTCATTTCCCCATAGTTGGCAGCTACTATCTCTTGCCTCATCCTTTTAAACTTTAAGGCTCTGACTAGGTCTCTGCCTTTGCCAAAATTAGGAGTAGAGACTTTAGCCTTGGGATCTTTGGCCATTTCTTCAATTCTGAGAAGTTCTTCTCTCAAAGCATGTGTGGTCCAACCATTGAACTGCTTCTTGGTTGCTTTGTAAGGTTTGGTTGCCATAATCTGTTTCAGAAGAGAATCCCTTACCTCCTTTTTCAAGTCACTAGTGAGAGGCATGGAGGACATGGAGTTGCTCAGGGTCTTAGCAAAGTCTTCAATCCTTCTGAGTTTGCTAAGCTCTGCTGAATGGATGCCCTGAGCAGTCCTGTCATCCTTCCCTTTCCATTTCTCCCTAATGATGGCATCCACCTGTTCACCCTTGTATTTCAGATAAGTATCAATGTTGAGGGGAACAGGGAAGTTTGGGAGAGATGGGAAGGATCTGTCTGATGGCTGTTCAGTATTGTAGAAGGATTGTAATTCCCCCTTGAGTAGATCAAGTTCAAGGGGATACTGAACAACCAATGGTTTAATGGTTGGTGGTGGTCTATGGGATCTGAATTTGGATGTGTGTGGTGAGAATGATGTGATTGGTATAGCTGTGATAGGAGGAGTGGATTGTGCAGTTGAGGTGGTGTTTGGTGATGTGTGTATGTTTTCATCATGTACAACAAAGGTTGATTTTCTCTTCCTTGTGTACATGATTTTAGGGGATGGTGATTTGGTAGCAGTGGTTGGATTAACATCTGTTGGCCTTTTAGTAGGTCCAGCAGATGTTTGGGATTTGGCTGGTGATGTAGGTTTGGTGGTTGTATGTTCAGGTGTGTTTGTTGGTTTGGGTACAGTGGTTTAGGAAGCAGTGTTTTGGGTAGTTTCAGTGTTTTGGGTGGCAGTGGTTTCAGTAGCAGTGGTTTTGTCAACAGAGGTGTTTAACTTAGATGGTGGTTTTCTAACATGCTTAGCAGGCCTTTTCATCCTTTTAGAGGATCCCACATCTTCAGTTTCCTGCTGTTGTTTCTTCTTGAGTTCTATTAGTGACTCTGCTTTAACTTCCAAGGTGTCAGCTCTTTTCTGTTTTTCTTGAGCAGCCTTTTCAGCTTCTATGTTTGCAGAGTCATCAACTGCTTTGTTCTTGTCAGTGGTTTGTTGTGGTGCTGTTGGTGTTGCTTGTTGTTGTTGTTATTGTGGATGTAACACCCCAACCGATGGCGGAAACATCGAGGTGTCACGTATTGATGAGTATACAGTAGCACATGGTAATCCAAATTTTAATTGAAATAAATATTAAATTGCAAATATCCAAAAATTGAAATACATAAGAGTTTTGAATGTGGAATTCTATAACATCACACAAGAATCAAGCATGCATAGACTCCTTATTTTCTTCATAAATACTCTAATCTTCAAGCATCATTATCACCTGTTGAGTTGTAAAAATGGGGGGGGGGGTCAACTAGAAGTTGGTGAGAATACATAATCCATGTTAAGCATATAGTTTAAGTATAAAAGTCTAGCAATTCGTATGTCTATCGTAAATTTAAGTCTACATGAATAGTATGATATGTTGACATAATCAAACCTCCGACTAGTTTAGGTCCATCCCGTCATCTACGGTTCACCTTAGTAATATGTTGAACGATAACAATCACCCACGTGACCTATGTAGGAGGTACACGTATCCGGGTGGGGTTGTCAATCCAATAGATCTATTATTGAGTATCGCCGGCTTGGCCATAGCTAATGATTATGTAAATGTTGAAACTCGTTGAAACTCATTAAAACTGTTGACTAATACATGAGGCAATAAAGTTTACTACTAGACATATATGTTGAATTGCTTAAAATTGTTGCAAGTATAAAGAATCGCATAAACAGGATTACGTAAACTCACCTTGGTATAGTATTAGGTATTGAGGAATAGTATAAGTGTAGCCCAATAGTTTGCCAAGTGTTACCCTATGTATAAGGCAACAAATAAGTCTAAGTCTAACTAGTTTATAAGTATATCCTAGGGTTTCGATTTGGGGATATCCAATTGTTGAATTTAAAATAAAATGTTAATTAAATAAAGGGAAATATGATAATTAAATAAAAGAAAGTCTTTTTATGAAATTTGAATTTAGAATGCTCACAATAATGTGTTTGAAGTATAAAAATAATTTTTATAAAATTATTTCCTTTAAAATAGATTTTTAACTCTATTTATTACAAATTGCCAAAATTTAACTTTAATATTCAAAAATACTAAAATTAAAGAATTATTATTTTAAAAATCATATTTCTGTTCTAAATATTTAAAAATAAATTGTATAAAATTTTGGTGCAAAAATAATAAAAATTGAATTTATTATGATTTAATTATGATTAAATCTAACAAAAATTGATTAAAAATATAAAATAAATGATTTTTCTGAATTAAAAATTATTTCAGTAAAGTTTAACATTGTACAAACAGAGGATAATTTTTGTAGAATTTAATAAAATTGTTTTGATATTTTAATGGATTTTTATAAATATAATAGTATAAAATTGATTTAATTATTATAAATATTAAATCAATTAATTTTAGAAAACTAAAAATTCTAAATAAAACTTTTATCACAGATTTGATAAATATAATTTTTTTAGAATTTATAAAAAGGTTTTAATATTTAAAAATGAATTTATAAGTTTTAAATGTATAAAATATATATAATATGCCTTGTTGTTTAAAAATGAAAAAGAAAAGAAAGGAAAGCCACAGCCGGGACTCGAACCCGGGTGGCTGGGGTTGCAAGCCTTAGTCACAACCACTTGGCCTAGGCCAGTGGTTGTGATGAAGTCTGTTTAAAATTAAATAAATACACAGTGGCAAATTCAGTTTATCCCCAAATCGTATGAACGAACACTAACATCTACAATAACACGATTCACACATCATTGGCCCAATTGATGTTAGGGCTTTTGATGTGTGAACGCCGGTGATCAAAACCCACATAAAACATCATACTTACAGTGATGATTCGTGTACGATTGAGTGGTCAAACAGAAAGTCAACTGACGATCGTAAAATGATACACAGTGTGAAATGAAGAAGATTGATGGTTGAGAAGAGATTATGAGCGAGTTGTTATGCATTGCAGAGGGTCAATTTATAGTGTGGATGTATCAATGATCAAATTGGCATGTTTGACCAAGCATTGAAGTCATACGCGTATTATAATCAATTGGTGGTCAATTGATTTGTAATTGACGTGTATTATAGTCAGATGAGGCCGATAATCAAATAAATTTGCCAAAATTATACCAATTACGCGTTAATTTGTTGATTATGGTAAGTTGCAAGCTCACAGTTGACTTTCTCAGTCAACTGTGGAGGTTTATAAGCTAAGTATAATATTAAGCCGCGTTGAAATTAAATCAAATGTGAAGGCCAGCCCAGCTGGTTAACTCGTTGGTGTGGCTGACCCGGTCTTGGCGCGGGTTCGAATCCCGGCCAAGACATATTATTTTTTTTGATATTTTCAAGGTTATTCCATATAATAATTATAATATATATGGTATTAGGGTTCCACAAGCGCGACAAAAATAATTATTGTACACGAGAATAACGAAACTTGACGTTTTATTAAATGCGATGGTGTAACGTACAAGAATAAATACGAAATGTTACAGTGGAGCTGTTTTAGTAGACTCTGGTTTGTTGGCAGACTTGGCTTGGCCTTTTTGAGAAGGAGGACAACCAAAGGGATCTAGCTTTGGTAGCCTATCTTTGCCACTCTCCCCCTTTTTGGCATCATCAGCCGTGAAAGCATCATCATTTTCATCCCTGAGGATGGTGGTAGGGGCAGAGCCAGTAGTCTTCAGCAAGTGGTCCTTGATGGCTTTAATATCAGCATGGGTATCTTTGTACCTTGCATCTACCATATTTCTGATCTCAGCCATATAAGTCTCATGTGTCTGATCAGCCAGTTTTCTGTGAGCTATGATGATGGGGGAAACGGATTTCCATAGCTCACTGGCTATATCAGCAGTTGATGGTTGACTCTTAGAAAGGTCTGCAATGGAGGCCAGTATAAGCTTGACATCAGATTTGATGTCAGCTACAGAGGTTTCAATTACAGAAACTCTGTCCGTCAATTCTTGGTATTTTGACCCATCTCCTAAGTTAATAGGATCATCTGAGTCCCTACCAGTGGTAGTTCTACCTGATTCAGTCCTAATAGGTGAATCAGATGCCCCTTTTTCTTGGTACTGGGGACTTCCAACTGTTTTTGGAGACACTATAGTGGCTTCAACAGTTGTTGCCTTCAAGGGAGTCTTAGCAATGTAATCACTGTCCTGATGTGAGACAGTGGTCTCTACATCAGTAGTGGCTGCTCCACTTGAAAACTCACCTAGAGTTGCATTAAACTCAGGTGGTGTAACCTCCTCTTCTGTTTGTTGGATAGCAAATTGAATATTCTCAGGACCAGTCACTTGTGGGAGTATACTCTCAGTGACAGGTGGAAGAGAGGAACTGGGATCTTCCTGAGATTTGTCAATTGCCTCAAACAGAGGTTGCATGGTTTGTGGGACATGATGTGATGGTGAGGGTGAAGGAGTAACAAGAAATTAGCCCTGGGAGAGGGGCTTGTGAACATTTGGCCAAGTGACTCAAATGTATCATGATGTGTGTCCCCTTAGCTTACAACATGATCCTTTTGGGAGGATTCATGAGGAGTTTGGTCAAGTGGAGGTATATCCAACTGTTGTGAGGAAGTAACAACAGTGGTTTCAGGTTGCTTTTGTGGTGCAACAGAGGTTTCTTCTAGTACCTCATCATCCAGAAGCCTCATTTGTGGTTGAGTGGTGGTTTTTGTGGATGGATGTTTCTTTTTGGAAGTGGCTGGTGTGGGTTTCACAGCACTGGATGTAGTGCCATGATCACCAGGAGCAGTGGGCTCAACAACAGAGGTTTTGACAACAGTTGTTGTCTTTGTCCTCTTTGTTTGTGTTTTAGAAACTTTTGACACTTTGGACACTTTTTCTTGGGTGCTTCCACCCAGCATTCTAGTGAAAGTTTCATCAGTTAAGCTTTTCATTTGCATTGCCTCACCCTTTTTGAAAACTTTTTCTGGTAAGACTTTTTGTAAGATTACACTAAGAATTCTTGGGTAAATAAGAAAAGCATTGTTAGACCCAGACTTGACTGCTTTCACATTTGATACTAAGTCCATGAACAATCCCTGGGAAAGATTGAAGTCAGAGTTTGACAACATGGCATAACCCAGATATTGCATCCTTAATGGAATTTCATTAAAGGATGTGGACTTAGCAGAGACACATAGAAGAAGAGTATGGAAGAAAAATTTCATGACTGGAGGGAAAAACTTTTTGAAAAGAGTTGATCCAGTCATCTGACCCTCATACCCTCTTTCTTGGAACTCAGTGTGAAGCTAAGTTTTAGTAAAAGAGTCCTTACCTGCCAGGTCATTAAGTGTGAAGGTTGTGGATATGGTTTCAGGGGTAATTACGATACTAGTTTCTCCAATTTTGGAAATAATGGAAGTAGGCTTTTTGTCTTGGAGTAAAAACTCAGCATTCAACCGAAATTCTTGGAGAGTATCAAGATAAATGGGGGCGTTAGCGGTTAAGATGGGTAAGTATTTGGAGTTTAGAAAAATGTCGATGGTGGAATGGAATGAAACGTTGTCATCTGTTTTAATCAGATAGGGGAGACAATTGTGGGTGGCTTTAGCTTGAAGATCCATTGTAATGGATTTTGAAAGTGAGGATGATTGAAATTTGATGGAGGGTTGGAGAATGAAGAAGGCGGTTTTCAGTATTTTGAATACAATGAGACAGTGTAATGTATGTTGTGGTAAAACAGGGTTTTTATAGGCTCAATGAAACCGCTGATGTGGCCAAACCTCTGCTTATATGAGCAGACGTGGCAATCATCTAATAGATGAAACATCTGGTGGAGAACAGCTGTTTTTGGCAAACAACTGATACAAACAGCTGATGGAACCAACTGTTTTTTTTTTTTTTTTTTTGTATAGATATAGTATAAATATATAAGGGGACAGTTGTTTTATCTGAACAGATGTTCTGAAACAGATTTTTCAACTAACAGTTGTTTTATCTGATCAGATGTTTTGAAACAGATTTTTCAACCAACAGTGGATATGAATGAAACAGTGGTTGTTTTATCTGATCAGATGTTATAAACAGACTTTTCAACCAAACAGCTATTTGAAAAAGAATTTTGATTTTCTGAAACATTTTATTATGATTTATTGAAAATTTATTTGTTTAATCCATGTTTAACATACCAATTCTGGAAATAAGATTTGTAAAGGTAAATGTGTCTAAAGCTTTTGTTAACACATCTGCCAACTGATCCTCTATTGGAACATGGTGCAGAGAAATCAAACCTTTTTCATAGCTGTCTCTGACAAAATGATGTCTTATGTCAATGTGTTTGGTAGTGGAATGAGAGACTGGATTCTTGATGATATTTTCAGCAGCTTGACTGTCCAACATGAGTGGAGTCTGAAGTGCAGTTATCCCAAAATCCAGTAGTTGATTTTGAAGCCACATGAGTTGGGCTGTACAGCTTGCAGCAGCAATGTATTCAGCTTCAGCTGTTGAGGTTGAAACAGCTGCCTGCTTTTTGCTTTGCCATGAAACTAAGGCATTCCCTAGAAATTGGCACCCTCCTGATGTGGATTTTCTTGTGGTGTGACAGCCAGCAAAGTCACTATCTGAATAACCTGAAAGCTCAATGTTTCCATTAGCAGGATACTAGATACCAAGTGTGGGAGCACCTTTGAGGTATCTGAATATCCTTTTCACAGCAATAAGGTTTGACTTTCTGGGTGAAGCCTGGGATCTTGCACAGACTTAAGTAGCAAACATAATGTCTGGCCTAGATGCAGTTAAGTACAATAAAGACCCAATCATACATCTATAATGTGTTTGATCAACCAGTTCATCCTTGTCATCAATAGTGAGCAGCTTGACTGTACTCATAGGTGTACTACATGGCTTACAATCATTCATCTCAAATCTGGTTAATAAATTCTTTACATATTTGTTTTGGTGAATGAATGTGCCATTTTGCAGTTGTTTCACTTGAAGACCAAGGAAACATTGAAGCTCACCCATGGCACTCATCTCAAACTCTGCTGTCATGAGTTTTCTGAACTCTTCACACATTTGGTTACATGTGGATCCAAAAATGATGTCATCCACATATATTTGAACAATCATTAAGTATTTCCCTTTCCATTTAAGAAATAAAGTTTTGTCAATTTTACCTCTTGTGAAGCCAATGGATAAGAGAAATGTGGAAAGAGTTTCATACCAGGCCCTTGGTGCTTGTTTGAGTCCATACAAAGCTTTGTTGAGCTTGTAGACATAGTCAGGATAGAATGTGTCTTCGAAACCAGGTGGCTGACATACATAGACCTCCTCCTGAATTTTGCCATAAAGGAAAGCACATTTGATGTCCATCTGATACACCTTTATGTTGTGGTTGACAGCAAAGGCTAAAAAGAGTCTGATGGCTTCTAGTCTTGCTACAGGAGCAAAAGTCTCATCATAATCTATTCCTTCTTCTTGTCTGAAGCCTTGAACCACAAGCCTGGCTTTATTCTTGACAACAATACCCCTTTCATCAGTCTTGTTTTTGAAGACCCACTTTGTTCCTATAGGACAAACATCCTTAGGAAGTGGTACAAGCTCCCATACTTGTTGTCTTTTGAATTGAAGGAGTTCTTCTTGCATGGCTTCTACCCAACTGTTGTCTTTCAGTGCCTCTTGGTACTTGACAAGTTGTGTGAGGGATAAGAAACCTGCAAAAAGACAGATATTTGAGGATTGGCTTCTTGTGAGCACACCCTCTCTGATGTTGCCAATGATCTGGTCTGGTGGATGAGCTCTTAAGTAAATAAGATCTCCCTGATATGGAACAATGGCATTTTGAGGTGATGGACAGAGGTTTGGTGACTCTGTAGGTGTAACATCTGTTGGTACTTCTGTAGTGCCATCAGATGTTTGGAATGGTAATGGAGGAATGGGTCCAAGTGGTGTGAAACTTGACTGACTTTTGTCAACAGATGATTGACTTTTGTCAACAGATGATAGGTCAGTGATTGTGAGGGGTGAAGCAGTGGTTTGAGGATAAGACTGGCCAACAGTGGTTGACACAGCTGTGGCAGAGTTTTGACAATTGTTTTGAACAGCTGCTTCCTCTGAGGCAGAATAGATTTTGTAGTGACTGGGGATCACACCATCTGTTCTGTAATCTTGTTATGGAGACTCTGGAATACCTGCATTGTTAGCTTTAACAGTGATATCTTCAAATTTGAATTTATCTAAATCAAATAGTTCAGCAGGGTTTGCAGGGATTTTAAGAGATGAAAGTTCATTGAACTTTACATTCAGAGTTTCTTCTATTGTCTTGGTCCTTGTGTTAAACACTTTATAGGCCTTGGCAGTAGAAGAATATCCCAGAAAATAACCACAGTCTACTTTGGCTGCAAATTTTGAAATGGAATCTTTGAGATTTAAAATGAAACATGGGCAGCCAAAGATTTTGAAGAATGAAATTAATGGTTTGATTTTGAACAAAATATCATAAGCAGTTTTTTGATGTCTGGGGTTGATCAAAACTCTGTTTTGAACATAGCAAGCAGTGTTTACAGCTTCTGCCCAAAAGGACAGTGACAAACCAGAATCTGCTAGCATGGTTCTTGTAGCTTCTATAAGAGTTCTATTTTTCCTCTCAACCACCCCATTTTATTCTGGTGTTCTTGGGATGCTGTACTGCCTCACAATCCCTTTTGACACACAGAAGTCATCCAACTCCTTATTCTTAAACTCTGTTCCATTGTCACTCCTGAAGACTTTTACTGGCAAGTCATATTGTTTTTCAACTTTGGTGACAAAGCCCTTCAATATACCTGCAGTCTCATCCTTAGAATGTAAAAAGTAAGTCCATGTAAACCTAGAAAAATCATCAACTATGACAAGACAAAATCTCTTTCTTCTTAGACTCATGATTTTAACAGGGCCAAACAAGTCCATGTGCAACAATTGTAGACACTGACTGGTTTTGGACTCATCAATGGATTTGTAAGAGCTTTTATGTTGTTTCCCCTTTAAACAGGAAACACAATGCTCATCACATTTAAATTCTTTTGATGGTAAACCTCTGACAAGGCTTTGTTTGGAGAGTGTGTTGATAGTATTAAGGTTGGTGTGACCCAATCTCCTATGCCACAATTCTGTCTCCTTAGTGGAGGCAGCAGAAAATAGACAGACATTTGCCATAGGATTGTCCTTTAACATATCAACAACATACACATTGCCACTTCTATGAGCAACAAGTTGTGCTTTGCTCTCAGCAATGATGGTATCAATCTTTTTCACCACTTCAGGCCCAATAATCTTACAAGTTTTCTTTGTGAAAAATGAGCCATAACCTTTGCAGTCATTTGTGAAACACTCAGAAGATTGAACTTGAGATTATCAATAAGATTGACATTTTCAAGCTTGAGTTTACCAGCTTGTACAGTCCCTGAACCCAACACCTTACCTTTTGAATCATTACCAAAGGATATATCACCCCCTCCATGAGCCAAGAAGTCCAGAAGAAGGGCTCTACATCCTGTCATGTGCCTGGAGCCTCCACTATCTACATACCAAAGACTATCTAAACAAGCAGAAGCTCCCTACACATCAGTAAATGATTAGTTTTGGTGAGTGTCCAAAGCCAGTTTGGCTTTGGATGGGTCCTCAGACCTTTCAGACTCAAGCTTTGGAAGGTGATCAGTGGTTTGGACCAATTTTTGAATTAAGTTCAACAACTGCTGCTGACCATTTGCCAGTGCTTGAATGTCAACACTTGGTGCAGCAGTTGTTTGATCACTTCCTGACAGATGATAATACCCATATGGATTTCTGTTCACTCTTGGTTTAGAGGGTCTTTTTGGCTCCTCATAAACATGTGGCAGACTGTGACATGGAGGTTGACCATAACCTCTTGGGTATTTGCTTGTGAGTGGAGCATCTGTTACTTGGACATCTCTAGAAGCAGATGTTTCAAGCCTTTTAGTAACAGGTGTTTGGACAGGGGTGAAAGTCTGTTTGGGCTTTCCTTTTGAAGTACTAACCATAGGGTTTGCAAGAGTTTTAGCTTTGTATTCTTGTATTTTAACATCAAAATTTTTGAGATACAAGCACTCTTTGGTCTTGTGATTCTTTTTCCCACATATTGAGCATGTGGCTTTGGAATCACATTCACTTGTTCCTTTGTTAATGTCATATGCTTTTAGAAGAAAACAGTTTTTAGTGACATGATTCTTCTTTTCAAAGAAATCACAGAACAAGTTGACAGTCTTTTCTTTCTTCTTCCCCTTTTCAGCCTTCTTTTCACTAGATGTTTGAGCATCTGCTGGAAGATTTTTCAGGGGAATGACTTTTGCCAAGGGAATGACCTTTGCCTGAGGAGCTGTCTTTCCCTCAGGTGTTTTGAAATCAACAGGTTTAAAATTCTCAAGAGTATCACACTCATCAGACCAAGTAGGTTTAAATTCATACTTTTCAAGTTCAGTAAAAGATGAGGAACCTTCTGGTTTTTCAAGAACAATTTTCTTACCATTTGGTTCAGTGATTTTAATTTCTTGACCCTGCAGGTTTGTTGGTACTACCTCAACAGACTTTTGACTCTTTTTGTCAGTGTTTTCAAAAGCTGGAGCAGTGGTTTCAAAACCAAAGCCAAACTTCACATGACTTTTAGTTTGTTTGTTGAGTAACATTTCAAAACCTCTACATGATTCCACCCATTTCTCACATTCAACTTGGGTGGACTCAAGCTCACTTTTACAACTTTGATATTTTGCTATCATAGTTTGGAGCTGGTCTTTGGTTATGGTTGCTTCATGTTTTAAGCTGCTTATTTCAGACTCTTTTGCAGTTAAACTTGTTTTTAAATCTTTTGTATGTTTTTCAAATTTAACTTCATCATCCAAAATTTTCTTTCTAAGGTTTTCATTCACCTCTTTGATGTTAGCAAATGCTATTACACATTTGTCAGAACACAACTCTTTAAGAATTTGAGGAGATACCTTAGCAGCAACCATCAATGCACAATCACACTTGCACTCACAGTCATCAGATGCACCCCAGGGATCTGAGAGATTCACAACCTCTTCTTCAGGTTTTTCACCTGTAACAACTTCACTAACAGCATCATCAGTCACAACATCAGATTCAGTTACCACCTCCTCAGATTCAATCTCATCCACCATGGCCATGAAACAAAAATTTTCTGGTTCATTTTCAGCTTTGGCAACTAGTGCAAAATTTTCATCTGTTAGCTCATCAGGTAGACTGCTCCAATCAACAAAGCCTTGTGTAAAGAAACTCTGTTGACTGGTCTCTGCAGGGGCAGAGGATGAAGCAACAGTCGTTTGCACAGGTGCTTGAGCAACAGGTGTTTGCACATAGTGGATCTGAGGAACAGTGGTTTGGACATACTGGACAGGAACAGTGTTTGAGGTGTAACACCCCAACCGATGGCGGAAACATCGAGGTGTCACGTATTGATGAGTATACAGTAGCACATGGTAATCCAAATTTTAAATGAAATAAATATTAAATTGCAAATATCCAAAAATTGAATACAGGGAAACCAATTGTTGAATTTAAAATAAAATGTTAATTAAATACAGGGAAATATGATAATTAAATAAAAGAAAGTCTTTTATAACATTTGAATTTAGAATGTTCACAATAATGTGTTTGAAGTATAAAAATAATTTTTATAAAATTATTTCCTTTAAAATAGATTTTTAAATCTATTTATTACAAATTGCCAAAATTTAACTTTATTATTCAAAAATACTAAAATTAAAGAATTATTATTTTAAAAATCATATTTCTGTTCTAAATATTTAAAAATAAATTGTATAAAATTTTGGTGCAAAAATAATAAAAATTGAATTTATTATGATTTAATTATGATTAAATCTAACAAAAATTGATTAAAAATATAAAATAAATGATTTTTCTGAATTAAAAATTATTTCAGTAAAGTTTAACATTGTATAAACATGGGATAATTTTTGTAGAATTTAATAAAATTGTTTTGATATTTTAATGGATTTTTATAAATATAATAGTATAAAATTGATTTAATTATTATAAATATTAAATAAATGAATTTTAGGAAAATAAAAATTGTAAATAAAACTTTTAACTCAGATTTATTAAATATAATTTTTTTAGAATTTATAAAAAGGTTTTATTATTTAAAAATGAATTTATAAGTTTTAAATGTATCAAATATATATAATATGCCTTGTTGTTTAAAAATGAAAAAGAAAAGAAAGGAAAGCCAGAGCCGGGACTCAAACCCGGGTGGCTGAGGTTGCAAGCCTTAGTCACAACCGCTTGGCCTAGGCCAGTGGTTGTGATGAAACCCGTTTAAGAATAAATAAATACACAGTGGCAATTTCAGTTTATCCCCAAATCGTATGAACGAACCCTAACATCTGCAATAACACGATTCACACATCATTGGCCCAATTGTTGTTAGGGCTTTTGATGTGTGAACGCCGGTGATCAAAACCCACATAAAACATCAAACTTACAGTGACGATTCGTGTACGATTGTCGGGTCAAAGATAAAAGTCAACTGATGATCGTATGAAGATGCACAGATTGATATGAAGAATATTGAGGTTTGAGAGAAGATTATGAGCGAGTTGTTATGCCTTGGGGACGATCAATTTATAGTGTGGGTGTCTCAATGATCAAATTGGCATGTTTGACCAAGCATTGAAGTCATACGCGTATAATTATTAATTTGATGGACAATTGGTCTGTAATTGACGTGTAGCATAGTCATAAGAGGCCGATAATCGAGTATGGATACCAAAATTAGATCAATCATGAATTGATTCTGATTGATTAACAGACGCGTCCAAGCAGTTGACTTTCCTAAGTCAATTTGCAGGTTTTAAAACGCGTATAAATTTATTTTGTGCCGGGGTTTAATCAGTGTTGATTGCCAGCCCAGTTGGTTTAGATGGTTGTGTGGTTGACCCGGTCTTGGGCGCGGGTTCGAGTCCCGGCCAAGACATATTATTTTTTTTTTGATATTTATTACATATTAGCACATATAATATATATATATATATATATATATATATATAGTATTAGGGTTCCAATACGCGACAAAAATAATTAATGCACACTAGAATAACGAAACTTGACGTTTTATTAATTTCGATGGTGTAACGTACAAGTTTAAATGTGAAATGTTACAGTCTCCCCTACTTTTAGGAACTTCGTCCCGAAGTTGTAGTTGGAGAGTCTGGTGGAAAAAGATGTGGATACTTCGACTTCATCTGGTCTTTGCGTTCCCAAGTGAACTCTGGGCCTCGTTTAGATTCCCAACGAACCTTAACGATCGGAATGCGACTGCGCTTGAGTTTCTAGCCTTGCGCTTTTTGTTGCTTGAGGTCTCAGGCTTGACTTCAATTGCAGGCTGTGGAGTGTCTTTAGCAACCGTCTTCTTAGTGCCTTTGCGGAAGAGAGTACCATTCTTCACGTGATTATCAGTAAGAGTGGCCGCTAGACGTTTGGCCTCTTCCAAAGTTGCAGGGTTCCTACCCCAAACGGTGTCCTGAATTTGCATGGGCAGACCACCGATGTACTTCTCGATGGCTACCGGCAGAGGAGTAACTTTGTGAGGTAACAATAAGCTAAGCTCATGAAAGCGGGTGTTGTAGGCAAGGTTTTCCCCACTATCTTGAGCTAAGGTATGGAACTCATCCTCGAGCTTCTTAACTTCATTGCGAGGACAAAAGTCTTCCTTCATGACCTCCTTGACTTGGTCCCATGTCATAGCAAGAGCAACTTCGGCCCCACGAGTACGTTTTTCTTCATTCCACCAAGTAAGTGCTCGTTTATGGAGAACACTCATGGCGTAACGAACCTTGAAGTTGTCGGGGCATTCACTGTTGATGAAGGTATTCTCAATACCCTCAAACCATTGGAGGAGTCCTGTAGCTCCTTCTTCACCACTAAACTTTGGAGGGTTACAAGAGTTGAAATGCTTAAGGGTGCAGGCTGGGGGTCCATATATATGAGCAGTGTTTTGCACATTTGGTCCAGGGGCATTATAGGAATTCTGATAAGTGTTGGTCTGTGGTCTTTGATTTGGATAGGTTATCATAGGTGTACCATGTTGACCCCTACATTCCCTAGCAAAATGACCAAGCCTATGACATTTGTAACACTTTATCTTTGATTTATCCAGCCCAACCTTAGATCTGCCAGTTAACCCTGGAAACCTTCTCCCAGTTTTCTTGTAAAAATTATTAGTTCTTACACTGAGAAGGGCCAATTGGTGCATAATGTCCATTTCTTCCAAATCATCAGGGTCAAAGTATTTCAGGTCATCATACTCAAAGGATATATTGTCAGATGCCTGGATATCACCACCACTTGCTGTGAAAGCATAGTTTGGTGAATAAGAATCAGAGTTAAAACCTGAGTTAAAACCTGAAGTTATGTCAATGAAATGATCATAACTCTGATCCTTAGTGTTTCCAGGCACCTCATCATGACCCAAAAGTGTTGTATTCCCAAATACATAGTCATCAGACACTTTTCCAGAGTCCTGGAGCTTCTTTTTCTGGTTAAGCTCTCTCTCATAGGTCAAGAGCTTACCATGAAGCTGGGTCAGTGATAGGTCTTTAAATCCAATTGAGTTTCTCATCACAATAGCAATAGTGTCCCATTTGTCTGGTAATGATCTTAAAAACCTATGGTTCAAGGTTGAATGAGGGTAAGTAAGACCAACCAATTTTAGTTCACTAATTAAGCAATTAAACCTCTCAAACTGTTGAGTTAATGACTCTCCTTTGACATGACTGAATGTTTCATATTG
Source organism: Ambrosia trifida (assembly GCA_028751855.1). NCBI lineage: Eukaryota > Viridiplantae > Streptophyta > Magnoliopsida > Asterales > Asteraceae > Ambrosia > Ambrosia trifida. The sequence goes on along the minus strand of CM054131.1, from coordinate 70,712,892 downwards.
TTGGTTAAGTATTTCACGATTGTTTTCAATAACCTCCTCAGTCCCACCAAACTGTTCTTTCAGTGCATCCCACAACTCCTTTGCACTGTTACAGTGTAACAACCCAGCATATATATCATTTGGTAGAGCCATGGCCACAATACTGAAGGCCTTAGCATCTAACTCAATTTTCTGAAAATCCTGGTCGGAGTAGTTTTCAAGTTTCTTTGGCTCAAACACCTTGGGATCTTCAGTACTCGGCACAGTCGGAACATGTGGTCCGAAGATAACCGACTTCCAACACCCAGTGTTTTGTTGAGCTAGAACATGGCTCATCCAACGTTGCCAGATATTGTATTCAGATCTGACAAGCATCGGTGGCTTGTTGTTCGTACCAGTGTTATGTGGATCGTGATTGATTGAAGCCATTCTCTGATTTTTCAAAAAAAAACAAAGTCTGTTTAAAAACGGTTGAAACGAAATTAAACTATTACTCTGTTTTCAATCCAACAGACAAACGATATCAATAATTGTGAGCTGATTATTAAATTGATTTGTTAGATCGAATTTAATTGACCAAGCTCTGATACCAATTGTTAGGATCTGAGTTTGATGGTTTTGATTGTTTAACTAAATATGATAATAGTGAAACGAATATAGAATGAAAGTGCAGCGGAATAATAAACTGTTAATCAAAACAAGAGAGTAAATGTTTTCAGATCGAAAGCTTTCATTTATCTAAAAGATTACAATCGTACAATTACTCCCCCTCAGCCTGATCACACAGTGTTTGTCTGAGAGAATGTTTGTGTGTGTGATGCAATAGAACAGTACAAGCACTGTTCTATTTATAGACAGACTCAAAAACACTGATGACCTAAGCTGACGTCACCTAAGACAGTGACCTCTAACAGAATAACAAACATAAACATCTGCCTATTACAAACTACTGTTACATTGAAAGCACTGATAGTAAACAGCTGTTGTAGGAAAACTCTGATGGTCTTGTATCCACTGCTGAAGCCTAAGTGCTGTTGGCTCCAGCAGTGCTTTAGTCTTCAGTACTTGAATCAGCAGTTGTTCTTCATCAGACCTTTGGTCAGCAGTTGTTCTTCATCAGTTGTTTATTCAGCAGTCCTTTGTATCAGCAGTTGTTAAGCAGTTGTTTGGATAGAACAGTTGTTAGAGTCAGCAGTCTTTTGGGAGAAGTAAGTTGTAAAGACTGTTTATTCAAAGGATCAAACTGTTAGCATATTTTGGCTTTCTAATCATCTGTTCTTCTCCAGGTCAGCAGACCCAACAAATGGTAATGCATTTACCATTTGACCCGTTATCCACAAGTTTCTTAAAGCTTAGATAAATGTCTTTTAATGTCGGGTATGAATGGTGAGGGAATCACCCCTTCGACCCGTTATGACTCATGATTACATAACTTCCTTATTCATGTGATTTTTATCAAAAATCTGAGTTTAGACTCTTGTTTGTCATATGGCTTTATTGGTTGACCCAATTGATGATTTCAATCATTTGATCAACACTATATGACTGATTTATGACTATGAATTTTGTTTTGACATAACTTCGCATCAATCACCCGATTAATAGGTTTCACCCCTTGAGGTCATACCTTTGTCCCACTTCAAAGTTTAAACACTTATATCAATACAAGAGTTATATTTGTAGACTAGTAGAGTAAGTATTACTTACCTCATATCCGTTTTGCTTTCGTATAGATTGAGCTTGCATCCGTTAGCTCCCTAGTCCTTGTGCCTAACTTAGGGACATGTCAAACCTTGTTTTTGTTAGAATACATAATATGGATTTCTTTCATAATCCATGGCATCATGTATTCATTTTTTCTCAAGCTCACATTTACATTTCTAGTTTTCATGTTCATATAGATTTTACACGTTTATTTTCTCATTCAAGCATTTCATCAAACACCTTATATGCACTAACTTCATCATGTTAATTCTAGGTGTTCAAGACTTTCTAGATTCCACCATGGCTTAGCTAACCATTTGCACATGATCAATTCACCAACTAGCATACATACATGATACAAATCACATATAGTTGCAAGATTTACCACATAGTAGGGTAATTCATGTATAGGGTAAAAAACCCCCTACTTATACATAATAAAAATTCACAATTTCATATGAATCAACAACATATAACAATTCATCACGTTTTGTAGCTTCCTTGATGTCTATTAACACATAGAAGTCTACAGAAGCTAAGAAATCACTATTTTGATGTGAACCTTAATTCACAATCTTCAACATACAAATGCTTTAGGTGAAATCAAAGGGGTCTAGAGATACCTTATGATGTGTAGAATACTAGATGAAAAAGAATTTCATCATGCATCATGAAACCCCCTTCAATTTCTGGCTTGATTGAGCTCATTCTTGTGTTTGTAGGGTTAGATGGAAGAAGAGCTTGAAGCTTTGTGTTTTGATCGACCCACACACCTTGTGTGTGTGTTTTCCTTCAAAGTTTTATTAATAAAACTCAAGTTTGATATTTGGCAATTATGGTCCCTTCTGGTTAGTCTCGAGTTTGCTTCTATATTATTACATTGACTAGATTAGTCTCTAGTAATAGGTTTAGCCTCGTTTTTATTCGGTGGTTAAAAACATCCACCATTAAACTCGCTTTGTTATTTTATCAACTATGCCTAATGGCGTATTTAGGCGAAACGAGAGTTTGGGGTGTTACAACTCTACCACCCTTAAAGCGGTTTCATCCCCGAAACCTTTCTTTTGTATTTGCTTTGGTCACCCGAAAGTACTTCTTTTTCTAAACCGATTTGAGCACCGCCCATTCCTTACCAATCTATATTCTAAGCAATTAGTACTATCTACTTAGGGCGATTATCCCTTTGTTCGACTTCACGCCTTTCGATTGTTATATGAAAGCCTTAGCATTCATAATATAGCTTGAGTTATTCTATTCTTTCGTTTAACTAGAGGCAATATGTACATACATACCCCTACCGGGCATTTTAGCTATTTATGTTCCTCATAGGCCTTCCTTAGAACTGTAGACTATTCCCCGTCTACTACTATCCCGAAGGATGTAATGCTTTAAGGGGCCGTTCTATCATGCCCCTTAAGGCATCTACTGGGTTACCCAAGTGTGCATATGTATACATATCTATGCACCTATTAACACCAGTAATTTGTCTTTGTTTCCAGGATTAACCTGGCTTTTTAATATGGCCGTTTTTCTAACCCTCTTGGATTCATCCCTAAATCCAACTACTGTCCTTTTTGGTTTGCTAGTATGTTATAACATACTTTGCTTTACACTAGCGTTTTTCATTCTTTGGCTAATCCTATTTTAAGAATTTGCCATTTATTGGGTTTCCCTTACCCTTCGTGTTTGTTGTGGGAATCGTTACCGAGTTCCCACATTTTACCCAGCCAGTTTGCTGGACTCCATGTTTCAAGTATCGGATTCTAAGGTATAATCCATTATGGTTCATCCTTTTTTTTAACCTCACACCAAGTGAGTTATCCGGTTTACTATGATCGGGCTTACCCGTAACATATCTAATTTGTGTCCGAGAATTTGAACCAGGGTTTTCCCCCAAATTCTCGTTTTGCTAACTCGGTTGGTTGTCATTGCCCCAACCGACCTGTTTAAAGACTCTGGAGTTTCAGATTTCAAATCATTTATCTCTTTAGAAGGCTTATTTTCTTTTTCAAAGCAAATCCCATTTCTAATTTACAGATCTCAACATAAGTTGAGGTTGGTTTTCATTTCATAATAAAACGGTGTTGAACTGACATTACAACGGATTATATCGACTAATCCCTTGTTACCACGGTTTGCGTTAGGTTGTACCGACTATATAATCGTAGCATTGAGTTATAGGTTTTACTAGATTGTACCGAATCCACGGTTTGCACTAGATTGCACAAAATATACAATCGTAGTGTTATGTCACATATTTCACCAGTTTGTACCGGATCCACGGTTTGTACTAGTTTGTACCGAAGCCACGGTTTGCACTAGATTGTACCAAATCCACGGTTTGTACTAGGTTGTACCAAATCCACGGCTTGCACTTTTTTTTAACTCGAGAGTTAAATGATTTACTGATTTATCACGGCCCAAGTCCGCTGTTCATGTCATTTATTTGAAGATTTATGACTTATCAGAATATGATTATGACTCAACCATTGATTATGGCTCAAGTCCCTTTTACGAATTTATTCTTCTATAAAAATTCAAGTTTAATTGTGGGTTAACCATGATTAAGGTTCAAATCTATTTCCAAACCGAATTTACTTATAACTCAACCTTGATTAAGGTTCAAGACTATCTTTGCAACAACCAAAGGTAACTCGTATAGTATATTGCCCGCTTTGCTAGCCCAGCGTATAAGCTGCTGCCTCGCTCAAGGTCTTGAATGGATCGCATCCCTGCAGTGTTAGACAATGGACTACGTCCAAAATCCCCTGGCACCTCACACTTACTAAGACTTTGCTACATAGATTGCATATGTATTAATTATAATAAACCCATCGTATCATATGTTTAACACTTACCTGGCCAGGGTAAGTAATTCGCATATGGTACACACAGACTTTTTAATAATTAAGTCATCACATCCTATGCAAGCAAATTTTTAGCTCATCCTTGTGTCCCCTGTTTTATTTGGTAAAACCTTTTTCTGGATATTCATTTGATATATGGTCTTACCTTTATTCACTTAAAACCAACGATGTGTTTTCGTCTTATAATACTTTGTGTGATCACACCCATTGGCATGACTACAATGCCTCTCTAGCATTCTTTGTTTTCAAAAATTAGTTTAGGAAGATTACCCACATCCCGATTTCGGTGTTCAAGTTACCTTTGTGTATTGATTGTTCACTACCACGAACAATGCACATTTCTCATTTTGTTTCTTGCTTGCGTATGCAATTACCACTCTTCATGTGATAATTGCATACTAATGCACCTACTATGATTCAGCGCGTGAACCTGATTGATACTTGCCCTTGTGTTTCCCTTTCGTCATCGATCCGTTAGTCTGAGTCATTACTTGACTTGGTCCTTAGTGAGTAAGCTATCCGCCATGCTCCCAAACCCTCCATCACCTCGTTGGGTGCATCATTTGATCCTATCTGGATCGAATAAAATGTTCTCATCCCTGTCACGTTTATGATTACAATTGATTAATAATATGTCATCTCAGTATTAGCATGCATCGTTGCAATAGGAATGTTAGAATTCTTGTTATACAAGAATTTCGTTGCCTGAATTAACCTGTGGATAGGCCCTGTGCTACCTAACCATTTCCTTACCAAGCTCTTGAGATAGCGCGTATCTACATGATATCACTATTGATTACCAATAACGATTTCCTACCAACTGGATGTAATTACCAGTATTACTTACCGGATTCCTCGATCAAGCCTCGAACCGAACACCCTTCAACACTTTGAGCGCATAGTTTGAGTCCAAGTATCCTTCCCGACACTTGAATCCCTCAAACCTATGGCTCTGATACCACTTGTAAGACCCTAACCCATAAGCACGCGATTACCATTAGAACTTACGGGCTTTGGTCTTAATGAGAAACACTCCCGATTTCAAACTTTGATATTTATAAAATCCAACCCATTATCAAATCTATATTATAGGTCCTAACAAATTTTCTTATAGTTAGATTTACTAAAAACATGTACTAAAGATTGCGTTTTAATCGGAAACATCAAATGCGGAAGCTAGTTATGCGTTCGGGTGTGTTCGGTTCTTCTCGCGACTTGATCTTTGCTCCAGAAGTCCCGCCACATGAATACCTAGCACCATTACACAAAGAATGGTTAGTGATTTATCAATAATAGATGAAATATCCTCTACTCAGTTTTTCCTCGGGTCTAACTATCCTCTAGTCTGAGCAAATATCCTCTACTCATTTTTCCTCTGGTCTGAGCAAACATCCTCTACTCATTTCTTTTTCCTTTGGTCTAAACAATCATCTGGTCTGAGCAACCATCCTCTGTTTCCTTGCTTGTTTTTCCCTAACCTTTGGGTGTTTTTAAACCAAGTTTAAGGCCCTTCCTAGGAGCACTCGGGGACTTGTTTGATACCCTTTTATTGGGCTTGAAAGATGCCCGTTTATGGTGGTTTATAACCCCTTTCGGCTTAATTATTACTTACATGTTTTTCACCCAAATCGACCCGTTAAGGCCTTGGACTCTACAACACACTTTTTAAGCACACCAAGGTCATTGAAATCATATCGTCAACTCATTGGACACATGCTCAACTAAAAGCATTGTCCGTTTTGTTTTATTGTGACTCAGTTCATGGAATCAACCTCTAGTAGTCTTTAAAATTCCTAAAATGCCCGTTATAGAAAAATCTTTCAATTTAGCCATTCATGGCGACCCTTCTTGTTTCAAAAATATTGTCTTTGACTCAATAACTTGTTTAAAAACTTTTAAGTCCTTCCGAACATAGATTTCCACCTTTTTCACCACATTTCTCCTATTTAATCAATTCTAAGTGCATTAGCGCGCATTAGACATGGTTATGGAAATAACTTACTTGGTTGACACCCACCCTTTATGTGAGTAGCTTTAGTACCCACATTGCTTCGCCCAAAGGCGTATATATAGCTACGGACTGACCAGGTGACGTTGACCCATACCTTGCACCTATATGGATTACTTAGGCAACGAGTGCCCAATTTTCCAAGTGTTTTCCTGCATACACTCTAGATTGACAACATTAGTCTCTTAGGACTCAATGGTAATGCATTTACCATTTGACCCGTTATCCACAAGTTTCTTAAAGCATAGATAAATGTCTTTTAATGTCGGGTATGAATGGTGAGAGAATCACCCCTTCGACCCGTTATGACTCATGATTACATAACTTCCTTATTCATGTGATTTTTATCAAAAATCTGAGTTTAGACTCTTGTTTGTCATATGGCTTTATTGGTTGACCCAATTGATGATTTCAATCATTTGATCAACACTATATGACTGATTTATGAATATGAATTTCGTTTTGACATGACTTCGCATCAATCACCCGATTAATAGGTTTCACCCCTTGAGGTCATACCTTTGTCCCACTTCAAAGTTTAAACACTTATATCAATACAAGAGTTATATTTGTAGACTAGTAGAGTAAGTATTACTTACCTCATATCCGTTTTGCTTTCGTATAGATTGAGCTTGCATCCGTTTGCTCCCTAGTCCTTGTGCCTAACTTAGGGACATGTCAAACCTTGTTTTTGTTAGAATACATAATATGGATTTCTTTCATAATCCATGGCATCATGTATTCATATTTTCTCAAGCTCAACATTTACATTTCTAGTTTTGATGTTCATATAGATTTTACACGTTTATTTTCTCATTCAAGCATTTCATCAAACACCTTATATGCACTAACTTCATCATGTTAATTCTAGGTGTTCAAGACTTTCTAGATTCCACCATGGCTTAGCTAACCATTTGCACATGATCAATTCACCAACTAGCATACATACATGATACAAATCACATATAGTTGCAAGATTTACCACATAGTAGGGTAATTCATGTTTAGGGTAAAAAAAACCCCTACTTATACATAATGAAAATTCACAATTTCATATGAATCAACAACATATAACAATTCATCACGTTTTGTAGCTTCCTTGATGTCTATTAACACATAGAAGTCTACAGAAGCTAAGAAATCACTATTTTGATGTGAACCTTAATTCACAATCTTCAACATACAAATGCTTTAGGTGAAATTAAAGGGGTCTAGAGATACCTTATGATGTGTAGAATACTAGATGAAAAAGAATTTCATCATGCATCATGAAACCCCCTTCAATTTTTGGCTTGATTGAGCTCATTCTTGTGTTTGTCGGGTTAGATGGAAGAAGAGCTTGAAGCTTTGTGTTTTGATCGACCCACACACCTTGTGTGTGTGTTTTCCTTCAAAGTTTTATTAATAAAACTCAAGTTTGATATTTGGCAATTATGGTCCCTTCTGGTTAGTCTCGAGTTTGCTTCTATATTATTACATTGACTAGATTAGTCTCTAGTAATAGGTTTAGCCTCGTTTTTCTTCGGTGGTTAAAAACATCCACCATTAAACTCGCTTTGTTATTTTATCAACTATGCCTAATGGCGTGTTTAGGCGAAACGAGAGTTTGGGGTGTTACAACTCTACCACCCTTAAAGCGGTTTCGTCCCCGAAACCTTTCTTTTGTATTTGCTTTGGTCACCCGAAAGTACTTCGTTTTCTAAACCGATTTGAGCACCGCCCATTCCTTACCAATCTATATTCTAAGCAATTAGTACTATGTACTTAGGGCGATTATCCCTTTGTTCGACTTCACGCCTTTCGATTGTTATATGAAAGCCTTAGCATTCATAATATAGCTTGAGTTATTCTATTCTTTCGTTTAACTAGAGGCAATATGTACATACATACCCCTACCGGGCATTTTAGCTATTTATGTTCCTCATAGGCCTTCCTTAGAACTGTAGACTATTCCCCGTCTACTACTATCCCGAAGGATGTAATGCTTTAAGGGGCCGTTCTATCATGCCCCTTAAGGCATCTACTGGGTTACCCAAGTGTGCATATGTATACATATCTATGCACCTATTAACACCAGTAATTTGTCTTTGTTTCCAGGATTAACCTGGCTTTTTAATATGGCCGTTTTTCTAACCCTCTTGGATTCATCCCTAAATCCAACTACTGTCCTTTTTGGTTTGCTAGTATGTTATAACATACTTTGCTTTACACTAGTGTTTTTCATTCTTTGGCTAATCCTATTTTAAGAATTTGCCATTTATTGGGTTTCCCTTACCCTTCGTGTTTGTTGTGGGAATCGTTACCAAGTTCCCACATTTTACCCAGCCAGTTTGCTGGACTCCATGTTTCAAGTATCGCATTCTAAGGTATAATCCATTATGGTTCACCCTTTTTTTTAACCTCACACCAAGTGAGTTATCCGGTTTACTATGATCGGGCTTACCCGTAACATATCTAATTTGTGTCCGAGAATTTGAACCAGGGTTTTCCCCCAAATTCTCGTTTTGCTAACTCGGTTGGTGGTCATTGCCCCAACCGACCTGTTTAAAGACTCTGGAGTTTCAGATTTCAAATCGTTTATCTCTTTAGAAGGCTTATTTTCTTTTTCAAAGCAAATCCCATTTCTAATTTACAGATCTCAACATAAGTTGAGGTTGGTTTTCATTTCATAATAAAACGGTGTTGAACTGACATTACAACGGATTATATCGACTAATCCCTTGTTACCACGGTTTGCGTTAGGTTGTACCGACTATATAATCGTAGCATTGAGTTATAGGTTTTACTAGATTGTACCGAATCCACGGTTTGCACTAGATTGCACAAAATATACAATCGTAGTGTTATGTCACATATTTCACCAGTTTGTACCGGATCCACGGTTTGTACTAGTTTGTACCGAATCCACGGTTTGCACTAGATTGTACCAAATCCACGGTTTGTACTAGGTTGTACCAAATCCACGGCTTGCACTTTTTTTTAACTCGAGAGTTAAATGATTTACTGATTTATCACGGCCCAAGTCCGCTGTTCATGTCATTTATTTGAAGATTTATGACTTATCAGAATATGATTATGACTCAACCATTGATTATGGCTCAAGTCCCTTTTACGAATTTATTCTTCTATAAAAATTCAAGTTTAATTGTGGGTTAACCATGATTAAGGTTCAAATCTATTTCCAAACCGAATTTACTTATAACTCAACCTTGATTAAGGTTCAAGACTATCTTTGCAACAATCAAAGGTAACTCGTATAGTATATTGCCCGCTTTGCTAGCCCAGCGTATAAGCTGGTGCCTCGATCAAGGTCTTGAATGGATCGCATCCCTGCAGTGTTAGACAATGGACTACGTCCAAAATCCCCTGGCACCTCACACTTACTAAGACTTTGCTACATAGATTGCATATGTATTAATTATAATAAACCCATCGTATCATATGTTTAACACTTACCTGGCCAGGGTAAGTAATTCGCATATGGTACACACAGACTTTTTAATAATTAAGGCATCACATCCTATGCAAGCAAATTTTTAGCTCATCCTTGTGTCCCCTGTTTTATTTGGTAAAACCTTTTTCTGGATATTCATTTGATATATGGTCTTACCTTTATTCACTTAAAACCAACGATGTGTTTTCGTCTTATAATACTTTGTGTGATCACACCCATTGGCATGACTACAATGCCTCTCTAGCATTCTTTGTTTTCAAACGTTAGTTTAGGAAGATTACCCACATCCCGATTTCGGTGTTCAAGTTACCTTTGTGTATTGATTGTTCACTACCACGAACAATGCACATTTCTCATTTTGTTTCTTGCTTGCGTATGCAATTACCACTCTTCATGTGATAATTGCATACTAATGCACCTACTATGATTCAGCGCGTGTACCTGATTGATACTTGCCCTTGTGTTTCCCTTTCGTCATCGATCCGTTAGTCTGAGTCATTACTTGACTTGGTCCTTAGTGAGTAAGCTATCCGCCATGCTCCCAAACCCTCCATCACCTCGTTGGGTGCATCATTTGATCCTATCTGGATCGAATAAAATGTTCTCATCCCTGTCACGTTTATGATTACAATTGATTAATAATATGTCATCTCAGTATTAGCATGCATCGTTGCAATAGGAATGTTAGAATTCTTGTTATACAAGAATTTCGTTGCCTGAATTAACCTGTGGATAGGCCCTGTGCTACCTAACCATTTCCTTACCAAGCTCTTGAGATAGCGCGTATCTACATGATATCACTATTGATTACCAATAATGATTTCTGTAACACCCCAACCGATGGCGGAAACATCGGGGTGCCACGTATTGATGATTGTTTTCAGTAGCACATGGTATAATATAAATTTTAAATAATTTATTCAAACATAATATCCAAAATGTGAAATAATGTCTAAGAATTCAAATACATAATATCAAATAGCAACTTCAATAACTTCAAATAAACTTCAAGAAAAATCCTCATGCTAACTCAAGCCTCAGCTTCATTGTTACCTGAAACATGTTAATTTTGAAAGTATTTTGGGTCAACATAAGTTGGTGAGAATTACATATGTTTTTGATGATAAAATGAATAAAATGTTGTGCAATTCATGTGTCATGTTAATCTAGCCCATATGTGAGAACATATTAGAAATAAATCGAGTGCATAATCAACCCTGTTGACTGTTATAAAATGATACATACCATACACTTATGGTCCCAATGAATATGTTATGCGATCACAAACACCCACGTAACCTTTGTAGGAGGCACGTATCCGGGTGGGATTGTCAGTCCAATAGATCTATCAATGTATACCGTCGGCTGATCAATGTTAATGATTATGCTAGAATGGTGCTTACTCTAATCATGCTCAAGACATAATGCAACATAGAAAACACATAGACACATTGATGATTGAATTGCAATAATAATGTTATAACATGTTTCACCCCAAAAATGGTGATAAATAAAAGGGGCTATGTAAAACTCACCTTAGCAAATGTTAACTTGTTGAAAAGATGTAATAATTGTGTTGCCCAAAGTAATTCCAAATATCACCCTATAATAAGGTAATACGTAATAAGTCTAAGTCTAATTAACTAATAAGTGTATCCTAGGGTTTCGATTTGGGGATAATCAATTGTTGAATTTTAAATTAAAATGTTAATTAATAAAGGAAAATCTAACAATTAATGGAAGAAAGTCTTTTTATAAAATTTGGATTTTGAATTTACACATTAAAGTGTTTGAAGCATAAAAATAATTTTTATAAAATTATTTTATTTAAAATAGATTTTTAAATCTATTTATTTATAAATAGCCAATAATTAACTTTAATATCCAAAAATACTAAAATTAAAGAATTCTTATTTTAAAAATCATATTTCTGTTCTAAATGATTAAAAATAATTTGTATAAAATTTTGGTGCAAAAATGATGAAAATTGGATTTATTATGAATTAATTATGATTAAATCTAACAAAAATTGATTAAAAATATAAAATAAATGATTTTACTGAATTAAAAATTATTTCAGTAAAGTTTATCTTTATAAAAAGTCAGGATAATTTTTGGGGAATTTAATAAAATTGTTTTGATATATAAATGGATTTTTATAAATATAATAGTATAAAAATGATTTAATTATTATAAATATTAAATAAATGAATTTCTGAAAAATAAAAATTACAAATAAAACTTTTATATCAGATTAAACAATTATAATTTTTTTAGAATTTATAAAATAGTTTTGATATTTTAAAAAGAATTTAAAAGATTAAAAGGTTTTAATATAAATATATATATATATATATATATAATTGTTGTTACAAAAAAGAAAAGAAAAGAACAAAATAATAATGGTCAGAGCCGGGACTCGAACCCGGGTGACCTCTGTGGAGAACCAGGATCACAACCACTTGGCCTAGGCCGGTGGTTGTGATGTGTTCTGTTTAGAATTTTATAAATACAATACGCGCAAACATGTTTATCCCCAATTAAAAATCACGACGAACCCTAGAATCTTAATTGAATGATTCAGACAACCATAGCCCGATTAATGTTAGGGCTTATGTTATGTGGTTGCCGATAAGTAAAACCCACAGAAAAACAAGAACTCACAGTGTTGAATTGATGTTAGAAGCCGGGTCAAGGCAAAAGTCAAACAACGAGCAATATAATGATAATCAGAGTGAATTAGAGAGATTGGGAGGTTGAGAGAGAGTTGTGAGCGAGTTGTTAAGCTACGGAATGCATCTATTTATACTGTGGATTAGGGTTAGGGTTAATTGGAAGGTTTGACCTTCGGTTGAATACATACGCGTTAAATTGATTAAATTGGTCAACGATTGATGTGTTATTGACGTGTAATCGTGTTGGATTGGGCCGGTCATTACACGAATTTACCAAAAATAGCTCAATCACACGTTAATTCGATGGATTGATCACCAAGATATCCCACAGTTGACTTTCCTTGTCAACTGTGGGGGTTTTTAAAGCGTATATAAATATAAGGTGTGACCGGGTTATATCAAATAAAATGGCCCAGCCCAGATGGTTGTGTGTGTGTGTTGCTATAGCTTTGGCGCGGGTTCGAACCCCGGCCAGAGCAGTTTTGTTATTTTTTGACATTTTAACATTCCACACACATCTATAATAATATATATAATATTAGGGTTCCACAAATGCGACAAAAATAATAAATGCGACGTATAAAATGAAACTTGACGTTTTTTATTAATGTCAATGCGTAACGTACAAGTATTAATTGCGTAATGTTACAATTTCCTACCAACTGGATGTAATTACCAGTATTACTTACCGGATTCCTCGATCAAGCCTCGAACCGAACACCCTTCAACACTTTGAGCGCATAGTTTGAGTCCAAGTATCCTTCCCGACACTTGAATCCCTCAAACCTATGGCTCTGATACCACTTGTAAGACCCTAACCCATAAGCACGCGATTACCATTAGAACTTACGGGCTTTGGTCTTAATGAGAAACACTCCCGATTTCAAACTTTGATATTTATAAAATCCAACCCATTATCAAATCTATATTATAGGTCCTAACAAATTTTCTTATAGTTAGATTTACTAAAAACATGTACTAAAGATTGCGTTTTAATCGGAAACATCAAATGCGGAAGCTAGTTATGCGTTCGGGTGTGTTCGGTTCTTCTCGCGACTTGATCTTTGCTCCAGAAGTCCCGCCACATGAATACCTAGCACCATTACACAAAGAATGGTTAGTGATTTATCAATAATAGATGAAATATCCTCTACTCAGTTTTTCCTCGGGTCTAACTATCCTCTAGTCTGAGCAAATATCCTCTACTCATTTTTCCTCTGGTCTGAGCAAACATCCTCTACTCATTTCTTTTTCCTTTGGTCTAAACAATCATCTGGTCTGAGCAACCATCCTCTGTTTCCTTGCTTGTTTTTCCCCAACCTTTGGGTGTTTTTAAACCAAGTTTAAGGCCCTTCCTAGGAGCACTCGGGGACTTGTTTGATACCCTTTTATTGGGCTTGAAAGATGCCCGTTTATGGTGGTTTATAACCCCTTTCGGCTTAATTATTACTTACATGTTTTTCACCCAAATCGACCCGTTAAGGCCTTGGACTCTACAACACACTTTTTAAGCACACCAAGGTCATTGAAATCATATCGTCAACTCATTGGACACATGCTCAACTAAAAGCATTGTCCGTTTTGTTTTATTGTGACTCAGTTCATGGAATCAACCTCTAGTAGTCTTTAAAATTCCTAAAATGCCCGTTATAGCCAAATCTTTCAATTTAGCCATTCATGGCGACACTTCTTGTTTCAAATATATTGTCTTTGACTCAATAACTTGTTTAAAAACTTTTAAGTCCTTCCGAACATAGATTGACAACATTAGTCTCTTGGGACTCAATGGTAAAGCATTTACCATTTGACCCGTTATCCACAAGTTTCTTAAAGCTTAGATAAATGGCTTTTAATGTCGGGTTCGAATGGTGAGGGAATCACGCCTTCGACCCATTATGACTCATGATTAAATAACTTCCTTATTCATGTGATTTTTATCCAAAATCTGAGTTTAGACTCTTGTTTGTCATATGGCTTTATTGGTTGACCCAATTGATGATTTCCATCATTTGATCAACACTATATGACTGATTTATGACTATGAATTTTGTTTTGACATGACTTCGCATCAATCACCCGATTAATAGGTTTCACCCCTTGAGGTCATACCTTTGTCCCACTTCAAAGTTTAAACACTTATATCAATACAAGAGTTGTATTTGTAGACTAGTAGTGTAAGTATTACTTACCTCATGTCCGTTTTGCTTCCGTACAGATTGAGCTTGCATCCGTTTGACCCGTTTGCTCTCTAGTCCTTGTTCCTAACTTAGGGACATGTCAAACCTTGTTTTTGTTAGAACATATAATTTGTATTTCTTTCATAATCCATGGCCTCATGTCTTCATTTTTCCTCAAGCTCAACATTTACATTTCTAGTTTTCATGTTCATATAGGTTTTACACGTTTATTTTCTCATTCAAGCATTTCATCAAACACCTTATATGCACTAAATTCATCATGTTAATTCTAGGTGTTCAAGACTTTCTAGATTCCACCATGGCTTAGCTAACCATTTGCACATGATCAATTCACCAACTAGCATACAAACATAATACAAATCACATATAGTTGCAAGATTTACCACATAGTAGGGTAATTCATGTTTAGGGTAAAAACCCCCCTACTTATACATAATGAAAATTCACAATTGCATATGAATCAACAACATGTAACAATTGATCACGTTTTGTAGCTTCCTTGATGTCTATTAACACATAGAAGTCTACAGAAGCTAAGAAATCACTATTTTGATGTGAACCTTAATTCACCATCTTCAACATACAAGTGCTTTAGGTGAAATCAAAGGGGTCTAGAGATACCTTATGATGTGTAGAATACTAGATGAACAAGAATTTCATCATGCATCATGAAACCCCCTTCAATTTTTGGCTTGATTGAGCTCATTCTTGTGTTTGTAGGGCTAGATGGAAGAAGAGCTTGAAGCTCTGTGTTTTGATCAACACACACCTTGTGTGTGTATTTTCCTTCAAAGTTTTATTAATAAAACTCAAGTTTGATATTTGGAAATTATAGTCCCTTCTAGTTAGTCTCGAGTTTGCTTTTAGATTATTACATTGACTTGATTAGTCTTTAGTAATAGGTATAGCCTCGTTTTTATTCGGTGGTTAAAAACATCCACCATTAAGCTCGCTTTGTTATTTTATCGACTACACCTAATGGCGTATTTAGTCTAAACGAGAGTTTGGGGTGTTACAAAAGACAAGGAACATGAGGAAGAACGGTCGGAGGCTGTTGCTACTCAGGTGGATCTTGTTACCAAGGATGCTGAAGTTGTGCAGCAGTCCACCCACTTATCTTCATTGAAGCTTGATCTGGGCACATTGAAGCGTAAAAATGAAGATCTGAAGTCTGAGTAAGATGCTTTAAAGGCGGACTCGGAGACGCTGAAGGCCGCCAAAGATAACACGGAGCAGCTTCTAAATGCTGGTTAGGAGGCTCAGGCGTTGGGGCAGTGGGATGTGCAATAGCTGATGACCATTGGGATGTACGAGATATGTCTCCTAAGTTGTAACCTAGCTTTGTTTGTTTTTTGTTCCTTTTGCCCTCGTCGTCTTATCCGTGTATATGTTTATAACGCAGGTTTCTAAGCGTATCTAGGAGGATCCGCGGATTGTGTAGAGCGTTGCTCAGCTGTTAGAGAAGTCAAAGCAGTATTGAGAACAACCCCTTCCACAATATTAAGGTTGAGGATGAATACGAAAGGGAGGTCAAGTCATATGATGAGCTGTCTTTCCCCATAATGGATATTGTTGAACAGTGTGCCTTGCTTCCGGATGGCACGCAGCAATTTCACGCAGCTACTGAAGAAGCCTTACACGAGGAGGCGTAAGAAGCAGAGCACCATGCTGCCTTGGACTGCGGAGAAGGTGCATCCAGAACGCATGCTGATGATGAAGATGACACCGAGAAGGTGGATTATTCTCGTGAGGATTGAGTGTTAGAATTTAATTATGGTTGTTTTTTATGTTTCTGTTTTTCAAACACTTGTCTTGGTTGTTCAAGGAATGAACTCTTTAATTTCGTCCTCTTGAGAATTTTTTATTTGTGCATGCTTGTTGTTGTACACTTGACTTTCCTAGGGATGTTAATCATGAGCCTAATAGGCACTGTGACAGTCGGTCACTGTAGCTGATTGTTATGGATCCCTTTTTTTTTGTATAAAAGAAATTGTTATGGTAATAACATTGTCATTACCACTTCTTCCTTTTTATGGAAAAAAAAAAGTATTTTCCGGTGATCTTCAAGATGTCATTTCGCCGTCGTCGTTCCAAATGTTCGAACGAAGCTTTGGCTGCCACCGGCCTTGTGCAATTGGCCCAGTCTGTGCCGGTGGATGGTCGGAAGATGGATGATTTGGCTGATGTTAATTACTTTTGCATTATGTTTTCTTCTTTTTTTTAGTATTTAATTCTTAGGTGTTTTTAACAACATTTTGACCATTGCGTCTACATTTTCATTAGGTATTGTTAAAATTGGCACCCTCGTCGCCATGGAGCATGGGTGTAACCTGTTATATACATAAAGCTAACTTACTATTATCAGAAATTTATATGGGTAATTATGTGGTTTTTTAAGCCACCACGCATCTTGTCAATTCGTTGCCCCTACCAAGTGAATTAAGTCCCTCGTTATCACGACCCTAGCAATCATTCATTAGTTTGTTGGGATGATAATTGAATTGGATGAGTTTGCTTGGTTGGAAAATGATTTTATTGTCAAGCAAGCGGTAATGAAAAGGGACTGCTTTCGCTTGTATTGGCAACAAATTGCCAAATGTACAATGATTTTCATAGCCATCTATACGTCATATGTGCAAGTTGTTTTCTAAACCAAACTTGTATCATTAGCATGTTCTCTAAACTTACATTTTATGTTATTTTACAATAAGACTATCATATATTGTTTTTATTAGTACTATTATTATTATTATTAAAAAGTTGTATTACTTAGTTAAGCCAATCATTTGGAGTCTTCAAAGTAAATGAAAACTAAAAGATAACAAAACTGAAAAGGAACGATGACACTAGTTTCCAAACACAAAAGATATTTTCAACACGCACAAACATCTTGAAAACGAAAGTTGATGTCGATCTGTACCTCACACTCATCTTCCAGACTTGTGTTTTATCTTTGCCTTATATGTACCTGTCCGGCCTTACCTATCTTCTCATGTCACAACCTTTCAACCATATGTTTCTCACACAAATATTAATATATAATTATTTATATTGGCCCTTATGTTACCGATGAACAAGTCAAGACAGTAACTACTTTCCGTCACCTCAACTTTATTTATGTGTCTTAATGCATACATACGAATGAAAGTTCAAGGTTACCGTATTAGTTGGAGGTGACTCCAAGAGGAATATCCTACATTTATCATATCTGCCGACCCTATAAATTAACCTTAATGCACTTGCATTAGTTCCTCAAATTAATCATGGATCGTTCACAAACTGATTCTCATAAACTCAGTCCAGAAGCAGGTGCGTTAATTTCTCGTTACATTAACCAAGGGTTTTCCATCGTTAATATCTCGACAGAATTATTATGTTAGTTTTGTGACTTATCGTGACAGTTCATCTGTCGCGACGCTTGAGCTATGACAAATTATTAAAATGTGTCACAGAATACCACAGGATTATCTATACCCTTTGGATATTTGGATAACGCACATTTGGATGTTACTTATCTTATTTTCGGATAATTTATATGATTCTATGAATTCTTCAAGCTTTTGATTTTTTTTTTTAAATTTGTACTTTGATATTTATTTATTTGTATATGTTACCAGGAATTAGAACATATTCGTAAACTAACATGGAAATATCTATTTTTAAAAACATAATTCATATGATTTTGCCGCTTAAAATATCTATGGATTTGCAATGGTAACATAGATGCTACTTATCTTATTTTGAATAATTTGTTTGATTCTACGAATTCATTCAAAAAATTTACTTAACATTTATTTGTATATGTTTCCAGGATTTTGAACATATTCGTAAGATAACATGGAAATATTTTTAAAAACATAAATTTATATGATTTTGCAACTTATAATAATTATGAAATTGCAATGAAAATTTTCAGTCTCAAATCGGTCAAAAATAAGACACAATAACTATCAGTCTCGGACGCTAAATTTGTCGGTATAGCAAATACAGTATGAATGTCTTTTAGCATGATTAACTTTACATTACTCTCAAATTTTGTGTTTGTGACGAATTCTTGTTTCATGACGTACAGATCTAGATGAGCTCAATGATTGTCCAGTTGAGCAAGTTCGATTAACCGTCCCAATAACTGACGATCCAACACTGCCTTGCTTAACTTTTCGGACATGGTTATTAGGGATCATATCGTGTGCTGCTCTTGCTTTCTTGAACCAGTTCTTTGGGTACCGCCAAAACGCGCTATCAGTGTCTTCAGTTATTGCGCAAATTGTTGTTCTTCCTGTTGGAAAAATTATGGCAGCAAGTCTACCAACGAAACGAATCACAATTCTTGGATGGTCATTTTCATTGAACCCGGGGCCTTTCAACATGAAGGAACATGTTCTTATTACCATATTAGCTAATGCTGGTGCGAGTTCGGTTTATGCAGTGGGGATTATCACTATTGTTAAAGCTTTCTACCACACTGAAATTCACCCTATGGCAGCTATGCTGCTAACACAAACTACTCAGGTCAGTTTCCATTTATTTCCTAAATTAATACATTGTTAACAGAGGCGTCATTGAAGATTTACGTACCATTAAAAAACATGCCTTTTAGACCTTAAGTTTTGAGTTTTAGATAAATAGTAGGGTTAATATGGGCTAATAAGTTTTTTAAGTTTTAAATGAGTTTTCAGTGTGTCCAAGTTTTAAGTTTAAAATGAATTTTCGTTAAAACACATACATATAACATATGTAAATACTATAAGGCATTTTATAAAGAAAAATGTGTCCCCAAATAAATAGGCCTAACCGTGGATCCTCCCCGACCAGCCTAAGGTAACTGATATTATTACTATTGTTATTGTTTTCTGATGGATGTTTTATGGTTGAATGTGTAAGTAGCTTCTTGGATTTGGATGGGCTGGTATATTCCGAAAGTTTTTAGTGGATTCTCCGTACATGTGGTGGCCTGCGAGTCTGGTTCAAGTCTCCTTGTTCAGGTTTTGTGCCTCCTCCTGATCTCTCTTGTAATCTTGATTGTGTAACAACATTCACATTGTCCACCAAATGTACGTGAGTGTTTCCCTCAAATTATATGGGGTGGGTGTAGTTGGTTGTGAGTGTTTCTCTAAGGAATGAAATATGACGCAGGAGCGAAAACAAAAATAATAAGAAATAATAAAGAGAATATCTCGTGGAAAATTTGATATGCATGTGATTGTAAAATGGTTACCTATTACATCAACCCTCTAGATGGTTTAATTAAGATAGGTCGAGCTAAAATTGAAAACTGAATATGACTGACCACCTAGTTATGAAATGGACTTCCAACTATTTTTTTTTATTTTTTTTTAATGGCTAATTACTCTCCTCTTGTCACTTTTAATTATTCTTCCTTTTTATCACTTGTGAGAGGATCGAACCCTTGACCCTGTTTCTTTACATAATCACTCCCATACCACTGGGTCATGGCCTTAGTGGCAAATGGACTTCCAACCTAACCGTGTGATTTACTCAAATAAAAGATTCACGTGTTTTTATAGAAAATAAATAAATAAAAATTGGTGAAAATGTGTGGGTTGCCCCAAGACCTGGCCCATCCCATTACTTATGAGGCATATAACTCCACATATCGCCCAAGTTTTGTCTCTTATAGGTACAAATAAAAACTCTTAGTTATAATTAATTTGCTCTAAACGTATTGTGGTTTAGTGGTTGAGTCCACGAACGCGAGTCATCGCATCAACTTGATGTGTTTCACAGGTTGAGTCGTTTAACTCATCTATTTAAAAATGTGTTTTTATATTGACTTAAATTGTTTGGTTAATTTTTTATACAAATTTTTATTAGCTTAAATTAAATTGGCGTATTTTAAACTGTTACTTAATTTTTTTTAAATAATATGTAACTAAAATTACAAATTTAAAGTATTAATTAATATGCAAACATAATCAAATAAAGTTTGTTTATCTGGTTAATCAGGTAGTACTTGTGTCAACACATGAATACATGTGTTGTATTCGGATTCATGTGTGTGGCACAATTTCAACGTCCGTGTTTCTAAAATTTCCGTGTTAGTGTTTGGTTGGACTTGAGAACACTACCCCTTTAATAGTCCTTCACATCTATATTAGAATTAGCTAATCTGAACTTGAATTGTAGGGCATTACATGAGGAAGAGAAGAGGCCAAAGGGTGGTCTATCAAGAGTGCAGTTCTTTACAATTGTGCTTATATGTAGCTTTGCATACTATGTGGTTCCTAATTATCTATTTCAATCCATCACCGCGCTCTCATTCGTATGTTGGATATGGAAGGATTCCTTCAAAGCTCAACAAATTGGCTCGGGTCTTAAAGGTTTCGGTATAGGAGCTTTCGGTCTTGATTGGGCCACTGTTGCTGGTTTCCTAGGAAGCCCTTTAGCCACCCCCGGATTCGCTATGATGAATATGTTGGTCGGGTATGTGATAATCTTTTACATGGTGGTTCCTTTATCGTATTGGAACAATTGGTATGAAGCCAGACGATTTCCCATGTATTCTTTCAAGACATACCATGCTGATGGAACTAAGTACAATATTTCAAAGGTTTTGAACCAAAAATCTTTCTCATTCAATCAAGCAGGATATGATGAGTATGGAAAAGTTAACCTTAGCATATTGTTTGTACTAGCTTATGGTCTAAGCTTTGCAACGTTAGCTGCTACTGTATCCCATGTGCTTCTCTTCCATGGAAGGTATGATTTACGGATTCTCTTTACACAAATTTAGCAAAAAGTACCCAACAAACTTACCAAAGTCGTCATTGGCATTCACATCATGACATGTGTTGTCGTTTGCGTCACATGGCACATAAGATCCATCCATGCATTTGCGCCGAGTGGAGTAAGATAATTAATTATGGACTCTTGCTTTACCGTAACTTAAAAAGTCAGTTACATATTTTCTCTTCCTAAAATATACATATGTAATTGATTTAGGGGTTGAGTAAATATATAATTCATTGTATAAGTAAGGGGAAGTATGTAACCCCCAAGCTCAAACGGTCATTCAGCGAAATATACAAACGGTCGTTTACAATAGGGAGCCATCAACTATGGCACAAGCCCTAAACTTTAAACGGTCGTTTGACGAATCCTCAAACGTTCGTTTGAAAGTAAGGGGGTATGACACAAGCCCTAACCTTCAAACAGACATTCAAAGCAACCTTAAAAGCCCATTTGAAAACGGCGTGGGATTAGATTACCAGTGTAGAGTGCATAGTAGACCCTTTCTTTTAAAATCGGCACACCAAAATAAAGACCTAGCACCACATGGCGCAAAGGGTTACACGTGTCTCTCTAAAATTGGTCCGTAAACTTTACTTTTTTAACCAAATTTATTATTTGAAAACAAGAGGTCAATGGCCGGTAAATTTGTTGGTGAACATGGTATTTTTCATAATTTTGGTTTCATATATTGAAAGTTGTTACACCATTTATTCTAATGAATATCGATCAGGAAAATATGGGAACAAACAAAGGCATCAATTAACAAAAATACTGGGGACGTACACACGAGGTTAATGAAGAAAAACTACGAGGCTGTCCCAGAATGGTGGTTTCATTGTCTTCTAATATTGGTAATCGGACTCGCTTTGCTTACTTGTGAAGGGTTTGGGAGGCAGTTGCAGCTTCCTTACTGGGGTATCATGTTAGCAGTTGCTTTAGCTTCGATCTTCACCTTGCCCATTGGTGTTATTGTTGCCACCACAAACCAGGTAAAAATAACACTAAAATTGAATACATAAATAAATAAATAAACTCGTGAATTAAGTCAATAAGCGATTTATTCATGTTATGCTAAAATGCAATATTTGCAAATCACTAAAATTGGGGAAGATCTCCTCTTGCGAAATTGGAGGACTAAAGCATGAAATTTGGGTCTGACAGGCCAAACGGTCTATGGTTGTTCGCCACTTTTTTATGAGTCTCGTAATTAACTTCACTCTTCACCAACTTATACTCTTCTTATAAGTTTGTGTACACCTTTATACAATGTGCACTGCGTCTAGTTGGTCCAAGTAAGAGTTTGCTAACTCTTGGATCAGGTTCGTGTCAATATATATGTCTATGTACATGTACATATATGGTCATGATTGATGAATTGGGTCAATTTTTCAGGGTGTTGGACTTAATGTTATCACAGAGTTGATCATAGGTTATATATACCCAGGCAGACCACTTGCCAATGTTGTGTTCAAAACCTACGGCGACAACAGCATGCGACAAGCCTTGCAGTTTCTAAGTGACTTCAAACTAGGCCATTATATGAAAATCCCACCAAAGTCCATGTTCATTGTTCAGGTATAAATAGATATACCAATTCCAAATAAGTTGTAATCACTCATACTCATTGCTAATCCTGTTTATTACCTAAAAGTTGGTAGGCACAATCATTGCGTCGACTGTCTACTTCTCTACATCTTGGTGGCTCCTCACAACGGTCGAGTACATTTGTGATCCTGCCAATCTACCCGCAGGAAGCCCATGGACATGCCCCGGAGATGACGTTTTCTACAACGCCTCGATTATATGGGGACTAGTCGGACCTCAACGCATGTTTGGAAACCTTGGGTTATACTCGAAAATGAACTACTTCTTTCTATTTGGAATTCTTGCACCAGTGCCATTTTGGTTTCTTTCGCGTAGGTATCCTGAGTGGAAATGGCCTCGGCTCGTTAACATACCAATCCTTATAAACTGTCCCGGACCACCCGTCAAGGCAGTAAACTACAATATGTGGTTTGCTGTGGGCATGTTCTTTAACTTTGTTGTTTACAAGAGGTTCAAGAGTTGGTGGGCGCGACATAATTATATATTGTCGGCTGGTCTTGACGCTGGTGTCGCATTCATGGCCATCCTTTGCTATATGGTATTGCAAAATAGGAACATCAACGGACCAGAGTGGTGGGGTTTAGAGTTGGATGACCATTGTTCGTTGCCTAATTGTCCTTCGGTTCCTGGTATCCATGCTCCAGGATGTCCTGTTATTCAATGAAGCCTCTTCTGTTAATGTTTTGTGTTGTCTTGAATCTAAACACAAGATTCGTGTAGCACCTTAACACAAGGTTTATGTTACACTTAATGTTATGAATGTTAAGAATTGTGACATATGCATATGCTTTGATGTTAAATAACAACAAAGATACATGTTGAATATGAGAATTTATGAAATGTGATATAATGTCCGAAATTAAAACTTATAAAACCTACCCTTATTTTTGTAAATTAAAATCAACGACATACAAGGACAACCTATCTAGCTAGAAGAAGAAGGCTTGAGTCCCTAGTGGTACTTGTCTAAGCTATTCATGATCTTCCTTGATTAGAGCTTCCACAAGGTGTGGCGGTTTGGAATTTCCAAACCGCCACTACCATGCCACATCATTCCAAATAGGGATGAGTATGGTATCGGTATCGAAATTCCTCAAAAATGGGTACCAGTACCGAAAACAACCGGTTGGTACGGTATTTAATTTGAGAAAGTATATGATACAAAGAATATAAACATAAGAAGCGTAAGAAGCAACCAAATATTGTCACCTGTCAACTATGGTTAAGTTTAATTAACCTAATCCCGGTTGATTAAAAGGGTAAATTAGTCATCTACGTTCATTCAATCACGTTCCAATCAACGTTGCAATTAATACTATTGAAATCTTGTTTCAGTTTCATTTCATCCTTAGAACGAACATCTAATCAGGTAAGGATTCAATCAAACACAATTTTAATTTTCGATTTTTCAAACGATGCTCTGTTTTTTTTTTTTTTTTATCAAACCAGTGTTTGATTTTTTTTATCAACATTTTTTTCTTGAAGGTTAGATTGTTTGAAATTCCAAAGTCATTCAAGCTATGTATGTTTTTTTTCATAATTAAGTTGAACTGTTTATATATGTAGAAGTAAGCATAGTAAACATTAGGGTTAACAGATGTTGAAGATGATGATAATAGAGTGCGTTTGAATTTTTGTAATACTGTATAAGGTGCGTCTGTTTTGGATGGTTTTGTTTTCTATTGTTTTAATTAGTGCGTCTAGAGTTTTTGTTTAGTGCGTCTATACATATGTGTTTTGAAGTATTATGCATGTGCTTTTACAGGTCAATTATTGGAAGCAAACAAAAAAACAGTAATTCTCGTGAATGAATATTTTGTCACCTTGTTATTATTGTTTTGTTTATATATTTTTTGATGTATGTATACTGAATTCTCAACACATAATTCAATCACAGTTTTTTTTTTTTTTTTTTTTTTCAGTAATGGCTTCTTCATCTTAATCATCAAAATCTGAAATGATCAAAAGGATGCAAGAGCAAATTGCCAAAGATTATGTTATCGAGGATCGTCTGGCGGATAACCTAAACAGGATAAATGATGGCATGAGTAAGAGAGATGAGATTTCCAAGCTTCTTATTCGTATGCCTGATTCGAGTCTTCATGAACTTGCGGTTATGTTCATGATTGATGCAAAGAAAGGCGATTTTAATCTTGTTGAACAACTAAGAAAATGCATAGCTCTTTTGAGGTGTTCTATTCAATTTAAAATTCAGTTCTTAAAGTCTATGTAATATCAAGATCATGATGAACTGATTATGTAATTTGTTTTTGTAGTTGTTATATTACCTGTTTTATGATGTGTGTTTGTAGTTAAGTGCGTTTGAATTAATAAAACAAATGAACAAGTGCGTTTGATTAAAATCACAGTAATCTATTTTATTTTTTTTAAAGTGCGTCCAAGTAGAAACTAAATTGCAGATTAGTGCGTCCAAACATAACTTCATATTAAATCAGTGTTAACTACAAATCCAAAATCATTTATAGATTAGTGCGTCCAAAATAACATATTTACAATCAAAATCAGTAACAAAGATGTTTAAAAAAACATTCAAAACAATGTTTATATGGCAGCCACCCTTTTTCTCTAATTTTGCCATGGCATTTTGTAACATTTTTTTTCCTTGCTTTTTCTGGCCTTTTTGCAAACTTCCTTGCCTCTTCAATTATTTCATCCCTGAGCATGTTGTGATGTGAGAGTATAATCTTTGCCACGTACTTGAACCGTAATGCATCCAACTGTTTTTGTTGAAAATCCGATTCACTGGCAAATCCACAGTTCCAAAATGCATACCCTTTGAAGGTTTTGAGGTGTCGCATAGCGAATATGCCACAGTCTACTATGTTTTTAGTAGTCCTCCATGTCATTTCTCTTCTTATAATCTTATTTGTTACAAGTTTCTCAATTGCCGGTGTTGCAGGACATGTTTTCTTCCACAACCGGTACAAAGTGTGTCTTTACGAAACATTTTTTAACAAAGCAATTAGGTTATTATCATAATTCTTTCCAGCTATATAATTTTCTATTATCATAAATAGAAACATACCAATATACTGGGAACGCCTTTTTATCTTCTTGCTTGGTCATCCCCCTCTTTAGAGTTGTCTAGCAACTCTGATGTCTCATTCCTCACATCAAAAGCTAAGACATAGAAATGCCTGTCCATCCACATCGACTGTAGAATCATGTCGAATTCGTATAAAGATTTTGCCTCGATCTTCCTGAAGATATCCTGCAGATTGCTAAGGTAAACCCTTTCTCTTTCTTCCCATTGAACTTCTTCTTTATAGTAGTCTGGAGGCTGAAAAAAAAAAACAGTAAAAAACAACAAGTGCGTCCAAACATATACATTAGTGCGTTTGAATTTTTCAAATATTAATAAACATTATATTAGTGTGTCCATATATATATATATATATATATATATATATATATATTAGTGCATCTGAATGTTAATATGGTGCGTTTAAGTTCAAAGTTTTATCATACCATCATATTGGAACAGAGAAATAGTCTTCGTATAGACCTGTCCATACATCTATAGCATTTGTGCACAGCCATAGCCCAGGATGTAAACTTTCAAAGATCACTTTCATGATCTCATTTCCACCTTGATCCCAGTAACAGATTTTCTGAAATCTCAATTTTTTTAAATGAAATCAGTAATCAGTGAATAATAATTTATAAACAAAATGAAAAAACACACTTACGTTTTTCTCTCTAATTGGTGCAAACATGTATTGTGTTATCCTGACTTCATCTTCTGTTAATTTCTCAACAGTGCACACTTGTTTCCTTGTGTATGGTGATCTCAATGCCCATGAAGCGTTTTTGTCCCTAACTGGCTTTTCATAACCAGCAGCTGATTTCCCTTTATCTGTTTTTGTGCTTCTTCTGTTTCTTTTTCTGTTGTGTTTTCTTTCTCAGCATGCTTCTCTTTGGGTGTTGCTTGTTCATTCCCATCTGCATGCACAGTTGGTTCTATTGTTTGAAGTTGAATAAATGATGCGTCTATTATCCCCTGTGATTCTAATGATACAGCAACATCATGCAGTTTTTTGTTTTCTCTATCTCCAAATCTCTATCAGCTTCTTTGTTCGCTTCCTCATTCACATCTCTTACCCTATACACTCCTAGTTCAACTGTTTCTAGCACCCCAATAGCTGTATCAGTTATTTCATCTTCTTCAATTACATTTTCCAGGTTTGTAGCACCGGCCTGATCATCCATTACTAAGTCAGTCACATCCTGATTCACATCAACATTTTGGTTTGTTGCTTCAACATTGCCTTTGACAACTTCATCATCATTTTCCAAATCAGCTTCAGGCTCCATTATATTTGGTGCCTCAACATTCTCAGCTTCAACGTCTTTAGCTTTGTTGTTTAATTCGTCCCACTTGTCGCACAACTTCATTAATTCTGGTACCTACAAGTACTTGTTTCGTGCCTCTGTAACCATTTCTTCCATCTCCTTTTGAATTGCTTCATACTTTTTTATGTTTCTCTCCATGGTTTTTATCCAAACCTGTCGAAAATAATAGTGCGTCCAAAAAATATATATTAGTGCGTCTGAAAAAACATTAGCGCATCTGAAAAATCATTAGTGCGTCAATAAACTGTTGTTCAGTTTATGCTGAACAGAATGACATGAGTGCATCCATAATTTAACATTAGTGCGTCTGAAGTGTTGTTCAGTTTTTTACAAATATAATGAGCATAAATACATGAGTGCGTCTATAAAGTAACTATAGTGCGTTTAAATATATACCTTCTTGGCTTTCATTGCTGACTCATATTTTTCTCTTTTAATGCCATGTCTATAACTCAGATCTGGTTGAGTGTTGCAGTATTCAAACATTTGTTGAGTTTGTGTACTCATTTCATAATTTCTCCAGTCTTCAGTGTCATCAGCATCATTAACTTGGACTCGTCTCGGTGGACTCGGTCCCATATTCAGATTGTAATCATCACTATCCAAAGCTGCTATTGTTTTATCACCATCCTTTTCACCTTGCATTTCAATCAAGGTTTCCAGAATATTACTAACCAGATTTTCATTTTCTTCAGTATCCGCATTATCGTCATCCTCTTCTTCGTCATCATCCTCATTTTCTTCTTCCTCACCCTTATCAGCATCACCCTCATTATCTCCATCAACATCTTCAATGTTAGTCAACGGCCCGTTTTTATAAAGAAGATTTTCCATCTCTGCAAGTGAACTACTAGTGATGTAAGTAATTGTCGGTATGCTGATTTGTATGTCAAAAGGATGTCTTTTGTTGTATTCATGTGTGTAGATAACCTGCTTATTTCAAAACAGTTTAATTGTGTTAGTTAACATAAATGCATTTAAATAAAAGGTAAGTGCATCCAAAACTAAAATTCAAATAAAATCAAATGCGTTTATAGATAATGTTAGTGCGTTTGAAGTCTTACACTCAGCATTACAATTGGACCATTATACTGGTCTTCTTTCCATCCTGCCTTTGTTCTTCTTAGACATTCTATCAGGTAAGAGCACCAATCCAAATTTGGAATTTCAGATTCATCATCCACACCATGCAGATTGATTTGATTTATTGTGGTTGACTTTGTGATCTCCCCAAAAACTGTGTTCCATAACACTAGAACACTCAATTTAAACAACCTTCCACCCTTTGGTTGTTGTCTAACAACCGGTATTACCATCGCAACACTGACTTTCTTTTTCTCAAATTGACTCTTAAACTCATCTATTATAGTGTCTGAACGTTTCCTTGCCCTATTTTTCTCGAGAACCGGTTTCTTCCCCATTGGTATCCCAAAAGCTTCATGGACCAATGAAGGTGTGATCTTGATTTTCCAATTTCCAAAATTTAGTTCGTTCATCCCTCGTCATAGTTGACTAACAACCAGTAACCCAAGCTTGTTGATATGTGTTCAATTTTAATGTCCAATACAGATCCAAACCCCATCTTTCTAACTTCTTCTTTTTGTTCATCCGTGTAATCCTGGATGCTTTCAATAAACTCAGCAGGAGAGCATCTTATTTTTTATTTTTTTCCTATGTATTGCACAAACTCCCTTTCCTGTATTTTCTTCACCTTCTTCTTAGGTGCATCTATTTTCACCTTTTTCTGTGGCCTCTGAAAATCTTCATCAGATGATTCTGATGAAGATTCAACAGCTTGTCTTTGTTTCTTCAACTGCTGTCTCGTCTTTTCAATATCAACTTCCAAATTATTAGCAGCTTCTTTGTTTACCTTTTCAACCCTTTCTTTAATTTTAATTAAATTTTTCAGACCCTTTCTTTAATTTTAATTAAATTTTTCAGTGGTTGATATTCGAAATCATCATCATCTGATGGTACAATTGCCTCTGCATAAACAATTAACACATTAGTGATTTAAAAACACTAATAAAATACTACAAACGCACCAATTAATTCTAGCATAACAATTTCAGACGCACTAATAAAATAATACAGACGCACTAATCAAACCTAAATAAACATACAGACGCACTCACTAAATATACAGACGCACAAATACTAAACATACAGGCGCATTCATATCATTTTTTGAGACGCACTTATGTGTAAAAATACAGACTCACTCACAATAAACATACAGACTCACCCATCAAACCTAAATAAAACTAAATATACAAACGCACTCAAACAAAGAATACAGATGCACTCTGTCACACCCTCAAATTCCCACTTGCGGAGTTTTACCGCGAAGAGCATGACACACCAGGATCCAAGTCAACGGCCACAACGAATGACAACTATATGTGAAAAGATACGTAAACCAAACCATGCAATCGTTTCAAAAACTATGATTCAAAACACAGCGGAAGCAAATTTAGTTTTACAAAACTGAATAACGATGAGACATAAGTATAAAGTTTAACAATCCAAAACGTGATACATGAGACATAAGTAGTAAAGAATAATCATTTCCTTTGTTGGAATAGGTTAAAACATTCAACCTATCTATTATAGTATAGGTATGGCACTCATATATTAAGTCTTGTACCATAAGTTCGTAATGGGTAGAATGGCCATTAGAATTGCAAGATGTGTAGTCGGGCATTTAGTAAGAGACCATTTAATAATAATAATAATAATAATAATAATAATAATAATAATTAATAACAATATTAACACTAAAATTAAAATTCATACGTATATGAATAATTTTGTGAATTGAGGATAAAATTTACACATCACATTGAGGATTATTACCATAAACTTGGTGCCCAAACTTATTAAGCTGTACATTGGGAGTCCACGTGGTATGAATTCTTACAAAACTTACTGCTATCAAATTCTTCAGGAGAAAACATCTATCATACCTATACCTATGAATTTCTTGGCCATCACGAAAAACTTGCACTATATAAAGCATCCATTTTTTAACGATTCCTATCATAGTTTCACATCAAACTTTTAAACACTTACACTTATAAAAGCAATAATAATAATAATATAGTACTAAGTGAAGATCCAACCTCACGTTGTGATACCCGCTTTCAACCAGACTGATATCCAAAAATCTAGTGGTGTGGTTATACTGCCAAGGTGAATACGTTTATTGCTTTCAAAATTAAAATGTTTTGATTATTTTGAAAACCCGCATGCAAAATATTGATTGTTTAAAACGTAGAGGATAATCTATAGATAGCACTCAGGCTATTATAATGTATACCTATGATTTGATCAAATAATACACACACGATGATTATGATCTAGTGGGTCTAGCATAAATAAAGCAGTAGTCCAGAGGCGTAAAACGCATAAAGACACAGATAGTAATGCATCTTAAAGTTGCGGATTACTTGATTTCCTATTGTAACACCCCAACCGATGGCGGAAACATCGAGGTGTCATGTAGTGACGATTGCTCAATAGCTCATGGTACTAAAGTGTAAATTTGAATACATTGAATTCAATAGTTTATTACATTGAAAGGAAAAAAAAATACAAAGTACAATGATTCTAAAGCGTCAAGTCTAACTAGATTACAATGAAATCAAAGCTTAAATATAAATCCAAAAGCTTAAAAGAAACGTCTCAATAATAACCTGAAACATGTACGAAAATAGTATATGTCAATACAAAAATATATTGGTGAGCATACCCTGTTTTGAATACATATAGTAGAAAAATGTTTCGCAATTCACGTGTTATACTGTCTACAACTTAGTGTTCAAGCTATGTACAAATGCTACCCAAAATCAAACCTTTCGTTCAATGAATCAAGAGTTACATATATATAGTATTCGCTCATAGTAGGCGATGAATAATCGTTCACACATAACAATAATTAAGTACTATTTATTGCTATGCTAGGCCGCCCAGCGGTTAATGATTCAGGTCATAAGTACACACTATCAGCGAATCAACAAGTAAAACACATACAAGAATTGCGATTGTGAATATAGAATAAACCATGATTAAGTGAATGAAGTAATAAGCGTACATGAGTCACCCCAAAAGTGTAAAACTTGAAAAAAGGGAAAGATATACTCACCTTAAGGCTTGCATAGATTCTAGAGTTCTTGATTTAAGTATGGGTGCTTAATGTTGTGACCCTTAAGACGGTCGGTCCGGAATTGGCAAAGTGTTATAATGTCTTTCTCAAAATTAGGACAACCTATACATAGATATTATTCGAGATTAGGATTGCGAAAATGAGTTGAGATGATTTGTGTTTATGGTATATTTTGTTTTAAGCACAAATACTAACTTCATATGATATAGTATAAACGTAAATTCTAAAAAGAATTATTTATAATAGTAATTCAAATTGATTAGTTATGTAAACAAAATAACAATATTAGCTAAAATTAAGTGACTTGCTCGTAAAGTTCCGAATAGGTGATTACAACAAACAAATATTTATTTATACATTAGTATGTAAAATAACATTAGTATAGTTTTGTGTCAATATAAAACTTAATATTTTATTTATACCAAAATAATAATAATAATAATAATAATAATATTTTTAACTTCTCAAACTTTGTATAAATAGATCTAGGATTACAATACTTGAGATATGATACAATTCATTTGCACAAACTATCATTTTAAACAATTTGTTAATATATGAATCTGTGGTTCGTTTAACAAAAGTGCAAATACTTTTACTAAAAAAAACTAGCAAAACTGTAAATATTTTAGGTGGCTCTTCCGAAGTCACCGTCTTTGTGTATTGGTTTAGTAAAAAAAACGACTTAAAACGGAACCACAATTATTTTGGAATAATAAGAGAACATATTATCTTACTAACGACGAGTAACAATTATGCAATAAAGAAAATCTTAAGCTTGTACAAAGTTTCATGAATACCTACAATCCAAGCAAGAAAAAGTGACCAAGATTCAAAGCGATTGTTGGACTTTCTAATATGATGATTCAAAGTCAAATAAATTGAAGCTTGGTAATGTACAAAGGATTTATATTTTTTTTGTATGACTACACAAAACATAGGAGTCATTTATAGGGTATATATTTACATAAAAGATGTTTCAAGTATCCTCAATTTATTTCATTTCTTTAACTCTTTTTTATTAATATCATTCATGTTTTCATTAAATATATTAACATTCAAAGTTACTAATGTAACTTATAAGTAATTTAAATATTTTGTATTAATCCATTTTTTTTTTAAAATATGAACATCATTCATAGCCTTTTTGTAATATATATACATACTAACAAAAAGATTAGTATAGTTTTATTGTTATATTTTTTTTTTTTGTCATATTAGGTCTTAAAGTTGTAATTAAAATAAAAATCACGAATGTTACAGAATACAAGACTGTAAATGTAGATGTAATAAATAAGGGGACTAAAGTTGTAAAATGATTAAAGTGAAAGGGGCGGATGTCACAGTCTCCCCTACTTTAGAAAATTTCGTCTCGAAATTTCTTTTAAGTGGAGGTTACTATGAAACAAAAGGCGTTGTAAAAGTCAAGTAGTTTTTTTTTTTTAAATATTGCATGAGTCATGTTTTGACAAAATTCAAGGTAGTTGTCTAATATCCAAAGTAAAAAAGTTTCAAAATCCTTGGCAGTTGACCCAAAGTTAGAAAGTTGAGAGTTTAAATGAGAAAGCTTTTGGGAATGTCTAACTGGTGAGGGCAGAGGTACTAATGAAGCAGTCTCCCCTACTTTAGAAATGTTTCTGACTAAATGTTATTAAGGTCATGCAACAGGATTTCGACTAACAGAAGTGTAAGAGTTTACAAGGTTTAAGGTTTTCAGTAGAGATGGTCAACAAGGAAGGCTCCAACTAATTGAAACTCACGTAAGAACGTTCTTATCGAAAATTCTAGCTATTAGTCAACGGTCTATCGAAGAGGTAATCATAAAGTAATGGGTAGATTCTTGGTCAGACTCCTAGTCCGTTCCCGCAGCATCGTTTATGCTTATATATAGGGTGTACCGCAGCTAACCCACCACACTCCCGATACTTTGGACTCGTACTGATTGCCTACCAACAACCTAAATAGAATTACACACCACCCCCATGTACCTGTAAACCCATGATTGCGTTCCGGACCGTAATCACCGATTTACCTTACACTAAGGTGTTATGCTTTTCCATAACCTTAACATGAAATAAATGTGTGCAACCAATATGTAATAGCCACTGTAATGAAATAATGTTTAATCATGTCATGGTTAGAGGTCCTTCCCTTTCGGGTTTTTCCTTTAACCGTAACTTCTGTTCACATCGTTGGGCTCAAAACACCTATACTGGTAAACTCCGAGATTTACACTGTTCCCCTCGGATTAAAGAAATACTCTAATCCGAGTCGTACGTGGGCACTGGCTTAGATCTCATACGAGTTATCAACTAGTATGTTCCTTGGCCATGATGAAGAACAAAAATAAAGTATGTATAACAGGGTTTTGCTCAAAACAGGAAAGAAAATGTGCATACCAAATATGCGTTCAAGTAAGTATATAAGTATAGCATAAAATTCCGACTGAAAGAATTGTATAACATAAATTGAGTAAATCGCACAATTGCACAAAATGAAAGTAAACGAGTTGAATTAATGCAAATACGCAATGTGAAAATAATCACAAATAATGTGTTAAAAATAACTATGAATAAAATGGTGTAAGAATAAAATGATGAATTTTACGATAAGTGAGAGTATGCAGAACAGACGTATGGTCTACTGATATAAGGGTTTAAATTTAGTTAGTTTTACATATATGCACTATGTGATAAAAGACAATTAGTGACATTTTGATAAGGATATGTCCAATATTTTGTTAGGCCAAAAGTTTTGCGACTGAAAGAGTGCGAGTGTAAATAGATAAATTTCCGTTTATCAAAAACGTAGTTTGCTCGAACTTTGTGATATAGTTGAAAGGATAATAGTAATGCATGGGGATAACTTTTTAGAAGTCGATGTGTGTTTTAGATTCAAAACAGGTTCATTTGAAAAAAATCTTCGCGAATACACATTTTCATGTGTATACGAGACGTCAAGTTTGAAAAATGTTATAAGGCTTATTATTAGTTGCTAGTTTCTTTCGAAAGTATATATGGGTTATGTCATATGAAAACAAAGGGTTACATTTGTCCTTTAAAATATGCAGTACAAGTTTGTAAAATGCAAAATGAAACCATTTCATGAACTATGTGTAATTCTAATGTGCTCTAAAAGACCATGATTTAAAATGACGTGAATGATAAGATTATAGTATGTAATAGATTACCAACATTTAAGAAAATTCATAATCAACGAGATGTAGAAATAAATCATTGAGATGTGGATTTCACTCCTAACTCCAAGATGTATTTCAAATTTGAAAACGATTGTGGAATGAAACCAATCACTAAGTTAAGGATATCACTCCCAGCTTAGTGGTTAAGTTTTTTTTTTTTTTTTTTTTTGAAGGAAATACTCTTTGAGGTGTGGATGTCACTCCTATCTCAAAGACACATTCCTAAGATAAATAACATATAGAGGAGTGAAACTAATCACCAAGGTATGGATGTCACTCCTAACTTGGCGCTATCGTTTCGTTTGTGAAATACGAGCGTATTCTTTTCTAAGCAAAATACCGAAAGAATAACGAGAAAAATATCATAGCAAAAATACCTAAAAGGAAAATATAAGAATAAAGAGGAATATACACGAGAGGACTCGTGAATGTAAGCTTGGTTATAGACTAGGCTAAAAGACATTCTAATAACCTAATTCCCTATAACCATGGCTCTGATACCAATCTGTAGCACCCCAACCGATGGCGGAAACATCGAGGTGTCACGTAGTGACGATTGCTCAATAGCTCATGGTACTAAAGTGTAAATTTGAATACATTGAATTAAATAGTTTATTACATTGAAAGTAAAAAAAATACAAAGTACAATGATTTTAATGCGTCAAGTCTAACTAGATTACAATGAAATCAAAGCTTAAATATAAATCCAAAAGCTTAAAAGAAACGTCTCAATAATAACCTGAAACATGTACGAAAATAGTATATGTCAATACAAAAATATATTGGTGAGCATACCCTGTTTTGAATACATATAGTAGAAAAATGTTTCGCAATTCACGTGTTATACTGTCTACAACTTAGTGTTCAAGCTATGTACAAATGCTACCCAAAATCAAACCTTTCGTTCAATGAATCAAGAGTCACATATATATAGTATTCGCTCATAGTAGGCGATGAATAATCGTTCACACATAACAATAATTAAGTACTATTTATTGCTATGCTAGGCCGCCCAGCGGTTAATGATTCAGGTCATAAGTACACACTATCAGCGAATCAACAAGTAAAACACATACAAGAATTGCGATTGTGAATATAGAATAAACCATGATTAAGTGAATGAAGTAATAAGCGTACATGAGTCACCCCAAAAGTATAAAACATGAAAAAGGGGAAAGATATACTCACCTTAAGGCTTGCATAGATTCTAGAGTTCTTGATTTATGTATGGGTGCTTAATGTTGTGACCCTTAAGACGGTCGGTCCGGAATTGGCAAAGTGTTATAATGTCTTTCTCAAAATTAGGACAACCTATATATAGATATTATTCGAGATTAGGATTGCGAAAATGAGTTGAGATGATTTGTGTTTATGGTATATTTTGTTTTAAGCACAAATACTAACTTCATATGATATAGTATAAACGTAAATTCTAAAAAGAATTATTTATAATAGTAATTCAAATTGATTAGTTATGTAAACAAAATAACAATATTAGCTAAAATTAAGTGACTTGCTCGTAAAGTTCCGAATAGGTGATTACAACAAACAAATATTTATTTATACATTAGTATGTAAAATAACATTAGTATAGTTTTGTGTCAATATAAAACTTAATATTTTATTTATACCAAAATAATAATAATAATAATAATAATAATAATAATAATATTTTTAACTTCTCAAACTTTGTATAAATAGATCTAGGATTACAATACTTGAGATATGATACAATTCATTTGCACAAACTATCATTTTAAACAATTTGTTAATATATGAATCTGTGGTTCGTTTAACAAAAGTGCAAATACTTTTACTAAAAAAAACTAGCAAAACTGTAAATATTTTAGGTGGCTCTTCCGAAGTCACCGTCTTTGTGTATTGGTTTAGTAAAAAAAACGACTTAAAACGGAACCACAATTATTTTGGAATAATAAGAGAACATATTATCTTACTAACGACGAGTAACAATTATGCAATAAAGAAAATCTTAAGCTTGTACAAAGTTTCATGAATACCTACAATCCAAGCAAGAAAAAGTGACCAAGATTCAAAGCGATTGTTGGACTTTCTAATATGATGATTCAAAGTCAAATAAATTGAAGCTTGGTAATGTACAAAGGATTTATATTTTTTTTTGTATGACTACACAAAACATAGGAGTCATTTATAGGGTATATATTTACATAAAAGATGTTTCAAGTATCCTCAATTTATTTCATTTCTTTAACTCTTTTTTATTAATATCATTCATGTTTTCATTAAATATATTAACATTCAAAGTTACTAATGTAACTTATAAGTAATTTAAATATTTTGTATTAATCCATTTTTTTTTTAAATATGAACATCATTCATAGCCCTTTTGTAATATATATATACATACTAACAAAAAGATTAGTATAGTTTTATTGTTATATTTTTTTTTGTCATATTAGGTCTTAAAGTTGTAATTAAAATAAAAATCACGAATGTTACAGAATACAAGACTGTTAATGTAGATGTAAGAAATAAGGGGACTAAAGTTGTAAAATGATAAAAGTGAAAGGGGCGGATGTCACACCTATGCCAGTGTATACAATAGTTATTCTGAATGTGTAGATTACTAAATCCAACTATGCTTAAACAATTTAATATGCTGCATGTATAAAATGATTTGGGTCACATAAACGCTATTCACCAGTTTTTGCTGATGTATTATTTTTAAAACATTTCCAGGTGATAAATAAATATATTTTAGGCTCAGGTGCATGCTGAAAGGATATATAGGTTCCCTAGGCATAAGATACCTGGTGGCTTAAAATATATAAACAGGATAAACGTTGAAGGGATATATCGACTTCTTAGGCCTAAGAAAGTTTATTTTCTTTTATGTTGTAAACCTGTGTTAAGACAGGATGTTTTGATAAAATATTTTGTATTATGTTTTTTAAATCTCAAAAGTATATATCAAAGTTCTTTTAACAAAAAGTTTCTTTATACTCATTTGGGACCAATAAATTTCGCTGCAATATCTATAAATAAATAATTGTAACCAGGTACCAATACGTCGCACGCCAGGGGGTCCTCTGACCCGGGTGTGACATTTGGGATGAAGAAGACACCTTAAATTTGCTAAATTATGAGGTGTAAGGCTTGGAAAGGTGATTTCTTGAGCAAAAACGTGTTCCAGAGGTTGTATAAGGTGTGGGATGGCTTTGGGATGTGTTAGGGTTTCACAAATGATGTTTTGCAACATAAGGGTGGTATTTATAGGCGTTTCTAGTCGTCAGATGCAGTGCAGGCGATTAGGGTGCAGCAACAGGCAATTAAGGCTGTAATGGCCTGATCTGACATGCAATTGGGGCTCTAATCGCCCCTAAAATCTCCCAATCGCCCCTATTTACATGCAATTAGGCCAATCACCCCCTATTTACATGCAATTACACGTAATCACTTATAATGTCATGCAAGTACACGTAATCACCTTCAGCATGTTTATTCGGGTTTTTGGCGTGTTAAACACTATTTTAACACATATAAGCACGTATTCACATACCGACAAGTCATATAATGGTTGTAAACACATAATGCTTGATAACTACACGTTCACATCCATTCACCAATTCCCACGACTCGAGACTTGCGTGTGTGCATTAAACCCGACGATTCTACAAATCAGCAATCCGTGTTCACATGGTTATGGACCGACTCCCAATGATCCCGTGGATCACTGTAACGACTCCCGATGATTCCCTAAACCATCATAACGACTCAACTGACCTAGTTAAGTATGTTTGAAAACGTTTCTCGTTAAAGCAGACTTATGTGTTTTATGAAATGTTAACCTAAAGGTGCCGGGTGTCAAATCATCCCCCTGTTGAAACAATTTTCGTCCCGAAAATTTCCCGAAGTAAAAGAGAACGAAGCGATAAAAGAAAAAAAATTCCCGGTCGTCACATCATCCCCCTGTTGAAAGGAATCTCGCCCCAAGATTCACTCTTTGACAGTAATGAGTGTCGACCTAACCCAACTAACGTCTCCCAGAGTGCAACCGAAATGATAATCACAAACGAAGAATGATAACAACAGATACTCCAGGCCGGGAAACCGCCCTCCCCAAGTTGAATGCAAACAACGAATCTTCCTAATCGAAGACCTACTAGAGACTACTGTGATCGGTATAAATGACACACCGGTACCGTCCAAGTAGCATCTCCAAAGGACCCACATCAAACCCATGAATACAAAACGATAATCAAACCCAATACTGAAGACACTCGATGAATGTGAAACGCCAAACAACACGAATGAAAGCAACCAGATCACAACAAATAACAAGAAAAGAGAACTCACCGGTAACAGTATCGGGATCCTGCACGTTCTCCCTAGCCCCAATGACATAAGCACGAGCCGGAGCAGTTCGACCGCCACCCTCGCCTTTCTTCAGCTTAGGACAATCCCGCTTGAAGTGTCCAGTCTCTCCACAGTTAAAACACCCATGGTTTCCCCGAGGAGCAGGAGCGGGGACAACCGCTTGTGTCTGTTTTGGCTGAATAGTGGCCCTACAATCCTTAGCCAAGTAACCAACTCACTGACAACGATTACATCGAAACTCATCGCAACCCCCCAACATGGTGATATCCACACGTCTTACACTTTGGATTCCTCCCGACATAACCCCCAGTCTTCTGCTCAGATGTCGACCCTGCGACATCATGCCTCTTCACCTGCGGTTGAGACGACCCAGCGTTCTTCCCAGCACTCTCTCACTTTCTCTTGTTGTCCGCAGGGGCTTTCACAGCCGCACCCCTTGGAGGTAGAACGCCCTCAGCAACCTTCATGTTGGTCAGGTTGTGAGCTGCCCGAATAGCGGCCAACATAGTAGTGTGATCAGCGGCAGCAATATGCCCAGCAATCTCTGGCACTAACCCAGTAATGTAGTGCTCGATCCTCCGGTACTCCGGTGTAGCCAAACCGGGGCACATCACAGCCAACTCGTTGTGCCTAGTAGTAAACTCCTCGATCTCCGATCCAACCATCTTCAGATTTCAAAACTCGTGCTCCAACCTCATAATCTCATCCCTCGGGCAATACTTCGCTCGCAACATCTGAACAAACTCGGACCACGGCATAGCATTGGCCTCACCCAGGCCAAGGCTAGCAGTGGAAGAGTTCCACCAGGTCAGGGCATGTCCCTCTAGAGTGGCAGAAGCATACTTGACGTGATCAGCGTCAGGACAGTTCCACATAGCGAACACCGACTCGATCTTCTCCAACCACCGGAGCAGTCCCACTGCCCCTTCAGTCCCACTGAAGTTATGGGGCTTGCAGTCCATGAACTTCTTATAGGTGCATCCAGACTGCACCTGATTAGTGTTTCCTAGGGTCTGCTGAGCAGTCTGGAAAGCAACCAACGCAATGTTCAACTACTGCTGCAACATGCTATCCAACTCCGCCTGAGTCATGGTGATGTTCCCACCACCTTGTCCGCCGCCCGTGCAGCCCCCGCCACCACCACGGCGTCCCCCAATACGTCCACCAGTACGACCAGTCATGTTCTGCCAAAACACAAACAAGATACTCAGCATCACTACTAGATCAAACTACTAGTGACCAAACGAATTCAGAACGGGGTTCCAGCATGACCATCTGTCCGAACTCGAAGTCCACCAAGATTTTCATGCATTATGATTTATGATTTCCTGTGCACCCGAAATGATAAATCGCTCTACTTGGTCCTCTAGGCGTGCTCCTTGCTAGAACTTCAAGTCACCTAATACCCACATCCTTAAAAGAGATTTTATCGCACAACGACCCCGAAGTGAACAATCACTTAGAGGTGTACTATAGCATGTACTAGTGCATGATAGTGTGTGTGTGTAGGCAAGTGTGTCCATTAGGGCATAGAGGGGAGATATCCAAATCCTGGACAGATCTCAAAAGTGTGCCGAAGCCACCCCAATGTACACTACTGCCATGCGTAAGCGATAAGCCTCTTCATCCTTAAACCCGAAGAAGAAGATAGAGCAATGGTAGAGATAATCAAAGATAGATAATATGATACTGTGTGATGAGGACACCGACACCCCGACAAGATTAGTACGTTTACCAAATTACACGACTCGTAAATATGTGTGACCTTCTAATGTGTGTGAGACTCGGCTATAGACTAGACTCTACATGCAGTCCTAGTTCACTATAACCATTGGCTCTGATACCAATCTGTCACACCCTCAAATTCCCACTTGTGGAGTTTTACTGCGAGGAGCGTGACACACCAGGATCCAAGTCAACGGTCACAACGAATGACAACTATATGTGAAAAGATACGTAAACCAAACCATGCAATCGTTTCAAAAACTATGATTCAAAACACAGCGGAAGCAAATTTAGTTTTACAAAACTGAATAACGATGAGACATAAGTTTAAAGTTTAACAATCCAAAACGTGATACATGATCCTAGACGCAAGTGCGACTCCGTGCGCCTAAACTCCATGCTGCTACCTTAGCGACCTGAGAAAACATGCCAAAAAGATGTCAACATATAATGCTGGTGAGTTCACAGGTTTTAAGTTCACAAAACGTTTTCATGCATAAAGAGTTTCATTTCAAAATACCAAGTGTGTAAAACCTTCAAGTAAATAACAAACGTTTCCTTACTACTACCACTGTGTTGCCGAAACCATTACTGACAAGCGTTGCATGTGTTGCCGCCCGTGTTTGAGTTGCCAAAAATAGAGACAATATGCACCTGCCCGGCTCCCAGCCGTCGAGTGGGGTTTGTCAAGCCCAATAGATCTATCCACATTCCCCCCGTTGTGCCCCGCACATTCATGGTTTTTATTAGGGACGTCGCGTTGCGTCGTATAGTAATTTAAAGCAAGTGTTGTGTTTCCAAAAGCGTTGTGTTTCAAAAGCGATGCATTTCATAAGCGTTGCGTTTCAAGTGTATTATGTTTTCAAAGGCGTTGTGTTATCAAAACATAAACGTTGTATATGTTAAAACGTGTGGCATGCTTCTCCCTCGAGAGAAAAGTGTATAAAAGAGGGGCCGTGAAACTCACCTTAGAGTGCGTCCTCAGTAAAATAGAAATCCGATACGTGTGTGATAGTCTCTACTAATTGCGACCTATCAATGGGTTTAAATAAGTGTGTTGACTACTAACCCGAAGGCTAATCAGTCCCCAAATTGTCCAGACCGTGACTGTGTATGTTGAAAACATGTTTGAACGTTAAACCGACCAAACCAGACAAGACCCAACATCCCATTGGTGACCCGACATTCCACGTGTTAGCCAAATACAAGATATCATGCAACATACGCAATTAAACACTTAGCATGCGCAAAAATTCACCATGTCTAGCATATCGCCCAATTAACGCATAAACAAGTCCGAACACGTGTTACCAAGTTATTAGACATGTCACAGGGTTCCTAACATGTTCCTAGGTGTCAAACCATGTTCCAGGATGTTAAAATACACATATAACAGCAGTACACGCGATTAGGAATCAAACATGCAATTGGGAGAGTCAATTGGTGATTAGGATGGTCAAACAAGTGATTAGGGTTGTAATCACATGGATTACACGCGATTAGGCTCCCAATCGCCCCTAGCTACATGCGAATGGGACTAATCACCTGCTCCTCAGGCGATTAGGATGCCCTAATCGCCCCCTGCAGCATGTTTCCACTTTTTCGCGCGTTTAACCCTTCAAATCAGGTCCAAAACATGTGGAAACACCCAATATCAAACCCAAAACATTTATCAACGTATTTCAAGCAAACACCCCCCAATTTATTATCATCTTAACAGTCCCGAATGCAAGCATTTTCCCAAAATAGCATAACTAGCATGTAAATATCACATCAACATGCAAAACTTACCCTAAATAGCAAATATCCAGATTTCATCACATAACGACGTTGTCCGACATTATCCTACTGTTCTAGCATCATCCTAGAGTAAAACCTAACCTCAAATAATCAACAAAACACATCATATCATCATCAATCCTTCATAATCATTCAAACGGGTCAAAACGCCTATTATCAACAATACACAACTATGAACCTCCAAACTCCTAGGTTACCATCACAATAACTCATTTAAGTCAAAAACATATCAACAACACAAGAACAATCATGTTTTATCAATAAAAATCCAATCTTTGCATGAATACACCACATATAACAAGCATAAAGGTTTGGGTTTGTTTAGAAACCATTTTTAATAAGTTTTCAAAGACACAAATGTTTAGAAATCAGGTCTGGACCTTTAGGGGGTAAAACAATAACATTACAAAGGTTTGGAATGAAGAACACACCTTGAATTTGCTAGATTATGAGGTGTAAGGCTTGGAAAGGTTATTTCTTAAGCAAAAACGTGTTCCATAGGTTGGATAAGGTGTGGGATGGCTTTGGGGTGTGTTAGGGTTTCACAATTGATGTTTTGCAACATAAGGGTGGTATTTATAGGCGTTTCTAGTCGTCAGATGCAGTGCAGGCGATTAGGGTGCAGCAACAGGCGATTAGGGCTGTAATCGCCTGATCTGACATGCAATTGGGGCGCTAATCGCCCCTAAAATCTCCCAATCGCCCCTATTTACATGCAATTAGGCCAATCACCCCCTATTTACATGCAATTACACATAATCACCTTCAGCATGTTTATTCGGGTTTTTGGCGCGTTAAACACTATTTTAACACATATAAGCACGTACTCACATACCGACAAGTCATATAATGGTTGTAAACACATAATGCATGATAACTACACGTTCACATCCGTTCACCAATTCCCGGGACTCGAGACTTGCGTGTGTGCGTTAAACCCGAAGATTCTACAAATCACCAATCCGTGTTCACATGGTTATGGACCGACTCCCAATGATCCCGTGGATCACTGTAACGACTCCCAATGATTCCCGGAACCATCATAACGATTCAACTGACCTAGTTAAGTATGTTTGAAAACGTTTCTCATTAAGGTAGACTTATGTGTTTTATGAAATGTTAACCTAAAGGTGTCGGGTGTCACACACTCACACATAACATACAGACTATAAAGTTGAAATGTAATATAAAAACTGAATGTAATTAAGCAAGTAATATAAACATTCAAATAACCTAGGTGCATCTCATCAAAAATTAAGTGTTATTTTGTTTGTTGAATCAACTATACCTTTACTCTGTTTTGACTTTGGTTTGATATGTCTAGGTTCTCTTCTTCTTTCGACTTCCTTGTCTGATTCCATTTTTTTTAAAAAAAAAATTATAAAAAGCGAGATTAAAAAATGACAGGAAAAAGTGATAATCTAATTATAAAACGCACCTGATTGTCGTTTTGAAGACATGCTCTGTTTTTTGTTGTTCTTCGTCACTCTGGGTGTTTGATTCGTGTTTGTGTGTGCTTTTGTTTGATTTGGAGGTGTAACAAACCCTAA
This sequence comes from Ambrosia trifida, assembly GCA_028751855.1. Lineage (NCBI taxonomy): Eukaryota > Viridiplantae > Streptophyta > Magnoliopsida > Asterales > Asteraceae > Ambrosia > Ambrosia trifida. Next base: position 70,668,480 of record CM054131.1, on the reverse strand, counting down.
TTAAATGATGGTTTGATGATTTTGTTTATGAATTTTAGTAATAACAGCCGTTGTTTTGGAATTGGCGGTTTTAATTTGTATTTTTTTAAACGCGTTTAATTTTTCTAATGACTAATTTACCCCTGGTTTGATTTAAACGCCTATGGTTATATGATCTGATCAGTTTGAAATCTAATGGTCCATATTGCTTCTTATGCTTCTTATGTTAAGAGAATTTGTACAATATCTCTTCCATTCCAAACCCATTTTTTTTCTACAACCATAAATATTCCAAGCCTCCACCTCGTCACCTACTTTTCCGTTTATTTAATTTATACCCACACACAAAAAACCATTTTTTATGGCAAATTGGATTTTAATAATCCAACCTTTCTCTTTTTGGACAATAATAATCCCACCTGAGTTTTTTCCCTCCATCATTCCCACCTTTCAGACATTTTGCTCTTAATTGGCCCCCCGTTAACCCATACTAACGCCGTTAGCTGAAACTCACATATCTAGGCGATTAATCACCAGGTTTGAAAGAGGTAATCGAGACGATGATATTGGTATGTTCAAATGCAGAACTGAGCATGGTTTGATGGTTTTTAATCGTCGGTTCCGGTCATCCCATCCGAGGAGAAAATCAACCTACAACTGACGAACCATGGTTAATTCTGCAATTGAACATACCAATATCATCGTCTCGATTCCCTCTTTCAAATCCCGTGAATAATTGCCTACAATTATGAGTTTCAGCTAACGGCGTTAGTGAGTTAAAGGGGGTCCATTGATAGCAAAATGTCTAAAAGGTGAGATTGGTAGAGGGAAAAATTCAGGTGTGATTATTATCGGCCTAAAAGTGAAAGGTTGGATTATTAAAATCCAATTTGTCTTTTTTTTTATTTATTCATAAAAGTATAAAGGGACCCTCACATTTTCAGACTTTGGACGGTCTGCTTTCCCCTAGGTGAGGCTTGATATTTCTATCGGTTCTTCTTGTAAACTTCCTCAATAATCAATATTATTATTGTCACAAAGTCCATTTGGCAAAAAAAAATTATGGTTTGATCCAGAGCTTAGATGGTAACATTAATTGTCTATTTCTGGAATGGGGTTAAGATGCTGACAACAATATGTGACGGTTGGAATGTGACATCCATTGAAAATTGAATTCCATAACTCAACATCACGTGTTTAGAAATTGCATTTTCTTCTCTTCTACGTGGAAAACTTTATAAATATCAATAGAGTTAACTGCAATTTGCGTTCTTGTAGTTTAGAGGAGTTGACACCTTGCACCCATTTTTAAACATTTTACACTCTGAGCCACTATACTTGTATTTTTTTGCAGTTTGAGCCCAACTGTTAACTTTCCATCTACTTTAACATTAAAAAAATTGTGATTTACTCAAATACCCTTTTTATCTCTTAATAAAATACCAAAGTCTTCACATCTTCTTAACATCATCTGAAATAAAACCCCAATTTTGAAGCCCTAAGTTTTCACCATTTGGATTCTTCCCTGCTCTCGATCGGCCTCCAGGGTTTGAAGTAGATAACTACGAATCTGTCATGACATATTTTTTAACATGTCACTCCATTCCAAACCTGATAATACTACTTACATAGAATATTAGTTTCACCAACGTATTAGATTACAAACTAAACCTACGTTTTATGTATATAATTATATAAATATGTTATTATTTTAAGGACATATATATTAGGTTTTGATCGATGTAATTGTGGCTGGATTATGATTGTTCAAGGGTGAGTAACTTTGTCGATATTCAACAGCCACTAATAGCAGTTATCTACAATATATTTAAGGGTGACTCTAGTGTTGAGGAAATTAGATATTTAACGGATAATCTAAGAAGCGTGTAGTCACTTTCTATTTGAATTATTTCGGTTGTCTCCCGAAATATCCATTGAAATACAACACAACTTAGAGAAAATAAGAACTTTGTAAGGGGAGAAGGGGCGCTTGTAGCATATTATCTTCACTTAACTGATTTTAATCAATTATGCACTGCCACATCACTTTACTGATTTACTTCACTGAAACACTTTTTTGGAGACAACACTCTACTGATTCTTTCATTTATATTTTCATTTAAATACAAATACAAACCTTTTTTTTTAATTCACACGGTTTTATAAATTTTATCACCAAGCCGTCAGTCCGATTTAATTTCTCATAACCGTATCCACCAAACACGGTAAAAAAATATTTATTCCCATTAAAATCGGTCTCATCTAACCGTCAGAAACAATTCAATTTATATGCAATACGGTTGAGATTTTTGTGTATATAAACGATGGTGGTGAAAACACACTTCAACACCAACAAACACCCACACCTTCAAAATGACTCGCTGGACCGAAAATGAAAAAATGACTCTGGTCGTGTGCGTTAAAGACGCACAAAACGACCCATCCTTGCAACACCAACCCCGTAGGGGCCCAAGGGGCTCAGGAGGTAGCCAAATAGGCTTCTGGGACCGTGTCTTGACTGATTTCAAACAACAAATCGGCGAAAGCGACCGCACAATTAAGAACCTACAGAGAAAATGGACCGATCTAAACAACAAATGTGATCGATGGACCACCTGCTACGACCGCACCATGAGCCGGCACCTGGGCATTGTGCCGGAGTTGGCTATGGAGTTGACCCAGGCGAGCTATGCGGGCCGTTACCGCGGCAATTTTGAGCATCTCCAGGCCTGACAACTTATGCGTCAACTCTAAATTATATTATTTTTTTTATGTTTTGATGTATTTTTATTTATGTTTAATATTAATAAATTATGTTTTATGTTTTTTATTTAATTTTTTGTTAATTTTTGTTTATTATTTTTTATACACACGGTTTAAATTATAAAAGTCAATAACAAACAAAAAATGATACGCACGGTTATAATAAAAAAACTTATTATATTAATTCAAAAATAAATTAGAAAACGGTTACCAGCATGGTAGATACAACCAGCAAAACGGTCCACAGGACCACTACCAGCATGGGTGACGGTGGTGTTACCGTGCTGATAGTCGATACCCGTAGACAATTCAGGTAACGCCCTGTACCCCTAAGTGATAAATTGTGATTTCGTGAACTAGGAATAATGACCAAAACTGTGCGAATTTATGGTGGGGGTTGGAAATTGACATAAAGTAGTTATACATTCTAGATCGGTGATTAATCATTAATTAACCACATAAATTTATTTGTTAATTTCGGGAAAATTGTAGGTCGGCAAAATAGATTGGTGAGGTGACGTGGAGGGGTGCCCCGTCGGGGAACACACCCCCCCCCCCCCCCCCAAGGAAGATCGGCACAAACGGGGAAGTTCCACCGAGCGCCCCGTCCCATTTTTCGAGGATTTTTTGAACGTTGGGGCCATAGGAACGTTTGGAGAGAGAGAGAGAGAGAGAGAGAGAGAGAGAGAGAGAGAGAGAGAGAGAGAGAGAGAGAGAAGCCGGAGATGATGGGTGGTGGCGGAGCTCTGGCGTATCTGTTGAAAATTTTGTTGCCGGCGGCAGATGGTGGAGTGATGAAGAAGATGGAGATGGAGTGATGACCTTGAGATGTTGCTTGTTTGCTTCTGTACGCACACACACACACACACACACACACACATATATATATATATATATATTTAATTTTAATGGATTTTTAAATGACGTGGCGCTAACGTGGACAAGGGAGAGGAAAGGAGGAAGGGTTCCACACCCCATAGCCTAAGGGAGCAAGGGGCACTTGTTGTATAGTTTTTCCACTTAACTGATTTTAACCAATCCTGCATTGACGCATCACTTCACTGATTTACTTCACTGAAACACTTTTTTGCAGCAGCACTCCACTGATTCTTTTATTTATTTTCATCTAAAACCTAAACTTTTTTTTTTTTTTTTACATTTTCACATGGTTTTAAACATTTTAAACTTTTTAAACATTTTATTCATACTATTACAACCGTCCCACCAAACGATCAGTAAAATTTATTAGTAATTCTTGGAAACCGTCAAACGAATTTAAGTTTTATCACCTAAATGGTCAGACCTTTAATTTCATCTTCTTACCGTTTAAGTTTTTTGAATATAAATAGAAGACACCGTGGGGTTAAAAACCACACAAACGGTACAAACAAAAACAAACACCCACCCAGCCACAAATATGAACCCGTGGACCGAAGATGAAGAGATGTCACTTGTGGTTAGCCACAAGGATGCCTCAAATTGTAACACCCCAACCGATGGCGGAAACATCGAGGTGCCACGTATGAATGATTGTTCAGTAGCTCATGGTAGTACCCAAGTTTAAATAATCCTTTAATACATTACAATATTGAATTACATTAAAGTCTACATCAAGTAATCAACAAAGCTTCAACTATCTCCTCATGCTAGCTCTAGACTTCAAGCATCAGTATTTCCTGTTAAGTTTGGAAAAATTGGGGGGGGGGGGGGGGGGGGCAACTAGAAGTTGGTGAGAATACATAAGCCATGTCAAGCAAATAGTTTAAGTATAAAAGTTTAGCAATTCGTATGTCTATCGTAAATTTAAGTCTACATGAATAGTATAATATGTTGACATAATCAAACCTCCGACTAGTTTAGGTCCATCCCGTCATCTACGGTTCACCTTAGTAATATGTTGAACGATAACAATCACCCACGTTACCTATGTAGGAGGTACACGTATCCGGGTGGGATTATCAATCCAATAGATCTATTATTGAGTATCGCCGGCTTGGCCATAGCTAATGATTATGTAAATGTTGAAACTCGTTGAAACTCGTTGAAACTGTTGACTAATTCATGAGGCAATAAAGTTTACTACTAGACATGCATGTTGAATTGCTTAAAATTGTTGCAAGTATAAAGAACCGCATAAACAGGATTACGTAAACTCACATTGGTATAGTATTAGGTATTGGGGAATAGTATAAGTGTAGCCCAATAGATTGCCAAGTATTACCCTATGTATAAGGCAACAAATAAGTCTAAGTCTATCTAGTTAATAAGTATAATCTAGGGTTTCGATTTGGGGATATCCAATTGATGAATTTAAAATAAAATGTTAATTAAATAAAGGGAAATTTGATAATTAAATAAAAGAAAGTCTTTTTATAAAATTTGAATTTAGAATGTTCACAATAATGTGTTTGAAGTATAAAAATAATTTTTATAAAATTGTTTCCTTTAAAATAGATTTTTAAATCCATTTATTACAAATTGCCAAAAATTAACTTTAATCTTTAAAAATACTAAAATTAAAGAATTATTATTTTAAAAATCATATTTCTGTTCTATATACTTAAAAATAAATTGTATAAAATTTTGGTGTAAAAATAATAAAAATTGAATTTATTATGATTTAATTATGATTAAATCTAACAAAAATTGATTAAAAATATAAAATAAATGATTTTTCTGAATTAAAAATCATTTCAGTAAAGTTTACCATTGTACAAAACATAGGATAATTTTTGTAGAAATTAATAAAATTGTTTTGATATTTTAATGGATTTTTATAAATATAATAGTATAAAATTGATTTAATTATTATAAATATTAAATAAATGAATTTCAGGAAAATAAAAATTGTAAGTAAAACTTTGACATCAGATTTGTTAAAGATAAATTTTTTAGAATTTATAAAAATGTTTTAGTATTTAAAAATGATTTTACAAGATTTAAGTGTAATTTATATATATATATATATATATATATATATATATATATATATATATATAATGGTTTGTTTTTAAATGAAAAATAAATGGAAAAGGGGGTGTTCAAGCCGGGTCTCGAACCCGGTTAGTCTCAGTTATAAGGATCAGTCACAACCACTTGGCCTAGGCCTGTGGTTATGATTTATCTCAGTTTAATAAAAATATATACGGTATGCAAAATCAGTTTCTTCCCCAAATTAACAAACCAAGAACCCTAGTTTATACAATAATCTGATTCACTCATCAATAGCCCAATTAATCATGGGGCTATTGATGAGTGATGGCCGATGTATAAAACCCACAGAAAAGTTTAGACTTACAAGTCTGTTTCGTGCTCGATTGCTTGGTAAAGACCACGAAGTCAAAAACGTAATCGCGATGCACAATCAGAGTGAATTGAAGAAAATTAGGGGTTGAGAAGAGTTTATTGGCGAGTTGTTATGCTTCGCAGAAGTTCAATTTATAGAGGGGATCGTTGGATTGATTAATTGGCAAGGTTGACCAATATTGAAGTCTAAACGCGTAATAGGTATAAATTGGGTAACAATTTATGACTGTTAGTCGTGTATTATGGTCACTGATGGCCGATAATTACGAATCATTGGTCAAAGATGATTAACATGGCTTATTATAACAATTTACGATTTTAAAAAAAAAATCCTTTCTCGGCAGACTTGTTGCAGCGAACCAGGAAGAAAGAGGGACAGGGAGTTTAGACATATTAAATAATTAATGAGTGGGATATGAAACAAGGTTGCAGCGTGGCTCAGATGGTTGGCGCGTGTGTGTGCGTGTGTTGTGACTCGGGTTCGAAACCCGGCTGGGGCAATTTCTTTTGTTTTTGATTTAACGTGTAAGGGGAGGGGGTTGGGCCTTGGTTGTGGGCTTCTGGTATGGGGTTTGGGCTGGGATGACTTGGGTAATGGGCTATGGGTTTGGGTAAGAAAATCACAAACTCAATTTATCTAGTATATGTTATAATTATTATTATTATTATTATTATTATTATTATTATTATTATAACTTTATATATATATATATATATATATATATATATAGAGATATATGTATGAATAATTATAGTTGTGTAGGGGTTCAAAATATCACCAAAAATAATACACTTGTCGTAACGTATAATTAATAAATGCGTAATGTTACACAAATGACCTAGAGATTCAACAACTCCCGCGGGCCGAAGGGTCAGCCTTCCCCCCGGAGGGGTTTTGGGCTTGCGTGCTTAGCGACTTTATCGAACACGTTGGCACCAACACCACCAAGACCCTGTGAGACCTCCAGTTCAAGTGGGTCGATCTCAATATCAAGTGTGAGAGGTAGACCACCCTATACGATCAAACGGTGAGGGACGATACGGAGCTTGATGAGGAGTTGGCTATCGAATTCACTTACTATGAGTATGGGGTTCGATACGGTAACAATTTCGACCATGTCGAGGCATCGCGATTGTTGCGCCACTTTATGTTTTTTCTTTGTTTTAATGTATTTTTTAATGTTTAATATTATTATGTTTAATATTTATGTTTTAATTTTATGTTTCAATGAAATATTTTTATTTATGTTTTTTTTATTTACTTTTAGATTTTAAAACAAAGAAAATAATTAAAAAAAATTATAAAATAAACGGTAAAAATAAAACAACACTAAAACACACGATTAAAACAAAAAAAAATTGCATTTATAAAACTCAAAATTAAAATAAACTGGTACCAGCATGGTAGATACAACCAGCAAAACGGTCCACGGGACCACTACCAGCGTGGATGGCAGCGCCCCGTCCCCTTAATGAATTTTTAACATAGCAATTTAAAGGAAATTCACGTTGGTCTACTCAACCATAGCAATTTTGAAACCAAAACGCCTTGGAGCACTTCACGCTTTTTTTAAACCAAGGGGGTAAAGAACATGTAACTATTCTCATGGATATTAATTATCAACAAAAGTAATATATGCCAATGAGATAGTACATTTTGGAGTAATTGTGGTAAGACTTGGTGTTTCTTGTGACCCAGGTTTGATTCTTATTCTCCTCGTTATTTTCTACGATATCTAGGTGAAGAACGAATACGGGTGGCTCCGGTTAGACTCGGATAGGAGACGAGGTTTTACCGATTATTCCACTGCCATGCCTTTGAGCGGGTGAAGGTCGGGTTTCCACGCATCTAGAAGAGCCAAGGGGTTGGCGGCGGTCGAGTAGTCGACCTTGATCACAACATCCGGTATCACGATGATTGTCACGTCATTCTTGCCGTAAAAAAACAAACAAACAAAAGTAATATATGATTTTTATTTTAATTGAAAAATTAATGAAAACGCTAATCGATTTTAATCTATATATATATATATATATATATATATATAAAAGAAAACGTATATGCTGACATAGCGTGCAATAGAGGCTTCAACCTTCCTTTGAAAGTGCCACGTGGCATCATAATGGAGAGTTTTTGGTGTTTTTGAATTATTTCCTTTGTTAATTAAATTAAGTTATTTTAGGAAAAAAGAATTTAAAAATAAATTTAAAATTTTCTCTCTCATATTTCCTCTCATAATTTTTAAACGTTTATATCTTTTATATACGGAATTTTTTAAAGAAAAAAATTACACCAAATTAATGAGCGTTTTATTATCTTTCCAACGAGTACCATAGTGCTATATAAAAAACGGAGAAAAAATCGACTATTTTTTGTGGGGTTTCGTTCATATAGGAAAAAAACACACAAAGTGTTCATGTTATCACGTAAAATTAGATTTTGTGAGGAATATGAGTTATTACTGATTAGAATATTATGAACATGCAATGATTGGGAGATTTTGTGGTTAGTTAACTTGAGCTATTTGCAATAGGTTATCACGTAAAATTAGATTTTTCAACCCCGGAACCCTCCCGGGGTAATCAGCTAGTATATATATTGCAAATGGATTAATCTTACATGTCATACTCTTAAGCAATTTCTCCTTTGAGAGATGTCACATAAGATGTGATGTGGCAACTCTAAACCAATTAAAAAAAAGAAATAAATATGATTTAACCTAATCTATTATAATCTTTAACATAATCTATTAAATATCTAATCTACTAAATCTAAATATTATTAAACCTTTATTATTTTATCTCTCGTGTTTCCTCCCATAACTTTTAAATGTTAATATCTTTTGTATACGAGATTTTTTAAAGAAAAAAATTACACCAAATTAACGAGCGTTTTATTATCTTTCCAACGAGTACCATAGTGCTATATAAAAATCGGAGAAAAAAATGACTATTTTTTGTAACCCGACAGGTATTGTGTCGGGTTTGGGATTAGTTTAAAAAAATTGTGGGTTTGGGTCGGGTCTGGGATTAGGTGATACCCGGCCAAATTACCCAAAACAACATACCCAAATACCCGAACTACGTACCCGATCACATAACCCTTAGACTAATGCGTTCGATATTTCAATAATTAACTTTTTTTTTATTTCATGTTAGTTCTTTTTAGAATGATCGATTACAAACTTTCGAATTCATTTGTAATGGCACTAGATTTATACCCCGGCGCAGAGATTCGTTTTTTTATATATTTGAATATTATAACTTATAGCAGAGGTTTGTTTAAAATAATAATAATAATAATAATAATAATATATTTTATTATATTATATTAGATATTTCAATCCCGGACGCTCCCGGAATAAAAACTAGTTATTTAATCATCCAAAGCAAAAGGGAACAGAATATTAGAAAATACTACTATTCTTTTATGATTAGAATATGAGCACCATTTTATATCTTAGCTTTAACTAGATGGCGTCCCCCGCGCGTTGCGGCGGGGGGAATCTAGCGACTGTGTTTTTTTTTGTATAGAAAGTTTAGATAAGCCTTTTGTCGTTATGTATAAAACCACCCAAATGTGTCGTTTCATAAGGTTTTTAGATCAAATACAGTACACATAAATTGACATGTTACATCGGCATTTACATCGTTACTCTTTCATCTAACCGCAACACATTGTCTAAAATTATCATCTACGTCTGCAATGACTTGAGTTAAAGAGATGACCCAGATCCATGATTTCGCTGTACTTCAAACAGAAATCCAACCCAAAATCATCAAACCACAGACTTTCATATTTACTACCTAAGACTTTCATGCTCACCAACTAAATTATAATTTAAAACTGACCAATAGTAATGGACTAATGTTGAACAATGAAAGTCCACATTATACTTACCCACATTCCATATATACAAATATAGTGCTTATTCCCAGACTAAATGAAAGCAGACCTCCACGTTTGTTCCTGCCCAAAAAAAAAACAGTATATTGAAAATGATACCAATAAGGCAATAAATTCATGCCATACTCAATCACTCATCTTAGTTATCATATATAAACCAAAAACCTTAACAAAACAAAAATTTTAAGAGACTAATAGCATTTAGTTACCTGAGCACACTCAACATATATTGATAAACGAACCGACCTGTCCGTCATATACGTGCTTAAGCAACACTTCAACAGCTATGTATGTTGGTGCACCAACTATTGATTTTGGTTGTGAATGCCGCATTGAAGACTGTAATCCAATATATTAAAAAGTCAACCTATATCATGTTAAGATTTTTATCAATGACATGAACAATAAAATTGTAAAAAATCAGTTATTTGTCCTGCCGCCCCACCAAGTGGTAACAAAATCAAAGTTTGTTACATCAAAAGTAAACTAAATACTTATCTAATAAAAAAGAAGAGGCAACATATAAGGTGTACCTTATTAACTGGTTTACTCGCTTCTTGATCATATCGATTTGGATGTCCATGTGTTGTGTGTGAAGTATCCCCTGACTAAGAATACAGAATCATGCATACAACTTTTAGTACATGAAATAGATTAGCTAAAAATACGTAATTGATTGAAACACATACCAACTGTTTCTCTATCTTTGCATCCACCTCTATAATCATGGCTATTGCCTTATACCACTGCCTGAATGTCACCTCCCTGATACATTTATTATTTCCAAAATGTCAGTTTTAGTTTTCATGAACGACTCTAAGAGCATATGTACGCTATAAGGTGCCTCTAATCATAAATGAGGCAGTTGGTATACAAATGTAGGTTTCCGAAACACATAACATTGCCATTTAATGCAATGTAGAAAATGGGCTACACCTAAAAGTGGGTCTATCATATATGGTGGTTATAACTACCCGGCTGACATGTTTTTTTTCCTAGTTGTACCAAATTTGGATCATTAACGGGTCGACTCAAAATTTTCATAAAAGGTCAACGGTAATCTAATGATCAGCATAAATTATCAAGAGGTATTAATGATCTAAACAAACAAAATACAAATAGCAAACATGAAGTAAGGGGCCAGTTAAGCATGGCTACTAATTAAAAATAAAACAAAAATTAATAAAGTTAAAAATGGCCTAAATCAACAATCTGGTTCGGAGGTTAAATTGATAGGCACATAAGCTCAACTTTGAATGCTCAATTGTATGCACAAACATGATCATACATAATAACAATGCGTGTGTCTCCAACCCCAAATTTAGTGTTAAAATCTTCATTAACCTGGCCAATTAGTAAGGATAATAAACATTAAATGTAAATATATATAAAAGAACAATTGAACTATACAAAAGTCTACCTGTTAAGCAATAAGCCTTTTGAGACAATCAAATAGCTGTGATAATTCGGCACTTGGATTGAACGCTGCCGCACGGAACTTTGTTTAAAAGCATCTGTATAATATAAATAAAGCCAGTAAAGATGACAATAGCCATACTGCCGACTTCTATAACAAACACATATTCATTAGATTAAAGTTTATACCTTTAGTCTCATGGTCATGACAAAGCATCTTCGCCAGTATCGTCTTCCTACAACCCCAAACTTGCAGGTTTCGCTATCAACAGATACAGATTCACGAACACGAACACACGTGTTCTGCTCTCCATGTATAAACAGGAGTTCGTCATCACAACCACCCACAAACTTGCAGGTTTCACTATCAACAGACACAGATTCACTGACAGCCGTATATGTGAAACAATCATTGGCCGTCGTCGCCACAGACGGCTTGAATGCCGCCGACAACAACGCCAACAGAAGTAAACCATGAAACCTGACAACGACAAACAGTCAGGTTCACAGAGAAGAAGAGTATCCCCAACCACATCTCAAATGTCCAAGATCCCCAAAATCAAAACCCTAACATGTGCAATGTACATTATTGAAGATATGGAGTTTTTAGAGTAATAACCATTAATCAGGTTTAAACCTTATCTTTTAAACATGAACGTTTTTTCTCCAAAGAAAACTACAATCTCTGTGGCTTCAACCGTTTCCGTTTGCCCTGTAAAACACACATCAGATCCAACCAACAATTAATCAAACAATGCATGCAAACAAACAAATTATAGAAACAATCGAGACCGTTAAATCATATGACGGTGTTAACAGAGCAAGGATTTTTTACGGTGTTAACTGATCGATAGTGACATCTGTTTCAGGTAAATTGAGGGGTTTCCGTTCAACAATAGGGAGTTGAAAATCAGAAGATGGTTCAGTGTTCATTGTAGCTGATTCCATTGATCAAAGGAAGGGAGGTTAGGGTTAGATGAAGAAGGGTTAAAGGGCTTTAGGTGAAAATACACACAGTGTCTGAATAATGAAAAGGATGAGAGAGAAGCAGCTTATACAGGGAGAGCAAGACACGTGTATATGTTGTTCAGTATAAAACCTTCAATACACATGGTATAACCATGTGAAGCATAAAACATCAATTCAGCATAACTTACAACACCTCAAAGCACAAAAGCTTTGCTAATTAGAATAATTTAAATTCCATGGTTCACCTTTTAATTATTTAGATTATTATCTTTACTATTTTCATTTTCTCATACACATCCAACTCAGTTTTTACCCATAGTAGCCTAAACCGCCAAAATCACTACGGGTGCTACCCACGGAAGCGGCCAATACCTGTTTCCATGCCTCTAGCAGTTAAAAAAAACTTACTAAAACACACACATTGTTATTGCAGGTTAGGATATCTGTGAGCTAACAGGTTGGGGATTGCGACAGTGTAGCCGAGCTAACCTGCAATACCCACGGGGTAGCCGATGGGCGACCGGTGCCCCTTGTACTCTAAAAAATAGATAATGCAAACAAGCAAGTTTTTATCATATTTAAACATCGTAATAAGAGAATAACATTGTATTACGCAAAAACAAATTACATATTCCCAAAATGAACCATTGGGGTTCGTGGTCCAATGGCAAGGCAAAGCCTTTTAATACACTAATAATGTGAGGTATTGAGTTCAAGTCTCACAAGTAGCAAGAAATTCGCCTTTCAAAAAAATTATTCCCAAAAGGAACATTTGTCTGGAATAGGACCCCTTTCACATTTTCCTAGTTTTCTAGGAAAAAACACAAACATTAATTAAGAAATCGTTATTCAAAAAGAGAGAGAGATAACATTTTGCACCAAAATTGAAAACTACATGAGGTTTGTGTTTTGTATTAGAACAGAAAGTAGAAATTATGTTTTTGGCTTACATTTTTTCATAAGTGATATGTTTTAACAGTTTAGTTGTTAGACAAAGATAGTCAATTAACTAGTTTAACCTCATTCTACAAGTAGGTCAGTTAATGCCTATTCTGTTATAAGGATAAATATCACTTCTTCACATTTTCTTGCTTTACATCAAAATGTCTTCAACCCAATTTTAGCATATTAAAGTCTATAACATACTTTTTAGAAAAAAAAAATAAAAAAGAATGTTTTTTTTTTTACATTCGAGTGACATGGACTCAACATGCATATTTTGACATCATCATCATATTTAGTTAATCTCATCAATAGCAAAAGCTAAGGTAGGGTCTGAGGAGGGTAAGATGTAGACAGCCTTACCTCTATCCCGTGGGAATAGAGAGGCTGCTTTCAGTGAGACCCCCGACTCGATAGTGGTTTTGTATCAAGCCTTGGACATAAGGCACATAATGCTTAGCAATCGGGACAAACCCGATTGGTGCATGTACCCCCTTGTCTTTTGGCTATCAACGCCACCACATAATGCATGATTAACCGCCCGTCATTTTTAACGCTATTTTCACGAAATTAGTAAAATAACGTTAAAATTAGTGCAACTTTACTTTTTCCCCCAGGATGCATATTTGGACAGTGACGCCTTTAAAAAATTAGGATTCCACACAACGCTAATGTGTTAACTAGGGTTGTACGCTATTTGAATACGCCTTGAAAAGCCTGGATTTTGATACATACTGAATTTGTATAACTGGACTTCGAATTGGGAATTGGGATTCGGATACTCGACTCAGGTCCTTATCCTAACCAAATTCTGAATCTTTAAATTTCAAATCAGAGCGACCCAGTTGTCAGACTTCGAATTATAAATGTATTGTTTTAAAAATACATGACATGTTTATTTTATATATGTGTGTTTTGTTGGAATAAATATATGTAACGTCTTGTATATTTATCGATAGCCATTATAATAATTCGTATTATAATTGATCAATTGCTAAAATATTCTAAGTCCATAACCGATTTGTCTTTTATGGACAGACTTATCATTAGTTAAGCCTAACTAGAGTGCCCCATGGGTATGTATAAATACAAGGAGATTACTAAGGTCGAGGATTGATGCACATAACATAACAAACACCACAACTCTTACGGTTATCCTCCCCTCTCCTTCATCGATTCTTCTTCAAGAATCATTAGCTATCATAACCGCATATCCTAAAGGGAACTCGAACACACTTACAATCATGTCAACCTCAACACTTTCAGCATCAGGAGCAAGTCTCACGAATCTCTCAGGTACACGTTCATGTTTTCTATTACATACTAACAAAATTGATCAACATGTGGTATCAGAGTAGTGTTGCTCTTAATCGATTTTGTTAGTTTCCATTAGTTTCGGAATAAAAAATCGGAAAACGAATTATGAAACCTGAATAGTCAGATCAATATGGTTTTCGGCTAAATAAGTTTAACAGCCTTATACATGGCCGATCGAAAAAAAAAAATGTATTTCAGTTCACTGGTTTGGTCTCATAATGTATCCGAGATCGATAATGGATGTTATTTTATAAAATCCATTAACTTACCTTCGAGGATTATGATTCCGGTTGATGATTATTTTCATTATGTTTTTGAATTGTCGGTTAGTGTTCTAAGAATACATAATGAAAACCGAAAATTCTATTATGTTTTGCTTAGATTTAGGATAGATTGTTGTTAGCTATAATTTAGGATAATATTTGATTCCCTAAAAATATGGCAACAACCTAACAAATCCTAATCAAAATCAAAGATATAATCGGTTCCACAAATAGCTCGATTAGAAACTTGTTCCCAAAGGAACAGGAGTTTCCGGACTCATATAACTGTTTTCGACCTCATAAACTGTTTCTGAAAATAAAAGGGTTTTCTGACCCATAAGCAGTTTCCGAACATAGAACTTGTTTCCGAAGATACAAGGGTTTTCGACCCATAAAGGAGTTTCCGATCAGGAGCTTGTTTCTGAAGCATTAAAGGGTTTCCGAACCATCAGTGTGTTTCCGATCAGAAAGCAGGTTCCACAGCATTAAGAGGGTTTCCGAACCATCAAGAGTGTTTCCGACTACGTGGTTGTTACCGAGAGAAGCATGTGTTTCCGGCGCATAAGTGCGTTTCTGAACCCATAATCAGTTTCTGGAGAAATTATTGTTTCCGAATTCAATAAAGGGTTTCCGAATCATTAGAAGAGTTTCTGAACTTAATAAGTTGTTTCCGAACACATAAGATGTTTTCGAACACATAAACTGTTTCCGAACTATAAGGTGTTTCTGAACTACAAAGAGTTTTCGAGAACTCATTAATTTTCCACAAACCTCATTTTTCGCAAACTTGAACCTACTAATTCGGAAACTCCTAAAATTTTGTGGGGAAAATTTTGCTTCGCCCCTCGCACCCCAGAGAAGATTCTGTGGGTTTCAATCTGCACTAACGGGAGGTTTGTCGTTAACTAATTTGGAGTTTTGATAAAACCTAATGTATCAAGTTTATTCAAAACTTTATTTCCAAAATCTTGCTTAACCTGCACTAACATTTTGAGTGTCACTTCTTCCCAACGGTGATGTGCAACATTAGTTCGTTATTTAAGGTCTCGTTAAGCATTGTAGCTTAGTTTACATAATGTCCATAAGATTTCACTTTTGCCCAATGGTGATGTGTAACAGATTATGTTGGTAAACTAAGTGTATTGCATTAAAGCATTGAAAGTCTCACTTCTGCCCAAAGGTGATGTGTTACAATCATTGTTTGCAAACCTAATACTTAAATAAATAGTGTATACTGTATAGCCAAAGCTAGAAGCATGTTATTTAAGTAGTGTTAATGTGGTGTTATAAGTTATCATAGCTTCATTACGTATAATGGTCTATTCTGCCCGCCTTAGATTCTTACTTGCCCTATAAATCACTATAAATTCTTCATTATCTTAGTATCCTAATATTCTCATCTTATTCCACTATGAGTTCTCAACCGCGGCATCACTCAATTAACTGGTGATAACTATGCTGCCTGGAAAAAATCCCTCATACTAACTTTGGCATTATTGGATTTCGACTATGCCTTAAGACAGAAGGCCTTTCCTGCTCTTATTGCTTCAAGCATTGCTAATGACAAAATAGTGCATGAAAAGTGGGAAAGGTGCAATCGAATGTCTCTCATGTTTATGAAGAATTTCCTCAGTTTGCCTATAAAGGGTTCTATTCCATATTCTAATGTCGTTAAAACTTATTTGGGTTTGATGGAAGAACAATTCAAAGGAACCTCAAAGGCACACGCTTCTACTCTCATTTTGAAACTCGTGACAGCTAAGTATGACGGAAAGAGCGGTATTCGTGAGCACATTATGATGATGAACGAAATAGCCAACAAACTTAAGGGATTGGACATGGGGATTAGTGATGGTTTTCTGGTGCATTTCATGACCTCGCTTCCTTCGGCCTATGACGTTTTTAAGATCAACTGTGACACACAGAAGGATAACTGGACTATGCAGGAATTGACTGCCATGTGCGTACAAGAGGAGGAGCGGATGAAGCTGGAGAAACCAGAAGTTGCTTACCTGATTACTGCTCATTCAAAGAAAAGGAAGAAACAATCTAATAAGAATCAATCTTTTAAAACTTAGAGGAATGATGCAAGTACCTCATCTGGCCCTAAGAACTCCATTACTAAGAGCAAGTTCTACTGCAAGTTTTGTAAGAAAGAGGGACATAAGCAGAAGGACTGCTCTGCCTTCAAGGAGTGGCTAACTAAGAAAGGTAATCATCTATTTATGATACTTGAGTCCTTTAACTTAAATGTTCCATCTAACTCTTGGTGGTTTGACTCTTGTTATATGGTCCACGTGATAAATTATCTTCAGGGATTTCGTACGACCCAGAAGCTGGCAAGAAACCAAAGAACACTTAATGTTGAGATTTGAAAGTCTCCTATTGTCGAAGCCATGGGAACATTAGAATTAAAATTTAAAACTGGTTTTTGTATTGTTCTTTATCATACCTTATGTATTCCTGAGATTACTCGAAATCTTATATTAGGACCTAAATTAGACATGGACGGTTTTGACGTTTCTCACGGTGATGGCAAACTTACTATTACTTATGATTCCCAAGAGTATGGTTATGGTTTTCTGGATGGTGGTCTCTATAAGTTAGAACTAGATGATGATTTTTCCAAGTATTTGTTATCATATAATATTAATGAATCACTAACAAAGAAGAAGTTCAGGAGAGACTTAGAAACTTCATCCATGTATTGGCATCAACGTTTAGGCCACATTTCACAAGAAAGGTTAACCAGACTCGTGAGGGATGGGGTATTACCCTCTCTTGATTTCAATGATTTTGGCACATGTGTCAAATGCCTTAAGCGCAAGATGATATCAGCAAATAAGAAAGGTGCCACTAGGAGCTCTAATTTATTAGAACTCATTCATACTGACATTAGTGGTCCTTATAACATTGCTGGAATCACGGGACATAATTCATTTATCACTTTCATTGATGATTATTCTCATTATATACACTTGTATCTCATTAAGGAAAAATCTGAATCACTGACAACTTTAAAAGGTTATAAGGCTGAAGTTGAAAAGCAATTAAATCATCAGATAAAAGCAAGGTTTTGAAGACCGGATTGGACCGGCCGGTCCGACCTTCGGAAAGTTACGCGATCCGGTCACAACAATTCGTAAAGTTCACAAAGAACCCGCGGCTCAATTAAAGTTCACAGTACTTAGGTGCGGCAACCATGCTAGAGGTGCTTCTAATCGGTGGAAGCTTGGTGACCTGGTGGGTGAACTGAAAAGATAGAGAGATATGGATATTGAATAGAGTGAAAACATATAAAGTTGTTTCAAACATTAGGAAATGGCAATGGAGCTTATACAAGCTTAAATCTCTTTTATTATTGTTTATTCTGTGTATATTTTTTTTAGTGTTTAATATTTTTTATTTTACGATTTCATCGGTTTTGTTTAATTGTTACCATTTTGTCATATAATTTTCTCTCTCTCTCTCTCTCTCTCTCTATATATATATATATATATATATATATATATATATATATATATATATATATATATATATATATATATTAATTATTTATAATGTTGACCGGTTCGTAAATCCGGTCGGACCGATTGAACCAGTCCAACCAGTAAGATGACCGGTTTAATGTTTGGTCCGGTTATTAAAACATTGGATAAAAGTTGTTAGATCAGATAGAGGAGGTGAATATTATGATAGACATACTACTGATGTGGGTCAAGCCCCGGGTCCATTTTATGAGTTTTGTAAAAGCTAGGGGATTGTGAACCAATACACCATGCCAGGTACTCCTCGGCATAACGGTGTAGCTGAGTGAAGAAAAGATCCCTAATGGACATGGTGCGCAGTATGTTAGCCAACTCAGGTTTACCTTTGTTCCTCTGGACTGAGGCCTTAGAGGCAGCCGTTCATAACCCTTTCTTACGGAAACTTGACATGAAGACCGTCAGTTGTTTCTTTATCAAGTATCCCGAGAACACTAAAGGTTATAGATTCTATTGTCCTTCCCATGTCACTCGTATTGTAGAGACCATGCGTGTTGCGTTCCTAACGGATTTCAAGATCAGTGAGAGTAGTGTAAACCCTTACGAAGAATTGCAAGAAGTACAAGATGCAGGGGAGACAGATCCGTCGCTTACTATAACTCTGATGATTCCTCTTGTACCAAATGCCAATTATGATCTTAATGTCACTACACCAACACCGAATCATTTATAGCCAGAACTTCACGTACTAGCTAATGAAGGCCCATCAAACACTCATCACTATGACAATGCTGAACCTTAAAACCCGATTCGAATGTCATCAAGGTCCAGAAGGCCTACTAATTTTGATGATTATGTTACCTTCCTAACTTAAGCAAATATGGATATTGGAAAACTTACTGATCCTAACTTTTATAAGGAAGCCATTAGCAGTGATCAGTCTTCTAAATGGACTAAAGCCATGACTGGCGAGCTTGGATCCAAGAAGAAAATTGATGTTTGGGATTTGGTTGAATTACCCAGTGGTGCAAAAGCCGTAGGATATAAATGGGTCTTCAAAAGAAAATAGATCCGAATGGGAACATTGAACGCTACAAAGCGAGATTGGTTACGAAAGGCTACACTCAGAAAGAAGGAATTGATTATCAGGAGACGTTTTCACCTGTCTCCTCGGCATAACGGTGTAGCTGAGTGAAGAAAAGATCCCTAATGGACATGGTGCGCAGTATGTTAGCCAACTCAGGTTTACCTTTGTTCCTCTGGACTGAGGCCTTAGAGGCAGCCGTTCATAACCCTTTCTTACGGAAACTTGACATGAAGACCGTCAGTTTTTTCTTTATCAAGTATCCCGAGAACACTAAGGGTTATAGATTCTATTGTCCTTCCCATGTCACTCGTATTGTAGAGACCATGCGTGTTGCGTTCCTAACGGATTTCAAGATCAGTGAGAGTAGTGTAAACCCTTACGAAGAATTGCAAGAAGTACAAGATGCAGGGGAGACAGATCCGTCGCTTACTATAACTCTGATGATTCCTCTTGTACCAAATGCCAATTAAGATCTTAATGTCACTACACCAACACCGAATCATTTATAGCCAGAACTTCACGTACTAGCTAATGAAGGCCCATCAAACACTCATCACTATGACAATGCTGAACCTTAAAACCCGATTCGATCAAGGTCCAGAAGGCCTACTAATTTTGATGATTATGTTACCTTCCTAACTTAAGCAAATATGGATATTGGAAAACTTACTGATCCTAACTTTTATAAGGAAGCCATTAGCAGTGATCAGTCTTCTAAATGGACTAAAGCCATGACTGGCAAGCTTGGATCCAAGAAGAAAATTGATGTTTGGGATTTGGTTGAATTACCCAGTGGTGCAAAAGCCGTAGGATATAAATGGGTCTTCAAAAGAAAATAGATCCGAATGGGAACATTGAACGCTACAAAGCGAGATTGGTTACGAAAGGCTACACTCAGAAAGAAGGAATTGATTATCAGGAGACGTTTTCACCTGTCTCCTCGGCATAACGGTGTAGCTGAGTGAAGAAAAGATCCCTAATGGACATGGTGCGCAGTATGTTAGCCAACTCAGGTTTACCTTTGTTCCTCTGGACTGAGGCCTTAGAGGCAGCCGTTCATAACCCTTTCTTACGGAAACTTGACATGAAGACCGTCAGTTGTTTCTTTATCAAGTATCCCGAGAACACTAAGGGTTATAGATTCTATTGTCCTTCCCATGTCACTCGTATTGTAGAGACCATGCGTGTTGCGTTCCTAACGGATTTCAAGATCAGTGAGAGTAGTGTAAACCCTTACGAAGAATTGCAAGAAGTACAAGATGCAGGGGAGACAGATCCGTCGCTTACTATAACTCTGATGATTCCTCTTGTACCAAATGCCAATTAAGATCTTAATGTCACTACACCAACACCGAATCATTTATAGCCAGAACTTCACGTACTAGCTAATGAAGGCCCATCAAACACTCATCACTATGACAATGCTGAACCTTAAAACCCGATTCGAATGTCATCAAGGTCCAGAAGGCCTACTAATTTTGATGATTATGTTACCTTCCTAACTTAAGCAAATATGGATATTGGAAAACTTACTGATCCTAACTTTTATAAGGAAGCCATTAGCAGTGATCAGTCTTCTAAATGGACTAAAGCCATGACTGGCGAGCTTGGATCCAAGAAGAAAATTGATGTTTGGGATTTGGTTGAATTACCCAGTGGTGCAAAAGCCGTAGGATATAAATGGGTCTTCAAAAGAAAATAGATCCGAATGGGAACATTGAACGCTACAAAGCGAGATTGGTTACGAAAGGCTACACTCAGAAAGAAGGAATTGATTATCAGGAGACGTTTTCACCTGTCTCTCGAAAAGATTCCTTAAGGATCTTTATGGCCATCGTAGCTCATTTTGATTTGGAGTTACATCAAATGGACGTTAAGACTGCTTTTCTTAATGGTGACTTGGACGAAGAAATGTTCATGATGCAACCTGAAAGCGTTAATGTGACAACGGTCAACGAACCAGGTCAACATCCGTACACTTTTCAGTTACTATTATCATTATTTGTGCATATTTACAGCTTCTACATACACAATACCCCCCCCCCCCCCCCCAAAGTCTAGTGAAGCATGAGTTAATTAGAAAACTCATCAAAGGTTAACCGTTTATGCATACAACTCTCGAACAACCACCAAACAAACACTCAATGGGGTTAATACCCTTTAACATACGGTTACTCATCACTAACACATGTAAGCAATCACAAAGACTACCATGTGTTAGCACCTAATAAACATGTGTTCACGAATCAAACAAAAACTAATCCATGTTGATATCGTCATCGAACAAGGCCAAGTTGCATTCCTATACAAGTATACGATCATATTTAATACAAGCTAGCATCCCACTCGACATATACGTCAGGTCTACGCAAATTATTGTTCATACCATCAAGCTATACCTAGCCGAAGCCTAGTTTGACACACACACACACACGATATTTATGTATGAACACTCACATGTATTGCCATATAACCTAATTAGGCATACATATAACCCACTATATAAGGAGGTTACCACATATAACCCACTATATAAGGAGGTTACCACAAGGGTTGAACTCACACCAAAAACCAAAACAATCTTGCTTCTTTCTTGGCCTCCTACGGCCGCTAACCTCTACTCACATAACCACAAAACCATCAGCTAGCATAAGGAGCTCAAGTCGGCTATAGAGTGCAAGAACTCGATCAAGCATCCAATGTTAGTAATCATGCTCGAATACATGTAGCATTCTTTCAATAATCGGTCCTATATTGTTCACCCAACCCACCTATATGACCAATCACATATACACTTAAGATCACACATTGTTTTACTTAAGATATAATAGGATTAACACTACTCGCATTTTCCCCAATACCTCACTCAATTGATTATGACCGGGTCCTAAATCACAAGGGTAGGCTAAGTATTAATAATGGTCCGAAACAAAGAGCTAATGATTGATTAACAAAAAGGTTTTTATAAAACAAAGCTTATCCCATTGATGTTTAAACTAAGACTTACAAAAAGTGATCTTAGGATCGACCATTCCGCCAAACCAACGAAATTACATGGAAAACTCTCCATGAGTTCTTGACAAGCCTAGGATCAATCGCTATTGATCCAATCGAGCATCAAATCCAAGGCTTGGATAGTGCAATGATTCGGCTATGGCTACCAAACATATGTTAGGATGAGCCGAAACATATGTTAACTCCATTATAAATCAAGGATATTTATTATACATAAGGATCACTATTCACGACACCAACACAAGGGCATGGCCCACTTGCACTAAACCAAAGCACACAAATGCCGGGTGAACAACTTGTATGCTAAACAACCGAAACGTACAATTTACCGTGCTCTTAATAACTCTGGGGCAACTATTGTTGGACGGTAGTTATCACACCTTGTCAAGCTTCACTAGACCACACGTGACATTATCAAGTGAGTTTTCACAGCCCCATTTTACTATTTTCACATTTCGGGAGAAAAACATGCCACAACTAGTACATTATCATTGGGTGTGTATATTCTATTTTGACTGCTATGTGGAACATGAGACAAGTTGGTTCATGAAATCTCACAAGTATTCGTCCTTACATTACACTGTAACCATTAGCTATCAAAGCCATGGAACACTTTAATAGATCTATTGGGTTGACACCCCCACTCTTGGTTAGTCTCTCTAACCGGTTACATACAAAAGAGTGGTAGTATTCTACTATACATACATTATCTTTAGTGTACAATGCACGAGGCACAACAGTCAAGAGGTTTGGTTACGGGACTCATGGTTTTGCACAGTGATCATTCGCTTAGCTAGCTTATGATTGGTCATACATGAATTACACAAATGTTTTACATATTACATTCAAACCTGTGAACTCACCAACATTATTGTTGACAACTCTTTCACGCATGTTTTTCAGGTAACTAATGGAGGGCAGCGGGGATTTGAAAGAGGGGTCCAAGCAGGCACTGGGTGGTATCATCATGGGTTGGATTTTTACTCTTCCATAATATTATGGTTTATAGTTGTTTCAGACAATGCACTAGTTTCCAGACAATGTTTCTTGACTTTAATTAAGTTTTATAATAATAACCATCCTATGGTGATATCCTTTAATTAAAATTTTGTGTGTTGCTTGTACCTTGTGCTTGAAAACCTTTCGAGGTCGCAATCCTGTGTCTTGCCCGTTGTTCCTGTACCAGAGACACATATCACGGAGGCACTTGTATCAATGATCGAGCCCTCGCCGAAACTGAGGAGGCGCTCACAGGCCCGCAAGTGGCCTTACCTTCCCAGCCTCACCGCCGACCTAGCCCATCGGGAAGAGGAGGATGACCATGAGGCCATGATGTTGGGAGGATCATCCGGGAGGCCACTCTACACGGTGCGTGGCGTCATCTTGTCCCACGACACGCAGCTTGTTGAGTTGGGGTTTCATGTTCGGGAGTTGGAGGCTCGTGCAGAGGAGGCTAAGCGGGGGAGATTGTTGATAGCATTAGGAAGAGCAGAAGCGGATAGACACATCGAGGCTTTAGAGAGGACACTAACCGAGATGACACAGGGGATGCGAGACACGATTGCTGCTTTGGTTGCTTCATTCCCATCTTCATCTTCCTCTTAGCTATTTCTGTGGTTGTATTATGATGACACTTTATGATATTTGATGTTTGGTACTGTATTATGTCTATTATGTTATGTTGCTATGTAGTTATGTAACTTAAAAACTATTACGACTCGTCCGCCCATCTTTTATATTAACACTTATAAATCTGACTCTATAGTAGTTGTTATCTATGATATGTTATGCATGGTTATTTTATGTTGCCTACTCTTTTGCCTTGTGGTTGTGACTGTTCTGCAATGCGTGGTTATATTTTATTGTTACGATTGTATAAACGACAATATTTACAGAATATGTGTCTCACACCTTTGATATGTGTCATATCAGAAGGACATCATACACACTCGACAATCTGCACGAACCAACGATGGCGAACCACTACCCGCTACTCCCACTGAGCTAGCGAGAGTAATTGCTGACATGATGCTGCTCGAGCTGATTCTAGCGGAGGTTCCGGAGGTACTGGTCGTCGACGGGGGAGCGATATGGATAATGGTAGAAATTTTTGGTCTAAATTCTCTACTTAATACTCCTACGCAAACCTTTGTGTTAATAATAATATTCCCTATTGTATACACAGAAGTTGAAAACCCTGTGCGAGGATGTTCGTATAAAACTTTTATGCCCTGTAAACCATGGAATTTTCGTTGTACGGAAGGTGCTGTAGGAATTATTTGTTGGATTGAGAAGACCGAGTCGGTCCTAGACATAAGCGGTTGCTCCGAGGATCAGAAGGTAAAGTACTCCACTTGTACCTTTCAGGATGAAGCCCTTATTTGGTGGAACCTACAAGTGCAAACCCTGGGCAGAGATGCGGCATACAACCTTGCTTGGGCCGATCTCAAAACTCTGCTCATGGAAAAGTACTACCCGAGGAGTGAGCTACAGAAGCTGGAGGCAGAATTCTGGAATCTTGCCATGGTGGATGCCAGCGTGACTGCATATACCACTCGTTTTCATGAACTCCCTTGACTTTTCCGTCACATGGTCACGCCCGAATACAAGAGAGTCGAACGGTATATCTGGGGTCTATCTCCCAAGATCCGTAGCATGGTCACTGCATCGGCACCCTCCACCATCCAAGCTGCAGTTACTCTAGCCCACAGTCTGACCGACGATGCTGTTCGCATGGGTTCGCTGAACCAAAATGTTACAGTTGCTAGTGAGAGTTCGGGGAACAAACGCAAACGTTCCGACACCAGGAAAGGAAAGAACTCTTCTCACCAGCGACAAGATGCCGTGAAGGTTTTTGCTGCCACTGCTGCGGAGGAGCCCAAACGCAAATACAACGGGCCCCACCCTTACTGCAGCAAATGCAACTACCACCACGTGAGCACCTGTGAAAGCATCTTGTGCAAGAATTGTAACCGGCGAGGTCATTCAACCGCTAACTCCAAGGCCAAAGCCACAAACACTCCTCCTGCCAAAAACGAGTGTTTCGAGTGTGGCGCGACTGGGTACTTCTGTAAGGACTGTCCAAAGGCCAAGGATCAAGCCCGAGGTAGAGCGTTCGTGCTAGGAGCCAATGAAGCACGCAATGATCCTAACGTGGTTACAGGTACGTTTCTCCTTAATAACCATTTTGAATCGGGACTATTTGATTCAGGAGCTAATTTTATCTTTGTGTCCACCGACTTTAAGAAATCCCTTGGATTAGAATCTAGTAAGTTGGAAAAACATTATACCATAGAGTTGGCCAATGGTAAGTTAATCTCGTCTGAAGAAGTTGTTAGGTACTGTGTTCTAGTACTTGGCGACCATGATTTCCATATCGATTGGCTGCCTATTCGATTGGGTAGTTTCGATGTTGTCATTGGCATGGATTGGCTATCCAAGGATCGTGCAGAGATCGTCTGTCACGAGAAATTAGTTCGAATCCCCTTGTCCAATGGTGAAACTGTAACACCCCAACTGATGGCGGAAACATCGGGATGTCACGTATTAATGATTGTTCAGTAGCTCATGGTGAATAATAAATTTCATTAAATGATTTAAATAAATTACATACAATTGTTCTACAAGAATTCGTACATCAAAATGAATAATACTATGAACACATCTTCAAGCATTAACTCAAATCTTCAAGCAAGTAGAACCTGAAACATGTTAAGTTTGAAAATATTTTGGGTCAACAAAAGTTGGTGAGAATACATAGGTTTTTGAATATAATTGATAACCATAGTTTGTACAACATTCACAGTTGCATAATGATAGAGTATGATTCCGACATGTAACAATGCGTCTTTGTACAATCAAACCTTGTGTTGACTGATGACTAACTCGCAAGTTAGTTTAATGTTGTTACTGTTATCGATCATCCCCGAATTTATGCGGGGGGATGGGTTTGTCAGACCGATAGCGCTATAATCTAAACAGGCGGCTTGATCATTGTTAATGATTGTACTGTGTCTTTTTGTTACAGTCAAATGAGAGAATGATGTTGTAATTGAATCACAAGTAAATATGAGTGAATGATAGTATAAAATGTTTAAACATGTTTCACCCCAAAAATAGTGAAAATAGAGTAAAGGGGCTATGTAAACTCACCTTAGCAAAATGTTATGTCTCGTGAAAATAGAATATGTGTTGCCCAACGATGCGAAGTATTACCCTATAATTAACGTAATATGTCTAAGTCTATCTAGTTTACAAATATATATTCTAGGGCTTCGAATTGGGGATAAGTGCTTGTTTGATTAATAATTAAAATGTTTGATAATTGAGAGAAATTTGATAAATAAATAAACAAAAGTCTTTTTATAAAATTTGAATCAAAGATGGTCACAATAATGAGTTTAAAATATAAAAATATTTTTTATTAAATTATTTTCTTAAAAATAGAATATTAAATCTATTTATTTCAAATTGTCAAAATTTAACCTTAATATTTAAAAATACTAAAATTAAAGATTCATTAGATTAAAAATTATATTTCTGATCCAAATAATCAGAAATAATTTATATAAAATTTTGGTGCAAAAATATTGAAAAATGAATTTATTATGATTTAATTATGATTAAAACTAACAAAAATTGATTAAAAATATTAAATAAATGATTTTTCAGAAATAAAAATCATTTCAGAAACGTCTTTTGTTATAAAAACTCAGAATAATTTTTGTGGAAATTTATAAGATCGTTTCGATATTTTTATAGAATTTTATAAATAAAATAGAATATACTTGATTTATTTATTATATATATTAAATAATTAAATTTTTGAAAACTAAAAATTGTATGTTAAACTTTTTCATTAGATTAACACAAAATAATTTTTGTAGAATTATTAAAAGTGTTTTAGTATTTTAAAATGAATTTATAAAATACAAGTAATTATATTTAAAGCTTTATTGTTTTTAAACAAAACAAAACAAAACAAAACAAAAAGGTGTGGCTGCTGTGGGTCGAACCCGCGTGGCCGGTTCACAAGACACCAGGCACAACCACTTGGTCCAGACCAGTGGTTGTGTTTGGTTTCAGTTTGTTTATAATATAACATTTATACAAAATCGTGTTCTTCCCCAATTCGTGTATACGAGCCCTAGATTTTCCAATTGGGCAATTCACACAACATTAACCCAATTAACCTTAGGGTTAATGTTATGTGTATGCCGAACAACAAAACCCATCAAATAAATCATACTTACAAACACGATTGATAACAGATTGATCAGTCAAAGCTCGGAAGTCAAAATACGATCAAAACACACGAACAACAGATTAATAAGAGAAATTGGAGATCGAGAAAGAACGATTGGTGAGTTGTGATTGTCCAGAGGTGTCCAATTTATAGTGTTGGGGCTTGGATGCTCGAATTGGTATGTTTGACCGTGAAATGAATGGGTTTCGTCTAATTAAGTATAATTGGTACGATTTAAGAATGATTGCACGTGTATTTGACTCGTAATAGGCCGGTAATCACGATCTCATACCATTCCTGGATCAAAGACGCGTTAGTTGGTTTGATTTTGGAAAGTTGTCGTCACAGTTGACTTTCCAAGTCAACTGTGAAGGACAATTATACGTGATATAATTATAACATGCTGGGTTAAAAACAAGAAGCAGGTGTGGAGCAGTTAGTTTTGTGTAAGTGTGTTAGTCACCTGGTCCGGTTTGGGCGCGGGTTCGAGTCCCGGCCCAAACGAATATTTTTCTTTTTTTTTTAAAACAGAGATGAGGGGAAGGGGTGTGGGCCGGTTACTTGGGCTCAGATTCTTGGGCTTCAGGTTCAAAGGAAAGGGAGTTGGGCTTTGGGTTATGTATGGTTGGGTTTGGGTTTGTTTTAAAGGTTTAGTTTAAAATGTGGGTATTATTATTATTATTATTATATACCATTATATATATATATATATATATATATATATATAAGTTGGGTGGTAGAAAAATAAAAACTTAGGCATATATAAAATTAATGATAAGGTAGGGGCTTTTACGTATTAGATTTTAGGAAAAATTTTGCGATGTTACAGAAACCCTCTCGATTTGAGGAGATCGGGGTGTACCTACTCTTTGAATCATATCCTACATCAAGGCACAAAAATGTTTCAGGAAAGGTTGTGCTGCATTCTTGGCACATGTCGTTGAACAGAAAGCCAAATATTGGAAACTCGTGGACATACCGGTGGTGCGAGACTATCCTGAAGTCTTTCCAGAAGATTTGCTAGGGCTTTCACTGCCACGGCAAGTCGAATTTCGCATCGATCTTGTCCCGGGAGCTGCCCAGTAGCTTGCACTCCATATCATTTGGCACCATCCAAAATGCAAGAACTGTCTAACCAACTTCAGGAGTTGTAGTACAAAGGTTTCATTCGTCCGAGATTTTCTCCGTGGGGAGCGCCTGTGTTGTTTGTGAAGAAGAAGGACGGAAGTTTCCGCATGTGCATCGACTACCGTGAACTGAACAAGCTGGCGATCAAGAACAAGTATCCACTACAAAGAATCGACGCTCTGTTCGACCAACTGCAGGATTCCAGCTACTGCTCGAAGATCGACCTGCGCTCGGAATAGCATAAGTTGCTGATCCAGGAGGATGACTTTAACACCCCAACCGATGGCAGAAACATCAGGATGTCACGTATTGATGATTGTTCAGTAGCTCACGGTAAATAATAATTTTCAATAATTGATTCAAATAAATTACATACAATTGTTCTAAAAGAATTTGTACATCAAATGAGAAATACTAGCTACACATCTTCGAGCATTAACTCTAATATTCAAGCAAGCTATAACCTGAAACATGTTAAGTTTGAAAATATTTCGGGTCAACAAAAATGTTGGTGAGAATTACATAGGTTTTGCATATAGTTGAAAACAATATGTTGTGTAACAATCATAGTTGAAGTATAATAATGAGTAATGATAGAATGTAAGTCCGACATGTAACAATGCGTCTTTTGTACAATCAAAACTTGTGTCGACTGAGACCTAACTCGCAAGTTAGTAAAAGTGTAACTGTTATCGATCATCCCTGAATTTATGCGGGGGGATGGGTTTGTCAGACCTATAGCGCTATAATCTAAACAGGCGGCTTGATCAATGTTAATGATTGTACTGTGTCTTTTTGTTACAGTCAAATGATAGAATGAGTAAATGATACTGTAATCGAATCATAGGTTTCAACAATGTAAGAATAAGTAAATGATAGTGTATAAAATGTTTAAACATGTTTCACCCCAAAATGTAAAACAGAAAAAGGGGCTATGTAAACTCACCTTAGTGTTAGAATGGAGACCCTTGTTATAAGTAAATGTGGCTCGTGTGTATCCAAATATCACCCTATTTCAAGGTAATAAATAAGTGTTGGGGAAAACTTAATAAGTCTAAGTTTTCTAGTCTAAAATGTACTAGGGTTCCTAATTTGGGGATTAATAATTGATTTATGATTAAATTTGAATAATTTAAATAAATAAAGAACTAATTATTGAAAATGTTTTCTGACCAATATTATCTAAAAGTAGTTGAATTATAATGTAATAAATGTAAAAATAATTTTTATAAAATTATTTTCTTAATTAATGAATATTTATATGTATTAATAATTATTTGACAATATATGGACTTAATATTTAAAAATATTAAAATTTATAATTTTCCAATCAAAAATTTATATTTCTGATCTAAATGATTAATAATAATTTATGTGAAATTTTGATGCAAAAATAATGAAAAAAGAATTTATTATGATTTATTTATGATTAAAATAACAAAAATCGATTACAAATAAAAAAATAAATAATTTTTTAGAAATAAAATTCATTTCTGGAATGTTTAATGTTCTATAAACTTGGAATAATTTTTGTGGAATTTATAAAGTCGTTTTGATATATTTCTAGAATTTTATAATTATAATTGAATAAATTTGTAATATTTATTATATATAATAAATAAATGATTTTTGAAAAACTAAAAGTTGGATATTAAGCTTTATCATAAGACTGATTTAAAATAAATTTTGTAGAATTTATAAACCTCTTTTGGTATTTTAAACATAAGTTAAGAGTTTTATCTATAAACAGAAATGAAAAAAAAAACAAAACAAAAGGTTGTGTGTGGGATTCGAACCCAGGCCCAGGGCCTGTTCAATCCCTTTCAATCCCCCATAACACCAACTGGGCTGTAGGTCCTTTTGGTGTTTGTTTTGTTTTACTAAATCATTTAAACAGAAACCAAGGAGTGTTATCTTCCCCAAAAATAACTAAGAACCCTAAAATTTCTAATCGATCTAATCAAGCCCCGATTGCAGAACTGGTCATGGGGCTTTTGAAGGGCAAGTGCCGATTAACAAAACCAACTAAGGAATTCGAGACTTACAATGCGTGTTCGTGCGATTTGAATCAGTCAACGAAAAGTCAACTGAGCTTGATTCTTGATTATAAACGATTTGTTAATAGAAATTGGAGGTGAGGGTTTGATTTTCGGCACATAGAGATGGTCTGAGAGGGTTCAATTTATAGATTAACACAAGGATCTATAGGTTTAGAAGGTTTGACCAAAACTTAATTATAAACGCATAATAGACATAAGAATAGAAGGTTTTGATTTGAAAATTAGCGTGTGGAGGATGCTGAGAGGTGATTTCGATCATACCATAATTGAATTGAAATCAAATCGCTGATTGATTGTTATTTTTTTTGGAAAGCCTAGGCTCGCAGTTGACTTTTACGAGTCAACTGTGTAGTAACAAAGAAGGTTTAAATTTTTTAGTGATCCAGATTCATCACCAATCCCCTATGTGGCTCAGTGGTGCTGTTGTTGTTTGTTGCGTTCGAACCGGAACCAGACTCGGGTTCGAGTCTGGTTGGTTTTTGTTTTTTTTTAACAGATAGGAGATGGGAGAGGGAGTAGTGGGCCTGAACTGCTTTTGGGTTGGGTCTTGGGCTCCGAAACTTACAACGGTTTTTGGATGGGTTTGGGTTGGTTTGGTTTATTAGAGAGGTTAGTGTATGGGTTTTACTGATGGTTTGGTTTTTTAACAAAAATAAATCTGATTATAATTATTATTATTATTATTATTATTATATACATTTATATATATATATATATATATATATATATATATATATATATGAGTTGTGAGTTAGGGAAATAAAGGCTTAGGCACATTTGTATAAAGATGTATAAAATAAGGGCTTTTACGTATAAAAATTTGGGGAAAATTTTTGCGATGTTACAATGGCATACCGAAGACAGCGTTTCGAACTCGTTATGGACACTATGAGTTTATTGATATGTCTTTTGGCCTGAAAAATGCTCCTGTTGTCTTTATGGATTTTATGAATCGAGTCTGCAAACCCTATCTAGACAAATTCGTAATTGTCTTCATAGATGACATCTTGATCTACTCGCAAACTAAAGAAGAGCACGAACATCATCTTCTCTTGATTTTGGAGTTGCTCAAAAACGAGAAGTTGTTCGCCAAATTCTCAAAATGCGAGTTTTGGATTCGAGAGGTTCATTTTCTGAGACACGTTGTGAATGAGAAAGGTATACAAGTTGACCCTACAAAGATTGAAGCTATCAAGGATTAGGACGCGCCCAAGACTCCTACCGAAGTGGGACAATTTCTGGGATTAGCTGGTTATTACCGACGGTTCATTGAAAGTTTCTCTAAAATTGCCCAGCCACTGACTGTCTTGACACAAAAAGACAAGAAGTTCGATTAGGGAGTCAAACAAGAGTAAGCGTTTCAAATCTTGAAGAACCGTTTATGCAGTGCTCCGATTCTATCTCTTCCTGAAGGTACCGATGATTTTGGGGTTTATTACGATGCTTCTCATCAAGGTCTTGGATGTGTACTCATGCAAAGGAACAAGGTCATTGCCTACACCTCTTAACAAATCAAAATCCATGAGAAGAACTGTACCACTCATGACCTAGAGTTAGGCATAGTGATCTTTGCCCTCGATATTTGGAGGCACTACCTTTATGGCACTAAATGCACGATTTTCACCGATCAAAAGAGCTTGCAACACATCTTCAATCAGAAGGATCTGAACATGCGGCAACGAATATGGGTTGAGTTATTAAACGATTACGATTGCGAGATTAAATACCATCCGGGAAAAGCCAATGTTGTAGCTAATGCCTTAAGCCGGAAGGAACGGGTCAAGACCCTGCGTGTGCGTGCGCTAGGTCTGACCATCCATACAAATCTCACTACCCGTATTCGTGACGCTCATTAGGAAGCTCTGAAAGTTGAGAACTTGAAAGGTGAGTCGTTATTCAAGATGGTTAACCTATTGGAACCAAGGTCTGATAGCACGATTTATTTTGCCAATCGGATCTGGGTACCACGTTTTGGTGGCTTACGCGATTTAATCCTTGAGGAGGCCCACAAGTCTATGTAC
This sequence comes from Ambrosia trifida, assembly GCA_028751855.1. Classification (NCBI taxonomy): domain Eukaryota; kingdom Viridiplantae; phylum Streptophyta; class Magnoliopsida; order Asterales; family Asteraceae; genus Ambrosia; species Ambrosia trifida. The sequence goes on along the minus strand of CM054131.1, from coordinate 70,635,577 downwards.
TCGGTTCATCTCGGAGCCAAAAAAATGTACAAAGACGTGAAGGAATTCTATTGGTGGCCCAACCTCAAAGGTGAAATTGCAACATACGTCAGCCGATGCCTTACCTGCTCTAAGGTTAAAGCTGAATACTAGAAACCATCCGGTCTACTTCAGCAACTAGAGATTCCCGTTTGGAAATGGGAACAGATCTCCATGGATTTCATCACCAAACTTCCTAAGACGTCCAGTGGACATGACACAATTTGGGTAATTGTTGACAGGTTGACTAAATCCGCGTATTTCTTGCTGATCAAGGAAATCGACAAGCTAGAGAAACTCGCCAAGTTGTACATCAAAGAGATTGTAACTAGGCATGGTGTGCCTGTTTCAATCATTTCAGACCGAGACAGTCGATTTACCTCCCGATTCTGGTAAACACTCATGGATGCATTAGGCTCTCGCTTGGACATGAGCACAACCTATCATCCGCAAACCGATGGCCAAAGCGAACGAACGATCCAGGCATTGGAAGACATGCTCCAAGCATGTGTAATCAATTTTGGTGGAAAATGGGATTCTCATCTACCGTGGTTGAGTTCTCTTACAATAACAGTTACCACACTAGTATCAAGGCTGCCCCATTTGAAGCCTTATATGGACGTAAGTGTAGATCTCCTTTGTGTTGGGCGGAAGTTGGAACAAGTATTTTACTGGCCCTGAGTTCATTCAAGAAACAACAGATAAGATCTTTCAGATCTGTGATCGCTTGAAAGCCGCTCGAGATTGTCAAAAGAGCTACGCTGATCACCGTCGCAAACCACTTGAATTTCAGTTTGGCGATAAGGTACTCTTGAAAGTCTCACCCTGGAAGGGTGTACCACGTTTTGGCAAACGTGGGAAACTTAATCCCCGATACATAGGTCCATTCGAAATACTTTCTAGGGTTGGTCCGTGGCATACAAGCTCAAGTTACCAGAAGAGCTCAGTGGTGTTCATGACACTTTCCACGTATCCAATTTGAAGAAATGTTTGTCCGACGAATACTAGATCATTCCTCCCGAGGAAATTCACATCGATGATCCGCTCCACTTTGTTGAGTAGCCAATCGAGGTGACTGATTGGAAAGGCTAGAAATTGAGAAGGAGACGCACTAAACTTGTCAAAGTCAGATGGAATGCAAAGCGTGGTCCCGAATTTACATGGGAACGCGAAGACCAAATGAGACGCAAGTACCCAGCCCTTTTTCCTAAGACTACTGAAACTAGTCGGAAAACTCGATTTCACGGACGAAATTCCAAAAACAAGGGGAAATGTGACAACAGTCAACGAACCAGGTCAACATCTGTACACTTTTCAGTTACTATTATCATTATATGTGCATATTTACACCTTCGGCATACACAATACCCCCCCCCCCCCAGTCTAGTGAAGCATGAGTTAATCAGAAAATTCAAAAAAGGTTAACCGTTTATGCATATAACCCCCGAACAACCACCAAACAAACACTCAATGGGGTTACTACCCTCTAACATACGTTTACTTATCACTAACACATGTAAGCAATCACAAAGACTACCATGTGTTAGCACCTAATAAACATGTGTTCACGGATCAAACAAAAACTAATACATGTTGATATCGTCATTGGACAAGGCCATGTTGCATTCCTATGCAAGTATACGACCATAATTAATATAAGCTAGCATCCCACTCGACATATACGTCAAGCCTACGCAAATTGTTGTTCATACCATCAAGCTATAACTAGCCGAATCCTAGTTTGATACACACACACACACACAATATATATGTTTGAACACTCACATGTATGCTTAGTATCATAACTAATTAGAAAAATCTCTTTTCTTTGTCCCACCCTCGGCCGATTATAACCAAGACCACACCAATCCTTGTCAAACCTTTACATTATACTCAATTGGTAACCTACATATGTAATCCCTATGTGTGATCATGAGCTAAAAACAAGGTGATCTAGGCACCTACATATCGGCCAAAACCAACACAACAACATCTTGGTACATCACTTTCAAGGAAGTGTCCAAACCTTAGATGAATATGGTAAAATGACATCATAGAACCACCATCTTGAGCACATGATCTTTACCACAATTTGCTTAACCTCCCTTTGTCTATTTCGTCTGATTACCTACACACAAGGATGGATCACTTGTCATTATCATACTAGGATTTCATGTACACTTCTTGGAACTTGGAGAACCAATCGACAACAAGGAAGAGCAAGCATGAACCATCACTTTCAAACACCTTCACCTCTTGTACTCAATTCGGCCGAAGTATAAGGAGACTTCCAAGACAAGTCCCTTTCATGAAAGTTGCCACAATTGTTCCAATATGAATGACACCATCAACCTCAAGCCCACTCTTTTCCTCTTATGGTTAAGACAACAACACCCTCCCTACCTCTTCACAATTTGCGGCCCTCAAGCAACCATCACCATCACCCTTTCACTTTCATAAACACCTTGGCATTTTGTGTCATGCATGACAACAAGAAGACAAACTATACCTTTTATACCTTTCTAGTATCTTTCCATCCAACTCATGCCATTCTAATACTTAACCTTTACCAAAGTTGGAAGATTTGTTGACAAAATCAATCGGCCGGTCCCCTTTGAAAGCCACTCAACATGTTGACAAAGCTCTTTCACTAATTAGGCATACATACTAATCAATGGACACAAGGAAACTAGGTGTTAGGATTGCCATATAACCCACTATATAAGGAGGTTACCACAAGGGTTGAACTCACACCAAAAACCAAAACAATCTTGCTTCTTTCTTGGCCTCCTACGGCCGCTAACCTCTACCCACATAACCACAAAACCTTCGGCTAGCATAAGGAGCTCAAGTCGGCTAGAGAGTGAAAGAACTTGATCAAGGATCCAAGGTTAGTAATCATGCTCGAATATAGGTAGAAATCTTTCAATAATCGGTCCTATATTGTTCACCCAACCCGCCTATATGACCAATCACATATACATTTAAGATCACACATTGTTTTACTTAAGAAATAATCATATTAACACTACTCACATTGCCCAGATACCTCACTCAATTGATTCTGACCGGGTCCTAAATCACAAGGGTAAGCTAAGTGTTAATAATGGTCCGAAACAAAGTGCTAATGATTGATTAACAAAACGGTTTCTTTGAAACAAAGCTTATCCCATTGATGTATAAACTAAGACTTACAAAGAGAGATCTTAGGATCGACCTTGCCACCAAACCCACGAAATTACATTGCAAACTCTCCATGAGTTCTTGACAAGCCTAGGATCACTCGCTATTGATCCAATTGAGCATCAAATCCAAGGCTTGGATAGTGCAATGATTCGGCTATGGCTACCAAACATATGTTATGATGAGCCGAAACATGTGTTAACTCCATTATAAATCAAGGATACTTATTATACATAAGGATCACTATTCACGACACCAACACAAGGGCATGGCCCACTTGCACTAAACCAAAGCACACAAATGCCGGGTGAACAACTTGTATGCTAAACAACCGAAACGTACAATTTACCGTGCTCTTAATAACTCTAGGGAAACTATTGTTGGACGGTAGCTATCACACCTTGTCAAGCTTCACTAGACCACACGTGACATTATCAAGTGAGTTTTCACGGCCCCATTTTACTATTTTCACATTTCGGGAGAAAAATATGCCACAACTATTACATTATCATTGGGTGTGTATATTCTATTTTGACTGCCATGTGGAACATGAGACAAGTTGGTTCATGAGATCTCATAAGTCCTCGTCCTTACATTACATTGTAACCATTAGCTATCAAAGCCATGGAACACTTTAATAGATCTATTGGGTTGACACCCCCACTCTTGGTTAGTCGCCCTAACCGGTTATATAAAAAAGAGTGTTAGTATTCTACTATACATACATTGTCCTTAGTGTACAATGCACGAGGCACAACAGTCAAGAGGTCTGGCTACGGGACCAGTGGTTTTGCACAGTGATCATTCGCTTAGCTAGCTTATGATTAGTCATACATTAATTACACAAATGTTTTACATATTACATTCAAACCTGTGAACTCACCAACATTATTGTTGACAACTCTTTCACGCATGTTTTTCAGGTAACTAATGGAGGGCAACGGGGATTTGAGAGAGGGGTCCAAGCAGGCACTGGGTGGTATCATCATGGGTTGGATTTTTACTCTTCCATAATATTATGGTTTATGGTTGTTTTAGACAATGCACTAGTCTCCAGACAATGTTTCTCGACTTTAATTAAGTTTTATAATAATAAGCATCCTATGGTGATATCCTTTTAAATAATATTTTGTGTGTTGCTTGTACCTTGTGCTTGAAAACCTTTCGAGGTCGCATTCCCGTGTTTCCGCCTTGGCGGGGTGTGACAGTTAAACCTGATGGTCAATAACATCTAATTTGCAAGTTAAAGAAATCCATATATGGTTTAAAACAAGCCTCACGTCAATGGTACTTAAAGTTTGATGAAGTTGTTAAGAATAATGGTTTCATGAAGAATCAAGTCAATCAATGCACCTACCTTAAAATGAGTGGGAGTAATTTTACTATTCTTGTCCTTTACATTGATGATATCTTACTGGCAAGCAATAGCTCAGATATGTTGCATGAGTCGAAGCGATTACTTTCGTCTAATTTCGACATGAAGGATCTCGGAAAAGCTACTTATGTCATTGACATCGAAATACACCGAGACAAACACAATGGGATCTTAGGCTTGTCCCAAAGGGCCTACATTGATCGTGTTCTCACACGTTATAAAATGCAACATTGTAAAACTACTCCAGCTCCGGTAGCTAAGGGAGATGTGTTCGGGTTGTTCCAATGTCCGAAAACATAAGTGGAGAAAGAACAAATGAGAATGATACCTTATTCCTCAGTAGTTGGTAGTCTTGCTTATGCTCAAGTCTGTACGCGTCCAGATATCACTTATGTCACTAGAATTCTAGGCCATTACTTAACTAACCCTGGCGATGATCATTGGAAAGCAGCTAAGAAGGTGTCAAGATATCTGCAGGGGACTAAAGACTATAAACTGACTTATAGAAGAAGTGATAGTTTAGAAGTGATTGGGTATTCTGACTCTGACTTTGCAAAATGCAAAGATGATAACAAATCCACTTCAGGGTATATCTTTATGTTAGCAGGCGGACCTATTTCATGGAAAAGTCATAAACAGAGACTTACGGCAACATCCACAATGATGGCAAAATATATTGTTGTGTATGACGCAACCTGTCATGGAATGTTGATTAGGAATCTCATTACTGGACTCAAAATTTTCAATTCCATCTCTAGACCATTGAAGCGTTGTTGTGATAACTCAACCGCCGTTAGTTTCTCGAACAATAACAGTTCGACTAGCGCTGATCATTTCTTAGATATGAAGTATTTGTTCGTGCGTGAACGAGTTGAGGAAAACAATCTTTGTATCGAAATATAAGCACTAACGATATGCTTGCGGATCCGATAATTAAAGGTCTCCTACCTAAGGTATTCGAAGATCACGTTTCGAATATGGGACTTACTAATGACCAACATATATATTTATTTGACCACTTATGGTTACTTATGACTTATGTTTTTCCTCATTATGATTTGTTTGTCCATTACTATGTTAAGCTAATGAACGAACGTGACCTATGTTCATGTCTGTTTGTTTAACCAAACAAACATAAACAAACTTGCTATCAAGAAGTTTATGAACAGTTTGCTAAAGGTTTTGTTTGTTTCTATCAAAAAGGTATGGTACTATTGCTTCTTTTTGTAGATTTAAAAAAGGCCTCGGCTATTCACCCCCTGCTTCTATTTAAACCCCCCCCCCCCCCAAGCGCCTCGCTTAGGCCAAAGCGAGGCGCCTGGGGTCAAATCGTACGAGGTGGCAGAGGGGTGCAGAAAAAGCTGATCCAAAGCGTCTAGCTTAGGCCGAAGTGAGGCGCTTTGGATCAGAGTTTTAATTTTGGGTATTTTTTGGTGTTTTGAATTGGTTTTTTTATTTTTTTTAATATAATTATTTTAAAAAGTTAAAATAAAATAAAAAACAAATGTCTTAACTCTAATCAACGACTTAAACTTTACATTATCAACCACAAAAAAAGGTCTTAACTCTAATCAAACGTCTATATAGGCGTTTTTGATTTCCAAATGAATCAACGACTTAAACTTGATATCATCAACCATGTATAGTCAAGGATTTTAACAAATATATTCAATTTAGTACTAACGCAGACCTTGATCTGCAATATTTGAAATTTATCATTTCTTGACATATTTGGTAACAGAGAGGAACACTTTCTTCTTTTGTTCTACAATATTTTTTGTTAGTTGTTAATGTTTTTATAGTTTTTTCTACTTTTAGAAAAAATAAAAAACCACGTATAGTCGAATGCGGTATGCGCGTTAAATTTAATTAAACAAGTGAATGATCAAGGGATCCGCTTGGAGTCTAAAGCTTCGCGTGTCATCTCAAAGTATTCAATTCCGATAATCCACACCTTTCTCCTGAAGCAAAACCTCTCTAGGTTTACCATCACCAAACGGATTCACCTTAGGCCTCGGTTTGTCCACTCCAATTCCTAACATTAATTCCAATTCCAATTCCAATTTCACCGGTGCAATTAGAATCTGAAGAGAAGTTATTATCATCATCATCCACGATGTTCTTACCTAGAGCTACCAACCAGTTGGCATGGGAGCCAAGCTTTGAGAACTGGTGGCAGAGGGAGTTCGTACATCTCCACCTATTGAACCGCCAGAAACAAAACCAGGCAAAACCATTTTCTTATTACTGTTGATTAAAGCCTGGTTTTGAGAATTTGATGAGGCAGCAACAAAGCTGCTTTTGAACTGAGCCATAACTCCTGATTTAAGTGAGCTAACAGCTGAAGAGAAGTTATTATCATCATCATCCATAATGTTCTTGCCTAGAGCTACCAACCATCCGGTTGAAGAAGAAGAAGATGACAAATATCACTAACATAACTTGCACCGGCTTGAGATATGAGTTTGATTAGCTTAAATCTGTCTGATCCATGGTATCCACTTTCAAAGGATCCATGACACACGATAATCGCTACGGTTAGTGGATACCATGGATCAGAGAGATTCAAGCTAATCAAACTCATATCTCAAGTTGGTCAAACAACTGAATCTGGCATGCTTGCATTGGAATCTTGTACGAAATCATCTCATTGCATATTCTCCATATCCATACCTTGTTTCAAGTATCTTGTAAAATTCATTTCGTCTTCAAGACTCCTAGGAGTCAACAAAGGTTGACTTCTTTGAGGATTAACCATGACTATATTACATTATTATTATTATTATTATTATTATTATTATTATTATTATTATTATTATTTATTATATTTGTAACTTAGTTCCTTTGTTTTATTATTATAATAATTTATTATTATCAAGAATCGAAAATTACTAAAACGATTTATGAAAGTATCAAGAATCGGGAATTAGTAAAATAATCGGATGTGACTTCTGAAAACCCCAAACGATCAATTAAACATTACGAAACGCGTCAAACAGAGACCGGAAGTCCAGCATGTCGATTAGACATGCAAAAATCGTGTTTTGAAAAAATATGGGTATCGACAGTATAGTCGGAGCATCAAGTAGAATGATTCATGAAAGTTGAACAAACTTGGATGTTTCAACCAAAACATACAAACGAGCAATAAACGACCCGTAACGCCTCAAACGAATTTTGTTGTATTGGGAACAACTAAAAACAATTTAAAATGAATTAAAATTAATTTTTAATCAATAACAACTATTTAAAATGAATTAAAACAAGTTAATTTTTTTTTAAAAGGCCAAAGCGCCTAGCTTTGGCCAAAACAGAAATAAAATAACAATAAATAAAATAATAATAATAAATCATTGCTCAGACGTTAGGGTTTGATAAACACAAAACTTATTATTTAAAAAGCAACAAAAACACAAATCGTACCGTGAAATAAAGAGAGGCCCATTAGGAGTGCCGTGGAGGAAGATCGTCGGTTTGCTGTAGTCGATGATGGCGCATAGGTTAGCGGTAACTTTAAATTTTGAATGATCGTCGGTTTGCTCTCTATATACCAATCAACAGTCGATCCGACTGTTGATTTCTTTCTATAACCGGAACAACTTTTCAGGCAAGCAAGTAAAATTCAGTTGTTATCGGAGATATATCGGTCAACGATGAAGGCAACCTGATAAAGGCTGTACACGAGTATAATCAAACAAGGGTTGGCCTGAGTTTGATTAGCTTGAATCTCTCTGATCCATGGTATCCACTAACCGTAGCGATCATTACAGTTATTTGGAATGTTTCTGATCATTACAGTAACGATCGCTTTACGACGCTGAAAACGACTACCATTACGCGATTTCTTTTGACAGCCAGTACAACGAATCAGGTTGCCTTTTTTGATCAGAAAATATATTCATACAAGGGTTGATATCGGAGAGATATCGGTCAACGATGAAGGCAACCTGAAACGACATGAACGTTTATAACCTTTCTGTACCTATGGCCAAAAGAACTAGGTTTGTCAAAGGGTCACTATTCATACATAAAGAGTATAATCAAACAAGGGTTGTTATCGGAGAGATATCGGTCAACGATGAAGGAAACCTGATAAAGACTGAACACGAGTATAATCAAACAGCGATGTCAAGGGTTTTAAGACAAGCAAGTAAAATTCAGTTGTTATCGGAGAGATATCGGTCAACGATGAAGGCAACCTGATAAAGGTTGTACACGAGTATAATCAAACAAGGGTTGCCCTGAGTTTGATTAGCTTGAATCTCTCTGATCCATGGTATCCACTAACCGTAGTGATCATTACAGTTATTTGGAATGTTTCTGATCATTACAGTAACGATCGCTTTACGACGCCGAAAACGACTATCATTACGCGATTTCTTTTGACAGCCAGTACAACGAATCAGGTTGCCTTTTTTGATCAGAAAATATGTTCATACAAGGGTTGATATCGGAGAGATATCATTTAAACGATGAAGGCAACCTGAAACGACATGAACATTTATAACCTTTATGTACCTGTGGCCAAAAGAACTAGGTTTGTCAGAGGGTCACTATTCATACATAAAGAGTATAATCAAACAAGGTTGTTATCGGAGAGATATCGGTCAACGATGAAGGCAACCTGATAAAGGCTGAACACGAGTATAATCAAACAGCGATGTCAAGGGTTTTAAGACAAGGAAGATGAATTGTTGGACAGTGAGATTGATAACTTCTCTATGGAAGTTGCTAAAATAGTTAAACAAAAGCCGAAATTATACAGTTATTTGGAATGTTCCTGATCATTACAGTGAGATTGATAACTTCTCTATGGAAGCAACAAATTCAAAACAGAGGTAGGTTTGCCAGAGGGTCACTATTCATACATAAAGAGTATAATCAAACAAGGGTTGTTATCGGAGAGATATCGGTTAAACGATGAAGGCAACCTGAAACGACATGAACATTTATAACCTTTCTGTACCTGTGGCCAAAAGAACTAGGTTTGTCAGAGGGTCACTATTCATACATAAAGAGTATAATCAAACAAGGGTTGTTATCGGAGAGATATCGGTCAACGATGAAGGCAACCTGATAAAGGCTGAACACGAGTATAATCAAACAGCGATGTCAAGGGTTTTAAGACAAGGAAGATGAATTGTTGGATAGTGATATTGATAACTTCTCTATGGAAGTTGCAAAAATAGTTAAACAAAAGCTGAAATTATACAGTTATTTGGAATATAAAATAGCTGAAACAAAAGCTAAAATAGTTAAACAAAAGCCTTTCTACTTTTGTTTAAAATAGTTTCTGATCATTACAGTAACGATCACTTTACAACGCCGAAAACGACTATCATCACGCGATTTCTTTTGACAGCCAGTACAACGAACTCTGCCGAGATGCAAATCGTGATGTGATGGATTTTTATATTTGCAACCTAGTTCCTTTCTACCTGGTTGCAAAGGAACTTCAGGTCAGCCAGACGTTTGTCAAAAACAAGTGTGAAGATCAAGATCAAGAAGAATAGTGCTCCAACACGGTCAACGATGAAGGTGTGTTGTATGTATAAAATAGTGAATTATTGTAGTGTGTTAGGTATACGATGGAAGGGTTTGAAAAGAAATAGCGCAAGTCCTTCTTTAATGTTGTACTATGCATTCTCACATGAACATCCAACAACAATGGTCTTGATGAATATCTTCATCAATCTCCCTGATCTACGCATAAGTGTGAGAGTCGATTTTCCTATGAGGGTGACTGACAAAGAGATGGTCTTTGTGATGAATGTATTATTCACAAATACATTTGTTTAACTATTTTAGCAACCTCCATAAGATGGAAGGGTTTGAAAAGAAATAGCACAAGTCCTTCTTCAGGTAAGTCCACATGGTTAATCATCCGATTGTACCATTTTACTGCAGTATCATAAGCAATGCTTTAGAAACTCAATATCTCATCCAATCCAAATGTGTTATCACCACACTTGTTTCTCATAATCCCAGCTTATGAATCACCATAGTTAATATTTGAGTAAGTTATGAAGGTTAGAAGATTAGGGTTCATGGTGTTGAAGTTGGGGAAGAAGATACTAGGTTAGAGAAGAACGAAGGGAGAGAGAGTGAGAATGTTATAAACCTGAAACTAATAAGTTATGTTGGAGCAATGGTTGTGGAAAGAAATCGACAGTAGGATCGACGCTAACAAGCCACCCGTACAGAGTGATGATAGTCGTTTTCGGCATTGTAAAGCGATCGTTTTATTCATATAAAGTGTTCGATGTCACTATGAGTACACATTTTGCATGTGTCATTTAATAACTTGCACCGGCTTGAGATATGAGTTTGATTAGCTTAAATCTCTCTGATCCATGGTATCCACTTTCAAAGGATCCATGACACGCGATAATCGCTACGGTTAGTGGATACCATGGATCAGAGAGATTTAAGCTAATCAAACTCATATCTCAAGTTGGTCCAACAACTGAATTTGACTTGCTTGCATAGGAATCTTGTACGAAATCATTCTCACATAAATATCCTTTGATGAATGTATTAGGGGTTGGAAACTCAGAAGACCAATGACTCTCTGGCAAACCACCGTAAAGGTCATCAGAGTTTCCATGGGAAGGTAAACATACTTGAAATTAATGGGAAGGTAAACATACTTGAAATCAATGGGAAGGTAAACATACTTGAAATCAATGGGAAGGTAAACAATTCCAGCAGCTGGATATCAGGCAGACGTTTGTCAAAAGAATTTTATACTATGCATTCTCACATAAATATCCTTTGATGAATGTATTAGGGGTTGGAAACTCTGAAAACCAATGACCCTCTGGCAAACCTCCGTAAAGGTCTTCAGAGTTTCCATGGGAAGGTAAACATACTTGAAATCAATGGGAAGGTAAACATACTTGAAATCAATAGGAAGGTAAACATATATAACATTCTCTTCTTCTTCCCTTACAAATCACTTTGCCATTAATACCAATGGACTACCCTCACGTCGGTATGGCCATCACCTAGTTCCAAGTTGCCTTCAGTTGTTGTCAGAGAGATAACTGTCAACGATGAATGCAACATACTTGAAATCAATGGGAAGATAAACAATCCTCATCTATATAGTTCTTACTTATAGCTACCAACCATCCGGTTTTTTTCAGGTTGCCTTCATCATTGACAGATAATGAGATTTGGTGTTAGATCAAAAGCAAAAAGGTAGACCACATCACTGTTAGTGAACCCTGTGTTGGATGGAAAGTGTCTTCGGCTTAAATGTCTTTGTTGAGTTGAGTTGGAGCAATCCCTGTGTTGGATGGAAAGTGTCTTCGGCTTAAATGTCTTGTTGAGTTGAGCTGGAGCAATGTCGATAAAAGTTGATGGTTATTGTTTTGTTTTTTAATTTTTATAATTTTTTTACAATAATTATATTAAAAAATAAAAATAAAAAACCAATCTAAAACACAAAATTTACCACAAAAATAAAAGCTGGATTCTAAGCGCCTCGCTTAGGCCAAAGCGAGACGCCTGGGGTCAAATCAGAATAACTTAACTCAGACCGAGGTAGTTAAAAAAATAAACAAAGCGTCTCGCTTTGGCCAAAACGAGACGCTTTGAGGGGGTGGGAATAGAAGGGGGGTTTTAATATCACCACCCTTAAAAAATCGTATTTATTAAAGTTTCAAAAAAGTAGAAACAAAAAGAAAAGGAAAGATGTCAAACAGACGCAGAATTTAGGGGAAAATCAAGAAGTAAACTGTAAACCAAAAGATGTCGTCGTCGTCGTCGGCAGCATTTGAATCCGATGACGGATCATCATCATCATCGGACAACGATCAAGAACAAGTAAAAAAAGATATATGGAAAGGCCACTACTCTTCTGCCCACAAAATCCTCCTTGTTGGCGAAGGCGACTTCTCCTTCTCCCTCTGCTTGGCCCGAGCTTTCGGCTCTGCTCGTAACATCGTTGCCACCACCGTCGACAGCCATCGTAAGTATCATCAACTACTCCTTCACACCAATGTTTTAGAAACCGCTTTCGAACCGTACCGGGTTAGGCTTAGAAATTGTTTAACAAAGTCGACTAGTTAACTCTGTAAAAAAACCAATAACTATTAACTTAAAAATAATTAAAAAGACATAATTCCATAATAAAATATAATCAAAATTAATCTATAATAAAAAACAACCCACAAGTAATACATTCTTCAACTAAGGTTTTTTAAGTAAAATTGTAAAGTATGTTTTATGGCATTAGAGTGTTTGAATACATATTAAAAGATAAAATTAACCATGAATTTTAATCAAGTTTGAAAATCAAATTTGATGATTCACTAATTTTACGGGCTTTGTTAAACCGGGGTCGTGTTTGGTACTTGGTATTACCGGCAGGTTCATACATGTATTCAATAATTAGTGCTAACAAATTGTATGTAACAGAGGAACTGGTGAAAAAGTATAGCAATGTTGTTGAGAATGTTAGGGAACTTCAGGACAGAGGCTCTGTGGTTCTCTATGGTGTTGATGCAACCGCTATGAGCCGTCACTTCTTCATTACCACACAGCGGTTTCATCGTATTGTTTACAACTTTCCTCATGTTGGGTTTCACTTCCCTGAAGGCAACGGCTGCCAAATCAAGTAATAATAATATTAATAATCAAACTGTAGGTGTTTATTGTTTGGTTTTGAATACTACTAGATTAATGTTTGATTTTATTAATGTTGTTGACACAGATTGAACAAGCAGTTGGTAAAAGGGTTTTTGAGGAATGCTAAAATGCTGCTGAAGAAGGAGAATGGTGAGATTCATGTGAGTCATAAAGTTGGTGAGCCTTATGACAGCTGGGATCTGGTTAAAAAAGCTGAAAAGATTGGTTTGTCTTTATACAAAACGAGCCCGTTTTCCAAGAAGATGTATCCGGGGTATGCGCCGAAGAGGGCTCATGGTGCGGCTGCTGATGCGGCTTTCAAGTTGGGAGAAAGCGTTACTTACAAGTTCAGGCTTCGTGAATGTGTGTAGGTAGGCTTGGTTATTAAACGTTACTACTTTGGAGTAACTCGTATTTTGCGTCTAAATATGATATTACAGGTTTGCATGAATGTAGAGTAGTGAAGGATTTCATCAAACTTTGTCCGTTGTTGTCTTGATGAAGCCTCAATGGATGTTAGTCTTGTCGGGTCATGTCTGTTTTGAATATAGAAATTCTGGATTGATTTGGTTTGATGATGATGATGTGCGATTGATTTGAATAGAGGGAAAAGTGGAGGGAAGTTATTAGAAAGGAAGTTTAAGAAACTTATCTTTCAACACACAAATAAAATACAATGTTTGACCCATATATACATACTAACCGGTATGACTAACCGGACGCGACCCTTGACAAACTTAAACACAACCCTTCGCTAATTATGTGACAACCATTCACATAAGGGGTGACTAGACTTAGGATAATAAACATAATAAATCCTAACATAAGTTCAATTATAACATAACACATGTTTAGATAATAATAAATCAAGATTACTTCTAACAATCTCCCCCCTAATCTTGATTCTCCACTTGGCTTTAGTCTTCACTTGATGAGGATCTTGAACGTTTCTTCGGGGGCAATGCCGAGTCTTCCCATTCGGCTCTCTTGTTCTCATAGTCCTCCATTGCTTCTTCATTGATCTCCACTACCAACTCTCTTCCTTTGTACTTGAGATGATACCACTCTAGCATCTCCAAATAACGAACATAAGTTTGCCTCAAATTCATTGTGATACCTTCCTTTGACACTAGGCTTGGCAAACCTCTTCCATATCCCATTGACATGGCCACTACCGTCCAATTTGCATCTCTTGTTACCTTCTCATAACCACCAAATACTTGCACCGTCTTGTAAAGATCCAACAAACATATTGGATAACCCGTCTCATCTCTTGGTGGGATTGGAGCCTTATTCTTCACTTGTAAGAATTCCTTCATAAACCAATTAACGGTTCTTTCAAACTCCAATTCAAACTTTCTTTTGTATCTCTCAACCGTACTAGTGATGTGAATCAAATCCATAAACACAACACAATCTTGCAATTCGGATCCTTCGGTTGGATACATCACCGGACCTCTTTCCATAATACCTTCATATTGATCTTTATTAATGGAAAAGTCGTCAAAATGCTTAAAAATGGACGCTCTTTCTTTGTCTTCATTTGTTAATCCCTCCAACTTGTCGCTTTCAAACCTAACCCGCTTGCCTTGGGACTTTGAACCTTTCGCAAATTCTGAATAGGTTCGGCCGCTTGCTTCCCCTACGCCACGGCTCTCCTTTTCCTTTCCTTTACCACTTTGATCAAATGCGGGACACTTAAATGTGAAATGGTCATCCGATTCACATATGCGACATAGTATTATCCTTCTAAACTCTTGGATAATAGGCTTCTTGATGTAACAAACATCGCCTTCAAATTCTACTTCATATCCCTCTTGTGTCAATTTTTCAACACTTAATATATTCTTTCTAAGTGTGGGTATGTAGAACACATCTTGAATCTTGTGTTCTTTTCCACAACTTGCAACCGCAACACTACCCTTGCCACGAAAATATTCTTTCCTATAGCCTTTAGGGCAACCATCTATACCATATGAATTGTCTAGAACAATAAACAATCTCTTGGTGCCACACCCATGTTCTTGGCGTGTCAAACTAACAAACCACAAATCATCCCAACCCTTTTCATCACTACCCTTAACCATAAACTCGGTTTTACCAATTTTCTTAGGACAATTACGCCTATAATGAAAGGGTTCTTTGCACTTACTACAACACATTGTAGAGGGATAATCGGCCACTTTCTTTTCTGTTCCGATTTGCCGATCGAATTCCGATTGTGCATCTTTTTTCTTCTTTGCTTCGGTATCCCACACGGATACACTACTTGATCCGATGTTAAACGAAGATAATTGCATATTGAGCGAGTCTCCTATGCTTTCTTGGTTCGCCTTCTTGGCCTTCCATCTATGATTCTCAAAATCATACACTAGACTAGGGATTAGCGGTCCACATCCATAACCGCCTTCTTTCCCCATCTTCTTGACTGCTTCGTTTCTCTCTACATCGAATATACCACAGGTCTTGATCGTTGGCTCTGATGCCATGTTTTGAATATAGAAATTCTGGATTGATTTGGTTTGATGATGATGATGTGCGATTGATTTGAATAGAGGGAAAAGTGGAGGGAAGTTATTAGAAAGGAAGTTTAAGAAACTTATCTTTCAACACACAAATAAAATACAATGTTTGACCCATATATACATACTAACCGGTATGACTAACCGGACGCGACCCTTGACAAACTTAAACACAACCCTTCGCTAATTATGTGACAACCATTCACATAAGGGGTGACTAGACTTAGGATAATAAACATAATAAATCCTAACATAAGTTCAATTATAACATAACACATGTTTAGATAATAATAAATCAAGATTACTTCTAACAATGTCATGTTATGTCATTGGCTGTATTAAGCTAGGATGGTGTTGCTGCTGGCATTTATAACTCTATGTTAGGATTATTCTCCATGAGAAATGCATACCATACGATAGTTTTTGTTTTCTTTTAGAAGTGGCGTGATTAATAGTAATGGGTCGCTTAACGAGCTGCAACTTCTACACGAGGTTTGTTAAGCGTGTAGGATAGTTCGTTAAATCGTCACGTAGATTGATTCTGCTGAGCTCCAACATTAGCTTTCAAAGGGGATCATAACCTTTTAGGAGGTTGTCTTGGCCTAAGAGACGGCCCTTTATAGCTTAGAACATAATCTATGGTTGCAGCAGACATTTTGCACTGATGGCTTCTTCTGTAGACATTTTGCACTGTAGGTTGTCTTGCCCTATAAACTATTGGCTTCTATTAAGGGCAAAAACTATACAGTCCAATCTCCTTTATAAAAGCCCCTTTTGGCTACGAGTGGGTGCAAAGGGTTTCATCGAATCAGTTTCTTCAAAAAGGATTTTTTTTAAATTGAATTCAAATTCAGACTGAACTTCAGTTGGGATTAAAATTAAAGAAACCGATTCGAAATTGAAAGTTTGAGCTCTAGGAATGGGATCGGTATCGTACCCGTACCGGTATCGAAAATACCGCTACCAAATTTAGACAAAACTAGGTACCAAATATATTGGTACAGTACTAGTATGGGTACGGATATCGGTGCTGGTATTTCGGTATGGTACTCGCTTTTGTCCCCTTTGTTTTTATTTTTTTTTTATTTTTTAAGTACTCGTATGGATAATAATAAATAGGTAAATTGTTACGAGTCCCAATATAGTATAAGTATCATCATAGCTTTACTGGGTACCGATACATGTACCGAATAGGTAAAATTGGTACGGATACAAGTACGAATACAAGTATTTAGGGATAAAACAACCATCCCTATTGAGCATCTATCAAAGTTTTCACTTCTAGAACAACTGGGTTAGACTATGGGGGAGTGGAATAGCTTGGGTTGGTGGCATGAGTTGAGCATCTATCAAAGTTTTCACTTCTAGAACAACTGGGTTAGACTATGGGGGAGTGGAATAGCTTGGGTTGGTGGCATGAGTTGACACTTGGCACTAGGGGCTCCCTAACTCAAGCCCGAAAAAGTCAGGAGTGGAGGAGCTTGGGTTTGAAAACGACCAATTAATGGTCTCCACCTCATGCACCCACGCCCGTCTTATTTTTAACGCTATTGGGGCCACATCCAAACCCATCCACCATGGGGGTGGTATTCCTTAGATGGGTTAGGTTCCCATGCCTAAACCTCTGCTCCACTTCCTTCACTTTTAAGAAAATTTTACTTGTTTAAGGTTTGATCGGAACAAAACTTCAAATTTTTATATATTTTCTTGCGTGGTGTAGGATATAGATATCTTAATTACTCATCAAGATAACTCTACAGCAAAAGTTTAGTAGTGTAATTATATTCCTCTACTTTATTGTTGGTAAAATAATAATAATAATAATAATAATAATAATAATAATAATAATAATAATAATAATTGTCTAGGAAATGTTGTAGGGTTATAATTTGTTGAGTAAATTTCCAAAATAGCCTCTGATGTTTGCCCTAATATGCTTGTTTAGACATAAAATCTGTTTTTATCACTGAGACCCCTGACGTTTCCAAAACTGCCATTTTGGACAGTTTTTAACTGTGGATTGAAACTCAGTCTACTCCTAGGGGCAATTTTGTCATTTATGTCCTCAGGGGCCAAAATGGCAATTAATAAAAAGTTATAAAAAAATAAAATTCAACCCCTTTCCCTCCTCTCTTTTCCGGTAAGAAAAACTGGCCAACTCCGGTACGTTTCCGGCGAGAATAAAACCCTGATTTTTATGCTTTTTATGATCCGATTTCGAATCCCATACGTTTTTCAGATACCGAAAAGTAGAGTCTATAGTTCCGAAAAGAATACGTGTTCGTTTTTCCAATACCTTGTTGTTGGTTGAACAAGAGTAGCAATAACAACAACTAGAAAGGTACACAAACAAATGATATGGCTGTTGGTTGTTGAAGAAATCATGGTAGTAAATTTCTATTATGAGTTCCTACTGTTTGATCGACGAAGATTGGGTGTAATGATGATAAGTGGTGTACATGTAAGTCGTCCTATTATTTGTAGTCAACTTCCACATGTAAGTAAGTGGTTGTATCTACTTTGTACGTGCGTGTTTGTTAAATTATTTTTTAATTAACCAAAAATTGCTGGCCAATCGAATACTTTCATTCTTGTATAAAAGTCTTATATAAGGGCTACGTAGCTAGCTAGCAGACACTCAAGACAATATTGTATACAAAGAAAAAAAAATAATATTGTAAGCCTAACTATATTTGTCACTGCTACACAAACACGTATTTGCTTATTGATACGACCATATCTGTAGCAAATTCGAGCAACTACCCATTTTGCTAAGGATGAGTGGTTTTTAAAAGATTTGTTTCCTACTTATAATTATTGTCCTAAGGATCGATAACAAACCGGTATCTTATGGATCAATAGATAAAGCGGGGTATCTGAAAAACGAACACGTTTTCTTTTCGGAACTATAGACTCTACCTTCCGGTATATGAAAAACGTATGGGATTCGAAATCGAATCATAAAAAGCATAAAAATCCGGGTTTTATTCTCGCCGGAAACGTACCGGAGTTGGCCGGTTTATCTTACCGGAAAAGAGAGGAGGGAAAGAGTTTGAATTTTATTTTGTTATAACTTTCCATTAATTGTCATTTTGGCCCCTGGGGACATAAATGATGAAATTGCTCCTGGAAGTTAACTGAATTTCAATCCTCAGTTAAAAACGGTCCAAAATGGCAGTTTTGGAAACGTCAGGGGTCCTAATGATAAAAAAACAGGTTTGGTGTCTAAACAGACATATTGGGGCAAACGTTAGGGGCCATTTTAGAAATTTACTCTAATTTGTGTAATAATGTGATTATCATATTTACTAAAATTCCATCACGCTCTTTTTTTCTTCACTCTACACTTTACACTAAAAAAAATAAACCATACGTAAATGGTCTCACGCTTGTGTATAGGGGAGGACTATAATTATAAAACTGAGAAAACCTAGTGTAACGATCATTTTTTACATATGTTATCATGTTCATGGTAACCAAAATTATTTTAAAAATATACTAATTCTTACACATATGTAACAAAATGCTATTGTTGCATGTTACGTGTGTAACAATTAGTTACAATTTCTTTTGGAAGACAATAACATAAATGAAAAAAAAACATTTTTATAGAGTTTACACGAGTTTTCTTAACTCAATTCAATTCTTTTAGAGTATTATTTAGTTCAATTATGTTGTAGAATAATTATTAATAGCGTAATTATCATATTTATGAAAATGCCATTAGGTTTTTTCTTTTTTCACTCTGTACACTTCACAGACACAAAAAAAAAAAACAAAAAAACAAAAAACAAAAAAAAAACATCTGTACATACTACCCTTATGTGAATAAGAAAATAATATTTAAAAAAGAATAAAAATAAAAGATTGTTCTGAACCAAAACACATGAAGCGAATGAACTAGAACAAAAAAAAAAAAAAAAAAAAAAAAAAAAAAAAAAAAAAAATCATTCCAGCACTACAAACATTTTATTACACGAGATTACATCCAATATGAAGCTTACAAACACATAGACCAGTCAAACAACTAAACAGAAGATAACAAATAAAACAAAACAAAGACACTTAACTTAGCATATGAGTATGTCTCTCGTAAGCATAATCCCCCGCCCAAACAAAAGACAAAGAACATACATTAAAAGGCTGGTAGGCTCCTAACTGAACATTCAAGATTGGATTTAGAAGCTGAAGCGACCGAAAGGGAGGCGAGCGGAGGTGTCCAAAATTTCAATTAGGGAACAATCGGTTTGCAAACCTTAAAAACCAGGGAAAAGTTGAATATATTCCAAACATCATGAGTTTTGGCAATTTGGTATCCTATTTTTGGGGTACTCAACATTACAGCAAGAAAAAATACCTTCAAATTTGAACTAGAATTTTATTTTCAAACTAAAATATCATAGAAACTATTATTAGACAATATAAATTAAACCCACCTATAGTTTTTTTATAAGCACGCTTGGTTGAATCCGTACGTCATAATCGATAATATGATCAACTAAATGAGTCACACATAAATCCAAACCACATGACCAACTCAAGGAACATTATTATTCATATCAATCACAGCCCAAAATAAGAGTAAAGACAAAAGAGAGGGTCTTTGATTATACCTCACATCAATCCAGATTCTAGTTTGCCATATGTCTAAAAGAAAGTCGCTAATTAAGTACATAATAGTTACAACTTACAAGTGTGAAACGTGTCGGTTCAAGTTCACATGTGAACCAATGCCCATTTTCATTTGAAAGCTCTTTGACGTATTTCAACATACACGTCACGTTAAGTTCAACACTCTTGATGCTCATGTCACAATGAAAAACTACACACCAATTCACCGAATTTACATGTATAGTTGATAAGATGCTACCAATATCAGATGAAGTTTGTAGAAATTTAGTGGAAAACGTCAAAATAAACAATGATCCAACAAATCTGGTATTCTCATTTTCATAGCAAAACCTATTCAATATGGCAACACGAAAATTTAATACTTAAACTCATTTGCAAGACAACAAGAAACCAAAAACAATCGTAAGGTATTAGAAATGCAACATTGGAAAAGTATTGGTAGACTGGTAGCCTGACGAATCGGTGGAGTAAGAGACCGAATAACAAGGTTCCTTCTAGAATATTCCTAATGTAATTTAGGTAGATTATCTTGTAATTATTTTTGGTAATTTCTTTCTTCTCAAGTTTAAGTATTTGTATATATTATGATGAGATCAATTCGTGCTTGGTACCAAAGATTCACCGATTTTGTGCTCTCTATTGGCTTTATTCAGAGCAAGTGTGATAATTCTCTATTTACTTTTCACCACGGGGTGACATTGCCTACCTCTTCATCTATGTGGAAGACATCATTCTCACATCCTCCACAGATTCCCTACGTGTGCGACTTATTCGCAGCCTCACGGTTGAATTTGCTATGAAAGATCTTGGACCTCTCACCTACTTCTTAGGTATCCAGGTTTCTCGTTCTACTGCCGGCATGCTCTTATCACAACAATCTTATGCCTTGGATATCATCTCGCGCGCTGGTATGGATTCATGCAATCCAGTCGCAACACCGGTTGATATAAAACCAAAGCTCAGTGCCACAACTAGTCCGCCATTTGACAATCCAACTCTGTACAAAAGCCTTATAGGTGCTCTCCAGTACCTTACGTTCACCATACCAGACATAAGCTATGCAGTTCAACAAATTTGTATGCATATGCATGGCCCAAACTAGGGGTGTAAATTTCTGACACGACCCGAAAACACGACCCGAACCTAACACGAAATTAGCGGGTTTGGGTTTAGTCTAAATGGGTTCGGGTTGAACTCGTGAACCCGTTTAGTTAAACGGGTCGGGTTCGGGTCAACCCGGTCAAGTTGGCGGGTTGACCCGTTTAACCTATTTATACTATATATTGTTTTTTATACAATATTTTTATGTTATAAATTAATTTGGTTAGGTATTTTATGCTACACTTATAATTTAAAATAGAAATTGATATGAGATTTTATAAATAAAACATAAATATTATATATATATATATATATATATATATTTGTATTTTTTGTAATAAAATTTTAATTTTAATACATTAGTTTGCGAAAAAAAAATTAAAAAAATCAGGTTGAACGGGTCGGGTTCGTGTCAACCCGAGGATATTCAGGTCGGGTTCGGGTTGATATGTATCTCACAATTTTCAGGTTCGGGTCGGGTTCGGGTTCATGTAAAATTTTTGGGTTCGGGTCGGGTTGGACCCACCAACCTGCGAACCCGACCCGTTTAGCACCCCTAGCCCAAACACTGACCATTGGAATGCATTGAAACACATCATTTGGTATGTCAAAAGCACGGCTGATTATGATCTTATGCTTTCGACCTATTCGGATATATCTTTACGTGCCTACACAGATGCAGATTGGGTATGCTGTCCTGACACGCGTCGGTCTACTTCGGGTTATTGCGTGTACATGGGGTCGAATCTACTGTCATGGTCCTCCAAGTGTCAATCTACTATATCCCGCTCGAGCGCCGAGGCGTAATATCGAGCCGTTGCCAACGTTGTTGCTGAATTTTGTTGGATCCGGAATCTTCTACTTGAACTGTGTCGCCCGGTCAAATCTGCTACTCTTGTTTATTGTGATAATATCAGTGCTATTTATTTGTCTGGTACCCGGTACAGCATCAACATACTAAACATATTGATTTGGATATTCACTTTGTTCGGGAGCATGTACAGAGAGGAACCGTTCGAATTCTACATACTCCGACAAGATTTCAAATTGTGGATGTAGAGGTATGGTGCTTGACCCGACATACCGTTTTTATTACTTGTTACTTATTATATTATTTACTAATATTGGGGTGTGGAGGTAACCCCCTAACTGGGCTTGGTGCCAATGGGCTATGTGCCCATATAGTTAGGGGTCTATGATGTCCGGCCCATTAAGGCCCATGAAAGCCCTATATAAGAGGTCATCACCTCTCATTAGGGCACAAGTTATCACATACATATTACCCCCTGATAACACATGGCTGCCGCCAGAGCCGCCATCACTTTTTGTGTCTGTACGTTGGACTCCATTTATGGTTTCCTAGCAGTCACCTCCACGCCCCACCTTTCATTTCTCTTCGCAGGTCTGGATCTCACCGGAGAAGACGAAGGCCGAGCTGTGGTTCCCCTATTCAACATCGTCGAGGCATACACCGGCCAGCCGTGCAGGTTATTGTTTCTTCAGTGGACATATTCACCAAAGGCCTCCCCAGAGTGTTGTTCGTTTATTTTCGTTCCAGTCTCAACATACGGAAACCTCTCGTTTTGACTGCGGGGGTGTAATAGAGTATAAATCTAGAATATTCCTAATGTAATTTAGGTAGATTATCTTGTAATTATTTTTTGTAATTCCTTTCTCCCCAAGTTTAGGTATTTGTATATATTATGATGAGATCAATGAGAAGAGGGCAAGCATTGATCCATACTATTATCTCGAACATAATTGGCTTTTCCTCTACATTTATCTCTAACATGCTAATTTATCTCTGACATGCTAAGTGTTTTGTGTAAAATTAAACACAAGTGACACACCGGGGCCCAGTCCGGGCCAAAGTCACAACCATACACCCAAACTTGCTTTAATACGCCAATAAAACATGACAATCAAGAGCGAAAAACGGCGTACCATACGTTGTGTGGCGTATGATACACTGGTTGCTAATTTCCAATGTTATTTTGGGGATATGGAGATTCACTGATGTACTGTAGTTGTTGTCCAAATATTGTGTCCAAACAAACATCTTTTTGTTGTATAACAACAACCAATTAGCAACCAATAAAGTGTAACCAAGAACAAAGATTATGAATTATAGAGAGAAAGAGAAGATATAGAATTCTTATTCATTGTGTATTTACTAGCAAATACAAGAGGCCTATATTTATAGGGCCATAATATTAATACAAGAGTAAATGACATATGGGAGTTAGAATATGGATAGCCACAATAATACATATATTTATAACACCCCCCCTTGACTATCCACATAATTAAAGAAAATAATGCAGTATACGCTTGGTGATGCTGTCTCATTAAAAACCTTTCCAGGAAAACCCAGTGGGACAAAACCTCAGCTAAGGGAAAAAGAGTGCAGGGCGTATTACTCTTCCTGATACTTCTGGATCAGGTGTGTTGTCTCATTAAAAACCTTACTAATAAAACCCAATGGGACAAAACTTAGTTAAGGGAAAAAGAGTGCAACTTGTATGATACTCCCCCTCATTTGAATATGTAGTTTTTTCAGTAACATGTGTCAATCTTCCTTGAAAATTGCTTAAAGCTTCCGTAGCCAATGAAATGTCGCTCGATCTCTTGAAGTACAATCCTTTATGTTGAGTAATGGTGTATAATCTTCATATGAGATTTTCTGGTACCACCACTCGAAAATAAATATCATATGATCCACTATTGTTGTGTTACATTCCCAACATCTACAAGACTAATCAAACTTGTTTCCATGGGTTAGAAAAATAAAATCAAACATCATTCATACCTGTAATATTTGTTTTAACTCATTCCAATGTCTGCTTGCTTGTCATAGGCTATATCGTGGCGATAAGTTCAAGTGAAAGATATCACAATCATGCAAAAATAGCAAGACATATACTAATGTAAATATATTTAACTATGGTACTTCTAGAGTGAAAATCTCTACTTTGGTAGGAGATGAAATGAATAATTTTCCATATCAAGTAATTGGACAACCTTTAATGCACTTTAAGTATGAGTTATGTCCATTGTAAAATGTCCCACCATCTTTTCAAGATATAATTTGATGGATTGGTAAACATATCATTACACATATACTCGAATTGTAGGTCAAGCAACAAGTGCACTATGTCAAGGACTTTAAAAAATCCCCCTTTTAAAAAAGTTCTACAGAGTCTCTCGATAATTCTTAGATATCATCACTGTAAACTGCGAGTGAACTTTTAAGAGAGAACGTTTGATAAAAAGCTAGATAATACTATCAAACTTATGTTGCTCTTTATCGGGATATCTCATGAGTTTTACAACACTCAACCCCCTTATTTTAGTCCATATATATTTTATTACCTTTACATAATACTTCTTAAGGTATTGATATCAATGTTTGAGGCATCCTCAATCCATCAAGGACTTTTACATCTTGGCCAATTACGCAAGTGCATTCACTCTTCAATTGGAAAATCAATAACATCTATTTCTCCAATATATATTGTACCTTTCTTATACATTGAAGTATCATAATCACCAGGTTCAGTTTATTACCTGTGGTGTATTAGTGCACAATAATTACATCCTACGATGTTTCATATTACCTTTTAAGCACTCGGTTGCTTTAGGATACTCATGAGGAGTTCCACTTATATTCAATTCAATCATATAAAACATAAAGTATTCAGAATTGAATTTGTTTATTCCGATCATAATGTTATCGAGAACTTACGTTATAAGATTTTGACACATTAAATCCTTCATCAGGTATTTTCATGTGAACTTTCAGTGTCAAGTGAATCATGATATTTATTAGACGCATTTCAATTCTCTCTATGCATTACCGGACTAATGACATAATGAAAAGTCATTGTATCCACCACTAGAGAATGCGTCTCCTCCTAATCAATTATGGGTCTTTTGCGAAATACTTATGCCACCAATTTTACCTTACATCATTTTCTTTTCAAATGTTGATTCGCACAAAAGACATTTTTCCTATCTATATGTATTACAACTTTTGTTGTATGGACTACTGATCCAAAACTTTCCTTTTTAATAGAGAATTCAACTCTGTCGTATTTGTGTCTTTCCATTTTTGCCAATCATTTCTTTGTATTCCTTCATAGGCAGATCTTACATTTTGATCCTCATTTCAAGCGCTACATTACATAAAATTTATAACGAGGTCGATTTTATTTCGATTCCATACATTTCGTAGACATGATACTATATAACGAGATCTCTTTATTTTCAGGTACCTGAGGTTCTTCTGGAACCATCATGTCTAATGTCTCTTCAGAAGACTTTTTTACTTTAACCTCGACTTGACCATCTTTATTACTTGCTCCAATTTCTCGAGGATTTTTTTTATTCTTTGGAATCGACTAGTCTACCACGCTTCAGGCGTGCAATAGGCTTATTGCTAATATATGATTGTCCTTCCCAGACGCTCATTTTTTAAATGGAGCATTAGCAGTTTATATATGTGACTTGATTAGCTATTCATCATATTTAGGCCAGTTAATGCATCTGGTAATTAATTCGCTAATCTCTGTGAATGAATTATCCTTTAAACTTCTGGTTCACATTGTTTAGTACGGGGATCAATGATATTCATTCTAATTCATTTCTATTTACAACTGCCTTATATCTCCCCGTGATGTTGGGAATGTTAATCCATTGAGATGGATATCAATTAATTGAGATGTAAATAAATATCTTGTTTAAGGCTCTATAAATCATCATATATTCCCAAAGGTCCTATCTCCGTACGTCGTGGTGGATCAATTTCAATATATGTCGCACAACAAAAATCTTAGATGGGCAATATTTGGTTCCTGACCAAAAACCAACTATAATGGGGAGAAACTATTACCACTTATTGGCTTGAAGTGAATAAATGTTACTGCATGTAAAATCACATTTAATCAAATATAAAAATGAACTTTTGCTCTCATGATCATTGACGTTGCAATCAATAGTAGACGTTTAGTGATCATCTCAATGAAAGCAATATGTGTATGAAGATACGCTACTAGTATTTCAATATTTAGGAATTGAATTCACCAAATATGCCATTTTGGAATAGTGTGCTTGATATCTTATCAGCTACGCCATATATCACACAAACTTCAGGTTGCGCACTTGATAACCATTTAGACGATGCATCGATTTTAAATACTAAATGGTATCGTGTTAGGATATTTGTATCCTTTAATTAATTCCAAATTAATATGGCGAATATATAATTTCGCTTAAGAGCAAACATTACATGCTATGTATCTTAGATTGAAGAATCTTTAAGTTCTTCATTATGTTCACATCATCATCGACTCGGTGTGGTCATACCGGTCATGCCAACTAATTAAATAATTATGATCCATAAACTAAACTTTTAGTTTATGATCGAATATGTATTACTTGCACGTATGCAATACAAAACATAAGATATGAAAGAATGTATTGTAACTTCAATATTCAAACCATCATGTTATATAATCACTCCTTTTATTTGCCACATGTGGTGGTCAATCTCATTAGTAACATGGTCATTATTGCATTTTTTGATGATCGGTCTTATTATTAACTTGGCTATCATTATAGTCATTGATGGTTGATCACATCATGACCATCATTATAACTTCTGATGGTCGATCTCATTATCAAAATAAGACTGCAATTTTCTCAATTATGTCCAAGATCATGAAATTTTCAATGATCGTTATATAATCACATTCACTTCAAGAAATGGAGTAAAACCAACCAAGCTTTATTATTTTCTTGGACATAAGAATATAAAGTCATTTCAAACCATTCATACCCTTTTAATGGTATTGCTACTTCAGGAGCGTATAAAATTGAGAAGTATTTATATTTCTTCAATTACCATGATCATGGATTTTACACTGATCATTATATCATCACATTCACTTCAAGGAATGGATTATAATTACATAACTTTCATAGTGGCATCATTACAATTTCCTTAATTATGTACATGGTCATCACTTTTACAATGATCATTATGTCATCACATTCACTTCAGGGAATGGATTAAAACAACCCAACCTTCATGACGGTCGTTTCAAACCTTAAATATTCCTTAATAATATTGCCACTTTATAAGCATTATTTTTATGTTCGGAAATTGTTTTTCTACCCTTTCTTGTAATAATCTTTTCATCACATAATATCTATTTAGATGTAGTTTCATGATCGATTAATGTAAAGTATATCGGTCTAAAACCTTATGACGTTTTATACACTGATAATGAGATTTTGAGAGTTTGACATTACGGTCATATATCAACCTTGACCACAATTTAATCATGTTTATAACTTGTTCTTATATAGCACCTTGTGGTCATTTCAATGCTCTTTTCAAAACTAATAACATATGAAACATATTGTATACATATAGTTAAATTATAAAATGCATGACTTTATAACATGTCACCAAGTAAAATAAGTTATGATACGAACTTATGAAATAAGATGTCTTCATCCCTTATAAGAAATGCATTACTTTGTAATACGTCACCACATAACTGAAGTTATGATACAATATTATGAAATAAGTTATTTTCATCACTTATAAGAAAATATATGATTTATGTTTTAACTAATGTATCATGATATAACGATCACAAGTATATCTTATATGCTACATATGTCACTCTAACTTAAAAACAATAAATCTCCATTAAGTTGCTACCTGTTTTAATAACATATGATCGGGTATGCCTTTATAATAATAATAACAACAAGTTTTGTTATTTTATACAATACACAAAAGTTCCATGATGTACTCAATGTTAAGTTAATTTACAAATAAAAAATTCTCAATAAATACATTTCAAATATTAGTAATAAACATGAATATGATAATTAACATTTATAAATATCTATAGAAACTACCATGCAATCTTCAACATTATACCGTCGTATAAAACAAGTTATAATCATTATTATAATATACTTAGGGGCTGTTTGGTAGCCTCTTAGTGTGGCTCTGAACCATACAGTGCTGAATGATTCAACATTCAGCGCGTTTGTTTCAGCTTCTGAATGGAATGGTTAGGGCTGAATCATTAAGACTTGAGATGTAGCTGAACCATTAAGCACTGAATCATTAAGCACTGAACTATGCTGAACCTTAATAAGACTCTCCAACCAATGTGAGACAAGAAAATTAACTATTAAGAGGCCCAACTTAATGATTCATCACTTAACCATTCAGACCTCTTAATTATTCAGCACTTAATCAACCAAACAGCCCCTTCATAAGATTGCAATTGTAAACATCAATTGATATTAAAAACCACTAGTTCTATCCATTTTAACCTTTAATTATCAATAACAATAAATTCATAATAATGTAATTATGATAAACATAAATAAAACAAGGTACATATATAAACGACTGATGGTTGTCATGCTTTAATATAACCGAAACTTAAAAACGATTTTAAGTCTAGTAATACACCCATTTTAATTCAACAAATTATTAAATGCTTGTAAAGATCACATAAACATATATTTCAAATGAATTTAATGATATTCTACTCAAAAGTCTATGATAATTATGACTAGTTTATTAAGATTAGTTTCAAAATTAATTACATCTTGTTTAATGATATTAAAATTACGTTGTCTCATAAAGCAACACCGTTTACGTTCACAACTAAATTGTATTTTAAATTACATTTCAAATGTTTGTTTTTCCTTGAAATCTTGATTTTATATTTTACTAAAATTATAAAACCAGGGAATATTTGTGATGGTTTTGCCCACATAGTTTTGACCAATACAAGTCACACATGTAAAATTAATCTTACAATAGAAAATATTCATGATCATAATATGGAGCCCACAATCTGGATTATATACAACAGATCAATAACTTGAATTTAGTAAACTCAATTAGTATGATAATGGGCGTATATAATTAACATGGGTATGTACTTGAAACTAATTAATCTTGAAAGCAAAAAGATATACCTTACGATTATGTGGTCTACTCCTAAAAGCAATTTGTCACACCCTCACTTTTCACTGCGGGGTTTATACCGCGAGGCGTGTAACGTTCCAGGATCCCATAGCCATAAGTCACATGAACGACTCTAAATGCCCAAACCATTTAGTTCGTTATTGTAAAACAAGTTTCATAGATAATCAAATATATCCAATAGTTGCGGAAGCAAAATTTAAAGATAATAGTTATTCAAATGGTCAAAGTAAACAACGTGTTCGAAATCGTGATAGATAATTAAACATTCGAAAATAGATAAGTATTCATATCCCCATGATGCCATATGATGCATGCCCTACTCGTGCTTCGAACTAGTGTCCTGCTAAAAGGTATAATAATCGTGGGTCAACATAAAGTTGGTGAGTTCACAAAGTTTGGTAAATACGTAGGTCCTCCAGACCATGTTTTGACGAGTAAATGCTAATTCACATGCCAGGGGTAGCTAGCCCGCTCATGATAACTAAAACCAGTAATACTGAACTGCTAAACAACGAGATCCCACAATACGTGGTTAGTACTTACCTTAATACTAGTTAGTAGGAAGGGGATAAGCTTGTAGAGTTGGAGCTCCTAGTGCTCGCTAATCCACCCAAAGGTGGTCTTCGGCCGAGTATTTAAGAGAGAGAGAGAGAGAGAGAGAGAGAGAGAGAGAGGAAGGTGATTGTGAGAGATGTGGTGCAAGATTTGTGATGGATGGCCAAGCCTTTATATAGGCCGAGGGGGTGAAGGCAAGCACAAGAATGGGTGTTGTTCTTGCATGGGTTTGTGTGGTGTTCAAGTGTTTTATTCTTCATTTGGTGAAAAGCATGCTTATGCTAGCTAGGGACTTGGCCGATTGGTTATGACAAGACAAAAAGAGGTGGTGTTGACTTAATTAGAAAGGTGTTAAGTTTTGGAAGTTACCTATTTTGGTGTAAGTGTGTGATAAGTCAACTCCTTCTTGTTTCCTTCCTTCATGTGGGCCGAAATTCTAGAAGTGGTATATGTAGAAGGTGGTTAGCTAGGGAGGTTATACTCTAGGCTTGTCTTGTTTCCTTCTTTAGTGATAGTTTACAACTAAGATATGGAGCATGTGTTTTCCTTGGAGTCTTCGGCCGAGCTAGTACAAGGAAGTAGGAGAGTAGCATGGTTCTTGAAAGTGATGGATCCTATCTAGGTTGTTTCCCACAAGTTCCAAGAAGTATGATGTTAGCCAATGATCTACTTCCACCAAGACTTCTTGGAAGTGTGTTTGCGGCCGATTGTATGCAAGGATTAGCAAGAAAAGGCAAGTCACCTCATCTTGGGATTATCGCATTCTTTGTCATGATCCAAATTGGTGTAAGAAGTAATAGGTTCATGTTGTTTGTCCATTCATAGCCGATTGAAAGGGACATATCCTAGCTAGTTCCTTAAGGTAAGGTTGACTTGAGAAACAGGTGTGTCATAGTTTGTTTTAGTGTGATTTAAGGTAATAGTTGACAACTAGGGATGAGGGTGGTTGCTAGGTGTTTTCGGCCGATATATAAGACAAGGAATTTTCTTCCTTTGATGGTGATAGGTCATGGTTCACTCTAGTTGTTGATTGGTGTAGCAATTTCCAAGAAAATCCTCATGTGGTTAGTGTTTTGTTGAAAGTGACATGAGAGAGAGAACATGTGGGTGGCGGCCGAAATATGGAACAAAGGTAGGTTGTTTTCTTGTTTTGGGTGGTGTTACTAGGCTTGAGTCATGCCTTAGTGTTGAGATGTATGTGTGAGTCATTGTCATGTTCTTGTCAAGTGTAAGTGCCTTGTTGTCCATGTGTGTGTGAGCCGTATATATATATATATATATATATATATATATATATATATATATATATATATATATATATATATATACACACATGTGGGTATAGCTTGTGTAGTTCTAAGACAAATATCTTGGCCATGATCCCATACTAAATCATGTTATGTAAATTAATCGGCCTATTCATGTTAATAGTGTTGTGATCGTACATTGTGTCCATTAAATAGTTTCTAATATGCCTTTCGATATAGGAATATCATCCGGTTTCCCAAGGGTAAGAGTTAGTTATGTTCCATGCCTCTTGATGACGATATTAACATGTATTTTGTTTCATAAGCATTATATGTTCGTTAAATAATAACCCATAGGTACATATACATCTCGTGTGTGCACGTGTGACTTATCTAGCTAACCTTAGCTAAGTAGAATTCAAGGAATCTAAGTGCAAGTAAATAGAGTTTTGATTGAATTGAGAACCTGAAATTGCGGGGTATCACATCATCCCCAAGTTGAAAAGAATTTCATCTCGAAATTCAGCAAGTAAACAGTAAAGCTAGCTAGGAAAATGTATGCTTGGTTCCCGGATGTCACATCATCCCCAAGTTGAAAAGAATATCATCTTGAAATTCACTTTGAGGTAGCTGCTTTATGTTTAGAGTTTGATCTATGCACAGGTTTAGGTTCAGTGAAGAGATGTGGGTATTTAAGCTGCATTTGATCCCTGCGTTCCCACGTGTATTCTGGTCCTAAACGGGAATTCCATCGTACCTTAACAATAGGTATGGTACTTTGTCTGAGTTTCTTGACGCCCTGTTCAAGAACCTCCACCGGTTCCTCCACGAACCGTAGCTGGTCGTCCACCTGGATCTCTTCCAGTGGCACTACCAGTGTCGTGTCAGCTAGACACTTCTTTAGATTTGAGACGTGAAACACGTTGTGAACTCCACTGAGTTCCTCAGGCAGGTTTAACCTGTACGCCACTGGACCAATCCTTTCGATGATCTCGAATGGTCCCACGTACCGCAGGTTTAACTTTCCCCGTTTCCCAAAGCGTATCACGCCTTTCCAAGGTGACACCTTTTGTAACACCCCAACCGATGGCGGAATCATCGAGGTGCCACGTAGTGACGATTGTTCAAAAGCACATGGTACTAAAATGTAAATATTATTGAATAAACCAAAATTGTCTTACATAATAATGGAAATTACATTGTCTAAATGAAATGTAAATATTGAAATGACTGAATTAAAATAAAGCACTAAATGTCTCTTGCTAAAGCATTAGATCAAACTGCACCTGAAACATGTACAAAAATAGGTTTGGTCAACATAAGAAATGTTGGTGAGCATTCCTAGTTTTGATATATATAGTAGGTTGAAAGATATACAATTCAAGTGCAAGCTACAGTGCAAATATGTAAACTATGTATCATACAAATGAGCGAAATCAACCCTGTGACTGTATAATGTACTGATGAACGGCGGTGTACTTATCCAATAAATGGATAAAAGCTTAACACTGGCCATGGATTCTCCGATGAAAAAGGGGGAGAATCAATCTAGGCGGGTTGTCAATCCAAATAGCGCTATCCAATGTTAAGGTCGGCTTGTACATGGCTAATGATTTCACTAAGTACAAATGTATTCTACATGTAATGTCTAAGCATAAAGCACGTTTGTAAGCAAATGCACATAGTACTAGAATTGTATTGTAAAAATGTGAACTTGTATGTGTAATTTGTATAAGTGTACATGTAACACCCCAAAAATGAATAAAACCAAAAAGGGGATAGGAAATACTCACAGTTCCCGTAGTAGTTTGAGATTTAACTGGACAACGAGATATGAATTGAGATTACTCCCAAATGATCAACCTAAAGTATTTGATAACGTGTAAGGGAAATAACTCTAGGATACATGTATTTCTAGGGCTTCGAATTGGGGATAAACGTTTATTTGATTAATAACAATTTGTTTATTAAATATAAGAAATTTAATGAATAAATGATTAAAAGTCTTTTTATAAATTTTAAGTTAAAGATGGTCACAAAATAAAGTCTTTAGTATGAAAATAAGTTTTATAAAATTATTTTCTTGAAATTAGAATATTTAATCTATTTATTTCAAATTGCCAAAATATGACTTTAATATCTAAAAATATTAAAATTAAAGAATTTTTAAATTAAAAATTGTATTTTTGTTCCAAATGAATAGGAATAATTTATGTAAAATTTTGGTGCAAAAATATTGTAAAATGAATTTATTATGAATTATTTATGATTAAAACTAACAAAAATTGATTAAAAATATTAAATAAACGGTTTTTCAGAAATAAAAATATTTTCTGGAATGTTTAAGAATATACAAGTTTAGAATAATTTTTGTGAGATTTAATAAAATCGTTTAGATATTTTTATAGAATTTAATAAATATAAATGAATAAACTTGTATTATTAATAATATATAAATAAATTATTTTTGAAAAACTAGAAAGGATGATGAACTTTATCAGTGGAATAACATAAAATAAATTTTGTAGAATTTATAAAGGTGTTTTAGTATTTTAAAACTAATTTTAAAATAATAATGAATAATAAAGAAAAAGGGGGGTTTTTGAAAAAAAAGGTTTGTTGTGGGTGGGGCTCGAACCCGCGTGGTTTTGTATAACATCATCAGACATAACCACTTGATCTAGATCAGTGGTTGTGTTTGATTCTAGTTTAATTAAAATATAAAACATAAGCATGGAAGGTGTTCTTCCCCAAATTATAAGTTGCGAGCCCTAGTTTTATCAATCGAATGATTTACACATCATCAACCCAATTAACCATAGGGCAATTGCTGTGTATAGTCCGATTAACAAAACCCATGAAAGAAAAGCGACTTACAATGAAGAATTCGTATGTATAGCTCGGTCAAAGAAAAAGTCAACCACGAGTGTAAAAGCTTCGATTCTGGACGATTTGGTGT
The DNA here is from genome assembly GCA_028751855.1 of Ambrosia trifida. Classification (NCBI taxonomy): domain Eukaryota; kingdom Viridiplantae; phylum Streptophyta; class Magnoliopsida; order Asterales; family Asteraceae; genus Ambrosia; species Ambrosia trifida. The sequence goes on along the minus strand of CM054131.1, from coordinate 70,601,325 downwards.
TTGATAGTGAAAAGTGTTATTGGGGTTCTCTTAGTCGCATAAACGTGTGTGTGGGTGCAGGTTTAATTGAATAATAATCACGTATATATACGAATTCGATCCGGGTTATTTTGGAATGCATTTAATCGAGTTATTTGGTCAAGTCAAACGCGTTAATCACGCGTGTTGATGTTTTTAGAAAGAAGAGTGCGTAAATCCGGAATTAACTTGATCATTGGCGTGATTATTGGATCAGTATTGTGTTTTCTTGTGTTTCCTTGTTGCAGCGATCGATAGCAAGGAAGAAGGAGAAGTACCAGCTTAGTTCATGATTGTGTATAAATAATAAGAACATCGGGTTAAAAACAAAGGCTCATTCGTGGCGTAGTGGTTGTTGGCGTGTGGTTGTACAGCTTCTGCCCGGGTTCGAGTCCCGGCAGGAGCTGTTTTGTTTTTTCTTTTTTTTTTTAAAAACAGGTACAAGGGCTTGGGCTAGTGGGCCGCTGCTGTTGGGCCTGCGTGTGGACTGGGCCAAGCTTTGGGCTCAGAAGGTTGGGCTCCAAGGTTTTCAAAGGATTAAAAAAAAGGATTTGGGCTTGGTTTGGTTGTGGTTTGGTTATGGTTTAGGAGTGGTATGAAGAGAAAGAAAAAAAATATATATATATATCTAATCTGAATTTATTATTATTATTATTATTATTATTATTATTATTATTATTATTATTATTATTATTATTATTATTATTATTATTATTATTATTATTATATAAAGAAAAGTGACGGATGTCACACCTTTAGCAGTACCTTGTCTCCAATCTGGAACTCCAAAGGTTTCCTACGCTTATCAGCGTAACTTTTCTGTCGATCACGTGCAACAGCCATCTGGTTTCTGATTTGCACGATTTTCTTAGAAGTCTCGTGCACTAGTTCAGGACCTGTCAGTTGGCTATCCCCAACTTCAGTCCAGTAAATGGGAGACCTACACTTGCGTCCATATAGTGCCTCAAAAGGCGCACACTGAATAGAAGTGTGGTAACTATTGTTATACGAGAATTCGATTAACGGCAAGTGCTTATCCCAACTGTTTCCAAAGTCCATTACGCATGCCCGTAGCAGATCTTCCAACGTTTGGATGGTACGCTCACTCTGTCCATCCGTTTGGGGGTGATAGGCTGTGCTCATATCTAAGCGAGTTCCCAAAGCATCTTGTAGAGTAGTCCAAAAACGAGAAGTAAATCGTGAATCGTGATCGGATATAATAGAAGTAGGCACCCCATGCCTAGAGACGATCTCCTTGAGATAGAGGTTGGCCATTCTCTCCAGCGTGTCAGTTTCCTATATTGCCAGAAAGTGTGCCGATTTGGTTAAACGATCGACAATAACCCAAATCGTATTATGCCCACTTGGCGTTTTAGGGAGCTTCGTGATGAAGTCCATGGAAATTCCATCCCATTTCCACATAGGGATTTCTGGTTGCTGAAGTAAGCCTGAAGGTTTCTGATATTCAATCTTAACCTTCGCACAAGCCAAGCACTTACTAACATAAGTGGCTATCTCAGCTTTCATGTTTGGCCACCAGAAAAGGGTTTTGAGATCTTGGTACATTTTATCCGAACCAGGATGTACCGAATAACGAGAGGTGTGAGCTTCGTCAAGCACAAGTTGCCTGAGATCTCCAAAACGTGGAATCCAGACTCGATTCATGAAGTACTGAAGACCATCTGTTCTCAGTTCCAGATGTTTATCCGCGCCATGCAGTGTCTCCAGCCTGACGTTCTCTTCCTTTAGGGCCTCGCCCTGGGCTTCACGTATCTTGTCAGGAAGATTGGAATGGATAGTGAGTTGTAACGCTCGCACTCGCTTCGGCTTCATCTCCTTACGACTGAGGGCATCTGCTACTATATTAGCTTTCCCTGGATGATATTTGATGGCACAGGCCTAATCGTTCAGAAGCTCGACCCATCGACGTTGTCGCATGTTCATCTCTTTCTGATCGAATATGTGTTGAAGGCTCTTATGATCAGTGAAGATCGTACACCTCGTTCCATAGAGATAGTGCCTCCAAATCTTTAGAGCAAAAACTACTACTCATGAACCTTCAATTGACGTGAAGCATACACGATCACCTTATCACGTTGCATCAGTACACACCCTAATCCTTGGATAGACGCATCATAATACACCACGAAATCGTATGTACCTTCTGGTAACGATAGGATAGGTGTACTGCAAAGCTTTGCCTTTAACAATTGAAAAGCAGATTCCTGAGCATCTCCCCACTTGTAAGTAATACCCTTCTGCGTCAAAGCAGTGAGGGGTTGAGCGATCTTAGAGAATCCCTCAATGAATCTGCGATAGTATCCCGCAAGGCCAAGGAATTGGCGTACTTTTGTAGGAGTCTTAGGAGCCTCCCACTGTTTAATGGCATCAATCTTGGCGGGATCGACATGTATTCCAGCATTGTTGACTACATGTCCTAGAAATTGGACTTCTCGAATCCAGAAGTTACATTTGGAGAGTTTCACATACAGCTGCTCATTTCTCAAGAGTTCCAATATCAACCGCAGGTGTTGCTCGTGCTCTTCCCTGCTCTTGGAATAGATCAATATATCATCTATGAACACTATGACGAATTTGTCCAAATAAGGCTTACACACGCGGTTCATAAGATCCATGAACACAGCCGGTGCATTTGTCAGCCCAAATGGCATCACCAAAAACTCATAATATCCATAACGAGTTCGAAAGGTTGTCTTCGCCACATCCTCTTCTCGGACTCTCAGCTGGTGATATCCTGACCTCAGGTCAATCTTGGAATAGAAACTTGACCCTTGAAGTTGGTCGAACAAGTCATCGATGCGAGGTAAAGGGTAGTGGTTCTTTACCGTCACCTTGTTCAACTCTCGATAATCAATACACATTCGACTCCCATCCTTCTTTTTAACAAATAGGACTGGGACTCCCCAAGGTGAAGAACTAGGTCTAATGAAACCCCGATCCAATAACTCTTGGAGTTAGGTAGACAGTTTTTGAAGTTTGCCCGGTGCTAGGCGATATGGTGCGCGTGCAACTGGGGCCGCTCCTGGTGCAAGATCTATCTGAAACTCCACTTGACGAACAGGTGGAAGTCCAGGTAACTCTTCAAGAAATATGTCTGGAAAGTCACGAACTATTGGGATATCCTCAATCCCCGTTTTGACTTCCGCTCGAGTATCAGAAATGTTAGCCAGAATGGCCGGATAGCCCTTTCGAATACACTTCTGGGCTTTCAGGAATGTGATGATGCCCACCATGGCACCACCACGATCACCCTGAATAGTTAGCAGTTCTCCATTAGAGAGAGGGATACGAACAATCTTCTCTTGACAGAGAATTTCAGCGTGTTGCTTGGACAACCAGTCCATGCCAACCATGAGGTCAAAGCTTCCGAGGGTGATAGGTAGAAGATCGATGGCAAATAACTGCCCATCTAGTTCGAGCTTACAGTCACGATAGATGTGGGTTACCTCGACAGGCTTCCCATCAGCTAATTCTATAGAATGTGGGGTATCAAGAAGAGTAGGAACTATCCCTAGATGTTTGTTAAGTGTTGATGACACAAAACTAAAGTCTGCACCAGTATCGTATAAAACAGAAGCAAGGTTGTCGTCTAAGGAACACGTACCCGTCACGACATTGTTGTCATTCCTAGCTTCTCCTGAACCAATCACGAAAGCTCTCCCACGAGCCCCGTTGTTGTTGTTGTGGTTGTTGTTATTGTTGTTGGTAGTGTTATTGTTGTTCCCGTTCCGGTTACCACTACCGTTGTTATTGTTCCCACCGTTGCTGTTGTTACCGTTTCCGTTCAGCTGTGGGCAGTCCTTCTTGAAGTGACCTTCATTCCCACACTGGTAACAACCCTTATTGTTCTTCGGTTGTTGTCCTTGCTGAGGTGCTGGCTGAATTCCCGGGACATTGACTCTACAGTCCTTCTGCACATGACCCATCTTACCACAACGATCACACTTGATCCTGTTACAAGGTCCTGAGTGGTGATAGTTGCACTTATTGCACTTAGGACGGTGTCCCTGATAACCACTCTGTGATTGATTATGGTTACTACCGTTGTCATGTTTCTTGTTCTGCTGCTGCTGATTACCATTAGTCGAGAGTTTGCCAGATGCATTCTCCCACTTCCTCTTGTTATCATTGGCGTAAGAAGATGGAGTACCACGAGGGGGTAGCAGTCCCTCTTCCACCTTCTGATCAGTCAGCTGGTGAGCCAAGCGAATCACCTGCTGGAGGTTATTGAACTTAGCAGCAGTGACCATTCCCTTAATCTGTGGTACTAGGCCCTGGATATACAACTCAATTCGTTTGTAGAGTGGAGTGGAGTAGTTAGGGCACATTGTCGCCAGTTCATGTGACCTGGTAGTATAGCTCTCAATCTTCGACCCCACCATCTTCAGGTTGAGGTACTCGGTCTCCAACTTCTGAATTTCATCTCGAGGACAGTACTCCTCCTTCATGAGTTCCTTGAAATCTGCCCACAAGGTAGTATTTGCCACATCAACTCCTAGCAGCTGCATTTGGGCATTCCACCACGATAATGCCGCCTTCTCAAGCGTAGCGGTGGCATACTTAACCCTATCAGCTGGCGGGCAATTGCACATAGCAAAGAACGATTTCACCTTTTCGAACCACCTAAGTAGTCCAACTGCTCCTTCAGATCCTCCAAAGTTATGAGGCTTACAATCCATGAATGACTTGTAGGTACAAGTCGGAGGGTGATGAGCAGGTTTGCCGGCTTGAAAAGCTGCCAAGGCTGCTACAACCCGATCATTGATTAGTGTGCTCAGTTCTTCTTGCGTCAGACTGATGCTGCCTCTACCATTTCCTCTACCTGTCATAGCAATTCTACATATACATTATACTCATGAGTAAACAATAATATGTTCCGCATACCATCGTTCATGCAGTATAAGTAAACTAGAATGTAACAAGGTTTATGAACACGAAAATAAGATAAAGTAGTAGATTGATAATAATAATAATAATAATAATAATAATAATAATAATAACATAGGATAAACGATTCTCAGATCTTACACGACAAAATAAAAGTTATTATACGAATATATATGATACTTAAGATAATAGAAATCAATCGTCCGCATGATCCACACACGAGCCTTCATCATCGCTTTCGTCTTGAATCTCGACCTCAAATAGATCGTTTTCCTCTTCTGGTTCGAGCTCTTCTTCAAATGCTGCCTCAATGGCCGCTCCAATAGCATCATCTTATTCCTCCATAGGCTCCTCTTCGGGATCCTCCCCAAGATCCTCTACATCTATCCCTAGGGCTGCTATAAGCCTATTACGAATGGTATTCAATTCTTGCATAGTATTTGCTAAGCTTTGTCTAGTGGCAGCCAACTCCTGCCTAGTCTCAGCAGCTTCCCGCTTGACGACTGCCATCTCAGTCATCAAGTGGCCTATCTGACCTTCCATATGCCTGATTGTCTCATCTGCATTCCTCCTCCAGAACTTAAACGGTTGCACAGCAGTGAAAGCATTATCCAACTCAGTATGAACGTGCCTCACCATATCTGCAAAAGATCTTTCCCAAGAATCTATAACAGGAGGTACTCTAACTAGCACTCCATAACCTACAACCCAAGAGTGCAACATATCGGTAAACCAATGCCAACGATTGGTATCCCAATGTGAATCCTGAAATGAAACTGGACGTAGGTAGGGATCCACTGATGGAGCTTGTTGTCCCTCGATAGCACGAGAAGAATAGTTATGAGTAGAGTTAGTCATGGTCTTTCCTGCAATACGCTAGATCAGTACACGTATTCCAGAAATTATCAAGTTGTGCACTTAAGGAAATGAGTGTAACTAATATTTATGCTATGATGATTATAGACGCAATCCTAGTTCACTATAACCAATGGCTCTGATACCAATCTGTTACACCCTCACTTTCCACTGCGGGGTTTATACCGCGAGGCGTGTGACGTTCCAGGATCCCTGATGTGCTCAAAGTGGTTTAATAAAAACTAACTAAATTAACCTAAACTAGACACTCTAAGTTTTAAATTTATAACCTAAGACTCTCTAAACCTAAACCACACAACCGGCAAGTGTACCGGTCAGTGCAGTACAGCTAAAGTAAGTCCGAGTATCGAACCCACGAGACTCTAATGGAAAACGTAAACTAGACTCGACTACTTATCTACAACCTGACTAAATAATGTTTTGTTGCTTAAAGGGGGGTTTTCTAACAAACTAATTGCATATAAATAAAATAAAACTAAAATTAACTAAACTGAATTAAAAACGAGAACTGAGTTGAGCTTAATTCAAATAATGGTGAAGGTGCTACCTAGGTTAGAATCTTACTCATGACTGACAAACTTCTATGGTTATGGAACTAGCTATGGAACCGGGATCTTCAAATACTAAACTTACAGGATAAACTAGAGGACCCTCGACCCTTCTCAAGGAGAAACCTAAAGGTTACCTATAAGCCGTTAAACTACCGATTGAGAGGTTACCCTTACAGGCTTACCTACTCTGATGATAAAGTACCCGCTAGACAGTCTACCTTACAGCGCGAAAGCCTCACTACACTAATAGTGCAAGGGGTAACTATAGAAAACCTGACCTGACTCGATACGCAAGAAGTGGTAAGGAAACTAGGAAGATCTTCTTACAAAGCATCTAGATCTAGCAATTTAACACCCTAGACATATCGACAATCCCGCACCTTACAGCTTTTGGAATTGGAAGAACACCTAGAACTACCCAATTAACAAAAATCACTCCTATGAAAAACACTAGCAATTTATCATAAACTAGTTGTTAACACACAGTCCACAACCTAACACGCATTCATACATGAAAGACATTCACAAAAACGCATGTGGAGTAAATAATTATTAATTGAACAAAACTAGGTACGCATATACACCAGATCAAAAATAATCAAAGTCTTTACTAAATCATCAACCCATAGTCAAAGTTCCAAAAACCATAAAAACAATCATTCAATCATAAGTATTCATCAAAACCTACGTAGTAACAAAAGTCTAGCCAATAAAAGTCATGATAAAATCAAAACAATAAAAGCCAGTAAAAATCATGGTGTTCACAACGGGTAGCAAATAAATAAATAATTAAAGTAGAAACAACCCGTGCTCGCACCAGTGCTTCGCCCTTTGACCCGTGCCTCTAATAATTCTGCACTGTTTGCTGCTTCTGTTATGCTCCTTCGATAATTTCTTCTGCTGCCGTCTCTCTAATTTTTGTGCGCAGCCTCCCCCAGAATCATAAATCGATGCCTTTTTCAATTATAATATGTCCTTCTCAAATATGGAATTTTGTTTGGGCTGGGCTCGAATCCTAGCAGCCACACCCAAAAACTTGATGTGCTAAAAGTAGTTTAATAAAAATAACTAAATTAAACCTAAAACTAGACACCTAGTAATACTCTAGACTCTCTAAAACTAAACTACTGACAGGCAAGCGAACCTATCGACTCTAGTAAAGCTAAAGTAAGTCCGGATATCGAACCCACGAGACTCTAATGGAAAACGAAAACTAGACTCGATTACTTATCCTAAAACTGATTAAATTAATTTATTATTTTAAAAGGGGGGATTTTACTGAAAAATAAATTGCAATAAAATAAAGGTTAACTAAAATTAGCTAAACTGAACTAAAGACACGAACTTGATTGAGCTGAATTCAGATGATGACAAGACACTACCTAAACCAGACTCCTAACTATGACTGATAAGCTTCTATGGTTATGGAACTGATTTGGAACCGGGATCTTAAAATACTAAACATCAAGAATAAACTAGACACCCTCGACCCTTCTCAAGGGGAAACCCTAGAATATTTTTGTGCTGTTAAACTACCGGTTGGAGTACAAACCCTCACAGGTTATCTAACTCTTATGATCGAGTACCCGCTAGACAATCTACCTCACAGCGCGAAAGCCTCAGTACACTAGGTGCAAGGGGTAATTATTGAAGCCTAGATCTAACTTGATATGCAAGAGTTGAAAGGGAAACTAGGCAGATCTTCTCACAAAGCCTCTAACCTAGCAATCTAACAACCTAGACATACCAACAAGCCCTCACCTCACAGCTATTGAACTTGGAAGAATACCTAAAATCTTCTAACCACCAAATATCACTCCTATGGTAAACTCACGATTATTGACCATAAACTAGTTGCTACACAAAGTCTGCAACCTAACTAGCACTCATACATGAAAGACATTCACAAAAGTGCAAGTGGAGTGAATAAATGACAATAAGAAAATAATAAATATGCATATACACCAGATCTAAAGAAATCAAAATTTTTACTGAATCATAAATCCAAACAAGTTCCAAAAACCATAAAAATCGCAAATCAAAACATAGTTATTTGTCTTAGCCTAGGTAGCTATAATAGTTTTAGCCACAAATCATCTTGAAAAGAGAAACAAAGACATATAAAAATTCAGCAATCATTGTATAGAACAAGGATAATAAAGAAACGAAAAAATCGAATGATTGACACCCGAATACTCGCTCCCTGGCTTAGAACCTTTGATCCTTGGCTTGCCTCCCTAATAATATTTGCTTCTTTGTCCTGTGCGCCTCTTTTCTCCAAGAATAATATTGCTCCAGAACAATTCTTCCCTTCTTCGAAAATAATAAAATCGCTGCTCGATGTAGCTTGATAAAATCCTCCCTCTGGAATATCGTTGCCGCTCCTTTCCTATATTATGACCGACTAAACCCTTCAAAATTCTTTCTTTGTTTTTTTTCTTTGCGTGACCTCCACACATGGCCCAAGCCCTTCTTTCTTTCTTTCATTCTTTTCGTTTTCTTGTTTTGTCGTGACATAAGTCTCTTTTCATAACTATAAGTGTCATTATTTATTTATTTATTTATTTAATTATTATTATTATTATTATTATTATTATTATTCCATACTCTTGACTCGGGTGTTCTTGACTTGACCAAAGTTGCTCGTTTACGCTCCAACGTCTTTGAACACCTACCAAAATATAAAATAAATACATAAGTACTACAAATGACCCAAAGCTAATAAAAATTTATAAAAACCTATAATAAATAAAATATATTGGTACAAGCCTAAAAGTAATAAAAGTACTATCTAAACGACTCGAAAACTATACAAATTTTACACTGGAAATAGATGTATTTTACAATACATCAATCCCATAGCCATAAATCACATGAACGACTCTAAATGCCCAAACCATTTAGTTCGTTATTGTAAAACAAGTTTCATAGATAATCAAATATGTCCAATAGTTGCGGAAGCGAAATTTAAAGATAATAGTTATTCAAATGGTCAAAGTAAACAACGTGTTCGAAATCATGATAGATAATTAAACATTCGAAAATAGATAAGTATTCATATCCCCATGATGCCATATGATGCATGCCCTACTCGTGCTTCGAACTAATGTCCTGCTAAAAGGTATAATAATCGTGGGTCAACATAAAGTTGGTGAGTTCACAAAGTTTGGTAAATACGTAGGTCCTCCAGACCATGTTTTGACGAGTAAATGCTAATTCACATGCCAGGGGTAGCTAGCCCGCTCATGATAACTAAAACCGGTAATACTGAACTGCTAAACAACGAGATCCCACAATAGTGAGCAAAGTGCCTTGCATCATTGTCTATCAACAATGATAATATGTTGAGTTATAGTTCACACCCATGCTCTCCAGCACGATGTGAGGTTTGTGAGACCTAATAGCGCTATCAACTAGTAACCCGCTTGCCATCCGGCAACTCATTCGGTATTTAGAGAGAGTTCAATGATAGAGTTGGTTTAGTTCATCAAGGACATAAAGCATGAATCAGTGAAAGTAGATTCACCTACTGAATCATAGCACCCCAAACCTGGGATGTGTAAAAGTAGTACCAAACCGGACTATGAAAAAGTTTAGAAAGTTGTCTCCTTCCGAGACGTATGCTTTTGAGAAAAAGAGTAGTGAAACTCACCTAGTGATTGAGAGATCTAGCAAAGCAAAGAAAGTAACTATCGTTCCAACAAGGATCTCCCTATGAACATTTAAGACATATTAAACTATGTTCTTGTTTATCTCACAAGCTCGGCACCAACTTTTGTGAACCACATCAAATGGGTGTAGATCATGTGTTCATGTATAAGATGTTTGATCTAAAAATTGTTTCATGAATCCATGTGAAATCAATTACTCTCACACTAGATAATATAATTGATTACATAGGTGAAACAATGTGTACATAATAGATGCTTGATTACTAATCACGTAATAATCAGCCTATCATGGCTAGTTGGGGTCGATCCTAGTGATCAAAGAGTCTAAGCGTGGGTTCACAATAAGGGCCGATGGATTCATAAGAAAATAAGTGGTTAGTACTTACCTTAATACTAGTTAGTAGGAAGGGGATAAGCTTGTAGAATTGGAGCTCCTAGTGCTCGCTAATCCACCCAAAGGTGGTCTTCGGCAGAGTATTTTAGAGAGAGAGGAAGGTGATTGTGAGAGATGTGGTGCAAGATTTGTGATGGATGGCCAAGCCTTTATATAGGCCGATTGGGGTGAAGGCAAGCACAAGAATGGGTGTTGTTCTTGCATGGGTTTGTGTGGTGTTCAAGTGTTTTATTCCTCATTTGGTGAAAAGCATGCTTATGCTAGCTAGGGACTTGGCCGATTGGTTATGACAAGACAAAGAGAGGTGGTGTTGACTTGATTAGAAAGGTGTTAAGGTTTTGGAAATTACCTATTTTGGTGTAAGTGTGTGATAAGTCAACTCCTTCTTGTTTCCTTCCTTCATGTGGGCCAAAAATTCTAGAAGTGGTATTTGTAGAAGGTGGTTAGCTAGGGAGGTTATACTCTAGGCTTGTCTTGTTTCCTTCTTTAGTGATAGTTTACAACTAAGATATGGAGCATGTGTTTTCCTTGGAGTCTTCGGCCGAGCTAGTACAAGGAAGTAGGAGAGTAGCATGGTTCTTGAAAGTGATGGATCCTATCTAGGTTGTTTTCCACAAGTTCCAAGAAGTATGATGTTAGCCAATGATCTACTTCCACCAAGACTTCTTGAAAATGTGTTTGCGGCCTATTGTATGCAAGGATTAGCAAGAAAAGGCAAGTCACCTCATCATGGGATTATCACATTCTTTTTCATGATCCAAATGGTGTAATAAGTAATAGGTTCATGTTGTTTGTCCATGCATAGCCGATTGAAAGGGACATATCCTAGCTAGTTCCTTAAGGTAAGGTTGACTTGAGAAAGAGGTGTGTCATAGTTTGTTTTAGTGTGATTTAAGGTAATAGTTGACAACTAGGGATGAGGGTGGTTGCTAGGTGTTTTCGGCAGATATATAAGACAAGGAATTGTCTTCCTTTGATGGTGATAGGTCATGGTTCACTCTAGTTGTTGATTGGTGTAGCAATTTCCAAGAAAATCCTTATGTGATTAGTGTTTTGTTGAAAGTGACATGAGAGAGAGAGCATGTGGGTGGCGGCCGAAATATGGAACAAAGGTAGGTTGTTTTCTTGTTTTGGGTGGTGTTACTAGGCTTGAGTCATGCCTTAGTGTTGAGATGTATGTATGTGTGAGTCATTATCATGTTCTTGTCAAGTGTAGGTGCCTTGTTGTCCATGTGTGTGTGAGCCGTATATATATATATATATATACACACACACACATATGTGGGTATAGCTTGTGTAGTTCTAAGACAAATATCTTGGCCATGATCCCATACTAAATCATGTTATGTAAATTAATCGGCCTATTCATGTTAATAGTGTTGTGATCGTACATTGTGTCCATTAAAAAGTTTCTAATATGCCTTTCGATATAGGAATATCATCCGGTTTCCCAAGGGTAAGAGTTAGTTATGTTCCATGCCTCTTGTTGACGATATTAACATGTATTTTGTTTCATAGGCATTATATGTTCGTTAAATAATAACCCATAGGTACATATACATCTCGTATGTGCACGTGTGACTTATCTAGCTAACCTTAGTTAAGTAGAATGCAAGGAATCTAAGTGCAAGTAAATAGCGTTTTGATTGAATTGAGAACCTGAAATTGCGGGTATCACACAATTGATGTTGATAACGTGTTGTATAACAACGGCCAATTAGCAACCAACAAAGTGTAACCAAGAACAAAGATTATGAATTATAAAGAGAAAGGGAGGACAAAGAATTTTTATTCATTGTGTATTTACTAGCAAATACAAGAGGCCTATAGGGTCATAATATTAATGCAAAAGTATGAATAGTCACAATAATACATATATTTATAACACCTATTGTTTTAGTACAAAATATAAATTCTTTTGTTAAGTATGCAAAGTTTGAAGAAGTTGAAACGGTAGTCATATCTTTTGGAGTAAACTGCCATTTTCGTCCCCGAGGTTTGGCACTTTTTGCCAGTTTCATCCAAAAGTTTATTTTTTCTCAACTGGATCCAATAGTTTTCAAATTGTTGCTCGTTTCATCCAACTCGTAAACTCCGTTAGTTGAACTCAGTTAAATAAGGGGTAGTTTTGTCATTTTATCTTTTAACTAAAGGGCATTTATGTCAATTCATTAGTTTTACCAACTCCATCTATTTAAAACAACAATCAAACAACCCCAAATCATCATCTTCTTCCAAATCTTCTTCCAAAACCCTAATAAATCACCCAAACTAGAAGTTGTTGAACATAAAAGCCCTACCATAGCTACTTCTTCAGACTGTGGCATGGACTCTTCAGAAGGGAGAACTCATGGTACGGTTTTTAAGTATCCACAATGGAAATAGTTAGATACGACGTCAATTAATTCGCTATTAGTTAATATCTAAAATTGTTAAGGACGTTTTTCTTTCTATATATTCCACTAATTAGACCCATGAATATTATAGATTCATGAATTCTTAAAGATAACAATTGTAGAAACAGAAACGTGTTCCTTTAAGTGAAGCGAGTACTTAGAATAAGCAGAGTGGCACAAACACACACTTTTATTGTTCTTGTGGATTAGAAACAGATTATGAACCGGAAGATTATAAGGGTCCGATGATAGTCACCATGGTTGCCGGCGCCGGTGATGGTTGATGATTGTTGACAGTAAACAGAGGAGTGTTATCAGGGAAGACGAGGACTTACCAGAAGAATGGTTGCCGACGCCGGTCACCGGACCGAGGATCTTTGGTCAGAAGCTTTCGACGCACACACAGTAGATGTGTGTGTTGTGCGTGTGTTCTGTAGAAACAAAGAAGGTGGGGGAGGGTTTATATAGGAGGGACAGATTAGGGGATGTTTGGATGCGGGTGTAGGAACTAGCTAGAGGGGTGTTTGGTGACAAGTTTAATAGCAGGAATAAAAGGTGTTTGGCTGCAATAAAATAACAAAACCGCCCTTATTTAACTGAGTTCAACTAACGGAGTTTACGAGTTGGATGAAACAAGCAACAATTTGAAAACTATTGGATCCAGTTGAGAAAAAATAAACTTTTGGATAAAACTGACAAAAAGTGTCAAACCTCAGGGACGAAAATGACAGTTTACTCTATCTTTTAAAAATAGATTAGTAACCACTTTCATTATTATATAATTTATTGAGTTTGAAAATAGTGATATTACATGTCGACCGTAGTTCTTCAATTGGACGTGCTCAAGCTTGCCGCACATAAACCTTATGAATTTTGTTCTTTGAGTTTGACTTTGTTTGGCTTACCCTATGAAGTTTTTGTCTACTCATTTGTTGATTGATTTGTTTCAATCGCTTGATCTATTCAATACTTTTCCCGTGACTAGAGATCGTAAATGGCTTTGGATATTTGCACACTCTTCGTATAATTGCACACCCATACCCCTTATACGTCATGTATTGGGGTTTCACAAACTTTTACGTGCCATTAATGTCGATCAATCAGTATACACGGCGTATAGGTTTCTGACTGATCAACACTAATGGTGCGTGAAAGTTTGTGCAACCCCCTATACGCATCGTATAAGGGGTTATGCACTTAATTTGGAGGGTATGTAAATACAAACACATGAAAAGTTATATTTAGCAATTGTATCATATATTTTTAATGCATTCCATTGAAAGGGATTTTTTCCCTATATATTTTTATTGCATTCCATTGAACGCGATTTTTTGTTTGTGTTCGTTTGTTAAGAAAATAACGTGTTTACGAACTATTCATGAATAGTTACTGAACGAGGTTTTTGTTTGTGTTCGTTTGTTAAGGAAATGAAGATGCTCGTATTCATTTGTCTTTATTTGTTATATTTAGGTGTTGGACAAAAGCGACACAAACAAACACAAATGAACGTAAACAAATACAAACATGCATTAATGAATAAAATCGAGCACGACTTACGCATATTAAATTCCGAAAGTTTCATTACGAACATTGTCCGACCAAAATATACTAATTTAATTACACATATATACTTGACATAATCTTGATCACATGATGTATTATAAAAATACAAAATTATCATATTAAACTTGAGATCATCATTTAATCCACCCAAAATAACAATTAATCAAAATAGTTAAAGTAATATGAATATGTGATACATTAACATATATTAAATACTCTACCATTGGGATATTTGAATTAAATTAAAAATAAAAAGTTAAAAACCCTAAGGAACTATCAAACACAAACAAACATAAACGAACACGTTATCGAACGTTCACGGACATAAATGAACGAACATGACCTCTGTTCATGTCCGTTTGTTTAACTAAACTAACAGAATTTCTTGTATGTGTTCATTTATTAAATGAACAAACACAAACGAGCTTCCCATCGAACCATGAACAGTTTGCGAAACATTTGGTTTATTTACAGCCCTAGTTAGAATGCTACGAGCATGTCTAAAAGTATTTCAATTGGGAATCAACCAATAAGGGAATGTCACCTAATTTTCCTTTCTTCTCCACTTTATGTATCGGGGTACAAGTGAGCAAATATTATGCTACCCCTAGGTCCAAAATCTTTGTACTATACCCCTAAATTCTTCTTCTAGATCCGTCACCAGAATGGCGATATGCACCTGAATGTATTATAGGTTCCATCAATCATGTATTGCCAACTCACTTATACCCTAAAGTACTCAAAACACCTTAATTGGTGACAACACTACCATAAGCCATATGTCCCCTATTTTACATATACTACCCACCATTCCCTCTTTATATCTCACCTACACACACAAAACCATCTCGTAGTACTACCCGAACTACCTAGCCGATCCAGCCTACTCGAGCTAGTGTAGCCAATCAGATACTAGGTAACACGGTGGTACCCGAGCTCCATTCCGTCCCCCTTAGGGTGGGGGGGGGGGGCACAGAACTTAAGTTCATTGAATTACCATGTTTTTCACCAATTTTGCATTACCACATCACTTCACTAAAACACAATCTTAGAAGTAGCACTACCCTAAACCACTACACTAAAATGTTTTTTTTTATTTTATTAAATAAAAAAGACAATAAACTATAATTACTACATAACTAAAGTTACAACTAAACATAGCTAAATTTAAAATTAATACATATCTGAAATTAAAATTAAAACATAACTAGTTAGACATTTAAACGTGCGAGTACATAAATATATAACAAAGAGGGAACCGGGCAACGAGTAGTCACAACCACTATCACACCCGTCCAACTTCTTGTATTGATATCCTTCACTTTTGGGTGACGAACAAACCATTTCCTCATCCGAATCCATTACGTATTCAACCCTGTGATTAGTTTTGTAACCTTCAACATAACTTGGAATATTTGTGGTTGTAGGAGTGTTTTACACTGTATGAGTGTTACGCAATGGCACTGTAACAGCGTCTCCAATCCATATTGCACACCTAGTTACAGTAGATTCATTGTGTAATCATCTACATAATTCAATTCTTCCACAGTCAAATCTTCAGGATGTTGTGACTCATAAATTTCAAACGTTGGAGGGTTTGAAGTCGGTGGATTTGTAGTCGTTGGTTTATAGCCAGTCGGTTTTGTAGTTGGTGAGTGTGTAGTCGTTGGGCTTGTTGTTGGTGGGTTCTTTGTAGGTAGGGATATTCAAATCGCTTGGCGCTCGCTGATCGCTCGCCGCTTGCTTGATATTTGCTCGGAAATTGCTCGTTTGATTTTCCAAGCAGTTGTAAATGAGCCGAAAGGCTCTGTTCGGTTTGTAAACGAGCCAAGCACGAGCAAAGGTCTGCTCAGCTCGGATCGATATAATTTTTATTAGTTTATTATATATATAATCTATATATATAATAAACCAAAGTATTTTTAATGACATGTCATAATATTATGCAATCTCTCTTTTGAGAGATGCCACATAGGATGTGATGTGTCAACTTTAGACCAATTAAAAAAAGGAATAAATATGGTTCAAATATGATTTAACATAATCTATTAAATACCTAATCTACTAAATGCAAATATTAAAACTTTATTATTTTCTCTCTCATGTTTTCTCTCATAACTTTTAAATGTTAATATCTTTTATATACGAGACTTTTTAAAGAAAAAAATTACACCAAATTAACGAGCGTTTTATTATCTTTCCAACGAGTACCATAGTGCTATATAAAAAACAGAGAAAAAAAACGACTATTTTTTGTAACCCGACATGTATTGTGTCAGGTTTGAAATTAGTTTAATATAAAATTGTGGGTTTGGGTCGGGACTGGGATTAGGTGATACCCGACCCAATTACCCTTTTTTTATATTAGAATATAATAACTTATGGCAGAGATTTGTTTAAAATAATAATAATAATAATAATAATAATAATAATAATAATAATAATATAACAACATTCATTAATCATATATTGGCAGATGCCATTTTTATAGTTTAGATACTTCTAATTTTATTCACTTTACTTAGATTTCTCAACCCGGGACGCTCCCGGGGTATAAACTAGTTATATATATACACACATTAATTACAATTATATTTATAGTTTTATATATACCATTACATTGGGCTTGATTCAATATTTGCACATATACAATTATATTTATAGTTAATGGCACAGTCAACCCAATGGTAACTTAACACTAAGTTTAATTGTAAAACCCTAAGTCGTGAAAAGACATTAGTTATCCCCCATCAATCGTCTCCCGCTATCAACCAACGCCACAACGCAACAATCGTTCTCTGTAGTATGTTCAATGCCTCACTGACCTCAACTTAAGCCTCATTCTTTGATAACCAGACCTCAAACTTAGTGTCATCCTCGGATGGTCGAACTTCAACATCCCAAATTTATGGCTGTCTGGAAAACTCGCCGCTCGTCGTTCGCTCGAAAATGCTCGCTCGGTTTTCGACTCGGATGTAAATGAGCCGATCGACTCGGTTCGGTTTGTAAATGAGCCAAGCACGAGCAAAGGCCCGCTAGGTTCAGCTCGACTCGTGAACAACCCTATTTGTAGGTGGAGGGTTTGCATGACGAAGGGATGATCAACGATGATATGTAAATGGAAACAAATTATCACCACCCATTTGATAAAATGCAGAGATATTTAATGAAATGGTATAAATCTGATGTTATGGTTTGAAAAAAAATTGGTAAATGGTTTATGTAGAGAGTACCATAGGTAATTTTTTTTTAACAAAATAACCGTTGGAGAGGAAATCGGGGGAGATTAAATTTTCAAACGACTTGTTAACCATTGCTTTGAGAGGGATTAAACTTTAAAACGGCTTGATAACTGTTGCTTTAAACCAGCAAATGATACCAACCCAATGCTTTTGCCCGCTGACAACGGTATTACCATGAAGGTAGTGGACTGACTACCAATAATGAGATTTAACAATTTTTATTCTTGTTTTTTTATTATTAATTTGCCCATCAACAATTTTTCAACTAATTAATTCACAAACACATCAATCACTTTTATCTCATAATATAAAAACAAGACACACTTAAATCAAACAAACCACCCTGTACCATCCAAACATATTCGCCGACAATTTCGCCTCCATTCCAACGTACCAATTCCTCTCTTCCATCATCATCAACATCATCTCTCCATCTCTGCAACTGCCATCACACTCCACACCCGGATCCAACCCGAATGCCTATTCGGATCTAATCCTTCAAACCACGAAGATGAAGATGCACACGTGGCTCAGAAAACCAGTCCTTGCATTACTATTCATAACAGTCCTTGCTCCCATTGTTCTCTACACTGATAAAGTCTCCACCTTTTGTAATAATAACATTTCTATCTCTTTACATCTTTATTTATTTGTTGTTTATAAATCCAATCTCTTTAATTGTTTCTTTTTTTTTTTCATTTCTTTTTGCAGCTTCTTATGAATTTGTTCAAGACCCTTCTACTCTTGTAAGTAATTTTATAAAAAAAGTATTGATTTTTTTTGTTTTTTGTTTAAAAAGAAGGCTTACCCACATCTTTTTACTTGAAATTAGAACTACCCAGAAAGATCTTGGATCTTAATACTTGATCTTAGAACAACCCATCAAGATTCTTTATCATTATTATTAATAATATTTTATTCAGTTTTTTTTTTTTTTTTTTTTTTTTTTTTTTTGAAAAAAAAAGGCTTACCCACATCCATTGCTTGATATAAGAAAAACCCATCAACAAGTTTTATTATTATTATTATTATTTTATTTTTTTGGGTTAATTATGTAATTGATGAATGAATTTTTGGTTTCAGTCATTGAATAGAGATGTGACAGATGTTAGACCTTTGAATTTGCTTCCTCAGGTAGGTTACATTACATGTGCAATTTAGCATCAAAAAATGTTAATTTGTTTATATTATTTATTATTTATTATTATGTTTACAGGAGTTATCTGTAGCACAGGAAGAACCATCAGCTGATGTTTATGTTGAGAATTTAACAACATCTGTTCATGTTTCTGATAGCGAAAGATCTAGGAAAACTAGACAGCTTAATGAAGGTTCTTTTCTTGCTTTTTACTCATCTTGGTTGATTTATAATCATATCAGTTTCCATTAATGATTGATTTAAATAATCTATAATAATTTGATCAGAATCGAAGGATATTGGCACCGATGTTTCGGCCGAAGAAGACAATCTGATCAGGGAAGTAACTCAAGGTGCGAATGAGAACAGACTGGAATTAGATGAAAATAAGGATCATGTGAAGGTGAAGGGGGCTGAGCATTCAATGATAGCTGCTGCTCAATCTGTAAGTTGTTTAGAGTTTTTGTGAAAATATTTATTTGCTGTCGCTTTCTTTATTATTGTGAGCTGTCCATCATTGCATTAGTTGTTGTTGGTATTAGTTGTATGTTGTGTTGTGTCATAAATAAGCTAAAATTTGGTATAATATGTTCACTAGCTTGTAAGTATTGATTTGGATCTGCTTGATGGCTGTGGAAATTTTAATTTAATATTATATGTGTGTGTTTGTGTGTGTCTGCATATGGTTTAGCATCAAACATGAACTAGTAAATATTTGAAAACACTTCAAAAAAAAAAAAAAAAAAAATAGAACCTTTTATAGGCTATAGCCGTCGTATCTGTTTGATAAAGAGTTTTTTATGCGGCCACATTTTCGTTCCGAACATGAAAATTGTCTGCTGAGAATTTAAATGACCAGTGAATATATATAGGTATTCGGCTATTCGCTAGTTAATACACTACAATTTCTGAAGTGTATTTACGGGTGATTACGTGTATTCATCAGTAAGTGCACTGTATGTATACAAATAGTATATTTACCAATGAACACAATGAATATAGTATAGCTTCTGATAATATATTCACCGGTGAATATACTATATCTGATGAATACATGTTTTTACATTATTTACGAAAATGTGACTGCTCGCTCGTATAATGTATTCACCGGTAAATATGTGTATGCATCAATGAATGCATGGATGTTTATTACTTGTATTTACGGGTTAATAACATGTTTTTGCGTTTATTACGAAAATGCCACCAGGTAAATATAATCCTTATTAAGCAGATCCGACAGTCAGGGGTTCTCATTTTTTTTCGAAAACGATTATCAAATTTTAGTGGTTCTTATTATACCTGGCACTATGTATGTGTGTGTGTATTGCCTAAGATGGTGTTATCATCATCTTCTATATCGACTGTTATGTTTATCAAGCAACTATTTGCGGTTGATCAAACCATAACTACATGTCTACATTCCATTTAATCCATGAACTTACAAGGTTGTATTTAAATTTCTTAAGTATGAAGACCTGATTCTTGTTAACATCCGATCTTTTAGGAAACCAAACCTGAGGTTCAGAAATCTACGAAAACCAAAACTGAGAAACCCAATGAACGTGTTTTGGCGGATAGTCGTGTTCGGTATCTCAAGGATCAGTTGATTAGAGCGAGAGTTTACCTTTCCCTTTCATCAACAAGAAACAATGTTCAGTTTAATAGAGAACTTCGGGCACGTATGAAGGATGTCCAAAGAGCACTTGGTGATGCAAGCAAGGATGCAGATCTACCAAGGAAGTAAGTTTTATTTTCTATTTCTGTATCGGGCAATTTAATAATAACAGTGAAAACTTGCTTAGTATGATATATACGCGATAAAAAATCAAATATACCCATTCAAAATAAATAGAATTTCATATTTACTCATTTCATTACATACAATTTATAATATGACTATTATAACCTTAAATGTCATATTTAAAAATGGGTACATTTGGTAGGTAATATAATAAATATGATACAAAGTTCTGAGGAGATATATGAAATTATATTTTTAGGATAAAATATAATATAATCTTGCTATAAATCTAGTGCCTTTGACAAGCTGAAGGCAATGGATCAAACACTAGCAAAAGGAAAGCAAATGCAGGATGATTGCACTGCTATTGTAAAGAAATTACGCGCAATTATTCACTCAACGGAAGAACAACTGCGTGTCCATCAGAAACAGGCCTTGTTTTTGACCCATTTAACTGCCAAAACCGTTCCTAAGGGTCTTCATTGTCTTCCTTTACGCCTTTCCACCGAATACTACTCGTTGAATTCTTCTGCACAACAGTTCCCAAATCAAGAAAAGCTAGATGATCCCAAGCTGTTCCACTATGCGTTGTTTTCAGATAACGTGTTAGCTACAGCGGTGGTCGTGAATTCTACTGTTACCAATGCCAAGGTGATTGATAAAGACTTGTTTACTTTCTCTGATTAAGATTCTAAATAGGGGTCATGTTTGTATTGACCTTTTTAACAAGTTTAATTAAACATGTCGACCCGTCAATCCATTTACTATAACCCACCAACCTGTTTGACTCATTTAGATAAATGGATTAAACGGGTCACGTACGGATTGACATGTGTAAAACAATTAATTAAGCATGTTGACGGACCAATCCATGTAATTAAACAGGTCGACCTGCCAACCTGTTTTTGACCCATTTATCACAAGTTTCCAATCCGAACACGTTTACAATTTTTTAACAACCAATTTGACTTGTTAAGATAAATTGATTAAACGGGTAAGGGTTACATGGTTTAAATTGTGTCCGGATTAGGTTTGATATACGAGTCGTGTTCTGTTTCAGTGACTAAACACGCTAACTTGACACAATCAACACCCTAAATTTTTTAAACTTGTAATCGTTAACGTGTAAGCATGGCAGGAGCCTTGGAAGCATGTGTTCCACATTGTTACCGACAAGCTGAATTATGCCGCAATGAGGATGTGGTTTCTTGCAAACCCACCAGGGAAGGCTACAATCCAAGTTCAAAACATCGATGAATTTACATGGCTGAATGCAAGTTACAGCCCAGTTCTTAAACAGTTGGCTTCTCAGAACATGATTGACTATTATTTCAAAACACATAAGGCTGTCGAGCCTGATCAAAATCTGAAGTTCCGCAACCCGAAGTATCTGTCAATGATGAATCATCTTCGGTTTTACCTTCCAGAGATCTTTCCGAAGCTGGGTAAAGTGGTGTTCTTGGATGACGATATAGTGGTCCAAAAGGATTTAAGTGGTCTTTGGTCTATTGATCTCAAAGGAAAGGTGAATGGTGCTGTCGAGACGTGTGGGGAAAACTTCCATCGGTTTGATCGGTACCTAAACTTTTCAAATCCTATCATAGCTAAAAAATTTGACCCCCGAGCTTGTGGATGGGCGTACGGAATGAATGTATTTGATTTGGACGAATGGAAGAAACAAAACATTACAGACGTCTACCACTCGTGGCAAAACTTGGTAAGTGTTTCATCAAACAAAATCGTTCAAAAACCAGTGAAACTTAACCAAACCGTTCAAATCTAGTCTCATTTGTTGTTTTATTATATGTGCAGAATCACGAGAGACAGCTGTGGAAGCTGGGGACATTACCGCCGGGTTTGATAACCTTCTGGCAACGCGTATACCCACTAGAGAGGTCATGGCATGTACTCGGGCTCGGGTACAACCCAAGTGTGAGCCAGAAGGACATCGAAAGAGCAGCTGTTATTCACTACAACGGGAATTTAAAACCATGGCTCGAGATAGGGATACCCAAGTTCCGAGGGTACTGGAGCAAGTTTGTAGACTATGATCAGGTGTACCTGCGGGATTGCAATATGAGCCCGTGAGACTAGACAAAGAAGCTGATCACGTCAGTAAGTAGTATATATTCTTTGATTGGTGGGAGCGTTGATGGTTAGTTTCTTCCCTCGGCCCTCGTTTTGTTGTAAAGGAGCAAGTGATTCTTATTTATGTTAAGAAAATTGGTTTTTGATTGTATCTTTCAAATTCAAACTTGATTTTGGGTTTGAATTGTTTTGGTGGAACCCAGAAACAGGATGATATGCATTTTGTATTTCTGTATACTATTTACATACATTTGTAGTGACACTCCTCATAGAAATGAACATATGTGAATCTTTCACTCGTTTAAAGTATCCGTTGTTACATTCGTTTCAATTACTCTTATCGTTGATAATTTGGGAGGTAGGGTTGTGATTTTTTAGAGCATGTTTGGCTCTCCTTATTTCCACCTCCTTATAACTTTTTCAAAAAGTTAATAAGTTACAAAAAGTGTTTAGCAAAAGGAAAATGATTTTCTGTAAGCCTATGATAAGTTGTTTTGGAAAAGTAATAGAGGAATTACTTTTTAAACCTCCTTATAACTTATTGATGGTTATTTACCTACATGCCCTTATTATATCCTTACACATTCCCTCCTTATACTCTTTTTGGTCATTTTACCTAAATAAGTTAAACCAAACACTTTTTTTACAAACTAACTTATCAACTTATTATTTTTCCCCACCACATAAATCCAAACACTTTTTTAAAAACCCCTTTTTAAAAAGTCATAAGTTAATAAGTCCTTTTTAACAAAAAAACCTTTTTGCCTAAAATAAGTTTATCCAAACATGCCCTTACACTATACGAAGACGCTACACGCAGTTAACATAAAAGTTAAGGGTTTGGTTTAATTTTAGCGTGTTTGGGTCAATTTCTGGTCAAATCTATGTACATGTTTAGCTACACAAGCAGTTGATCCGTCTAACTTGTTTATTTTTGAAGTTAAAAAAAATATATATAAATATATTTTTTTACACTTGAATATAAAAGATAAAATATAAAAATGTTATTCTTGTACATAGATTCATATTTTTTTTTTCCGTTATAAATTTGTTATTTTGTATTGGTATAAGAAAGGCCTAATCAATTCCCACCTTTTTTTTTTCTTTCTATTTTCGACCCCTTAAAAGCGCTTCGCTATTGCCATAGCGAGGCACTTTAGGTCACATTATTATATGAGGTTAACTGAAAGTCTAAAAAAACAACTTGAAGCGCCTCGCTATGGTCATAGCGAGACGCTTTGAGGTAGGGGGATGAATCTAGACATCTGGGTGGGTGGGTGTTGGGAGGGTTTTGGTTTGGGTTTTTTTTATCTCAAAAGGAACACAAAAGGTGTTAAAAGATTCAAGAAGCGCTGGCTTATGGAGAATTCCTATGAAAGTTGCTATAATAGTTAAACAAAAGCTGAAATGGATGGATCCTGCGTTAATTGTAAAGAGGAATAATCTCTCATGGTTTGCTTCACTGCATTAATTGTAAAGAGACTATTCACACCACCATCTGTCAAATCTTCATCATCATTACACCCTCAAAACAGATTCAACATTCATCACAACAAGTTTGGTAATAATTGTGTTGCATGAATGACTTAAAGAAAATACAACAAAGCGCCTCGCTATGCGCTTCGAATAAAATTTAGGCCTAAACCGCCTCGCTTTGACCATAGCGAGGCGCTTTAGGCCTTTTTAAAAAAAAAAATTATTTGTTCTAATTCATTTTAAATGGAGTAAAGTCCTTTTTGAGTCTCTATGGTTTGGTCGTTTTAACTACATGAGTCCAAATCTCAAACTTGATCTGAGTCCCCTTGGTTTTTAATCTTAATTTACCTGAGTCCAAAACACTAACTCTGTTAGATTTTATAAAATTACCAAAATACCCTCATCATTAAAAACACACACACACACACACACACTTAACCTAAATCTCTCTCTCCCTCCTTAACTACAAACTGATCCTACTAACCCACCACCACTATAAAACACCACCATCATACACCACCACTGCTGGCATCACAATACACCATTGCTGCTGATGAGTCCCAAAATTAGAAGGTTTTATATACATGTTTTCACCTAATTATCACACAAATTCATGCTTTTATCTTGGTATTGTCACGGTTTGTTTCCTTTTGATGATAATTGCAGGTATTGAAGGTGGAAAGTGAAAAAAAGTGAAAACTGGCATAAAAGACAAGGATTTGAAGACTTTCGGAGCTGATCCAGATGAAGCACGGCCGCGCTCAGGACTATGCATGGCCGTGCACTTATCCCAGGTTGACTAGTCAGCATTTCCAAGTCAGCAGGAGGCAAAATTGAGCTTTTCTGATGTGCACGGGCGTGCCCCACATAGTGGCATGGGCATGCTTTAATGCAGCGTGTTCTCCAAGGCTTAAACCGACCAAAACTGACAAGACGGGCTGGTGGGTTTGCATTGATTATCGGAAGCTCACCGATGCTACAAGGAAGGACCATTTTCCCCTACCATTCATTGATAAGATATTGGAAAGATTAGCCAGGCACCAATATTATTGTTTTCTCGATGGTTTTTCTGGGTACTTTCAGATCCCAATTGACCCCGAAGACCACGAGAAAACCACTTTCACTTGTCCATATGGCACGTTCGCTTACAGAAGAATGTCATTTGGGCTATGCAATGCCCCCGCTACTTTCCAACGCTGCATGGTAGCTATCTTTCATGACATGATCGAAGATTTTATGGAGGTTTTTATGGATGACTTCTCGGTTTTTGGAAGTTCGTTCGATCATTGTCTGGGCAATCTCAAGAAAATGTTGGCAAGATGTGAAGAAGTGACTTTGGCACTCAATTGGGAAAAGTGCCACTTTATAGTAAAGGAAGAAATTGTGTTAGGACACAAAATTTAAAACAAAGGGATCGAGGTTGACAAGGCCAAAGTTGAAGCAATTTCATTGCTTCCCCCTCCTACCACGGTTACGGGAATTCGTAGTTTTCTCGGTCATGCCGGTTTCTATAGAAGATTCATCAAGGATTTATCGAAGATCGCTCGTCCACTCACTTAGCTTCTTGAAAAAGATCGCGAGTTCGTGTTTACTGAGGATTGTCTTGAGGCGTTCAATTGCCTAAAAAGAAAGTTGGTTGAAGCACCTGTTGTCATTTCTCCAGATTGGGACCTACCATTTGAATTAATCTGTGATGCAAGCAATATGGCGGTAGGAGCAGTTTTGGAGCAAATGAAAGATAAATGTTTTCACCCTATCTATTATTCAAGCAAGACCCTCAATGATGTCCAAGAAAATTATACGACGACCGAGAAAGAGCTCCTTGTTGTGGTGTTCGCTTTTGACAAGTTCCGTTCGTACCTTATCTTGTCAATGACCATCGTCTACACTGATCATACCGCTTTGCGCCATCTCTTCATCAAACAAGACGTAAAGCTGAGGCTCATACGGTGGATTCTCTTGCTGCAGGAATTTGATATAGAAACAAAAGATAAAAAGGGGTCCGAAA
Organism: Ambrosia trifida; assembly: GCA_028751855.1. Lineage (NCBI taxonomy): Eukaryota > Viridiplantae > Streptophyta > Magnoliopsida > Asterales > Asteraceae > Ambrosia > Ambrosia trifida. The sequence continues at coordinate 70,575,255 of CM054131.1, read as the reverse complement.
ATGTTGCAGCCGATCATTTATCTCGTCTCGAAAAGGTACCACATGACAAAAAGGGAGACAGAATCCATGACGACTTCCCGCATGAACAAATCCTCCGGATCGAAGAGCCCGACTCATACCCCTGGTATGTTGATTATGCAAATTATTTGGCTAGTGGAATGCTTGTTAAAGGACAGTCATATTATGAGAGGAAGAAATTCTTTTCCGATTTGAAGTATTATCTTTAGGAAGATCCCTACCTTTTTCGTATTTTCCCCGATCGTGTTATTCGCCGGTGTGTTCACGGGAAGGAAGCCCAAGAGATTCTACGAAAGTGCCATGAAGGTCCTACAGGAGGGCACCACGCCGCGGGAAATACGGCTCGAAAAGTTTATGAAGCCGGATTTTATTGGCCAAAAAATTTTAAAGATGCTGCCATTCTCATCCAAGGTTGTAATGCATGCCAGAGAGCCGCCAATATCAATGCCCGCGATGAAATGCCACAAACCGGGTTCGTTGTCTGTGAAATCTTCGATGTTTGGGGTATAGACTTTGTAGGACCATTCCCCCATCTAAGGGAAATCTCTATATTCTTGTTGTTGTTGACTATGTTTCTAAATGGGTCAAAGCACAAGCACTACCAAAAAAATGATGCCAATGTTGTTGTCAAGTTTTTGAAGGCTCTTTTTGCTTGGTTTGGTGTACCAAAAGCCCTCGTCAGTGACAGAGGATCCCACTTTTGCAACAAGCAGTTGGAGAAAGCTCTACATAGATATGGTTGTCAGCAGAGGTTCTCCACTCCTTATCGTCCCCAAGCCAATGGTCAGGTAGAAGTTAGAAATCGGGCCATAAAGAGAATTCTTGAAAGAACTGTGGGGATAGACAGAAAAGATTGGGCCGATCGTCTCGACGATGCACTTTGGGCACTACGTACAACATACAAGACCCCAATTGGTACCACACCGTACAGACTCGTGTACGGAAAGGTGTGTCACTTACCGATAGAAGTGGAGCATAGAGCTTACTGGGCATTGATAGCAGCAAACTATGATCCTGAAGATGTCAAGCAACATCGACTCTTTCAGCTTCAAGAACTTGAAGACCTCCGCCAACAAGCTTATCATAACTCCCTCGTCTACAGAGAAAAGACCAAGTTCCATGATCAAAGACTTAGAAGAAAGGAGTCGTTTCAAGAAGGTCATAAAGTGTTACTCTATAGTTCGAGACTCAAATTGATTCCTGGGAAACTGAAGTCGAGATGGACTGGATCAAACCTTGTGAAGAAGATCTATCCTTATGGGGTGGTAGATTTGGAGACAGAAACGGGAGTTCTTGTCAAAGTCAATTGTCACCGGCTTAAACCATACTTCAAGTTCTTGGTCGACGAGGAGGTAGATGAAATGCCAGCAAACCCATGACCAGACCGCCTTTGTCCAGCCAAAGACTTAAATGTGGCGCTACCTGGGAGGCAGCCCGGATTAGTAGATTAGAAGAATAAGTTGAGAGGTTGGTGCATACGGTAAGAAAGCAATCGAGGTTCCTTAGGTATGATCGTTCCCATTTTATTTTCTCACCGCTGGATATGCCCTCTCGGCATTAGGACTTAGTAGATTAGTAGTAGTAGTTTTTATTTTTCTTAGTTTGTAGGTAGCTATATATATCCATGCCAGGTGTTCTCTCTCACGGCTCGATCTCAAATTATGCCCGAACAAATTTTAGCCTATTAGGGAAAGACGCAATTACGTCCCGCTTGATTCTTGGCATATACTTTTTACAAATCTATAATTTCAAAATATGCCAAAGAATTAAGTGTGAGGTGATAAAATTTTATAAATTTTTCCATCTCTTGAGCCAAGCAAACAAAAACCTATTTATAGGCAAGAGTTTTTCAAAATGTTTTTAAGAGTAATTAAAAATCTTTTTCAACCCCTTTGAGTCCACCCCAAAGACCTGAATAGGAGATTTTTGGAGGTGTTGGCGTCGCCGAAAGAACCAACTCAATGTGTTTTCTACTTCATATTCGAGCGTCTACCCTTTCCATGTGAGTATCTTGAGCTTTATCGAGCACACCCACTTGTAATATAGATACCACTGATGCTCGTTCATTTAACTAAGAGAGACATTCACCCTTGGCATGTTACAGTTAGAACTTGTGTATCTTATGTGTTTCGAGACCGCACGCAAGGTGAGAGATTGTTAAAACGATCAAGGCACCTAGGACACAACCTTTTCATCTTTCATTAGCCTTCCATAAATTTATCCCTCACCTAGTTACCCCATTTAAGCCTTAGCCGTTTTCTTTTCACTCATCACACTTAGCCCATGTCATGGTTTTGGCAAAGAAGGCGTGCTACAGGCTATTGGGACACTCTTGGGCAGTCTCGAGATGAAGAAGAATAGACCAGACGTCAGGGTGTTCACCGAGAAGAGTTTTGGCAACTGAAGAAAGACAACCACCCAGAGTTAACATACCAAAGAATAAGCTTCACCGAAAGCAATGTTTTTATTTGTTAAAAAAAAGATAGAGAAGAAGTTTGTTTGAATAATAAGTCAAAAAGCTCGACAATAAGCAGGCTAGAAAGAAACAATTCTATTTGAATGTTTATTTCTAGGACATTCCCAGCGGAGGTGATTAGGTGTGAAGACCGAACGATTCGTAGAGTAGGGACGTCTAGGGCTGGCAATTTAGACACGAACACGATAACCTGACACGAACCTACATAATTTTAACAGGTTTCATGTTTGGCCTTAACATGTTTCGTATCTATAACAGGTTGACACATTAAGACCTGTTTATTTTCGTGTCGTGTTCGTGTTTACATGTTTCGTGTTCGTGTCTTATTGTGTTTCTTATCATGTCTTGTCGTGTCTTATTGTGTCTTATTGTGTCTTGTCGTGTTAACTTATTTTACTAGGTGTTCCTTGTCGTGTCTTATCGTGTTAACCTGTTATAAATAGGTTCGTGTTCGTGTTTACAAGTTTCATGTTCGTGTCTTAACAGGTTCGTGTAACCTGTTATGCCCGCCCTAGGGACGTCAGAGCAGTAACTCTTCGGGGGAGGAGTTTCATAAAGCCCATCATTTAGGGTTTGACATTTGCCCATTACGTCGCAGCCGCTGCCAAAGCCAAACACCCTTCCTACCCATTTATCATTATACCATTTTCACCCTTTAAAAGACCTTGTTATTTGCATTTTCTCACCATTATATAGCGGTGGAGGTTCGATTTGTGTACAAGCCTATGATCTGTGCATGCCTTGGGTTGAATCTGAGCGATCACCCCCATAATAACACCCAAGTGAAATGGTGAGGAAAGTATGAAGTAGACACTTGAGGGACGTTTGATTTGGCGCGCCAAGGCTGTCTGAAACATCTACCAAGGATGTGTTGAGTCAAGTGGGACTCATATGAGGTGGGTTGTTGTGACTTGTCATACCACACTCGCCTATTTTTACTCTACTTTCGTTGCCTAGCTTTGGTTTGCTTGGGGACAAGCAAACGTCTAAGTGTGAGGTGATTTGATGAGTCCCAAAATTAGCAGGTTTTATATACATGTTTTCACCTAATTATCACCCAAAATCATGCTTTTATCTGGGTATTGTCACGGTTTGTTTCCTTTTGATGATAATTGTAGGAATTGTAGGAGGAAAGTAAAAAAGAAGTGAAAACCGGCATAAAAGACAAGGATTTGAAGACTTTCGGAGCTGGTCCAGATGAAGCACGACCGCGCTCAAGACTATGCACGGTCGTGCACCTATCCCATGTCGACCAGTCAGCAGGAGGCAAAATTGAGCTTTTCTAACGCGCACGGGCGTTGTAACACCCCAACCGATGGCGGAAACATCGGGATGTCACGTATTGATGATTGTTCAGTAGCTCATGGTAAATAATAAGTTTCAATAAATGATTTAAATAAATTACATACAATTGTTCTAAGAATTTGTACATCAAAATGAAAAATACTAGCTACGCATCTTCAAGCATTAACTCTAATATTCAAGCAAGCTATATCCTGAAACATGTTAAGTTTGAAAATATTTTGGTCAACAAAAGTTGGTGAGAATTACATAGGTTTTGATAATTGAATAAAAACTTGTACAATTCGAGTGTCATGGCAAGTCTAGTCCATATGTGAAAACAAAACCATCGGGTAAATCGAGTGCATAATCAAACCTTGTGACTAGAATATTGTGGTCCATCCCATACGCTCATGGTTCACTCGATTATGTTATAAATTCGATAACAATCACCCACGCTACCTATGTAGGAGGTACACGTATCCGGGTGGGATTGTCGGTCAAATAGATCTATCATTGTATACCGTCGGCTGATCAATGTTAATGATTATGCTAGAATAATGTGCTTACCCTAGTAATGTTTAAGACATAATGCAACATAGAATAACACATAGACACTTATGATTGAATTGTAAATTGAATGTTGTAACATGTTTCACCCCAAAATAGTGAAATGGAAAAGGGGCTATGTAAAACTCACCTTAGGTGCTTAATGAGTTCGTGAGTTTTCTTGAGCGTGCAAACACTTAGTAATAATGCCTTGGATAACTCGGAACTAGCTAGAGGAGATAATGATGGATGAAAACTTTAGTATGTGGGAGATGTGATAATAATGTTTTTTCTTATTGAATGTTATAAAGAGTTGAATGGTAGGCTATTGTATTTATAGTGTAGAAATTGGAGTTGTAATTAGGGACTACTTTGACTAGGGTATAATTTAGGAACAACTTTGACTTGACTAGAAGACCATATTTACTAACACTTTGACTTGACTAGGAGACCATATTTACTAACACTTTGACTTGACTTGACTTGACTAAGAGACTACGTTTGACTTTTCAGGTTTGACTAAGGGACCTTGAAAGGATTTAAGTTTAATTGGTTTTAATTAACATCACAAAACACCAAATGGTGTAGTGGTTTGTGTGGTGTGGTTAAGGTTTAGCCCGCCAGGGACTCGGGTTCGAATTCTGGCTCAGGCAAACATTTTTTTAATGTTTTTAAATCAGAATTTTTAATAAAATCCAATTTAATATTGATTATAAGTCATTATTTAAACAAAAAAAAAAATAAAATGGATGGGAAAGATAATGTAAACATGAATCGGATGAATAAACGAGGGAGTTCTATATATATATATATAAAAAATTGTGTGATGTTACAGTCTCCCCTACTTTTAGGAACTTCGTCTCGAAGTTTATTAAAAACACATGGTTGAGGATGATTAGGTAGAAATTAAGTCAACCGGGGTTTGGAAAATTTGGGTTAAGGCACGACAAGAATTTATAGGTAATAGAATAATCTGCTTCGAATAATTTGGATAAAAGGTTTGATATGTGTGAGTTTTAAGGGTTGGATTAGGTTCGTCTGAAATAGCAAGGAGAATAAGAATCTAGCAAAACACTAAACTTAAGTGTTAGGAAAGAAATGCATGAGTTGATTGACTATAGAAAGACTAAATGAACTAGCAGGTAACTAGAGTTTATAATTGATAATCTACCGAAAACCTTGATAGAATTCCACACTACCTTAACGTACCTGTAAATTCATGATTACGTTCCGGACCGCAATCACCAATTTACCTTACATTAGGGTTTTGTGTCCTTCTATGATATGTAAGTAATGCAAAATAACCTTGTGATTGAATCTTTGTATCAATGAGTCTAATAAATCTTTGTATCAAATTACATGTATGATGTATCCAAAAATGAGTCCAACTGTTGAGCCGGAAAAGACCTCTACCAGTCAGTGAGTAGGAACCTCTACCGATTGTTGAGCAGGTGCGATAGCCTCTACCAGTCGTTGAGCAGGTTATTTGAACCTCTACCGACTGTTGAGCAGGCATGATGACCTCTACCAATCGTTGAGCAGGTTGTTAGGTACTCTACTAACTGTTGAGCAAGTACTTCATCCTCTACCAGTTGTTTGATTAAGTGTAACAATTGTTTTTTTTTATTTAACACATAAGTTGCAAGTTCATAATATATACATGTAAGTAAGTTTGTAAATGCATCAAGTATAGCATGCGAGTTGTAATAGAGTTGTCCTAGACAAGATTAATGACTCTAGGTGTGTTTATAGCAAATAGTTTATATTCCATGCTTTCAAGTATCATGAATAATCAAATGTTCAAGTAGATAATCAAATCCTCATGTATAACTAAGAATCAAGTTTGATGCAACAAACAATCAAGTTTTCAATAGTCTGATTATCATAGGGATCAAGTTCATGTTCCAGAAGGTAAAGAATATGAATTTAGTTCTTGAGAGGATGATGAAGAACTCAAAGCATCATCAAGGTTATGAAAGATAGTGAACGTGAAAATAGTTAATAAAGGGTTTATTTTATAGTAAGGAGATTATGTAGCAGTGTAAATCATGGGGTTTGGATCAAAGGTTAGAATCTAGCATATGAGAAAACATGATTGTGATAAATACCAAAAATTGTAAAAGTTCGAACAAGTTGAAAATAATTAGGTGGCAATGGAGATTAAATTTTGTTCATGAGGATGGAAAGATCTTATCATTTTTCTTTTTAAAACTGGTTTCTTATATAAAACAAAAGTTGCTAAATAGTACAAACTAAGTGGCTTTAGATCAGAATATTTTAGTTTAGTCGAAGATTTTAAACACGACGTTAGGTTTTATAGATCAAGGTGACATTATATCAAAATCCTTTGTTATGCTAATGAATAAACATTTGGATTTAGAAATTAAGTTTGAGGATATCTTATAACAAAAATATGTATTTTCCATGGTTTATAGGTGATGAAAATTTTGACAATATTAAGAAATCTTTAGTTTTGGGCTAGGGTCTACCCAGGTTATGAGGTTACAATTTAGAAATATGTAACATGTTGAAAAATGAAATAATATGATTTGGGGAGGGTGTTGAAAATAATCAAACATGTGGCTAAGATGGTAAGATGAAATGTGATTGTGAAATCCATATATGATTAGGAAATGGGATTGACTTAAGCTGTAAAATTTTGAGATTTTAGAGCTTAGTTTTAAGGAAAGTGAGTGTAATCATTTATTCATTAATTAAAACGAATAAACGAAAACGTTGACTTATCAAAGCTTCTAGATTCTAATAACATAGTGAAGACATGCTTTAGCCTATAAGTGAACACTCATCCCGAGAATTCCCAGGTAGGCATCCGAGTCCCTCGTCTGATTGGGATTTATGCGCAATGCCAGTCCTAGACAGAAAACTCAGAATACAGGCGTTCACCCTTCCAGATTGCACGTGTTCGTTATTAGAATATAGAGCTTCGACGAGATTTATAAGGTATTTCAGGTTAGGATCTGAGAATTTTGTTCCAGTTATGGAGAGCAAACATCTTGTAGGGACTAAAGTAGGGATAAGAAGTAGGATAGAGGTAGAGAATAGAAACAAGTAGAGTTGCAAGTAAAAGGAGCAAGTACTGGTTATAATCCTATGGTTATAGACTAGATTATTTTTCTAATAACCTAATTCCCTATAACAATGGCTCTGATACCAATCTGTAACACCCCAACCGATGGCGGAAACATCAGGATGTCACGTATTGATGATTGTTCAGTAGCTCATGGTAAATAATAAGTTTCAATAAATGATTTAAATAAATTACATACAATTGTTCTAAGAATTTGTACATCAAAATGAAAAATACTAGCTACGCATCTTCAAGCATTAACTCTAATATTCAAGCAAGCTATATCCTGAAACATGTTAAGTTTGAAAATATTTTGGGTCAACAAAAGTTGGTGAGAATTACATAGGTTTTGATAATTGAATAAAAACTTGTACAATTCGAGTGTCATGGCAAGTCTAGTCCATATGTGAAAACAAAACCATCGGGTAAATCGAGTGCATAATCAAACCTTGTGACTAGAATATTGTGGTCCATCCCATATGCTCATGGTTCACTCGATTATGTTATAAATTCGATAACAATCACCCACGCTACCTATGTAGGAGGTACACGTATCCGGGTGGGATTCTCAGTCCAATAGATCTATCATTGTATACCGTCGGCTGATCAATGTTAATGATTATGCTAGAATAATGTGCTTACCCTAGTAATGTTTAAGACATAATGCAACATAGAATAACACATAGACACTTATGATTGAATTGTAAATTGAATGTTGTAACATGTTTCACCCCAAAATAGTGAAATGGAAAAGGGGCTATGTAAAACTCACCTTAGGTGCTTAATGAGTTCGTGAGTTTTCTTGAGCGTGCAAACACTTAGTAATAATGTCTTGGAAAACTCGGAACTAGCTAAAGGAGATAATGATGGATCAAAACTTTAGTATGTGGGAGATGGGATAATAATGTTTTTTTTATTGAATGTTATAAAGAGTTGAATGGTAGGCTATTGTGTTTATAGTGTAGAAATTGGAGTTGTAATTAGGGACTACTTTGACTATGCTAGAATTTAGGAACAACTTTGACTTGACTAGAAGACCATATTTACTAACACTTTGACTTGACTAGGAGACCATATTTACTAACACTTTGACTTGACTTGACTTGACTAAGAGACTACGTTTGACTTTTCAGGTTTGACTAAGGGACCTTGAAAGGGTTTAAGTTTAATTGGTTTTAATTAACATCACAAAACACCAAATGGTGTAGTGGTTTGTGTGGTGTGGTTAAGGTTTAGCCCGCCAGGGACTCGGGTTCGAATCCTGGCTCAGGCAAACATTTTTTTAACGTTTTTAAATCAGAATTTTTAATAAAATCCAATTTAATATTGATTATAAGTCATTATTTAAACAAAAAAATAATAAAATGGATGGGAAAGATAATGAAAACATGAATCGGATGAATAAACGAGGGAGTTCTATATATATAAAAAAAAATTGTGTGATGTTACAGGCGTGCCCCACATAGTGGCATGAACGTGCTTTAATGCAGCGTGTTGTCCAAGGCTTAAACCGACCAAAACTGACAAGACGGCTATCCATTTCAATCAACACGGGCATGCTACAATCACAGGCACGGGCGTGCCAGCCATGGTACAGACAATTCTGCGCGAAAGGACTCTGCAACAGTACGTGCTGTCGAGCAGGGGGCGTGCCAAGAGTCAAGCATGGGCGTGCCAGAGCTGTTTTGCCTATAAATAGAGGCCTCCACTCCACATTTTGGGCATCCCTTTTCACCCAAGTTTCTCTCACAGTTCATCCATCTTTGGGGTCTTGCAAGTGACCTTTGGAGCTTGGGATCACTCCATAAACACTTGTTGATTGGGAGTTGAGAGAGAGATCACTAAAACTCACCCAAAACACCTTCTTTAATCCTAAATACACTCGCTACTATGTGTTCCTTCAACACCCAATATAGTGTGCAAGTTGTAAAGCCAATGTTTGGCTAGATTAGTTGAGTGTTGCTAGGGTGAAGACTTATCTTGGTATGGATTATATAATTTTTATTTCTTAAGTGGTTTTGTGTTCTTGTTTAATTCTTTTCACTTAAAACTTTGTTTGATGAATTAACTAACTAATTACTTAGTCTTTGGTCTTGTGGGTGTCTTGATAAGAAGTGGGAGAACTTAAGAGTTTACCCATGGTGTGTAACAACCCATGCACTCTTAAGCTAATCCAATCCCGCGAGTAGTGATTAGCCCATTTGTGGGTAGAAATACACACACTTAGTGGCTTAATCCTCTACTATCAAAGATCTCATTTAGGGTCGGTACGGTCTTTATACTGGGTCCTGGTGATAAGTCAAGCCTTAATTGTGCGACTTAGCTTAATTGTCTATGTGCAAGCTTTGGCGCAAGTTAAGGATTTATGAACTCGTGTTGAGAGAAAACGGTCATTATTTTCTCTCATCATTATACTACCGCACAATTAATGATAGACCACTCACTTTTTGAAAGGGTTAATTGGTTCAAGTAAGGGATGCACGCGCTCTAGTTAGTCATGACTCTTTTATGATATCAAGTGGTTTCTTGTTCGGTCATGCTCCGGCCACCGGCAAGTTGTCCACAAAAGTTTTAAGTGATTAGATGTCTTTATTGCAACATGGGGAGGTGGATTATTCGGGATTGGGTATACACGGTCTTGAGTAGTCTGTCCTGTCATTGTTGAGAGGTGAGCTTACCGGTTCGGGAGACCCTCACATTACAACAAGAACACAACTCATCTTGTGAAAACAGTCACCTCTGGAGAATGTTGTAGCAACTCCATGTTATGCATAAGTGCGTACTTGTTCACACCAATTAATTGAATAACTACTATTAATCTGTCCCAAGATTAAGTTGGATTCCGAAGCAGCACTTCGTTTGGTATTGATTTTTGCCCTGGTCACTCTCATTCTTTTTCTTTATTTTATATTATCTTCTTTTTATTCAAGCAACTTAGGGCTGGGTAGGGGAAGTCGTATCTTAGGGTTCGATACTCAGTACTTGTTATAGTCTATACTACACCCAATAGGTCCACTTGCCTATCGTGTGGGTTTAGAATAGTCAGCAAATATCGTTTTATTTTTATAAATTTAAAACTTCGATAAGTGTCTTAATTTAAAGGTCTCACTTAATTACCCCTATTCACCGAGTCTTGACACTTTCTTCAGGAAAGTGTTAGTTTTAAAAAGGACATTCAAAAAGACATAATCCACACGACATCAGCTGCCACCACAACTAACCACAACCACAACACACCACTGCCGTCTGCCTGCACCACAACAAAATGGTGTTGTAGAAAGGAATAATAAGACATTAATTGAAGCAGCAAGAACCATGTTAGCTGATTCAGGCCTACCACTTTTATTTTTTTGGGCAGAAGCAGTTAACACAGCTTGTTATGTTCAGAATTGGTTCCTTATCAGCATAAGACATTCCAAGACATCATATGAAGTTCTTCATAGCATAAAGCCTCTTATCTCCTTCTTCAGGGCTTTTGGATGTCAATGTTTTATTCTAAACATTAAAGACTCTATCTCAAACTTTGCTGCTAAAGTTGTTTCAGGTTATTTTCTTGGTTATTCTTCCATAATGAAAGCATATAAAGTCTTCAATTTAAGAACCAAGTTAGAAGAAGAAACACTGAATTTCAAGTTCAATGAGTCAAAACATGCACTCATTCCAGCACATCCTGCTAAACTTTTTGACCTTGACAGTTTTAACTTTGGACCTGAAAATGTTGTCAACAACTCATCAAAACCCACTTATTATGGTGATCAAGGGTTTGATGATGGTCCTCCTTCATGGACTTCCAATACAGCCTGCAAATCAACTCCAAAACCAACAACCACTGATTCAGAAGTCCAAACTTCTGATGCAGCTCCTAAAACTTTTGATACAGCCCAAACAACTGAATCAGATGTTATCAACAACAGTGGTTTTTTTGAAGACACACAAGAGCCTATTATTCAACCCCAAGAATAACTGATTGAACATAAAGATAATCCATTGGATCAAATTCTTGGTGATATAGCTTCAGGGGTGTTGACAAGAAACCAGCTTTCCAACTTCTGTTTTTACACTGCTTTCATTTCACAGTTGGAACCAAAGAAATACCAAGAAGCCTTTAAAGACAACAATTGGGTGGAAGCTATGCATGATGAGTTGCTACAATTCAAAAAGCAACAAGTTTGGGAAATTTGTCCCTTGCCTCCTAACAAGCTACCAATTGGCACAAGATGGGTATTCAGAAACAAACAAGATGAAGCTGGTCTAATCATTAAGAACAAGGCAAGACTGGTGGTTCAAGGTTTTTACCAAGAAGAGTGAATTGATTATGATGAAACCTTTGCACCAGTAGCAAGGCTTGAAGCCATCAGGTTATTTTTGGTTTATACAATTTCCAACAAAATTAAAAAATTTCAAATGGATGTTAAAAGTGCATTTTTGTATGAAAAAATAAAAGAGGAAGTGCATGTTTGTCAACCACCAGGGTTTGAGGATCCTTCTCATCCTGATTAGGTTTACAAACTGGATAAGGCTCTATGTGGGCTAAAATAAGCTCCAAGAGCTTGGTATGACACACTTTCTACATTTTTATTGAAAAATCACTTTACAAGAGGTTCCATTGACAAAACTCTTTTCATAAATCATGCTGGAAATCACATCCTTGTTTTTTAAATTTATGTTGATGATATAATTTTTGGTTCAACAAACACCAAACTGTGTGATGATTTTAAGAAACTCATGCAGTCAAAATTTGAAATAAGTATATGGGAGAACTGCAGTACTTTCTAGGACTGCAGATTAAACAACAATCAAATGGAAAATTTATACATCAATCAAAATATGTTAAAGAATTATTGAACAAATTTTCTTTACAAAACTGTAAATCATGTTCTACTCCCATGTGTCCAACCATACAAGTTGAACCTGATGATCAAGGAAAACAGGTTGATCAAACCATGTACAGATGTATGATTGGTTCCCTACTTTACTTAAATGCTTCTAGACCAGATAATATGTTTTCAACCTGTGTTTGTGCTAGATATCAATCATCTCCAAGGGTGTGACATCCGTCACTTTTCCTTTTATATATTTTATATATATATATATATATATATATATAATAATAATAATAATAATAATAATAATAGGGAAGTTACAAATTTAACTCAACTAGCCCACCCCTTGTTTTTGTTCGGAACCCACCTGAAACCAGAAACAGGCCCAGCCTGCTTGAACAAGCCCAACAGACCAAGCCCATATACCCGGCCCAAAGCTCCCTCCCTTCCCTTAGTTGTTAAAAAAAAAAGAATAGAAAAACCTTGCCCCAGACGGGACTCGAACCCGGGCAAGGCCAGAGCAAAGACAATGCACACACCACCTAGGCTACACCACAGTCCTTGATTAAATCCTAATCTAAATTGTATTTAACCCGTTTTTCACGTCTGTTTCTTCTTCTTCCTGTACGCGACCAGCAACCAGCAGACTTTCAAATCTTGACCATGTAAATCAAGGCTTAATTGACTTGATTGGATCGTGACTTATTACTCTTAGTTGACCAATTAATTAATACGCGTTCAATCAGCCCCTAAGACCCGTGTTCAGCTCGATTTCGAGCATAATTCACGCACACGCACTTAACCATGGTCAAAACTTACCAAAACACTCACCCGAGCTTCACCCTATAAATTGAAACCTTCCTCAGTGCCTAAATGTGCCGAAACACAAACCCTCACACTCAATTTCTGGTTTAATTCGCCTTTCGAAGCTTACTAGCTCGGTTTGACTTTTCTGTTGACCACGCCGTTGTGTTCTTCTTCGTTATTGTAAGTCTCGTTTTCTTGGTGGGTTTTGTTAATCGCATATACACGAGCAATAGCCCCAACATTACAGGGGCTATTGCTTGTTAAATTTGCCAATTGATAAAGCTAGGGTTCATCAAATTGAATTGGGGAAGATGATTGTTTTTGGTGTAATATAAATAAAATGCGAATTCAAAATAATCAACAAACAAGACCCAGACCAACTGGTCTGGGCATGCCCTTGCTATACAAAGGTCACAGGTTCGACCCCCACCATAAACAATCATTTTTGTTATTTTTAACCTTTATAATTATAATCTTTAGTCTTTTAAAAATCGTTTTAAAAATACTAAAACTATTTTATAAATTCTACAAAATTTATTTTATGTTATTCCAATGATAAACTTTGCTGCCCAATTTTTAGTTTTTCAAAAATCATTTATTTAATATATATAATAAATATTAAAAGTTTATTCATTTAAAATTTTAAAATTCAATAAAAATATCTAAACAATTTTATTAAATCTCACAAAAAATATCCTAAACTTGTACAACGATATACATTTCAGAAAATATTTTTATTTCAGAAAAACTGTTTATTTTATATTTTTAATTAATTTTTGTTAGTTTTAATCATAAATAATTCATAATAAATTCATTTTACAATATTTTTGTACCAAAATTTTACATAAATTATTTCTATACATTTGGAACAGAAATACAATTTTTAATGCACAAATTCATTGTTTTTAATATTTTTAGATATTAAAGTCATATTTTAACAATTTGAAATAATTAGATTAAATATTCTATTTTCAAGAAAATAATTTTATAAAAATTATTTTCATACTTAAAATCTTATGTTGTGACAATGTTTAACTTAAAATTTTACAAAAAGACTTTTATTTATTTATTTATTAAATTTCTTATATTTTAATAAACAATTTATTTATTAATCAAATAAACGTTTATCCCCAATTCGAAACCCTAAAATTCCATGTATCCTAGAGTTATTCCTTACACATTATTAAATTCTTTAGGTTGATTCTTTGGAATATTTCCAACGCATATTTCGTTGTCCAGTTCAATTACAAGCTATTACGTAAACAGTGAGTATTCCTACCCCTTTTTGCTTTTATACATTTTTGGGGTGTTACATGTACACTATTACAATTTCAAATACAAGTTTACATTTTTACAATACAATTCTAGTACTATGTGCATTGCTTACAACGTGCTTTATGCTTAGACAATACATGTGGATTACATTTGTACTTAGTGAAATCATTAACATGGTACAAGCCGACCTTAACATTGGATAGCGCTATTTGGATTGACAACCCGCCTAGATTGATTCTCCCCCTTTTTCATCGGAGAATCCGTGGCCAGTGTTAAGCTTTTATCCATTTATTGGATAAGTACACTACAGTTCATACAGTACATTATACAGTCACAGGGTTGATTTCGCTCATTTGTATGATACATAGTTTACATAATTGCACTGTAGCCTGCACTTGAATTGTATAACTTTTTAACCTACTATATATATCAAAACTAGGAATGCTCACCAACATTTCATATGTTGACCAAATCTATTTGTACATGTTTCAGGTGCAGTTTGATCTAGTGCTTTAACAAGAGACATTTAGTGCTTTATTTTAATTCAGTTACTTCAATATTTACATTTCATTTAGACAATGTATTTCCATTTCCATGTAAGACAATTTTGGCTTATTCAATAATATTTACATTTTAGTACCATGAGCTTTTGAACAATCGTCACTACGTGGCACCTCGATGATTCCGCCATCGGTTGGGGTGTTACAAAGGGAATCACATCTCACTGCAGTCAAAAGAATTTTCAGATATCTGAAATGAACTCCTACATTAGGGATTTGGTATCCTGCTAACACTCCTACCAAATTGATAGCTTTTTCAGATAGTGACTATGCAGGGTGCAAGATGACAAGAAAATTAACATATGGTGGATGTCAATTCATAGGAAACTGTCTGGTGTCCTGGCAATCAAAGAAGCAAACTTCTGTGACAACATAAACTGCTGAAGCAGAGTATATTGCAGTTGCAAGCTGTCCATCACAGATTCAATGGCTTCAAAATCAACTTCTTGATTATGGAATCAAAGAAACCAAGACTCCACTACAGATAGACAGTACCTCAGCCATTAGCATCATTCAAAATCCTGTCCAATTTTCAAAGACAAAACATATTGAATCAGGTATCATTTCACAAGGGATTGCTATAAAAAGGGCAAAATTGAGGTGAAATATGTGTCAACAGCTAATCAAATAGCTGATGTGTTCACAAAACCCCCTGACTCATCAATATTTCTAAGGTTAGTATCCGTGCTTGGGATGCTAAATTTTGAGTGCTTTTATAAGTGCTTTCATTTTTCTTTACATATTTCATTTTCACTTATTTTATTTTCATCTGTTCATAAAACCTTTGATGACCAAAAAGAGAGAAACTTCTGATGTATAAAACATCAGAAGGGAAATATTTTATAAAAAGAGTAACTACCAATGAACAAATCATCAGAAGTTATATTGGGTGTTTTAAAATTTCATTCTCGTCAGTTGTGAACAACTAAACAAGTCTGTTTTATCAGAAGTTTAGTCAAAAAGGGCAAATCAGTGTTTTCCCATCAGAAGTTTGACCAAGAGCGGTTATAAAACTTCTAAAAACCCCTCCTTTTCATTTATTACCTTTCAAAAACAACTTTCCCTCTCTCTACAAACCCTCTAAAACCAGTAACTGTTCGATCAAACAACCATGGCTCTAGAATTAAAAGAGGGACACAATCAACTGGGATACTTCAAAAAGGAGAAAACTTGGCCCCAATACGACGAAATCATTGATTTGGTCGTCAAATCAAACTATTACACGGCGTTCACTGTCGACCCACCAATCCATATACAAACTCTAAATGACCAGATGCCTTCTGCTTTACAACAAATTTTTCACTCTATTGTACATGAAACACCTTTCAAGGCATCCTCATACTTTTTCAATGAACTGGTTGTATGTCCTATGTGGAATCCCTATGGCAAAAGGATATCCGGACCCTTACAGAAGGTATATCCGGACATTTGTCACTAAGTCACAGGATTCTTTATGAGGATATATATTACTATGACAAATCTTCGCAGTCGCTTCTGTATAAAAACTCACGCGAGTTATAATATAATCAAATTGGTAAAACGGTCAAGTGTTACCAAGTTTGAAATTTACGAAGTCATGGAAGAATTGTTAAATTCTTAAGAATATAACAGATAAAAATATAAATTGATTCGGAAACCAGAGATGGTAGAATCCAACGAATTATTAAAAGAATTAAATACCAAGCGGAATCGCGTAGAGATTCACAAGGTATAATGAAAATGAAAAATGAATAAGAATTATGCTCATTTTTCCAGTGAAACTCTCTAGCCAAGGAAGAACGGAATTCCTGTTCCGAGTTAAAGGCTGCGAGAGATCATGTAAGAAATCATTGTTCTGGCAAGAATTATCTATACAAATATCTCAACGAAATAAGCCTTGCTTATAATAAGTTGGATTAAGAAGATAGGATATATTGCCTATATATAAGTCTATCGGAATGTGTTTCCCGACACCAATAATATAGACTTTAATCGAATATATATATATATAAGAAAGAATTATTCCAAGCAAATGTATATGACAGATTGATAGTGTCTACTATAAACGATTATCAGTATTCGCTTGGATATAAAAGAATACAAATCATGAAATAAAAAGAATTATAATTTTGAAAAGACATCCGATATGTCTGAATAATAAAAAGGCATTGGAAATGCCGTATATCACGAGAAGGCAATTGAAGTGCCAAGTAATATTAAAAGGCATCCGATATGCCAAAAGAAAAATATTATAAAAATATAAACATTAAAAGAAATTATCAGATAAAATTATAAGTTGTACGAAAACGACTAGAAATTCTATAAAGAATATTTTATCGAGAGTGTCAACGAATCCCGAAATAGAATTAAGAAAGAATTTTGTAGAAATGCTTAACGCAATAAGAATTCAAATCATGAATGATAATCATGATTTTGAGAAAGAATAATTGATGCATTGCTATAAGAATCTTAAGTCAAAGAATCGTAACAACGACTGTTACCAGTGGATTCAAAGACTATAAAGATAAATTTACACATATATTGACTGTAGAATTGTGAAAGACCTCGTTCACAATAATACACTAAGAAAAGTCAAATAATATGTATTAGACACAATGCAGTTAATCATCAATGAAATAGTCAGTAAGATTATTATAGATGATTTAAGAGAAATCTCAATTATCAATGAATTAGTCTTTTTCGGTACCTTTAGACTCCAGATAAGATACGTCTAATGATTTAAGAAACCTCCTAAGCATGTCCACAAATAGAGATAACCTAGAAATCAACCATATTACATCGATATAGATGGAACTTAAAGGATAGAATTCATAAGAAATAATCCGATAGTTACCAAAGGTTATTCATACTCTTTAAGAATCGGAATTACAATGATGGTAAATTCTAACGTTCAAATAAAAGAGGTAGTAGCTCGGATCCCGTTCAAGTCGTGATAATGAAGGGACTTCCGTATCTATCTCCTAAGAACTAACTAGAATCCATCATTGTAAATGAATCCGAATATCAAACGATGGAAATATAGTATCAATACGAGAACCTTTAATAGTCATATCAAAATAATACAGATAATCCATGTATCTGAAATAATAAGACTATAGCAAGAAAGGTTAAAACGTAATTAGAAATATGATCAAGATGTAGTCGTACAGATTGACATTTCTAATATTGGATTGATACAAGATCGATTTCCTCGCAAACCATAAGAACCAATCATGTCTCGACGACAAGTATTGTTGTTCTAATTGTAACATCCTGATAGTCTAAGGGTGTAAAAGACAAGATCACTCAAATTTCGGGGACGAAATTTCCTAAGGGGGGGAGATTGTAACACCTCGGAGTGTTACGTGTCTCTTAAACGGGTCGGGTCGGACCTGACCACCCGATTATTCAATTAAATATTCAAGTTCGAATCTCGCGACAAACCGTTTCAACCGAATATATAAATAATAATTATTGAATTATTATCGCGGTTAAACGCTCCTTATCTGCTAATAACCCGTTGTCCAACGTCTTTTGTTCGGTTGTTATAACTATTACCAAACATCGCAAGTTCCAGTTGTTATCCCCGTTGCCAAACACCCTCTATTTAATATCCCTATGAAAACCACCCCTCATTCTTATCTCTCGCTCTCTCTGTACGCTAAACACACAAAGTGTGTGTGTGATGCTCTGAACCAAGAAGCCTCACCGGAGACCAATGGCCGGCCACCGCCGCCTCTGTCTCCGGCCAACCTCTCCGGTCACCACCGCTGCCAGCCATCTTCCTCCTTTTCTCCGGTATGTTACGAATCAAACCTGAGAACCCTCTCCTCTTCTGTCTCTGTTAACAAAGCAGCATCCAATTTATTACAACCCGACAACCTTTCCCCTTCGCCCCTCTGTTACAGTTAATAAACCGGACAGTCACCGGAGCCGGTGACTATCATCAGGTATCTCTCTGTATCTCAGCAGTTAACAACGCAACAACCGGTAACCAACCCTTTGTTTTACTGATAACCGATGAAGCATCATCTTGAATCCATTGATGGGTAACTCAACCCTCTTCTCTGTTTAAACTAATAGAACCTGTTCCTCTCTGTACAAATGACCGGATAGTCACCAGTTCTGGTGACTGTCACTCGGTTACCAAACCTATTCCGTTTATCTTTTCACCCACACACACGACCATATGCGTGTGATGATATTCTGATATCAATCTAGAACCGATTGGGTTTCCGATTGATATTCCGATATTATTCCGGCATGTGTCCGATTCATATACATAGGTGTATGTCTTGGGTATGAGGTGTTTAGTATCATTTGATTATTAAGTTATATAGTCGGTTGATTATTAACACATCTTATGTTATGATTGGTGATCAGGTATCAATACAGATGATGGGTCCGACACCCGGTTAAATCCCGGTCAACTCCCGATTATGTTCCGATAATAGTTCGGTAAGATTCGGTCACTATTTCCTATTGGTTGATTGGTCACAATCTTATAATCTATTATTAACACGGTGATTATATTGATTACGAGGTACCGATCATTGAATCGGAAGGATATGAGTCGTCACCGAGTCGACTCAGTGACTCGGTCAACACCCGGAATAGAACCCGGTCCGATAACTAGACGAGGAGTATTATTAGAATTATACGAATATATATATAATACGAATAACGTACGGACTTGATAATAATAATAAGAGAATAATAAACATATATAAAATATATATGTTTATATATATAAGATTCGATATATAAAACGATATACTAGACTCGGGTAAGATCGTGTCTAGAGTTCTTTAGGTTCGCGTGCCAAGCTGTAAAGGCCAGCTTTATTTCTTTTTGCCTAGAATGCCCAAACCCCGAGTTTAGGACTATCTAATATATACTGAATTCCATATATATAAATTATATATATGATATATATCCTAAAGTATTACAATCCAACAAGTCCCACGCGTAACACGTATCAATATATATATGAAATATAATTGTAATAAGAAGATTAGCTGAAGATATAACGCAAACCGGTGAGTATCGTGAACTCCCCACTTTTACTGTTTTATTAAGTGTTTTCGGGGAAATACATGTCATTTATAAGAAAACATAATAATGCTTTACACAAAAGAACCATTATTAAAAGTTATATAAAGGGGGTAATAGAAACGACAAGGACAGTACTGGACGGTATCGCCATTTCCTTTCTTGTACAACTAGAGGACAAGAACCAGTTTTACCCGAGTAGAGCGTAAAAATCATTATAGTTATCACAAGCAGAGTGATACAATAGATAGGAATGGCAACTCATAGAATATAATCGGAATAATAGCCATATAATCGAATTGATAGAATATATAATTCCCCTCCAGAAATAGAATTGTAAAGCATGTTTATAAAAGAATATTTTAAATAAAAGAATTATCAATAAACGAACTGGCCATTCACTTTATAAAATACACGACCTCACCAACTTTATGTTGACAGAAACTATTTTTGACATGTGTTCAGGTAACCCAACAGACATGATGACATGGATCCTGGAAGACTAAAGACTGTTATTACCCTGGATTCCGTTGTGTAGCTCCGATAACCCGACTCGACGACCCGGCCACATCAGCCAGGGTTGTTACATTGTCAATCCAATAGATCTATCATTGTGTATCGTCGGCTTGGCCATAGCTAATGATTATGTAAGTTGAAGTTTAAGTCTAATAGTCTTTGTCTAAGTCATGAGGCATTAAAGTTTACAACTAGACATGTGTGTAGAATTGCTTAAGTATAAAGTTTCAAGTATAAAGAATTTGCATAAACAAGGTTATGTAAACTCACCTTAGCAAAGTGTTAAGTCTCGTGAAATAGAATATGTGTAGCCCAACGTTGCCAAGTATTACCCTATGTTTAAGGTAATAAATAAGTCTAAGTCTTTCTAGTCTACAAGTATTTTCTAGGGTTCCTAATTTGGGGAGAAGGATTCGTTTAATTATTAAATAAATTGTTTAATACATAAAAGAAATTCAAAAAAAAATAAACAAAAGTCTTTTTGTAGGTTTTTGATTAAGGATGATCACATTATAAGGTTTTAAGTATGAAAATAATTTTTATAAAATTATTTTCTTAAAAATTGAATATTTAGTCTATTTATTTCTATTTTGTCAAAATATAACTTTAATATCTAAAAATATTAAAATTAAAGAATTTTTAAATTAAAATTTGTATTTCTGTTCTAAATGGACAGAAATAATTTATATAAAATTTTGGTGCAAAAATATTAAAAAATGAATTTATTATGATTTATTTATGATTAAAATAACAAAAATCGATTAAAAATATTAAATAAATGATTTTTCGAAAATAAAAATCATTTCTAGAATGTTTATTGTTTTATAAACTCAGAACAATTTTTGTGGAATTTTATAAAATTGTTTTGATATTTTTATATAATAAATAAAAGATTTTCAAAAAACTAAAAATTGTATGATAAACTTTTCTATTAGAGCATCATAAAATAATTTTTGTAGAATTTATAAAGCAATTTTAGTATTTTAAAACCATTTTTAAAAATAATAGTGAATATATATATAAGTATAAAGGGTAAAAAAAATGTTTGCATATGCTAGGGATCGAACCCGGGCCTCTGGCCGGTTCGATGTTTATATCACAAGCCTAGACCATCTGGTCTAGACCCTGAGAACGATTAATCTAGGTTTGAAATAATTATATAGCCTATATGAATCAGTTATATAATCATTTTAAAAAGAAAGAAAAGAATGCGTGGAAGCGGGACTCGAACCCTGGCTGTGGCCGGTTCGTGTCTTAGTGAAAGGAAGCCATACCAACTGATCTACTGATCAGTTGGTGTTAGATGTTGTATTGTTTTAATTATATAACGAAGTCTGCAGAATGTTTATCCCCAAATATAATCGCATGAACCCTATGATATCTAATAATCAAAATTAACGAGCAATAACCCGATTATTCATGGGGTTATTGCTGTTGTGGTACCGAATAACAAAACCAAACAAAAAAAAATTCAGACTTACAAACTGTTTTGATGTCGAATCTGCTCGGTCAAACTTAAAGTCAAACGCGAACAAAAAAGATATTAGAATGAGGGTTTTTAACAGAAATTGAGAGTAGGGAAAGGGTGATCGGCGAGTAGAGATGGAGAATGAGTGTTCAATTTATAGTATAACACTCGTGTGATTGAATTGGTAAGGTTTAACTCGCAATAACTCGCATACGCGTGAAAGGCTTCGATTAGGAAAGTTTTCATGGTGATTGGCGTGATAAACAAGCTGATTAGGGCGGTCATAAACATTCCATAACTAGATTACGCGGTTTGGATGGTTAATTTTGGATGATTATCATCACAGTTGACTTTCCAAGTCAACTGTTACGATTCAATAATCTTATATAAATAAAATGCATGAGATATGAAACAAATAAGTGGTGTAGCTCAGATGGTTGGGCTGTGTGTGTTTATGTGAACTGGTTTGGGACGCGGGTTCGAGTCCCGGCCCAAACATCTATTTTTTTACAATAATTTCACCACTATATTAATAATATATATTTATAGTATGGTTCTAGGTGTCCAAACGTGTCACGAAATATTTTTAAAAGGTACGATAATGATAAAAATTCGACGTTTTATTAATAAATGTCGTAACGTACATAGAATTAAATGCGAAATGTTACAGTCTCCCCTACTTTTAGGAACTTCGTCCCGAAGTTGGAGTTGGAGAGTCTGGTGGGAAAAGGTGTGGGTACTTAGACTTCGTCTGGTCCTTGCGTTCCCAAGTGAACTCTGGACCTCGTTTAGATTCCCAACGAACCTTAACGATTGGAATGCGACTGCGCTTGAGTTTCTTGACTCCAGTATCCACGATCTCAACAGGTTTCTCGACAATGTGCATAGTTTCATCGATTTGCACATCCTCAAGAGGGACATGGAGGTTCTCATCTGCTAAGCATTTCTTGAGGTTCGAAACGTGAAAAGTTGGGTGAACATTGCTTAACTCAGGTGGAAGATCAAGTTTGTAAGCCACTTTTCCAATCCTGTCAAGCACTTTGAATGGACCTACGTATCGAGGAGCTAGTTTTCCCTTTCTACCGAAGCGAATTACTCCCTTCCAAGGAGATACCTTAAGAAGTACAAGGTCCCCGACTTGAAATTCCAAGGGCTTACGACGTTTATCAACATATCTCTTCTGACGACTTCTAGCCTTGAGAAGATTATCCTGAATGAGTTGGATTTTATCTGTGGTTTCTTGGATCCGTTCAGGTCCAGTGATCTGGGCTTCACCAACCTCAGTCCAACAGACAGGTGAACAACACTTACGACCATAGAGTGCCTCGAAAGGAGCCATGTTAATGCTGGCATGATAACTGTTGTTGAATGAAAACTCGACCAAGGGAAGATGAGAATCCCATGCGCCACCAAAATCGATGACACATGCCCGGAGCATATCCTCAAGTGTCTGGATGGTCCGTTCGGTCTGACCATCTGTTTGAGGGTGATAAGCAGTACTCAGGTTTAGCTTGGTACCCAAAGCGTCTTGTAAAGAATCCCAAAAGTGAGAGGTGAAACGACCATCACGATCAGAGATAATGTCCAAAGGTATACCATGGCGACATACAATTTCACTCACGTACATCTTCGCTAACCTTTCCACGGAATATTTCTCACGAATTGGTAAGAAATGGGCTGACTTGGTTAGACGGTCAACGATTACCCAAATGCTGTCAAAACCTTTGGGTGTACGAGGGAGTTTAGTGATGAAGTCCATTGCTATGCTCTCCCATTTCCATACAGGAATTTCTGGTTGTTCAAGCATACCAGATGGTCGTTGATTTTCAGTCTTAACCTTTGAACAAGTAAGGCATTTTGCAACGAAAAGAGCGATATCTTTCTTCATACCAGGCCACTAATACGAATAACGAAGATCTTGGTACATCTTGTCAGCTCCAGGATGAATAGAATAACGAGACTTATGAGCCTCGTTCATAAGGAAAGTACGAAGATCATCACGGTCAGGAATCCAAAGTCGATTGAGAAAATAAAGTAGACCATCAGGTTTGATTTCAAGTCTAGGGCAAGCATCCCTATAATGTTCCGTACTACCACACTCAAAGCACTGGCCACGAACAGGCCTACCATTTTGAGCATTGGGAGCTGGATTATTCCTGGCAGGGTTGTTTTGAGTGGCAAGGGCTTGGCAAGTATTAGCAAAGTGTCCATACCGCTTGCAGTTATTACATTGGCGGCATGGTCTGTTAGCAGCATGGTGATATTGGCAAGTGTTACAAAGAGGGTGGTTCTCAACATACGGTTTCTTGGCTGGGTTTGCACTGCGGGTGGGGTGGTAGCAACCATGTAGTTCTTAGCCCTGCGCTTCCTGTTGGTTGAGGTCTCAGGCTTAACCTCAATAGCAGGCTGAGGAGTGTCCTTTGCAGCAGCCTTCTTGGTGTTCTTGCGAAAAAGGGTACCGTTTTTCGCATGATTATCGGTTAGAGTAGCCGCAAGGCGTTTGGCTTCCTCCAAGGTGGCAGGATTCCTTCCCTATACTGTGTCCTGTATTTGCATAGGTAAACCACCGATATACTTCTCGATGGCTACAGATAGGGGAGTGACCTTATGGGGCAACAACAAACTGAGCTCATGGAAGCGGGTATTATAAGCAAGGTTTTCCCCACTATCCTGAGCAAGGGTGTGGAACTCGTCCTCCAATTTCTTAACCTCGTTACGTGGGCAAAATTCAGCTTTCATTATCTCCTTGACTTGATCCCAGGTCATAGCAAGTGCAACTTAGCTCCGCGGGTGCGCTTTTCCTCATTCCACCAAGTGAGTGCTCGTTTGTGAAGAACACTTATAGCATAACAGACCTTAAAGTTATCGGGACACTCACTGTTAATGAAGGTATTATTAATACCCTCGAACCATTGTAGGAGACCAGTAGCTCCTTCATCCCCACTGAACTTAGGAGGATTACAGGTATTAAAGTGTTTAAGAGTGCAGACTGGGAGACCATTCCCGTTCCCATTGTGATTTCCATTGCCGTTTCCATTTCCATTGCCGTTTCCATTCATTTGGATGACTTGAGCCAGTAAGTTAGGAACCAGAGTTGCGATCTGTTGCGCCATTTGTTGAGAAATGATCGCAGCCAGTTGGGCATCACCTCCATTGTTGTGGTTAGTGTCGTGGTTGTGGTTGCTGCTCCCTTCCTCATGATTCTCACCACTGTTAATGCGAGTGCTGCGACGTGGAGGCATGATCTGTAAGAGACACAATGAAATGAATGAGGTAATATAAGGAATGTAATCATTTATTCATTAATTAAAACGAATAAACGAAAACGTTGACTTATCAAAGATTCTATATTCTAATAACATAGTGAAGACATGCTTTAGCCTATAAGTGAACACTCATCCCGAGAATTCCCAGGTAGGCATCCGGGTCCCTCGTCTGATTGGGATATATGCGCAATGCCAGCCTAGACGGAAGACTCAGAATACAGGCGTTCACCCTTCCAGATTGCACGTGTTCGTTATTAAAATCTAGAACTTCGATGAGATCTCAAGGTGGTTCAGGCTAAACCTGAGGATTTTGTCCTATTAATCTAATGGTGGATCAGGATTGCAGCAGACGAATAAGAGCAGTCAACTTGTAAAGGCTTAGGGTTGTATAAGGTGTAGGATAGGGATAAGATTAAGGAAGCAATTAGGGTTACAAGTAAGAGAAGCAAGTACTGTTTTAAATCCCTAAGGTTATAGTCTAGATTATTTTTCTAATAACCTAATTCCCTATAACCAAGGCTCTGATACCAATCTGTAACACCCCAACCGATGGCGGAAACATCGAGGTGTCACGTAAGAATGATTGTTCAGTAGCACATGGTATTCAAGTTTTAATTGAAATTTATTTAAAGTAAAATATCCAAAATTTGAAAATACATATCAATGTCTTGAATGAAATTCTAGTACATCAAATAACCAAACAAAGCATAAACTTCAATTATCTCCTCATGCTAGCCCTAGACTTCATGCTTCATTATTCCCTGTTGAGTTTAGAAAAATGGGGGGGGGGGGGTCAACTAGAAGTTGGTGAGAATAAATAAGCCATGTCAAGCAATTAAGTTTTAGAATAATAAAAGTTTAGCAATTCATATGTCTATTGTTAGTTTAAGTCTACATGAATAAACATGAAGTATAGTATGCACATAATCAAACCTCCGACAAAGTTTAGGTCCATCCCGCATCCACGGTTCACCTTAATATCACGTTGGAACGATAACAATCACCCGCGCTCCCCATAAAAGATGGTCAACGAATCTAGGTGGGATTGTCAATCCAATAGATCTATCATTGTGTATCGCCGGCTTGGCCATAGCTAATGATTATGTAAGTTGAAGCTTAAGTCTAATAGTCTTTGTCTAAGTCATGAGGCATTAAAGTTTACAACTAGACATGTGTGTAGAATTGCTTAAGTATAAAGTTTCAAGTATAAAGAATTTGCATAAACAAGGTTATGTAAACTCACCTTAGCAAAGTGTTAAGTCTCGTGAAATAGAATATGTGTAGCCCAACGTTGCCAAGAATTACCCTATGTTTAAGGTAATAAATAAGTCTAAGTCTTTCTAGTCTACAAGTATTTTCTAGGGTTCCTAATTTGGAGATAAGGATTCGTTTAATTATTAAATAAATTGTTTAATACATAAAAGAATTTAACAAAAAAAATAAACAAAAGTCTTTTTGTAGGTTTTTGATTAAGGATGATCACATTATAAGGTTTTAAGTATGAAAATATTTTTTATAAAATTATTTTCTTAAAAATTGAATATTTAGTCTATTTATTTCTATTTTGTCAAAATATAACTTTAATATCTAAAAATATTAAAATTAAAGAATTTTTAAATTAAAATTTGTATTTCTGTTCTAAATGGAAAGAAATAATTTATATAAAATTTTGGTGCAAAAATATTGAAAAATGAATTTATTATGATTTATTTATGATTAAAATAACAAAAATCAATTAAAAATATTAAATAAATGATTTTTCGAAACTAAAAATCATTTCTGGAATGTTTATTGTTTTATAAACTCAAAATAATTTTTGTGGAATTTTATAAAATTGTTTTGATATTTTTATAGAATTTTATAATTATAATAGAATAAACTTGTATTATTTATTTTATATAATAAATAAAAGATTTTCGAAAAACTAAAAATTGTATGATAAACGTTTCTATTATAACATCATAAAATATTTTTTGTAGAATTTATAAAGCAATTTTAGTATTTTAAAACCATTTTTAAAAATAATAGTGAATATATATATATAAGTATAAAGGGTAAAAAAATGTTTGCATATGCTAGGGATCGAACCCGGGCCTCTGGCCGGTTCGATGTTTATATCACAAGCCTAGACCATCTGGTCTAGACACTGAGAACGATTAATCTAGGTTTGAAATAATTATATAGCCTATATGAATCAGTTATATAATCATTTTAAAAAGAAATAAAAGAATGCGTGGAAGCGGGACTCGAACCCTGGCCGTGGCCGGTTCGTGTCTTAGTGAAAGGAAGCCATACCAACTGATCTACTGATCAGTTGGTGTTAGATGTTGTATTGTTTTAATTATATAACGAAGTCTGCAGAATGTTTATCCCCAAATATAATCGCATGAACCCTAGGATATCTAATAATCAAAATTAACGAGCAATAACCCGATTATTCATGGGGTTATTGCTGTTGTGGTACCGAATAACAAAACCAAACAAAAAAAATTCAGACTTACAAACTGTTTTGATGTCGAATCTGCTCGGTCAAACTTAAAGTCAAACGCGAACAAAAAAGATATTAGAATGAGGGTTTTTAACAGAAATTGAGAGTAGGGAAAGGGTTATCGGCGAGTAGAGATAGAGAATGAGTGTTCAATTTATAGTATAACACTCGTGTGATTGAATTGGTAAGGTTTGGCTCGCAATAACTCGCATACGCGTGAAAGGCTTCGATTAGGAAAGTTTTCATGGTGATTGGAGTGATAAACAAGCTGATTAGGGCGGTCATAAACATTCCATAACTAGATTACGCGGTTTGGATGGTTAATTTTGGATGATTATTATCACAGTTAACTTTTCAAGTCAACTGTTACGATTCAATAATCTTATATAAATAAAATGCATGAGATATGAAACAAATAAGTGGTGTAGCTCAGATGGTTGGGCTGCGTGTGTTTATGTGAACCGGTTTGGGATGCGGGTTCGAGTCCCGGCCCAAACATCTATTTTTTTACAATAATTTCACCACTATATTAATAATATATATTTATAGTATGGTTCTAGGAGTCCAAACGTGTCACGAAATATTTTTAAAAGGTACGATAATGATAAAAATTCGACGTTTTATTAATAAATGTCGTAACGTACATAGAATTAAATGCGAAATGTTACAAACCAGTCCACAAGGAACCCACATCCTCCAAACCCATTTCTCCAAAAGCCAAAAAGCCTAAGAGAAAATTTTCAAAGACCACCAAACCCAAGAAGACACCTTAGGAGGTTGGGATACCTAAGGATGTCAATGTGCAATCTGCACTTGAAAATGATGTACTTGAAACTTCCTCTCGGTTACATTCATCATCTCCTTCACCAAAAAGAGCCAGAATCATAAACATACAATTTTCAAGGAAGAAATCTGAAAAGGATAAAACTTCTGAACCCACTCCTGAAACCCAAACCACTGAATCCAAATCTACTGATGTTCCTGAAACTACTGCAACACACACCACTGAACCTGAACATTCACCAACACACACAGTAGAAATAGCCCAATTTCTCTTTGGATTGAAAACCAATATCTTATCTACTAGTGGTATTCCCCAATCACCACATCAAACAGGGGAACAAACTTCTGCCATGGCCACATATGAGGATATTATCAATCCTATCCCAAGAGATGGGGAAGAACCAAGGTCTTTTAGCCCAATCTTTGAGATATTAGATACAAATGAGGCTTCTACTACTCTTTTACCATCCCTTGGTGGATCAGAGGTCATTAGTGACATCAACAAGACCTCATTTGTGGTAACTACTGATGAAGGCTTTGAGCTTGAGGCAGGAAATCCCCAAAACTAAGAAAAAAAAGGGTACATGAGACTACTAGGATGGGCCTAGCTCATGATAAAACTAATGAAATCATCAGGGATTCAGATGATTCCATTAATTTGGATGATGATTCAACTTTCCACCAAGATTTGATGGCTAACTGTGAAGGTCCTGAATTTGATGTCTCTAAACTCAAAGAGTTAGTCACAAATGATCAGGTTAAAGACCACTTGAACCCTAATTCCTCAAAAGTGGCATCCCTAGTCTTAACTGACAGGGATCACCCAAAAACACCCCTTCCACAATCACAAAAGCCTACCCCATCTTCTTCTGGTGCTACAAGCATAGACTTAAACCAGCTATGCAGCCCATATGGACCTTTGTACCAGATGATACACCATCTCATTTCTTCACATCTCCAAACCTTTACAACTGTTATGGAACTCAAAAATGCCACACAGTTGGAGATGATCAACAATGCCCTAGAGATGAAGACAATAGAGCTGTCAAGAAGAATTGAAGACAACAGAAGACAGCTTGAACATTTAGCTGGTGTTGCACCTCATGCTCCTTGGTTTCTAGTAGTGGATGAAGCTAAAAAGGGGGAGAAAGGCAAAGGCAAAGAACCTATTAAAATTTCTTTTGAAGCCTCAAAGAAAGCAAGAGAATCTAAAATGCTAAAGGAGGCCCAAAAACAGAGTATAAAAACAAAACAAGAGGTTGCTTTGAAAGAGAGGCATGACTATCAAGAACAACAAGTAAGGCTCCTTAGAGAACTAGCTGAAAAGTCTTCCTAAGCCAAGGACATAACTGCTGAAGAACATCAAAGTACTGTAGACAATCCTTCAGTAGTTGGTACTCAAGCCAACCCTTCAGTAGTTGCAACTCAAGCTTCAACAACTCAAACTTCTACTATACCCATTACCCAAACTACAACTAAACCAACCCCAACTCAAATTCCTGTGCCCACAAATGCACCAGTTCTAAACCCTCTACCTCTTGCATTCTCATCAGAAGAAATGGAGAAGAGTTTGCAGGAAATACAAAGAAAAGCCTAGGAAGATGAGTTTTGGAACAAAATAGAAGAAAGGGAAGACTTGAGCTATGAAGACAAGCTTAAAAAAATATGAGATTGAGCTTAGAAAGTTAGATAAACAAGAAAGACTCGTTGAGGAACAACTCCAAATTGCTGAAGAAGATAAAAGATAACAACTGATAAACTGGATTGTTAAGAACAACCAGACCAAGAAATACTCTCTTAGAGATCTCTCATCTGAAGAACTTGAATACAGGGTTAAACTGATTCAAGGGAGACAAAATGCTGAAATAGACAAGAAGATGAAGAGAGCTCAGATAATAGAAGAATTGGCAGCTAATGAGTATGGCACAAAGGCTCAACTGTCATCCCCAGTGAACTTGGGAGGGTTACAGGAGTTAAAGTGCTTGAGAGTACAGATAAGTTGACCATTTCCATTTGTAGATGCATATTTCATATATGTTCTATAGATTTTGGATTATGAATCGAAGAAATCGCCAAAGTTTTGAAGATTTTATGTATTGTTGATTTTGGTTTGGGAAATCGAGGGTTCGAACCAAATTTTTCTAGGTCGAATGAGTTGTAAATTGTTTGGTTCGATCATTGTCAAGGTCGAACTACTTGGTTCGACCTCACGATAGGTCAAACAAGAATGTTTATATATAGCTTTTTGGTGGTGACGGTTATCAGAGTGGTTGGTCAGTTGTGTGTGTGTGTTCTAGAGAGTTCAATTACACCTTTAAGTGTGTGTTTTTGCTAACTTGTACCTGTAAACGTTTTATGATATTAAAGTTAATGAAAACAAGTTGAAAATAATTCTTATTGTGTTTTGATTACGGTTTTTTATCATTTTGCATGATATTCAGGGTTTCTGCACATGATACGTTAATACTCGTGTGATCATATTGTTTTTTTTTTTGTTAAAATCTGATCCTACACCATTGACATTCCCGTTGTTGTTGCCATTACCATTACCGTTGCCATTTTTATTTACTATTTGAACAACTTGGGCAGCCTAGTTAGGGAGTATTGTCGTTATTTTTGAGCCATTTGTTAACTGATGATTGTGGCAAGTTGCGCATTGTCGAGATTGTCGTTACCTTGGTTATTCTGATTGTTGTTATTGTTATTGTTGTTGTTGCGATTGCTGCGATGAGGAGGCATTTTCTAAAACGCAATGGAAACAATGAGATTGTAAATAATAAAATGAAAGAGATGAAATAAAGCATAAGGGGTGTAATCATTTATTCGTTACTTTAAACGAATAATCAAAAATATTGACTTATCAAAGTTTCTAGTTTCTAATAACATTAATGAGGACGTGCTTTAGCCTATAAGTGAACACTCATCCTGAGAATTCCCATGTAGGCGTACGAGTCCCTCGTCTGATTGGGATTTATGCGAAATGCCAGGCCTTTGATGAGATTTTCAAAAATAGTTCGCTTGAGCCTGAGGAGTTTGTCCTAGTAATCTAAGTATAGATCATAATTACAACAGGAGATGGAGAGTAGACATCTTGTAGGAGCTAAGGTAGGGATATCGAGTAGGATGAAGATAGAGAATAGAAAGTAGGTAGAGTTGCAAGAAAGATAAGCAGGTGCTGGTTAAAATCCTAGGGTTATAGACTAGATTATTTTTCTAATAACCTAATTCCCTATAACCATGGCTCTGATACCAATCTGTAATACCTCAACCGATGGCGGAAACATCAAGATATCACGTAGTGACGATTGTACAGTAGCACATGGGACTAAAAGTTTCACATATTTTATTTAGTTTAAAGTTTTGTACATATAATTTCAAATGAGCAAAAATACACAAATTTTAACTAATGATTAAAGCTTCATGCATCGTATGTATCCAATGGCTTGAAATTTTCCTTATGATAATGAATCCTGAAACATGATAATTTGAAAAGATGGGGGGTCAAATATAAAAAGTTGGTGAGAATACATAGGTTTTGGCATGGCATAAAAAATGTTTTGTACAACAATTAACAAGTCAGTGATGTATCTAAGATAACTTGTGAGAACAAAACCATATGGGAACTAAATTTGCATACCAACCATCCATGTGACTAAATGAATCTCATGAATCTTTGTATCAATGAATCTCATGACTCTTTGCGTCCATGAAACAAATAGAATGTTCACCACAGTTAAGTTCAAGACAAGTGCACAAAGATAACAAACAAAGACTTCATGTAATTGCAATTGAATCAAGAAACGATTTGAACATATTTCACCCCAAAAATGTAAAACGGTAAAAAGAAGCTATGTAAATTCACCTTGAATGTTAACTGAATGTGCTAAAGCTTGAATGGCAATAAATCCCAAGCTATCTAACCTAATTTAAATAAAAGGACAATTAGGTTTGGGATGTAATTGTGTCTATGATGTCTAAGTCTAATACATTCTAGGGTTTCTAGTTTGGGGATTGTTATTTGTTTGGTGATTTATGTAATCTAAATTGTTAATTAATCAAATAAGGGAAAATAATGAAAAAAATAAATAAAAATGATTTTTTTTTATAAAACTTTGGTTTAAGGGTATTGTTTAATAAAAATAATGTATGAAAATAATTTTTAGTGATTTGTTTTCACAATTAAATATTTAATAAGCAATTTAAACATATTAAATTAAATAAGCAAATAATATTCAAAAATATAAAATTTTGTCATTTACAGAAAGAAAAAAAATAATGTTCTTGCTCTAAATTATTTAAAACAATTTATGTGAAATTTTGGTGGAAAAATGATGTAAAACGAATTTAATATGAATTATTTATGGTTAAAACAAGTTTAATTGCATAAAAATATTTAAGTAATATTTTTCTTAGATTAAAATTTTATTTTTATAGAGGATACTAGTTTACAAGTTAAAAATATTTTTTTTTTTTTGGAATTTTATAACACTGTTTATATATATTTGTTGAATTTTTTTGTGTATAAATAATTAAACTTAAAATAATTATAAAACACTTTTAATAAATTATTTTTGAAAAATAAAAGGCCGGGTAATAATCTACTGATTTGGAGGAACAATATATATTTTTTTAGAATTTATTTCGCATATTTGATATTTAAAATGCAAAAACAAAAACATTTGAATAAAGAATATAATTTTAATTTCACAAATTCGTTTTAAAAAATGTTATGTGGGTTATGGGGTTCGAACCGGAGCCTGAACAGGGTCTGAAACAACACCCAATCAACCAACTGGACTACAGATCATTTGTGGTTTAGTTTGTTTCAAAAAGCTTTTATGTCGTGAACTGACTGTATTATCTTCCCTATTAGAACCCTAGTTTTCTAATCAATCCAATTAGGATTCGATAATTCAAAACAACAGAGGGCCACTGTCAAGTCAAGATCATGATAACAAACATATTTCTAAGATTGATTGTAACTTACGGGTTGCAAAAGCGTTCCAGAATCCAAGTCAAACAAAAAGTCAACAACTTTATTGTACACGACTTGAGAAATTTTGAGAGAAAAGTGAGTGTGGTTTGTTGATTTTCGGCCCTCTCTGATCACAATGGAACGTTCAATTTATAGTGTGGCGCTTTGTTTTGGAAGGTCATGAATGTTTGACTTCAATTGGTCGAGGACGCGTATGAATGGGTTCAAAAATGGCATGACTGCACGAATTGGATGAGCTGGATCGACGAGGTGATTGTGTCGGTCACATTATGGCAGGAATTATTTCCAAAGACAGGTGTTTGGTGCGTCAATTCGAATGGAGTGTGTCGGTGGGTCGTTGAATCAGGTCGGGTCTGGTAATCGGATCTCAAATGTAGCAGGGTCTAGTTTAGTTGGGCCGGATCTTTGTTGGGTTTTGGGCTATTTCAGTTAGGCTCGGGGGGGGGGGGGGGGGGCAGTCTTAGGTTTATGGTTTGGTTTAAGTTTGGTTATGGTTGGTTTTTTTTGTTGGGTTTGGTTGCTGAATTTATGTAAAGTGTTTTATAAAATTGGTTTGTAGTTTATAAAATTCCT
Source organism: Ambrosia trifida (assembly GCA_028751855.1). Classification (NCBI taxonomy): domain Eukaryota; kingdom Viridiplantae; phylum Streptophyta; class Magnoliopsida; order Asterales; family Asteraceae; genus Ambrosia; species Ambrosia trifida. The sequence goes on along the minus strand of CM054131.1, from coordinate 70,541,257 downwards.
CAAATTACAAAACTATTATTATTATTGTTATTATTATTTTTGAAAAAAAAAAGAATGATTAATTATATGAACTTTATCAAAATGTTGAAGTAAATAAACTTTGACATGTCTAGAATATTTTTGAAAATTAGGATAAACATAAGATTATATAACTTATGTTTAATTAAAAATAAGAAATGGAATTTTAATTAAATTCTTTTGGGGGGAAATTACATAGTGTTACATTTGACGCGTTCGGTTCGTTTAAAACATTCGGTTTGGTTTATGTCGATTTTATTGTTCATTTGTTATTTATGGGTTTAATATTTAATAGTCAATTTATTCTTCGAAATCAATAATCGGTCTTCTCCTGCTTCACATGGTGGCCGATTTTGGGAAAGGAAACAACAAAAGGATATAGGTTGTCATATATGGGATTTGATAACTTGTTGGTCTTGTAGTTATTTAGGTGTAAGATTGTGTATATGAGGTGTAGTTGTCAACATTTGTCTCATCCAATTCCAATATACACAATCATCTGTGTGTATGTATACATATCCTCATGATTTCGGCTAGAGTGGCGAATCAAAGTGGATAATGGAAACAATCTTGGTCATGGGGAAATGTAGGGAGGTCTATTTTGGTGAAAGAATGGGTGAGTTGGGTTTTGTCTCTATATCACATGCATGATGATCTTGTTCCTTTCATCCAATATCCATGGCATGTATATGTGTTGTTTGTTTGGTTCTCGACCAAATAGGAGGATATAGGTGTAGGGATTATTGTTTAACTAATTAAGGTAGGAGGTTATGTATTGGAATGTGTTGTGTGTTTGTGGAAGCTTCTATACTAGTGTATCAAGTTGACAAAGATCTTTTTGTCTTCATGCACTTGGGCCGATTAAGATGATCAAGACCAAAAGAGAAGGTGATCATATTCTTGGAAAGGAAACCTTGAAAGATGAAATGTCTAATTGTGTGTAAGATGTGGACATCACACTTCTATGTTTCTTCTTGTGTTTCGGCCGATCAAAAAGGAAAGAAGAAAATGTTGGTTGTCTTAATTTTGATCATGAGGAATGTTCTTACCTAGTTAGTGAATTATGGTGAAAGAGACTTGTGAATGTTCAAACCTTTTTGTTGTTTTCCCCTTGGTAGCCGTGAGTATACATATATGTATATATGTATGTATGTCGAGTGTGTATGTGCATATATATATATATGTAGTGGTTTGTTCTTGTTTGGCAACACCCATATACATGTGTGTCGTATATGTGTATATATATTCATGTGTTGGCTTTTGTCTTGATCTATATTATGTGTGTATAACAAATTGTATATACATAAGTATGTAGGTATTGTGTTGTTGGGAAAGACCACTAGTTAGCGTAGATTATAATCGATCTTCCATACCAAGACATAACTTAATTTTGTTCACGTCATATGTGTGTTTTGAAGACGATATTAACATGTATTAATTTTCATATGTTATGGGTTCATAAACATATGTTGTTTGATGTTTGAAATCCTCATTAACGTATGTTTGCACCCTAATTAAGTGTATGTTAATGTTCAATGGCTTGAGTGTGTAAATCTCACAGAACATCTTGTGAATTGTTTGGATTTTTTTAGTGGAGTTGTGCAATTTCTCACTTCGGTATTGTCACGTGTATTGTTATTTTGCCCGTACGTAGTAATCGGGTATTTGGTTGCTCTCTGTTGAACACCACCATCTTCCAAGAATATTGTTGTTTTCGGTTGCAAGTGTGAAGGAGCAATTGGTGATTGGTAACAACAATATGGGCTAGAATGAAAGGAAATATTGGAATAGAGGTGTCACGGCTAGAGTGGGTTATTTTGTTTGGAGGGTTTGTACCGGATTCCATCCAATGAGGCTTTACGAAAAAAAAAAAAAAAAAAAAAAAAAAAAAGCAGGACATGGCAGGGATAATATGCGATAGATGTAGGATTGGAGAGGAGTCGATGGACCACGTGTTAACCGAGTGTATTTGAGTTAGGGCTATTTGGTGGGATATATTTGTGTGGTTGAAGCTAGATATTCCAAGCATTGACTTGACATGTATTCAAACTCTTCAAAGGATGGAAAATTTGGTGGGTTCGAGAGATTGGAAGATGGCGGTGAATGCGGTGTTTCTCACTACCTTTTGGCTCATATGGAATGCTCGAAATGAAAAAAAAAACGTTTAACAACATAATCATTCCTATTAGAAAGACGGTCGAAGAAATAAAGTTGTACTCTTTCTTACGGACAATGAATAAGACAAAATGAAAGGATGTGGTTTGGAAAAGGTGGTGTGAATGTAATGTACGTGACATAATTTTGTAATCGCGTTGTGTATTGGGTTTTACATCTTCTTGTTTACCCGATGCTATATGTATGATATAGTGTTTACTGTTAAAAAAGAAAAGAAAAGTAGACATTACTTAGGCAGCATGCTGATTCCAAATCATTGCCGAGCTAACTTCCAATACATGAGTCAGTGACTCAGACTGAATTTAAAAGAACAAACAAGGAGGCAGTTTGACCTAGTCAACCCTAAATTTTAACTCCTTGCCTTGGGTGAATACATGTATTATATGTATTATAGGAATGAAGATACACCAATTGTGTTTGTTTTAGACTTTAGTTTTAAAATTGATCAATAATCTTGTACTTGTCAACTTTACCTTCTTTTGAGATGGCAACCAGCATCATCCTTTAAAGCTGGCCACTACTCTTCATATCTTTTTAACCTTTTTGACCCACAACATCTATCCTTACTCATTAATCCATCTTTCTCTCACACACACTCATGCATAAGACTATGGGTTATGATTTGAGGGAAGAAATCGGGAAGCCTATGTCACACCCTCCTCCAAAGGGAAAGCACTCCCCCCTTTTCATATTTCTGTGCATTGGGGGAATTATTCCCGTGCTCCCCGGGTGTAAAATATTTTATATTTTGTTATATATAACGGAGGGAAGAGGGAAAGAGGAAAGGGGAAAAGGAACATCAGTCTAGGGATGGTAATGGGTCAGGTATGGTCGGGTTTGGCTAATACCATATCCATACCCAGTTATAAAATCTCATCTCATTACCCGTCGGATATTTATTAGGTATAGGGCATACCCAAGGTTATCAGGTATACCCGTTGGGATTTGCATGTATATATATTTTTACTTTCTTTTATGGTTTTATGTTTTAGAAATTTACAATATATTAAATTGTGATAAATAATATACGTATTATCATCACCATAATAATATTTGAAATATTTAAAATATAAATATATATATATATATATATATATTATAATATGTATCTTACAAAATATTTTTATAGTTAATAGCATATAAATATAAATAATAATGTCATTAAAATATAAATTACAAAAGAATAGTTTATTTTTCAATTAATGAATCTATTAAAACAAAACATTAATAAAAATAGTTAAGAAATATATATATATATATATATATATATATATAACACTTAAAAATTTGCGGGTATATATTTCGGGTAAACGGGTATTTAATTTCGGGTAATCGGGTCGGGTATCACCTAATACCATGTCCGCCCCATACCCACGAAATATTTTTTTTTCCAATCACAAACCCGTCCCATACCCGTCGGGTATCGGGTATACTTGTCTCAAATGTTTTGGGTTTTGGATATACTCGTCGGGCTCGGGTTTTTTTACCATCCCTAAACACCATCCCCTTTGATGGGGGAAGAAATAGGAGAAGATGATGTGGCATCGGTGAGCCTAATACTATACCGCTTACCCTAATTCATAATAATTAGTATTAGGTAGAGGCTAGAGAATGGAGTATACCATATAGCTGTTATATAGTTAGTTACATAGTTGCATAACTAAGTTATGTGTCCCTGTTAAACCTACGGGTATAGGTGTTATATTTACATATTATAGTCAAGGGTCGTAACTGTTTTTTTAAAGTTAAAAGTATTGTTTTTTTTCTTTCTACAAAGCTAGTTGTTCGAAGAAATGGTAACAAAAAAGAAGACTAGTATGCAGTGTCGAATCTGTTATTATATGTGTCACTCTTGGAAAATATTTTCTCAAGTAAATTGGTGTCTCTAGTGTCATGGAAACGTAACACATAAGTATTAGTTCGTATGTAACAAATGCAAATATTTTTATAAGGGTCACATGATATCAATACTCCCTATTTAGATCCTCACTTATATTTATTTATCTTCAATATTAAACTTAAGCACATAAATTTATAACACGAATTGGAATCATGTGCACATTAGTATTACTAGCAGGAACCCGCGCATTGCGGCGGGCTGCACTGTGTTTGGCTATTGCTTTTAGTCAATCAGGTTGTTGGTGTTGTACATTATACAAACATACTAATAATGTGTAATATATGATCAGAGGGCATATAATTTTATTAGAAAGTCGGTGTAGATGTTGTAGTAGAATAAATGTGGTGCAGTAGATAGAGTTAAATTCAACTACAATTGCCCTATTAATGATCATAGTAATCTTTTTCAATAACAAACTGCCTCAGAATGTTGCTTAGCATATGGTGATAGAGGAGTTACCAAGGTAGAAACTAAATATATTATTCAGAAACAAAGATTTTAATAGAACACGTAAGTACGTAACCTTAAATTCGAGTAACATGACCTCAAACAAACAATTAAGCTTCATTTCAATTTGTCACACTGATTTGATCTGAATTCATTTTTTTTATTCGTTCTTACAAATCTTAACAAATATTTAGTTCTCGATCCTGATTACAAGATGATAAAATTTTGTATGTCTTACGTAGGCACACCATACCTTGTAATTCTGTCACCATGATATACTCTGCTGATATCCGAAGAATAATTGTTGGTTTTAAATTCGTATGTATAAGGTGTAAATCATGCATATATAACTGCAAGAAAAATAGGCATAAGAAATTAGAGAATCAAAAGAAAATTGATGATGGGGTCATGGGTATAGAAGACCCAATGGATCATATAAAGGATTGGTGCCAGTTTCTTGCCAAATCATTTGATCTATTAGAATACAAGTGTTGTTAATATATGTTTTCTCTAATCTTTCAAGTGTATATAGATCTGCGAGTGTGAGTATTCTAATCCAATATCTTACAAGTGATTGCAATATTTAGAGATGCATTTACATATTACAATCGAAACCAACCAACTAATGACTACAATTGTGCAAATTGACAATACAATAAAATTAAAATGAAAAATTACCATCCAAAAATCACTTCTTTTGGATTAACCTTCTGGTGAGACGCCAACATATTGTGATGATAATCTATATTCAAAGCAACCTTCCAACATTATACAACAAACATCACAAATAAAAAAACTTGTTTACAATAAGAACTAACAATTGACAAGTCAGCAAAAGGAATATAAGAGATTCAATTAAGGCTAATAACCTGATTAGACGATTCATTGTGAGGAACGACATACGAATTACGAACATCAACAGTGCCGTCAGAGAGAATAGATCCGAGAAGAGTTCCGATGACGCGTTCAACTTGGTCAGGTCGCCGCTGACCTCAACAATATCCCCAAAAGGGTCACAAAGTTCACTGAAATCTTCCTAAACCACGTATTTATTCATGTATTTACTGTCAATAATTATGAAATTTTATCTGAGATAATTATGAATACAAGAAAAAAATAGATATATATTATATATTCTGAATATTTTATCTTGAGCAAGTAGTCAGCAAACGACGAAAATGAAATCACCTTTGAATCTTCCAAGTTTGTTGGAATATATATTGAAAGTTTGATAGAGCAACCATTGATGAAGAGTAATGGATGCTTTCAATTGCATTCAAGGTGATGAATGGCAATTTGTTAATGAATGCTAAAGTAGAGGGGATTATGTGCAATGAGTTGCATTATTGTTTTGTACAATAGCTATCAAAGGTGGTACACAAGGGTATATATGGAAGAAATGGGGTAAAAATTTAGAGATTATACTTGAGGCTTTAGGGATGTCATCTTAAAATGGTAATAAAATTACCTTAATGCCCATCTAGGATACATTATATAATGAGAGAATTACACAGATTGTCCTTTAATTATTACTGAAATTGCATGTTCTGTCCTTTATGGAAATTTTTCACTCATTATATCCTTGATTTTATACATTTGTTACATCGTATGTCCTTTAGGGTAACTTCCGTTAAAAACACTGGTTAACTCAGACATGTGCCCCTCACGTGAGGGGCAAACATGTCATTTCACCATAAACATAATAATAAAACTTAATAAAAAAAATTGTTCTTCAACAACCCAGACATCATCATCTTCTTCATCTTTTCCCCTTCTTCAACAACCCAAACCTTAAATCACCTCCATACATCCTCCTCACCCCCCCCCCCCGTTTCTTCTCTCTCCGTTCTGTCTCCAAAAGTCGATCAATCCAACCCAGAACCCAGGCAACATCATCACTGTCCTCGCACGTATCACCACAAGCCACCACTACCAACCCACAAACCCACCCTTTCTCTCTTACCTGAAACACCTGCCGCCTTCACCTGCCACCACCAATAACCACTTTCTACCTGCAACCACAACCCCAAACCCTAGATTTAGAAATCGAGCCAATTTGTAGGAGATGGTTTTAGGGCTAATCCGGTTAATCTTTTCTTCTTCACTGAAAACCCTATATTTAGCCCGTCCCCTTTCAGTTTAATACTGTGAATTTGCTATTCATACAATTTATTGAGGGTTAGGGTTCAATTAAAGGGAAAAAGGGTGGTGGGTGGTAGCAGGCGAGTGGTGAATTGATCATATAGAAGACGCTACTTTCCGTTCGGATAATGAACCCTGACCACTGGTCACAGAAACCCCATTGGTTTTGGTTTTATGACTCAGGTGGTTGGTGGTAGCAGGTGGTGGGTGGCGGCAGGTGGTTGTGGCTGGTTGGTGGTTGTGGCTGGTCGTAGTTGAAGGAAAACGCCTACCCTGTTTTCTGAAAATGATAGCATACATGAAGGTATAAATTATCTGCAATTCTGGATATAAAAGTTAGTGATGGCATGGGCACGTTTGCTGTTTTAGATGAGAACAAGCTTAGTTTTAAATTCATTGATTTATTTCATTCAGTGTTTGATATTGGAGTCTGTGAAATGTATCATGTGTTAATGTATATATTCTTATCTTTATAGGTCATTTGTATTGGCAGGGGATATTTTGGTTTGATTTTGCTTGATCAATATATGTGAATATGAATTTTGAAAAACTAGATAAGCATGCTGACAATTATTATTATTATTATTATTATTATTATTATTATTATTATTATTATTATTATTATTATTATTATTATTATTATTATTATTATTACACAAATTGTCCTTTAATGAGGGTGAATTGACATATTTGCCCCTCACGTGAGGGGCACATGACCAACTTAACCGAGATTTTTAACTTGGTTTGGTCTAAAGGACAGAGGGTGTAACAAATGTATAAAACCAAGGACATAATGAGTGAAAAATTTCCATAAAGGACAGAACATGCAATTTCAATAATAATTAAAGGACAATCTGTGTAATTCTCTCTTATATAATAGTATAGATATAGATATAGATATAGATTAATCAATTAAAATTAGGCATGTGTTTTGAATTGATGCTAAAACCCAAAAAAAAAAAAAAAAAAAAAAAAAAAAAACCTGTTTATTGGTTTGCTTTTGGTTTTATTGACCTAAGCTAGTAAAAGTAAAGCAACCAACTTCTTCTTTGCTCCTTTTTCTTTCTACATTCTCATTATTTTGTTATCATCTTTTCTTTTTTAGATTGTAAATTAGAAACTTGTTTCTTTTGTGTTCAAAGTCACATATTTTTTTCCTAAAAATCTGGATAAGTATTAAGCAGAATAACTTTTTAACCTTCCTTTAAATACGAAGGAATACTTTAAATATGATGTAATACTAATATACTATCTATTTTTTGGATAACTTGTAGGAATACAATTTACTTTAAAAAAATATTCTTATTTACTTACCAGGGTGAAGGGAATGGGGCGGGAGTTTGGGCGTGGGAATCCAACCCACGCCGGCTACCCCCTTCCCCGGGATTGGGTGCCGGCGTTGCCCCAATGGCGTGCGAAATGAGCTGAGCGTGGAGGCTTGAGGCAGAGGTCATCAATTTTTTGGTTTTTTTATAAAAAGAAACAAAAGTTACCGACGTGGATTGGTTGTGTTTTTTTTTTCAACTCATGCTTCAAACCCAAGCTCCTGCACTCCCCTACCTTTTGGAGCTTAATTTAGGAAGCTCACACTATCTACATGACAGACACGTGTCAACTTCTGCCTGCAACCCAAGCTCCTCCACTCCTCTGTCTTAGTATCATCTAAATATAAATTAAGACACTATGTAAACTTTTTCAAAATATATTTATACAAAGGAACTGATAATATGCAAAATATTGAAATATGGAATAATGTTCTTCATAATCAGGGAAAATGGCCAAAATAGGCCGTTGACCGAGTGATTTGCATGAATAACCCTCTCCCCCCTCTTTGGAGAGACGGGACACGGCTCCCAACATGCCTGAACCGTCTCCGAGAGCGTTTGGTTTTAGATCCAATGGCCAACCAACACGTGGCGTCTCTCATCCCGAGGCTGTACCGTCTCTCTCCAGACGGGTCAGAATTCTCTCCCAGACGGTTCACATTTCTCCATGTCGGCTGGCCTTCGGTTCAACCGTCTCAAAAGACGGGTCACAACCCCCAAGTCGTCTTAAGCCGTTTTGGGCTACCGTCTGAACCGTCTCACGAGTGTATATAAATACCCCAATTCACTTAACGAAATTTGCACCCTTGCACCCACCGCTCTCCTCAAACCTTTCATCTTCCAAACCAATGACGTTTTTTGCTTTCCCAGCCGAAGCCTACCGGCTTACGAAAATATTGTCCGATTACTTGGATTGTTGTTTCATCTGCGTACGGCTACCTGGATTGTTGTTCCATCTGCGCGTGGTTTAACCCGTGTAGAATGGATCGATGATGTGGTGGTCTACATTTGAGGCAAGTTCGTTCGCCTCCCAATTTTATGTCTCGATGGTCGACGTGTGCACACTGAGAACTATTGTTACATAAAACGAGGAAACGTCTCGGACTTGTCTATGTAGAGCACATACACCATTCGAAACAACGTCTATGTAGACCACTGCTACTACCACCGCTACGGAGGACAAAACATCTAACATTAGGATGTAGTCTTTAATAGTTGGTTAGACATTTAGTATTACAACACTTCGATTACTTCAAACTCAAACAAAGTTCTTAGTTCTTAGGAAGTAAATTTAGGAAGTTTGTTGTAATAGTATAGTTTGTTTATTGTTGTTGTAATAGTATAGTTTGTTTATTGTTGTTGTAATAATATAGTTTGTTTAATGAAATATTTACTTTAATATAAAAAACAAAATTTAAACATTCATTGCATTAATAAAATTACTTCGATTACTACAAAGGTTTAATAAACTACAAATTAAGACGATCCCTCATCATTTGCAGGCAGACACATGTTTAAATTCTTTGCGCTCCCTATTTTTATACTGTCTTTTTGAGTGTCTAATTGACACGTCTTCGGGCATGTTAGAGGGTACCTCCTGAAGTGTCCGGTTGTGGTACCCGTTGAAGATTTGACACTTCGTGGTCAAATCGGTCAACTTCCGGCTAAGGGACTCGGTTGTTCGGTCTGACCCTCCAACCAGCCGATTGTACTCGTGCAATATACGGAACCATTTGTTGGTTTGGTGGGTGCTTTCTTCGACATGACGCCATGCTGCAATCAGTGCAATTTCCTGTTCTTCGGTCCATCGTTACGGTGCCATTTGGATGAATTAGACGGTGGTGGTGGGGTGGTGGATAGGGTTAGACGGTGGTGGGGTGACAGTCTGACGGGAATGGGACGGAGTTTGTGACTGAGAACGGTATTTATAGGGCTGAGCTGGACAACCGAAGCGTCGGGCTAATCATCGGGACTCACCGGACTCATGGGGAAATGTGACCCGTCTTGAGAGACGGTTGAACCGAAGGCCAGCCGGCACGGGGAAATGTGACCCGTCTTTTGAGACGGTTGAACCGAAGGCCAGCCGGCATGAGGAAATGTGAACCGTCTTTTGAGACGGTTGAACCGAAGGCCAGCTGGCATGGGGAAATGTGAACCGTCTGGGAGAGAATTCTGACCCGTCTGGAGAGAGACGGTACAGCCTCGGGATGAGAGATGCCACGTGTTGGTTGGCCACTCGGAGACGGTTCAGGCACGTTGGGAGCCGTGTCCCGTCTCTCCAAAAAGGGGGGGAGGGGGTTATTTTTGCAAATCACTCAGTCAACGGGCTATTTTGGCCATTTTCCTATCAATTAATCATGTATTAAAAAGGTGAATGGGAAGAAAACACATAGGGGTCACTTGTGTCTGTTGTGGCTTGTCGTTGGAATCAATAATAAACGAAGCATTAAATGCTACCTGGCTATTATTGATATGTAATATACGGAGTATTATTTTTAATATGACATGATAAATAACCTTTTTTTTTTAAAGGCTGATAAATTAAACCTAATATATTATCTTTCAAGAGTGTCCCCGGATAAGCCGTTTTTTATATTTTGATAAAATGTGTAGTATAAAATGAATATGCCGTTTTTTTTAAAAAAATTTGTAAAGGGTCAACACTTGTCTCTGTACACAGTGGCGAAGCTTGACCCGAAGGTTCGGGGGGTCGGAAGTCGCCGGAGGGTCGGAAGTCACTAGTTTCGGGGGGGTCGAAAACCAGTTTCGGGGGGTCGAAACCCTATATTTCCAAAATTTTCTATACGAATACTATATAGTCGGAACTTCTGCACGAAAATTCGGGGGGGGGGGGGGGGGGGAGGGGGGGTCGGCCGCCCCCGCCCGCCCCAATAAAGCTTCGCCAGTGTCTATACAGCTGTTACTTTCTCAATACACTATAAAGTTGCGATGTGAACTCGAAAAAAAAATCAAATTGGTATCAAATGATATATATATAGTGAAAGGGTAAAACGAGAACAAAGTTGAGTTGAGAGAACTAAGGAACCAGTGGCGGATCTAGAAATGATTTTAAGTAGTAACGTTTTACATTTTTTTTTTTCATTTTAATAGCAACGTTTTCCAATTTTCGTAAAAAAACAAATTTTCCCACTAATTTTCCACTATGTGCGCAAAGTTCAGCAGCAACTGACGCGGCACTTAGCTCTATGCTAGGTCTACCCCTGTAACAAACTCACTTTATAACCACACACTTATTTTATTCAATAATGAATTTGTGGTTGTAAATTAAAGCATAATAAAATATTAATTTACTTATATGGTTTACATAAATGTGCCCGTTTTTTTATACCAGTGTAAAACCATCGTAAATAAATTTTTTTCATTTTTTACGGCGGAATTATCCGTTTTTACATTAGTGTGTAATTTTTTTTTAAATTCACATTTTACGTCGGAGTTCTCACGGTTCTCTCAACTCAAGTTTGTTCTCATAGGATCATATATATATATATATATATATATATATATATATATATGGAAAGGGTAAAATGAGAAAATAGTTGAGTTGGAAGAACATGAGAAACTCACTTTATAAACACACATTTATTTTATTCAAAAATGAATGTGTGATTGTAAATTAAAGCATAATAAAATATTGAATAGAAATTTAAAAGTCAACATTGGTGTACTGGTTTTTTTTTACACCGGTATAAAACCATCGTAGATTTCTCTCTCTCTCTCTCTATATATATATATATATATATATATATATATATATATATATATATATATATAAACCTGTAATTGCACAAGCCAAGTTTAGGCTCGTTTAAGCTATCAAAACGAGTTCGAATCGAACTTTTAGCCCGTTTAAAATTTTTTCATATTACCTCGATCCGAGCTGAGCCGAACTCTTATGTTTTATTTTCGAACCGAGCTTGATCTCAAGATAGTAGGCTCGAATCTTGCCGGTAAATTGTATTTAACTATTATCATAAAACACTACAATAAATTTTAGGTATCATCATATTTTAAGAGAATAAAATAAAAAGAGTCCATTTTTTAAAATTAACTTATTATTCATAAACCCATAGCAAATTACAAGAGGATGACAGGTAAACAAGCAAAAAGTTGCATCGCAACCCCCTTTTGAATTGCAAACCCTACCCTACTAAAAATAAAACCTTGGTTCTTAGAGGACGTAGAATTACTGTGTACGATCTTTTGCACCCGATCCATAAATCGAGTTGCCTTAGGGGCAAGGGATCCAAATGTATCAAAAGCAAATGGCATAAACGCGTGTTGATTCTCCAAGCAGGCTGTTTCATGTTAAGCCACATTTTTAGCCTCCGCCTTCAAAACCGATTTCCCTGCCACAAACCCTGTGTCCCGAAGTCCCACCAGAGGGGGCACCCCAGTAAGGTCTACGCATGTATGTTTACAGTCCGCCCAATCAAACAAAAGGACATCTCCCTGGTGCAGGGTGGACCTTTCTTCTAGCGGGTCTATCAGAAAATTCACAGGGACTTCTTTCTTAACAAAAATCCCAAATCTTTGATATCCCTAACCAGGTCGTGTTAAATTGTAAAATTTGTAATTAAATTAACCTTGTTATATCATAGAAATGAGTCTCCTGCTTAGTGCTTACTATTGAATATTGATAATCATAAACTGCTAATTTGTTAAAGTGCATTAAATTGTTCATCTAGTTTCATTTTTATAGGATTAATTGGATGTTGAAATTCTCTATTCAAAGTAGAAGGTTAGACTTAATACATATAAGGGGGACGGGGCGCTATTAGAATTGGGCACGGGTACCACACTATTAGCACGGTAACATCGCCGCCATCTGTGTTGGTAGGGGTCCCGTGAACCAAAAACGGGTTCTATCTAACGGACTGGTAACAAGCCATATTTATTGCAATGGTCAAATTTTATAATATATTTTATTACTTTTTGACCGTTTGAATTTATTTAATATGAAACGGCAATAATTTTTTGACCGTTAATTTTGAAATGGTATAAAATTGTGCACAGTTTAAATAAAAAACACACAAACAAATAACCAAATTAACCAAAGTACTTTAAAACACAAACAAATCAAATGGATCAAAGGAAATCAAAGAGTGTTTCGAGGGGTGCAAGGGGAACCTCGAAATCTAGAGGTTCTAGTAGTCGAGGCAAAGCTTCGGGTTCGAGATCGGCTACGGTTGAACCGTATAGGCCCGTGATCAATTTTCCACAAACCCAACCCCAACCCCAACAACAACCGTTGTACTCACAATACGCACAATTCCCACAAAGCCAACCACCCATGATGTATCAACTATATTTTACGCCGCCTCAATTAACAACTTCCCAACTAGAAGGCTTCGAGTTCACCCTAGATGATGAGGACGATGACGAGGAGGAAACTGTGCCAGAGACACAGTTCGAGCATCATGGAGATGAACAGCTAGACGAGGAAGCGGATGACGCGCTTGAAGTTGAAGAAGTTGATGCAGGGGGAAAAAGAAATATGCAAAGCGACAGAAAGCTGTGAAGTGGAATACGCCACAAGAGGTAGCTTTGGCAAAAGCTTGGTGCTATGTGTCGGAAAACAGGGAGAAGAGTAACCAAAGAAGCAAGGGTAGTTTTTGGAAAGCTGTCCAAAACATTATGTGTCATTGTTGGGAGGATCCACCCAAACAGTTGATCAAATTACTTCGAAATGGACTGCCATGAACCCACAAATGAATGCGTTCAATGGACTTCATCAACAAGCGGTAACAATTATGATATATTTAACTTAGCGTTTTATTTAGTTATACAAAGTTCTCTAAATTATATGATATATGAAAGGCCCGTTAAGGAGCCCAGAGTGGAGGAGGATGATCCATTTCATTTGGATCCGTTTATTGTGGGTACTGACAGTAATGTGGTAAAAACGAGAGGCCCAACCCCTATCCAGGTTTATAATTCTTTTCAAACGTTGCTGGAGGTTGAGGAAGAGATTTTGTCGAAGACCGGTGAATGTATTGATGTAGAGGAGGAGATTCAGCCGATCGTTGGTGATAAAATTGAGGTGGCCGATCAGACCTCCTCGAACCCGACGGATGGTATTGCGGATGACTCTTCCGTTTCTTCTGAAATCGATCATACCAAGCTTATGGGGACCAAATTGGGTATCAATTTGGAAGGTTTTGATAATCTTGTTAAAAGTTCAGTTTTGGATGCAGGAGTACAAAAGGTATGTCATGAATAGTTTGGTTCTTAATATACGTGGGATGGGGAATGATGGAAAAATTAAGTGGATTAATGGTCTAATTTGTAAATTATGGGTGGATTTTGTAGCATTACAAGAAACGATGGTTTCTGATTACTCGAAAGTGGATTTTGATAAAGTTTGGAAGAAAGGGAAGTATGGGGTGGATTTGGTTGAGTCTTGTGGTAAATCGGGAGGGTTGGTTAATTTATGGAATGTGAGTAAGTTTCAAAAGGTATGCTCTGTGGAAGATCAGAATTTTTTATTTACTTCTGGAACTTTAGTAGAAGATGGTTCGGTGTTAAATATGGTCAATGTGTATGCCCCCCAAAAGGCGAAGGCCAAGAGATTGCTTTGGGATCGTTTGATTAGGTTGATGCATAGTTATAATGGGAGATGGGTTTTTATGGGGGACTTCAATTCTGTTAGGTGGAAGGAGGAGCAAAAGAATTCCAATTTTAATGCTCGAATGGCTTATGATTTTAACTGCTTTATTGATGAGGCGTGTTTGCAGGAATATAACATGAGTAGTAACAGGTTTATGTACCTGTCCGGGACTGGTTATGATATTAAGCTTAGCAAGATTGATCGTGTTCTTGTTTGTCAGGATTTTTTTAACCGATGGCCTAGTGCTTGCTTGAGGGCTCTTCCTCGAGAAACTTCTGATCATTGCCCGTTATTTTTGTCTGTGTCTGAAACTAATTATGGGGCTAGGCCTTTCAGATGGTTTAATTCTTGGTTGGATTGGGAGGGGTGTGATAAGGTGGTGATTGAGGCTTTGGAGAATTTTATTGGGAGGGGGGTCCGGCAGATTTGTTTATTCATAAAAAGTTTGCGGCTGCTAGGACGGCGATAAGGAAGTGGTGGAAAGATGTTGGGAATAAAGAGGAAAATGAGTTAGCTTTGTTAAAAGATGAGATAGCGAGTCTTGAAAAGAGAATGGAGGAGAGGGATTTAGAAGAGTCTGAAGTGTGGGTTTGGGAAGAGAGTAAAAAAGAATTGGAGAGATTATCGATGCTTAAAAATTGGGATTTACAACAACGATCTAGAGTGAAGTGGGCGGTGGATGGGGATGAAAATTCGAGTTACTTTCACAGGTGCATTAAAGGGAGAGTTGCGGCTAATGCTATCTCGGGTCTAATGGTGGATGGGGTTTGGGTTTCAAATCCTCCTATTGTTAAAAGGGAGGTTTTGAGATTTTATCGTAATATGTTCAAGGAAAATTATACTCGTAGACCTTATCTTTTTTGCAGTAATCTTAAACAGGTCCCAATTGACAGAGTTGATGATTTGATTGCTCCTTTTTCAAAGGAAGAAGTTAAGGCGGCGGTGTTTGATTGTGGTGCTGATAAGGCCCCAGGTCCTGACGGTTTTAATTTCAGGTTTATTATGCATTTTTGGAGTTATTTGGAGGATGATTTTTTGAAGATGTTTGATCCATTTTTTTACACCGGGTCGATAAGTGAGGATTGTAGTACGTCGTTTATTACATTAATTGCTAAAACCAAGACTCCCATGGGCCTTAAAGATTACAGACCTATTAATTTAATAGGTGTTATTAGTAAGATAGTTTCAAAGGTGTTGGCTGCTAGACTGAAGACGGTTATTGGGATGGTCATCTCGGATTCCCAATCGGCTTTTATTCAGGATAGATATATTTTAGATGGGCCTCTTGTGCTTAATGAGATTATGGGGTGGCTCAAAAGAAATAAAAAGCAGGCGTTTATGCTGAAGATAGATTTTGAAAAGGCGTATGATAACGTAAACTGGGAATTCCTTTTGGATATTATGTCTCAGATGGGTTTTCCGGATAGATGGCGGGTGTGGATAAAAGGGGTTCTTTTGTCAGCGCGTTCTGCGGTGTTAGTTAACGGTTCCCCTACGTTTGTTTTCTCTTGCCAAAAGGGTTTAAGACAAGGGGATCCGATATCTCCTTTTCTGTTTTTAATTGTCATGGAAGGTTTGGCGTGCTTGTTAACAAAAGCGAAGGAAGGTGGTTTTATAGATGGGGTTCGGTTACATTCGGATGGCCCGGTGGTCTCTCATATGTTATACGCGGATGATGCTCTCATTATGGGAAGCTGGAATAGGACCAATGTGGAGAACACTAACCGGTTACTGTGTCTTTTCTATATGTGTTCGGGATTGAAAATCAATATTCAAAAATCGGTTCTTTATGGTTTGGTAGTTGAAGACTCGGAGGTGAGTGACATGGCCAATGTGTTGGGGTGTAAAGTCGGGAGGTTGCCTTTCGTATATCTCGGTATTAAAGTAAGGGCTAACATGAATCGAGTCTCTAATTGGGACCCGGTGCTCTCTAGTCTTCCGATATATTATTTATCGCTTTTTAAAGCCCCCGTGGCGGTAATTGAGAGTATTGAGCAGATTATGCGGAAGTTTTTATGGTCCGGGTCTAAGGATGGCAAGCCGATTTATTGGGTGGCTTGGGAGGTGGTTACAAAAACGAAGAAAGAAGGGGGGTTGAGGATTGCAAAGCTAGAGGATGTTAATACGGCCCTTTTAGTGAAGTGGGCGTATAGATTTTTGGTGGATAATGAGGGGATGTGGCGAAAAATTATTTTAAGCATTCATGGGGGGAAGGACGGTGGGATTTTTTGCCTCTAAAGAATATTTATGCAGGTTGTTGGAAGAATATTGTTCGGATGCTGGATCGGCTGGAAGTCAACGGTACGCGGTTCAAGTCTTGTATCAAGGGCATTTTAGGGAAAGGAGATCGTTTAAAGTTTTGGAAGGATGTGTGGTTTGGGGCTGCCAATCTGCAGACCAGATGGCCGAATTTGTTCGCCCAAGATCGAGAAAAGAATGTTGTTGTTACTGATCGTATTAAGCAAGACGAAGGTGTGAATTTGATTTCTGATTCTTGGGTGTTTAAGACGGAGACTTTAGAGGCCATCTCAGAGGCCCAGGATGTTGATGCGATGCTGAACCAGATTAAGTTTGCTGACCAAGATGATAAGTGGGTTTGGGTTCCTGCTAGAGATGGGTGTTTTTCAGTGGCAGCGGTTAAAGAGTGGCTTAGATAGAGGAACTTTCTTACATCAAGGCTGCACATGAAGTGGGTTTCTTGGATTCCTTTGAAGATAAATGTGTTCTTGTGGCGTTTGGAGTTGAACCGGCTCCCTTCGAAAATAGAGCTGTGGAACAGGAACGTGGGGCTTCGAGATATGTTGTGTCCCTTTTGCGCTGCAGCTAATGAAACTGTATCCCATCTCATGGTTAGTTGCAGTTTTTCGGAAGGAGTCTGGAGTGCGATATGGAGCTGGTGCAAGGCGTTTGGGTGGCGAGCGAATTCTATATCAGATTTGGTGCAGCTGAGCTATATGCCGGTTAATTCCAAGAGGGAAGTCAAGATTTTGAGGGGTATTATGATGATAACCTGCTGGTCTATTTGGAAAGAGCGAAACAATAAAATTTTCAACCAATCGTCGCCTCGGGTTGTGGATATAGTTGCGAATGTCAAGGCTTTGTCTTATTTTTGGCTTAAGTATCGCACTAGATATAAGGATATTGATTGGTATAAGTGGGTCAAAAACCCTTTGTATATGATGTATAGTGATTGAGGCAGGGCTTGTCTTTGGGGTCTTGCCGGTTTTTAATGAAGTATACTTTTCAAAAAAAAATATTTAATATACGGTTTTATTTAATTATATAGAAGCGCCTACGAGAGAGTGGATGTAGTGATCTAAACGTCATGCAAATGGCGTTGAACGATTACAAAAAAAGTCATCCTTCGGGTTTTAATCATCAAGCGGCATGGGAGATTGTAAAAGACCACGACAAGTGGAAAGAAGTAAGTGTTGATGGGTGAAGACCCGTCCGATAGTCATTCCGACAAGAGACGAAAGTCTTCCGAAAACGGCAACTATCAGCCGACTGCCTTTTCCACACCGGACGATACCACCCCCACTAGCCACATGCCGGACCTCAACGAAGATAACAACCCAACACGGCCCAAACGAAAAACGAAGAAAGCCGCCGCCGCCGAGTCTTCCGGCAAATCATTGGTTGACGAACTCGGGTCATACCGAGCAATGAAAGAAGACAAACTCAACCAGTTGGTCACCCTACAATCTCAACAAGGCGAAAAAACAATGGCGTTTTTAGAGGAACAACGCTAATTGTTGAGACAACGGCAGTATGACCACGACTTGAATATGTATTCAAAACCACACGAGCACCTCAAAGATAAATCTTTGGAGTTGGTTTTGAAACGTAAAGCAGAAATCGCGACGAAATACGAATGAGACTGTTATTGGGTTGAAGACGACGCAGATGATGAAGACGCTGAGTAGGATGAAGGCGTTTGTATTTTTTTTTAATTTTAGTTGATGTTTTTGTAATTTTTTTTTATTTTAATGGGACGGTTTATTTTATTAAGTGTTACAAACGGTAGTTTTAATTCAAACGGTCATTTTTTAGTAAAAAACGGTAATTAAAAAAAGGAAAACTAAAAAAATAAAGATTTCAGTTAAGTAAATCAGTTAAGTGCTGCTGCCTACAAAAAAATGAATCAGTGAAGTAAATCAGTAAAGTAATATAATAAAGTAGGATTGGTTAAATTCAGTAAAGAAAAAAAAATTATAATAGCACCCCTCATACCCTAAAATTTTCAATAAATAAAACAGTTTCCTCTGTTTTAACCAATCCAGCTGACCCAACCAACTTTACCAACACAAATTTTCATTTTCTAAAACCGTAAGACTAAACGGAGTGGGGCGGGAGAGAGGGCGGGAAGGGGGGGGGGGGGGGGGGAATACCGCCGCAGGCCGGCGTGGAAGTGGCGTGGAGGGGGGGGGGGGCGGGAAGGATCTCACCGGCGTGGGGGAGTGATGGGGGACACGTGGCGCGAGGTAATTGGGCCAGCTTTTTTTTTTATTTTTTTTTTAACTTTAACACAATATAATATTATTTCCTTCCCCCCTCTTCCCCCCTTCCACTCCCCACAATTATTTTTCCCCCCATAAGGGCCCCACAAGTGCCACATGGCGCTTCATCCCCCTCTTTCCCGCCCCCCCACTCCTTAGACTAAACGGAGTGGGGCGGGAGAGAGGGCGGGAAGGGGGGGGGGGAATACCTCCGCAACCCGGCGTGGAAGTGGCGTGGAGGGGTGGGGCGGGAAGGAGATCACCGGCGTGGGGGAAGAAAGCAATGCCACGTGGCAAGTTTTGATTGGGGGCTTGATTTATTTGTTTGTTACCGTTAAAAAAAAAAAAAAAAAAAAAGAACCGTTACCCAACGGCTAATTTAAAAATAAAAAATTTATTATATATATATATATATATATAACAATAAATCCAATACACACACACTCATTTTTTTCACAAAATCTTCACAATACTACCATATATTTTCAAAAAAAATTGCAAGATGTCGAGCGATTCTTCGAGTTCAGACGATATGTTTGATCAACTCGCTTTGGATGACTTGGGCGAAGGTGCCGCAGAAATGTTAATGGCGACCGTTCAGAACGTCGTTAAAGCTATAGCGGACGACGAAGGGACCTCCGAACCACCCAAGCGTAGAAAGTATATCATTCGTGAACGAGAAACCGGAAATGAGTTATTGGTACGTGATTACTTCTCACCCGAATCAACATTCGATGAAAGAAGTTTTAGGCGTCGTTTTCGTATGAGTCGTAATTTATTTTTAAGAATAACAAATGATTTGGAAAATAAGTTTGATTATTTCAAACAAAGGCCCGATGCACGTGGTCAGATGGGATTTACCGCGATGCAAAAGGTCACAGCCGCGCTTCGATCGTTGGCTTACGGAATGACTTCCGACATAATGGATGAGTATTTAAGGATGGCCGAGCGAACGGCTAGAGAAAGTACTCAGTTTTTTTGTGCGTGCGTCATTGATTTATATTTAAAAAGATATTTGAGAAAACCAACATTTAGTGACGTCCACCAACTTTTAGAGTTTCACGAAGAAAAACATGGTTTTCCCGGTATGCTCGGGAGTTTAGATTGTATGAAATGGGAGTGGGAAGTTTGTCCAACTGAGTGGCAAGGCCAACACGCTAGCGGTTTTCATAAAAGGCCGTGTATGATGCTTGAAGCGGTTGCGTCACAAGATCTTTGGATTTGGCATGCGTTTTTTGGTGTGCCCGGTTCGTTGAACGATAGGACTGTTCTTAATCAGTCCCCAATCTTCAACGATCTTATAAACGATATTTCACCAAAAGGAACTTTTTTTTAAACGGGGTAGAATATAAGTACGGGTATCTTCTAGCAGATGGAATTTACCCTGATTGGGCCGTGTTCGTAAAATCGTTTACACGGAGGACGACGTTAGACCCTAAGAGAAAAAAGTTTAACAAAGCTCAAATGGCTGCACGGAAAGATGTTGAGCGTGCTTTTGGTGTGTTGAAAAAAAGATGGCGCATTTTGGCCACACCCTGCCGAATGTGGGAAAAAACGCAAATACGAAATGTGATGTACGCATGCATTATTTTACATAACATGATTTTGGAGGATGAAGGGCGTGCAATATGCGAGTACTTTGGTGAGGAAACGCAGCAAAGTCAACCAAACATTACGGATGAAGAAAGAAACGCCAACAACTTTGAAATCAAGAGTAGCCAAACACATCACAACCTTCGAGCGGATCTAGTTGATCATATTTGGAGTGTACCAAAAGATTACCCATCTGACGAAGACGATAGCGATAACTAAAATGTATTTTTTTAATGTTTTTATTAAAATTTCATGTATTTTTGGTTTGGTATGTTTTTTTTAATTTAACTTTGTAGTTTATTATGAATTAATATTATGTTTTTTAAAAATTTTGTTTTATATTTATTAAAAAAGAAAATTAAAAACAACAAAAAAAAAAAAGAAAAAAGAAATGCCAAGTGTCACTTCCCCCCACCTCTTCCCCCCCTTCCACTCCCCACAATTATTTTCCCCCCCACAAGGGCCCCACAAGTGCCACATAGCGCTTCCCCCCACCTCCCCCCCCCCCCCCCACCCCACCACTCCTTATAGTCTTATAGTCTAACCAAAAAAAAAATAAAATAAAATAAACCGGACCGTAATAAAAAAACTCACATACATGAAACATGCAAAAGATTTCCCAGTAGCAATATTCTATTCTACATTTAATATACAAGGGACCAAACCCCGAGGCTGACCGGTGTTAAAGAAGAAGAATAATATAAAATAAAAAGGAATCATATATAAAAAGAAGATATGTAAAGGACACTGAACTGTTGTTGCTTCCTGTCAATACTCAATAACATAACACCTGCTGCAAGACAACCATCACAATGCAGATGATTTGATAGCCTTTGTCTCCGATCATTAAGCATGGGCTGTGTTGGTGGAGCAACAGGATCCATGAAACTCAAAAGAGTTGCTAGGAAGCTGCTTCACACTTGTGGCTCCTTGTCTTTCCGCCGATCTCCTATCAGCCACACCATCGTCACTTCTAATGATGTAAGTCGTTATAACTTGTTTTTGAGATTATGGGGTTTTTTTATTATTAATTTAATGCCGACCCGAAAGGGAAATTACAGGCAAACAGGCCGTAGCCTTTTTTGATACTCTAGTTAAGTATTTTAAAACTATATTCATAGATCTTGAGATTTCATTGTTTGTGTTGTTCCCGTTTTGAGGTTAAGTGGGTTTGTTATTAATTACTAACCCGAAAGGGAAATTACATCGAAATACAAGGCAACAAGCTATGCCGCTAGACCTTTTGGATAAGGAAACTAAATGTTTTAGCAACTACATTAATAATAGATCTTGAGATTTGATTGTTCGCGTTCGGTTTTGCTTTCGCCACTTTTGTGTTGAATTTGTGGGTTTAGTATATAATCTTGAGATTAAGAGGGTTTGTTGTTAATTTAATACCGTACCGTACCGAAGGGGAAATTACATCGAAATAGAATGTGAGACGTGCAGGCAGGCAGGCAACAAGTTATGCTGCTAGCCCTTTTGGATAGCGAAACAAAGTATTTTAAAAACGAAATTTGTTGTAGATCTTGAGATTTGATTGTTGGTGTTTGTGGAATGGTTAAAGTTGCAGGCGGTAGCATCGGGTTCGGTTTATGATTCTATGGAGGTTGATTTTGATCAGGAAGGTGGTAATGAAATGGAGGTGAACTCAGATCTGATGAATTTGTCTTCCAAGGTAATGTTACTTGTTGAAGCATTTCGGAATTTGTTGATTATTTATTGTGATCTAGTAAATCCTAGACTAATCAGGTATTGAATTATTTACAAGTTATTGAATTGGAACCGTTACTGAAGCTCGTTTAGTTCGATTTATGAATGATTTGGCCGTAAAACCGAATATAAGCACGTTTAACCGGAGTTCCATTTGCGGATGATGATAAGTCAGTACACAATTCAGAACCAATAATAGATATGGACCGAGAGGACCGCGTAATAATTAACCTCTTTTGTGTCTCTCTCTTACTGCTTCAGAGTATCTTTTATGCTAATGTACAATTGCATCATGCGGTTCTCAACATATTATTGGTTCTGAACGAAGTTGTAGCTTCTTGACTATTTTGGTTATAATATTATTGTTCTTGATGTGTGCAGACCATGTGTGCAATTTGTCTTGAAGCTCTGAACTACAGCACATGTACAACTCCAGGCCAGGCTATATTTACAGCTCAATGTTCTCATGCTTTCCATTTCGATTGTATTGCGTCCAATGTCCGGCATGGTGGGGTCACCTGTCCTATATGTCGTGCAGAATGGACTCACCTGCCGCGCAACTTAAAGATCCCACCTTGCAGTTTTCTCTATGGCAACCAGACCGCTGACCCGATCCTCCAAATCCTTGATGACTCGATCGCCACTTTCAGAGTTCAAAGACGTTCAATCCTACGGTCAGCCCGTTATGATGATGATGACCCGATTGAACCGGGTCACAATGCTGATCATCAACGTCTTCATCTCTCCATTTTTAATGAACCGCCTGGACCTTCGTCTTCAGAACCTGGCCACAAACTCTGTGTAAGAGTAGCACATCAACCAGCTATTGATTTGGTATTAGTCGCGTGCCCCAACGGGCCTCATCTCAGGCTTATAAAACAGTCCATGTCATTGGTCGTCTTTTCACTTCGGCCAATTGATCGGTTAGCTGTTGTCACATACTCATCTGCTGCAGCACGCGTCTTCCCTCTCAGGCGAATGACGTCATATGGCAAACGCGCAGCACTTCAGGTAATCGATCGCCTGTTTTACATGGGGCAAGCTGATCCAGTTGAGGGGCTAAAGAAAGGGGTAAAGGTTCTAATGGATCGCGCATATGAAAACCCTCAATCGTGTATCCTGCATCTGTCAGACAACCCAACGAGATCATACCAGGATGGGTTTGACACACAAGTGCCAATCCAGATCCACCGCTTTCATGTTGGGTACAGTTTTGGGACTTCAAACGGGTTCGTGATCCATGAATTTGAGGAGTTTTTATGTAGAATATTAGGAGATAAAATAAGAGACATTCAGCTGAGGATTAGAGAAGATGGTAGAATTGTGGGACTTGGTGAGCTTAGAAGTGGGGAGGAAAGGCGAATCCCATTGAACATAAAAAGCGTAGGCGGGAATATTAATGTTCGTGTGGAGTACAGCTATGTGGAAGATGGCGTATGGCCGCGTGTGAGAACCGGGGAATTGATGGTGGCGTTAGGGGATAAACGAGAGGCGGGAGTTGGTGGTTGGTTCGGAGAAGATGGTAGGAGCAGCAATGCCGGAAACTGGGACTACCATGACCCGTATATGGCTAGAAGATGGGCTAAGCATTTGCATGCTTATAGACTATGAAAACCCAAAGGTCTTGCTATTAACTATTTGTTATTGTTCGGAGATGAATTGTCATTTAATAGGACGTTCGATACAAAACCAATCATAAGTAGAAAACTGTTAAAACCACATAAACATACATACATATGGCGGTTATGTAACATATCTGGCCAGTACTATGTACAAGTGTTTATGTGGCTACAGTAGTTCTCTACTTACAATTTGATTATGTATTGAACGCGCCCCTTGTCTGTTGTATAGGCCGTGTTGTTCATTTGTGTATTTTTTTTTAACCGGAACTTTGATCTGTCAAAATGACAGGCATTCCTTTGTAAAACGAGGAAATAGACCAGAGCTTTGTGTGATTTTGTCTTCATGACACTTGACTAATGACTATGCTATGCATCCATTTATCTTAAAACTTCTATGTCCAGACTCTTGTATTTAATCGAAAAATTGTAACTGTTTTATATTTATACACACACAGAAAAACCAAATTAACCGATGTTATATGATTAAAAAAACGACTTAATTGAATAACAAACCAATCTAACAAAAATGTAACAATTCATTTAAGGTACAAAAAATGGCTTGAAAAAGGATATTTGAATATGCTTAAAGAGTCAACCAATCTGAACCAAATCCCAACCCAGTTTTGTAATAGGTGGTTTCATATAATCGGTTAGGTACTAAGCTAGGCTATAAACCAAACGGTTAGACCATGTGTAAACTGTTGGAATTTTGGAATATTGAATGGAAATTTAATTTAGAGATATTAAATAGAGTCTTCATGTAGTGAATAAAAGAGAGACTTTTGTAACACTTGATGAGTTAAATTAGAGTGTTAAATCTCTAATTAAGTGACTAATTAAGTGAGACCTTTCACTCTTCCTCAAGTCTAGTATATTTAGTAGGTTATATGCCTCATGTGATACTAGAAAGAATAGAACATATATATGAAATATGATGTCCTTGGAGAAAGAGAGAATATGATGTTCTTGGAGAAAGAGAGATACTTAAAGACTAATTGTATAAAGGAATACTCTTTACTATTTTTATTCGTTCCAAATGTCATACACGACAACTTTACCTAGTGTAACCTCGGGTGCGTGGCCTTCTCCGGCAGTACAGACTGCTTCAGCTGTTGTACCCTGGGAGACAGACGCGTTGTCTTTGGTAGAGGCACGAAATCTGTTTTAAGAGAAGCGTGTTGAACACGTGCCTCAGCCTCAACCGTCAACATTAGTTTGTTCATTCTTGCAGCCAAGAAGGATCATACAAAAGGACGTGGTTCAAGTCCTTGTTAAAGACGAAGCAGAAATCACATAAGAAGACGCGGTTGAAGCTCTTGATGAAAACTTCGGTTTGACTCATTTTATGTTTTATTTTATATTATTTTCGTTTGAATTTGTACACGATGCATGTACTACAATTTCCCAAATGTATAAAGAGTGTGTCTCTATTATTTATATTAATATTATTTTAATAAAATCGTGACCCATGTCCTACAATCTTAAAACAGATTTCGTGAGATTGTTGCTACAATCTTAAAACCTTATTCATAAGGATTTTGGGTTCACGAAGTGGTTAAAAAAATTGTTTTAGAGATTTTTGTATAATCTTGTAAATATTTGTTTTGGGAAATATGTATGTAGTACAACTTGTTGGGTTTGGATTTATAGATATTGTGGTATAATGTTAAATCCTACACTGTGATACAAAACAATTGGTTTTGATTCAACCAGTTGGTTTTAAACGATCTTAATCGTGATTTTTTATAACATGTGTGTTATACCAGGTTTATTGGTGTAAACCATACGTTTTTTTGTAAACGTTAAATTCCACAACGTTCGCGTAGGACTTGGTTTATTTTATAAACAATACGTTTTTTTGTAAATGTTTCATTTTCTAACATGTGTGTTAGAAATGATTATATTAGAAAAAATATATTGATTTGAGAAGTTTGTCTAAGCATCTCGTTTCTTATAATGAGTGTTGAAAATAGTTTATTTTGATAAACTAAAAAGCCTTATAATGATTTTTCTAATCATTTATTTCTAACGAGCATGTTAGAACCGGTTTGTTTTATGCAAACCGATAAGTGTTATAACGATTTTTGTAATCGATAATGTCTAACAAGTGTGTTGGAAACTGTTTTTTATATATAATCAATAAGCATGACAATGATTTTTGTAATCATTTACTTCTAACGATGGTGTTAGAATTTGTTTATTGTATATAAATTATCAAGTTCATAACGATTGTGTAATCGTTTAATTCTAACGAGCATGTTAGAACTGATTTATTGATAAGTTTTATAACGATTTTTGTAACCGTTTATTGCTATCGATTGGGTTAAAAAAAGGTTTAAAATGATTTTTGTAATCATTTGTCTTCTAACATGCGTGTTAGAAATGGTTCATAAAAACCGCCAATATAAAAAAAAGGGATGATAATAGTTTTTTTTTTCTTCTAACTTGTGTGTTAGAAG